>CM042550.1:1707105-3122105 GCA_023630585.1 Cranoglanis bouderius | reverse complement strand
CATATGCAACCTTCTGTTTTGGTAGGAATATTATGCTCCTATAACTAGTTGGTCATGATGAGCAGTGATATTTCTGAAAACTTACTTTCAATGATCCTTGTAACTGATGGATCCCCTTCAATGACTCTCCTAACTATGGTGAATTTTTCTCCCTCATTTACCATTTCCTTCACAACAGGCTTGGTCTCAGTCACTTTGGTGAGCTTGAACTCAGTGATCACATGATCTCCCCGCGCATCCACTGTGTCCACTTTTGAGCCAGTTACTTTCGTAATAACGGGCTTAGTTTCGATAACCTTGATTTCAGGGCCTAGAACAAGAAGGCAGAGATTTAAGAAAGATTATTTCATCTCTGATCTCATTAATGCAAAATTTCTGGTGAAGTTTTACCAGTGCAACATGTATCAGTGCACAAAAGAGTCCTCTGGCTGGGTGCATCACAGTGTGTTTTGGCAATCTTAGCCCACATGACCTAAAACTCCTTCATAGGTCAGTGAGTACTGCATCAACAGTTATTGACATGGAACTCCCTCAACTCCAACATATCTACTTATTCAGATGTAGTGTGAGAGCCCAGTCTACAGGTGCATCTCAATAAATTAGAATGTCGTGGAAAAGTTCATTTATTTCAGTAATTCAACTCAAATTGTGAAACTCGTGTATTAAATAAATTCAGTGCACACAGACTGAAGTAGTTTAAGTCTTTGGTTCTTTTAATTGTGATGATTTTGGCTCACGTTTAACAAAAACCCACCAATTCACTATCTCAACAAATTAGAATACTTCATAAGACCAATAAAAAAAACATTTTTAGTGAATTGTTGGCCTTCTGGAAAGTATGTTCATTTACTGTACATGTACTCAATACTTGGTAGGGGCTCCTTTTGCTTTAATTGCTGCCTCAATTTGGCATGGCATGGAGGTGATCAGTTTGTGGCACTGCTGAGGTGGTATGGAAGCCCAGGTTTCTTTGACAGTGGCCTTCAGCTCATCTGCATTTTTCGGTCTCCTGTTTCTCATTTTCCTCTTGACAATACCCCATAGATTCTCTATGGGGTTCAGGTCTGGTGAGTTTGCTGGCCAGTCAAGCACACCAACACCATGCTCATTTAACCAACTTTTGGTGCTTTTGGCACAGTGGGCAGGTGCCAAATCCTGCTGGAAAATGAAATCAGCATCTTCAAAATGCTGGTCAGCTGAAGGAAGCATGAAGTGCTCCAAAATTTCTTGGTAAACAGGTGCAGTGACTTTGGTTTTCAAAAAACACAATGGACCAACACCAGCAGATGACATTGCACCCCAAATCATCACAGACTGTGGAAACTGAACACTGGACTTCAAGAAACTTGGGCTATGAGCTTCTCCACCCTTCCTCCAGACTCTAGGACCTTGGTTTCCAAATGAAATACAAAACTTGCTCCCATCTGAAAAGAGGATATTGGACCACTGGTCAACAGTCCAGTTCTTCTTCTCGTTAGCCCAGGTAAGACGCCTCTGACATTGTCTGTGGTTCAGGAGTGGCTTAACACGAGGAATACGACAACTGTAGCCAAATTCCTTGGCACGTCTGTGTGTGGTGGCTCTTGATGCCTTGACCCCAGCCTCAGTCCATTCCTTATGAAGTTCACTCAAATTCTTGAATCGATTTTGCTTGACAGTCCTCATAAGGCTGCGGTTCTCTCGGTTGGTTGTGCATCTTTTTCTTCCACAATTTTTCCTTCCACTCAACTTTCTGTTAACATGCTTGGATACAGCACTCTATGAACAGCCAGCTTCTTTGGCAATGAATGTTTGTGGCTTACCTAGTGAACCAAACTGAGAGACCATTTTGAAGGCTCAGGAAACCTTTGCAAGTGTTTTGAGTTGATTAGCTGATTGGCATGTCACCATATTCTAATTTGTTGAGATAGTGAATTGGTGGGTTTTTGTTAAATGTGAGCCAAAATCATCACAATTAAAAGAACCAAAGACTTAAACTACTTCAGTCTGTGGCATTGAATTTATTTAATACACGAGTTTCACAATTTGAGTTTAATTACTGAAATAAACAAACTTTTCCACGACATTCTAATTTATTGAGATGCACCTGTATACTCCTGGCTCAAGTATAGCTTCTTCCCTCAGGCCATAAGGATCCCTAACAACGGGTATTAACTCATGTATGTAACTTCCCTACCTCACTACACTGAACCTCTCAATGTAACAGTAAATACACTTTCATTTTTCCCCACTCTCCCTCTTTATGTTGTTGTCTTCTATTTTGTCTCTGTACATTATTATTTCATATGTGTAGAACAGCATCACATTATCATATTAACATGTTCTGCAAATACTTCCAAAATATACACTATATGTAGTTATACAGGTACAACCCCTGGCAAAAATTATGGAATCACCACACTTAGAGGATGTTCCCCTGGCTTTTCTTTTTACTTCATAGCAAATAAACAAATCACAGATATGACACAAAACAATTTTTGCTTATTAACTGAACATTCTGGCTTTGTGAAACATACCTCAAACAAGTTAAATAAAATTATTTGAATTAATGGCATTTTTTTTCCAGATCAAGGAGAGGGAAAAAATTATGGAATCACCTTGTAATTTGCATTTCTAAAACAAATACTAGCACAAGTTTAAAAATACAAATTAGTCTGCAGTTAACAGAGAGTGGTTACAGACCTTAACCTTTGACTTTTTGAAAGGAAACATGGCCCCAAGAAAAGAGTTGTCAATTGAAATAATGGAAAGGATTATAAAACTCTTTCAAGAAGGAAATCGAACATGGAGTGATGTCAGCTGTGTCTAAAATTTGGTGCATGTATAAACAAAATGGGAAGGTTATAAAAGGAAAACCTACAGGTAGACCAAGGAAGATGGCAAACGTCAGGACAGAAAACTCAAAGCAATACGCCTTGAATATAGAAAATGCACAACAAAACAAATGAATGGCGGAAACAGGAGTCAATGTTTGTGACAGAACTGTAGAAAATCAGCTGAATGAAATTGGATTTACACGTAGAAAAGCCAAACAAAAAACAGCACTAACACCTAAGCAGAAGAAAACCAGGTTACACTGGGCTAAAGAGAAGCAATCATGTAGTGTGGATGATTGGATGAAAGTGATATTCAGTGATGAATCACAAATCTGCATTGGCCAATGAGATGATGCTGGAACATTTGTCTGGTGCTATTCTAAAGAAACATATAAAGATGACTGCCTGAATAAAACAATCAAATTCCCCCACATATTTATGATATGGGGTTGTCTCAATGTAACAGTGTCTGTGATTTGTTTATTTGCTACAAAGTAAAAACACCAGGTGAGCATCCTCTAAGTGTGGTGATTCCATAATTTTTGTTAGGGGTTATAAGTAGGTCTTGGTGGCACTTTACTGTTTTTACAGATTATTCATAATTTTAATGTAACTGGAAAAATGTAGAAAAACAGCCACTCTCACCACTAATGTCTTTAATAGGGACCATGAACAAAGTTAAAGCACACTGTTTGGCCTTGTTGCAAGTAGTTTAAATTTACTAATTTAGACAGCTTGTAATGGACTAAAAACAGCTTCTCTTTTGTCAGCAGTGTGGAAGAGTTTCGATGGGGATTTGCCAAAATGGAGTTAAAGAATGTCTGCATAGTTGCTGGGAGTATTTCCTTTATCAAGCGTTTTAACAGCACAACACAGATTTCCAATAAAAGATGAACCATATTCATCTTTTCACTGTTTCCAGCTTATGATTTTTGGGTAATAATAAGAGTAATAATAACCATCTTAACTTAACTGCGTTAAATGGTGTTCTTGAGTCATCTTTTTTGCCAAGTGCCACATCAGAGTGTATATTTGTCATTAAACTGTTCTTCTTTGTTCAGAGACATGTTTCTGATGAAATCTCTTTCTTTGGAAAAGCACTGTAATTTGATTCTGCACTGTATATTGAATTCTTGAGTTAATGACACAAGTCCTCAGGAGTCAGGATTAGTGCCATATTCAGGGGAGCAAGTCCTCTCCTGTCCTCATTACTTCATCAAAAGCCTAAAGAGTTTTAATTTGCCTAGTGGTTTCCTGAGCAGATGCCAAAGAGAATGGCAGCCAACGTCAGGCCTTTTCCAGTCCAGAGTTCTTTTGTTCCTGGGTCTTTGTGTTATATCAATAATATCACCCTCACAGTACTGCCAAAGTGCAAAACCCTCCTGTTGATATGAGAAATATTATTGATACACAAACACAATACAATAGTGCATAATAATGTATTTGCAACCAAATATGAATACAGATATGAAGTGTATACGGAATATTTGCTTTTTATTTATTAGTTTGCTTGTTAGAAAGCTTGCCAGCCACAGACTAGGTGTGTGCAGCAAGATGCTGCAGGACAATGGATGAAGTCACGCGAAGTCTTTACTTAAATGTGCAATTTTAAAGAACAGTCATCGTAGAAGTTCATGGGGATTTCAGCAAAATTCCCTCCCAACTACAACACAAGAACCTCACAAAAAAAGACTTAAAACGAGACAAAAATTTTCAGACTTATGAAGAGGTAGATGCATTTTTCTACTTTTCCTTTTTTTTTTTGTCTTTTCTGATTCGCTGTATTTACTTGAAATACATTATATATTACTGTATATGCAGAACCTGGCAACCCTGCTCATGGAACAAAATATCAAGCTCATTAACATTATATGAAGTGGAGATGCATTAATTGTTTTTTGTCAGTGGTTTGCTCCAGTAGCCCAACCTAAATCCAGCTTTACTGAGCTCCATAATAAAACCATATTTCTACCATTTTCTGTACAAACAATAGAAATGCTTTATTTATAGAGCCACTGCTGCATATAGCCCATGACAAAAAAGCAGCACATCTCTGCTGAACATTATTTTTTGCAAACTCTTGGTTAAGACCATGACAAGTCCAAGTATATGTGACAATAAGTCAGAGAAAAGTTCAGGTCAATACAGAAAACATTAGAGTTCCTAATATCATTTCCATAATATCCCTAATATAAATTATATCATTTTCAAACTCATCAGAATTTCAGTGAGCATTCATGCATTGTGGATTAGGACATTGTCATGGAATATACTGGAATGCTTAGACACCCCTCCCCACCACCCCCCACTGAACTGAAATGTGAACAACTTGAGAAGTATATTGTTAAGAGACCATAATGCCATCCACTTACATGGAACAGAGCTCAACAATACATGCACCATGATGCTGTCCATTACCTGTTTCAATAATGTGCGTGGTGATAATCCTCTCTGCAAAAAAACAAAACAAAACAAACAAACAAACAAAAAAAAACAGGTTAATACACAGGAATGTATCTATCAGTGATAATAATATTAATGCATTAACCTTAGATTAGCCTTTAGTGGAGCCTGACTGGGTTCCAGAGCTCTACTTACAATGAAAGATTAAATAAACTCCTATTATATTGCTAATTTATGGTAAGTATAGCTTGTGGATACATGGTTTCTTGAAGTGGATATGTAAACTCTTTTAGTGCAGTATTGCAGTATGGCAGCTGTAGAGCTTCATTACTGGGGCATTAACACTCTTCTGCACCAGATCAGTCAGATGGTCATGGTGACATGAGAAAGAACTCACTAATGAAGGTGAGTGGAATCTCCCTGTAGGTGTATCCATTAACAAACTAAAAGATAAACAGACAGACAAGGCAAGCAAACATATGGTAGAAATGTTGGGAAATGAATGGCAATAAGAATATGTACTGTAACTCATAATAACTGCATACAGGATTCTACTGTATTAGATTTGGCTGCTGTTTAATTGTACCTTTATCTGTATGTACTTAATGAGCTTCCTCAGCAGATAAAACAGGTCCTCACGGCCTACTGGTAGATCTGACAAGAAAAGTAAATTGTTCAGTTTATTTCATCCTTACACTTGGCAGCGATTAGAAGTAAGATTGCAAAATACATGACAATAATTGGCAAACATACTGTACTTGGCGGTAGACAGCTGTAGATTCAATACACTGCACAAAAATCCAATGCCTGCCAACTATTGTTTTAGGTTACACAATACAAGAAACACATGTGTGGAACATTTTGCAGTATAAATCTGGATAAGTATCTCATTTTGTTTTGTATTGCAAAAAAGAGTGCAAATGTGTGAGGCCTGGATTTACTAAGATTCCAAATTTTTAAAAATTAAAATAAAAGAGTAGTAATTTGCTTATTAATTATAGGTATAGTTAGTGGGCATCTTGCAGGTATCTGCATTGGGGACTAGAATTAAAACATGTCAGGTTGTGGCTTAACCCAGCATTACTACCAAATATATTGACGCAGCAGCATATTAACAAACCTATACTTTTATCTTTGATTGCAGGTGAGAATTTGCCCAGGCCTGTGTTCAGTGAGTACTCTCAAAGGCTATGTGGAAGTGACTGCCAGCTGGTGGGTCTCTGAGCAGCTGTTTGAGGGCTTTGGGGCTCACCATAAAAGGTTCTGTTTATAGACATGTTAGCTTGTTGCATAAAATAAGTGACTGGACAAGTACACTTGAAGACGTGCTTTCTTCCATTAAATGTCATTTCATGCTTGCTATAACTACCCGCTGAGTGGCACTAAGTGGTCTCCGTTAGTTTGAAGGAAACCAAAGGAAGTAGAATGGAAGTTTATGTAGGTAACCATGGTTCCATTACTATGTGGAGGCCCGTCAGGTTACCTGGGTAATTTGGGTTGATGAGAACATCCAGACAATTACCACAAAATAACAGGAACCTTTTACGGGCCTGGGATGAGGGGTCATAATCATCACCTGACAATTTTACAAAAACAGGATTACTCCACTTTTATTATGCTAGCCTCCACTCAGTCATAGCACCATGGTTACACACTTAACCTTCTGTTATGTTACCTTTCCTGTTTTTACAATGTCTTGCCATGATGCATGTCTTCCTTCAAGATACAAGGAAGACATTCATCAAGACTCTTCTGTGTACTGACACTGAGGAGGTAAACTGACTGATAGTGGATGACATAAGACCTACCACTTAACCAAGTACTTAACTAACCACTAAAAAAAAAACAGAAAAGAAAACCCTAGACATGTGTTTTTGTTGCTGTACAAAAGTACTGGACTAACGCTGCTCTAACAGAGTTTTACTTTTATGATATTTTTTATACTCAGACTTATTTGTACTAGCATTGGGCAATGATTTTGTTGGAGAGTGGAAAGCACTTCTGTAAGTCACCCTCTAAAAGGGTGCCTGCCAACTGCTGTAAATTTAATTTAATTGTAAATGCATGTTATCCTGCATCTTACCTGCAGGATAGAGCAAGTTCTTCACTACATGAACCACTCCATTGGAGGCCATGAAGTCATTATCTTTCACATTCACTGAGTTCACATTAATGGAGTTATTGACCTGAAAAGAGAGGATTGCATTAACTGCATTTAATATAATAACTGTATATACACCCTTAACGATTTTACAATATAAAGTTGATAATAAAGTGATTCAGATGATAAATATTAGCTCTGAACAGAGGACTTATCTAGGGAGTAAGGACTGAAGAGGTTGTAATATTTCAGTGTAGCTCAATCATTCAATAGAATTAAGACTTAACAAGGCCAATGAACTAAGAAGGACATTAAGAGGTTATTCTGCACCATAATATCAGAACAAGCATATGCTTTAGAACTCAGGCTCCTGTTTATTATTGAAATTATAAGAAGCAGTCATAATATGTTGTTATTCTTTACAGGACAAGTACTCAGATAAGACATACTGGGCCTGTATGTATAACCACATACCACATACCCTCAGTTACTGTAATGGAATTACATGTTTTTTTATGCAATGTTTTTATTTTTGGATAGAAACATGAAGGCAAGAGGATCTTCTGGGAGATGATGCATAATGGGTGATTTAGTGATGATAGCTTATCACCAGGAAGGCAGATATTTATCAGTGTGTCAGCGTGGAAAGACTTAACATGCAAACATGCACACGCACACTCATCCATTGTACACCAAGCTATGAAGTAGTAAATAAGATCCCCCGAAAAACAATTGTAAATAATATTCAGTGTTCAGTCAGCAGAAACCTCATATACAAATAGAACTTTGCCCAGAGTTTCTAACAGTTTCATCTGACTTATTAACTTTCATCACACATTTTACAAAGGGGAGATTTTGATTTTTCCATTAAGGACCTCTGCCAAAACTAGGAACAATGGCTTATTTTTATTACCTCTGGAATTTCCGTATTGTAAATGAAAGATATAATGTAGCACAAACAGAATACTTTCTCTGAAGTGTACAGGATGAGGAACCAGAGTGAAGCAAAGGAGACCTCACTACATGTCAAGGCTTTCCTTTTTAAGATTAACAGAACTTATAATGACTTCTCCAGTTTCAAAATTATTCAACCCCTTCATGACAAGCATGTTTAGTACTTAGTAGAACACCCTTTTGCTATTATGACCTGCTGCAAACAAGATGCATAGCCAGACACCAGCTTCTGGCAGCGTTCTGAGGAATCTTAGTCCATTCCTCATGAGCAATGGCCTCCAGTTCAGTAATATTCTTTGCACAGTACTGTATATATAATATTTTTACTATAATGATCTCTTTAAATATAATTTTTAAAAAAGATAATAACTATTGTTCATGTTTTGGACACCTGTGGTTTCATTCTGTCAGCTGCAGTTTAAATGTACAAATTGTACAAATCCTATATAAAAAGTATGGCAGTAGCTAGCAAATAGCCAGCTGACCAATCAATGGTTTGTATGAGATAAATCAATGAATTGTGTATGAGATGTGGATATGTTTTGTGAAGCAAACCCAAATATGAATCCACGCACAGAAAGCACTTGCAGGTTGTTGCCCTGGATGGTCTTGAGCAGGTTGGTCACTCCACCTTCCAGTCCTCCATTAATGAAGATGCCACTGCTAAAATGGTAGAGCAGGATTGTCCTCAAAATGTTCAAGTCACCTAAACAGAAGGGTATAAAAATATTAGTCATTTAGGTAAAAAAAAAAAAAAATCTAGCTTTCCTGTGATGGTTACTCTAACAGTTTCAACATCACTGTATGAAAAAGACATAGGTTTACTGGTGAGAAGTTTCATGTCGTCCTCTGACATCTCCTTGAAAGCTTCATCAGTTGGAGCAAAAATTGTGTATGATCCCTCTTGCTTTAGCATCTCAGTCAGTTCTGCTTTCTCCATCAACTTCAGGAATATTCTAAAACATTCCAGGCAAGCATTTCCTTAATGATTTTTATGTATTTTAGAATTTTGGAGAAAGAAAACAAAAAAGACAAAAACTATATAACCATTTTGCTAATAAATGGATACAGTACGGTCCCACTTTATATTGAGTGTCTTTAATAACACTGTAGTTGCACATAACTATAGATGTGACTATAATGGCACTCTTCCACCAGACAGTGGAGCCAGGACATATGGGTAGAGCAAAAAATAGTGCAAGCAACCAACTGATCAAAGACAGATGCACAGATGCCCTGATTAATATCTCTAACTGAAAATGCTTCACTACCAGAACAAAAATCTTTGCAGTAGGATTTTTCTGCAAGATTTCTTATTCTTTTTTAGAGTCTATTTTCTGGCATATTTAAGAGGCCAGTCTTAGTTAGTCTTAGTCTTAGTATAAGTCTTACTTATATCTTATGCACAGTGCTGTGAAAAAGTATTTGCCTGATTTCTGCTGTTTTTGTGTATATCTCATACTAAATTGTTTCAGAAATTAAAACAAAATCTAAGATAAAACAAAGGCAACCTGAGTAAACACAAAATACAGTTTTTAAATGATAATGTTATTTATTGAAGCAAAAAAGTTATCCAATACCAACTAGGCCTGTGTAAAAATGTTCTTTCCCCTGTAGTTACTAATTCCCTAAATGTATGCAAATGCATTCAAATGAGGGTTCAGCTGGACTAGATGCAACCAGGCCTGATTACTGCAAACCCTGTTCAATCAAATCTTACACTTAAATGTAAGATTTGATTTAAAATACTTAAATGGAACTTCTTCAGCAGCATGAAAAAGTTCCATTTAAGTTCCATCATGACTCCACTATCAGAAAGACACTGGGCAAAAAATGGCATCCATTGAAGAGTGGCGAGGCAAAAGACACTGCTAACCCAGAAAAACATTAAAGCTCGTCTGAATTTCTCAAAAACACACCTTGATGATCCTCAAACCTTTTGGGAGAAAGTTCTGTGGACTGATGAGTCGAAAGTGGAACTGTTTGGAAAACAGGAGTCCCGTTTCATCTGGCATAAACCAAACACAGAATTTCACAAAAAAGAGCATCATACCTATGGTCAATCATGGTGGTGGAAGTGTGATGGTGTGGGGATGTTTTGCTGCTTCAGGGCCTGGAATAATTCCCTGCAATAATTGAGAGAAACATGAATTCTTCTCTCTACCAGAAAATCCTAAAGGAGAATGTCCGGTCTTCAGTCCGTAAGTTGAAACTCAGGCACAACTGGATTATGCAGCAAGACAATCATCCAAAGCATAGGAGTAAGTCCTAGTCCTAGAAGTAAGTGAAAGACTGATCTCCAGTTATCAGAAGTGTTTGATTGCAGTTCTTGCTGCTAAAGGTGGTACAACCAGATTTTAAGTTTAAGGGAGCAATTAGTTGGGTGATAGGTGTTGGATAACTTTTTTTGCTTCAATAAAAATAAATAAAAATAAAACTGTATTTTGTGTTTACTCAGGTTGACTTTGTTTTATGTTGTACTTCGTTTAGTATGAGATATTCACAAAAACGGAAGAAACCAGGCAAATACTTTTTCACAGCACTGTAAATACATGTGTATCAATTTCAGATTCATCCTGCAATGTTTTCCTATACCCGTGCCCTCAAGGTAATCACTACTATTGCTAGACCCCATTGCAGAACGAGCAGTTGGCCTGGTACTTACACAGATCCCAGACCACCACTGAAACTGCCACCTGTTTTTTTTTTTTTGGTTTGTTTTTTTTTTTAGTAATTTTTCATTCAGCAAATATAATTCATGATACCATTTTTTCAGTAATTACTGTATGTGTTACTTACATTTCTGGAAATAAATAATGGTAATTGGTGTAAACTCACGTGAACCGGCCATCGGCCTTCAGCAACTCAAACATGGTCTTCTCTGGCAGTCGGATTAATGACCGCATTAAATGAAGAGCACCGTTGCTTCCTTCTTTACTGCCTCGGATCATGCAGGCATTCTCAATACACACAGCCTAGCACACAAAAAAGTAAGGCATCAATCACACATGCTCTGGGCACTGGCAACTGGTAAGATGCTGGCAGGCATAATCAACCATTTTCAGTAAGTTGCGGAAAAAAATAAGAGAAGGAAAAACAGAAATGAGGCAGTTCTCTACAAAGGTTTTATGGAGGGAGTGGAGTTAAATTAAACATCACAAATTTAGGACTTAAAGCAATCAGTTTTTTGTACCTGCCAACCAGCATCCACTGTCCTTCACTCTTTGTAATGATGTACAGATGCTACATGTTTCTTCTTTTTCACATTCTTTAACAAATATTCACTTAGAGACACTAACCGTGCGGTAAACAAAGACTCTAACCAGCTTCCCTCCCAGGGTCTCCAGTAGCTGACCATTGTAAAGGTCGTTCAGGGTGACCTTGAGCTTCAGAATGTGGTTTTCAAGAATGATCTTCAGCAGATGCTGGTCCATTGCCATTATTTCACCTAAAACAAATACAGATCACCAGTGTCAAATCACAGATCACCACAATGCAGATCACTGCATTGAATAGTCTTAGTACTCATTATTAGTTGTTATATACAGTTGGAGTCCAAAGGTCAGAACCCACTACCAGAATGTTCTTATTTCATCATGAAAATCTAATAGAATTTTGTCAAATTGTATTTGTCAAATAAAAATAAAAAAAAACCTGGATGAGACCCCTCCCATCAGGATAGACATGTTTCATTATAGTATAAAGATGATAAGTCAGAATAACTTTCTACTAACTTCCCTCTAAGGGGACACAAACCATGCCAGCAAAATGCCCCCTTGTCACCTATCTGCATCTTAAAATCCAGCCATTATAAATAAATTATTGGAGAAATCACTGCCAGCAAAGGTACTTGCTGGTATTTGTGTATAAGCAGCATTCACAGGGTACTTGAATGCTTTATAAATGATATTTTATAAATAAAATATATGTCATCACAGCAACTCTAGACAACAAAGCATTTTGTGTGCAAATATTTAAAAAATATATTAAATGATTTCTCATATCAGCTAATAAAACTGGCCTAATATTACTTATATACATTTTCAATGCATTCTTGAAAAATACATATCAGTACTTAAAAAAAGGTCCCATTGGTAGTGGCCTTGTCTGAATCCTGTATGATTTTGACATTATCTCAAAAAGCATGCTGTATTCTCTGTGTCTTTATTCAGAGGCATGTTGCTGTGCTGTGGTGAACGCACTGGTGAAGACACCATTGAGAGGGGCGAGGAGTGTGTACTCAGTCTCAGGCGTCATGGCTGCAGACAGGCCAATCTCAGACACCATGTCACCGAACATTCTCTGGGAATCACCTACCAGTTCCATCACCTGCTTAGCTTTAGTTGGAGAGAGAGAGAGACAAAAGAGAGAGAGAGAGAGAGAGAGAGAGAGAGAGAGAGAGCGAGAACTACTTCATCAGCAGCATTGAATTATATTTATATTATAGCACAAAAATTGTTCAGGTCATTTTCACCTGAAAGCAAGTGTTGAAAAAGACTGGTCTTTGATGTGAAACAAAAATATGACCTCTATGTCCTATTTGTACTATGGGTTGCATACACTAGTCAGGGTGATGGGGAAAAAAACATGATGCAGACAGTAAATAAGGCAGACTAAAAATACTTTTTTTAGTCTTTACTTACTGTCTGATAAAGTGTGTCTTTGTAATTTGATGTGCGTTGTACTGCTGTGACAAAAAATTAAGGTATTCTATCTACAGTGCCCTCTGAAAGTATTGGAATGGCAATAGATCAGAATTTCAGCATTCATTTCCTGATATTTACATATATGTGCTAAACAACTTAAAACATGACACCTTTTGTTTGAACCCATCAATTTTTCATGTGATCAAAATATTGGAGCATGTGACTGACAGGTTTGATTTTAATTTACATCTAAAATTGTTAGAACCTGCTTGGGTGGAGTTACAAATATACACACGCAGATTAGATAATAAGACCTGTATTGAGATAAGAGGTGGAGCACTAACCTGAGTCAGGAATGAGCACTTGGTCAATGAGGTGAATAACTCCATTGCTGGTGATGATGTCCTTCTTCAGTACCATTTTAATACCATTGATGGTAAGGCTGTCACCATCACAGCCAATCTGAATTACACTGCCCTCCAGGGTCTCGTATGCAGTTCCAGCCATGATGGCTTCTGAGCACTGGACTGAGCTCAGAAGGTGATACTTTAGAAAAGCTAGAGAAAAAAAATACAAATACAGAAAATGCATAGAAAGATGTTTTACACTTTAAAGACGTGAAAACATCCTGGCTATCAATTATTCACCAAGGGCATTTTCTTCTGGAAAAAAGCATATCAGCTAAATTTTCTCTCTCTCTTTTTTTGGCACCAGTTAATAAACAGAACAGCCTGGCAGTTCCTCTGAAAAAATAATATGTGGGTGCCCTTGGCCAATACTAAACTTGCCAATAAAACCCAGATGAACTCAGTTTAAGAAGTAAAAATATTCTGGGCACATGACTTCTAGCATTGCATTTACCTCACACGACCTTATATCCAAACATTCTATAGTGCCAAATTCCTGCTGGCATCAGTGAAAGGGTGTAAATTGAGAATGCATGTAAAAATATTCTCACTATTGAGTTAAAATGGCTTTGGATTATACGTCATTCCCATGGTAGATAATTTCCCAGGAAGCTCTGCAACGTGCACAAAGCCCAGTGTATTCCTGTGAACTCCCACTCTGTCCTTCCTGTGCTGACACTGTCTGGACTTTGCCAGCAACTACTGTATGCATATTATCACTTTCCCAGCAACTTAGTCTGCTCTGCTAATTCTCACTGTCTGTTTATGCACTCTATATATGTGTGTGTGTGTGTGTGTGTGTGTGTGTGTGTGTGTGTGTGTTTGTGCGTGTGTGTGTGTGTGTGTGTGTGAGAGAGTGTGTAGGCGGAAAGTCCTATCCGATATCTCTGTATGCTTGTATTTCTCTGTACACTCGCCTACCTGCAGTATTGAATGAACCCGATTCATACCATCCCATAAAACAGGCTCGATATTTTACCCAGTACAGTACAGTCTCAAGGAGGGCTAGCACTGTTTAATTCTTTTCCAAGCTGATGGAGTGTGCAGCTCTCATCTCTCCTGATGACTAAGCGTCTAGTTGGTTTGGCCAGGAATTGGACAAAGGCTCTGGCTCTAAAATAATGAAGACTTCTGCTGCATCAATTCCCTCACAAACTCTTCAGCTGCCAGGTGAACTTTTCATTATGGTTTAACATTTCTATCATTGAATCATTGCTAAAAGTCCACATCAACTTTTGTAACAATATAAAGAGGTTTACCTGAACACACACAAATTTTAAATAAAGACAGGCTGTAAAAAAAAAACGCTTAAACCTATTTCAGAAAAACTCCTGTTTAGGAGTGGGTTGTATGGCCAAAATTACATATCATGGATTTTGAAAACCTTTTCACAATACACAATATATACAATGTGATTTTGCTTTCATAACAGAAAGCCAGCAAACAATAGGCATATCTAAAACAATGAAAAACTAGTTCAATGTTCAATGACATTTCTATCACATGTTTACACAAATAAATAAATAAATAAATATTATAATGCTGAAATGGATCCTAAACAAAGGAAATGAAAATATAACTTTCTGCTGTAAGTTTTCAATGGAAAAACATGGGCATAACTACAAGTCATTTACTTTTTAAAATTCATCATCATTCACCTTCAGAACCAGTCCTGGTAACACTGGACGCAAGGCAGGAGAATTCACTTGGAAGAGACTACAGTCTATCGCAGGGCACCATTCACATAGATATTCACACCTAGGAGTAATTTAGCATAGCCGAACTGCCTAGCTGCATGTTTTTGGATAGTGGGAGGAAATTGGAGAACCTGGAGGAAACGCATGTGATCATGTGAAACTCCACACAGACAGTAACCGTTAGCTCAGGTTAGAACCCTGGAGCTGTGAGTCGGCAATGCTACCTACTGTGCCACCATGCTGCTCTACTTTTTAAAATCAAATAATTAAATAATGCATTCTAAATAATTCATTTTACTTAGAATTATTTTCACATTCCTATTTCTCTTACATTTTTAATGTTTATTATCGTTTCATTCTCATAATATCTTTAACAGTTGTTGGATTTACTTTTTCATTCAAATTTCTGGTGGTTCTGGAAATGTATACACATTTTGGATAGGCAACCCACAAAAAAGTCATTGTTTATCAAGTTACAGCACTGTTTAAGCATTTCCTGCCAGGAACAGAGAATGGGATCAGAATGTCTTGACTTTGGATGACCTAGAGACTGTGGTTAGAGCTGCTGTTTGTCCACTGTCTAAAAATCTACATGGCTTTCAGTGGTCTGCATTCATGTCATTCGAAACAGGAGGCGTAAACCTTCAGAGACTGTCAAGGAATAACAGCAAAAGACTGTTATCCTAAAGTGCCTTTATTTGCTGTACATACCACAACAGTGATGGAGTGTCTAAAATCCACAGTAGGAAACTGTAGGAAACCCTGATTCAATCCTAGACAGAACTTTAAAAGTGTAGTTGTTATTGATAATTACCGGTGTTAATGTCTATATTTGCTAATATGCCAAGCTCTTACCTTGAAGCACAGTCTTGTCATTTAAGATCCGTTCAAGGACAACGCTGTCCAATTGTTCAAAGGCCTTGTTGGTTGGAGCAAAGAGAGTATAGTGTCCTGGTTTGCCAAGTCTTTCTAATAAGCTCGATTCCACATTAGCAGCTTCCTGCACAGACAGAAGAACTATAGTACTAGTACCATGTACTAATTAGTACTATTACTATTAAATTTCAACTTCACAATTTTTTATTTTAAATTTATTAATTATATTTAATTTTAGTCATTGTGAACTGCTTTTATTAATATATTCTATTAACCATTTTTTAAAACATATATATTTCATTTATTTTTATTTCATAATTCATCAACAAGACCCAGGATTACTGTATAAAGCTAGAAGGAATAAAAATTGCACAGTGAGTTTTGGTGTGTATAGATTAGATTAATGTGTACTAGAACACAGTTCACAGAAAGGAAAAACTTAACTGTTTTGACGATACATAGTCTCCTTTTTAAAGTCACATCCCATTTGTCTTATTTAGCTTACAGCATGTCTTGAAATCTATTCAACAACTTCAGCATAAATAATTTAAAAATTTAGATGGGAATGATCTACATGTTGATCTACTATGTGGTACATCTTAGTCATTACCTTACTAAACCTAAACATTACCTCATTAACCATGCACTGTTATTAACCGCACATGTACAGTGCGGTGAAAAAGTGTGATTTCTTATGTTTCGGTATATATCTCATATTAACTTGTTTCAGAAATTAAAATAAAATCTAAGATAAAATAAATGGAACCTGAATAAACACAAAATACAGTTTTTAAGTGATAATGTTATTTACTGAAGCAAAAAAGTTATGCAATACCAACTGGGCCTGTGTGAAAATGTATTTGCCCCCATAGTTACTAATTCCCCAGATCTATGAAACTGTATTTATAATTGGGTTCAGCTGGACTAGACTCAACCGGGCCTGATTGCAAACTACAAAACCCAAACAGACTGCAAACCCAGTTCAATCAAATCAACACAGAAATAGAACTTTTTCAACAGCATGATGTTGGTTAAAAGGTCTTACCCAGTAACACTCTATGCCAAAATTGAAAGAAATTCCAGAAATGATGAGGAAGAAGGTGATTGAAATATATCAGTCTGGGAAGCTATTTCAAAGGCTCTGGGAATCAAAGAACCACAGTGATAGCCATTATCTCTAAATGGAAAATCTCTGCACAGTAGTGAACCTTCCCAGAAGAGGCCAACCTTCCAAAATTCCTTCAAGAGCACAGCAACTACTCATCCAGGAAGTCACAAAAGATCCAAGGACAACATTAAATGGAACTGTTTGGAAGACAGGGGTCCCATTACATCTGGCGTAAACCAAACACAGAATTCCACAAAAAGAACATCATACCTATGGTCAAGCATGGTGGTGGCAGTGTGATGGTGTGGGGATGCTTTGCTGCTTCAGGGCCTGGGCAACTTGCAATAATTGAGGGAAACATGAATTCTGCTCTCTACCAGAAAATCCTAATGGAGAATGTCTGGTCTTCAGTCCGTAAATTGAAACTGAAAGTGCAACTGGATTATGCAACAAGACAATGATCCAAAGCATAGGAGTAAGTCCTAGTCTTAGAAGTAAGTGACTGGAAAAAGACTTATCTCCAGTTATCGGAAGTGTTTGGTTGCAGTTATTGCTGCTAAAGGCAGGCTTGGGGAGTAACGGATTACATGTAACGGTGTTATGTAATCAGAACACAAAATACTGGCAACTGTAATCTGTTACAGTTACATCAAGAAACAAAGTAATCAGATTACAGATACATTTTGTAAAAAATGGGAATACTATCAGGATTACTTTTTCAGGGCTCCAGACTGCGCCTAAAAAGATGGATTTGCGATCAAAAATATTAATTTCTGAATGATATTTTTGCTGAGATCGCCACTGGCGACAATATAAATTTACACATTATGATTTAAAAGTTGCATGTACTGTCTTTTTAATTGTGTTCTGTGAGGAGGTGCCTCTCGCATAATTTGTTGTGTTTATGTAATAAAATGAGGTCCTGAGTTCAAAAGGTAAAATGAGTTCAAATTCATCCAGAGCGCCAAAATACACATGGGAAAAGTAAGAATCAGCTTTCCGCCTCAGGAAGACATGTCTAAACGAAAAATATCAGACTTTTTCAAATAATCCTCATCTCTGTCGAGCACCAATGCTGACGGCACACCTGCTAATAAAAAAGCAGCTTCCAGTTCTGCCAGCATGAGAGAGATAGAAAATGACGGAGACACAGAGGATCATCTTTCCATGTCAATCAATGAACACCCAAGTAAAAGTGCAGAAAGGCATTTTAAGATTTCTTGGATTCAAGAGTTTGCATGGCTCAGGTATGATCATCGCACACAGAAAATGTTTTGTGACTTTTGTTCCAAAGTGGGCAGAGAAATAGCGGGGGAATAAAATTAAACACCGCCTATATGATTGCATGTGAAGAGCTGCGTTTCACCAAATTTACCTCTCAGATATTACTAATGAAGAAAAATTGACTGGATGTGTGCAAGACGTATGACAACGACACAGCATGTGCTTTGAGCAGAATGCATCTGGTTGAGATATTGCTCGTCCTACCAATATTGGCTGCTCAGTGTGAACGTGGCTTTTCAGCTCAAGACAGGATAAAATCAAAAGTACGCAATTCAACCTTGGAAACTTGATCAGGATCAGCACAGAGGCCCATCACTTGAACGGTTTGATCCTGAACCATGTGTCAAATGCTGGCTTTCTGCAAAACAGAGGAGCCAAAACTCCACTCAATGGCCAAGTGATGCTGACACAATTATGGTCAGTGACACTGGCTCAGATTCTGTGTAAAGAACAATTCTTTGTGACTGTATATAGTTCTCAAGTTGGAAAAGACATTCAGTTCCCACTTTAAGTGAACTTGGATGAAAATGCTGACGCTGTAAAAGGAGTCCAGACGTACACACATGTCAGGATGGCTGAAAGTAAGTATTTTAAAATTTTCAAATGTAAGTTCATTCTTATGTGGCACTTAAAAATTAATTTGGCACATGTTTATTTATTTTTTCTTATAGGAGCCAATGGCTCCTTAACAGATTTGTTTGTCTGGAGCCCTGCTTTTGACATAACACAATATAGACAGCTACATGATTATAGTTCTGGTTCTCTCTTGCCAGTTGTGACTCACATGAGCAACAAATTTATTTATTTTGTTAAAACAAATCCAAACATTGAACATGTTTTTAAGTTCTAAAATAAGCTCTAAATAAAAGTATTTTAGATCATATTGCTTTTCTCCTGACTTTATTTACATATGTGACCTTGAAGTAATCCAAAAGTAATCAGATTACATTACTTTCATATTGTGATACTTGCATTACATTACTGATTACATTTTTTATTAAGTAATTTGTAACTGTAACGGATTACATTTTTAAAGTAACCCTCCCAGCTCTGGCTAAAGGTGGCACAAACAAATTTTAAGTTTAAGGGGGCAATTAGTTTTTCACATTGGTGATAGGTGTTGGATAACTTTTTTTTTTAAATAAATAAAAACTATTGTGTGTTTATTCAGGTTGCCTTTGTTTTATGTTGTATTTCGTTTGAAGATCAAAAATTACAGTATTTAGTATGAGATATACACAAAAACAGAAGAAATCAGGATGGGGGCTAATACTTTTGCACAGCACTGTATATACACAAGTGCAAAAGTGTGCAACCATTAGGACAAAAATGCTTTCTTTTGCTTTTGCATTGTTTGTCATTTTTGAGTATATACTGACAATTTCATTTTTAATATTTTGGAATTTGTAAAATAGAGGTACATTTTTTAATTCAAAAACAAAAAAAATGTAATGACTTAGAAGTGAATGTTAAAAACGTATAAAAAATACAAATGTGTAACGATAGTGTAGGCCACAACACATACATGCAATAAGCTGAGTTCCTCATTGCTTTGAATGACATCCCTGATGCTGTTTCCCACTGCACTGATGACACGGTCAATTACATGTACCACTCCATTTGTGGACACCTGATTGGCATGAATGATCCTGGCACAGTTAACTGTTACAACCTGCAGAACACAGAACAATAATCAGACAAACATGTTAAACAATCCTGACCAAAATGGTCTTTGATCTTTTTTTTGTTCAACACTTATAATAATAATAATATTTCTAACAAAAGCGTAACAAGTATATTTCTTAATAAATAAATTAGAAAATAAAGATAAATACAGATAGATACAGTATATACTCCTCTACAATGTATAATTTGATAATTACAGCGTGCATACCACACAGAGTATAGCACTATAACCAATATCAGACATAACAATAATATTGTGTATTAGAAGGCTCAAATAACAAATGATGGATGTCTCAGGGTTTTAAAAATGTGTTACTAAATAATATGCATGAGGCTGCATTAATTTTCATAACTGGTAAACTAGCATTCACTATGAAACAATTGATTTTTCTTCAGCTCAGTCCACAAACAGACCTTGTTACACATACATATTGTGTTCTCTGCATGGTGTTTATTTTGATACATACTCCATTAGAATAGTGGTTTATGTGCAGTCCCTGTTTGTTGTACATCGACTGCAGGGTCATGTCATTCTTCAGGTCTTTGGTAAGGAAACGTTTGTTGACCACGTGGTAGCGCAAAGCGTTGTACAACTCTGTCTTTGCATTGTTCACAAGGGCATTTCTAGCAGTCTGCATAATAGAAAAAAATACACTTCATCAATATTATCAATGTTAACATTAACAAATTAAAAATGTACTAGAATACAGCTGACTGAAAGATAAAAGTAAATGATTGCTGACTAAAGACAAGTGTACATTTAATATGACAAAAAGGCATGTGTGTGTGTGTGTGTGTGTGTGTGTGTGTGTGTGTGTGTGTGTGTGTGTGTGTGGTGGGGGGTTGGGGTCTACAATTAAAGTAAATTACTAGTGAATTACTACAAGATGAAAACTATCTGCTTTTAATACATACAATATCTAATTGTTCCCAGGCATCATTGCTAGGAGCAAACATGGTATAGGAGCCAGCTCCATCAATCTCCTCGCTGATCTTGGACAGGTCAGAATACTGCTGTGTGACATCCAATTTCAGCAGACCCAATGTGCCATAGATGTTGTCAATAGGGACAGCTGGAGAGCAAGGTAAAATGTAGACAGAAGGAGAAAATATATATAATTCAAAGCAATTGCATTTTCTACATTACACTTTTTGTAATACAACAACTGTTAAAATTGGCATAGTTTTATTTATTGATTTATTTATTTATTCATTTACTTCTGTATTCATAGAGTTAATTTTACTCATATAACCAACTGACCTTCTAATGTTCTGAATCTACTCTTACTCCAAGATCACTGGAGAAAGAAGGTGTGTGCTTTGGCTCAGAGCTTTCATGTACTAATATGCACAGACTGCTGCAAATAGTCATCACTGCTCACTGTGGAATTTGGTAACACTACAGAAAAACTCAGCATGCATTCTACATTTGGCCTTTGATAAGTTTTCTTAATGATATACATAAACTGCTATCAGTACACATTGCAATCACACCAAATGTAAATATTGTGTAGCTCAATTAACAGCAGAAATACTCCAGCTATAGTTCATATAGAACATATTGCATCTGCCTGTGATTCCATGTTTATATGGAGTTTCAGCTTTAGTGTATGCTCTAGAGTACACTCTTAAGAAATTCTTCAATGGTTCATTGAAGGATTCTTCAATGGTTCTTCACTGGATAATTAAGGTTTCTTAGTTTCCTAAAAGGGTTCTACTTGGGACCCTTTCTGATAGGGAAACACACTACAGTACATAAAATCTACATAGAATCATTAAGGTTCCCCAGAGTCTTCCTAAAGAACATGTATGGGCTCTAAATTTTGTATAAAAAGTGTACAAGTAATCAGAGTTAGCTAGAACTTGAATAGAGGTAGGACCTACAGTGCATCCGGAATGTGTTCACAGCGCTTCACTTTTTCGCATTTTGTTATGTTACAGCCTTATTCCAAAATGGATTAAATTCATTATTTTCCTCAAAATTCTACAAACAGTACCCATAATGACAACGTGAAAGAAGTTTGTTTAAAATCTTTGCAAATTTATTAAAAATAAAAAACGAAAAAAATCACACGTACATAAGTATTCACAGCATTTGCCATGACACTCAAAATTGAGCTCAGGTGCATCCTGTTTCCACTGATCATCCTTGAGATGTTTCTACAACTTGATTGGAGTCCACCTGTGGTAAATTCAGTTGATTGGACATGATTTGGAAAGGCACACACCTGTCTATATAAGGTCCCACAGCTAACAGTGCATGTCAGAGCACAAACCAAGCCATGAAGTCCAAGGA
The DNA here is from genome assembly GCA_023630585.1 of Cranoglanis bouderius. Lineage (NCBI taxonomy): Eukaryota > Metazoa > Chordata > Actinopteri > Siluriformes > Cranoglanididae > Cranoglanis > Cranoglanis bouderius. Next base: position 3,099,831 of record CM042550.1, on the reverse strand, counting down.
ATTGTCTGTAGACCTTCGAGACAGAATTGTATCGAGGCACAGATCTGGGGAAGGGTACAGAAAAATTTCTGCAGCATTGAAGGTCCCAATGAGCACAGTGGCCTCCATCATCCATAAATGGAAGAAGTTTGGAACCAGCAGGACTCTTCCTAGAGTGGGCCGCCTGGCCAAACTGAGCGATCAGGGGAGAAGGGCCTTAGCCAGGGAGGTGACCAAGAACCCGATGGTCACTGTGACAGAGCTCCAGCATTTCTCTGTGGAGAGAGGAGAACCTTCCAGAAGAACAACCATCTCTGCAGCACTCCACCAATCTGGCCTGTATGGTAGAGTGACCAGACGGAAGCCACTCCTCAGTAAAAGGCACATGACAGCTGCCTGGAGTTTGCCAAAAGGCACCTGAAGGACAAAAATTTAACTCTTTGGCCTGAATAGCAAGCGTCATGTCTGGAGGAAACCAGGCACTACTCATTACCTGGCCAATACCATCCCTACAGTGAAGCATGGTGGTGGCAGCATCATGCTGTGGGGATGTTTTTCAGTGGCAGGAACTGGGAGACTAGTCAGGATCAAGGGAAAGATGAATGCAGCAATGTACAGAAACATCCTTGATGAAAACCTGCTCCAGAGCGCTCTGGACCTCAGACTGGGGTGAAGGTTCATCTTCCAACAGGACAACGACCCTAAGCACACAGCCAAGATAACAAACGAGTGGTTACGGGACAACTCTGTGAATGTCCTTGAGTGGCCCAGCCAGAGACCAGACTCGAACCCAATTGAACATCTCTGGAGAGATCTGAAAATTGCTGTGCACCAACGCTCCCCATCCAACCTGATGGAGCTTGAGAGGTCCTGCAAAGAAGAATGGGAAAAACTGCCCAAAAATAGGTGTGCCAAGCTTGTAGCATCATACTCAAAAAGACTTGAGGCTGTAATTGGTGCCAAAGGTGCTTCAACAAAGTATATAGCAAATGCTGTGAATACTTATGTACATGTGATTTTTTCATTTTTTATATTAAATAAATTTGCAAAGATTTCAAACAAACTGCTTTCATGTTCTCATCATGGGGTATTGTTTGTAGAATTTTGAGGAAAATAATGAATTTAATCCATTTTGGAATAAGGCTGTAACATAACAAAATGTGGAAAAAGTGAAGCGCTGTGAATACTTTCTGGATGCACTGTACCTACTGTACATATGTTTCACTTTCGATCCTTTTTTTGTAAATGCAAATTACTTTGAACAATTATAGGTGATGTTTACATCCTTAAATGCATGTGAAAATCCAGATGTACATAGATAAAAGTCTGTGACACAGCACCCGTGTCTATTTGGATGAAATGTCTTTAATTAAATAAGCTGTTTTTAACTCATATCAAATTTGCACATAAATCTCTTGCTGATGTTTTGTAATACACCATCCTGCAGGTTTGTTCATAACCTTATCATTACCTTTTATTACTCTATTATTATAGATTGTGATGCAATAATTTATTGATTTCTGCATTTCTGCACTGAAATAACCTGATATTAAATGGTAAGGTCAACTCCCTGCAGAAATATTTGTTTTATACCAAATATTTAATTCAATCATGTCACTGTCCTAAATCTTCATAAAATCTTGCCAGTGTGTCCAAACAAACATTCATTCATTCATTTATCTTCAGTAACTGCTTTATCTTGGTCAGGGTTGTGGTGAATTGGGAGCCCAGGAACACTGGGCATGAGGCAGGAATACAACCTGGATGACATGCCAATCCAGCTCAAGGCACTATGCACACACATTTACACCTATGTGCAATTTAGTGTTGACAGTCCATCTATTGGTATGTTTTGGGAAGTGGGAGGAAACCAGAGAACTAAGAGGAAACCCACACAGACACAGGAAGACTATGTGAAATTGCACAGACAGTAATCCAAACTCCATTCAGAAAGAGTCCATCCAAACAAACAGGGTAAAATAGGGCAGTGCAAAACAGATTCACTCTATAAGGTGAAAATAAACAGGATGTATAGAAATATAGGCGTATATACGGTAGATAAAACATCTGCTCTTATTTAGGCTCTTATTTAGGTAGGCATTGATGAAGGTTACTACAAGTAAGAATAATTTATATAAGAATGGTTTCTGCTCTAACTTACATAGTGTTTGCTGCACTATGTAACTGGGGCAATCTTTGCATTTCCATTTTGAACATAAAACTGAATAACTAGAGTCCATAAGCCTAAGGCCAAAGTTCCTGCCATAACATGACCCATAATTTTAAGAAAAGCCTATAAGACTTTGTGAATATTGCATTCCCAGTTTAAACAGAAAGGAGCACTGATGCATAAACAGAAGTATGTTCAGGCAGCACTGAAATAATTCCTGGAATTTTTCCTTATCATGCAATACCAACCTGCAGGGCAGCCACGCATCCCCTCCAGCTTCATATAACCAGGACAGCATTCATATAAAACAATCCTGCAAAACAAGCCACAAAAAGAGTTACTAAGCTTTAGCCTTACAGTCTAATAGACAATTATAAACCCATTTTAATGGACCAGTCAGATTCAACATCATAACTGATGATAGTATAACTGATCATACAGACAAACTACAAACTCACTGAAATAAAGTTAGGCCTTGATGAACTTTCTATTTATTTATTCAGGCTTTATTCAGTCCAGATCATTCCTTGAACAGCATTTCATTAGAAATAAACCATCTTGTATTCATTTAATGACTAATTACTCAAAATAGACTGAGAAGAGAAGACCAGTTTTGTCGAGTATTATACATTTTTGTGCCAACAGTTAAAAATTTTAAACATATTTGAATAACAAATGCAGATTGATTAACCAAATGTGAGTACCTGTTAACAAATACAGTGGGTATAGGAAAGAATCACCATTTAAAATAATCACATTTTGATGCTTTTCAGCCTGAAATGAAAATGGACACAGTTTTTGTTTTATCCAGCTGTATTTACTCAGTGCAACTTATAACATCCAAGTGAAATATATAACACCAACATGTCAGGAAAATAAATAAATAAATAAAAAATCAGAATCACTGAGTTGGAAAAAGGATCACCCCCCTCCTAAAATGACTTTTAAACTCAATAAGGTGTAGCTAATCACCTTCTCAATGGCACACAAAGCCATTGGTCATTTTGATTAGCTCAGCATGAAAAGAGCTTTGCTGGAGCATTTTGTAGTGCAACTGAAGCAAACAATCAACTATAGGTGGCAAGACACTGTCAAAAGATCTCTGGGATGAAGTTGTGGACAGGCACAAGTCAGAGATGGATACAAAAATATTTCAAAGGCTTTATCAATGTCTAGAAGCACAGTGAAGTCTATTATTAAGAAGTGCAAGGTATTTGGTACAACACAGACCCTCCTAGGATCAGGACGTTGCTCCAAACTGGAGGAGGAAACTGGTCAGAAAGGCTACCAAAAGGCCTACAGCAAATTGCAACTACAAGCAGTTGCAGAAATTTATGACAAAGAGTGGTCATTGTGTGCATGTGACAACAATATCACAAATTCTCCACGAATGTGGCTTGTATGGGAGGGTTGCAAGAAAAAAGCCACCCACGACTGAGCTTTGCCAGAACGCACCTTGAAGATTCTGAGGCCACATGGAAAAAGGTGTTATGGTCAGATTAATTATTTGGCCTCAACACCAAACGATATGTTTGGTGGAAATCCAATACAGCTCACCATCCAAATAACACCATTCCTACAGTAAAGCATGAAGGTGGTAATATCCTGTTATGGGGGTGTTTCTCTGCAGCAGGGACTGGAGCACTTGTCAGGATAGAAGGAAAATGGATGGGGCAAAATACTGTCAAATTCTTGAGGAAAATCTGCTGTCCTCTGCCAGAAAGTTATCAATGGGAAGAAGGTTTACCTTCCAACATGACAATGATCTAGTCAGAGCCCAGACTTAAACCCCATTGAAAATCTGTCGAATGACTTGAAGACTGCAGTCCACAAACAGTCACCATCAAATTTAACTGAACTTGAGCAGTTCAGCAAAGAAGAGTGGGCAAATATTGCAAAGTCTAGATATGCAAAGTTAGTAGAGACATATCCCAACAGACTAAAGGCTGTAATTAAAAAATAAGGCAAATTAAAGCAAGGGGGTGATCCTTTTTCCAACTCAGTGATTCTGTTTTTTTTTTTTTTTTCTGACATGTTGGTGTTATATCTTTCACTTGGATGTTATAAGTTGCACTGAGTAAATACAGCTGGATAAAAAAAAAACTCTGTCCGTCTTCATTTCCGGCTGAAAAGCAACAAAATGTGATTATTTTAAAGGGGGGGTGATTCTTTTCTATACCCACTGTATATGATGAATATAGACATTTATTTAATGAAATAAAATACCAAGCGAGGAAGAAGAATACTCAATAAGTTGATATATTGCATATGAAGGTAGACAAGAAAATATCTTCAGTAGTCAAGTCTAGAAATAATTACAGCTTGTATAAAATTTGAGCAGATTTTGTAAATAGAAAAGTAATTAATTTTTTTTATGTTAAGTAAAAGTAATCTGCACAATATGATGATTACTGTAATGTAATTGGAAAAGTTCCGTTTATAATCTAAAATAAGATTCTTAGTGATGAATGGACTATGAGCATGTAGATAGTGATTGACATTTCCAATAGGGTGGAGAACTTTATTGATAGGTACAGCACCTTCAGGTCAATCAATCAATCAATCAATCAATCAATCAACATTTATTTATAAAGCACATTTAAACACAACACAAGTTGATCCAAAGTGCTGTACAATAGAAAAAGGTAAAACCAATAAGAATAATAACATCAACATCTAAACATTTTTAAAGGCTAAACAATAAAAATATGATTTAAGGGAAGATTTAAAAATATCTAATGATGATGCAGACCTCACATGAAAGGGAAGACTATTCCAAAGTTTGGGTCCACAGAAAAAGCCTGATCACCCTTGGATTTACATCAACAATGGGGGACAGAAAAAGTAACTGATTGGAAGATCTGAGCACTCTGGATGGAGAATGAGGGTGAAGAAGGTCACTGATGTATTTTGGTGCAAGACCAGACAATGCTTTATACACAAAAACAAGGATTTTAAAATCAACCCTAAACTTAACAGGAAGCCAGTGAAGAGATGCCAATATGGGGGAAATGTAGACCCTGTTAATAACCTGGCTGCCACATTTTGAACAATTTGTAATCAAGATAAAGCAGATTAAGAAAGTCTGATGTACCCTGAATCACAATAGTCTAGCTGTGATGTAATAAGAGCATGTATTACAATTTCCAAATCTTTCCTAGAAAGAAAATGTTTTTATCTTTGCAATGGATCTGAGATGAAAGAAGCTTCCCTTAATAACAGCACTAATCTGTTTATCAAAATGAAATGAAGAGTCAAAAATGACTCCAAAATTCTTAAATTGCTTTCTTACATTTGATGAAAGTGGACCTAGCTGAGCTTCCACAACAGGAGAAGAAGACATGGGACAGCCTAAAATGAAATTAAATTAAGTGAAAAGAGAAAAAGAGAAGGAAAGTTGTTCATCATTGTCATAACAATGATGGGAGAAGCCATGAGACCTTATCACTGATCCCAGTGATTTAGCATACAGAGGGAACAAGAGTGGACCAAGTATTGACCCTTGAGAGACTCCAGCATTAAGGATGTGAGGAAATTGATCTTCTCCAAGCTACATGCTACAATCAAACCTCCAGGTGTGATGAGAACCAAGAACCAGATCATAAAATAACTCCCAATCCCAAAGTCAGTTAGAGAGGAAATGAAGATCTGGCAATTCACAGTGTCAAAGGAAACTTACAGGTCAAATAGGATGAGGACAGAAGGCATAATTTGTAAAGCCTCAGTGACTGTAAAGAGGGCCATTTATTTAGAATTCATGGCCTTGTAACCTGACTGGTTGGCATCCAGGAGGTCGTTTAGATGAAAATCTTTAGACAGTTGTCCAGGTATTGCACGGAAATGGAAGGAGGGTAACAGGTCTGGAATTAGCAACATTATTAGGGTTAAGGGTAAACTGCTGAAGGTCAAGAGACCAGACCACTTGATAAAGACAGACCAATGAGCCAAAACATTATGATTACCTGCCTAATATGGTGTTGGTCCTCCACGTGCCACCAAAATAGCTCTGTCCCCCCCAAGGAATGGACTCTCCAAAACCTTGGAAGGTGCCCTGGGGTATCTGGCACCAAGACATTAGTACCAGATCCTCTTAAGTCCTCTTAAGGTGACCTTCTTCCATTGCTCCAAGATCTATTTCCAATGCTGCGTGTCCGTTGTAGGTGTTGTAGGTGTGTACAACCAAGTTGTAAACAAAATGGAAATGAAAGTATTGGAGTGGACATCATAAAGTCCTGGCCTGAATCCCATAGAAAAATTGTGGACTGAACTGAAAAACATGTCTGAGCAAGCAGGCCCACAAAAATGATTGAGTTACACCAGTTCTGTCATGAGGGTCGGGCACAAATTCTGGCAAAGTACTGTGAGAAACTTGCAGAAGCCTACCCCAAGCATTTGATTCACATTCAAGCAATTAAAAGGCAATGCCAGCTAATATTAATAATATGTATGTAAACCAATGAGTGTATATATGGGTGCACAACATGGTTTTGATTGAATTGAAAGTCGAAGAATTTGCACCGTAAGTAAAAATTGGAACCAGAGTCTGTGCCATAGAGACTTTATAGACATAGCATGTGCAGTAGATACAGCCGGTCGGACAGTGGGTCTGCCTCTTGCCTGCCCATACTGGCCATGGAAATTTTTCCGGTTCATGCCAGTAGCACACACGTTGACAGCATACAGTATTATTGATTAATATGTAAAATGCTAGATTGTAGTTGTATAATTTGCGCAAGTGTATTGATTTTACCGTTTTCAGATTTTAGACCTTCAAGTCATGGCTGAATGAGCTACCATTTGCTAGCTATCTGCCATTAGATAATCTATCATGTTAATCAAAGTTATAAGTATAAGTAGCTAATATAACATACCAACTGAAAATATACCAGTAAACAGCAGTCATTTACCTTAACACAAACAGTGGAGTATGTTTAATATGGAGTGACTGGCTAACCTTACTACTAACTATCTTGAGTGTTAGCTAAGGTCATACCATCAATAGTGTCACGTAATGAGAATATAGGTGTTAGGTTTTCCCCTGCTCTCGCTACGCTGCAAAGAGTAGCGAGTGGCATACTTCCGCATTCCACTGCGTGCATTCCAGCGCTATTCAAAAACTCTCCGTTGGACTTTTCCCTTCATTCATGGACTCACGTTTTGTTTACCTCTGCCATGTGCGTTTATGTTTTCGTTCACGTCATGTCTCCGCCTCCTGTGTTTCCCCATGTGCTCATGTTTTGGTTTGTGTCATGTCTCTGCCCCGTTTTCTCATTGGTTCTTGTTTATTGTGTAATTATAAGTTTCAGGTGTCTGTGATTTTCTGTGTTTAAATGCCCCGCTCCGTGTCCGCTTCGGCGCGGAGTATTAGACTAGATTAGATTTGTTTAAATTTAACCTTAGATATTTTCCGTATCCTTTTGTTCGTGGTTTCCAAACCACTTCCTTGCAAGAGCTTTATTCCTGTAGCTCATTATTCGTGGTTCCCAGACCACCTTCTAGCCTCGCATGTTTATTCCCGTAGCTCATTATTCGTGGTTCCCAGACCACCTCCTAGCCTTGCGCGTTTATCCCGTAGCTCGTAATTCGTGGTTCCCAGACCACCTCCTAGCCTAGCGTATTTATCCCGTAGCTCGTTCTTCGTGGTTCCCAGACCACCTCCCAGCCTTGCGTGTTTTTCCCTGTGTTTTCTGGATTTACTACCTTTTGTGGATTGCTGTGTTTTTTTTTGGATTACTGCCTCTTCGGCTAAGTACATTATCATTTTGGATTACTGTTACCTTTTTTGTTCGTGGATTTATGTTTGATGGTGTTTTGTGTGTCCCTTTATTTCTGAACTTCCTATTCCTAATAAACTAACGTTTCCCCTGCGCTTGCATCCTGACTCCCTCGTCTACTACACACCACGTGTCGTAACAATAGGCAGATGCAAGTGCAGTTAAAGAGCTTTTATTATAGAGAGGCAGGCAGACAAATCCAAATTGTGAAGCAAAAAACATGATCGAAAAACAGGTGAGGGTCAGGCTAGACTATAATCAAGAAACACACGACGTAAACAAGATAAAAAAAACAGATAACAAGAAAGCATGGATTTCCGCACAAGGGGAAATCCATGACAAATTGTAAATTGTTATGATATTTAACTAGTGTTAGTCGCTTTGGATTAAGCCATCACTTTGTTCACTCACACTGGTTTGCTAGTTATAATAAATATAGTACAATAAGGTAACTTAGACATCAACATGAGCCACATACTGGAAAAAAAAAATCTCTAGAGAACTCCACACTGAGAGTCTGTTAGAACAGTTTACTTTAGGTGTTGAAAATTAGGTGCACATTCATGAGACTTGATTGTCATGTTGAAAACTTTCAATCACCTCATCAACCACAGCCTTTTAATTATCATCAAATAACTCATTTATACTCATATATAGCATTTATTTTAAGGAAAATATTGTGGGAGATATCAAGGTCAAATGAACTTGTAAACATGCAGAATGTTATTCGGGAAAACAATTTGTGAAGATGCAACTTAAAATGTAAGTTTGACTCATCTTTCATTCACTAATGGGAATGGCAGTTAAAAATTTAACTCCAGCCAGCCACTAGAGGGCCTCAGAGGCATTTTGGCCTCAACGTTTCACCCGTTATGATGCCCATGTATGTCCCATATATACAGTCATTGATGTAAACGTTTGACCAACTGAAAATCTGATATAGTAAATAGAGGCTCAAATAAGTCTGTCTCTTGGTTATTATTTTTAAATAGCCTCTTAAGCAAATAAAGTAGATACCCTAATTGATAACACAGGTAACGAAAACGTGTGCAGTTTAGTTGCATTTAGCCTAGGTGTATGCAGACGTTTGTAAACTGTACATAATTGTATTAGTCTTAACTTTTTATTTTCTCTTAATTTTATGCTACATTGTCTTGTAATGGAGTATTTGTACATACATAGTGTAATGCAGCTAGTACAGAACTTGTCACTTGTCTTGACATTTTGAGTAGCTTACTTTACAATTTCTAAAATATATACAAAATAAATGTATATCTGCCTGGCCTTAGATTGATCAAACTGTAAGTTTTCATTGGCTCTTCTGACAGCCTTGTAAACTGCATTTAACTTCAGTAGGGGATATACAGTGCCCTCCACTAATATTGGTACCCTTGGTAAATTTGAGCAAAGAAGGCTGTGAAAAATTGTCTTTATTGTTTAACCTTTTGATCTTTTGTTCAAAGAATTCATAAAAATACTTTGCTCAATATATATTGATAAACACAGGTTTATCAATATATATATATATATATATATATATATATATATATATATATATATATATATATATATATATATATATATATATATATATATATATATATATATATCTTTGTTAAATATAGGTGTGCAACAATTTTTGGCACCCCTATAAGTTTATCTGAGAAAAATATATTTGAAGTATATTCCCATTTATATTTGACATTTTTTTAGTACACCTAGGTGACTAGGAACAGGTAATTGTTCAACCATGACTTCCTGTTTCACAGGGGTAGAAATATGAGGTAACACATAGGCCAAATTCCCTTAGTCATTCATAACAATGGGTAAGACCAAGGAATATAGCTGTGATGTGCGGCAAAAGGTTGTTGAGCTTCACAAAATGGGAAGTGGCTATAAGAAAATAGCACAATCATTGAAAATCCACCATCAGGGCAATAATTAAGAAGTTCCAGTCAATTGGAAATGTTATGAATCAACCTGGAACTGGACGTGTGTCTATATTGTCTCAACGCACTGTGAAGAGGATGGTTCGAGTGGCCAAAAAATCTCCAAGGATCACAGCTGGAGAATTGCAGAAGTTAGCTGCGTCTTGGGGTTAGAAAGTCTCCAAAACTACAATCTGAAGTCACCTACATCACCACAAGTTGTTTGGAAGGGTTTCAAGAAAAAAACCTCAACTCTCATCCAAAAACAAACTCAACTGTCTTCAGTTTGCCAGACACTACTGGGACTTCAAATGGGATCGGGTTCTATGGTCAGATGAAACCAAAATAGACCAGAGGTGGTTTTGATGCACACAGAGAGGTAGCCATATGGAAAAGTACCTCATGCCCATGGTTAAATATGGTGGCGGCTCTTTAATGTTTTGGGGCTGTTTTTCTGCCAGAGGACCTGGACATTTTGTTAGGATACATGGCATCATGGACTCTATCAAATATCAACAGATATTAAATGAAAACCTGACTGCCTCTGCCAGAAAGCTTAAAATGGGCTGTGGTTGGATCTTCCAGCAGGACAATGATCCAAAACATACATCAAAAGCAACACAAAAATGGTTTATGGACCACAAAATCAAGGTCCTGCCATGGCCATCCCAGCTTGGTACTCCCACCTTTATGCTCACTGGTGCTGTACCTTAATTACTGAACGTCTTTGCTAATTTCACATGCATACAACAGCATTCATGGACAATGAAACATATTGTGCGGTAGAAAGAATCTTTATGCAAGCTTGTGGACTACACTGGAAGAGTGTAAGAGAATGTTGTCATGTGTATGAACACAGGAAGGATGTTTTGGCAATATTATGCCTTTGCAAAACTTGTACCAGATCATCTTCCAAAAATTATGTTACTAGGTACTCAAAGCAAGCAGTAAATTATGTCATGAAAGACAGATACTTGCATATAGACATTTAGTAAAGTAGAAAAAAAGGATCCAAAAATCAGTGTTGCTCTAAGTAGCAGATCTCATTTCATGAACTCTTGGGGCAATGTTTTCGGTTGTACACAAATTCTAACAGCTGCCCTCCCATTATTCAAGCTCAACTAATGCCTAATTTCCACTTCCTGGCATTAGGGAGAGTAGCCCGACAGTCAGTTGATAATGTTGGAGGACTAATAAGGCACACACGTGATGTGACAAGATGAAAAATGAAAATATAAACCACCCAAATATGTCGATCTTTGTTGTTCTCTCACTTTTTTTCCTGGAATCCAAAATCTCAGCTGTCCTCCTGATTACCTCCACTGTTTCTAGACAATACTCCCTGTGTATGAGGCAATGAGAGGCTCAACCTTTTCCTGCATGGATATCAGCAAACTGACAAACCAAAATTCTTTTGGATTCCAGACTAGAGGCAGTTGGTGTTCAGCAGGCACCAGAGAGCATGATGATGGGCACTACAGTATGTGTGGTTTCATTTTATCATGGCAATCTCTTAAAAATTTTCTCCCAAAAAAGCTTCCATATGTTTCTTTCCTTGCTAGGGGAACAAGTATACAACCTGGCATAGTGCCAGTGACTGGCTCTAGGGAGAGAGACTTAGAGAAAGGAAGAGTAAAACTGTCTGAAACTGTCTGAACATCTGATAAGGGCTAATGAGGAAGTTCCTTATAGGCAAACAAATACAGAAAGAACCGGGCACTTCCTGATACAACAGCCTGGGTGGATAATTAGTGTACAGTTTTGTGTCATAAAACACCATTATCAAAGATTACATATCACTGTTGGCTTTATGCGACACCCCAGGGGTGGATACATCTAAGGAGGATGAAAGTCTGTAAATAGATAGTGTGTGTGTGTGTGTGTGTGTGTGTGTGTGTGTGTGTGTGTGTGTGTGTGTGTGTGTGTGTGTGTGTGTGTGTGTGTGTGTGTGTGTGTGTTTGTGTGCGTGTGTGTGCGTGTGTGTGTGTGTGTGTGAGACTAGCATATTAGTGCTCATCTTTTTTGTATGTGCTTGCTTTACACGTCCAGATGCATATTTGCACACACATTGGCATACACGCACACCAAAATGCAAATAGCTTAAAGATGTGGTTAGTTTGTACATGGCTGGGGCCCCCAATGTTTGAACAGGATCCAGTATGAAGTAAGTGGACTGAGAAGGACATTTGACTCCTCAGACTACAGCTCACCTTCTTCAATCCCCTAGACAGTCAAGAACTAAATAGTGAATTACTGAAGTGAAAAGTAACAGAAGAATTTTTACTCCAAAAACCTTACATTCAATAACTCCTTAAAATCTAAAGCAAAGATACTGCTGAGGATTTGCTTGAGGATACAAATTGAATGAATATATTTGAATATCTTGTAGATTGATGGAAGCTACTGAATTTTTCAAAGACAAAAAAATGAAAATGAAATGAAATGAAAAAAAATATATGTGAAAAATGAAGTGTTCGCATGACAAGACACTTATTTGCCTCCATAAAACCAATTGTTCCACCATATTTTTGTTCACTGGCTAAAGCTATGAAAGAAAAATCCAGTATTTTAAGAGTGGCCTTGCACAAGCTTGCCACATGTCAGCACTGTAAATTCTAGCACATGAAAAATGTTGTCGTCATCCGTAGATACTGCTTAGCCAATAACAATAAACATGGCAATCTGCAATCATCTCAAAAGACACCTAATTTAATCTGTCATAACCAAGTGCCTGGGTATATCAAAGCTATTGCTACATACATTTAGCAACCAGCTTTCAGGAGCAGGTTATATCAAACTTTATGGAGTGGTGGTGGGTTGTTGCCTCACAGATCCAGGGTTTGATCCTGGGCTTGGGTTTCCTCTGGTTTCCTCCCACCTCCCAAAAAACATGCCTGTAGGTGGATTGGCTTCACTAAATTGCCCCTGGATGTGAATATGTTTGTGCATGATGTCTTGAAATGGACCGGTGTCAATTCAGAGCATATTCCCACCTCACACCCAGTGTTCCCATGACTCCAGATGTACCATGACACTGACCAGGATAAAAGCGCTTACTGAAGATGAATAAATGAATGAATTAATATTTATTTTGTTTAACTGAGTTAGACAATTATGTATTAGGATCAGGTGTTCTTTGTCACAGATCACATTAGGTGAATGATCATTCAAATGTGTTTACTCTTTATAAGTCTCAAACAGCAGCCCTAACCCATACTCCAACATATATTTTCAGTTACTTTTAAATTATGTAGAATCTGCAAAAAGGGTAATGAAATGATTATTGTTCTATCATCAAAACCTACAAATAGGTGATACTCTTAGGTATACATATAGGTGATTTCACACAGAAGATGTGTCTGCATGCATGTAGATGATGTGAATAGGACTGCAGGGGGAAAAACATACTCATGTGAACTTCCCAAATTAATATCAAGACCGAAAAGGATGAGCACACATGTGCAGAGGGGGTTTGCCAGTGGTTCCTAAGCATCTACTCCTTTGCCATGGTTTTCTTTGAAAGGTTTTTCTGTTTGTTTGGTTGTTTTTTTAAATTTTTTGGAAAGGTTTGCCTGGGGCTGTTATCAAGAGAAAATGTTTTCCTTGAGCAAGGTTCCATATCAAATCTAATGATTTAATGGTTCCCTAAGATGGTCCAAACTGAAAAGCCCTTTTTGGTGCTAGCCTGTTTTTCTAACAGGGTACATCTGCAAGACAACAGATTGCAGATTAGTACATTTGTACTGTAAGTGCTACAGCAATTATAGGAGTGTCCCAAGATCTCACTTCACTAATCCAACTTTCTCTTGAAAATTAAAATACAAGTGAATATAAGATTTGTAATGCTAAATCATTATTTTAGTTCTCTAATAATGTTAAGAATTTGGGTGGAATCACTTAGTCTTTAACCTTTTAAAAATTTTAGTAGAGTTCACCTTTAATGAACAGACAATGTAGGTAAAAGTTTTTACTTGCGGTTCTGATGCCAAATTTGTCAAATGACTAAGATTAGCTGGACTTAGATCAGTACAACAGGACAACTCAGTCCCAGAATTAAACAGGAAATCCAACTCGGACTCCAACTTCAAAGACAAAAACAGCAATGTTGATATCTATATGCACCTGAACCTCCATCTGCCTCTCTTATGGGACCAAAGCACAGCTAAAAAATGCACAAAGGTGGACAAATAACAAACTTCATATTTCCCTGGCTCCAGGAAAGCTGGTGAAACCTGGTTTCAGCTTGGTTTTATCTTCGGATATGCCTTACCTATCATCCCCACACTCTCATCATCCCCTACCCCCCAAAACACAGACACCCACCACCAGTCTGAAGCACTTACGCTTTCTTTCCACAGATGGTTTTTTGGTACCAGTTCCTGCATGTGCTGAAATACTTCTTCTTGGTACCGATTACCTGCTGAAGGGCACACACATTGGGCCTGTCGAGAATGTAAGAAGCACAATTAATCAAGCATGAGAAGAAAAAAGAAGCAAGCCTATATGACTGGGATTCAATACTGAAAATTTCTTCCGTCCTAGAGTAACCAATTTTAAAGTCACTGCAATAAATGTGTGACATTCTTGACAAATTGCTTTTAAGAGCCTGCAGCATAGTAAAATGCCAGGAGTAATTATGTCATTTTAGTATGCACTTTGGGGATTCAGTGTGATTTTTTTTTTTTCTAAAATCCACCATTAAGCATGATGAAATTTGGGTTTGCAGACATAAGCTTTAATGTATTACTTTTTAAAAATCGGCCCAACATAAATTATAGGTCTAACACTAATAAAGACAATAAAGCTACAGTACATGATTGAATATGGCAAATGTGCTAAACTGACTTTTCATAGCTATGCTTTTGCTTTTATAAATTTCTCTAAAAACAAAACATTATTTCCTATATAAAAATATTCCCTTACCCCTGATTCTTGGCCCTGATGCGGCTGTGTGAAACAATCTTGTCATAGGCAGATGAGTCCACCTGGTCCAGGTAGGAAAGCGCCAGCAGAACAAACGTGGCCACAAACACAAGATTCATCCTGGCTTTTGCCCCACACATCAAAGCCACTGACAAACCAGGAGAAATGGGAGCAGACTATAGCCAGGCAGTTTTTATACCACCCCTCCCCTCTATAACCCTCACACAGTTGCTGTATTGGTTGCACACAATGAGGGAATGAACATAGAGTGAGAATATCAACCTGTTCCATATGTAACCACATCCTCCATGGGAGCCCTGAGCACCTAACTCAGCTCACTTTAAGTAGTTGAAGACCGGAGTGTGAACTATACATGACTATATTGATTTTATTGTATGTTTTAACAGTAATATTTACATTATTTGCATTTTAATCATTATAATCATAGTGTAACTCTTCCACCTCCTGCCTGATAGTGTAAGTTGCTTTCCAGGATTTCCACTGCTTTCCATTTGCAAGGTCTGTGTATGTGAAGCCTGGAGAGCTAAATAGTTTAATGCCCATCAAAAACCTGGTGAAGTACACTTATTGTATATATTTAAAGAAGTTTACTGTATTGTAACTCTCATTACATTCTTCTGATCTCTGGGCAGTTAGGTATCAATGGGACAAGTCAAATCCAGTTAGAGGATTTTAAAATTGATGAAAGTTAGGAAGCAGAATTACACTTTACTCACTCTCTTTGGTTCTGAGAGGTGTTTAGGAAAGGTGCAATAGGGGACTGGAGAATGTGGAAGACAATTCACTGTGAGAAACTTGAGCTTCTTTCCAGTCTAATGAACATTAATGTTTAACTTAACCTGTGTGCATTACTACCTCTAGTGGTGGAGGTATAGCAGCACAACTTCACCATCACAACCAAAAATAAACACTTAGCTGAACTGAATCAATGTTCCATTCAAAGTTTGATCCCTATCAGAAATTAGAAAAGTAAAAAATAAAAATAATCAAATGAAAAGAAATTCCATCCAGATCTTGGATAAGTTGCTGATTTTTATGCACAATGGACACCTCCCATTGTTTATTTTGCTTTATGATCACTGTTTACCTCCATTAAAATGTATGTCATTTATTTTATTTAAATGCCAAATTAGAATGTTCAGGAAACTGATTATTTGACTGAGCTGCTAGCATGTTTCAGATCTATTCCCGCTAAATCATGAAATCAGATGTAAAAGAACCCAGATTAGAAGGATTAGCCAACAATCTTACAATTATGAGCCAACGGTCCTGAACAGATGGTGTGGAACTAAACATTTACATGATAAGAAACATAGAAACCAAAATCAATCCTGAACTTCAGGGTGCTTTTGTTTAATCCCTAGAGGGTTCATTCCTTGCCTCAGCCTTTGTGACTCATTACTATCCTTTTGTGTAATGTAACTTTTACACAAAAAATTGATCGTAACCTCTTGAGACTGTGTTGTTGTTGTGTGTTCTGAATTTCTCTTTGATATTTGTATCTAGTACAATCTGATAACTGAAACTGAGCAATATGCTAGAATGGAAAATAGTTTAGATGTGTTGCATCTATACAGAGTGCTAAAGGACAAGCTGGGGAGTTATCAGTCACAGTTTAGAGTCTTTCAGTGTCAACTGAGAATGTAGCACCATGGATTTGTTGATTAATAGCCTGCACTGCTATGATTGATGACCCTTGTTGCTTATATGGTTATGTGTATTTTTTTGGAAGTATATGCAAATTAATATCATTTAGAGATGAAAGACTGTTTTTTTTTTTTGTTTGTTTGTATATACAATAATATATTTATATATTGTATATAATGTATATATTTATACATTTATAATTTCATAATTTGTTGTTAATTGTTGACCTTTCCCAACCTCTTCTATTTCAGGGCAGGATGGTGTAGCAGTAGACAACAGCAGACATGGCCACAGAGCAGTTGAGGAAGAAAAATGTAAGCTTCTTACATAACTTAAATAATGAGCCAACTCTGGTGGACAATGCTATCAGCTTGCCATTTGGGCATTCCATGCTCAAAAAGAGTCATTTTTAAATTATATGTAAACAGTTTCAGAAACTGCAAGAGTAGACTGCAAGATGCAGCTGTCATGGTAGCGCCAAAGGGGTGCTGAACTATACTTCCCATCAGCCCCAACATGTCACATGTCATAATCACTCTCACCTGCGTCTCGTCGCAATCTGATTAGCACCTTTATATAAGTTCTAGTTTTTCAGCACCT
This sequence comes from Cranoglanis bouderius, assembly GCA_023630585.1. Classification (NCBI taxonomy): domain Eukaryota; kingdom Metazoa; phylum Chordata; class Actinopteri; order Siluriformes; family Cranoglanididae; genus Cranoglanis; species Cranoglanis bouderius. The sequence continues at coordinate 3,082,789 of CM042550.1, read as the reverse complement.
CATTGTCAAGTTTTTGTTGTTGTGTGTACCATAGTTTTGTTCACAGTCTGTATGTTTTTGCCTTGTCTCTTCTGTTTAGGTTTATGGTTCTTGTTGTCATAGTTTTAGTTGTTGTTTTGCACTTTATACAATACAAATCTGCATTGCATCCACTGCCACCGCTACAAATCCCTGACAGCAGTATGTGTCAGGTTCATGTTGCCACACAAACCCACGAGAATGGAAGAAATGCACAAATCACCAAGAGTGCTGAGGCATCCTGGCACTGTATCTGGTTTAATTTCACCATCAACCAACACCAAACACAGGGTTCATTACCCAGATATGCAGACTGGCTAAAATGGCTTAAATGCAGGTTCTACTTCCAAAAAAATAGAGATGTACTGTATGATCATGATGTGCATGAGCCAGAGAACCTGGCCGGGTTCTGTCAGGATTTTCTGATTAAAAAAATGATCAAGTGCCCTGACAAGTCCCCCCATAGAAAACCTGTGGGGTGAACTTAAGAGGAGAGTCCACCAGAGTGGACCTTGAAATTTAAAGGATCTGGAGAGATTCTGTATGGAGGAATGGTCTCAGATCCCTTGTCATGTATTCTCCAAGGCATCAGGCATTATAGGAGAAGTGTCACAACATAGATGCTGAGACAGATGCAATCGCAGTTAAGAGCTTTTATTAAGAGAGGCAAGCAGACAAATCCAAATCGTGTCAAAAAAATAGGCGTGGGGTCAGGCGATCAGCGAACAGGACAGACTAGGCAAAACCAGAATCAATAAAGAGGAGGACAAAAACAGGATCAAAAAGCATGAAACGAGAAATGAGAACGAAGGCTTGGTATGGGTCTGGCAGAAACACAGAAACTCACAATACTTCGCATCTGAACAAAGAAACACAAGGGGTTTAAATACACAAAGTAATAAACGGGGGAAAACGAGAACAGCTGAGAGATTAGGGAGGAACCAGTGACATAACAGGGACAGGAGACAGGACAAAAAACAAAACAAAACACAAGTGTCAAAAGTAAACAAAGTCCATAACAACCCGGAAGTGGTCGCTGTTGCGGTTCTGGCTGTTGAGCGCGTTGCTCGCTCCGGCGCTCAGTGTGAGGGGAAATCCATGACAAGAAGACTCAGAGCTGTTATCTTGGCAAAGGTAGGTAGCACAAAGTATTGGCTAAAAGGGTGCCAATAATTGTGGCACATATATATTTAACAAAGTTTTTTTGGTTTTTTTTGATAAACCTGTGTTTTGTTTGCAATTGTTTGATATCCATGAGAGCAGAGTATTTTTGTGAATTTTTTTAACAAACGATCAAAAGGTTAAACAATAAAGACAATTTTTCACAGCCTTCTTTGCTCATATTTACCAAGGGTTACAATATTATTGGAGGGCACTGTACCTACATTACATTTACATTTGGCATAATTTGGGATTTGAACTCAAGACCTTCTGATCAGTTTTTTTCTCTTTCTCTCTTCCTTAACTTGAGACTCACTCACTGCTGCTACTGCTGTTGAGGATGGCCCCATGGATAACCTAAAGACTGCTGTGCGATTGCTGTGGATGGTCCCAATTGGATACCCTAAAGATTGCACTTACCAAAAAACAGTTTATGCCCAAGTCTTAGTTGCTCTTCAGTGGATAACTTCACTCAGATACTGTAGATTTAAAGCTAAAAACTCTTTTGTAAACATAAAAACCATGCTGCTCAGTACTATTTGATTTTGAAGTAAACCGCTGTGGAAGAGTATTGATTTATAATGTCACTGTCCAGTGTCATCCAGAACGCCCACTAAAGTTACGCCCACTGGTGGGCTCAGCCAGTGAACTGGGATAACATGAACCCTGGCCACTGCTTCTCTTCAGGCTTGGGGTCCGAACAAGCTCTCAAAATAAAACTGGCACTGGAGGAAAAATCCATTCAGTGAGCTTCCAGTGCCATGAAATGGAGCTGGGGTATCTAGAAAACGCTACTTGGGAAAATGCACAGAATCAAACGCTGGCATGGTTATCCCAGCGTAGCTCCTCTCTCACCTTCTTGCTGCATCCATGGTGAGGGCACAGTACTCTGTCAGAGAACAGGCGTGCAGGCAGATGCAAGTGCAGTAAAAAGGCTTTTATTGAAGAGAGAGCCAGGCAGACAAATCCAAAACGTGATCAAAATGTAATCCACAAAACAGGCAAGGGTCAGGCGATATACGAACAATGATAACAAGGACAATCCAAAAACTATAAACCAGGAAACCAAAATGAGATCAAGAAATGAGATAAAAATGGGACCAAAAGGCTCTGTAATGCTAACAATACTGCACGAAGAACAAAGACACACCAGGGTTTTAAATACACAGAATAATCAGAAGGTAAACGGGAACAGATGTGAATGATTATGACACATGAGAGAAACAACCAATGACAAGACATGGATGGAGACAGGACATAAACCTGAAAAAAAGATGTGGTACCATAAACAGAGTGTCAGAGTAACATGTCAAATCCCTGACAGTTCCTCTCTTCCTCATGTCATCTCAAGGAGTTTTTACTTGGCACTGTCACCTCTGGCTTATTCATTATGGATCTAAATCTACATCTGGATTTCTGTAAAGCTCCTTGTGCCTGTTGCCTATGAGACCAGACCTACTGTCCCAGATGAACAGGTCAGCAGTGATGTAGATTACTCAAACCAAGGAAGAGAGGACCCAATTGTTTGTACCAAAGAGCGACAGGGAAAGGCTGTTCCATGCAGCTCGTCATAACCTGGGCATTTGGGGCAGGATAAAACAATAAACCTCCTCAGGGTCCGTTTCTATGATCCTAGATGGTGTGCAGCATGTCAAGAATGTCAGATGGTGAATCTGCCGGCCACCCCAAAAATGCCATTGCCCCCTCTTCCATTGATCGAGATCCCCTTTGAAAAAATTGCTATGGACATCGATGGGCCATTAGAATGGACTGCATGAGGTCATCACTTTGTGCTAGTTTTAGTGGACTATGCAATGTGATACCTGGAAGCAGTGGCTCTTCGCAATGTCATGCCTTCTCAGCATGCAGCATTGTGGAGGGCACAGCATTGAAGTCATGCACTCTAAAATCTAAAAGGTGGCCCAATTCACCCCAGTCCCATCTGGAGTTCACCTCTCACCGTCCTAGAGAGCACTGGTTGACAGGTTGCAAGGGAATTATTCATACGTGTTTTCACCTCTACCTGGTCGTACAGACACAAAAAACTAATCGAGTCATTGGAGCAGCTCCGAGGTCTTGGTGCCCAAGGCCAACGGGTCGGTCCATTTTTTTTGTTTGGACCTTAGAAAAGTCAATGCTGTGTCTAAATTTGATGCATATCCAGTGCCACACATTGATGAACTACTCGATCTGTTAGGTGTGACTCACTTTTATTCTACAGTTGATTTAACCAAGGGGTATTGGCAGATTCCCTTGACTATAATGTCCCAAGAAAAATATGAGTTTGTACCAAATTTTTCAGAGATCACCAGCCCACTGACTGACCTCACTAAAATGGGAGCCCCAGAGCCAGTCCAGTGGAAGGAGACATGCGAGCAAGCTTTTTGTCAGGTAAAAGTTAGTTTGTGTTGCATTCTCCTGACTTTTTTTTTTTGTCCCAGGTGGTGGGAGGGGGAGGAGTGCCCAGTGCTGTACATCAGCCAGAATCCACAGCTGCAGGCCAGAGGGTTCCCCTTCCTGAGTTGGAAAGTGGGGGTATGTAGCAGCAGGGGCATAGTCGAGAGGAGGATGTGGGTTGAACCGGCACGTAACATAATGCTCACTATAATAAAATAAGCACAAAGCTATGTAAAAAGTTGCCTGTCTCCCATGTCATCCTTCAAAGAGACACAGCAGGTTCTACAATCGCCTTTTATAATAATAATAATAATAATAATAATAATAATAATAATAATAATAATAATAATAATAATAGTAATAATAATAATAATAATAATAATATAGAATATATGATAATTTGTTTATTTGTTTATATTCAGCATACAGCACTGGCCCTTTAAGCAAACATGTATGCTCTGTTCATTATGCTCACATGATAAAGTTTACATACAGCTCAGATTGAAAACACCATTCAGTACCTGTTGAGTATGAAAATGTGATGCAATTGTTCAGTTTGAAATGTTTAACATTATTTTAAAGAATAATTGAGAATATACATGACAGATACTTTCAATATGACAAACTCAATAGAATTGTGATATAAAGGTTACATGACATTGAAGTAGGGCATATATACCACAAATAAATGTGGATGCTTAGCCAATAACATGATATAACTACTGAATACAGAATGAAATTGCCATACTCTTATTCCTCCATCCTCCATGCAGTCTGCTCTTGCATCGAGATCATCAGTTCAAAGCAACATCATGAATGTCAACCATGTGTAACCCTCTATAAGGTTAATGAAATATTTGCATAGTAATAATGTACTAGAGTATAGTAGGCTGTATGAAGACATGAAATCTCTCAGATAATGACAAAGGGCCGTATTCAGATTTGGCCACTTAAGTCGGAAAATTTAGTTAAAAATTTATGTCAATATTTACAACAGGAATGTTCTCTACATTCAGAGCCTTCTTAGGAAAGTACTTGACTTGTAATTCCCGCCTTCTTGCACACCAATTAGTCAATTATAAAAGGCTTGCAGCAACTATTGGCCAAATTCCTGCCTCTCGACCATTAGCCTACTCTCAGCGAACGTGTGATGGTGAAGCACTGTTGTGTACGGCGTCAAACAGTTGCTTGACAATTGCAGCAAATGACAGCTGTCCTGAGTTGAAACAATGGTAAATTTTAATTTAATCACATGGCTTCATATTACATGGCCATTCAAATGTGTAAAAGAAGGTACACTCATGGCATCTAATATTTTATTTTATTCCATGGACATTCAAAAGAATGTAGTAAAAAATGTAAAACATGGGCAGAGTGAAACCAATTTTATTTACAGTATCTCACAAAAGTGAGTACACACCTCACATTTTTGTAAATATTTTATTATATCTTTTCATGGGACAACACTGAAGAAATGACACTTTGCTACAATGTAAAGTAGTGAGTGTACAGCTTGTATAATAGTTCAAATTTGCTGTCCCCTCAAAAATAACTCAACACACAGCCATTAATGTCTAAACCGCTGGCAACAAAAGTGAGTACACCCCTAAATGAAAATGTTCAAATTGGGTCCAAAGTGTCAATATTTTGTGTGGCCACCATTATTTTCCAGCACTGCCTTAACCCTGTTGGGCATGGAGTTCACCAGAACTTCACAGGTTGCCACTGGAGTCCTCTTCCACTCCTCCATGACGACATCACAGAGCTGGTGGATGTTAGAGACCTTGAGCTCCTCCACCTTCCGTTTGAGGATGCCCCACAGATGCTCAATAGAGTTTAGGTCTGGAGACATGCTTGGCCAGTCCATCACATTTACCCTCAGCTTCTTTAGCAAGGCAGTGGTCGTCTTGGAGGTGTGTTTGGGGCCATTATCATGTTGGAATACTGCCCTGCGGCCCAGTTTCCGAAGGGAGGGGATCATGCTCTGCTTCAGTATGTCACAGTACATGTCGACATTCATGGTTCCCTCAATGAACTGTAGCTCCCCAGTGCTGGCAGCACTCATGCAGCCCCAGACCATGACACTCCCACCACCATGCTTGACTGTAGGCAAGACACACTTGTCTTTGTACTCCTCACCTGGTTGCCGCCACAGACACCATCTGAACCAAATAAGTTTATCTTGGTCTCATCAGACCACAGGACATGGTTCCAGTAATCCATGTCCTTAGTCTGCTTGTCTTCAGCAAACTGTTTGTGGGCTTTCTTGTGTATCATCTTTAGAAGAGGCTTCCTCATGGGATGACAGCCATGCAGACCAATTTGATGCAGTGTGCGGTGTATGGTCTGAGCACTGACAGGCTGACCCCCACCCCTTCAACCTCTGCAGCAATGCTGGCAGCACTCATATGTCTGTTCTGCAAAGCCAACCTCTGGATATGATGCGAGCACATGCACTCAACTTCTTTGGTCGACCATGGTGAGGCCTGTTCTGAGTGGAACCTGTCCTGTTAAACCACTGTATGGTCTTGGCCACCGTGCTGCAGCTCAGTTTCAGGGTGTTGGCAATCTTCTTATAGCCTAGGCCATCTTTATTGTAACACTAACGAGTCACATAACACCGGGGAGGGAAAATGGCTAATTGGGCCCAATTTGGGGTGTACTCACTTTTGTTGCCAGTGGTTTAGACATTAATGGCTGTGTGTTGAGTTATTTTGAGGGGACAGCAAATTTACACTGTTATACAAGCTGTACACTCACTACTTTACATTGTAGCAAAGTGTCATTTCTTCAGTGTTGTCCCATGAAAAGATATAATAAAATATTTACAAAAATGTGAGGGGTGTACTCACTTTTGTGAGATACTGTATATATATTTATGTGATGCTAATAGTGTGTCTTTTTCTGTTTATTAAAGTTTGCATTCATAGAAACTCTGTTTTGAACACGATTAAGACCCCCACACCCAAATATTGGATTTCACTCAATATTTGACTGCCAGTTGACAGAAACAGAACTTGATAAAGCACATCCAGTTATTGTGCAATGAACTAGGTGCATGAGAGTGTAAACAAAGTGTGAGGGTGAGAGTCCAATACTACATTCTAAGGAAAAAAGGATTCAGGACTAATGGAGTTTCAGCTTTTTTCTTTCCAAACATTTATTTGTTCTTTAATTTGGGGGTAAGATTGTGAATGGTAGATGATAGTCATCCGAGTTCATGGGTGTAGATTTGGTTTGAACATTGGGGGGGGCTGAAGTGTGAATGGGTATGCTTCTTGATATTTTTAATTAAATTTAAAAAAATAATAATAATAAATTGAAAAAATCAGCATTGTTATATCTACAGTGTCATTACATCATTATCCTCTACTTATCTAACTTTCTATCTATCTACCCATCCATCCATCAATCTATCTATCAATCAATGATCAAATGATTATTTCATTAAAACAAATTACACAGGGCATAATAACAATCCAAATGAATGCACACTGTAACTGATTAGAACTTGTACACATCATTTAGTGTGAACAACCTTGTTGTTCATAATAATGAGCACTATTAAAAAAAAATTTAGCTAACATAACACAAGGCAGTTTTTCGCTAACTTGTTATAGTTATGGCTACATTGTAATGAATTAGCTAGCTAGCTACAATATATGTGGATTGTCTTTAGCTAGATTATACCTTATTATCCTACCTCCTGAGTAAATGTTTTATATTTTTTCCTGTCCCTCTCTGACCAGCAATGCAAAATAGTATGCTGGGCATGCTTCTCTTCATCTTTAAAGTTACCTGTGCTCTTGCAGTCAAACGACAGTAATCAAGCAACAGTTGGACGATACCAACTTATGCAATGGAGGGGGGCTTTTAGTATTTTTATCTGATTTATTATGACAAACTCACAATTGATTCAGAACCCCAATAATGTTACAAAGTAAATTACTTCTACATGTTTCAGTTGATCATGGACACAACCTGTCCGAGTTACCCTTGTTGTGGTGTTTAGTATTTTGCAAACCAGTTGAGATGTTGCTGAGCTAGAGAACTAAGGATTGCTGATAATGACTAAGGCAGGGTGTTGGTGAGTTTTTGTAAGTAATTCAACAACTCTGCTTACCGATCTTTTTGTTTTTGTACTCCAGCGACAGTTTTAGCAAGTTCATGACAAACTTTTTTAAAAGGCTAGAAAACAAAATGCACAAATTAGATAACCAAATACACAGAGAACGCAGATTGGAAAATACACACAGTATATATTTGGAAAGCTTTTATGCTATATTTTGTAAACTTTTGAGCAGGATGATTGGTGTAAATTGTTATTAATTTTATTTTAAAGATCTTTTTTTTTTCATTTAGTACTGCCCTTCAGAAGCTAAACAAGATATTTACATGTTTCCCAGAAGACAAAATAATAACAATTTACACCAATCATCCTGTTCAAAAGTTTACATCCCCCTGGCTCTTATCATGTAGTGTGTTGCCTTCATGTGCCTCAGTGAATGTTTGCAACTTTTGTCATAGAGGTGTATGAATCCCTCAGTTGTCCTCAGTGTGAAAAGCTGGATCTCAAACTCATATAGCCACTGTTGGAAAGGGGTCAAAGATGCTGGAAAATAAAACAATGTGTAGGACCTGGAGGATTTTTCTGAAGAACAGTGGGCAGTTTAATTGCTCAGGTCAAACAAGGGACTCATGAACAACTATCACAAAACATAAAAACAGTCACTGATCATCCAGGTAACAACACAGTATTAAGAATCAAGGGTATATAAACTTTTGAACTGCTTCATTTGTGTAAATTCAGTTAGTATTGTGTCTCGAGGACTATATGTAAACATCTGTTATGTGAAATAGCTTATTCGGGGCAGTACTAAATAAAAAGCAAAATGCAATTTTAATGACACACCCAACACCCCCCCCCCCAACCTTTTTTTTAAATATAATTATTAATATTCTGCAGATTCTGTAAGGGGTATGTAAGTTTATGAGCACAACTGTATGTGAAACTTCAGGGTGGTGGACAGGCATTGGTCAGCTTCAGGCAACCATCCTGAAAACTTGTGAAGATGTTTTATTTTGCTCTGTGGGCTCATGCCTGTGCCAATGTTTATTATACAGATGTTTCTGGAAAATTTTAAACTCTACTAAGAAAAGCCTCACCTAGACAACTGCTTCTGGTGTAGTTTTCTATTATTACACCTTCAATTTTATTTTATTGTGATGAGCAATTAAACCAGTAAAATATTGATTATAAAAGCTTGCTAAGATATGGATACCAAGTTGAAATCACAGAGCCAAACAAAGGGTACTAATGAACAGAAATTACTGACAACATCTCCTCTTGTGGCCATAGCTTCCAATCCATAGAATACTCCCAAAATGACAGTCATCCCTGAGTCTACTTCACAGAAATCCTCAGCAGGGCATGTACATGCACTATATTGGTGATTCAGGCAACCTGTACATTTTAAGGGTTTACTGTTTTTGGTCTCAATCAACACCTTTCTCTAGAATCTTAAAGACTGAAGAATGGAAATCTGTAAAAGCTCAGACAAGTTGATTCCCAAAGAAGCTACTACAGTTTGGCTTAACTGGTGTCTGATTGTCCATCTCATAGTGGTTGTATGCTACTATAATCTGCTGATTTCTTCATCATTTTCAGTACTCTCGTCATTCATGTCTTCGTCACATATACATGGTATGTCAGAAAATCGGTTTCTTTCCTCTGTCATTTTGTGCACTTCTTTTGTCTCATTACTGCTTTCATCCACTTCATTTTCATTGGCCTTGTTCATAATCAATGACTCAGAGGTTTTGTCATTCTTGTTTTTCTCCCCCAGTTCCTCTGTATCTGACTCTCCAGCCTCTTCACACACCGAATAAATCCTGCCAGGATCATTTGTCCCCCTATGCCGGATTTGGTGATACAATCCAGAGAAATCACTTGTTGTCCTGTTGCACGACGTGATTTCTGATGGTGTAGGGATGGACCCATTAGCAAGGCAGTGTTCTGTATTCTTTGTATTTGCTTTTGAATTTTGTTGAAGAATAGAGGTAGTGACACTGAAAAGTTTAAGCTTGCTCTTCAGTGGTTCTCCGGTAGGAGCTGTTGAACACGTCATAGGATGGTCAGAATACGCCATGTTTGAGGCCCCTGTACTTCCTTTGGAAGGTTTATTTCCTTTCATCATTCCTAACACTTCATATCGGAAACTAGAAATGTCCTGTTTTAGCTCCTGAAAAAAATGAGACATGGTTTATTCAACTGTTGCCACACCATGTAGCCGCTATAAAAAAAAAAGACTTACCTTGAAGTTCTCCTCTGTTAGGCCTTCTTCTGTCTTGGCATCTCTGATCATTGCAGCCACATACCGCTTCACCAAGTTTCGCAGCACTTCCTGCAAGAATGCCAAACAAGAAAAAAGAAATACAGCATAATAGAGCATTAAAAGCATCTGTAGTACCAAGTTTAGAGAAAGGAGTGGGAAAGGCACAAGCTGATTTATGGCATGAGAGATGAAAGGGTAATATATTCACAACCGTAAGTCATCTGAGGATTTGATATACAGCACAAAGGTAGACAGAAATAATGGGTATTAGCTTCGAAAAAGACATCATTACCTGATACTGGTGATTGATGTGGACATTCTTTGCAGCTCTCCTCTGTGGGAGGATGGAAATGGCTTGACTACTGACTTAACCACAGTTTCACAGCCTCTCGTTTGCTCTGTTTTAAGGCAATGAGGCTCCCAGCATTGATGTTAGTACAGAAGAATCATGCTTAAATCACTACATAATGACATTTACCACACTAAAACTTTATTGCGTTCATATGCTATGATCCAAAATAATTTGACACAGGTTATAAATTCAGCAAAATAGAAGAGATAAAAGATAAAGTCTTACACTAATTGACCCAAAAGTCTCAGTTCTCTCTGATCTTGTCTTCTTGCAGATATGCTTCTTGATCCACTTGATCAGGTACCATGCAGACTTAGGGCTGGGGATTATATTAAATGGAGGAGGCAAAGTGCCTCCCTCTTCAAAGTAGCTCATCCATAGCTTAGTTCGAGCAAACTTCCACTCGATGTCAGCATGATCCTATGAAGTAGCAGAAGAAAGCATTATTTATGGAAATAAGACAAAAAGAGAGGAAAAAAAGTTAAACACAAGACAAATAAATATTCAGCATATCAGACTAAGCAATAATCTCAGTGTACATTATCTAAACATATAACTCATATAAGGATATGAGGCACTGTAAGTTTGATGGTGTTTTCCAGTTTGAACACAGCTTTTGGGCACCAAATATTTGGGCACAATTTGCCTACACCCAAGCTAATTACTGTCCCATTAGGACAGCAGCTGGGCATACAGTGGGTATAGAAATTAATCACCCCCCTTTAAAATAATCACATTTTGTTGCTTTACAGCCTGAAATGAAGACGGACACAGTTTTTGTTTCATCCAGCCACATTTACTCAGTGCAACGTATAACATCCAAGTGAAAGATATAACACCAACACATCAGAGAAAAATTAAAAAATAGAAAACCAGAATCACTGAGTTGGAAAAAGGATCACAGACCTCCTAAAATGACTTCTAAACTCAATATGGTGTAGCTAATCACCTTCTCAATGACACACAAAGCCATTTGACTTTCAACTGTGATCAGCTGTGGTCATTTTGATTAGCTCAGCATGAAAAGAGCTTTCCTGGAGCAATTTGTAGTGCAACTGAAGCAAACAATCAACTATGGGTAGCAAGGCACTGCCAAAAGATCTCCAGGATAAAGTTGTGGACAGGCACAAGTCAGGAGATGGATACAAAAAAAATTCAAAGGCTTTATCAATGCCTAGAAGCACAGTGAAGTCTATTATTAAGAAGTGGAAGGTATTTGGTACAACACAGACCCTCCCTGGATCAGGACATCGCTTCAAACTGGATGAAAGAGGCAGGAGGAAACTGGTCAGAGAGGCTACCAAGAGGCCTACAGCAACTGTGAAGCAGTAATTTATGACAAAGAGTGGTCATTGTGTGCATGGGACAACAATATCACAAATTCTCCACAAATGTGGCTTGTATGGGAGGGTTGCAAGAAAAAAGCCACCCACGACTGAGCTTTGCCAAAACGCACCTTGAAGATTCTGAGGCCACATGGAAAAAGGTGTTATGGTCAGATGAGACTAAAATTGAAATAAAATTGGCCTCAACACCAAATGATATGTTTGGTGGAAATCCAATACAGCTCACCATCCAAATAACACCATTCCTACAGTAAAGCATGGAGGTGGTAATATCCTGTTATGGGGGTGTTTCTCTGCATCAGGGATTGGAGCACTTGTCAGGATAGAAGGAAAATGGATGGGGCAAAATACCGTCAAATTCATGAGGAAGATCTGCTGCCCTCTGCCAGAAAGTTGTCAATGGGAAGAAGGTTTACCTTCTAACATGACAATGGCCCAAAGCACACAACAAAACTGACCACACAGTGGTTGAAGGAGGAAAAGGTGAATGTCCTTGCATGGCCTAGTGAGAGCCCAGACTTAAATCCCATGGAAAATCTGTGGAATGACTTGAAGATTGCAGTCCACTGTAATGCCTCAGCACAAGCAGCATCATATAATTCACAAAATTATTACCAGAAGAAATAAAACAATGGGCCTTCTCAGCCAGAGAACCCACAAGAAACTCTGGACCAAAATATCTCCACTCAGGGAGCCATAAAACAAGGAATCCACACCCAGACACCAAGGAGCCACTTAAATCCAGCGTGTGCATCTGCCTTATCTCAACCAACACGGCAAGCATTAAAGGCCTCCCTGACCCAGGGCTGAACCCTCTCGACCACAGAAACTGCTCTCAAATGCAGTGATCTAGGCCTTTTGGGCCAGACCAGTTCGCTTACTCAACAGATAAATCCAACCATGTGTTGTTCTATTTTCTTCATGTGTATCACCATTAAGTTGCCACTAATTGTTCAATTTTGCATGTATATCTGTAGTAGCCCTGGGAGGATCATTGTGTTTTAAATATTAGTAATGTACTTAGTAAAGTAAAGTATAGTCAAGCATGTCTTGTTTGGTATGTATGTGTTCATTGAGTGATTTCCTAAATCATAAGAGTAAGTAAATTTGTGTAGATTGTGCTGGTATGTACATGCAATATTTCAGGTCAAAGTTTAATCCACACATTTCACGTTTAAACCACTCATCTGCAGGGACAGTGGGCTGATTAGCATAATAGGTGGAGAGTCTGGCTAACACCCCACCCAAAGACAATGTTGACTGGAGAAAGCACTCTGGGCTGGGCTAGCCCAGGAAGCGTTAAAATCCTAAGAACACAAGTTTTTGGCGGCTCGTCGCTTGCTTCGCTCTATCTCTCGTATCTCTTGCTTCTTGGCACGCTTCGAAGGACAGGGTCGGTGGAGGGTCTCCAGAGTCAATCAACGTTGGGAAGATCAGATCACGTTTGCCTCAGCCTGGGGACCCAGCGAAAGCCGCCGCCTGCTTTTCACGCCTCCCACCTTCATTCCACTCAGCATTCCGATTGGTCCTCCGAGATGCCTCTGGTCGGTACCAGACCACTGACGACACCACGACGAAATGAAGAAATCCCTTCAACACAGCTAAGGCAAGCGCAATACCTCAGAATCTAGCTAATCTGGTGTCTATAATAAGTTGAGCCCTTCTAAAGGAAGTGAAGATAACTTAATAAGGTGATGGTTTGTTCAGATCATGGTCTGTGAAATAGCATGCAACGCTAGAGACTCGGAACTTCATTCACTCTTCATTATCACCCGTTTATGTATGCGTGTGTGTGTGTGTGTGTGTGTGTGTGTGTGTGTGTGTGTGTGTGTGTGTGCGTGTGTTTATATGTTAGATTAGTTTCTGTGTCATAGAATAGTTCAATAAAGTCTCGTCTGTTCTTAAATATACGTGTTTTTATTGCTTACAAGTGTCTATTGCCTTGAATTGCGATTCTGCTACATGCTCTTAAAATAATGTGTCACTATGTTTAGGATATTATTGCCGGTGGCCACGGAGGTAATATCTAATGCATAATTAATGAATACACTAGGTTCAACTTATCGCTGGATGAATAGTTGATCAGTAATACTAAATTAGTCAAATTTCCTTTTACGAGCTGATCTGTTAATCTCTCCTACATCTTTGGAGGAGAATAAAGATAGCTCAATTTAAACAACTAATTTTTACTTACGTAAAATGGTGGAGAATATATCAAATTAACCCAAACAGCTAATTTTCACTACACCACAAACGGTCACCATCAAATTTAACTGAATTTGAGCAGTTCAAAGAAGAGTGGGCAAATATTGCAAAGTCTAGATGTGCAAAGTTAGTAGAGACATATCCCAACAGGCTAAAGGCTGTAATTAAAAAATTAAGGCAAATTAAAGCAAGGGGGTGATTCTTTTTCCAACTCAGTGATTCTGTTTTTTATTTTTTACATTTTTTATGACGTTGGTATTATATCTTTCACTTGGTTGTTATAAGTTGCACTGTGTAAATACAGCTGGATAAAACAAAAACTGTGTCCATCTTCATTTCAGGCTGTAAAGCAACAAAATGTGATTATTTTAAAGGGGGGTGATTCTTTTCTATACCCACTGTATTTGGTGGTAGCACTGCATGTATCCTATGTGTAGACAATCCCAGAATACATAAGTGTTAATGGTGCCAATAATTTTAAAACTATTATTTTGTAGAAAAATTCACTATCTATTATAACATTTTTAAATGTAAAACATGTTTCAATAAAACCATACATTGTCCCTGCATATCTGAGTTAAAAATATCACACATTGCATTGTTATTGTTGCCAATAATTCTGGAGAGCAGTGCATATACAGTGCTGTGAAAAAGTATTTCACTTTTGTTTTTTGTTTTTTTCTTAAAAGAACATAAAACAAAAGCAACCTGACTAAACACACAATACAGTTTTTTTATGTATTATTTTTGTTGTTGAAGCAAAAAAAGTTATCCAACACCTATCACCAATGTGAAAAACGAACTGCACCCTTAAACTTAAAATCTGGTTGTGCCACCTTTAGCAGCAATAACTGCAAGCAATTGCTTCCGATAACTGGAGATCAGTTTTTCACTTACTTCTAGGACTAGGACTTACTCCTATGCTTTGGATCATTGTCTTGTTGCATAATCCAGTTGCACTTGAGTTTCAATTTATGGACTGCAGACCGGACATTCTCCTTTAGAATTTTCTGGTAGAGAGCAGAATTTATGCTTCCCTCAATTATTGCAAGTTGCCCAGGCCCTGAAGCAGCAAAGCATCCCCACACCATCACACTGCCCCCACAATGCTTGACCGTAGGTATGATGTTCTTTTTGTGGAATTCTGTGTTTGGTTTACACCAGATATAACGTGACAGTTACAAACAGTTCCACTTTTGACTCATCAGTTCACAGAAAATTCTCCCCAAAAGTTTGAGGATCATCAAGGTGTGTTTTGGCAAAATTCAGAAAAGGCTTAATGTTCTTTTGGGTTAGCAGTGGTTTTCACCTCACCACTCTTCCATGGATGCCATTTTTGCCCAGTGTCTTTCTGATAGTGGAGTCATGAACAGTGACCTTTATTGATGCAAGAGAGGTCCGTATGTCATTTGATGTTATTCTTGGCTCTTTTGTGACTTGCTGGATGAGTAGTTGCTGAGCTCTTGGAGGAACTTTGGAAGGTCAGATACTTCTGGGAAGGTTCACTCATGTGCTGATTTTTTTCCATTTGGAGATAATGGCTCTCACTGTGGTTCTTTGGAGTCCCCGAGCCTTTGAAAATGCTTTGTAACCCTTTCCAGACTGATGTACAGTGGGGGAAAAAAGTATTTGGTCCCCTGCTGATTTTGTACGTTTGCCCACTGACAAAGAAATTATCAGTCTATGATTTTAATGGTAGGTGTATTTTAACAGTGAGAGACAGAATAACAACAAAAAAATCCAGAAAAACACATTTCAAAAAAGTTATAAATTGATTTGCATTTTAATGAGGGAAATAAGTATTTGATCCCCTATCAATCAGCAAGATTTCTGGCTCCCAGGTGTCTTTTACACAGGTAATGAGCTGAGATTAGGAGCACTCTCTTAAAGGGAGTGCTCCTAATATCAGTTTGTTACCTGTAAAAAGAGACCTGTCCACAGAAGCAATCAATCAATCAGATTCCAAACTCTCCACCATGGCCAAGACCAAAGAGCTGTCCAAGGATGTCAGGGACAAGATTGTAGACCTACACAAGGCTGGAATGGGCTACACGACCACTGCCAAGCAGCTTAGTGAGAAGTTGACAACAGTTGGTGCGATTATTCGCAAATGGAAGAAACTGTCAGTCTCCCTCGGTCTGGGGCTCCATGCAAGATCTCATCTCGTGGAGTTTCAATGATCATGAGAACGATCATCAGCCCAGAACTACATGGGAGGATCTTGTTAATGATCTCAAGGCAGCTGGGACCATAGTCACCAAGAAAACAATTGGTAACACACTACGCCGTGAAGGACTGAAATCCTGCAGCGCCCGCAAGGTTCCCCTGCTCAAGAAAGCACATGTACAGGCTCGTCTGAAGTTTGCCTGAATGATTCAGAGGAGAACTGGGTGAAAGTGTTGTGGTCATGTGTGGTCAGATCTCTTTGGCATCAACTCAACTCTCCGTGTTTGGAGGAGGAGAAATGCTGCCTATGACCCCAAGTCATAACACCATCCCCACCATCAAACATGGAGGTGGGAACATTATGCTTTGGGGGTGTTTTTCTGCTAAGGGGACAGGACAACTGAACCGCATCAAAGGGACGATGGACAGGGCCATGTACCGTCAAATCTTGGGTGAGAACCTCCTTCCCTCAGCCAGGGCATTGAAAATGACCTTAATGACTTGGAGAGGATCTGCAAAGAAGAGTGGGACAAAATTCCTCCTGAGATGTGTGCAAACCTGGTGGCCAACTACAAGAAACGTCTGACCTTTGTGAAAACCCAACAAGGGTTTTGCCACCAAGTACTAAGTCGAAGGGATCAAATACTTATTTCCCTCATTAAAATGCAAATCAATTTATAACTTTTTTGAAATGCATTTTTCTGGATTTTTTTGTTGTTATTCTGTCTCTCACTGTTAAAATACACCTACCATTAAAATCATAGACTGATAATTTCTTTGTCAGTGGGCAAACGTACAAAATCAGCAGACCAAATACTTTTTTCCCCCACTGTATTTCAATCACCTTCTTCCTCATCATTTCTGGGATTTCTTTTTGGCATATTTGGCATAGTGTGTTACTGGGTAAGACCTTTAACCCTTAGGAGTCTGAGGCTTTTTTTGAGATGTTTTGACACCCTGACATTTGTTCTTATTTCAGTTATTTATAGCATATTAATGGTAAAACTCTAATTACACTATATTCATCAATAATACGTGAGCATGTACATTGTTGAGAAAATCAATTTTAAACTTGGTTAGTAAAAAAATGTATATTTTTAAGGACACTGAGATAAAACACATACTAAATATACAGTACTCTGCAAAGGTTTTAGGCACATGCAAAGAAATGCTATAAAGATGCCTTCAAAATAATGAAATTAAATGTTTCTATGTTAAAAAAAATACCATAAAGAGCAGTAAACAGTTGTAAATGAAACAAATTCAATATTTGGTGTGACAAAAAAATAGTAGTCTCTGGTGCAATGTGTGCAGTTTTATAAGGAAATTAGCTGGTAAGTTTTATTGAGCATCTTGCAGAACCACCCACAGTTCTTCTGGAGACTTTGACTTTCGCACTTCTTATTTTTGCAGCAAAACCCAGCAGCCTTCATTGTGTTTTCTGTCTGAAAAGTGTCTCTTACGTAATATGCTGCTTTCTTTAATGACTTACAAACATTTTTCTTTAACATTTAATTTTATGCTAGAAAACTCATGCTTAGGAATCTAAAATGTTTTTTGTACTTGATAATGTAGAAGTCATAAAATAAAAAATCTATAACAAAGTTTGTACTAAAAAATAGGGTGCTTAAAACTTTTGCACAGTATTGTATTTTCACAAGACTTTTGAGTACTGGATTATGTAGACCAGAGTCTTTGTAACAACATGCTGTGAAAACTGTTAAATCAATGTATTGTATAAAACAATACATTGATTTAACTTTTGTGTGTCACTTGTTGTTTTAGAAAGACTGTATGTGAGACCATGAATATTGATGTCTTTCACACCTAGGGAGATTATGACCCACACTATAATGGGTCTATCAAGCTGGAATACCACTGTGGAAACTAAAAGAAAGAATTTGAGGAGGACTTTTTGTATGTAGTTTATTTACAACATAGTGCACAATATAATCAGAATATAAAAAATGAGGGTGAAAGGCACATTTTTGAGCAAAAAAAAAAAAAAAACTGGTAACACTTCCTGGTTAACTATACCTGTAAATACAGTCATGTAAACCCCATGGAAACTGTTGGGTTTGACATATTTGGACAAGGAAACATTTGATCCTCTTTGAAACAGTGCCTCGTAATAACGTTGATACACTATCAAATGACACATAAAAATGACCTTTTGTAGTAATTTTCAAAATTACTATAGTAATTTTTTTGGAAAAAGTAAGTACACCCTTACATTTATCATACCTTCAAATGCATAAAATTAGAACCAGGTGTTCAAGTTTGGGTGCCTGTGATTAGAACCTGCTTAGGGAGTGCAGGTGGAACCTGTCTTATTTATACCCCTCTCATATCTAGTGCCTGGTGTTCTCTTTGTTATTGAGGTGTGTGGTGTCATCATACCAAGATCTAAAGTGTTCTATAAGGCCTTCAGAAAAAAGGTTGTGGATGCCTATGAGTCTGGCAAGGGATTTAAAATGATCTCCAGATTATTTGAAATACATCATTCCAATGTAAAGAAAATCATCTACAAATGTCGCAGATTTCAAACAACTGCCAATTTGTACCAGCAAATTCAGCCCAAGAGCAGACCATCTGATGCAAAAAGAAGTCTCCAAGAACCCCCAAATTTCATCACAGGATTTGCTAGTAAGTCTTGCAACTGTTGGTGTCAAAGTGCATGCTTCTACAATCAGAAAGAGATTTTGACCTGCATGGGAGGTGTGCCAGGAAAAAGCTTTTGCTGTCTAAAAAAACATTTAAAAAAGACTACAATTTTCCAATGAGCATAGAGGCAAAGACCAGGCCTTTTGGAATAATGCGCTCTGGACAGATGAATCAAAGATAGAGTTGTTTGGCCACAGTAACAACAGACATGTTTGGCACCGTTCAAAGACAGATTTTCAGGTGAAGCACCTCATACCAACTGTGAAGCATGGTGGTGGAAATGTTATGGTTTGGGGTTGCTTCGCTGCCTCAGGGATTGGACAGCTTGCATTAATTGATTCAACTATGAATTCTGCATCATATCAAAGAGTGCTTGAAGATAATGTGAGGCCATCTGTCCAAAAGTTGAAGTTGAACCGAAAGTGGACCTTTCAACAGGATAATGATCCTAAGCACACTAGCAAATCCACCAAGGAATGGTGCAAAAAGAAGAAATGGAGGGTTATGGAATGGCCTAGTCAAAGCCTGGATTTGAATCCTATTGAAATGTTGTGGGGGGATTTGAAATGGGCAGTACATGCAAGAAAACCCTCAAACATCTTGCAACTGAAAGAATATTGCATGGAAGAGTGGTCAAAAATTCCAGCAAGCCTGGTGGACAATTATGCAAAATGCCTACAAGAAGTTATTTCTGCTAAAGGCGGCAATACTAGCTTCTGAGGCCTAGTGTGTACTTACATTTTCCACAGAAGAATATCACATCTATTGATATTTCTGTTAAAATAAATGATTGAAAAAGCTCATTTTCCTTGTGGTTTTGTTCAAGTATACAGTATCAACTTTATTAACAGGCACTGTTTCAAAGATGACCAAATGTTTGCTTGTCCAAATATGTCAAAAAAGGCCAACAATTTCCATGTTTTTATTTTTTCACATGACTGTATATATAATAACAGGATTATCACTAATACTAATACTAATATTGCTCACTCATAACAAAAAAAAAGCAACACGATTTTTGTAATGCCACACATGCACATATACTTTACAACATATTTCACTTGAAATACCAGCTGATTTCAGTCTGCCAATATAGTTCAGAAATAGCCGACTAGTAAAAAATGTACATTTTTTATTATGTACAAAATAAAATGTTAACTAATGTAAGTAAGTATAAATGACTTACTCATCAGAAATTTTATCCTCTGCTGGAACAATTCACTTTTGATAATGCAACCGTTCATCATCGTAGTCGCATGCTTTTTCTGAGGAAAAGGTGAACCCTTCCTCACTGTCCAGGACCATCTGGAGAGCATCATCACGTGTGTAGCGGGCCATCATCCAAAGTGATGAAAATTAATTAAGTCAATTAATTTGATGGAGCTTGATGCCATTTTTATCACACCGATGGGTCGTTTACCATGTTTGTATGGCTTGCGCAGGTCATTACCGTATGAATAGCGGGCACTGCGGGTGGGTGTTTCCAGGGGCGTAGCTAGACCCATTTTTACTGGGGCACGAGCCCCAGTAAAATTTTGCTGTGCCCCGGTAAATTTTTCCTGATAAATCATTGTCTGATGAGGTAGATTATAGGAGATACATCTGAAAATAGGCTTTCTGATTCATTGAACATTGAATGATATAAAACATGAAGCCTGATTGTATCGCCAGCTGAAGTGAAAATATCCTGCACATCTTCTTCAATCATACGCCCCGCCCCCCTCACTGTGCTGCACATCCCTTCACTTTTCCCCATGGAAACCTCGACTTACAGTCAGTCGATAATTCATAATACAACATTGTAGCTGAGGAGAGGTAACTACCAGGCTAACGCTTATTGCTGTGTTAATGAGTAGTATGTGAATTTGTATTTAGTTGAATGAGGACATCCTGTTTTCCAGATCTAATTTACTTGCCACAGATTTGATCAATAACATTGGCTTGTTAACTGCTAAAAGAATGCTTTCTTACCTCTTCTAATTTGGCATTCTGCCACAAACAGTGTGATTTAATCATCATCAGTGAAAGCTTTTTGAGGTTATTTGTTCATTTAGGGGGCTACTTAGCAGGGGTTAAATTGGGATTTGTTATGTCGGGGGGCTCTGTGGTTTCAGGCTTTCAAGGGGTGCACATGTGTATGCAAAGCCTACAAAATCTTATCAACTGACAAACTGTAAAATATAACAAGTTGAGAGAGCCCTCTGCTATGAACACTAAAATGCTGATCAAAGTCATTCTAGATGCTGGAGTAGAACAGTCTTTTTATTAGGAAAATTAAACTGGAATTGAGTTATATCCTACACAGAGGTGGACAGTAACAAAGTTATTTGAGTACTGTACTTAAGTACACTGTTTGAGTATCTGTACTTTACTTGAGTATTATTTTTTTCTGGAAACTTGTGACTTTAACTTCATTATATTTGAAAAACAAATATCATACTTTTCACTCCGCTACATTTCTATCAAGGTCCTCAAGTCGAAAGTCGTTACTATGTAGCAGCTTTGAAAATCAGTGGATGATTTTTTCTTCTTCTCTAAAACGTGATTGGTTTTTTGCAGGTGACAGACAGCCACTCTTGTAATAATCACTCTTGTAGGGTCACATGTCGTGAAGTTCAATGATTTCCCAGCATTTTTTGAACACTCATCAGTTGGAAAAATGGAAGAAGACGGTTCCTCGGCGCAATGCGCGCACCCATGGCCATACTCAAAAAGTATGTTCCAGTTTTCTGAAAAGGTCAAAGATTCTTTTCTTTTTAAATGTTTGCTTTGTTTGCCTAAAACAACGCAAATCACAGCTTTCAAAAACTTGCCGTCCAAACTGTGGAAGCATATTGAGGTATGTAAACTTTTAATTTCTTGTGAAAGCTTGAAATTGTCTGTGCTTTAGAGCTAAAGTTTCAGTATGAAGTATGGTCGGTCAAATGATTTATGGATTTGCCCGCCAAGTTGCCATAGCCTTGTGGATACACCGCTTACGAATAGGTTCGACAATGACGTTAGTTAGCATGGAAAAGCGTGAATTCAAATGTAAATGAGTTTAAGAGTTAAATAAGTTAATATTTTCGATTTTGATTCGCCTGTCTATTAAACCTTTGGCAAAAATCACACCGGAACATTCAAATCTGCGTTGATGCTGCCGCTGAGCCAGAGAGAGCAGTTATCATTTTATAGGTTTTGTAACATTCTAAAAGCTCTTTATTCCACAGATACTACAAGCTAGTCAGTGTATTCAGTCGGTTGCTTCAGAGGCATAAGGTATTGTAAGTATTACATACAACAATGCAACAATAATAAAACAATGCATTGACATAAAAAAGGAAATTTACTTTTGATACTTAAGTAATTTTAAAATCAAGTACTTCTGTACTTTTACAACTTTCACTTGTAATGGAGTTTGTTTTTTATTGTGAGTGGACACAAATAAAAGTAGACCCTTTACAGTTTTTAATGATGTTTTCCTCTTTTCTGTATGACCATAAATGGCGGAGTATTTTAACTCGTTGCCGTTGCTAGAAGAAAAAATCGTGATCCCGCCTGTGCCTCCATAAGGGTTAACCAACTTCATGCTGTTGAAAAAGTTATATTTAAGTGTTGATTTGATTGAACAGGGTTTGTAGTAATCAGGCCTGGTTGTGTCTAGTCCAGCTGAACCCCATTATGAATACAGTTTCATAGATTTGGGGAATTAGTAACTATGCGGGCAAATAAATTTTCACACAGGCCCAGTTGGTATTGGATAACTTTTTTGCTTCGATAAATGACATTATCATTTAAAAACTGTATTTTGTGTTTACTCAGGTTGCCTTTGTTTTATCTTAGATTTTGTTTTCATTTCTGAAACAATTTAGTATGAGATATACACAAAAACAGAAGAAATCAGGATGGGCAAATACTTTTTCACAGCACTATAAATTGGAGGGTCAAGGAGACTGCATGCCAGCAGGTCCATAAAGGCAGCTGGTAGTCAAAGATCTCAATAACCAGTGAATTCACAGAGTGGGCAGGTGGGCATGGATTGGACATGGTCATGTAGAACAAGAGGAAAATGAGATGCCTCTACAAAAGGTGGATTGATGGCATCCTTTATTGAACAGGGTATTTTTTTTTTTAATTCGCCAAGAGTCTGTGGTTGGCATCTAGGGTCTGGCTTTATAGTGGTTTTGCCTTTTACCTGAAAGATAGGACTTTTTTTCAGTAAAAATCATCCTCATCGCCCCCTTATCTTGTGGTGTTCTTCGAGGTTCCATTTTGGATTCTATGTTGTTTTGCCTTTGTATAATTTGTATGCAATTATATTTGCCAGTTAGGTCAAATAGCAACAGCCCCTTTGGGTCTTGCTTTAATTTTGTTTTAGTAATAATAATAAAAATAATAATAATATCATCTAATATATATATATATATATACAGGTGCATCTCAATAAATTAGAATGTCATGGAAAAGTTCGTTTATTTCAGTAATTCAACTCAAATTGTGAAACTCGTGTATTAAATAAATTCAATGCACACAGACTGAAGTAGTTTAAGTCTTTGGTTCTTTTAATTGTGATGATTTTGGCTCACATTTAACAAAAACCCACCAATTCACTATCTCAACAAATTAGAATATGGTGACATGCCAATCAGCTAATCAACTCAAAACACCTGCAAAGGTTTCCTGAGCCTTCAAAATGGTCTCTCAGTTTGGTTCACTAGGTAAGCCACAAACATTCATTGCCAAAGAAGCTGGCTGTTCACAGAGTGCTGTATCCAAGCATGTTAACAGAAAGTTGAGATATATATATATATACTCAACTTATATAGGCTTACTATCAAAAGGCAGTTTATATATATATATATATATATATATATTTATATATTTATATTTATATATATATATATATATTTATATATATATATATATAAACTGACTTTTGATAGTAAGCCTGATGCCTTTAGTTTCAGAGGAAAAAACACTTCTCCACATATGTGCACACAAAAAAATAGGGCAGCAGCAACTCTAAGGCCAGAGGTGATCTTATTCTGCTTTTTGAATAACTGCAGAAAGATTAGATGATGCTCTGTATATAATGACACATCAAGGGCCTGGTTCAAATAGCCACAACTCAGTTCTTTGTTCTTGTTTGAATTGGATAAAATAAGTACCCTGTTTATACTGAAATGAGGTGACATAAATAGTGCACATCAGCAAAATTAGGTTGTAAGAAATTGGACAGGACTTTTAAACCATTGTTTCAGGAAAACTGATATGGGCTTGTGACTGCTCTAAAAGAGCATCTCGATGGGTGGTAATGTTAGTGCAGTTTTGAACTAAAGTGGGTATGAAAACCCCACTCTGGCAGCAGATTTTTATTGGTTCAACCCGTTGTGCAGCTTCAACCATGTCAGTGCAGATGCATTCATTTCTGACCATGAAAACAGGAATAAAATTGGCCTACACCCAAAAACATTAGCAACATGCAGTGTTATAACATTAAATAGCATGAAACTATGTTTGTGTCTGTATGAATATAGAGTCTTATGTCTGACAGGTATCACCCCAGGTAACAAGAAAACATAAGACTCACAGCAATATGTTGATACGAGTTGTTCATCATGGCAATCAGCATGTTGAGAAGCACTACCAGAGAAATAATGTTATAGGTTCCAAACATGGTGGCTCCAACAAACTCTGTGAACTGGTGTTCTGGGTCAACGTTGGTCACATGCAGACTGATGAGGCCAAATATGGACCAGAACAAAGACTGAAGGGTTTCAAATAACCTGGAATAGCACAAAGAATTTAAATGAAACAGAGACTTTCCCTACAAGCATGGAGCCCAGATTCTTTTTTTAACAAACAATTTATTAAGATCTGCAGTCACTCACGTGGAGAATGCATTATTCTGCTGTACACAGCGAATACCCTTGCAGTTCCCAGTCTTGTTTGAAGCCTCAGTTTCATAATAAAAATATAGCTGGTTGAGGCCATTCGCAAAGGCCAGAAGTACCAGGCAGTAGATAAAGAGGAATTTAAGGATGTCCAGTAGCATGCGGCCCAAAGAGATTTGCAGCGGACCCAGGTGGGAGTTAGCTGTGAATAGCGAGATCAAGCGCAGAGAACTGAAGATGTTGGCAATGGCGAATAGTGCCTCTGCCACCAGGGTAGGATGCCACATCTCCCAATCATTCCTGGGTTTGAAGTCACTGTACTGGAGAGAAAAGAAAGACAATAATAAACTAATGTTGGACTTTTTTTTAATCACTGTATTTGAGCACCATTTCAATGACAAGAAAATGTAACCCTATCTACTGTAAAAAAAAAAAAATAATAATAATAATAAATAAATAAAAGTTTCTCAGTGTTGGGCATAGCACAATAGTCTATAATTTATTGTCTTACCTTTGTGTATGCTACAATCTTTAGAGAGATAGTGGCTAGATAGAGAGCATTCATGACAAAATCCATAAGGTTCCACCAATCATGGACATAATCTTGAAAGCCTCCATCCCACATCTGTTTGATCTCAGCCCAGATAAAGCCTACAAACAATGAGGTTAAAAATTTACATCAATTTTGCAGCTCACAAGACATCACACCCACTTCATCTGCATTTCTTCCCACTCATGTTAACATCTTTGCCCATCATGCCACTCTGTGCCAGAAGTCTGTATTTTGTTTTGTATTCTTTGGATATATTTAATTAAAGGACTTGGTATGAATTACCGAGCACCCAAGGCAGTATCATCCATTCCACAGTGGTGGGAGCTGGACCCTGCCGATCCGACTCGGTGGTGACCACGTGCTGGGAGGCCAGAAGAAGGAGGAAGAGGAAGGTCAGGTAAGAGGCAGTGTGGCAGATGAACTTGATGAAGGGCTTGCGGATAAAAAGGCCATAGTGACTCTTGGGGGCTATCAGATAGAAGATGGAGAAGAGAGGGAACAGGAGGCCGATGAAAACGCATGTGATGAACTTGCCGGCCCAGTGGCGTCTCCTCCAGCCTGGAAACTCATCATACCAGCGGGATGCTAGAAGCTGCTGACAGTTTGGCTGTGCTACAAACTAAGCAATCACAGGAGAAAGGGGAAAAAAACAAACAGGTTTTTTTCATTTTCAGTTGAAGTCAAGCTAAATGTGTCTGGACCATATATATGTATAAACAAAACAGATAAAGAAAGTATATTTTAAATCAGAATTAACTGTATTGTATTTTTATAGATTATCAACTATTTTAGAAAAACAACTATCATTGAGGTATTAAAGGAACATTTTGAACAATCCCTATTCTTTTGAACGGGAAGAAAATGAAAAACACATTGCACAAAGATCACCATAGGGGACTATTATTTTGCAATCTTATTTCTTTGCCATAATCTAAAAAATACTAGTTTATCAATTTTATCCTGATAAGATTGATCTTCAGACCATTAGACCTTTTGTAGTTTGTGCCAGTTATAAAAGCAAAGCCCTGTCTAAGAGAATCCATGCAATATGGGTAATGAAAAACAAATGACATTTCAAAAGCACATTTCAAGAAAGTACTCCCAGTGACACCAGCTTGATCAGTCTGTTTTGATCAGATGGCATGAAAATAAAATTGCTGGATCAACTTTCTACACCTTTGTGCAGTCATCTGTACAGCATATGAGGCACAGCTGATATGACTAACCACATCCTGACAGGTCATCATACATTGCTCAAACAGTGCTCTTGGTTGAACAGGTACTTGTGCATTAAATTGTGTGTAAACAGGACTATGCTAAATATAAGAATTTCAAAGGAAACATGAGCCCTCTCAATCAACTCAAATGTAAACAATATATGAAAAAGTCAGTGATTCCACAGTGCAGCTTTAATTGTCTCATTATAAAAATTACAGATTTCATTGTTAGCTGTTTGTTAGCTCTTTATGCCATGTAAAATCTGAGCTCTAAATGATGTAATGGAATTTGCGAGCTATGCCATGTTAGCCGGCTGCTCCCACAGTCGAGTAGATTCTGAAACAATACCGTTTATTATTACTATTGACAAGAATAACATCTGTGACTGAAACTTGACAAGACAAAACTTGGACATTCTGTCACACACATGTTGGTTTTATTATCTTTGTAAGGTACTTGTGACATGTAAATTATTGTGAATATTTTATATGAACAATGCTAAGCCAACACCTAACACTAACCTTGACCTTAGTGACTAAGAGGAAACCTTTTGACTATTCAATGCAAATAAAAACTTTTTCCAAAACAATAAAAAAATAAAAAAAGTTTTCCTTAAGGAGGCCAGCCAGCAAATTTTCACTGTTCTCACTCACACACACACACACACACACACACACACACACACACACACACACACACACACACACACACACACACACACACACACACACACACACACATTGGTGGCTGGTGCTTATAGTATATACACACTGTAAAGGTCAGTTGTACTGTTTTTGCTATACACTGACGGCATTTGGATCAAAAGATAAGATGACAGATTAGAATTTCAGCTTTCATTTCCTGATATAACCATCTAGATGTGTTAAACAACTTAGAACATGACACCTTCAGTCTCCTCTTCAGGAGGTGAAATGCATGCTCAAGTATGTTAAGGTCTGGTAATTGACTCGGCCAGTCTAAAACCTTATACTTTATTCCTCTGAAAAATTTTCTTTGTTGTGTTGTGCATTTTGGGTCATTATTAGGGGGCCAAGCACCGAAGGGTGCAGGCACCCGATTGTTATTTTCCATTTTCTTATTATTAGGGGGCCAAGCACAGATTGTGTGTAGGCACCCTATTGTTGTTCTATGTTTTATTGTTGTTGTTGTTGTTCTTCTGGCTAGGGTGCCCATAGCAGCCCATAGACGATATATAGAAAGTTGTGAAATTTGGCACACTGATTTGGGAGGGTCTAAGAAACATTCTGACCAAATTTGGGCGAAGTGCCGCCAATGCACCACCAAATTTGGGCCTAATTTGGAAGTATGTTTATGGTCATACCAACATCTAAAATTCAAGTGTACTTCCTGTGTACCATCTTGGATTTTGTCAAAAATAGTTTTTTCACTACTCCTCCTACAAATTTTGTCCCATCATCACCAAATTTGGCACACATCATCTTCAGAGTAAGCCTCACAAAAGTTATCAAGAAAATTTTGAAGACTCCAAATGGTTTGCCAGTAATGGGCGAACTAATCTGACAGCAAAGCTGCCAAGCAGGAAGTGAGGCTATATCTCAGCAACGACTTTGTGCACTGACACAAAACTTCTGAAGATTATACAGGCATCTTCAGGACCATTACCTGAGGCTATGCAACAAATTTTGTGCCAGCACCACCTACTGGTCAAAAGTAACAATAACATACAAAAAATGCTTACATGTAACTGCCATTTTTGCTACTCCTCCTCCAAACGTTGTCCAATCTTCACCAAATTTGGCTCACTGAAGGTGCATAGCCACTCTATTGTTATTCTATGTTTTCGTCTTCTTCTTTGTCTTCTTCTTCTTCTGGCTAGGTTGTCTATGGCAGCCCATAGAACCATTTGGTAAAAAGTTTGGCACACTTATTAGGGAGGGTCTAAGGAACATTCTGATCAAATTTGGGCCAAGTACTGCCAGCACTCTAGCACCACCATTTGGTCAAATTTTGTCCGATCATCACCAAATTTGGCACACGTCATCTCCAGAGTAAGCCTCACACAAATTATCAAAACATTTTTGAATACTGTAAATGGTTTGCCCGTAATGGGCCAACAAATCTGATGGTGAAGCCGCTAAACAGGAAGTGAGGCTGTATCTCAGCAACGACTTTGCGCACTGACACAAAACTTGGTATGCATCCTCAGGACCATGACGCGAGGCTATACAACAAATTTAATGACAGTGACACCTACTGGTCAAAGGTTACAATAACACGCTACAAATGCTTACATCTAACTGCCATTTTCGCTGCTCCTCCTATAAATTTGGTCCCATCTTCACCAAATTTGGTTCACGTCATCTTGAGACCTGTCTGAACAAAAGTTATAAAAGGAATTTTGATATTCAAAACTGTTCTTCCATAATGGACTGACAAATGTGTGAAACTACAAATCATTCTTGACCTATAGTTATGGGTCTGCTTTCCTGTGATTGCTTATATGAATGTTCGGCTCTCTGAGTCTGGGTGCATGGCTCCCAAAAATTACTATTATTATTATTATTATTATAATTATTATTATTATTATTAATAGTAGTACTAGTAGTAGTAGCAGTTGTTATAGTAGAAGTAGTAGCATTATTAGTTCTACCCCATGGAGCATTTTAACTAGCACCTTCACACTTTCTTGCATAATAGATTTTTGATGAGAGTATTGTTTTTTGATTGTGCATCTTATTTTTGTTGTATTTTTGTTATCTGGAAATATTTGTTTATACTACTACTTTAACACTGCAGTTTCCCTCAGGATCAATAAGGTATCTATCTATACAGTATCTCACAAAAGTGAGTACGCCCCTCACATTTTTGTAAATATTTTATTATATCTTTTCATGGGACAACACTGAAGAAATGACACTTTGCTACAATGTAAAGTAGTGAGTGTACAGCTTGTATAACAATGTAAATTTGCTGTCCCCTCAAAATAACTCAACACACAGCCATTAATGTCTAAACCGCTGGCAACAAAAGTGAGTACACCCCTAAGTGAAAATGTCCAAATTGGGCCCAAAGTGTCAATATTTTGTGTGGCCACCATTATTTTCCAGCACTGCCTTAACCCTGTTGGGCATGGAGTTCACCAGAGCTTCACAGGTTGCCACTGGAGTCCTCTTCCACTCCTCCATGATGACATCACAGAGCTGGTGGATGTTAGAAACCTTGCGCTCCTCCACCTTCCATTTGAGGATGCCCCACAGATGCTCAAGAGGGTTTAGATCTGGAGACATGCTTGGCCAGTCCATCAACTTTACCCTCAGTTTCTTTAGCAAGGCAATGGTCGTCTTGGAGGTGTGTTTGGGGTCGTTATCATGTTGGAATACTGACCTGCGGGCCAGTTTCCGAAGGGAGGGGATCATGCTCTGCTTCAGTATGTCACAGTACATGTTACATGTACACAGTACAGCAGTCATGCAGCCCCAGACCATGACACTCCCACCACCATGCTTGACTGTAGGCAAGACACACTTGTCTTTGTACTCCTCACCTGGTTGCCGCCACAGACACCATCTGAACCAAATAAGTTTATCTTGGTCTCATCAGACCAAAGGACATGGTTCCAATAATCCATGTCCTTAGTCTGCTTGTCTTCAGCAAATTGTTTGCAAGCTTTCTTGTGCATCATCTTTAGAAGAGGCTTCCTTCTGGGATGACAGCCATGCAGACCAATTTGATGCAGTGTGCGGCATATGGTCTGAGCACTGACAGGCTGACCCCACACCCCTTCAACCTCCGCAGCAATGCTGGCAGCACTCATACGTCTATTCTGCAAAGCCAACCTCTGGATATGATGCTGAGCACGTTCACTCAACTTCTTTGGTCGACCATGGCGAGGCCTGTTCTGAGTGGAACCTGTCCTGTTAAACCGCTGTATGGTCTTGGCCACCATGCTGCAGCTCAGTTTCAGGGTGTTGGCAATCTTCTTACAGCCTAGGCCATCTTTATGTAGAGCAACAATTCTTTTTTTCAGATCCTCAGAGAGTTATTTGCCATGAGGTGCCATGTTGAACTTCCAGTGACCAGTATGAGAGAGTGTGAGAGCAATAACACCAAACTTAACACACCTGCTCCCCATTCACACCTGATACCTTGTAACACTAATGAGTCACATGACACCGGGGAGGGAAAATGGCTAATTGGGCCCAATTTGGACATTTTTACTTAGGGGTGTACTCACTTTTGTTGCCAGCGGTTTAGACACTAATGGCTGTGTGTTGAGTTATTTTGAGGGGACAGCAAATTTACACTGTTATACAAGCTGTACTCTCACTACTTTACATTGTAGCGAAGTGTCATTTCTTCAGTGCTGTCCCATGAAAAGATATAATAAAATATTTACAAAAATGTGAGGGGTGTACTCATTTTTGTGAGACACTGTATCTATCTATTGCATGATAAATTTCCTCCCAATTACATTGTATGCAGTTCTCTGTAAATTGGCAGACAGAATTCTTTAGACTTCTAAATTCATTCTGCTGCTACCAACATAAGTTACATCATCAATAAAGATTAGTGAGCCCATTCCAGAAGCAGCCATGCAAGCCCAAGCCATGACACAACCTCCATGCTTCACAGATGAGCTTGTATGTTTTGATCATGAGCAGATCCTTTCTTTCTCCACACTTTGGCCTTTCCATCACTTTGGTAGAGGCTAATATTGGTTGCAGAAATTTTCTGGCACATCTCTGCATTTCTTTGCATATTCCAATCAGGTAAACATTAGCAGTGTCTGCCATTTTGTCCCGAAAAGCAGCTAAGATGCTAGCTGAAGAAGGAAATGCTAGCTAGACTATTCAGAAATGATAATCAAATAATCAAACAGAACTTACACTCACATTTTATTTATACTATTTACAAATTACACCCACAGTAGGCTCCAAGCAATTCCACCTGGAATTTAAATCCACACTTAAACTGTCATAATCTCCAGTTTAACTTGTGTCAGGTGAGCCTTGAGCTGCCAGCTTTTGCTTTCCGATGGCTGTCTGAACAAGTAAACATTTATGCTTATACCAACGGGGTCTTTGATAGGGATCTCCAGTAATCGTTGTTCCCATGGTAACAGAGATTGTGCACTGATCTTGGGACAGCTTTGTTGTTCTGCCGCATCTGATATTAGCACAGCTCAGCATGCCTGACTGCACTGACAGGGCTCTAAGTTAACACTAGTCTTATAAGCCTCAATGAAATTACTGATTATGATGAGCATTTTCACAATTGCTTTTAACTAAAGGTAATGATCAAAGATTATTAGGTAAAGGTGAATGGGGGGGGGGCTTTACCCCTAAGCAAATCAATATATTAGCCAATATAGTTTCTTTTTGATTTCTTTTTTTTTTCCATCAACGGTTCAATTCCATCGCATCTTAAACCGTTTCCTGGGCAGGCACTAGGACCTGGGGGAGGCTGCTGTACGCGCTACACACCTACACCTACACATCCAGCG
Source organism: Cranoglanis bouderius (assembly GCA_023630585.1). NCBI lineage: Eukaryota > Metazoa > Chordata > Actinopteri > Siluriformes > Cranoglanididae > Cranoglanis > Cranoglanis bouderius. Next base: position 3,051,016 of record CM042550.1, on the reverse strand, counting down.
GCTTACCGTGGGTACCTTGCATCGGCGGACCCCCAGACAGTAAGCACACATTTACATGCACGTTAAAGGTTCGATTTTAATTGAGATAAAGTAATAATTCTCCTTTTTAAAATGTCATGTAAATGCTTTAGTCCGACTGAAATCGTACTGAAATCGAACTTGTAGCTCGACTTTGTCCAGCATGTATACAGTTTAATCGAGCCGTTCTGTTGGTCAGCAAATGATCCACACACAACATAGTTTACTGTTTAAACATTTTACGTTGGTTTTATTAATTACGCTGACCATTATCACGGTTACAGTTTGGCTGCTCACTCACACTCTTGCTGCAGACTCATACACAGGCAGTGAGAGCGCAGAATGACGCGGTCACGCGCCCCTCCTGGTCTTAAAGGAAATTACAGATCATTACAAGAGGTGACGCGCAACACAAGGGATCGCACCAAACCGTATCAATCACTCGATTACGCACCATGTCATGTATACCCGGACAGACAAATAAGACTGTAGCTCGACTACACAGTAGTTCGATTATAACTGCCCATGTAAAGGTAGTTAATGTAATTAACAAAGACAGTGTGCATTAATGTAGTGTTGATTGCCATCTCACGCACTCACTCACTCACTCTCTCTAAATAAAATCTAAAAAGTATTTTGGCTACATAGTACAGCCATTTTTGCCTTTTGTCGGTGTTGGATGGATGGGGAAAAAGAAAGTAGACTTTAATTTCTTTAGTTTGATATAAGTCATAGTAGATGGCGAAATTCCCCCATTGGCCCTTATCTATCATGGCCCCCTAATAATCTCCATCTCTGAATTGGCTATATCACCCTCCTCTCCTCTCTACCAGTAGCTGGTGTGTGGTGGGCGTTCTGGCGCACTATGGCTGCTGTCGCATCATTCAGGTGGATGCTACACACTGGTGGTGGTTGAGGAGATTTCCCCCATACTATGTAAAGCGCTTTGAGTGTCTAGAAAAGCGCTATATAAATGTAACGAATTATTATTATTATTATTATTATTATTATTATTATTATTATTATTATTATTATCATTATTATTATAGATCAGTCTCTAACAAAAATTATGAGACATTTATACCTTGACCAAAAATAACCTTATTTCTATAGATTTTACACCCATTGTTACTCTAAAATATACATGACTAGAAGGGGGGGCAGACCAGACCCCCCTAAAAGAGGCTTAGCCCCCCATTCATAAATCTCTAGTGACGTCCCTGCTGTATATTCAATGTCAGGTATAATTTATTCATGAAGATCCTTAGTAGCTGTGAGTCTTACACTGGGATTAGTGTGTGTGTGTGTGTGTGTGTGTGTGTGTGTGTGTGTGTGTGTGTGTGTGTGTGTGTGTGTTTTATAGAGTGGATAAATATGTTAATATGTTTCTCTTTAACATAAGGTTTTAATTAAGCACTTGTACCAAGATACACAACCTCAAGTTATAATAATGGCAGTCAAGGAAGGAAAGATAAAAGTGTTGTTTGAAGTAGTTAAATTGAATGAGCAAATATGGTGGTAGGTTCATGTCATATTTAATCTGTATGTACTATCCTTATGATATATTTGGTTTAGCACACATTTCTCTTAATTCTGTCTAAAGTTATTACCAAATGTTTATAATTAGGTTGCAGTGTGTTCCTTGTGCAGAAGGGGGCGATATAGATTCACGTAAAATAACAGTATTGACAAACAGAGCATTTGAGTTACAGAAGAGCTTGAGTAGTGTACAATGATTCCTAGTAGCTGTATTATTAGAAACATCATCTAACATGACTGAGATTTAAGAGTTGAAAGAAGGGTGTAAGCAAAAACAAAAGCAAAAACAAAACAAAAAAATAGCAGTAGATTAAGCTTTAGACTCAGCTTATTCTGGCTGTAAATTCAGTCCAAAATGCACACTATAAGCAGCCAAGGCAGCACAACCTTGGACTCAGCCGAGTAGCTAAGACCTTCTGTTGTACTCAACAGTGGATGTCTTACTGACCCTGTCCATCTCTTGATTTTATAGCAATTTGGCCACTCAAGGTCATGCCTTACAGCGATTTTGTCATGGGTAAGGGTATTCTTAGGCATGGCGTGAAGCAGAGTGCCTAAAACCTCTTTTCCTGTGATAAAATCACTGTAATGCATGTCCTTGGGTCATCATATAAAATCAAAAGAGATGGACAGAGTCAATAAGACATTCATTGCTGAGTAGTGGACAGAACAGGAGAGCTTAACTACACACTTGCATTCTTTGAATGAGGCTCAGCCAATCAAATGCATTTTTAAAATAACCATTGTATGTCTTCTTTGTTTTATTTAATACCAACAAGCAATATTTATGGAAATAGATGCACAAAACCCTTTCAAAATGTCTGAGAAATGTACATCTGATGTGTGTGCAAATCAAGACCAGTAACTGTTTCTTGTTACAGGTAAAATGAATGAATCTGAACAAAATCTCTACAGATTTTTTTTAATGATTTTCATGCTCATTTTAAGACACTCAGGTTTTATAAAATATACTAATATCCTGCACTTTTAGGAAAACGTTTTAGCAAAAAAAAAAAAAAAACACCTGCAGTTCTCTCTCACCTCCTTCTGATGGTACTTGATGGCCAGTTTGAGCCTGGCAAGATCATTGTTGTTGCCCTCATCCTCCAGCGGATTTATGTCATCTCTGTAATTGAGGATGATCTCAAGCTCTCGGGAGCTGCGTGTCTGATCCAGCAGGTCCTTGGCGAATTGTTTGCACTGGTGCGACAACTCCTCATACTCAGCCTTGAACTCGTTCTCCACCTTGCTGAGTTCCTGCAGCTCCCAGCTGAGGAGGAAAGCCGTGAGGAACGGGTCTTCACTGGACAGGGCGATCAATGATGGACTGGACAGTGCACGATAGATGTTGAGACGGGAGCGTGAGTGCCGCAAGCTATCCACATCTGAGCCGGATACACACTCCACACAGTTGCAGCGCACTTCGTGTGGCTGGGGTACCGAGACGCCCTTTTGCACCAAAAGCTTGATGATCTCATAGTTGTTGGTGTGAGCAGCCAAAATAATGGGCGTTATGTCAGGGGTGAAGTCAGAAAACTGTTTGTCCAGCAGAATAGGAGGCACCTGTAAGAAGAATTGGAATAGTGTAATTCATGTCAACTCATTAAAAAATTTTTATTGAAAAACAAAATCTCAACATGATATTTCCCACACTGAACTGAACTCTTTGGCTTAAAGGTAACCCATTAAAATAAAAGTGTAAAAGATATCTGGTATGCACAAATAAGACATAAGTTGTATCAAGCCTGACAAAAAAACTGTATTAATTAGTGAACATTATTAATTAGTGGGTCATTATTTTTAAACAGTATGAATTAATATATTTTTGAAATCATAAGATATTGTTTTTTGCAAGACCACTTTTGATTTAGTGTAATAAGAGCTACTGTGCAACAAGTGCCTCACAATAATATAAAAATGATGAAGTAGTATAATGGAATTGCATCTGTACACCAAACAGCAACCTTCAATATTAGGAAGTGAAGGCACATCACATCACTGGGGAAAAACCATGCTGTGTTTAATTGCCTGAGATTTTACATCCGGAGGTGTCAGAAATGGGTTGCATGTGTGAAGCCGGGGTGTCAGGCTGTTTGTCAGAGCTATTTCAGTATTTACCTAGCCAAGCCATCTTTAATCAGACAACAAGAAGACAGCCTAAATCTAGCAGCATAGCATGCCTCAGATTTATTGCAGAGCTGGAGGAAGCTAGAGGCAAAATTAGTGGGATGGAAAACTTTCTTTAATGGATAATCTGTATTTTAGGGTCACTGCACTCATGATTCAAGTTCTTTTTTCTTTTCAAATGCATGGCAAATGTGCTGCTGATGAAATATATAATAATATTATTATATATTAATATATAATATCCAGTCAGCTCAAAAGAAGTGGCGCAAACAATATGTTCACCTCCAGCCACAGAAAGATAGATTTGATGCATTTGGCGGCAGGCAGCTACTTAATATAAAAAATATGTTCTGCATTGCTATGATAGCTGATGGCATGGTTATCAATTTAGGCAACCTTTCAGGGCCAATGGGCTTATTGCTTATTGAATAAGCTGTTTAGGTAAAAGGACAGCAGTGGCTAAATGTCATTTTAGAGCTATGAAAAACATTAGATATTATAAGAAGAAAAAGAAGAATATTTTTCTCTTGGATTTGTCTGGTCTCAAGCCCCACAATTCTTGGGGAGGGATACAGCTGAAGCAAGTTAAAACAGGGTGTCTCTTAACACTCAAATTTACACCATGTTCCTACCAGGAAAAAACTTTGTTTGGGAGATAACAAGGAACACTGTGCATATGAGAAACAAAGACAGAATCTTCAAGTGGAAGGAAGAAACAGAAAGTTCTCTAATAATGAGGCTGTCCTTAAAGAGACATCACACACCTTAACAGATCTCTTTTAGAACAGACATCATTTTGTTGGGATCTGTAGCTCCTACCTGCATGCCCCCACTGGGCTTCTTGTGGTTGAGCAGTAGCTCCACAGCACCCACCACCTCTTTGCGTATGGCATGGAGCAGCGCGTCACCCACGTACACGTTATAACTGAGCAGGAGTTCGATGATCTCCAGGTTCTCATTCTCAATGCCGATAAGCAGGGCTGTGCGGCCAAGTGGGTCGATGCAGTTGATGTTGATTTTGAAGTAGATCTCAGCCTCCTCCAGGGCTTGCTTCACACTGGCATAGTCACCCTTCTCTACAGCATTCAAGTAGGCCTTCTCTAGGGGGGATAGTTCTGATTCGGCCCGCACAATCCGCAGAGGGATGCGGTCTCGATATGAGGAGTTACCAGTACGGCGGTAATACAGCTGGGACATCGCTGCTAGGCCATGTTACACTGATGCTGCAAAAAGAGGAGCGAGTTTATATGGAAAGGTTTTGAGAGGTTCAGAAAAAAAGAGAAGAGACAGGGCATATTAAACCTGACAAGCTGTACAATTACATGCAATTTGCACAGTCAGTCCGCTCCGTTTTGTCAAATTATGCTGTCTAGTTTACCCTTATACTGCTGCTTTTGTCTGTGTAGTACTGTGTTTTTATTGTATTGTGCTGCACTTACCACTCTGCTAAAGTTGAAGTAGGTTTGAACATGACTCAGTACACTTGTTGCACTGTTTGCACTTTGTCTTAACAATTTCATCCTAATGTATAAGTGTACATGGATGATAAGACACTAAAAACGGACTTGATTTGAGAAGCAAATGCAGTAGGACAACTCAATGGATTTCAGGCACTGAGGGTTGGGATGGTACATTAAACACGAAACAGCTATTAGTGTTGTCATTAGCGCTACACATGAACCCATCATGGTTCACTCTCAGGCTTCAATAACTTAGTCTAATTCTCAGTGGGAAAAAAACACTTGAAGTGTTTGCAGTTTTGTTGTTTTTTCATTATTCTATTCTTTTCTATCTGCTTTTTTTGTATTAATGTGGAAATGCCTTTTCATGAAATCTTCCACAAAATGTGGAGCGTGACTCACAGCAATACTGTCACGTGGGAGAAGGCTGAGATGGATGCAATTGCAGTTAAATATTTTTAATGAAAGTCTTGCAGACAAATCCAAAATGGGAAACAAGATCAGGGTCAAAAATAGGCTTAGGTCAGGTGATAGAGTACACTAGACAAAGGCAGGACATGAAAACTAGGAAACAGAGTCAGAACCAGAATAGCAGATCACAGAAAATAGCAGGCTTGCTAAATTCAGATGCATATACAAACTGAGCGTTTACTTCCAATATATAGTGCTGGTGGTGATTGGTGACAGGTGCGCATGATTAGAAGTCTGGCAACGGTGAGCATTTAGGCAGTGAAGTCCGGGGCGGCCATGTTTGTAGGCCGTGGTGTGTTCTGAGAAACTGAGTTCGCTGACTGAGTTGACCTGACAAATATATTGCTTTACTGTGTGCAATAATAAACACATGGGTTATTGGGTTATTAATTTTTGTTTATAATAATGTAATTGTTTAGGCAATTGGGTAAATACAAGAAAATTCAGAATGAAATACTATGCATTATATTTAATTTATTTTTTTTAATGTATTATAAAGTTACCGTTAAAATATTTATATTATCAATTACTACCTATTTTTATTTTTCACCTCTTTTTAGATAATTTCTTAATTAGCATGTTTATTCATTTGTCTATTTCCTACATTCCTTATCTTCCAATTTCCTCACTGCTTGTTTGTAGACTGGCATGTTTGTAGCACTTTTCATTTCATACTCAATTACACAAGTCCAACACTCTACAGCCATAAATCCAATGACATCTGACCATGAATGGTTTGGGTGCAATTTACCAAAAACATAAATGCATGACAGATATTCAATTGTCAAGCAGTGTGAATCATTACAACTGTAATGAGAAGTAACTGACTTGGTTGATTAAATTATAAATATCTGCAATATTTTTGCAAGACAACTCATCTAGTTTAAAATATTAAACTCTGCAGGTGTGCCTAAACTAGCAACATATTCAGAAGAGGTTATTTTTCCACATATGTTGCTATGTAGCCTCAGATAAATTTTGTTCATGCAGTAGTCTAACTGACCTTATTTTGTCTTTGTAGTCATATTTATTGGAACACAATATAGAAGCATACTATAGCCAATCCTGCTTTACTATAGGTCTGACATCATTTGTAGCCCCTGTACTAATCAATTCATATACATACATGTACGTACATGTGTAACAAAAATATACATACAGACAAATTAAAGAAAAAATTACTAAAAAAAGTATCACAAAAAGGTCACCAAGAGACACCCGAATATCTTCAATGTGCCTTGGCATTGATTTTCACAAGTCTCTGAAACTATACTGAAAGGAAGATATTCTCTTAATTGATGTTTTGATGGCGGTGGCGCATCAAGTCTAACAGGAATCTAACAGGTCAGTCCAAAATCTCCCATAGGTGTTCATCTGGGTTAAAAATTAGTGAATTCGAAGGTTATCGAATATTACATCATTTTCAAACTAGAGAGCACTCTCAGCATAGAAATATTTCATAATAGGATCAGTCAGAATTTCTTTGTATTCATTTGCAGCGACAATTCTCTCTAAGGGGACAAATGGACCCAAACTGTGCCTGCAAAATACCTCCCATTATAACAGAGCTGCTGTTTTTCCTTTAATTTGTTACACATTCATATATGCACATTTATTAATATATATAAAACATACACTATATGGCCAAAGGTATGTACCTGACCATCACAGTCATATGTGGGCCTTCCCCAAACAGTTGCCACAAAGTTGGAAGCACAGAATGGTCTTGAATGTCTTTGTATGCTCTAGCATCAAGATTTCCCTTCACTGGAACTAAGGGGCCCAAACCTGACAATGTCCCTGTGCACAAAGTGTAGTCACTGATGACATGGTTTGCCAGGGTTGGCGTGGAAGGAATTAAGTAATCTGCACAAAGCCCAACCTCACTGAAAACCTTATGGATGAATCTGAATGCTGACTATGTGCTCGGCCTCCTCACCTGACATTAGTGCCTAACCTCACTAATGCTCTTGTATAAAGCCTTCCCAGAAGAGTGGAGGTTATTAGGTTATTATAACTGCAAAGGGGGATTAAATGTGGAATGGGATGTACATAAATCACATAAGAGGTGTGATTGGTCAGGTATCCACATACTTTGACTATACAAGTTTAAAAAATAATGTTTAAAATTATTTGTATTTTTAGTTTCAGTAAAAGTTCTGGATGCTAACTTTGAAGTAACAAGATAAGACAAGCTGGGGTTTTCACTGTCTTTCAGGTTCTGTGACTTTAATGGACAGTATCTGATACATCATTGCAGAATGATTGCTGGAAGACAGTAGAATTTAATTAGCCCAATGTATGCTGATTATGAACAAGACCACTGTCATTTACATTTTCTCTGGTCCTTATACTAACTACACATAAGATTACAATCTCTGCGGTTGTCAGTCAAGCTGATATATAGTAGGACATTTAAAACTCGGAGTAGGGTACATCATGTTGCTGTCACACATATTGTCTTGGCCAAACAAGCTGCAATTGATGGGAAAAGGAATTAAACATATTCTATACTAACGGATACACTGCACTATGGTAGAGCATTTGTCACACTGTCTAGCACTCTGTGTGCACAATGCTTAAGGCATGCCCCATTAGCTATTACTTAAGGAGTGAAAAAAAATGACCGCTGTTGCATGAGGAAATGGGAAATCGATGAAAGGTTAAATGTGCAAAAGCAAGCAAACACACAAACAGATAATAAATACACATTTGAAACAGAAATAGCCAGTAAATGATAGGTGGAGAAACGTTTATATAAAGCTTCTTAAGGTCACACTATAATTAATTACTGCAGTTAATAATAATTAATAAGGAAACAGTTGATTAGTCACATTTGTCATTTTTTAGGTTCCCTCCGAAAGAGACTAAAATTGCAGACTTGCCTGTAACCAGACAGTGTTACAGCTACTTAGACTGGACAGCTGATGTTCTCTTTGCATCTCCAGAAGACTACAGATATGTACTTGTCACATGCATGAAGACCGATTTCTAAAATAAGAGAGCACATCACCACATCACCTTGCGCATTTGGTATATAGTCAGCAGATAGCATGCAAATATCATTGTGTGGTTTGGACCATACACAGAAACTCTCCCAGAGTTACCTCGCAGCTGATCTACTGATCTCGGGGTGCGGAAAAAATGAAATGATGATTTCTCATAGATTTTGTAAAAACAGTTGTAATTTTTAGGATGCATTTCAACCCTGTTTTCTTATGCTTTTCTCTCAGAAGCAGACTGACGCCGGGTTTAGAGGGGAGACACGAGTCCGTACCCACTGCACTGCGCTTTAGTCCACTGAAGGTATTTTTTTTACGGTTCCGTTATTCATGTCGGAAACGGAAACGAAGGAAATACTTCAAAGACTTTACAATTTTTTTTTTTATTGATTAGCAACTAAATTGAGAAAATACGCGGTTCGGTGTGATGTAATTGCGCTTCTTTGTTCTTAAAAAACGGGGACGTTAACGCGGAAGCTCACCTGGTTTTCGGTCGTTGCGAAAAATCCCGGCGCATATGAACTGATCAGTAAAGACGCACAACAGGTGCTTATAAGTGAGGCTGCGATGAGAAACCGCTCGTCTGGGCTTGCAGAAATTTGGGGAAAGGGACGCACTTTCCGGTCCTAAAAACGGGGCGCCGAGGTGCGCCGTCACACCATTTTCACCCAGTGATTACTGTGCGACGGTCCCACCATCCTCTCATCTCAGTCAGTTCAACTGATTTCTGTTAGCAATCGCAATTTGTAGAAACTGGAAAAGAACATGTTGCTCAAAATGCTCAAAAATGTTGTTCAAAAACACATAGGGTCCTCCGCATGGATATCCAATCTGTCTGGTCAGTGTGCGTAAACTTCAGTTTAGGTCCAATTTAGTGCGTCGGTACTCAGCTTGGAGTGAGGCGCAGAGCTCTACTAAGCCTGAAACACACAATCTCTCTCTCTCTCTCTCTCTCTCTCTCTCTCTCTCTGTCTCTCTCTCTCGCTCTCTCTCTTTCATTGCCAGATACTAGCTCTCTGTAAGGATATTACACTAGCCTGACCATCGATCAAAATAGACGAAGAGAGCTTTAGTGCAGGGAATCCCATACTGTCAGTTCATCATTGCAGCAAAATTGGGCCTCCAGCATCTGCACTCCAAAGCATATCTTGATCAAACGTACACAGCTCAAACGGTGCTTACTCCCACACTCGGGGTACCAGCAGTGCGTCTGTGACCTGGTTTTCTCTCATTTACAACAGAGACTACAGCAGTCTCTCCATCTCCCCAGTTTCAGTTACAGCAGTGGGATCTAAAATGAAAGCAGAAAAATCTAATTAACTTGCAGTGAAAGCTTCCTGAGCAAACTAGCAGCTGAGGCGCAGTCATTGATATATCTTGAGTATACACGTTTGCTGCCAATGGTAGCCATTAACCTGTAGCTTATCTGCTAGACACTTTGTGTCGAAGAGTGGGGACTGATCTTGCTTTCCTCCAACAGCAGCACTATGACAGTAAACGTTCTGGCATTTTCAGTACAAATCAGCAGGCTGAGGGCAAAACAGAAGGCTGTAAAATGGGCACATCTTCAGGTTCACACAATACAAAAAAAAAAAAACTAATGGTAAGACATATTTATTGCCTTACAAATAATGGTCACATATAGTCAATGCAAGTAAAGGGTAAAAATGATTAAGAGATCTCAAGAGGCAAGCAGGGAAAGCAAGTAGTGTCAATTACATCAAGCACTCAAAAGCCCCCTATTAGCCCAATGCAATAATCCCATTTATTAGAGTGTAATGGAATAACAGTGAAGGAAGTGATGCAGGAAATACTAGAAAGACCCTTTGTGACATCTATAGAAAGAGCCATTACTAGTAATACGTTTTGGTTTTGAAGTCATCCTCAGTTTGTTTCCTTTCATGATCTGTAATAGAAATTTATTTTACTCTATGTTTCTGCACCCTCTGAAGATTCAGTATTTTAATCTCCAACAGGGTGATACAATCTCCAACAGATGTTGATGCATTCATACAACCCCCATGTGACAGCAGGGTGTCCTCTGCAAGAATGATCTGATGTGTTGGTGCCACAAATGGACAAGCTATAAATACACACATGGCCAATCAGAAAAAATAGTCTAATTATATATACTCTAACTCGGCCCAAGAATTTGTCCATATACTGTAATCCTGCATTAAATTATTCTAAAATGAATAGAATGTTAGTATTGGTCTGTAAGGCAGGGCACAGTGAATTACAGAAGAGTGGCAAGGGGATTTGTGCATGCGTGAAGTAAAATGAGCACAGTGAAGAGGCTCCCTAAGGCCACCATGTCTACTAAATCCCCATTACTATCAGCAACACAGAGAGTCAGGGTAATTAAAATTGATCAGCTCTTATCCTTGGGAAAAGAAACTGTCTGAATTCTGCTCAGTGTAGTGAGAAGCACTTTATTAATAAAAGTAATATTAGTAAAGGGAATCTGATAGGAGAGAATAATTTAGGAAATAGAGGAATAGAAGATGACCTGCAGTGATCGAGAAGCTGAATATTTTACATGGATAGAATGGGGTCCAAATAGATTTGGATTGTAACAGAGTTTAGTTGTTTCATCCCTGACATCCAGTGATTTTGGATCTACACTGAACAGTGACTATATGTATCAGGTTAAAGAGAGAAAGGCAAGGAGGGACAAGTTCAAGCAAAATGGAAAAATCATCACTGGTAGAAAACTATGGATGCACCTACTAGACCACACCATACTTAAACAATGGTCCAGCTGCAGCATGGAAAAGAGTCTGTATGGAAATAATTATGAACATGTGAGACAAAATATTACCACTGTTTATATGGAAAATGGAGGAAGTCCTCCAACTTATCCTGTCATTGTACCAGATCAAATCATAACAGGAAAATGATTGCCTAAATTGACATGATCTAAAACCAGAAGAGTGTGCATTTCATATACGGAAGATGATACACTATATTGCCATGGTCCAAGGTATGTGGACACCTGTCCATCACATCCATATGTGTGTCTTTGCCACAAAATTGGAAGCAGACAATTGTCTAGAATGTTTTGTGTGCTTTAAAATTAAGATTTCCCTTAACTGGAACTAAGGGGCCTAAACCTGTCCAGCATGCCAATACCCCTGCACACAAAGTGAGATCCATAAAGACATTGTTTACTAAGGCTGATGTGGAAGAACTTGGGTGGCCTGCACAAAGCCCTGACCTCAACCCCACTAAACATCTTTGGGATGAGCTGGAACACTGACTCACTCCTCAGTCAACATCAGTGCACTAATGCACTTGTGGCTGAATGGGGGCGGGGCAACTCCATATGAATGACCACGGTTATGGAATGGTATTTTTATGAAGCGCAGGTTTGATGGCCAGGTGTCCACATACATTTGGCTATATAATGTATGTAAAATGATTAAATGCAAACATAAGGCTCTGGGTTAAGGCGAAGGGGTTCAAGCCCCAGCACCACTAAGCTGCCACTGTTGGGCCCTTGAGCAAGGGCCTCTCTGCTCCAGGGGTTGCTGTATCATGGCTGACCCTGAGCTCTGACCCCAGCTTCCTAACAAGCTGGGATATGAAAAGAATTTCTCTATTCTGTAATGTATATTTGATAAATAAAGCTTTTTCTAAAATGCAATAATGTTTAAACGATTATCCCAAAGGCGCTTTTAAATTTGACCTACACATTGATCTCAATTGTCATTTCAAATCTAGTTAGGTCTAGTTATGTTGCCCTTTGCTTTGTATCTCTACTTTCTATATAGACTGAACAGAACTTTTTTTTTTTTTTTTTTGTCATTTTTGTCATTTCCACAATCCCCCAATTAAACTTTGTCATTTTTTTGGCATATACAGTATATGAATATAATAATCATATTTTACTAATTATTTGTTAATTGAGGCATATATTATATGATTCTATATTTTATGATATTATATGACTTGAATTTAAATGTGATGTACAACCCCAATTCCAAAAATGTTGGGACACTGTGTAAAATGTAAATAAAAACAGAATGCAACAATTTGCAAATCTCATAAACCCATATGTTATTCACAATAGAACACAGAAAACATATCAAATGTTTAAACTGAGGAAATGTACCATTTTAAGAAACAAATTTTGAATTGGTAATTTTGAATTTAATGGCTGCAACACGTCTCAAAAAAGTTGGGACGGTGTTACTAAAAAGAAACAGCTGGAGGAACATTTAATTAGGTTAATTGGCAACAGGTCAGTAACATGATTGGGTATAAAAAAGAGTATCTTAGAGAGGCAGAGTCTCTCAGAAGTAAAGATATGGGCAGAGGTTCACCAATCTGCAAAAAACTGCATCTACAAATTGTGGAGCAATTTCAGAATAATGTTCCTCAACGTGAAATTGTGAAGACATTGAATATCTCATCATCTACAGTACATATCATCAAAAGATTCCGAGAATCTGGAGAAATCTCTGTGCGCAAGGGACAAGGGCGAAAATCAATAGTGCATGCCCGTGATCTTCGGGCATGCTGACCCTCAGGCAGCACTGCATTAAAAACAAGCATGATTCTGTAATGGAAATCACTGCATGGGCTCAAAGACGTCCAGAACTCATTGTCTGTGAACACAGTTCGCCATGCCAGCCACAAATCCAGGTTAAAGCTCTATCATGCAAAGAAGAAGCCATATGTGAACATGATCCAGAAACACCACCGTCTTTTCTGGGCCAAAGCTCATTTAAAATGGACTGAGGCAAAGTGGAAAACTGTTCTGCGTTCAGGCGAATCGAAATTTTAAATTCTTTTTGGAACCATGGACGCCGCGTCCTCTAGACTAAAGAGGAGAGGGGCCATCCAGCTTGTTATCAGCATTCAGTTCAAAAGCCTGCATCTCTGATGGTATGGGGGTGCATTAGTGCCTATGGAGTGGGCAGCTTGCACATCTGGAAAGGCACCATCAATGCTTAAAGGTATATATAGGTTTTAGAGCAACATATGCTTCCATCCAGACGTCATCTTTTTCAGGGAAGGCCTTGCATATTTCAGCAAGACAGTGCTAAACTACATACTGCATGTATTACAACAGCATGGCTTCATAATAGAAGAGTCCGGGTGCTGAACTGGCCTGCCTGCAGTCCAGACCTTTCACCAATTGAAAACATGGTGAAAGGCGCATCATGAAACGAAAAATATGACAAAGAAGACCCATGACTGTTGAGCAGCTAGAATTCTGTATCAGACACGGATGGGACAACATTCCTCTCCCAAAACTCCAGCAACTGGTCTCCTCAGTTCCCAGACTTATATGGACTGTTGTTAAAAGAAGAGGGGATGCTACACAGTGGTAAACATGGCCCTGTCCCAGCTTTTTTGAGACGTGTTGCTGCCATCAATTTCAAAATTACCTTATTTTTTTCTTAAAATGGTACATTTCCTCAGTTTAAACATTTGATATGTTTTCTGTGTTCTACTGTGAATAAAATATGGGTCTATGAAATTTGCAAATCATTGCATTGCAATGTTTTTATTTACATTTTACACAGCATCCCAACTTTTTTGGAATTGGGGTTGTAAAACATAAAGCCCTTTTGCTCACTTCCCGAATTTCCACTTTCTTGGGTCATACAGAATGCATTTATCCAACAGACAACAAATGTACATTAGCCTGAGCCTCTTGCACTGATTAGTGGAGGAGACAGATTTCTCTATGGCTCATAGGCTCCACTTATAAAGAGGCAAAGCATTTGTAATGTTTTCTCATTAGTGTTTGAAGAAGCAATAGACTACTAGCTAATGGATAAGTTATCTTTCACAGCCAGCCAGCACTGGGCCCAGCAGCTTCTCAAATAGAATTTCTAATTAATTAAAGTAGATCAGACATTAGGTGAGCAGAGGGTCCATCAATGGAAGCATGCATCTATTTCAATAGTTTCTAACCCTATTCCTAGCATACCCATGCCTGCATATTTAGCTGTTTTATTTTCTCCTGATCCAACACATTAGCTTACTGTGTCAATGTGGGAACTTCTTGTAAATGCAGCCACAAATATAATTCAGTGCCCTGGGAACTCCATACCCTAGATTTTAGAATCCTATTTTAAACAAACTTATTAAATTCCTGCATTTGCCATGTAATTAAATGCTGCCACTTGTCTTCACTAGGAGCACCTGTCACAGAAAAATACTGCTATGCTGTATGATAATGATGGCAAAACATCAGCCTATACACCCCTCAGCCATAACATTAAAACCATTGACAGGTGAAGTCAATAACATTGATTATCTCGTTATCACCTGTCAAGGGCTGGGATATATTAGTCAGCAAGGTAACAGTCAGTTTTCACAGCTGATGTGTTGGAAGCAGGAAAATAGGCAGGTATAAGGATCTGTAGTGGGAATTACATATTCTCATCTCTCCACCAAAATATGTAGATTGAATTGCGCGCATCTCTCCACCAAAATATGTAGTGAAAATTAGCTGTTTGGGTTAATTTGATATATTCTCCACCATTTTACGTAAGTAAAAATTAGTTGTTTAAATTGAACTATCTTTATTCTCCTCCAGATATGTAGGAGAGATTAACAGATCAGCTCGAAAATGGAAATTTGACTAATTTAGTATTACTGATCAACTACTCGTCCAGCGATAAGTTGAACCTAGTGTATTCATTAATTATGCATTAGATATTACCTCCGTGGCCACCGGCAATAATATCCTAAACATAGTGAAATATTATTTGAAGAGTATGTAGCAGAATCGCAATTCAAGGCAATAGACACTTGTAAGCAATAAGAACACGTATATTTAAGAACAGACGAGACTTTATTGAACTACTCTATGACACAGAAACTAATCTAATATATAAAACACACACACACACACACACACACACACACACACACACACACATAAACGGGTGATGATGAAGAGTGAATGAACTTCCGAGTCTCTAGCGTTGCATGCTATTTCACAGACCATGATCTGAACAAACCATCAACTTATTAAGTTATCTTCATTTCCTTTAGAAGGGCTCAATTTATTATAGACACCAGATTAGCTAGATTCTGGGGTATTGCGCTTGCCTTAGCTGTGTTGAAGGGATTTCCTCGTTACGTTGTGGTGTCGTCAGCGGTCTGGTCGGTGAGCGGCGTCTCGGAAGACCAATCGGAATGCTGAGTGGAATGAAGGCGTGAGGCTTGAAAAGCAGGCGGCGGCTCTCGCTGGGTCCCCAGGCCGATGTAAACGTGATCTGATCTCCCCGACGTTGATTGACTCTGGAGACCCTCCTCCGACTCCATCCTTTGAAGCGTGCCAAGAAGCAAGAGATACGAGAGATAGCAAAGCAAGCCGCGACGAACTCTTGTGTTCTTAGGATTTTAACACTTCCTGGGCTAGTCCAGCCCAGAGGACTTCCTCCAATCAATATTGTCTTTGGGTGGGGTATTAGCCAGATTCTCCACCTATTATGCTGATCAGCCCATTGTCCCTGCGGATGAGTGGTTCCACACTCTTCAATGATGAGTGGATTATTAAACTTTGTCCTGAAACTTTGCATGTACATATCAGAAAAATCTTGTGATTTAGGAAATTACTCAATGAACACATACATATCAAACAAGACATGTTTGACTATACTTAAAGTACATTACTAATATCTAAACCACAATGATCCTCCTAGGGCTACTACAAAAATGCATGCAAAATCGAACAATTAGTGGCAACTTAATGGTGATACACATGAAGAAAATAGAACAACACATGGTAGGAAATAGGTGATTGCAGTTGTTCAAAGATGTATTAATTCCCACAGTCGTTGCTCCTGGTAGGCACCAATTGTGGAATGTGTGAGACCTCGTGTAGACTTGTGGAATTGTGGAATGTGTAATCTTGGTGAAAAGGTCTCTCCTTTCTTCCAGAATTTATTAGCCTTACTGGTATGGATCTTTGGACTTATCTGTTGCATAAACAAACTGGTCTGGCCCAAAAAGGCCTAAATCGCTGCATTTGAGAGCAGTTTCTGTGGTCGAGAGGGTTCAGCCCTGGGTCAGGGAGGCCTTTAACGCTTGATGACAGATGCACACGCTGGATTTAAGTGGATCCTTGGTGTCTGGGTGTGGATTCCTTGTTTTATGGCTCCCTGAGTGGAGACATTTTGGTCCAGAGTTTCTTGTGGGTTCTCTGGCTGAGAAGGCCCATTGTTTTATTTCTTCTGGTTATAATTGTGTGAATTATATGATGCTGTTTGTGCTGAGGTGTTACAGATCTGAACAACTTTGACAAGGGCCAAGTTGTGATGGTGAGATGACTGGGTCAGAGCATCTCCAAAATGGCAGATCGTGTAGGGTGTTCCCAGTATGCAGTGGTTAGTACTTGCCAAAAGTGGTCCAGGGAAGGACGACTGGTGAACTGGTGAAAAAAAGTTAATGTTGGCTAAGATAGAAAGGTGTCAGAACACACAGTGCATTGCACCATGCCACCCTGAAAAAATTGTTCAGGAATGGTTTGAGAAACATGAAAAAGTGTTCAGCTGGTTGACTTCAAATTCCCCAGATTTCAGTCCGATCGAGCATCTGTGGGATGTGCTGGACAAACCAAGTCCAATACATGGAGGCCCCTCCTCGCAACTTACAGGACTTAAAGGATCTGCTGCTAACGTCTTGGTGCCATAAAAAAAGTCCATGCCATGACCGGTTAGAGGTGTTTTGGTGGCACAAGGGGGTCGACACTATATTTGGCAGGTGGTTTTAATGTTATGGCTGATTGCTGTAAACCAGAATGTTAGCTAAGCTTGACAAATTTTCCCATAGTGCATGGCATGAATGTTAACTGAGCTTGCAACAATTATGTAGATCACACACAGCTGTCAAATATAAGGATTTAAGGATCCAGTCAAGTTTGAGATGCAAAAGAAATTCAGGGCTTTAAACCATGTTTTATGTCACGATTTCCAAGTATGATTGGCTTCCGGAAACTCATATTCCACGGTCATTCAGTAAATGAAAAAGATTATGGGAATGGGAAATCTCATTACAGCATCAACATGCAGGAAATAATAATATATTGCTGTGCAGTTTAAAGGTTCATTTCATAATATACTGCAACTCATTAGTCTTACTCACTGTCAAGATAGTGAGGTTGCCAATATTATAACCATAATATTGCACCCGAATGGTTAGGCCCTGTTCATAGCTCTCAGATTTATTAAGTGTATGCATTGTCCAACAAATATACACATTGTATGTAACGTTTTGAGTTTTAAATACCATTTTACTCTTACTATTATTACTATTTATTCCATTTACCATTTGTTTACAGGCTGATGTTCAGTTATGTTTTAAATAAAGACAATGTCTCTTTTGTTTCATGATTTCTTCTTTATTCTATTCAAATGAAACTGGCCAATAATTTTCATGGGGTGTATTATATTGTAAACTAACTTCACCTACCTTTATTTTTAAGTTTTTCATTGTGCATGACCCATCTTTTTTCATTTCAAAATGATTTGCTGACTTACTGATTTGCCATGAGAATAGCCTTTTACATTATCTTCCACATCAGAAGTGGTTACATCAGTCATTTCTAACACTAGCAAAATGCTTTCTAATGGATGGGAGTCAGAGCTGGTAGAGGAGCTGGTTTAGACAGACTTAGGCTTAGACTTAGGATTGAGTTTAGACAGAGCAAATTTCACCTTCTCTTGTGCTAACCTCAACTTGACGTGAATTAAATTAGTGCATAGAACTTTCGTAGAAAATTAGCAAATATTTATTTGAATGTTAGTCCTGTCTGCCCTTGTTACAGTGTAGAACCAGTCTGCCATTTTCAAATACTCTGGTCTAATTGGAAAGGGTCTGGATAAATATTTCAACACTGTATCAGTAGCTTTTAATAACCTGAATTCTTTTTTCTTGTTTGCTATTTTTGGGGTGCCAGCTGATCCTTCCACCTACAAGTCTCATGACCTGGATGCTATCATGTTTTCTCCTTTTGCTTGAAAGACCTAGCATTTCTCCCAGTTTGTAGAAGATTCAATTTAGCTTGCAACGATCTCCCAGTTTGTTTTATTAGTGTGGCCAAAACCTTTCAGAACAGCTGTCCAAGTGGGGTCTTCATCTACTTGCAGGCACAGATGACGCTAACTTTAATTGGTGCACAGTTCAATTCTTAGAGTTATTTTCTCTCTCTTTCTTCTTTTTTATCCCTTTTCACTTTTTTTCCAAGACCTTGTAATGGTTTTTTTGTGTTCTGCAGATAATTGTAGAGAGAGATCCATTCATCCATCCATTTTCTGCTTATCTGACACAAGGTTGTGGGGGAGCCAGGAGCCAAACTAGGGGCACAAGGGGGAGGGACACCCTGGACAAGTTGCCAGCCCATTGCAGGGCTCGATCGTGCACACACATTCACACACTACAGACAATTTAGAGATGCCAATCAGCCTACAACACATGTCTTTGGACTGGGGGAGGAAACTGGAGTACCCGGAGGAAACCCCTGAAGCACAGGAAGAACATGCAAACTCCGCACATGCATGGCAGTGGCGGAAATTGAACCCCCAACCCCAGAGGTGCGAGGCAAATGCGCTAACCACTAGTGACTGTGATTGTGCCCTGCAATGGATTGGCACCCCGTCCAAAAGGTCATTTTTAAATTTATAGTACAGTTATCTATAAGCAAAATATCTTACCTGTTTGATTTATTTTCTTGTTTTTTTGTTGATAGATAGATAGATAGATAGATAGATAGATAGATAGATAGATAGATAGATAGATAGATAGAGTGGGGGAAAAAAGTATTTGATCCCCTGCTGATTTTGTACATTTGCCCACGGACAAAGAAATGATCAGTCTATAATTTAAATGGTAGGTGTATTTTAAAAGTGAGAGACAGAATAACAACAAAAAAAATCCAGAAAAACGCATTTCAAAAAAGTTATAAATTGATTTGCATTTTAATGAGGGAAATAAGTATTTGACCCCTTCGACTTAGTACTTGGTGGCAAAACCCTTGTTGGCAATCACAGAGGTCAGACGTTTCTTGTAGTTGGCCACCAGGTTTGCACACATCTCAGGAGGGATTGTGTCCCACTCCTCTTTGCAGATCCTCTCCAAGTCATTAAGGTCATTTTCAATGCCCTGGCTGAGGGAAGGAGGTTCTCACCCAAGATTTGATGGTACATGGCCCCGTCCATCGTCCCTTTGATGCGGTGCAGTTGTCCTGTCCCCTTAGCAGAAAAACACCGCCAAAGAATAATGTTCCCACCTCCATGTTTGACGGTGGGGATGATATTATGACTTGGGGTCATAGGCAGCATTCCTCCTCCTCCAAACACGGCGAGTTGAGTTGATGCCAAAGAGATCTGACCACACCTGACCACAACACTTTCACCCAGGTCTTCTCTGAATCATTCAGGCAAACTTCAGACAGGCCTGTACATGTGCTTTCTTGAGCAGGGGGACCTTGCGGGCGCTGCAGGATTTCAGTCCTTCACAGCATAGTGTGTTACCAATTGTTTTCTTAGTGACTATGGTCCCAGCTGCCTTGAGATCATTAACAAGATCCTCCCATGTAGTTCTGGGCTGATTCCTCACCGTTCTCATGATCACTGAAACTCCATGAGGTGAGATCTTGCATGGAGCCCCAGACCGAGGGAGACTGACAGTTTGTTCCATTTGCGAATAATCGCACCAACTGTTGTCACCTTCTCACCAAGCTGCTTGGCGATGGTCTTGTAGCCCATTCCAGCCTTGTGTAGGTCTACAATCTTGTCCCTGATATCCTTGGACAGCTCTTTGGTCTTGGCCATGGTGGAGAGTTTGGAATCTGATTGATTGATTGCTTCTGTGGACAGGTGTCTTTTTATAGGTAACAAGCCCTTTAAGAGAGTTCTCCTAATCTCAGCTCGTTACCTGTGTAAAAGACACCTGGGAGCCAGAAATCTTGCTGATTGATAGGGGATCAAGTACTTATTTCCCTCATTAAAATGCAAATCAATTTATAACTTTTTTGAAATGCGTTTTTCTGGACTTTTTGTTGTTATTCTGTCTCTCACTGTCAAAATACACCTACCATTAAAATTATAGACTGATCATTTCTTTGTCAGTGGGCAAACGTACAAAATCAGCAGGGGATCAAATACTTCCCCCCCCCACTGTAGATAGATAGATAGATACATACATACATACATACATATATACATACATATTCACATACATACCATTCGTGTTTGACTGCCACGTCATATCATAAATACAACTATAAGTATAGTGATGAGGGAGAGCCAAAGAATGATATCATACATAAATGAGATATGGATAAAATGTGTACAGTTAGCATAGGGGTAAAAATGGAGGCATTTTATACTCCAATAATGTAGGAACTGGTATAATAATAATAATAATAATAATAATAATAATAATCATCATAATCATAATCATAATCATAATAATTTTCAGTAGCATCCAGTGGATTATCTCAGATACAAGACAGGAATATATGGGGCATCAGTACATCACTTGGAGCATTTTTGAGTCATTGTTCCATCTACCTTCATGGTTCTTGGAGTACCAGTGAAAACACAAACTGACACTGGGAAAACATGCAAAACTCTATACAGATAGTACTGTATATACTGTATGTAGTAGTAGTAGTACTGTAGTATTAGTAGTAGTATTTATATGGCAGATCCCGATGGTAAAACTCCTAGTAAAACATTAAATTCCAGATTTATATTGCCAAGCTCCACATCTAAAAGAGAAACTATAACAGTGCACAGTGACAGCTCTGCACCCCATCTTGACATTTTCCCTGAATTAGGTAATGGAAGTGGGCTGACCACAGACTGTCATTTGAGCAATGAGGGTCTGGAATACGAGACCAATGGAACAGAATAAATGAGCAAGCATCATAGAGAGTGAAATAGGTGATGGAAAAAACAACCTGTCTAAGCCTTCCGTTGCCTAGGTTACAGGACTATGGAGACAGTGTGATGAGTGTGATTTACAGTGTGAATTAATGGCTGGGGGGGGGGGGGGGGTCTGGATTGTACCAGGTGTGTCAGGTGTCATCTATCTGTGAGCTACCTACTCCAGGTTTTCTGACCTAGAGCTAGCTAGGATCTGACTCATATTATCACTGTGAAAAAAGAAATCAAGCAGGGGCTCTCAGACCAAAAGAGCCAGCACAAATGAATATAATAAAGCATCATTTAACATTAAGTCAAACAAATATTTATTGTTCAGCATACACATGCAGAAGAATAAAATACCATACTGCCAGGGCCATGGTGCAGCATACATACGTTGGCTATAACCACATAACTTAAGTAGGAATGAATCATAAGTCACCTGCCTTATTCATTCATCTACTGTATGTTCAATAACCACTTTATTCTGGTCAAGGTTGCAGTTGATCTGGAGCTTATCCCGAGAAAATCTGAAATCAGGACATCTGAGAAATCTGAAATCAGGAATGTTCTACCATGTTCTTTTTTGTTGCCACTTGTCACCCACAATTCCCTATTGCCAAAGGAAGCTGGGTGTGATATCTCAGCTCCTGTTGCAACCTGCAGATATTATGCAATTTTCTGAGCAGTATTGCAGTTACTCCAAGCCCCAAAATTAGTCGAGACAGACAGGATGTGTCGGAACATCTTAATTAATATGCAGGTCTAAGAGAGTAACTGATATGCAAGAGACATATGCTGCCTGTGAAATGCCAGACAAGCAATACTAATATGATTTTGGATGAGGTCATTTTTGTAACAAGATGACGCAAAAGCTTCTCAGAGGCTGATAGGGAGTCTTTTTTAGGGATTAGCACTGTGAAGCAAGCTGGCTGTCTCATGTATTTGGCATGAGGTGTGAACAAAATGGGGTGTCAGTGTTTTGGCATCTACTGTAACCATATTATAATTTTCTGATGTGTTACAATATTAAAAGAAGGGAAAGAGTGTTTCAAAGGTAACTGCACAACTTAGAATAATGCACACTTATTGAGAAAGCAGTAGAGTTATCATATATTCTTTTTAAACTGCTCTTAGAGGCCATCAACTTTAAAGCACTTAAACCTATAACTACAAAACCTTTCAGATATAAAATAAAAAAATACTTTATTTGTGGACAAATACTGAACCTACAACAACCTTCAAGTACATTAAAGTAAGCTTTAGTGTGTTAATCCTTTCAAGGTACGTATTTATCTTAGTTAAAGCAACACATTAAACTTTGAAAGGTGCCTCATGCAGTCCTAATGGAGACACAGCATACAGTTACAGTATATGGTTAGTGTGACAGAATCAATATTCAGATCATACTGACATAAATGTAGCCACCTGTAAGGCTTATTGTATTTGTGGATGGCAGTTATTCCTCAAAAATTATTAAGACAGTTGGCCATAATCACAATTTCTCACAATTGGATTTCCAGAAATTTGAGTGATATTCAACTATTGGTAGTAAAATGCTATTTTATCTAGTTTAATAGTGGACAACAATGAAGAAAATGACTACATTTTCATATAAAACGTTTCATTTTCATTTTTCATTTTCATATAAAACATTTTAACAGAGTTAGAAAGACCCATTTTCAGTTCTGGAAATCTGAATCATAGATTTGAGTAATGCATCTCCAGTAGTAACACTTGTCATTAAAATGGTTGCAGGATTCAGTCAAACTGGGAGAAAAAAAACTGGAACAATGGATTATTTTGTGCATAAAAAATACAGAGTTCCTGCTGTGTGAGGTTTTTGAAACATTCTGTAGTTGGCTCTGATTCTAATCTTTTATATCCACATAGAATGAGTCACGGAGAGCAGCAAATACAACATATTTTCTATGGTCTGGTGCCACATATATGACATGAGAAGGCAACAAATAAGCTCCACTTCAAGCACCTCCCAGAGAGAGCACAGAAACAATAATAAGCCATTCTTGTGGAGAGTTAAATCACTGAGGCTTGTGTTGCTATGGAAGGTTCCCCATAGAAACACAGAAGATCGCAAGGATTTACATTTCCAGAGCCTTTTAGTGGCCTATAGTTTGTAACTGTAATGGCTAGTATTAACATATAGATCTATGTGAAGTTGAACATATTAGGATGTTGTATTTGACCAGGAAAAGGTCAAATCAGACCCCAAACTGTAAGTATAGTGAGTTGTAGAGATTAAATCAAGAATATAAATGGATTTGTTCCATCTCACTGGCCAATGCAATTAGGCTACTTGTACCTTTGTCAGAGTGGAATTTTAAAAGGGTTAATTAAAAAAAACCAAAAAAACACCTCATTTCAAAGATGTGAACACTGAGGGAAGAGGTTATCTTTTGATTCCAACAGTGTATCACAAGTAATTCGTCCCAAACTCATTTTCTCTAGGGTAACTTTAATTTCAAAGCACAATATACTGAGTAGTGTTTGACTGAGACACTTCCATGCTTCACTATACTGGAAATCGTATTTACTGTTCACAACCAAGCAAAATATTTTTCTTCTTTCTTTTATTAAACCCAGGCTGAATATTTAGTTTTTCAAATAAATGAAATGGTGTTCTCTTTCTCCTGACTCAGTGATCGCAATTAATGTATGTACAGTGCCCTCCACTAATATTGGCACCATTGGTAAATATGAGCAAAGAAGGCTGTGAAACATTGTCTTTATTGTTTAACCTTTTCACAAAAATACTCTGCTCTCATGAATATCAAACAATTGCAAACACCTCATGCCCACGGTTAAATATGGTGGTGGCTCTTTAATGTTTTGGGGCTGTTTTTTGCCAGAGGACCTGGACATTTTGTTAGGATACATGGCATCATGGACTCTATAAAAAATGGTTTACTGACCACAAAATCAAGGTCCTGCCATGGCCATCCCAGTCCCCATTCATGAAACCGATAGAAAACCTGTGGGGTGAACTGAAGTGGAGAGTCCACCAGTGTGGACCTCGAAATTTGAAGGATCTGGAGAGATTCTGTATGGAGGAATGGTCTCAGATCACTTGCCATGTATTCTCCAACCTCATCAGGCATTATGGGAGAAGATTCAGAGCTGTTATTTGGCAAAGGGAGGTAGCAGAAAGTATTGAAAAAAGGGTGCCAATAATTGTTGCACATCTATATTTTACTTTTTTTTTTTTATATAAACATGTGTTTTGTTTGCAATTGTTTAATATCCTTGAGAGCAGAGTATTTTTGTGAATTTTTTGAACAAAAGATCAAAAGGTTAAACAATAATGAAAATTTTTCACAGCCTTCTTTGCTCACATTTACCAAGGGTGCCAATATTAGTGGAGGGCACTGTATTTGTAATATTGGTATCTTTCATACACTTGGCTTGAAATACAGTATATAAGACAAAATGCACGATGATGCTTGGTATATAGGCATGTCTGCCATGCTGGGATGCTCTTATCATAATTGCTTTAAGATATAATATATAATTTTTGGCCTTTGTCCCAAATGCCAAATGTCTAGTTAGTGGTATTACTAGAACATCAGACATTTTAGTAATGTCCTAAGTACTAGAATGCTTAAACCCCATTTATAAAGATTTCTTTATATTTAATATTACATGTTTCATTTGCGTGTTCTCCAAAGGATTAATGAGCAAAAGACTGGGAATTAAACTGGCAATGGCCATTTTCAGTTTCTATTAGCAGTTGAATAACAATCAAAATTGGCTTGTAATCTTTATAGCATCCACCAAAGGCTTGAATGCACTGATAACTCAGCCATTATAATTGACTGTTATGTGTGCATTAATTCCTTATAAAAGGACACCTCATCAGTTAGACCCTAACCACAATTCAACATGAGTGCTCCTCATGCTTTATATTACGTTGTAATGTAACTATGATAAACATAAATAACAGTTTAGACTGTATGTATTTATAATTTCCTGGTGTGTTACACTTTTAGGCATAGGTTGTTTCAAAGCTAACTGCTCCAGAATAATGTATGCTTGTGTAGTGGAGTTATTGCAGCTCCATTTTAACTCTTGCTGCACTTGGAGTTCATTGGGTATACATATTTGCATTTTTTTTTTAAAAATGCAATGTGCCATGTCATCTGCTGGTGTTGGTCCACTGTGTTTTCTCAAGTCGAGAGTCAATGCAGCCGTCTACCAGGAGATTTTAGAGCACTCCATGCTTCCATCTGACTGAAGTATCTGCTTTTCCTTTCGGCTGTTCCCTTCAGGGGTCGCCACAGCGAATCATCTGCCTCCATCTAGCCCTATCCCCTGCATCCTCTTCTCTCAGACCGACTACCTTCATGTCCTCCTTCACTACATCCATAAACCTCCTCTTTGGTCTTCCTCTCGGCCTCCTGCCTGGCAGCTCTAACCTCAGCATCCTTTTACCGATATATTCACTCTCCCTCCTCTGAACATGTCCAAACCATCTCAACCTGGCCTCTCTAACTTTGTCTCCAAAACATCTCACATGTGCTGTCCCCCTGATGTACTCATTCCTGATCCTATCCATCCTCGTCACTCCCAAAGAGAACCTCAACATCTTCAGCTCTGCTACCTCTAACTCTTCCTCCTGTCTTTTCCTCAGTGCAACTGTCTCCAAACCATACAACATCGCTGGTCTCACTACTGTCCTGTACACCTTTCCTTTCATTCTTGCTGGTACTCTTTTATCATACAACAGACCTGACACTTTTCTCCACCCATTCCAACCTGCCTGCACACACTTCTTCACCTCTTTTCCACAATCCCCGTTGCTCTGGACTGTTGACCCTAAGTACTTAAAATCCTGCACCTTCTTTATCTCTTCTCCCTGTAACCTCACTGTTCCGCTTGGATCCCTCTCATTCACACACATGTATTCTGTCTTGCTGCAACTAACCTTCATTCCTCTTCTCCCCAGAGCAAACCTCCACCTCTCTAGAGTTTCCTTCACCTGCTCCCTGCTCTCACTACAGATCACAATGTCATCCGCAAACATCATAGTCCATGGAGATTCCTGTCTGACCTCATCTGTCAGCCTGTCCATCACCACCGCAAACAAGAAGGGGCTCAGAGCCGATCCTTGATGCAGTCCCACCTTCACCGTGAACTCCTCTGTCACACCTACCGCACACCTTACCATTGTCCTACTGCTCTCATACATATCCTGCACCACTCTAACATACTTCTCTGCCACTCCAGACCTCCTCATACAATACCACAGCTCCTCTCTTGGCACCCTGTCATACGCTTTCTCTTAATCTACAAAGACACAATGCAGCTCTTTCTGACCCTCTCTGTACTTCTCCATCAACATTCTCAAAGCAAATACTGCATCTGTAGTGCTCTTTCTTGGCATGAAACCATACTGTTGCTCACAAATGCTCACTTCTCCCCTTAGCCTTGCCTCCACTACTCTTTCCCACAACTTCATTGTATGGCTCATCAGCTTAATACCTCTGTAGTTTCCACAACTCTGCACATCTCCCTTGTTCTTAAAAATCGGCACCAAAACACTTCTCCTCCATTCCTCAGGCATCCTCTCACTCTCTAAGACCTCATTGAACAACCTAGTTAAAAACTCTACTGCCATCTCTCCTAGACACTTCCATACCTCCACTGGTATGTCATCAGGACCAACCGCCTTTCCTCTCTGCATCCTCTTCAAAGCTCTCCTAACTTCACCCTTGCTAATCCTTTCTACTTCCTGCTCAACAATATTTGCCTCTACTACTCTTCTCTCTCTGTAAATTTTCCTCATTCATCAGTTCCTCAAAGTACTCCTTCCATCTTTCCCTCACCCTCCTGTCACCTGTCAACACATTTCCATCTCTATCTTTAATCACTCTAACCTGCTGCACATCCTTACCATCTCTATCCCTCTGCCTCGCCAACCGATACAAATCCCTCTCACCTTCCTTACTATCTAACCTTGCATACATGTCCTCATAAGCTTTCTGTTTAGCCTTTGCCACCTCTATCTTAACCTCATGCTGCATCTCCCTATATTCCTGTCTACTTTCCTCCGTCCTCTCACTGTCCCACTTCTTCCTAGCTAACCTCTTCTTCTGGATACTCTCCTGAACTTCCTCATTCCACCACCAAGTCTCCTTGTCTTCTTTCCTCCTTCCAGATGACACACCTAGCACCTTCCTACCTGTCTCCCTGATCACTTTGGCTGTAGTAGTCCAGTCATCTGGAAGCACCTCCTGACCACCTAAAGCCTGTCTCAACTCCTCCCTGAAAACCGCACAGCACTCTTCCTTTTCCAACTTCCACCACTTTGTCTTCTGCTCTGCCTTTGCTCTCTTCATCTTCCTCACCACCAGAGTCATCTTACACACCACCATCCTATGCTGTCTAGCTACACTCTCTCCTACCACTACTTTGCAATCGCTAATCTCCATCGGATTACAGTGTCTACATAAGATATTGTCCACCTGTGTGCTCCTGCCACCACTCTTATATGTCACCCTGTGTTCCTGCCTCTTCTGAAAGTCCGTGTTCACCACAGCCATCTCCATACTTTTAGCAAAGTCTACCAACCTCTGTCCTTCTGGGTTCCTTACCTGAAGACCAAACCTGCCTATCACTTCCTCATCCCCACTATTCCCTTCACCAACATGTCCATTAAAGTCTGCCCCTATCACCACTCTCTCACATCTGGGAACACTCTGCATCACTTCCTCCAGAATCTGTCTTTCTCCTCTTGCTCCTACTTGTTTAGTGTAAGCACTAACAACATTCAACATCACACCTTCAATTTCCAGCTTCAGACTCATCAACCTATCTGACACTTTCTTTACCTCCAGAACATTCTTCACAAACTCCTCCTTCAGGATCACTCCTACTCCATTTCTATTCCTGTCCACCCCATGATAAAACAGTTTAAACCCTGCTCCAATGCTTCTAGCCTTGCTCCCTTTCCACCTGGTCTCCTGGACACACAGAATGTCGACTTTCCTCCTCTGCATCATATCTACCAGCTCTCTGCCTTTACCTGTCATCGTACCAACATTCAAAGTCCCTACTTTCAGTCCTAAACTCCTGCCTTTCCTCTTCTCTCTCTGCCTATGGACACGCCTTCCTCCTCTAACACACCTTCCTCCTCTCCTTCTTCGACCAACAGTAGCCCAATTTCCACCAGTGCCCTGTAGGTCAACGGCACCGATGGCGGTCGTTGTTAACCCGGGCCCCAACCGATCTGGTATGGAAGTCATTTTAGTGATTTGCATATTGAATTTGGCAAAAGTTTTATGTCGGATGCCCTTCCTGACACAACCCTCTCTATTTATCCGGGCTTGGGACCGGCACAAAAAGTATACTGGCTTGTGACCTCCTGTGGCTAGATTCTTCCATCTGACTGAAGTATATTATGACTGAAGTATATTTTTTTCAATGTATCTGTCATAGACTATATGTCACAATTAAGTTATATATAAAATCTAATTAAGCTAGTCAGCAGCTGAAGTGAAGTGTAGCTTAAGCATGTGAAAATCTACCTTTGAATTCTTTGTGTGACTGAAGTACCTACATAAACCAGGGAAGGATGTATGTGAGTCAGGATCTCTTTTGTTTCAGTCCCACTGTTAGTGGAGTTGATAGGGTGGATAATGCTGGGGATTGTGGAAAAGAAACACCACTTTACTCATGTCAACTAGAATGCAGTGAAGAATTACCATTTTTTTTTGTCAAACAAAGCAGTATACAAACTGATTCCCATTACAGTGATGCTATATATTTTGTAAGTCATTAAGTACGACTTTCTAAAGTTTTAATTTAGAGACTATGGAGTGTCCACATAATGAATTATTGAGTAAGCTATTTATGATGCAGAAGTCTCAGTTTAATCCTATATATTTTTTCACACTGTTATATGAGGTATGAGGAGTATGGAAAGCTAGGGCACCTTAAGCAGTACACTGAAAGTGACAGTGTGAAATAGGCAAGCAGTTTCTCAGCTGGTGACAACAAAGCCTCTAGCTGTTTTTGACTCCTGTGTGACATTAGTGCAGATGGGTAAATCATTTTAAAAAAATATACATTCACTTCACCAATAACAAGCTCATTCCCCGCATTTTTCTCCCAGAGAGTTTTTAATGTAAATCATTTGACTGAATAATTCCTATCCTAATTAATAGCCCACCTAAGCATGAATTAAGAGAGCTTCTTTTGCGAATAATAACAACACAAACATATGGGCTAATGATCTGATTCTGCTTTGAGACATTACAGGCAGATCAGATGATAATCAGCTAACCTGTAATTAACTTGTCAATGCATAAAGCACTGGAACTGGGTGGAAAGAAAGGGTTTTGAAGTTCATAAAAATTTAGCTTTGAGATCAAGCTGAATACACTATGAAATTGCCTGTTAAGTTTAATCAACCTAATCACCATCTGTGAGGGAGCTCTGAGCTATTTATACATACATGCCCACACAGATGCATTCAAGCAAGGGATGGATCCAACAATTAAGCAAGTATGAACCAAATATTAGAAAGATGTTGGCGAAAAGGGTGAATATGACAAAAACAACATCAAGCAAGCAAGTGGGTACAAACCAAGCTATGTGGAAACTCTGTTATTAAGTCATTGTGGTTTTGTTTTTCTTCCTTTTTTCTTTGTTCAAAGGCACTTAGAGGAGAAGCAAACCCCTCCAAGGAAACAAAAAAAAAAAAAAACAAAAAAAAAAACAAGCAATTACTGGCAATGCAATTAGTGGTTCCTTGTTGGCTGTTTTTTTTCCTAAGATGCATTACAACCTCTCTCTGTAGGTGGCATACACCTGGGAATTTCTTCCCAACAACATTATTGTGTGTATGGTTTTGAATGTTTTATTGAAGAGCAGGTGCATACTTTTACCTTTACATTTATTGTTATGAATAAGCAGCCAGTTGCATAAGATGACTATAAGCTGGACCGTAAATCAGGGTGTCAATTTGATCATAAACCAAAATTAGTTAGTTTAAAACAGGCATGGTGTAAAATTACAGGTTCACTTAAGGTACTTAATATATGTTGTAACGAGTAGTGCTTAAAGTGTTCATGTAGATCAAAACCAGTAAATCAGAAACACAATCTGACATAAACAGTAAAACTTCATCCACAATCGAGACGCAGGGATGCATTTAATGTCTGTCATTCTCATTGTAACATTTGTTTCAAGAAAGACTTTGCCATCAAGCTAATTGAATTTGATTATGCTGAATGAGAGAATAAAGTATAATACTGAAAAAAAACTTTTTGTGATGTAAAAGTAGTATTTGTCATTTATATGATCCTTACGTTACATTTATATGTTCCATTATAAACAGTGTATTTTAGTGTGATCACAGACCACAAAATACTTCCCACATAAAGAAATCATTATACTCCTCACAAAATAAAAGGAAACAAAACTTACTTAGTAAATTAGGGTTAGGGTAACCCTCTTCTGCATACAGTCATGTGAAAAAATAAATACACCCCATGGAAACTGTTGGCTTTTTTGACATATTTGGACAAGCAAACATTTGGTCATCTTTGAAATAGTGCCTATTAATAAAGTTGATATACTTGAACAAAACCACAAGGAAAATTATTATTTTTTTCAATCATTTATTCAACAGAAATATCAATAGATGTGATATTCTTCTGTGTGAATGTAAATACACCCTTGGCCTTAGAAGCTAGTATTGCCCCCTTTAGCAGAAATAACTTCTTGTAGGCATTTTGCATAATTGTCCACCAGGCTTGCTGGAAATTTTGACCACTCTTCCATGCAATATTCTTTCAGTTGCAAGATGTTTGAAGGTTTTCTTTCATGTACTGCCCGTTTCAAATCCCCCCACAACATTTCAGTGGGGCTTCATTCAAATTCAATGGGGCTTCATTTCATTCAAATCCGGGCTTTGACTAGGCCATTCCATAACCCTCCATTTCTTCTTTTTGAGCCATTCCTTGGTGGATTTGCTAGGAATTGTGATTAGGATTATTATCCTGTTGAAAGGCCCACTTTCAGTTGAACTTCAAGTTTCGAACAGATGGCCTTTGGACAATATCTTCAAGCACTCATATGATGTAGAATTCATAGTTGAATCAATTTACAGACTTTCAGCTGTTTGCGATGAACAAATCAAACAAAAGCAATTGAAATAGTTCAACACAACGAATGCTTCAAGTGGTTTCCCCAAATTCAACTGAAAATGCAACTTATAATGACCTCCAGTCTCAAAATTATTCAACCAATGTGAGTAGAGCTTGGTGATGCTCGGGGCTGCTTTGCATCCTCTGGCACTGGAAACCTGCAGCGTGTGGAAGGCAAGATGGATTCATTGAAGTATCAGGAAATCCTAGGAGAAAACGTCATGCCATCTATGAGGAAGCTGAAGCTCACTGGACCTTCCAACAGGACAATGATCCCACGCATACCTCAAATTCCACCAAGGCTTGGTTGCAAAAGAAGTTCTGGAAGATTCTACAGGGCCATCACAGTCACCTGACTTGAATCCTATAGAAAATCTCTGGTGGGATTTGAAGAAGGCGGTTGCAGCAGGTAAACCCAAGAATATTACTGGAGGCCATTGCTCATCAGGAACACTGACAGAAGCTGGTGTCTGGCTATGCATCTTGTTTGCAGCAGGCAAAAGTGTGCTCTACTAAGTACTAAAGATACTTGACATGAAGGGGGTTGAATAATTTTGAAACTGGAGAAGTCATAATAAGTTGCATTTTCAGTTGAATTTGGGGAAACCACTTGAAGCATTCAAAGCATTCGTATTTCAATTGCTTTTGTTTGATTTGTTCATTGCAAACAGCTGAAATTCTGTAAATTTTGATAATAAACCTGATTTGCAATGGGGGTTGAATAATAAACTGTAGTCTTGCAAAGGCTTTTTCCTGGTTTGCCTCCCATGCAGGTCAAATTTGTGCAACCTCTTTCTCATTGTAGAAGCATGCACTTTGACACCAACAGTTGCAAGACTTCTTAGAAGATCGTGTGATCAAATTTTGTGGTTCTTTTTGCATCAAACGGTATGCTCTTGGGCTGAATTTGCTGGGATGGCTGGTCCTGGACAAATTGGCAGTTGTCTGAAATCTGCACCATTTGGAGATTATTATCCTTAGCACCTGGATCAGAGACAGCTTTGGCACCTGGATCGGAGTCAGCTTTGGCACCTGGATCAGAGACAGACTTGGAAACAGACTTCAAGACAGACTTGGAAACAGACTTCGAGACAGACTTGGAAACAGAACAGAGAACTAGGTTAGACCCAGAACCATAAACAGAATCAAAAACTTGGTTGGAAACAGAGCTGGAAACAGAGCTGGAAATTAAATTAGAGACAGGGCTGGAAACAGAGCTGGAAATTAAATTGGAGACAGGGCTGGAGACAGGGTTGGAGACAAAATCTGAAACTGGACTGGAAGCTGAGCTAGGAAGGTAACAAGAGACAGAGGAGGAGACAGAGGAGTGTGCTGGGTTGGAAATGGAGCTGGGAACGGAGCTGGAAACAGAGCTGGGAATTAAATCAGCAACCAAACTGAGAATGAGAGCAAAAACATAACCAGAAATTAAATCAACAGAGCTAGCAACTAAACAGGACTGGAAACTGGACTGGACTGGACTAGAAACTGGACTAGGAACAGGGTTGGAACCTGGACTTGGATTTGGACATGGACTAGGACTTGGAAAGGACGTCATCCCGTGGACCTCAGACATGGATTGGGCTTGAGAAGAGGTCATCCCATGGACCTCTGACATGAGCAGGATAGGAGTGGAGGTTTCTTCTTGAACCTCTGGCAGGAACATGGCTTGGGTGGAGGTCTCCTCGTGTACCTCCGGTATAAGCAGGACAGGAGAGGAGGTTTCTTCTTGAACCTCTGGCAGGAACAGGACTGGAGTGGAGCACCCATCTTGGGTCTCCGACAGGAACTGGACAGGAACGGAGCACCCCTCTTGGGTCTCCGACAGGAACTGGACAGGAACAGAGCACCCCTCTTGGGTCTCCAACAGGAACTGGACAGGAACGGAGCACCCCACTTGGGTCTCCGACAGGAACTGGAAAGGAGTGGAGGTCTCCTCGTGAACCTCCAAGTGCAGCTACGTTGGGAAAACCTTCTGCTGGGTCTCCGGCTGGAGCTCAGGGCTGGAGGTCGCCACATTAACCTCCAGGGGCAGCTCCGCTGTGGAGACCTCCTGCTGGGCCTCCGGCTGGAGCTCAGGGCTGGAGGTCACCACGTTAACCTCCTGGGTCCGGGGCTGAGAGGTGGAGGCTGCCCTGTTAGCCCGCTCCCCCTCATAGTAATCCAGGAACGACTGGCCCTGGTCCCCTGGCAGGTGCACCGAGTTCAGTAGGGTATTGAGGTCGAACTCAGATTCTGGGCTCCCATAATCCCGTGATAGGCGCTCCACGAACCCTGGAACTGTTTTCAGTTCGGTATAATCGCTGGCGAAGAGGGTCTCCGCCCACCAGCGGGCTGAGCCGACCAAACGGGAAAGGAGGAACCGCGCCCATAGTTCCTCACTGGGTTTTGGACCCTCTAAACCCACAAAAAATCCTTGCGCTTGTAAAAAAAAATACCTTGGGTGCCACGAGACGCCGTCGTAGGCGGCAGGCGGTGGAACGCAGGCCCGAAAAGAAATAGAGTCCAAGGGGGGAACAGAAGCTAGGGCGGAGTTTCCCCGCTGTATCCATGTTTTGGCGGAGTATTCTGTTACGTAAGCCGGTTGTAGGCAGAAGAGTCAGGATGCATGCGCTGGGGAGATGTCAATAAATGCAGAAAAGTTTATTCTTACAGAAAAAGTAGTAATCCACAACACAGAGAAATCGAGAAAAGCAGTAATCCAACAGACAGGAAAAAACACTCGAAAAGAAGGAAGTGGCCTGGGAACCACAAACATGGAGCTACGGAAATAAACCAATCTAAACTAACTTCAAACTACGCTATTACTAAGCAAATACTCCGCGTCCAAGCGGAAGCAAACAGGGTTTTTTAAACACACCAAATCACACACAAAATCACAGACACCTGGAAATGATAATCACATTAGACAGAGAACAAATACGAAATACAGAGGCGGGGACAGAGACATGACGCAACACAATAACAAAAGTGCACATGGCCGAGGTAAACAAAACGAGAGTCCTTCTGAATGGAGCTGGAATGCACTCCGTGGAATGCGGAAGTAGGCTACTCTGTTCGCCGCGAGAGAGGGAACCTAACAGCATCTCTTAACCCAGTATTTAATTTGAATGCAAATTCAGGATTATGTAATTAATTTAATTAAATTTAATTTTCTGACATGCATTCCACAGATGTGGACAGCTTAGTTAACTTAGCCAAGCATGACCAACACTTTTGCTTTTTTTCATTGCATTGAATTAAATGGAATAAAAAATCTGGCTATTGTGAATTGTTAATATACACTTTCATGATGTTGGACAACGTCTTGGTTACGTATGTAATCATGGTCCCCTGAATAGGGAACGAGATGCTGCATCAGTAGCTGATGCTATGGGAACACCCTCCAGGTGTGACGAGGTCTGAAGCCCGTATAGAATCATGCCAATCCATTGGCTGATGGCGCTGGTGCTGCCCCTCCAAGGTATCTTGTCATCAGTGCCTTAAAAGGGATGCACCTGTACCATCTCACTCAGATTTCTGAAACGGAAGTCGTATGCAGTCATGCAGGAGCATGGCATGCAACGCAGCTTCTCATTCTCTATTCAGGGAACCATGGTTACATACATAACCAAGACGTTCCCTTTCATAGGTTCACCCGACGCTGTGCCAGTAGCTGATGCTATGGGAACACTATACCACAGCAACATACTACTAAGTAACTGGCAGCTTATCAGCCCGTGAACATGCATCGACTAAAAGGAGGGAGGACATGACCAACATCTGCTCAAGCAGATAGAACCTGGGAATCAGGAGTCTTATCCATGTCCAGATTATAAAACCGGATGAAAGTGTGTTGACAGGCCCATCCTGCCGCGGCACAAATCCAGAGATGCCCCTTTATACAGCGCCTGAGATGAAGCAACACCTCTTGTAGAGTGAGCGCAGATGCTGAGAGGTGAAGAAAACCCATGTGCCTCATAAGCAAGAGAAATCGCATGATTCACCCAATGCGACATTCTTTGCTTCGTGGCAGCGAATCCTCTACAGCGGTCACCAAAGCAGACAAACAACTGATCGGTCTTACGACCGATTGCAACTCAAAGTAATAACCAAAAGAAACAAAGTAGACTCAACCTTGAGTAGATAGCCTAGCCTCGGACGCAACAACACTTTGACTAGGCCAGGAGAAAAATCCATACAGGATGTGATCACCAACAAAGCCTGTAAGTCTCCTATCCTCTTAAGAGATGTCAGGGCCAATAATAGAACTGCCTTAAGTGTCAGAATTCTCTCTGAAGCTCACACTAGCGACTCAAACGGAGGGCCCGCCAAACCCTCTAAGATTATTGATAAATCCCAAGATGGAACACGATACTGGGGCCTCCCGACAGCTGACCACTGAGGAGAGCACTCCGTTGAAATGGGGCGGACAGCACCGAAACTGAATGACAAATCCGCTCTCTATTGTTTGAGGAACCCAGCTGGACACATGCTGCAGAAGTCACCACACTGCCAAATGAGCCAAAAGAGGTGTTATTTCGCGGCCAAAACCTGGGAGCGGAGGCTCTGACCATCCACAGTAGGGGAAGTCTTGGCCCCGGATGGGTGTATGAAACACCTGCCACCATGCAGGGCGGGGAGGATGTAAGTCCCCAGCCACCACGTGAGAAACAAGGGGCGTAAAAATGGCTCGCGCTGACATCGGTCGAGGGGACTCCCACACTGAACTGGCTGAGCAGCAGGGCAAATCTGTTCTAAAGCATGAGAACTTGTGGTCTGATTTTACATGGGGGGCCCAGCATACAACATTGCTTGACCCGTCAAAATCAAGGCGCTGCTGTACAGGCTGTGACCTAGCTCGTGTACTCCAAAAGCCACAATGTACGGAGTACAAGCGAGAAAGTTGCTATTCACAGTAGGTGAGCGATCTGATGTCATCCAAGGCATGAGATGTGGTGGAACTGACAACACAGAAATGAGAGGGTGGCCAGGGGAGTGGCAGATATGCCTCAGTGGTCTGACACCATCCCCTGTGGGGGAGCCTGCCCTGCACTTTAAGACCCGTGGTCAGGGACGGCCTTCGGCCAAAGGTCTCGGGGTTTTAGCTGTTGTTGTCAAATCCAGCCGCTTACGAGGGTGCTGTCATGCCACCATGCAAGGCCCCAGTCTCCCTGAGGAGGTGCCCAAGCTGCGCAGTAACAGTTCAGCCCCTCACAAGGGCACCGTAGGGAACTGGAGCAGGAACGGCTTAAACGCCGCTGACTGCTGCTTTACCATGCTTTACCTCTCTACGACGGAATTAACTGTGTTGCCAAATGGGCCCGTCTGGGATATGGCTGTTTCAGATTCTCGAAATCTCGAGATGGAGATCCTGGGAAAGAAGGGAGCGGTTTAAGAGGCGGACACGTGCTATGGTTCGCTGAGCAGTATCACTCCACTCTAAACTCAGCTTATTGACAGCATGGGACATAACATCTAACAGCTCTGAATAAGCAAGAGAGGGGCGGGCCTCCTGACAGCTCAGAGGAAGAGAGCTCATCTGCCCACTACCAAACCCCTCAGAGTCCGAAGCAGCAGTCGACAGCATGTCCTTGTGCTCATCCAAGCCGAAGGATATCACTTCGCGAGCTTCCAGGCTTGAACATAAATCTGCATGCATGTGCACGCTCCGGGGAAAGCGAGAGAGCCAGCACGAAATCTGTCTGCTCGCTTTCCATGACATCGAGCTCCACCTCAGATCCCCAGGACATGGGCTCATGTGGTAGCTCGGCATCCGCAGAACCTGAGCAACGGAGGAAACCTGAGCTGCTTTCTTCTGTCAAGAAAAACGAGATCAAAGGATTTTCATTTTAAAATTATCGCAGTGCGTGCAGCTGGATAAACCCTTTAGTGTGGTTTCCGCATGGCAAAAACCCAAACATTTAATATGTTTATCTTGAGTGTCCTCGCTCGGAATGAAGCGAGGACACGGAGGCACACACCTGCAAAAAGACATTTTGTCCACTTGGAGGGAAGAAAATATCTTCATTCAAATTAGTCGCTGGAACACAAACTCCTAAGAAGGGCAGATAGATCATTCACCTGAAGTGAAAGAAATCTGAGTGAGATGGCACAGGTGTGTCCCTTTTAAGGCACAGATGATGCGATGCCTTGGAGGGGCGGTGCTAGAGCCATCAGCCAGTGGATTGGTGTGATTCTATATGGGCTTCAGACATCGTCACACCTGGAGGGTGTTCCCATAGCATCAGCTACTGACGCAGTGTCGAGTGAACATATGAAAGGGAACTTCACATTTATATATTTACATTATTTATTCATGTACATTTACAATGATTTCTAGGCAGACATTTGCAAAATAAACAACTTGCATTTTTTATTACAACTAACCCAGTGATTGGAGTAAGTTCTAGTACTCTGAAGATGATTAATATTAAACGAAGTACAGAATCAAAGAATCACAGAATACATAGAAATACAGTTGCAAATATATCTGAACACCACAACAGGTATAAAACTGTTCACCATCAGTATAAAAAGCAATGCAATGCATTAGTTGGAACAGAAAATAGGTTGTTTGCCAACTGGCACACAAAGCAGCAGATGGAGATGACTGACTACTAAGATCAAACATAATCAAGAGATGGGCTAAGAGGCATGTGTGTAAACAAAGAAAATTACTCATGAAGCAAAATTGTTGCAAGAATTATTTATTAAGAATTATTAGGAATTAAGAATGAATTGTCTTTGAGCTCTTTTCATTTAGTTTAAATACATCTTATTTCTACTCAAAATGTGTTCCAAGTAATAATTTGAGTCACTTTCCAGTAATAAGTAATAATCTCTCTTGTCTTATTTTGACATATCAAGAGTAGAGATAAGTGAAAGTTTTCATTGCTCTTTGCACCAATAATTTTATTTGCTGTGTATTTGATTGATGTTTCATTTTTGTTTAGATATTTGTATGCCTGTGTATAAGTGGCTGTCAGTGAAAGTGGGTGTAGTGAGCCTGTCCCCGCAATCAGTACACGTTCTACCTTCAAAAAGGCCCTGCACAAAAATGGCTGTGATTCACTTGATCTTTTGGTAAAGAGAAATTTGAACTCTGTATTATTTGGCTAAAAAGCAGAACAATGGCTGCTAAATTGTCCTGTTGAAGCCTTCTTTATTCTTTTCCTCTGCTCCAGCTTTGACACTGGCCCTATGAATATTGCCACCACTGATTTCTCATTAGTAGTCTTATTTTGTCTTGTTAGCCTGTGTGACACATTCAGAACTGACCTAGACGACTACAAACCTTCACAGATGTATGTGGGTGTATATGTATTCCTTTATTTGTCTGTCATGTTTTTAAGTTGCATTTGTATCTGTAATTCTAAATAGAGTTCTCTGTCTCTTTGCAGATGTTCTGATCCATGACAGGGTATATAGTGTATGCCTTGAGGACGCCTCATAGCACATAGGAGTTAAAGGTCATGCTCAAGGGCCATGCCATGGTAGTATTCCTCTTGTTCGTGCACTTCATTTAACTCCTGCTGTTTCAGTGACATTTTTTGATCTTCTAGGCTAAGGTCTAGAAGATCTTAGGTCATTTGTCAAAAAAACAAACAACAACAAAAAAAAACATTTATATACTGTATTTTAGAATCAGTTAATTTTTCCCTCTGACCTCTATTTATCGTGGCATCTAATAAATATCAACAAACTCTACAACACTTGCTTTGTCCCTTGAGGTGTGGTGAGTATACTGACATCACCCAGCTTCCAGGAATTATGAGAAGATTAAGTAGTGGCTAAACTATATTTACCTATATTTAAAACATTTCTAGTGGGTGTTTGGATGGTAATTCCAGGTAGAACCTCAGGGATATTGATCTCATTATTCCACTGAAGGTGTCTGCCCTTTATCTAATTTTTTGATTAATAGTTTATTATACATCACAATATTAAAAACTTACAGCCTATTTTATACCCCTTTATTGATCAAATGTAACACTTGATACTCCAAAATGTTGGGATTGAAGTGTAAATTCTTTCTTTATTTATTTATTTTGTAAATTTAGGCTGTTCAAATCACAAAATACATAATCATAGACATAATCATCATAGGTGAGTAGGCAAGGCCACTACAAATTCACCACCATGTTATACACAACAGATGAAGCAATTATGTTGCTGTTTTCGCAATTTTTTTACAGCCTCTACATTTATTCCTGACAGGCTCATCATCAAGAGAAAGTCATGGCATTGAGAATATTGTGTTTCATAATTTGGTCATTGCTTGCCAAGGAAGGGTGCAATGAGAGAAATGACTATTGATTGGAATCTAGGCGCTCACTTAATCACTATCTGCTGCCAGCAGGCATCTTTAATGGAACATTGTAAGATAAAGTTTTGAGATAGATTTCATTCATAGATTTGAGTGCAGCTCTTGCATCATGTTGTAATCCAAATTTGCATGTAAAACTAGAAAACGAGTGTATATGCAATATATTTTATTATATATATATATATATATATATATATATATATATATATATATATATATATATATATATATATATATATATAGTATTCAAAATCTAGTATTAGAGATAAATACACAGGGGTATTCAAAAAACAATAGCTGGAAATGATGCAGGGTCAAAAACAGTTATAAGACGCAAAAACAAACAGCCCACAGTCATCAGTCTTCACAGTTATGTGTTACACTGAGGGCAAGACAAGACAGCAAGGTGACACTAATGAGAGGTGATTAGTGACAGGTTAGGTTAATAATTGGGCAAGGCAACAGATCAGTACTCTGAGGACGGTGCTCTCTGGTGGCAAACTGGAAAGATGACATTTGTAACTGTGACACATGCAATATTTACTTTTGCAATTTAGACCTGTTATGTTGTAATTGCATATCTTGTCTAATCTTTGGTGTTGTACTTTTTCCTGTGTATTTCAAATATTAAATCAATAAAAGGTGTTTATCAAGAACATATTCATACAATTAGACACAGACAAGGAGGATCTCCGAAAAAGATATTAATACAGAGTTAGTGTGTTCCCGAAACAAACCCATAGTACATACTGTCTTCTTTGCTCTACAAGCCTTTAATATTTATTAATTGTGACAAGGCAGGCAATTAGGATGTATTGGAGGAAAAGATCATGTAGGTGGTAAGCAAAGCATTCTGCAGGCCAAAGGCTGAAAATATGATAGGAATGGCAAATGCCAGTAACTTGGATTTGGGGGTATAATTATCTAAGGTGTCAAATTATTATGACTATATCTTGGTTCCAAAAAAGGGCTAAAAGTCAGCCATTTTCAATCATTTTCTGTGAAACCTAATTAAAAATAACATTGCTTTATGGTCCAGCCTGCACTATTGACACCTTTAATTCTACAGCCATTGCAATCTACTGTATTTAAAATGGTCTAATTATACTATTAAAAAAAACTCTGCAAAAAACCCTTCTCAGTGCATCACAGCCCACTCACTAAATGAAGAACAAGGTGCTAATTAACAAATCTGCGATTGCAGTACAAATCTTCTGGCTTCTTGTCATTCCAAACTGATCGTGAAGGCTAAATATAGCACATTAAAATGTGATGAACTGTGAATAATCAAACACCACCACCAACAACAATATTTTCAGGGTGCTTATTCACTTGTATGACTGGGATAACTGGCTACTAGGTAAAAAAAATAAAAATACACTTGGTAAATATGATTATCAGCAATTATTAATTGCAGTATGCATGTTTCAGTTTATAGATATTCAGCAGTTTACATTAAATCATTAACTTGTTCAGTTCATAGACATTGTCACAAAGCAGCATTCAGATGTGTTATGCCTAGTCTGAACACTGGCATGGATGCTACTGTATGTCAATGTAAATGTATTACCATATATATGCTTTGGACATACTGTATGTCAAAACAGGGAACATATGCAAAGAAATGCATGATTGACTGTCATTAGAGGGACCATTTGCAGTTTCTACTTTAATGAAATGCAGATATATGTAGCACTGTAATATATTACCACATTGTACACAGGCTCACCAGAGAACACAGCCACTGCACTGTCTCTGGGTAGAAATTGCTCTTTCACTCTAAGATCATTGTTCCCTTACTTTTGAGCTTAGCTCAAAGATTAGTTACCCTCCATAAGACTTTGTAATTGATAGGTTATACCTTTTTGCTCTATTGAACTTTGATTTAAAAAAATAAATAAATAATAAAAAATAAAAT
Organism: Cranoglanis bouderius; assembly: GCA_023630585.1. Taxonomy (NCBI): domain Eukaryota; kingdom Metazoa; phylum Chordata; class Actinopteri; order Siluriformes; family Cranoglanididae; genus Cranoglanis; species Cranoglanis bouderius. The sequence continues at coordinate 3,009,108 of CM042550.1, read as the reverse complement.
ATAGCTGCAAGCAGCGATGACGGGCCCAAGCACTACAGTGCCATCGCCACCCGGTGGGTCTATGAAAACAATGCACACTGAAGCGAGTGCTGTAGAGTAAAACACCCAAATATAAAAAGAAAAGAGTATTAAAGTTTGATGCATTACCACAGCAACACTGTTTAAGATATCAAGACTCCTTTTGCAAATTTACATCAGCAGTGTCTCACCAATATTCTGATCAAGTTCTAAGTGATTCGGGTAAATATAAGTGGACTATTTGAAAACCTGTTTTAACACACTTCCTGCTGCCAATTGGTGGCGCTATGACCGTGACATATATATAATAGTCACATCCATGTGTTCAAACCCGCAGTACCAAGCATACAGCTCAAGTTTAATCTAAATCACTCATTGCATGCAGAAGATATGAGACACTTCCTGTTTCCCTTTAATTGCTATAAATCTATTGCCTCTTTGGTCAAAAGGGGGTGCTACAGAGCCCCTCTGCCACTCCCACCTCTTACGACTCTGACGGGTGTGCCAACTTTCATGAAATTTTAAGCATGCTAAGAGCCTCAAAAATACCAGAAACAGACATTAATGTTTGATGCATTACCATGGCAACAATATTTAAGATATCAAAAATCCTCTAACAATTTTACATCAGCCCTGTCTTGACATTATTCTGACCAAGTTTGAGGCAATTCAGGTACAGATAAGAGGATTATTGCAAAATCACACATTCATCTGATCAGCCCCCAGTACCAAACATACAGCTCAAGTTTCATCTAAATCTCTAGAACTCAATTAAAGTCTTGTATGGTAGCACTACTTGTATTGTTCTCTGCTTGATATATAGCTTTGCCTGTATTTCCTCATTTGTAAGTCGCTTTGGATAAAAGCATCTGCTAAATGAATAAATGTAAAATGTAAATGTAAATCACTCATTGCATGCAGAAGATATGAGACGCTTCCTGTTTCCCTTTTTGCGGCATAAATTTATTGCCTCGCCATGGCAAAACTGTTCGAGATATCAAAAATCCCTTCGCAATTTTGCATCCTCATTGTCTTGGCATAATGTTCACCAAATTTGGTGACAATCACATGAATCCCCTAGTATTTAAAAGTTCAATGCCTGCCCTATTCACAAAATCCAAAATGGCTGACTTCCTGTTGGGTGGAGCTAATGATTGCGAAAGTTGTTCAGGACGATGAGAACTATAAGTATACCAAGTTTCGTACATATACGTACAAGTATGTACGATTTATGCACCAATGTTTTATACCGTGTAAAAGGGGGCGCTACAGAGCCCCCCCACCACGCCCATGTGCTACTCTTTGCGGGGGCCTAATGGCTGATGACTCTGACATGTGTGCCGAATTTCAAGAGTTTTTGAGCATGTTAAGGGCACCAAAAGCCCCCAAAAGCCCCCGAAACATTGAAAAAAAATTATAATAATAATATTAATCCTTAGAAAAACAATAGCCTAAAAAAAGCCTAATGATTTAAACCTTTTTTTGGAAATAAATGTGTGTATTTTTCTGAAATGTATTAATAGATTTTGCAGTGTTAAACCAAGTTACCATGACATAATTTGCTCAATGACCCAAAATGTGCTGCTTCATATGTTATATTAACAATGTTGTGACAAATAATTTCACTTTTTTTGAAACTGAAACGATATTTAGTACTTTTTCTCATGTTGTTTATATATGAAAAATCCAATAGTAAGTCGTCTGGTCGGGTGACGCCGTGGTCAGGTGACGTGGCAATTAAGCACGTTGCCTGATATAAAAACGGCACCTGTGAACTACACCATCAGCCTCTATTATCTGAAGTGAAGACGCAATTCACAGGCATGCCCCAGTATGACAAAGCTACGCAACGTCTCGTTCCCTTCTCAGGGAACAGGGTTACAGGTTAACCCAGACATTCCCTTTCTAAAGGAACTCAACATTGCGTGAGCTTCACACTGTGGGAACGATTATGCCCACTCCATCATACTGAGGGTATGGCCTGTCACAGAGGCTCCATCAGTAGGGGCGTGGCTGGCTGACATGGCGGCCAAGTAGACCCTAATTGTAGAAGGAGCCAACCTTGCTGAGAAATGTTTCTGTAAGAACTCCAGGACTGTAGCCATTGTGCAGTTCTGCAAAATTTTCCTGAGCCTTTAATCTCCCAGTCTGGTTCAGTACACACAACCACAATATGTATAATTTATATATAATGAAACTAGAATATATGAAAGTTCCACCTTTTGAATTAAATTATGGAAAAAATACATGTTCAATATTCTATTTTTTTAGATGCACCTGTATATACAGGTGCATCTCAATAAATTAGAATGTCGTGGAAAAGTTTGTTTATTTCAGTAATTCAACTCAAATTGTGAAACTCGTGTATTAAATAAATTCAATGCCACAGACTGAAGTAGTTTAAGTCTTTGGTTCTTTTAATTGTGATGATTTTGGCTCACATTTAACAAAAACCCACCAATTCACTATCTCAACAAATTAGAATATGGTGACATGCCAATCAGCTAATCAACTCAAAACACTTGCAAAGGTTTCCTGAGCCTTCAAAATGGTCTCTCAGTTTGGTTCACTAGGTAAGCCACAAACATTCACTGCCAAAGAAGCTGGCTGTTCACAGAGTGCTGTATCCAAGCATGTTAACAGAAAGTTGAGTGGAAGGAAAAATTGTGGAAGAAAAAGATGCACAACCAACCGAGAGAACCGCAGCCTTATGAGGATTGTCAAGCAAAATCGATTCAAGAATTTGAGTGAACTTCACAAGGAATGGACTGAGGCTGGGGTCAAGGCATCAAGAGCCACCACACACAGACGTGTCAAGGAATTTGGCTACAGTTGTCGTATTCCTCTTGTTAAGCCACTCCTGAACCACAGACAACATCAGAGGCGTCTTACCTGGGCTAACGAGAAGAAGAACTGGACTGTTGACCAGTGGTCCAATATCCTCTTTTCAGATGGGAGCAAGTTTTGTATTTCATTTGGAAACCAAGGTCCTAGAGTCTGGAGGAAGGGTGGAGAAGCTCATAGCCCAAGTTGCTTGAAGTCCAGTGTTCAGTTTCCACAGTCTGTGATGATTTGGGGTGCAATGTCATCTGCTGGTGTTGGTCCATTGTGTTTTTTGAAAACCAAAGTCACTGCACCCGTTTACCAAGAAATTTTGGAGCACTTCATGATTCCTTCAGCTGACCAGCATTTTGAAGATGCTGATTTCATTTTCCAGCAGGATTTGGCACCTGCCCACACTGCCAAAAGCACCAAAAGTTGGTTAAATGACCATGGTGTTGGTGTGCTTGACTGGCCAGCAAACTCACCACACCTGAACCCCATAGAGAATCTATGGGGTATTGTCAAGAGGAAAATGAGAAACAAGAGACCAAAAAATGCAGATGAGCTGAAGACCACTGTCAAAGAAACCTGGGCTTCCATACCACCTCAGCAGTGCCACAAACTGATCACCTCCATGCCACGCCGAATTGAGGCAGCAATTAAAGCAAAAGGAGCCCCTACCAAGTATTGAGTACATGTACAGTAAATGAACATACTTTCCAGAAGGCCAACAATTCACTAAAAATGTTTTTTTTATTAGTCTTATGAAGTATTCTAATTTGTTGAGATAGTGAATTGGTGGGTTTTTGTTAAATGTGAGCCAAAATCATCACAATTAAAAGAACCAAAGACTTAAACTACTTCAGTCTGTGGCATTGAATTTATTTAATACACGAGTTTCACAATTTGAGTTGAATTACTGAAATAAACAAACTTTTCCACGAAATTCTAATTTATTGAGATGCACCTGTATATGTGTGTATATATATATATATATATATATATATATATATATATACACACATATACACACACACACATACACACACACATACATGTGCATCTCAATAAATTAGAATGTCGTGGAAAAGTTCATTTATTTCAGTAATTCAACTCAAATTGTGAAACTCGTGTATTAAATAAATTCAATGCACACAGACTGAAGTAGTTTAAGTCTTTGGTTCTTTTAATTGTGATGATTTTGGCTCACATTTAACAAAAACCCACCAATTCACTATCTCAACAAATTAGAATACTTCATAAGACCAATAAAAAAAAAAAACATTTTTATTGAATTGTTGGCCTTCTGGAAAGTATGTTCATTTACTGTACATGTACTCAATACTTGGTAGGGGCTCCTTTTGCTTTAATTACTGCCTCAATTCAGCGTGGCATGGAGGTGATCAGTTTGTGGCACTGCTGAGGTGGTATGGAAGCCCAGGTTTCTTTGACAGTGACCTTCAGCTCATCTGCATTTTTTGGTCTCTTGTTTCTCACTTTCCTCTTGACAATACCCCATAGATTCTCTATGGGGTTCAGGTGTGGTGAGTTTGCTGGCCAGTCAAGCACACCAACACCATGGCCATTTAACCAACTTTTGGTGCTTTTGGCAGTGTGGGCAGGTGCCAAATCCTGCTGGAAAATGAAATCAGCATCTTCAAAAAGCTGGTCAGCAGAAGGAAGCATGAAGTGCTCCAAAATTTCTTGGTAAATGGATGCAGTGACTTTGGTTTTCAAAAAACACAATGGACCAACACCAGCAGATGACATTGCACCCCAAATCATCACAGACTGTGGAAACTGAACACTGGACTTCAAGCAACTTGGGCTATGAGCTTCTCCACCCTTCCTCCAGACTCTAGGACCTTGGTTTCCAAATGAAATACAAAGCTTGCTCTCATCTGAAAAGAGGACTTTAGACCACTGGGCAACAATCCAGTTCTTCTTCTCCTTAGCCCAGGTAAGACGCCTCTGATGTTGTCTGTGGTTCAGGAGTGGCTTAACAAGAGGAATATGACAAATGTAGCCAAATTCCTTGACACGTCTGTGTGTGGTGGCTCTTGATGCCTTGACCCCAGCCTCAGTCCATTCCTTGTGAAGTTCACTCAAATTCTTGAATCGATTTTGCTTGACAATCCTCATAAGGCTGCGGTTCTCTCGGTTGGTTGTGCATCTTTTTCTTCCACACTTTTTCCTTCCACTCAACTTTCTGTTAACATGCTTGGATACAGCACTCTGTGAACAGCCAGCTTCTTTGGCAATTAATGTTTGTGGCTTACCCTCCTTGTGAAGGGTGTCAATGATTGTCTTCTGGACAACTGTCAGATCAGCAGTCTTCCCCCTGATTGTGTAGCCTAGTGAACCAAACTGAGAGACCATTTTGAAGGCTCAGGAAACCTTTGCAGGTGTTGTGAGTTGATTAGCTGATTGGCATGTCACCTTATTCTAATTTGTTGAATTGGTGGGTTTTTGTTAAATGTGAGCCAAAATCATCACAATTAAAAGAACCAAAGACTTAAACTACTTCAGCCTGTGTGCATTGAATTTATTTAATACACGAGTTTCACAATTTGAGTTGAATTACTGAAATAAATGAACTTTTCCACGACATTCTAATTTATTGAGATGCACCTGTATATACAGTGTATCCGGAAAGTATTCACAGCGCTTCACTTTTTCCACATTTTGTTATGTTACAGCCTTATTCCAAAATGGATTAAATTCATTATTTTCCTCAAAATTCTACAAACAATACCCCATAATGACAACATGAAAGAAGTTTGTTTGAAATCTTTGCAAATTTATTAAAAAATAAAAAATGAAACAATCACATGAAGTTTTAAATCTTCAATCTTTAACATTTGCATTCATATTCAGTTGGTTGAATAAGACAGCAATAGTGTTTTTGCAAAGGTGATAAAAGCTTACAACTTATAAATGGGTTAAATAAAATATTCTCAGTATTTTGTAGTCATTTACTAGTGTTAGTAAGACATCTTGCAAGTATGTGGAACGTGTTATTTTTAAAGAAATAAATGTTACAAACCTTTAGTGTATAATTGTAGAATGGAAAAGAGTGACCCCATTATTGAGCTTTTCAAATTAAACAAGTGAATTTGGTAGTAATTGTTGAAAACACATACAGTACATAGCATTTGAAACATTTAGGATTTTTTCCCCAAATCTTTCATAACTTAAATTAACAAGCATACCTTTTGAACTATAGAACCTATATAGTGCATTTACCTATTGTGTCATTAAATATAAAACTATTTCTAGCATTGGATTACCTTATCTGATAATTGATTTATTATCTAAAGGCCCGACTGCTGTATTTCCTTCTTCATAGACACTTTCATAAAAAAAAAAAAATAATAAAATACATGTCATACATTCTCTCATTTATCATTAGTATTTAAAATAATAGCAAAGCATTTGCATTCCCTAATATCTAAGCCAAGATATTGCAATGAATGCTTAGCCACTAATGGGGTCATTACATAAAAAACAAGGTCAAGCTCAAGGTCCCTGGTGATAGATATGTCCTCAATTCAGGGATGAAATTTCAAGCATCGTATTAGCATTATCCACCTGACAGCAAAAAAATATATATATCAGTTGGCCTCATAAATTAAATCAGTTCAAGCACTGATTTAGATCTGAGAACTCTGTTAAACTTGGTAAACTAGTTAATAATACATACAGTATATTAGTATCAAATACATATTTTAATAATTTAAATAAATTAATTAAATTAAAATAAATATTTAAATAAATACAGTAACATTTTGTATATTTCACATATCGATATAGTAAGCATATATTTTAAAATAAACATTAAAGGATAGATGGGGAAATGATGCAGACTCATCTTTCTTGCTAATAGATAAATATTAGCACACAATAATTTTACAGCAGTCTGACAATTAACATGACAGGAACTTACGCGAATAATGCCAAATGTATTCATGAAGACATCTCCAGCAGTCTGAAGTGTGGACGCTTTTCTCATTGGTATATGTTCATTAAACGTACAGAGTATCCGTCCATTTATAACTACCTAAACAGATAAGAGAAAACATTTGAATGTGTGGAAATGTTAATGACTTAATGTTAATTATTTATCCTCTCATTTTGCTCGTTAAAACTTCTTACATCACAGATCGCTGGCATAAAAAGCATGAATATATCAAAGGGTTCCCCTTCAGCAAATATTGCATCCTTAATACATTGTTTATTCTGCCATTTCCCAGTGCTGCGGCTGTCACAGGCCACAGAATCTAGGTAGGCCCTGAAGTGGAAAACAATGTCATCATCATCCTGTGGCCCGGTCTGGTAATTTACTTTAAAGCTGCAAAGGAAATGCAAAATCTTTTATGTGAAAGAAAACTGATATTTCTGTTAATTGCTGTACCTGAATGTATCAGTAAACAGTAAACGTATTTTTTTTTTGCTTCTGGGTTACACTGAAGACGTTGTGTACAGTGTTATAAGAGCATACCCTTGGGAACCTAAAGGGACCACTGCTTGGAAGAAAAAAGCCATTCCAGTTTTTAATCCTTCAGGGATTGGGCCCAAATAGGGCTTTTCCTGTTAGGATCATAAACATTTTTTATGAAGGCCATGCAGTATCTCTAATTGTAATATTTTATAAGTCATTGCCATTGCTGTACTGCTTACTTCACAGTTTGTTTAAACATTATTTGATAAGGAGCATTTTGCATTTTTAAACCACATCTCAAGTGCTTTGTTACTCACAGGTGTACAGATTGGATATTTTATATCTGACTGGATGTTAGAAAGCTCCCAGTGTGAAATATCAGAGCTTTGTTCTTTATTGAAGGTAGATGCACTCCAGTTCTGGGAGAACAAATGAATTAAGAAAGCTCATTGCAAAATAAATTGCATCTTACCAAGTATATCTTGAATATTCAACTAATATTTCTCTTTGTTAGATTAGATTTTTAAATGAACACATGCTTATTAAGCCTATTTCTAGGTATTTGTACTTGTTTCAAGCTTGATATTGTATTTATTTCTAGAAAGAAGCAAAATAATCTGCCAATAGAATAAGCAAATCTTCACTTGATAAGATAACATTTTTTGCGGTGTTTGTGAAGGAAAATCAAAAATCAGTTCATTTAAAATGATCCAAAACACTGGACAGTTTAAACTTTTTCTGAACATTGTGCTTTAATGTCTTCCAAATTGCTATACACACGATATGAAAAACCAAATAACCTTTGAGACTCTGACTTACTGGAACAATACCAGTGGAATTTATAATGACACCTCCAGAAATGTAAAGTGCAGTCACTCTCTCCACTGGCATTTGGTGTTTGAACATGCAAAGTCTCCGGCCATTCAAATATACTTAAAAAGAAAACAATTGTCAGGATATTACTTATATTATTTATTTATAAGTATAAGAATTTGTCTATTTGTTCATTTAATCTGCATACCTCATACACTTCTTTTTTGATGACAATGAATATAACAAAGGTTGAACCTTTGGATAAAGAACACCCCAAGGTATATTCTCCCACTGCCCACTTTCCATGTTTTAAAGCACAACACTCAAAATTGTAACTGGGCCTGAGCAATAACTGAAAAGCAATGTCAGCATAAGCCTTTTGCCCAGTCTTAAGATTAAAGGCAATGCTGTAAAGAAAAGTAAAGTATATGTTTAAAAAAGTATAAAGGATAAAAAGATATTATCTAACAAGCACATATAAAGATTGGGTGGATTATTTTTGTAAATACCAGGAATACTCACTTGTCTTCATCTTCAAGCACAACCCCTTGGAAGTACAAAGCCGTTCCTGGTCTCAGCCCATGAGGGATTGCACCCAAATAGGTAATTGTCTGTGATGAATAAGAAAAGCAGCACAGTTATGAAGTCATGAATTCCAAAAGACTAAAAACAGTACATATGAAAAGACCCTTGCATAGTACAGAAACATAGTTTTCCATAGTACAAATAACAAATCTGATTGTACAAGTACAAATCTGATTGTACATGTATCATCTACCTGCATAATCTTAGTGATAGATTTGACACCATAGAACTAAAATTCACTCAGATTTGTGGAGAAGCTGGTTTATCTCTTACTTGACTGACAGGCTGCTATAATTATGTAGCTGTAAATAGGCAATTTTTTTTACAAGAAAATTATGGGGTGCCACAAAGATCTGTCCTAGGACCTTTTTTTTTTTTGGTACATATGACATTATTGCATATTAACTTATGATGCTACACTGATGCCACCAAGTTATACCATGTTGTATCATCTGTTAGACCAGATGAAATCAGATCTCTGGATTAGGCATTTGTATTAAGGTATGCAGTATTTAAAGATGGGATCTTACTCAGGGCAGATGTTGTCAGCCTAAAACTGTTAGACATAAGGTGCCTGAGTATTAGATTAAATAGTCTTGTGAATATTAATCTCCTACTCTCCTAATACATATTGAAAGCCTTTTGCTTCACCATAGCAATCAACATAATCATGAAACATTATTGATATTTATGTGGAGAACAATTGTCTTTCACTATGTCTACAATCATTTCAAAAATTGGTTCCAAAGTGATACTTAAAACTAGCAATAGTGCAAGAGTCACAGACATTTTGGATGGCCTTGACCTAAGGCTTTATATGACCTTATCAGCATCAGCCCCAGAGTTCAGAAAGTTGGGGTGTAGTGATCGGACAGTTTAGTCATCAGTTAATCAATTTAAAATGCAATGGTTTATATTAATGGAGGCAAAAGTCATAAATTGATCATTTATCAATTATAACCCCAAAAAGTTGGGACAGTATGGAAAATGCTAATAAAAACAAAGAGGAGTGATTTGTAAATGTACTTTGACTTGTATTTAAACAAAAAAAAAGTATAAAGACAAGGTATTTGATGTTTTACCTAAATACCTGCATAGTTTTTTGAAGATAAACGTTTATTTTGAAATTGATGCGTGCAACACGTTCCAAAAAAGTTGGGACAGGGGCAATTTAGGACTAATAGTGATGTGACAAGTAGCGATGTGAAATATGAAGGTGATGTGAAACAGGTGAGGCAATCGTCTAATCATAGTGTATAAGGAGCCTCCAAAAAAGGCCTAGTCTTTCAAGAGCAAGGATGGGTTGAGGCTCGCCAATCTGCCAACAGATGCGTCAGCGAATAATCCAACACTTTGAGAACAACTTTCCCCAAAGACAAATCAGTAGGATTTTGGGCATTTCACATTTTCACCTTTGGCCATTTCAAAACCATTTCTGAATGTGCGTGATTTCAGATTCCTCAGATGTCACTGTCTTAAAAACTGTCTTGAGTCTGTAATGGATATCCTGACATGGGCTCGGGAATATTTGGTAAACCTTTGTCAGTCAACATCATTCGCCGCTGCATCCACAGATGCAAGTTAAGGCTTTATTATGCAAAGCAGAAGCCATACATCAACACTGCCAGAAGTGCCACCAACTTCTCTTTGGCTCGGTCTCATCTGACATGGACAGTATGTTTTGTGGTCCGACGAGTCCACAAAACATAGTTTTTGGACAAATAAATAGTTTTTGGACAAAACAGCCATTGTGTTCTCCGGGCCAAAGAGGAAAAGGACCATCCAAGCTGTTATCAGTGTCAGGTCCAAAAGCCAGCATCTGTCATGGTATGGGGGTGTGTCAGTGCCAAACCACATTCTGCCCAGATGGTTGCATAAGCAGAGAGTGCAGGTGCTAGCATGGCCTGCCTGCAGTCCTGACCTGTCTCCGATTGAGAATGTGTGGCACATTATGAAGTGCAAAATAAGGCAACGGTGGCTCCGTGCAGCTGAAGAAATGCATAGTGGACGAATGGGGGAAAATACGCTTGCTAAACTTAACCAACAGGTGTCTTCAGTGCCCAAACACTTAATAAGTGATATTAAAAGAAAATATGATGTTACACAGAGATAAACAGTCAACTGTCCCAACTTTTTTGGGGTGTGTTGCAGTCATCAGATTTGAAATGAGTGTATATTTTCAAAAATACATTAAATTCACAGTAAAACATCAAATAATGTGTTAATGTGTTTTCAATACAGTACATGGTGAACTGAATTTTCAAATGACTCTTTTTGTTTGTTTGTTTGTTTTGCATTTTCCATACTGTCCCATACTTTTTCGGAATTGGGGTTATATTATTGATAATGTAGGATGCCGTGGCTTTGTCAGAACATCAACTGTTTGCCTCCTGAGGGATATGGGAGTAACTGGAGAAAACCAGCAGAAGGCCCTGAAAGACCTGGCTGAAGAGGCCTAGAGAAGAAACTTTTGGCTCTGGGTGAGGAAAAAGGAGAAGTGTTGGGGTAGTAACACCTAACCCAAGGTTTAGATGTAGGGGGTAGCAGGGAGACATCCCTGCCACTGCTCCCCACCAGGAGATGTTCCTGGTTAAAGGAGCAAAATTTTGTTGAGCGGTGGTACCCGGCTAACAACCCTGCAGCTGACCTATGCCATATGGAACCAGTGGCACTGAGCACGCATTAACGGTGCCAGTGGGGCTTGTTACAGCTTTAGTCACTTGGAAGGTTTGTTTGGGTCTGGTTAAATAATCTAATTAGTACCCATCATGTTGTATTTGTTATAATTTTTTGTTCTTTAAAACCACACAGGGACACTTGTAATAAAGATCTCCATCCACCTGCTCCTGTTGTGTTATTGTGAAAAAGTTTCACATACGATTTTTTTTTCTTCTTTTAAATACAGTTACTGGATGCACTTGCTGCACTCTTTATTTATTTACTTGCTTACTTACTTACTTATTTTTAAAAAAAAAATGTTATACATGTTGCTACTTACAGGATTGTTCACTAGATTTTTAACCTCTTACTGGATAGTTGAAGGATTCAACCATGAGGTGCCCAAGTTGCCCAACATATGGGTCCTTATTTCATTAACAAGGGATATAGTACTCCAGTTCTGTAGAGAACAAAATGGTGTGATTTATGTATACATATGGACATTTTCCAGCTTATTCTTATATGTTCCACACATATTTTTATATTATTCACTTGTATGTTTTATCTATACCCATGCTTAGACAAATATGCCAAATAGAAAATCCTTCATATCAGCTTACTTGCACTATGCAGAAGAGAATTCAATATCTATAATTAAAACTTCACATATTTCTCATTACTTTGCTAGTTTTGGTAGGTTTTTACATGCACCAAAAGCATGATTTTCTTACATTTTTCTACAGTGAAAAAAAAATCTTAGTAAATCTATTTCTTGCTAATTTTAAGCATTTTTCCCCTAGAAAGAATAAGGATAAAATTAATAAAAAGAATAAAATTAATAAGAACATTTTAAAGCTTGAAAAAAATGGCTAGACTTAGACTTATTAATCAAATATTTGGTCCATTGTGAACTTATAATATAAAATACTAGGTCAATTTTACTACATTCAAGATATTTTCACTTGCTAAGACATGAAAATGAATGGTCTAAAATCATAAATGCATGAAAAGAAAGGAATAAAGTTAACTGACCCACATCTGGCCCAAAGACAATTTGAATTTTCCTTGGGGGGAGTAGAGGGCAAAATCGCTGACTTCACTCACTCCTACTTCACTAATTCCTCTGTACTGGATCCAGTATTGACTTGTAAGCTCAAACCCAGTCAGTGTGAAGTTTTCCTTAGCATCTGGAGTCTCTGTGGCTTCCCAGTTTTCCTCATCAGCCTCTGAATAAGTGGCTTCCTATATTCGACTCTGAACTTTATTGTTGATCCAGTTGGGGACTTCTGGAGCTTCAGGATTAAATTTATGTCCTGGATCTCCAACTTGGGTGCAGGTGGTTTGGACACAGGCTGAAACCTGCTGTCCACTAGTGTCCCCTTTCAATATAGGCGGATAGACGTTCCAGGATTGGAGGGGTCTGAGAGTGAGACAATGACAAACCTCATTCGCATCTCATCTTTATTAGCCTGGAAAAAACTTCTGAAAAGAGAATGGTTATCTTTCATCTTCTCAATTACTTCATGATTTTGGAACCAGCCCTGGAAATCTTGGTCAACTGACTCAGGAATTGTTTTCAAGTTTTTAAATTAATCTACTTTCAGAAATTTAGTCAGAGTTGACAAATATGGGTCTTCATTCTTTAGAGAGGTGAAGCAAAAGCACACCACAGTATCAACATTGGGATCAATGAGAATGTTGCCAAACAGGGCTGAGCATTTTACAACTGGGACACCACTCACTTGCTGGGTGTAGAGAGTCAGCAAATTTTGTTCACCCTGATTATACTCTAACCACTGATTCAGCATCTCAGATCTAAAGGGGGACTTCTGATGGATAGTTAAGATATCTTCCAGTGCCTCCTCCTTCACCTTTCCACCCCGAATAGCAGGAATGAGCTTAGACATGGCTTTTAGAAACATCACCTTGTAGTCTACTAGCATGTCCTGAAATGTCTTCAGCCTCATTCTGACATCCTGGAAATCCTTTACTTTTGTATTTGTAATTAGGTCATTGCATAGAATCTCTGTATTTCCCAGTTCCTCCAATACAGCTTCTGTTTTTGAAATCAATGTCTTATGAATCTCCCTCTCCAGTATAACTGCTTTTTTATCCAATAGTGCAAGGGGATAAAGCCAAACCTTCATTGGCACAGCATCATTTTCCCTCTCCCTCAGCAGAGACAGAAGTGTCTTGTACACCTGCAGGGCCTCCATGTATGTAGTGGGGTTTAGCTTGAGCTCGTAGTCACCATAAAATGTACATTTGATATTGTCAGACAATTTTTTTTCTTTATCATTCATGCTTAGAGCTCCACCTCCCTTGATGGAAAGTGAAGGAATCTTTCTGATTATTACATTTAGGTTTCCCTCAATTTCTTCTTTGTCCTCATTCTCATTGGCTGTTAGCTCAAACACCATGAAAGCCTGAGCTCCATACAGTACAGCTGTAACAACATGGGTGGCAGTTCCATCCTCAAACACTTTTGGGTAGGTGATGTTGCGCAGCTGGTTCATAGTCAGTTGTTCAGATTTTGTTGTCTGGTTGTACTGCAGAGAAACCTGGCTTTGACGTGCTGAGGATTTGTTATCACATATGTACCGGGCTGAGCCAGAACATCCACCAAACCACCCAGGATGCTAGCTTTAAGCGAGGCATTCACATCTAGGAGTTTCACTTTATCATTGAGAGTATCAGAAGCAACAAAATTCAGATGTGTCTTGGGCTGTCGACGTGAATCCACACATTTATGTAGTGATTCTTTATCCCATAAAGTAATTCCTGAAATGAGCAAAAGATTGGAACTGATACTTCTGTCACAAACTGCAACAGTCAAACTATTAGCTATATTTTAAAATGAATTGTCAAATCAAAATTGTTTTTAAAAGTGACTTGGTTCTGACTCCCTTCTCTATGGATATGTATACACTATGTCATGCATGATTCTTTTCCTTTTTGTGTGCTCACTTTTAAGCCTTTGTTTAAATTGGAAGTATAATTGTTAAAAACGTTCTCTTGCAAAAGAGTGGGGAATTAACGCCTACCCGATACTAAGTTAGCAAAGTATTCATATTATACTCCACTTCTGGCACACTATTATTTGTTCCACAAAGAATGTACTTTGCTCACCACAAAGTTTGTTTCATACCTAGCTTCAGCAGCATGGTAACATACTGAAGAATAAATGTTACTTTATTGCATACCTGCTGCTGACCAACTTGAATATATGTGGGCAAATAAAAATACTGCAGGTATCAGGGCTGCCACAAAACAACTGTTGGACCCTAAGATCCTAAACCTTCAATTTCTGGGACTGCATCCTCTCATTTATAAATCACTTTGAAATCAAATTATTCAAAGTTAAATCATATGCTAAATGTAATAAATGCAGGTAAGCAAGAAACTATAAAACAATAATTTAAAGCTCATTTTGTTAATCACTTAATCTCTGCAGGATAAGTAATATGTTTTTAAGTTATGTATCATATTAATACTTGACAGGATTAAAGGCAACCTTGCTTTTATCAATTATTTGGGTGGCTTATCCTTAATACATGCTTTAATAATGTTGAAATGGAACATTTGGAACAAGTACATTACTATGTAGCCATTGAGTTAACATTTATTTAACAGTAAAATAACACTTGGATTATGGAATGTTAGACTACAGTACGTTTACCTGGAATGAAGCTGTCACTGCAGCAGTCATACAAAGTGCCAGGATGCAGAGCTCTTCCTATGGCTGGTATCTCAAAGATCTTTGGGTCCGTAACTGTGAAGAATACAATTACTAAAAGTTTCATGGCATAAGATCAATCACATTGTTTCTATTTAAAACCAGTGCTAAAGTGCAGCGACAGAACAAAAATAAATGGGTGAATATTTCTTCAGAAACAATGACTATAGCAGCATAATAATAACTGTATAGCATTAATAATATAAGAAATACTAAAATTAATAATATTAGTAACAATGATAATAGTAGAGTTATCTTACTGTCTGTTTTTTCTCACAGATAAATAATTTAAATTATTTTGCCAGTCTCACTGTCTTAACCAGCTTCCTTTTAGATTCTGTGACTTTTTGTCAGACTTTCATAGTCTTGATAACTTTTTAAACTCACCACAGGAATTCCCTACAAATTACAGCAAATAACCTTTTTTCAGCCTGAGGCTGATCCACCCAGTTAAAAAAAAAAATTGCTGTGTTTCTCTCACACATTAGTTGTAGTTTCACATGCTTTAACCAATATATACAGTATACAGTGCCCTCCACTAATATTGGCACCCTTTGTGAATATGACCAAAGAAGGCTGTGAAAAAATTGTCTTTATTGTTTAACCTTTTGATCTTTTGTTAAAAAAAATTCACAAAAATACTCTCACAGGTTTATCCAAAAAAAAAAATCTTTGTTAAATATAGGTGTGCAACAATTATTGGCGCCCCTTTGAATTCATATGAGAAAAATATATTTTAAGTATATTCCCATTGATTGATATTTTACATTTTTTAGTATACTTGGGTGACTAGGAACAGGAAATTGTTCAACCATGACTTCCTGTTTCACAGGGGTATCAATATGAGGTAACACATTCCCTAAGTCATAACAATGGGTAAGACCAAGGAATATAGCTGTGATGTGTGGCAAAAGGTTGTTGAGCTTCACAAAAAAATGGGAAGTGGCTATAAGAAAATAGCAAAAGCATTGAAAATGCCCATTTCCACCATCAGGGCAATAATTAAGAAGATCCAGTCAACTGGAAATGTTATGAATCAACCTGGAATTGGACGTGTGTCTATATTGTCTCAACGCACTTTGAAGAGAATGGTCGAAGTGGTCAAAAAATCTCCAAGGATCACAGCTGGAAAATTGCAGAAGTTAGTTGCATCTTGGGGTCAGAAAGTCTCCCAAACTACAATCCGAAGTCACCTACATCACAACAAGTTGTTTGGAAGGATTTCAAGAAAAAAGCCCTACTCTCATCCAAAATTTCATCATCTATGGTCAGATGAAAGCAAAATAGAGCTTTTTGGCAATAAACACCAGGGGTGGTTTTTGGCGCACACAGAGAGGTAGCCATATGGAAAAGTACCTCATGCCCACGGTTAAATATGGTGGTGGCTCTTTAATGTTTTGGGGCTGTTTTTCTGCCAGAGGACCTGGACATTTTGTTAGGATACATGGCATCATCAACTTGCAGGACAATGATCCAAAACATACATCAGAATCAACACAAAAATGGTTTACTGACCACAAAATCAAGGTCTTGCCATGGCCATCCCAGTCCCCCCTTGAAACCCATAGAAAACCTGTGGGGTGAACTGAAGAGGAGAGTCCACCCACGTTTGAAGGATCTGGAGAGATTCTGTATGGAGGAATGGTCTCAGATCCCTTGCCATGTATTATCAAACCTCATCAGGCATTGTAGGAGATATAGGAGCTGTTATCTTGGCAAAGGGAGGCAGCACAAAGTATTGACTAAAAGGGTGCCAATAATTGTTGCACACATATTTAACAAAGTTTTTTTTTTGAAAACCTGTGTTTTGTTTGCAATTGTTTGATATCCATTAGAGCAGAGTGATTTTGTGATTTTTTTATGAACAAAAAATCAAAAGGGTTAACAATAGAGACAATTTTTCACAGCCTTCTTGTCATATTTACCAGTATTAGTAGATATATATAAATAAATATACATTTGAACAAATTACTTAAAAAATCTTGTCATGCTTAAGACTGCAAATCCTACAACTTGTGTCCCTGAGCAACAGCTCCAGACTGTTTCCATTAAACCCAAATCATGGGAAGTGGCCCGAGGTGAGAGATTAATTTGAGTCTAATGAGGAAGTTTGAGCTTGTGCGTGCCACAGTTTGCCATCTGCAGATGTCAATTCTCAGACAAAATAAGCATCATTTCCTCCATTGCTTATGCAGTGAGAACCTCTCTGGACTTCGGGAGGAAATGGGGTTACTTCCCATACACTGGGAGGCTTACAGTCCAGAATATAATTGGGTACTGGGTGGCTGCTGTTAACATCCTGATACTGGTCGGGGACACATTCACTGATTCTGCACCTCAGGACCCACAGCTTCCTTCCCAAGATGAATCACTAGAGTATTAGTTCCAGCAGACAAACTGTGTTTTTCAAGCACATTCCTCAGTTCAGTGTTCTATAATTTGTTGTTTGGCACAGTATTATCTGTTCATCTTCATGTTAATATGCTATCATGCTTTACTGAAATCCTGAGAGCCAATTCCTCCTCTAGTCCACATGCTTCCTGACTAAAGGATGCTGATAGTTGCAACAACATTGTTAAGCATTTTAGAAAGTCTTGTACATTGCATGAAATTTTAATAACTATTAGCTATCTCATACAAACCACTGAATGCTTTTTGTTTTATTTATGTCAAGCCATGGATATGGTAGTCATAGTAAGTTAAGCTTAATTGGATTTTATCAAAAATGTCAATTATATTGTTATAAGTGTATAGAAGTTCTCTTGGGAAAGCACTCGATTAGTGATATTTGAAAACAAAATATGTCCTTAAGTAAATGAGCAGTCTCGCCACAGAGCCTAGAGGAACTCCAAATGTTATTACTGTCTTTAAATATATGATTGTTTGCTTCATCATGTCATATCAGGGAGTTTTTCCTTGGCTCTGTGGCCTCTGGCTTGTTTATTAGGATCTACATATGAATATACTGTAAATCTAATATAAAGCTGCCTTATCACTATTTATGCCTACTGTTAAAGGTACTATATAAATAAAATTTAATTGAATTGAATAGTGCATTAGACATTGTTCCACATATGATAATCATTGTGAATCCCTATTGTCAGTACCCACCTTCTGACAATTCACTGGGCATTAAAAAAAATGAATTATTACAGTCCTTCAGTAATGCTTCAGTAGTCAATATTGCCAAATATGCACACTTACCCACAAAGTACTAAATACAGGCTGTCCTGTGATTTCATATTGACCTATTTTTATCAGTTATATGTATAGATGTTCTCATGGGAAAGCACTTTATTGGAGTAATTTTGCAAACAAAATAAATAAATTTGCAACCATTGTGTTACGTACCACAGACGTGTTGGTCGGAAGAGGGAGTCAGCATGCATGCGCTGGGGAGACATCAGTGAATATAGAAAAGTTTATTATAAACAAAAGAATCCATACTATGAGCAAAACAAATTGTAATCCAGGCTGTAGTAAACAAGATTAGTTATCTGGGAAACATCGGAACAAAGCACACGGTTAAACACATCTAAATACTAACAAACTGAACTATGAATAACAATACTATGAAAAACCAAGACTATGATTAACTATGACAAACTTATACTAAGAAACTAAACTAACTAAATACTCCACGTTGAAGCGGACACAAACAGGGGTTTTTAAACACACACCAAATAATACCCACAATCAAAGACACCTGGACATGATAATCACATTAGACAAGGAACCAATGAGGAAACGGGGCAGAGACATGACGCAATACAATAACAAACACACATAGGGAAACACAGGAGGCGGAGACATGAACGAAAACAAAAAGCACATGGCATAGGTAAACAACACGAGAGTCTTTATGAATGAAATGTCCATCTGAGAATTTTTGAATAGCGCTGGAAAGCGCGCAGTGGAATGCGGAAGTGTTCGAGTCCACCGGAGACTCGGAGAACAAAGGGAAACTCTAACAGAGCCCCCCCCCAAAGGCGCTTCGGGAGAAGCGCCGAAAGTTCTGACCGTTCTGGTGGAACCGGGCCCCTGGGCAGGATCATAACATCAGCCCCCCAGGACCCGAGGCTGGCGATGTCCAGTGTCCTGAGGCCAGAGCAGAGCATGTCGGGCTGTCCCTTTGGCCTTGTTCGAGAACTTGGAGTGATGCTTGACCTGGTGCTTGACTTGGAGCTCGGAGTGATGCTTGACCTTGTGCTGGGCCTGGATTTCGATGCTGCGCGTGACCTGGTGCTTGACCTGGATCTCGGAGTTGCGCATGACCTGGTGCTTGACCTGGAGCTTGACCTGGAAGCAGGATCGGAGTCAGCTCTGGAACCAGGATCGGAATCAGCTCTCGCACCTGAATCGGAATCAGCTTTGGCACCCGGATCAGGAACAGCTTTGGCACCCGGATCAGAGACGGACTTGGAAACAGACTTGGAGACAGACCTCGAGACAGACTTGGAAACAGACCTCGAGACAGACTTGGAAACAGACCTCGAGACAGACTTGGAAACAGACCTCGAGACAGACTTGGAAACAGACCTCGAGACAGACTTGGAAACAGAACAGAGAACTCGGTTAGACCGAAAACCATAGACAAAATCAAAAGCTTGTTTGGAAACAGCATTGGAAATTAAATTGGAGACAGAGGAGGAGACAGAGGAGTGAGCTGGGTTGGAAACGGAGCTGGAACCGGAGCTGGGAGTTAAATCAGCCTCTGAACTGAGAAGGAGAGCAAAAACATATCCAGAAACTAAACCTATGTAGCTAGCTACGAAATCAGGAACTGGACTTGGAACTGAACTAGGAACTGGGCTAGGAACAGGGTCGGAACCTGGACTTGGACTAGGAACTGGACTAGGATTAGGGCAGGAACCTGGACATGGACTGGGATTAGAGCAGGAACCTGGACATGGACTTGGACATGGACTAGCTTGAGAAGAGGTCATCCCATGGACCTCAGACATGGACAGGGCTTGATTGCAGGTTTCTTCTCGAACCTCAGACTGCTGCTTGTTGGGGCTGGA
This sequence comes from Cranoglanis bouderius, assembly GCA_023630585.1. Lineage (NCBI taxonomy): Eukaryota > Metazoa > Chordata > Actinopteri > Siluriformes > Cranoglanididae > Cranoglanis > Cranoglanis bouderius. Next base: position 2,989,010 of record CM042550.1, on the reverse strand, counting down.
GGTCGCCACATTAACCTCCTTGAGCAGCTCCGCTGTGGAGACCTTCTGCTGGGCCTCCAACTGGAGCTCGGGGCTGGAGGTCGCCACGTGAACCTCCTTGAGCAGCTCCCTTGAGAAGACCTCCTGCTGGGCCTCCTGCTGGAGCTCGGGGCTGGAGGTCGCCACGTGAACCTCCTTGAGCAGCTCCACTGTGAAGACCTCCTGCTGGGCCTCTGGCTGGAGCTCAGGGCTGGAGGTCGCCACGTTTACCTCCAGGTGTAGCTCCGTGGAGGAGACCTCCTGCTGGGCCTCCTGCTGGAGCTCGGGGCTGGAGGTCGCCACGTTAACCTCCAGGGGCAACTCCGCTGTGGAGACCTCCTGCTGGGCCTCCGGCTGAAGCTCGGGGCTGGAGGTCGCCACGTGAACCTCCTTGAGCAGCTCCGCTGTGGAGACCTCCTGCTGGGCCTCCGGCTGGAGCTCGGGGCTGGAGGTCGCCACGTTTACCTCCAGGTGTAGCTCCGTGGAGGAGACCTCCTGCTGGGCCTCTGGCTGGAGCTCGAGGCTGGAGGTCGCCACGTTAACCTCCAGGGGCAGCTCCGCTGTGGAGACCTCCTGCTGGAGCTCGGGCCTGGAGGTCACCACGTTAACCTCCAGGGGCAACTCCACTGTGGAGACCTCCTGCTGGGCCTCCGGCTGGAGCTCGGGGCTGGAGGTCGCCACGTTAACCTCCAGGGGCAGCTCCGCTGTGGAGACCTCCTGCTGGGCCTCCGGCTGGAGCTCGGGGCTGGAGGTCGCCACGTTAACCTCCAGGGGCAGCTCCGCTGTGGAGACCTCCGGCTGGAGCTCGGGGCTGGAGGTCGCCACGTTAACCTCCAGGGGCAGCTCTGCTGTGGAGACCTCCTGCTGGGCCTCCGGCTGGAGCTCGGGGCTGGAGGTCGCCACGTTAACCTCCAGCGGCAGCTCCGCTGTGGAGACCTCCTGCTGGGCCTCCGGCTGGAGCTCGCCACGTTAACCTCCAGGGGCAGCTCCGCTGTGGAGACCTCCTGCTGGGCCTCCTGCTGGAGCTTTGGGGTTGCCCGCCTGTGGAGCAGTTTGTGTGCTCGCCAGCTGCCCTTAAAACAGGTTTGTGAGCAGAAGTAGCTGCTCCTTCCTTCCTGTTTCCTGCAGGTGGGGCACTGGAGAATGGCTGGTCGGGTGCAGCCCTCGGTTGCACACTCCTGAAACTGGGGCTGAGAGGTGCAGGCCACCACATTTGCCTGCTTCCTCTCATAGTATTCCAGGAATGACTGGCTGGACCGATGACCCAGACGGTCCTTCCCCAAGGATGTCCTGAGCTCGGGCATGAATTCTGGGCTGCCAAATACCTGAATCAGTAGATCCACAAAGCCGGAAACCGAAGAGATCCTGGTGGACCCACTGGCAAGGTGAAGCTCCGCCCACTGACAGGCAGAACCGACCAGGCGGGACAGGAGGAACCTTAACCACTGTTCTTCGGTGGGCAAGGGATCCTTTACACTGAGAAAATACATTTGGGCCTTCCATAAAAAACATTGAGGCCACATGGAGAAGCCATCATATGCCTCCGGGATAATAATGAAAGTCCATTGTTCAAAGGACACTGAATCGAAGGGAGGAACAAAAAATTCAGTGTGGCCGGCCCAAGATTTCCCCGCTGCATCCATGTTTGGCGGAGTATTCTGTTACGTACCACAGACGTGTTGGTCGGAAGAGGGAGTCAGGATGCATGCACTGGGGAGACGTCAGTGAATATAGAAAAGTTTATTATAAACAAAAGGATCCATACTATGAGCAAAACAAATTGTAATCCAGGCTGTAGTAAACAAGATTAGTTATCTGGGAAACATCGGAACAAAGCACACGGTTAAACACATCTAAATACTAACAAACTGAACTATGAATAACAATATTATGAAAAACCAAGACTATGATTAACTTATGACAAACTTATACTAAGATAAACTAAACTAACTAAATACTCCGCGTTGAAGCGGACACAAACAGGGGTTTTTAAACGCACACCAAATAATACCCACAATCAAAGACACCTGGACATGATAATCACATTAGACAGAGAACCAATGAGGAAACGGGGCAGAGACATGACGCAATACAATAACAAACACACATAGGGAAACACAGGAGGCGGAGACATGACGTGAACGAAAACAAAAAGCACATGGCATAGGTAAACAACACGAGAGTCTTTATGAATGAAATGTCCATTGGAGAGTTTTTGAATAGCGCTGGAAAGCGCGCAGTGGAATGCGGAAGTGTTCGAGTCCACCGGAGACTCGGAGAACGAAGGGAAACTCTAACACATTGATGATTTTAAGTAAATGAGCAGTCTTGCCACAGAGCCTCAGGGGAAAATACAGTTTATTACTACAATAATGCAAAAAAAAATAAATAAAAAAATTAAAAATTTTCAAGCAAATCTTGTTATATTTATTTTACACTATCATTCAGTCATTTCAAACCACTCACATGTTTGTGATATAGCAACCCTTAAATACCTAGAACAATTTTCTACATGCGCACACACACACACACACGCACACACACACACACACACACACACACAAATATACAGTATATGTTTCAGGTGAAGGTCTTCCATCCATGATGAAATGTCCACCCAACATTCTGATAAATATGCTGAAACATCAGTGTGTGTGTGTGTGTGTGTGTGTAAGTGGGCACAATGGTTGGGCATGACCATACTCATAATTAGGCAGAGCATTAATTAGCTGCATTAATAATTATGTCAGGGTAGCATGGTGGCACAGCAGATAGAGTTCCTGCCTCATAGCTCCAGGGTCCCGGGTTGTGTACGGTGTTCCCAGGATAGGCTCTGGCTCCACCATGACCCTGAAGTGGTTACTGAAAGTGAGTGAGTTATTATGTCAATGGAAGTTGTTGTGTTTTTTTTTTTTTTTTTTTCAAAAATAGTACAACAAACCTATGGGTATGTACAGAAGTGTGTCTCTTCCATGTTTCCTAACATCACTGTCTATTGAGATAATAAGCAAACCACTGTCATTCTGGACCACTAACAAAGGAAACAATACAGAATGCAAGACAGCTTAAAAAAACAAAAACAAAGCAGGCCCAGACATGATTGTGGGTCATGGCCTCGCTACGGATGTTGCTCGGTCTCCCTGCTTCACCATGGACGTCACTGCACCAAGCTTCACTTCGGATGTTGCTCCACCTTCCTACTTCACTGAGATGGCGCTATGCTTCCTTGCTCGGCTGAGGACGTCACTTCCCCCTCGGGCTTTGTGGAGATTGTCGCTTCCCCCTCGGGCTCCACCTTGAGCTTTGTTCCCCCCGCTGGCTGCACGGTGGCCGTTGCTCAGCACTCAGGCTCTGCCTGGGACATCGTGCCATCTCTCGGCCACACAGAAGAGACTGGCCTGAATCTGTGCCAGAGAAAGGATGTCATGCCTCATTCCGGCTCCATGAGAGATAGCACTCGTAAGAACTTGGATCACCTAAGCAACATCTGGTCTGGCTGTCCAGGACCTCCTCCCGAACATTTTTTGCACTTTGGGAGCCGTGCATTAAGGTGGGGGTTCTGTCATGGATATGCCGGAACTAACATCAGACTAGGATTCCCATCAGCCACTACAACACACGTCACGTCACATGACTGGTTACACCTGAAACACGTTTTGGTTAATTAAAACTGGTATATAAGTAATGTTTTGTACAGCACTCTTTGTCTTGAGTTGTCTTTCTTTATGCATTATGCTTTCATGTTATGTATTTTCTCATGATTGTGTTTCTTAACTTTGTGCCATGAGTTCATAGTTTATGTTTTGTTTTTACCTTTATTAAACTTTAATCTGCACTTGCATCCAACTTGCCTCTTGATTCATGACAATCCAGTGCAGTGATAGGCAGATCAGGATCAACATCATTGCTTAGAAGAGTATAAAAGGGAAACTATCGTTGACAATGGCAGACTCGCTCAACACCAATTCTTGCATTTCCTATCTTTGCGTTACCTTTGAGCTTTGTTGATTTTCAGCTTAATGCAAGCTTTGAACTTTGGATAATACAGTATAATGCTAACTTTTGGTACTAGCTTTTAAGCTATATGCCAGCTTGTGAACTTTTTGTTCTTGCGCTACTGCACACGTAAATATTTCAGATTAGCGTCATTGTACACACAACTGATATCAGACATCATAATTTACACTGTGTAAACATTGGATAATTGGGTCCTTTAAACTGGTACTGTAGGAGTGAGTGCCTTTTCGTTGGAAATCCATAAAGATCAGTTAGTCATCCTTTTGTTGGTGTTACTCATCCTGATGATTACTATCTGGCAGCAATCTCCTATGTTCCAATACATTTGCATCAAAATTAATAATCTTTTGATTTAGGTTACGCCCATCGCTACTCACTGACAATGAGCCCAATGTAAACTTGTTGAGGTTTTTTTTTTTTTTTTTAAAGATGAACAACAAGGGTTGTAATACTGGTTAGCTAATGAATCAGCAACAAATGACAAAGAAGATGAATATAAAATATTTTCTTATCAGGGCAACATACAACACTCCCCTGCCCACTGAACTTGCACCAGTGGTTTGGCCAGGAGAAATGCTGCCCCCTCTGTAGCAGTCCAAATGCAAGTCTCCAGCGCATCTTGTCAGGCTGCAAGATTGCGCTCTCCCAAGGGCGCTACAGGTGGCAACACGATCAAGTCCTGAGCAGATTGGCCAAAGTGCTGGAGGGGTGGAGACAGGCCATAAGCAGAAGTCATTCTCCACCAGTGTGTCAGCACATCCAAGGAGGGGGCAACACAAGCACCATGCCAAGAGTTCCATCAAGGATAGTTCCTTTCACTCAGGACTGGAGGATGAAAGTTGATCTTGGAAGCTCCAATTCCCTAGTGAGATCAACAATGCAAGTCTCCGCCCTGATATAGTGATGTGGTCCTGTGGCGCCAAGACTGTGCTCCTCATCGTGCTAACTGTCCCATGGGAGCAATGAATAGAAGCTGCCTTTGAGAGGAAGAGGCTGAATTACTCAGATCTCGTTGCTGAGTGTAAGGAGGCTGGCTGGAGAATCATCATCATGCATTAACAGTGCCAGTGGGGCTTGTCACAGCCTTAGTCACTGGGAAGGTCTGTATGGCTCTGGTTGTGTTAGGCATGCATGCCTGAATAGCACTAGGTGTAACAGGAGGAAACCATATGGAACCAGTGGCACGGAGCATGCATTAATGGTGGCAGTGGGGCCTGCTACAGCCTTAGTCACTGGGGAGGCCTGTATGGATTTGGCTGTGTTAGGCATGGTGGCAAGGCTGAAGGAAGAGCGGTAATCCTGTGGGCACCGGAGGAGGTGCAACAGGCATTAATGCCAATGCAGGTCTACCTGTGTAATCAAAGGCATAGGCACAAAAACTACAAAAATGGTTTGCAGATTAAAATTTGTTTCCTTTCAAGCATTTAAAACTGAAGAATTCTGCCTCACATATAGATGGCACTTTAAACTGCATATAGTCCAATGTGTGATTGGCATTTTTCTGGTACAAAAAGTGTAGAAAAAGTGTGGTAAAAAAAATTGTGTTTTTATGGGCCATAGTTGCATACTCCCATTTCTGTTGCCACTGTGCTGTTCTCTCTTCCTCAAAATTAAGAAGGTCCTTGGGGCAGATGTTGCTGTTTTAGTTTACTTGGTCCTTATGTCACTTTCTCTGTCCTCCTGCAAATCATCAGCCCAGATGTCACTGGCTGAATAAAATCTGCCATGACAGGCAACACTGAGAGTGGCATGTCCAATTCATGGCAGCTGGTGTTTTGCATTGCATCCTCTAGGCTCTGGCAACCAGTTCTCTGTATGGGGGGGGACATTTCAACTGGAAGTTCTACAGAGCTTAAGGTGGTGTCTATATCTCCTCCACACCTCACACACCTCATTTTTAACCCTGGGGGTTAAAGGCATTATTATTTTTTTACTCTGTAATGCTGATCAAAAATAAAAGTAGCAAGGTTATAATAATATTTTATTTTTAAAAACTACAGGTTTTGCAGTGAACCATGTACTCAAGTACTGCAACAAGATTTCAATTATATAATTAATGAAACATGAATACATGCAGATTCCACCCCTGGTGATGAGTACGTAGTTTAGTTGTTGCCTGTAATCTTTGAATGTTAAAGAAGTTGCCATCTGGTCTGAAGTCAACATAAATCCCACAGACACTCTGCAGGTTTTTGATTAAATGTTGTAGCACACTGTAACACAAGGATGTTGAATAATACAGGGACAAAGATCTCTGTCACTGTGACCCATATGTCAGGCAAAAGCCATCATGTACTCATGGAACTGCTAAAGGATCCTGAAGGACTTTGTTGGGCAGTCATACTTTCACTGAAGTTTTCCATTCACTGTATTCATAGATAAGTCTATAAGGAAATGAACAGATTTGGATGTTATATGCAATTTTCTGTCTTGTTGTCGTCTGTGTTATTTTGTTTTTACAAAACCTACATGGGGATTCTGGTAGCAGGTCTTCTGGGATATTCCAAACAAGAGTATCTTGGTTATCACTTTACCTGCTATTGACATGATGGAGATCTCTCTACTGTTGCCACATTCTGATTTGTCACCTTTGCTTTTGTGCATTGTGACTACATTTGAAACTCTCCAGTTATGTGGGATGCAACCTGTCCTCCACAGTTCCTGAATGAAACGATGGAAAACTCAAAACTGGTTTTGAGCAGATACAAATGCAAATACATTTGGAAGCCAAATGTCTTTTATTTGGACTTATTTTAAGCTATTGAAAACTTTTCCCATGTATTATACCTATAGGCTTAGGGACTAAAGCAGGGGTCCCAAACCTTTTGGGCAAATGACCCCAAATGGACAATATAAATTTTTTGTGACCCTAAGCTTTGACCACCCTAATTTTTTTAAACTCCAGAGCTATGATTTAGGACAGTAACATTTGAACATTTTATTATGTTACTAACATACAGTATATGTTTGTAACATACATAACTAAAAATATGAACTTAATTTTGTGCCAAAAGTAAAAAAAAAAAAAAATTTAAAAAAAAAAAAACTAACCAAACAAACAAAATCCACAAGCAAAATATTAATGATCAAAGTTTTAAAAATATTTTGCAAATACAAGCAATAAGAATCAAATCAAAATTCATTTTTCAAAATTTATTCATACTCTCAGTTTGCTTTTTTTTCTATTTATGGATTTTTTTCTGATGCAGTTTTTTTGCTTCTGCAATCCTTTTTTCCTTCTGACTTTTGGCACATTTTAAAGGGGGTAGGTCTTAGAAGAAGGAGTTCACCTTAAATCTCTATTGGTCAGCTGAATTTGAAGGGGGAGGTGCTCTGTGAGTTAGCCATGCTGTAACGCTTGTCTGAGTGTTTTAGGGTTGCCCAGAGACTGAAAAACAAAAGTGAAATGATTGAGCTTGGGGGAAACAGTGATCCAGAAAACAGCGGCATTGGTATAGCCACACACTTAATGAATGATCCACAAACAGGACACTCTGTCCATACATGAAAAAGAGTGAGGGAGAGTACAAAGGAAAACACTCTGAAGCGTTACAATAAACATAAGGCAATAAAAGGGGTTACAGATGCAGTCTATGGTAAAGCAGTCACGTTCCCTTACCCACATGCAATGCAGGTTTTCACACACAGAATAAAAGGTAAGTGTCTTAAGGGCACATTACAGTTAGCTAGATACAGTTACACTAACTGACCGTTAAAATGCCTACCCCATTAACGATGGATCGTCTTCTGACATGGTGGAATGAATGGAGTTGAGTGCTCAGCAGCATGGAAACTGTATTGTAGTCACATTAAAATTTCTTTATCATACAAGTGTCTTCATTCCATCCAGTTAAGTAGCAGTTTAAAAAGCTGGTTTCTTATTCTAATCTTTTGTTTCCACTTTGTGTCTAATTTCTATACCATTATCATATCATACCCATATTATTATTTTTGTCAGTGTAACAATTTAAAGTCAGGCAAGGGGGAGGAGGGAACCGGCTGAACATAAAGTTTAATAATAACTGAAACAGAACATAAAACACACGCTGAACACAAAACGCACGTGCGTCTCGCTCCCCCTCTCCAGCGCTTCTAGACGCTCCTTTACCTCTCTCTCTCCCACTGATTAGACAAATCAGTGCCAGGTGTGCGTCCTCACAGCCTGGCCACTCCCTCCTCCTCATCACACTCCTCTGCCACCAGATTCAGGCCTCCGGCCTGACACACACCCCCTCCCACCCTTTCAGGAGGGTGGTGCTGCCACTTTACCTGCGAGCCAGAGAAGAGATGAGGAGGAGGAAGGGAGGATAGAGAAGAAGCAAGCCGGAGAGAGAGCCAGAGAAAAAGAGGAAAGAGAGAGATAAAACATTCCGGTCCCCAGATATGCTGTCATCTGGTTCTCAGCCCCCATCATCATCTGGTTCTCAGCCCCCATCATCATCTGGTGATCCCCCAGGACGCCGGGCGATGACACTGGACTTCCGAGCGGGTGGCTGCGGATCCTCCCCTTTTCGGGGGACGGCAGCCCCACCTCCTCCATCTCCTGGCGGACGGCTTCCGCTCCTCCCCTTTCAGGCGGAGCGCAGCGGTTCCTCCGCATCTCAGCAGACGGCAGCGACTCCTCTGTCCTCCTCGGTCACTGCTCCAGCACTACTGCCTCCTCAGCATCGCGATCCTCCCACAGCGGCGACAACTCTTCAACAGAGCATCCCTCCTCCTTCCCGGGTTTCGGTACCAGTGTAACAATTTAAAGTCGGGCAAGGTGGAGGCGGGAACTGGCTGAACATAAACATAAAGTTCAATAATAAACGAAACTGAAACAGAACAGCGGCGCTTCCAGCCGCTCCTTTATCTCTCTTTCTCCCCCACTGATTAGACAAACCAGTGCCAGGTGTGCGTCCTCACAGCCTGGCCACTCCCTCCTCCTCGTCACACTCAGCTTTTTTAACCCTCCTGTTATCCTCAAATTTACTAACATCTTTTATCCTTAGCTATGTAAACCTCCAGAATATGATTTTTACCCAGGTTTATGTGTCAGGTACTTTATGTTTCTTTGTTGACTACCTAAATGGCCCTTTAAATAAAACATAACTCCCCACTCACCCACCCCCCACCCCATATACAGTACATCCAGAATACTTTTTGCGCGCCTATGAAAAAATATGCAAATCACCATAAAATCTCACTGATTGACTAAAATTGGAAAGAAACATCTTTTTGGTTTTTTTAATGGCTTTTTATTATTTCTAAGTACAGATTTTTGTTATTTATAATATTTGGAAAGAAGAACAATTTTTGTTATCAAGGATAGTAACATGTATTATGTTCAGGGTCAGTGTACAATGTGAAAAAATTATCACGTAATGTTATGACCATTCAGTCCTTCAGCCATATCTATTACCACCCTCATGCCCTGATTCTTTTAGGTGCTTCCCCAGGGGATTTACCAGTGTACACCTGCATTTTCCAGGCATAGCTGGACTGTGCATCACATACTGCCCATATTTTGATACTGTATTTGGCTGGTTTGCTTGGTATGTATTGTCTGAAGGAACAGCACCCACGAAATGCAACCAGACATTGATCCACAGTGATGTGGGGGCTTGGATTGTAAAGAAAGGGTAATCGCTGGACCCACTTGTCCCATACATCCTATATTGCTGCGAGTTTGTCATGCTCTCGTCGGCCCTGCCTTGTTTCTCTGTCATCAAAACATATGACATGAGAGAAAACGTGGAATGTCTGACATGGTGGCTGGAAATATTGCCCTTCCAGTGTCAGCATTCCAAAGGCTTGCTGTTGCTTCTCCTTTTGACTTAAACACTCCTGCTAAAATGAGGGTTGGTCACATCCAAGTCTTTCCAATTGTCCCCATACAAGTGCCTCCCCTCTAAGTTTGTCATCTCGAATATCTCATTGATTGATGGTGTTAAGAAGAGCTGAAATGCTAATTTTTGTGTCTTGGACATGGCTGACAGTGTATCTGGTAGGACCTGGAACCATTTTGATGGCATTAGCAGCACTAAGTCTACCCTGTCGTTCAAGTGCAGAGAGGGACCAGAAAACCTTCCATATTTGGAATGTAATGTTTCTGCTGGTGGTTGAGAGACAACAGGAGGGTCAACACTAAGAGTCTCATTCTCATCAGAGGAGGATGCCTCATAATCAGGGTCCTCCTCAACATTATCCTCTGTCTCAGACACGTTCTCATCTATGTCATTTTCACTGTCAAAGAACTGTGACAAAACTTGATTGAGGTATTTTTGAGACAGAGCATAAAGAGAAATTTTTTAGAAGGCTGCTGTGCAAGCTTTTATATGTTTGCTCTTCCCCTATGTTGGGTGAACTACCAATGTCCTCGGAAGAATGTTTTCCCGTCCACCACGGCGTGGGACATATCAAAGTTCTCATAGGAATTATGTTTTCCCCTCCCTTATGTGTTGTGAAGGCAGTGGTTCTTGCAATAGTACAGGTATGGTTATGGGCCCTAAAGTAGAGGGAAGTTTTTTGAAGATTATAAGATTGTATATTACAGTGACCTCAGTATCATCCAAAAACAGCCAAAATAAAAGTATGTAAAATTTTGATATTTCTTATATGTTTTATACAGCTAAAACAGCCTGGGGTCAAAATGACCCCAAAGAACACTGATGTTACAAAATGTGTACAGTACATTGAAAACATATCATCTTGTTAATTTTATGTTTACCCAGTTGTCACCATTAAATTAGGAAAAGTCATTAAATAAGAAGCAAAAAAAAAAAAAAAAAATGATGCCAATCATGTATTTAGAGACATTAAACATTGAATGGAGTCAAATTGACCCCAAAGATAATAGGAGGGTTAATGCAACTATAATACAGTTTTCCTGCTGTGCTCTTCTCCATTCATTCTGCTATGTCAGACGACGTGCCCACCTTTAATGGAGTGGGTGTGGCTAACTTTCACAGCACCTCCCACTCCAAAATCAGTTGACCAACAGAGATTTAAGGAGAACGCTTTATTCTAAAACCCACTGAATAAAGCCATCTGTTCTTTCACTATAGATCAAAACCAGAATAACATCAAATAGTTTTTTTAAGTGTATATCCCTCTTCATGCTCCAGTGCTGTGACGTGAATGAAAAGGAACTGCAGACAGACAGTTAGAGATACACAGATTTGACTTATACTTTGGGTGTTTAAAGGAACATGACTCTAGTGAATATGAAATTTGCAAGAATTTTCAACACAAGACAAAAACGTTTTTAAGTGCACCATGATAATATTTTACAAAAGTAATGGAAAGTAATAATCCGATTTAACTCCTTAAACCCACTGTGCCCATGGCTGTGTTCACATGTACAGTGCCCTCCATTAATATTGGCACCCTTAATAAATATGAGCAAAGAAGGCTGTGAAAAATTGTCTTTATTGTTTAACCTTTTGATATTTTGTTTAAAAAAATTCACAAAAATACTTTGCTCTCATGGATATCAAACAATTGCAAACAAAATACAGGTTTATCCAAATATATATATATATATATATATATATATATATATATATATATATATATATATATATATATATATATATATATATATATATATATATACATATATCTTCGTTAAATATAGGTGTGCAACAATTATTGGCACCCCTATGAATTCATACAAGAAACATATATTTGAAGTACAGTATCTCACAAAAGTGAGTACACCCCTTACATTTTTGTAAATATTTTATTATATCTCTTCATGGGACAACACTGACGAAATGACACTTTGCTACAATGTAATTGTACAGCTTGTATAACAGTGTAAATTTGCTGTCCCCTCAAAATAACTGAACACACAGCCATTAATGTCTAAACCGCTGGCAACAAAAGTGAGTACACTCTTCTAAGGCATCCCTGACCCAGGGCTGAACCCTCTCGACCACAGAAGCTGCTCTCAAATGCAGTGATTTAGGCCTTTGGGCCAGACCAGATTGCTTACTCAGCAGATAAGTCCAAAGATTCTCACGATTAAGGCCAATAAATTCTGGAAGAAAGAAATGAGACCTTTTCCTCCCCCAGGAAAAGTCTACACAAGGATTCACACATTCCACAATCAGATTAATCGGCGCCTACCAGGAGAAATGACTGTGGAAATTAATACATCTTTGAACAACTGCAATCACCTATTTTCTACCATGTGTTGTTGCACCATTCCACCATTAAGTTGCCACTAATTGTTCCATTTAGCATGTATAAGTATAGTAGCCCTAGGACGATCATTGTGTTTTAATATTAGTAATGTACTTTAAGTATAGTCAAACATGTCTTGTTTGGTATGTATGTGTTCATTGAGTGATTTCCTTAATCATAAGAGTAAGGAAATTTGTGTAGGTTGTTCTGGTATGTACATGCAATATTTCAGGACAAAGTTTAATCCACACATCATTGGAAAGTGTGGAACCACTCATCTGCAGGGACAATGGGCTGATTAGCATAATAGGTGGAGAATCTGGCTAACACCCCACCCAAAGACAATGTTGATTGGAGGAAGCACTCTGGGCTGGACTAGTCCAGAAAGTGTTACAATCCTAGGAACACAAGAACTCTCTCTCTTGTATCTCTTGCTTCTTGGCTTTTTTGCCACTCTTCTTGGAATGCTTGGAAGGATGGAGTCGGCGGAGGGTCTCCAGAGCCATCGGAGAATTCTCCCCAATTGACGTCATGGAGATCAGATCACGTTTACCTCGGCCTGGGGACCCAGCGAGAGCCACCGCCTGCTTTTCAAACCTCCCACCTTCATTCCACTCAGCATTCCGATTGGTCTTCCGAGACGCCTCTCGACACCGACCAGACCGCTGACGACACCACGACGTAATGAGGATATCCCTTCAACACAGCTATTCAAAGGCAAACGCAACACCCCAGAATCTAGCTAATCTGGTACCTATAATAAGTGTAAGCCCTTCTAAAGGAAGTGAAGATAACTTAATAAGTTGATGGTTCGTTCAGATCATGGTCTGTGAAATAGCATGCAACGCTAGAGACTCGGAACTTCATTCACTCTTCATTATCGCCCGTTTATGTATGCGTGTGTGTGTGTGTGTGTGTGTGTGTGTGTGTTTATGTGTTAGACTAGTTTCTGTGTCATAGAATAGTTCAATAAAGTCTCGTCTGTTCTTAAATATACGTGTTCTTATTGCTTACAAGTGTCTATTGCCTTGAATTACGATTCTGCTACATGCTCTTAAAATAATATTTCACTGTGTTTAGGATATTATTGCCGGTGGCCACGGAGGTAATATCTAATGCATAATTAATGAATTCACTAAGTTCAACTTATCGCAGGACGAATAGTTGATCAGAAATACTAAATTAGCCAAATTTCCCTTTACGAGCTGATCTGTTAATCTCTCCTACATATTTGGAGGAGAATATAGATAGCTCAATCTAAACAACTAATTTTTTACTTACGAAAAATGGTGGAGAATATATCAAATTAACCCAAACAGCTAATTTTCCCTACAAGCATAAAGTAAATTGATCTGGATAAGATCTGCCAAATTCTCTTAATGTAATGGAGTCTAGAAATCATTGTAAGTACTACTATATGTGCCATTTTGTGATTAGCACAGTGTGTTATACTACCTTAGAACTGTAGACAGCCTAGTATTTGATGTGTCGATACTTGTCTGCAAATAGAGTGTCAGGTGTGCTCTGAAAGGTCAAGGCCACATGGTGTGCAGTTGTCTTCAGAGCATGAGGAGGAGCATTAATTTTGTTTATACATTTTACATTTTACAACTCATGATACATTTAGGGCACCTTGACATCTAAGGAGCAAGCTTTATTTGGCACTATTTTAGCATATTTCTTTTTAAAATCATCTATAGTCATCATATAGATGATTCTAAAGGTGATTCATAAAAGATTCTTAAAAGATTCTAAAGGTTTGTCTTCCTAATTATGACTCTAATTTAACTCAGAGGTAAGTGTGTAATGTAATAAGGTATGCAATATCGTCCTACATATATGACCACACAGATCTCTGGAACAAGGTAGGCAGGTGCATGTGTTCACAGCCTTAACACTCAATATGAATAAATTTACTGTAGCATTTAAAAAAAAAAATGGCCTGTGAACTTGGCCTTTGAGACCATTATTATTAGTATTAGCTCATTAGTATTATTACAATAATGAGATAAAGGTGTAGGAATTAGGCAGAAATTGCATTTTGCCTGTATCCAAAGAAAGATTCCAGACGCATAAAAACTGCATCAGAAAAAAAAAAAAAGCAAAATGAGAGTGTAAATCAGAAGTAATGTTTCTGAAGAATGAATTTTGATTTGATTCTCATTACAATTTATTATTATTATTATTATTATTATTATTATTATTATTATTATTATTATTATTACATTTTGATCATTAATATTTTACTTGTGGATTTTATTATTTTATTTGAAACTTTTGGCACAAAATTAACTCCAGATAAAAACCAAAGGAATATTCCTTGCACTGATTTACCAATCTAGCGGGAAGTGTTGCGTTGTTATAGTAAAATAATCTACATTGGGGTGGTGTGATATGGCCTAGCACAAAGCAGAGGAGCCTGATTTATACTTGCTGCACAGCACAGCAGATTGTTGACACACGCAGATTGTTGACACACTCACCCGCAAAATATATATTATATATATATATATATATATATATATATATATATATATATATATATATATATATATATATATATATATATATATATATATATATATATATATATATATATATATTTACATTTATGGCATTTGGCAGATGCCCTTATCCAGAGCAACTTACATTTATTTCATTTATACATCTGAGCAATTGAGGGTTAAGGGCCTTGCTCAAGGGCCCAATATATATATATATATATATATATATATATATATATATATATATATATATATATATATATATATATATATATATAGAAGGTTAAATGCAGCATTCACTATTCACTAGACGGGACATCAGAGCCACAACATTCTGTCTGTCAGGTTTCCAAGTCGAAATGTGAAATATAGCGATTTCATGCACAGCTATGCAAGAGCTCTATGTCTCCCATAAAACTTTCTGCCATGGTCATGACTGTTGTCATAGTGTCTCAAACTGAAAACTCTGACCTTACATTCAAAAGTATTTACTACTCTAGAAAATCCAGAAGACTGGTTAGTGTTTTACTCAATAATGGTCCAACACATAAATATATACTAGATTGGTGACACAGTGCTAGTTTGTTTAGTGGAAGTAGATGAACAGGGCAGTTTGTCCAATTTTATTGCACAATTCCTATACAATACACAATACAATATTTCAATGTGGCATGTATGAATGTGACTCTCTGTATCATTTCAAAATATTAGCACACAAAATCAGTCATTTCTAATATGAATTTGTCAAATTAATGAATGGCCCAAAAGAGGAGATTGTGAGATTCTCTAGTGCCCCCCTTTGGAAATCAAGCAACCCCATGTGGGGTTGTGGCCTCCATGTGATATCCAGTGGGATCCCCGACTGGAATACATATTACTATTGATTATAGTATACTTTAATATGATGACCCATAAAGATTTGTCCATTATTCTTGGGTAATCTCCAATAAAGAAACACTGCCCTTACAGCCTATAGCCCCAGGTACTGGAGATGGTGCCTCAAATGTTTAGCTAAAATTGTCTGTTTTTGGAAACAAAACAGACAACAAATGCACATTGGATAGCAGTGTGACATTCAGGTACTCTCTTTTGACTAAGAATGGTTCTGGTGTAATGAATTGCTTATTAGAGTAGCAAGGCTTCAAACAATTGGAGTATGTAATGAATTAAACTCAGAGTTCTCAGGCATTTCACATTCCAAAAACTATACTGCCCTACCTGTTTGCTTAAAGTGCACATGAAGGGTGCAGCTTCAAGACACACAACAATAACAAACATGAAATGAAAGCTAGGAATAAAATGTGTAGGTTTGAAGGAGCTCATTTTTAGAGAAGCTCAGCATGCACAGCTGAACTATGGTCCCTTATTTGGTAGATAGCTGAGTCATGTCACAGCTGTTTGCATTTTACATTTATGTTTGTCTCCACCACCTTCCCAATCACTACAGCAACAAGCCTGAGAAAGATGGATAAGGAACAGGCGGGGAGGCTTCGAACTTATTATTAGGGTAGTTTAATGATCCATTCAGTTTCTAATAAAAAAATATGTCAAGAATAACTCATTTGTTCTTTGCCATATATTATATGAGTTAATTAATAGTGTTATGCTAGACTACATACTGTAGACATTAGATACAGAGTTAACTTTCATTAAAATAGTTTTTCATTATAATTTTGTTTTTAAATGGGTTTATTTATGACAGTGACAGGCAAGTTCTAAATAGCTTAGCCTGGCGCAATCTCTGGAGAGCAGTTAGAAAGGACAGACAAAAAATGCACAGACTCAGGACACAAATGCAAAGTGAATTATACCTATTTATTTTAAGAAGATACAGTCCACAATAGAAAAAGCAACATACAAAAATAGGCTAACAGACATGAATGAACATAGGTGCCCCTAATAAAAAGGTGGGGCTGGTAGTTTGGGATAGGGTAGAGGTAGAAATCCTTGCTAAGACCAGGGTCCAGCACTTGAACCTACCTTGCTCCCCAGGATTATGTGTGCTGATACCTCCATCCCACTACAGTACCATAGAAAACTAAAGACAGTCAAAGACAGAAAACTAAATTCAGGGAGTGGATGAGGTAAATGCAATCATGGGCAGCCTGAGAAGCAAAACATAAACTAATAGTAAGACACAATAGGAACAGAAAAGAGCTGGTGGTAAGTCACCTGGTTGATATTTCAGAGGACTCTAAAGGGAGGGTGTCCCTGATCAAAAGCAATACTTGAAACTCTGGTTGGAGCTAAAGGGCACACTGTAATGGCTGTTGTTAACATAAATGTAAGAAACCTAAATGCTACATTAGCTGCAAATGATAACTGCTTTCATATTTCAGTGACCCTGCACCATTAGCAGCTCTATCCTGGTAAAATCTGCAGTAAAATCAATTCACTTTATATTTGTGCTTTGTTTCAGAGACATACATTTTTTAATTAAATGAAAATATACACACACTGTGAATAATTTCATTGAGCCTAACTGCTGGGAATTCGGGCAGAGACATAGGATGCAGGCTAATGTAAATGTAATAAAAATAGCCAATAATAAATCAGACCACATATTCCAAGAGAATTTTTTTATATAGCTGTATAAGCTATGTTTATACAGCAATAACGCAATGACAAATCACAAAATTTAAGCTTCATGTAAAAATCCCTTTACAACATAGTCACCATAAATTGAACAAGTAACATAATGTAAGCCTCATCTTATTTACATCATGATAAGCATAACCTCCCTGTCTATTTTAGACAATGGCCAGTCCAGTTGCAAAAGTAAAATGCACATGCACTACCAAATATTAAAAACATTAACTAAGTACTGAAGTCATGTTGAAGAGTAAAGAGTCTACAGTAAAGACTGCAGTAAAGAGTTGAAGAGCTAAATAGTAAATAAAAACAGTAAATTCACCTCTCTAGTGTCAGGAATGAGTAGAGATGGATGCAAGTGCAGTTAAAACATTTTAATAAGGACAAAGGCAGAGATGTCCAAAACGTAAGGCAAGGTCAAAGTCAAAACACAGGTGTGGGTCAAGGGATGTGTAAACAGGATAGACCAGGCAAAACAAAACATGTGAATTGAGAGACAGGCAATATATACAAAAACCAGAAGAGCATGCACAGGCAAAACAGCTTGGTAAAGTCAGATGTGAGATACAGTAAAACTGAATGTTCACTTTGAGGATAATATAGTGAATGAGAGTCTCTTATATAGTATATGTATGAGTGTGTGTGATTGAAAACAGGTGTGTGTGATCAAAAGTCCGGTGATTGGGAGTGAGTTAGCTGCCATGGTTTCTGGGAGCGGCCATATTTGTAGGCTGCAATGTGTTCTTGAGTAAGTTCATGGTCCTGACAGAGCCAGGAGCACAGCTAGTGCCTAACGGCCCTGGAATGACTGGTTTTAAATCGTAGACATGGAAAGTGGGTGAAATGCGACAGCGTCATGGGACATCAAGCTTGTAGGTGATGGGGTTGATCTGCTTGAGGATCTTGTGTCTTGTGGGGTTGATCTGCTTGAGGATCTTGTGAGGACCAATGTACCTGCTCACTCCTATGGATCCAGTCATCCATTGTCGGTGAGTCTGTTGGGTTAACATTCCAGGGGAACAGGGGAGGCTGGTACCCCGAGAACACACTGGAACAGCATTAACTGAGTGGAAGAGTTCTGTAGGGAGTTCTTAGTGTACTCTGTCCATGGTAGAAACTGAGACCAGTCTCCCTGGGTCTCCACACAGAAGGTACCTGTGTGTGGAATCGCCTGACCTCCTGATTTGCCAGCTCCACTTGGCCGTTGGACTGGGGATGATAGCTGGAGGTTAAGCTAATGGTTGCTCCTAGTTTGCCCATGAAACTGGCCCACACTCAGGATGTGGGCCCCGGTCACAGATGATATCTTCTGGAATCCCAAAGTATGTAAATACATGAATAGGAGCTCTGCTGTTTCAAAGGCGGTGGGCAGACTGGGTAATGAGATGAGACAGGGACTTAGAGAACCAGTCTACAATGACAAGATTGTGGTGTGAACTAGGGATTCTGGCAGGTCTGTAATAAAATCTATGGCTATGTGGGACCAGGGTTGTTATGGTGTGAATAGAGGTAGGAGCTTGTCTGCTGTCAATGTTCTGGGTACCTTGGCCTGGGCACATGAAGTGCATGACGATATTGCCCGGTGCACATCCGCTCACATGTTGGGCCACCGGTACTTGTTTTGTAGCAGGTGAAATGTGCACTTGGTGGCTGGGTGACCTGTGGCTATGAAAATGTGGGTCCATGTGATAAGCCTGTTTCAGAATTTGTTCAGCACAAACATTTGTTTTGGGGGACAAGAACAAGAAATTTAGTGCTAGGATATGCAGGCAATGGCTTGGTCAGTCTCCCAGTCCACAGTACCCAAAAAGCAAGAAGGTGGAAGAACTGGCTCTTCACTACCCTCTCTCAGCTTGGCGGCATACATAAGTGAAATTGCTTTTGTGAGAGAGTGAAACTGAATCTTGCATAGAAAAGTTACCTGTGTGCTTGAAGGGGGTTCCGTTGTTTTGCAGTTTGGAGCTACTTCAGGTTCTTATGGTCAGTAAAGATGATGAATGGATGCTCAGCTCCCTTCAGCCAATGACACCACTCCTCCAAGGCAAGTTTGACTGCAAGCAATTCTCGGTTACCAAAGTCATAATTTTGCTCTGCTGAGGACAATTTCCTTGAAAAAAACTAGTTAGTCAATGCAGTCACCTTGGCCTGATCCATGGTGACCCCGATAGGGCTAAAGATGTACACCAGAAATTAAAAGGCACCAGTGAAAGCCACATTTCTCCCATTTGACATAAAGCTGATGTTGCAGGAGTCATTGAAGGACCTGCCAAACATGGTACACATGAGTCTCCAGCGAGTGGGAGTAAATCAGGAAGTTGTCTATGTAGGCGACAACATATCTTCCCAGCATGTCTCTAAGAACATCATTGATGAGGCACTGGAAAACGGAGGGGTGCTAGAGAGCCCATATGGCATTACCAAATACTCATAATGGCCTATGGTGGTGCTGAACACAGTCTTCCACTTATTCCCTTCTCTGATGCGTGCCAGGTTATAAGTGTTGTGTAGATCCAGCTTAGTGAAGATGTGGGCCAATCTGAGTTGTTGAAAGCCACTGGAACTAATGGCAGGGGATATTGGTACTTTATGGTCACTTGGTTAGGTCCATGGTGGTCAATGCATGGTTGAAGTCTGCCCTCTTTTTTCTTCGCAAAGAATAAATCTGCTGAAGCAAGTGATGTGGAGGGCAGAATGTACCCCTGTTGGAGTGTTTCTTGGATGTACTCCTCCATGGTGCATTGTTCAGCTAGTGAGAGGGGGGTATACCCTATTATGCGAAGAGTGGTGGTCCCAGGAAGCAGCTCTATGGCACAGTTGTAGAGCTGATGAGGAGGCAAACCACTGGCTTTGATCTTGCTGAACACTTCTTGGTGGTCCTGATACTCTGGGGAATGCCCAGAGATGCATGGTGTTCAGGACTCTGCACAGAGGTTGAGGCAGATGAGAATGGGCTTTGTGTAGAGTGAGTAGGTGCCTCTTCTGGCATGAATGAGTGAATATAGTGAATGAGAGTCTCTTATGAGAGTGTGTGTATGTGTGTATGAGTGTGTTTGATTGAAAACAGGTGTGTGTGATCAAAAGTCCGGTGATTGAGAACAAGTTAGCTGCCATGGTTTCTGGGAAGTGTATTCCGGAGCGGTGATATTTGTAGGCCGCCGTGGTTCTTGAGTGAGTTTGTGGTCCTAACATCTAGCCTGACTTAACTCCTGCATAAAATGAAAACACACCTCTGAGCTTTTTCGTGTTTAAAATAATTCCTTGTTCTCTTGCTATGAAGTAGCAGTGATTCTTATATCTAAATGGTGCACATGGCAAAGGAATTTTTGCAAAAACTGTTAAATTAATCTCAATGGGGACACTCATCAAGAGGATGGAGGTGTACATGTATCAATGTTAGATCAAAGGATGACCTAGAATTCTTATGTCTATGGTTGTTTAAGTCAATTCAATGTCTTGTTTAAGGCAGGCATGGAACAACTTGTCCAAATCAGGAACTTGAGTTTGCACCACACTGATTAATATGTGCGTGTACAGTGTAAATTGAGCTACTCGTTCATCCATTTAGTATCGTCAGTAGTTGCTTTATTCTAGTGAGGACTGCAGTGAATTGAAATGTATTTTTTTTATATTTTGGATATAGAACCAAATTCATTAGGCCTGCAGGAGCAGGCTGGATTGGTCAGACTTTCTTCAGGGGCAGGCTGTAGTGGTCAAAATTTCTGCAGGGGCAGGCAGGAGTGGTCAAATTTTCTGTAGGAGTAGGCTGGATTGGTCAGACATTCTGCAGGAGTAGGCTGGATTGGTCAAACCTTCTGCAGGAGTAGGCTGGATTGGTCAAACCTTCTGCAGGGGTAGGCTGGATTGGTCAAACCTTCTGCAGGAGTAGACTGGATTGGTCAAACCTTCTGCAGGAACAGGTAGGATTGGTCAAACCTTCTGCAAGAACAGGCTGGATTGGTGAAATCTTCTGCAGGAACATGCTGGATTGGCCAACAGTGTCTGCTGGGGTAGGTGGGATTCCCTTTGAATATCTTCAGGAGCAGACCAGTGTAAGTGTCTAGTTTGAGGCCATCATTTGCCCACTTATTGCAAACCAAACTCCCCTCCTAAACTGTTGGTGGAGATCAGGCAAAGTGTGATCGTAGGCCTCTCACGTTCAGGGTCAGCCTCCTCTCCTCTCTCATCTACTGTTCTATGCCACTATTAGACTGACCTCAGTCTGCACTGCTAGGTTGTGTGTACTCTAGATTTAGATCTCCCATGCTTGCCATACCTCATAAGGAATGGTACAGAAGAAACAGTTCAGTCTATTACTCAGATGGAGTACCTGAGACACTAATCTTGTCAGCACACATGTTGGACCTCCTCATATGCAGTCACCTTATCCAGTCAGCAGAGACCCACATAATCATTTGCTGTCTGCAGTCCCCATGGCACCCACCTGGGCTCTTGCATGTTCTTAAACCTTATGTTCTTAAAGAGAGCATAGAAATACTTGTACATTTAAGGATTTGCATTTGCAATTTATACAACTCTTTATTCTAATGGCCACTTTGGTGAAATTTTACATGACATATCCATAATAAATTAATGCATGACTCTCAATGCCAAGTACAACTGAGTTTAGAATCACTATTATAAATGTGTTTCTCAGCCGCCTCCAGGGAGGCTCCTGGCTCTGAGCCCTGATGTTTCTGGCAGCAGCACTTGCCTTCAAAGTATGACTCTTTATGATCGTACTTCCAAAATCCCTTACTGTAAATCTCTACACTGCCTCTGAATATTCACTCCCATTTTTGCTCTTTTCACTGCAATATGACAGCAGCTCTTAGGACTGAAAATATACTGATATTATAGTATCCTTTGATAAGAAAATGCTAAATGGTTATAGCATCAATGTTAGGCTATATTGGCATACTTTTGTATATAATGTATCCCAGCAATTTCCCCAAACCAAACAATTTATCACTTCCACTGTTACTACTATGTTACATTATTTAAAGCCATCCTCTTTGAAAATGTAATTCAAGGTGCATTAATATGTTCCCTACAGATAGGCATGCTGTATCCACAGATAGCAGGTGTGTTACAGTCCAAGTTACTGCATGTGTTTGGGTATTTACCACAAATAACTGTAAATACCTACCTAGGAAAATAATTATGATATACTATAGACATATTATTATTATTATTATTATTATTATTATTATTATTATTATTATTATTATTTAACAACTTCCCAAATTCAGCAAAGGGGCCAGCAGAAAACTGTTAAAGAAAAGTATACTTAGTACATGCAAATCTTTAAATGTTTCTTCTATAATATGAAGAGTATCTACCATTTTTATTACATTAGTCAGGGGGGCATCGCATGAAGCAAGCTAATAAAATCCAGGTTTGTTTGAAATTTAAACTAGCCAGACTAGACAAATTTAAACTAGTCTCATTGAAACTAGCCAGACTGGTGACTCTATGCTCAGGCGTTCCACCAACAAACCCTAAACTTTAACCTGGACTGGAAGTTCATTTTTTTTCCATAATTTAATTCAAAAAGTGGAACTTTCATATATTCTAAATTCATTACACATAAAGTGAAATATTGCAAGCCTTTTTTTTTAATCTTGATGATAACGGCTTACTGCTCAAAGTAATAAAAAATCCAAAAAATTAGAATAAGCAATTTATAATACAGAAATGTCAACCTTCTGAAAAGTATGTTAATTTATGCACTCAATACTTGGTTGGGGCTCTTTTTGTATGAATTACTGCATCAATGCGGCATGGCATGGAGGCAATCAGCCTGTGGCACTGCTGTGTTATGGAAGCCCAGGTTGCTTTGATAGCAGCCTTCAGCTTGTCTGTATGGTTGGGTCTGGTGTCTCTCATTTTCCTCTTGACAATACCCCATAGATTCTTTATGGGGTTCAGGTCAGGCGAGTTGGCTGGCCAATCAAGCACAAAAATACCATGGTCACCAAACCAGTTACTAGTAGTTTTGGCACTGTGGGCAGGTGCCAAGTCCTGCTGGAAAAGGAAATCAGCATCTCAATAAAGCTCATCAGTAGATAGAAGCATGAAGTGCTCTAAAATCTCCTGGTCGACGGCTGCATTGACTCTCGACTTGAGAAAACACAGTGGACCAACACCAGCAGATGACATGACACCCCAAATAATCACTGACTGTGAAAACTTGGATTTCAAGCAACTTGAATTCTGTGCCTCTCCACTCTTCCTCCAGACTCTGGGACCTTGATTTCCAAATGAAATGCAAAATTTACTTTCATCTGAAAAGAGGACTTGGGACCACTGAGCAACAGTCCAGTTCTTTTTCTCCTTAGCCCAGGTAAGACACTTCTGACGTTGTCTCTGGTTCAGGAGTGGCTTGACTCTAGGAATGTAACACTTGTAGCCCATTTCCTGGACACATCTGTGCATGGTGGCTCTTGATACACTGACTCCACTCTCAGTCCACTCCTTGTGAAGATCCCCCAGATTCTTGAATCAGCTTTGCTTGACAATCTTCTCAAGGTTGCGGTCATCCCTGTTGCTTGTGCACCTTTTCCTACCACACCTTTCCCTTCCAGTCAACTTTCCATGAATATTATTCCATGAATATTGTGGTTGTGTGCACTGAACCAGACTGAGAGATTAAAGGCTCAGGAAACCTTTGCAGGTGTTTTGAGTTAATTAGCTGATTAGAGTTCTTCTCTGGTCGATATTTCCGTATTATAAATTCTTTATTCTAATATTCTGAGGTACTGGATTTTTGATTTCCATGAGATGTGAGCCGTGATCATCAAGATTAAAACAAAAAGGCTTGCAATATTTCACTTTACGTGTAATGAATCTTGATTATATGAAAGTTCCACTTTTTGAATTAAATTACAGAAACAAATGGACTTTTGCACAATATTCTAATTTTTTTTAGATGCACCTGTATATGGAGTTGTTGGTTTCAGAACAGGAGATTAGAATTTCTATAATCAAAGTTAATGAACCCAGCATATAAATCCTTTATCAGTTGAATGATCATGGAATTCTGATAGGTGTGTGAGACCAAAAAAATTTACCACAACTGAAATAATGGGTCTGAATATGTGGAATATGAGCAAATCATATTATAAAGATTTATATATGTATATGTTATATATGGGGAAAATATAGGTGCTGTGGTAATGTTTTAAGCCGAGGAAATATTGATAAACTAATGTTCAGTAGTTTGGTGGTAATATATTTCCTGAATTTAGCACTTTTAATAGTTTCAAATGTGTGGGTTTGCAAAATTTAATCGATGTTAGAAAAAGGGAAACCAGCAAACTAAATCTGTTCATAAAAATAAGGCAAATGCTTTTTGTATATATATATATATATATATATATATATATATATATATATATATATATATATATATATATATATATATATATATTTATTTATTTATTTATTTATTTATTTATTTATTTATTTATTTATTTATTTTTTGCTTATAGCTATACCAATTGCTGATTTCAAACCTAGGTTTATTTTAGATTTTTTTTTTTTTTTTTTTTCTCTGTAGCCAAGAACCTAAAGACCTTAAAATTGGTGGAGTAAAGCAGAGGAGCTGGCCCTGTCACAGAGCAGTAGGTATTAACTGATGGTATTGTAAGAGCTAACCACCTCCTTGGACATGGGTGGCTACATAAATGTTAGCCATATCAACATCATAGTCAATATTGAATCTTTTGCCCATTGGGGGATGCTGTGTTTAGACCCTGCTTGTAAAAAAAAAAAAAAATTAAATCTTCTACCTGGACAAAATCTAATCACCTTCCACAAAAGGTTTATTTTACATTCAATTATGTTAATCTAGACTTGTTAAACTTCAGGTCTAATTCATGGTCATGGATTGACCTTGGCCATTTGCCTTCTGTATTAGTAATGACATGTGAGAGTTCACATATTAATTGGCACCAATTAAAATTTTAATTAAATGGCATTTTGGTGTTCTGGAGCACTCAGGCATGTGTCTACAGCATTGCAAGCTGTAAATATTGGTGAAACTGTAAATGACCCTGTAGACCCACTGTTCTGTCCTAATGCTTCAATTGCTCCAGTTCCCATAGTGGGCCACTTCTTTTCAGAACAACACCAAGATCCCCCAGCACTTTCAGGCTTTGGCATCTGTTATGGTAAGAAACCACCTTTTTATTCTGACTGACACATTGGCAGCACCAATGTGGCCCACGCTGTATCCCATATAGCTCCCTCTTTGAAACCCAACTCTGCCTCCATGTCCACACCATCCACACTGCTACACACAAACTCAAATGATACGCCATGTGTTTTGTTCAGCAACACAGTCAGTTGTGGCAAAATGTTATTAAGGCTTAATTTTTTTAATTTATTTATATTTTTTAAAAATAAATTTTCACAGATTATCGTAGTCAGTTAGCTAACAACCCGGAATATTCCATTAATGTTAGGTTCTGGCAAACCATTTAGCAGCTCAGGAAGGGTAGACAAGTGCATGCACAATCTGCTGAGCAAGCGCATGGGAACTGTACTGGAGAAATTGTAGAGTGATGGAAGTGCTTTTAGGAACTCAACCCAGTGGTCATAAAGATAATAAATATTAATCACTGCCATTTTTGCACATCTGTTTTTTATTGCTCCTTTTTGTTATATTTAGTACTATTACTCTTTTTGATGTTGCACATATCATTATTTAATATTCAGTGTGTTCTTTGCAGTTCTGCAATTCTGCTTTTAATTTTATTGAAGAAATCGCTGGTGTTTTGGAGTCCATCTCTGAGGCTGAGATTATTTTGGAAGTTAAAAATCTGGTAAGGCTGAAGGAGAGGACAAGATACAGTATTGCCAGAGATGTTGAAGGCACTGGACAAGTTTGGGGTTGTGTGCCTCTTCCTTGTTGCATGGAGGTTTAGGCCATTTTCATTGGATTGGAAAACACGGATTCACTGAGTTTTCAGCACCTCCAAGTCCAAGAGCACGATGATAGCCTAAACCAGTCTCTTAGGCTGCACTCCTGCCATTGACATTTGCATTGTGACCCTGATCCAGATGTAAAAATGCATAGCATAAATCATGTTATTTATTTTTTATGCCACAACTATTAATAATAAACCAATCACCCATGTATAAATTACAGTTTCTAGCAGTCTTACAGACTATATCTGTACAAGAACATTGTTATATTTGTTAAGTACATTTCTTAAAATCTGTATGATTCATTAGTAACTGGGAATTAATATTCTGCCATTTTGTTTTTAGATATACGAAATACTAAGCAAGATTTTATGAATGAACATTTAAGAATGAAACAAATAGGTCTGTATTTAAAACCACAGGAGGAATTAAAAATAAATAACATGTAAAGCTAACCTTTAATTATTACATATATTACGTTTTATTTATTTGTTTATTATTACAACAGAAAAGCAAATATTTATTTATTTTCCTCACAAAATAACTAGAATACACAAAATGTCACCACAACTAAAAAAAATAAAATATAATAAAAAAAACCAACAAATAACTATATATATATATATATGTCATCAATTTCTATTATGAAAAAAAAAAACTTATAATAATGAATTTTTTTTTAAAAAAATCCGTATTTGCATAAGTATTAAGAACCCTGGGGATCAAATGTAGAGCATAATTTCTGTACAGCTGCTTTGCGAGAATTGTCTATTATTAAAGCGTTTAACTGAATTTAACTGAACTGAATTTTAAAACCTATTTTGCTTTGGAGGGTCTGTTAATTTCGTATAAAGTGTTCTGACTGTATTTCTGATTTTCCCTTACAGGTGACTCATAAGATAATATTTACGGTAGATGATTAGGTATCTCCAGAATCTGCCTGCCTGTAATTACAATTATTTTTTTATTTTATTTTTATTTTTTGCTGTTTAATGTGTTAGTGGGCTTAAACTGTTCTCAAAGAAAGTAAATAAGATGTAAAGAACGAAGGAAAAAGAGGCTAAAATAAAGAAGAACAAAAATCATTACCCTCGTCGTAGGTTGACGTGTTGCATCAGGACCTCCCTACTTCCGGTTCGGCGTAAACACATTGCTCTGCTCTCTTAAGTTTAAACCATGTATGTGTAGTTATGTTATTTAACACGTGCGATTAAAGGATTGTGTGATTTGCGGAAACTATACTGAGCTGAATATGTGTCTGTTTATGTTTTAGGTCTAAAGTAACTTTTAAAATTACTCTGACGTCGGATCCTCGGTTACCCTACAAAGTGTAAGTGTGAGCTCAGCATTCAGCTCAATTCATTTTAATTCATTACCTTAAACCAATCGGTGAACAGTTCTTACTGTCCAAACTGTCTTTCCGTGTGTCACATATTTATTTGCTCGACCAGTTATTGATCTGTCAACTGATATATGTGACAGCTTGTATCGGCCCCCTGATTTTACCCAGATTTAAGCAGCTAGCTAGCAAGCCAGGTGTAGCTAAACAGGTGTTGTATGTTTACTGGCGTTTTTAGTTTAAATGTTATAGCGAGGTGGGATATGCAAATATCTGAATACTAGGCCAACAGTTCTGCAGTCCAAAATAGAAATGTAACTTGTGACGAGAGACATCGGCTCTGCTCCAGTATGGTGT
Source organism: Cranoglanis bouderius (assembly GCA_023630585.1). NCBI lineage: Eukaryota > Metazoa > Chordata > Actinopteri > Siluriformes > Cranoglanididae > Cranoglanis > Cranoglanis bouderius. The sequence continues at coordinate 2,961,086 of CM042550.1, read as the reverse complement.
ATGTTTACCTTCCAGGGTACACAGAATGGTGTGAAAAACAAAAAAGAACATCCTGTGAGCAGAGGGTCTGCAGGCTGTAACAGATTGTTGATGAGAGAGATCAGAGGAGAATGACCAGACTGGTCTGAGCTGTAGCAACTCATAATCACTCTTTACAACCATGGTGAGCAGAAACGCATCTCAGAACACACAACACATCAAACCGTGAGGTGGATGGGCTACAACAGCAGAAGACCACATCAGGTTCCACTCCTGTCAGCCAAGAACAAGAATCTTCGGCTATCATGGGCACAAATTGAAATTGGACAGTTGAAGCCTGGAAAAAGACCAAAGATTTTTCACCATTCTGTGTAAACTCGAGAGCCAGCGCATCTGGTACCAACATCCATGTGACAATCAAAGTCACAGAGATCAATTTTTTTTCCCCCATTCTAATGCTCTTGACCTGTATCTACATGATGTTATGCATTGTGCTGCTGCCAAATGATGGCTGATTAGATAACTGCATGAACGTACAGGTGTACAGGTTTTCCTAATACAGTGGTGTGTGTGTGTGTGTGTGTGTGTGTGTGTGTATTTGTGTGTATATGTAGACCTGTCATGATAACTACTTTTGTTGGACGATATATTGTCCCAGAAATAAGTGCAGTAAACAATATTATTGTCATTTTAAGACTATTTTGTGCCACTGATATAATTATAATTGTCACTTCAATATTTCCAAAATTCGATTTAGATTTGAGTTCTAAAGACACTATTTCACTTAGGGGGAAAATACTAGTAAACACCAGTACACAAGAGGGTGCAATGAATAAATACAAACCAAACAGTGCTGTGTTATCGCGTTTATTGCAAAGAACACACCTGGCTGTTAACAAAGTGCACTTATTTTTAAACTAAAGCGTATAAAATTTTAAAATCAAAAGATTTAATCTAGGCGCTCAGGCCAGTTCCAGTGTTAACTTTCACACTGTTTTTAGTCATAGTTTTTGTCTTCTGACGAAAATGTTCTTTAAAATTTTGTCAATATTTCGTCATGTTATATTTATTCGTTTTAGACAGTATCACTCTAACTAAAATGGCATCGAATATTAGTCACCATTTTGGTTAAAACCAAGTTAAACCAAATATTCACACATTTTATATATTAACTTAAACATGTATCAACAAAAACATGAAAACATGATCCCTGAAATAATATTACCCTACTGTAATACAACATTGTGAATTATTTATTTATTTGCTTATTCATTGTCCGTGTTTTAGTGCGTTGTTACGGAAAGAGCGTATTTACATAGTAACTAACTGTGCTATCTAGCGCCTTAAGTACTTAAGTTCAAGTTCACGTGTGCATTCGCATAATTTTGTGCAGAAGCAAGTTGTAATATTGCGTTTATGTTGTGTAAATGTCTGATTAATCTCATATGTATAGGATGCGTTTGGGTGCATTAATTAACCTGCTAGTAAAGAGCTTCGGTTTACCGCTGTTCATTCACTGTTCAGCTTCAGCTCGCACATCTTAAGCGTCTCAATCCCCGGCAGTATTGACTATGACTGGATTATTTGAAACACTAGAAGTATTTTTTCTAGATTTTTCTTCTTAAAAAACATTTAGTGCATTGTTAATATCTTGCGTGTCATTTTTTTCAACAGTGTTTTAATTAAAATCTGTGCTAGTACTTGCTACAGATCTTAAATTGTAGCATTCAGATGTGCATTTTTATCTTAAATTCGACGAACATTTGAAGTTTGAATGTAAATTTGACAGCCCTATAGCAGACGAGAGGACAGAAGCAGCGTGAATGGCTAAATGTTGGTGACATTTATTCTTATGTAAACAAACACACGTAAACACAATGGGTGATATCGATATATATATATATATATATATATATATATATATATATATATATATATATATATATATATATATATATATATATATCTCGATTTGCCAAAACACACCTTGATGATCCTCAAACCTTTCGGGAGAATGTTCTGTGGATCGATGAGTCGAAAGTGGAACTGTTTGGAAGACAGGGGTCCTGTTACATCTGGCATAAACCAAACACAGAATTCCACAAAAAGAACATCATACCTACGGTCAAGCATGGTGGTGGAAGTGTGATGGTGTGGGGATGCTTTGCTGCTTCAGGGCCTGGGCAATTTGCAATAATTGAGAGAAATGTGAATTCTGCTCTCTACCAGAAAATCTCAAAGGAGAATGTCCAGTCTTAAGTAAGTAAGTTGAAACTCAAGCACAACTGGATTATGCAACAAGACAATGATCCAAAGCATAGGAATAAGTCCTAGTCCTAGAAGTAAGGGAAAGACTGATCTCCAGTTATCGGAAGAATATTCACAGAGCCCCAGTGTACTGTGGGGGTATTGCTTGTCTAGCTCTGTATGTGTGTGTGTGTGTGTGTCTGTCTCTATAGTGGTGCCTTCTTGCATTCTCAAAACACCTTGTAGAAGCTCCTGGTGATGTTTTTCTTCCAAACTACTCCATTTCATCCGCCCAAGTCCTATTATTTGGGACCAAGTCTGCTTACGATGGCAAAAATGTAGAAAACGTTGCTTTGTTCTCTCCTGCTACACATCCTGCGCAATCATTAAATTTTCAGAACCCCTCACAAACAATGCACATTTCTTGGGGAAAAAATACCTCACAAAACTTTTTTTTTTTTTTTTAACCTTGCTTGAAACGTGCAAGCTCATGGAAACCTGAGAATGAAACTTTTCTACTAAATTTTTCTTGATAAACAGTTAAAACAAAAAGAATAAAGTAAAAAGTAAAAGAATAACTCGTAAAGCTTTTTATAATTAGTTGACTTTTTCAACATCAGACCCCAGCAGATTTACCCACAACTGAGCAATTGTACAAACTTTGCCACACCAAGTGATCGTTTTTACTTTAATTTATGAGCTGTGAATTTAACAAAAAATGTCCAGGGGGATTTTTAGTCATAAGCCAGTGGCCTTTATATTCTGCCAGACACATTAACGAAAGCAATTGTGTAGTAGAACATCTAATAATTATTAATACTTTGGTTTACAATATTATCATTTCTTGCAGGGTCATATTTTATATCTGTTTCTCTGGGCAATAGGAGCCCAGATTAATTACATATTAATCACATTATGAAAAATCAAATTAGGTGTTTGTTGCATGTCATGAAAATCCCTTACACTGTTAGATTGTTATTAGACAATTATTCGATCTGATCAAGATTATTCCAGATGATCATGCTTATTTGAGATAATCGATATTATTTGATCTGATCTGGATTATTTGAGCTGATTGTGAATATTTGAGTTGATGTTTATCATTTGAGCAGATGGTTGAGCCGGTTGTGATTGTTCGAGCCGGTTGTGATTTATTTGAGATGGTTGTGATTATTGGAGCTAATTTTGATTATTTGAACGGGTTGTGATTGTTCAAAATGGTTGTGATCATGTGAGCCGCTTGTGATCATGTGAGCCGCTTGTGATCATGTGAGCCGCTTGTGATCGTGTGAGCCGCTTGTGATCGTGTGAGCCGATTGTGATTGTTCGAGATGGTTGTGGTTATTTGAGCTGATTATTGTGATTAAGATGATTGGGATTATTTAAATAGATCAGGATTGAGCTGGTCGGGATTATTTGAGCTAATAAAAAATGTTTAACTATACTTTGTCATTTTAATAGGAATATTTAGTGCAGCTGTAACTTCACTCTCTCTAAACTGGTAGATGACAAGGGCGCAACCTGTTTTTGCCATAGTCCATTATTTATTGACATAGTTTTTAAATGTGTATGCATGAATGTTGCTGTTACATAGAATTTCGAACTTGATTGATATGCTCTACATTTGGCGACTTTGCAGCGTGTTCTCCACTGGATTCTAGAGAATGAGTCAGTGTGTAATTCATCTCTTTACATGAAGTGGTCATTGATTATTATGAAGATACAATTTGATAATTACTCCTCACATTCTGTGTTTCAGATTAAGTGTACCTGAAAGCACGCCATTCACAGCTGTGTTGAAGTTTGCAGCAGAAGAGGTAAGAATCATTTTGTTTCATTACTACAGTCTAGGTTCCTTTATTTTGATTGGGTGTGAGGATACAACTGTACGATGATACACTGGAATACTTATATCCTTAAAATTAAGCTGTACCATTATGCTGTACAGACCTGCAAGTGAACAATTTTGAGATAAACTATTTTTTAAAATTTCTTTATTATTTTGATAAATTTCTGTCTGTTTTGATTGATCTATCCAAAGAATTGAATATGAAAACTAATAATGGGATGTAGGAATATCATGTCATGTTTTTTTGTTTCTTTGTTTGTTTTAAAACTATTTTATCACTTATTTTGATCCTGAAATTTGATCGAGTTTGTTTGCGGTGAGCTTGTATCCTTCTCAGCCTAATGATCCAATGTTTCGTTTTTACATTAGTGTCTTACATTTAAATGCAATAAACATTTCAACACACAGGAAGCTTTAAGCTGTCCTCCAACAGTATACTTCCTTTTATTTTATTTATTTTATTTATTTTTTTATTTTTTTTATTTTTTTTTTTGGGGGGGGGGGGGGTTGTTTTTTTTTAACAGCATTGATTTTTGTATATCTATAAGTGGAGCTGTGGCTCTTTTCTCCTTTTCATCCCTTACTCACTGATTTGCCCTTATATTCCCCATAGTCTTTCTAAAAACACACTTCTTATAATGGCTAGCGAGCTGTCTTTGTTTCATCAGTGCAAATGTGTTCTCTGGAACAAGTGTAAAAAGTCGGTTTGGCATCTACTGATGAAATTATAAATGCACAAAATAATTAATACAAGCACTAATTGGCACTTTTTGCTTTTAACTCCTCAGTGTCACATCTTTGTTGCTTTCTCCATTCGTTTTTCTGGATTTGTTGCACAGTTTTCTGAATTCCTTCCTGTCTCTTTGACAGTGCTCTGAATAGTGTTTGTCTTTTCACTGAGAGTGTGAAAGGGTGTGGGTGACCAGCATCACGCTGATTTTTAACCCTTTTTATGATACTCTGATAAATCAGACACTGTGATAAGACACAAAGCCTAGTGATTGCACCTCTCATTTCTGCACTTGATCTGTTCTGCACTGGCTTCTTTTGACTTGCAGTGCCACAGTTCTGCATGGTATTTGGAGCTCTTTCTCCCTAGGGAGTAACACAATGTGACTATATATTTTTTCCGCTGCACACAAAAACACACACGCTTCCCAAAATAAACAGGAATGATCTGCAAATGATTACGCATTAGTCTGAATTGAGATTCTGCGAGAAGCAGACAGCAGGCAGTCATCACCCTTGGTTTGCCGCAGCTTCACGCGAAAATGTCATTGTGACTTCTGGTGTGTTTTCTGAGACCCCTGACTGAGAGTTCACTTTCTCCAACTGCCTCCTGTTCTCGCTCACTCTCTCTCACTCCTTTTCTGTTGCTTGCTCTCACTATTAAACCCTGAGAACCTCCTTTGTATCCTTCTGTCTCTTATTCAGTTGTCTTACCAGAGACCTCAAATTACCTCCTTTTACCTATTACCTATTTTGCTCTGTCTGCGAGAGGCCATGCTGTGCTTAGTGGCAGTATTTATCCTGTTGTGAGTGGTTGTTGGAATGTGTAACAATTTTCTCACATATCCCTCTCTCTCTTTCTCACTCTCCCCTTTAAAGTTTAAAGTGCCTGCCGCTACCAGTGCCATTATTACAAATGGTGAGTAGAAATGTTTTTCCTCATTGTAGCCTTAAGAGACCAAGTTTCACTGAGTCCGGTAGGACATAATGACACAAGCTCTGTTTCCCACATATAACTTGGGTCATACTTCAGAGAAACCCCTTAATATATTTTGTCCCTTTTCTGAAAATGATTCACATTTTGGGTCAGGGCTAGGGTACAGGGGAAGGGAAAAGAAAGGAAAGAGAAGAGCAGAAACAACAAACAACAAGGAGAGAAAAGAACCTGACATAACCTCAAACATTAGCATCACCGTCATCATTACCCCCACCATCATCATTACTACCACCACTATCACCATCATCATAACCACAATCATCATTCCCCTCCATCATTATCACCACAACATTATCAACATTACCACCACCATCATGATTACCACCATTACCACTACCATGGCTACCATCATCATTATCCCCACCATCATCTTCACCTCCTTAACCATTACCACCACAACCAATGCTCCTACCAGGTTTACTTAAGGGAAACATGAAGTTACAGTTCCTCAAGTCCTGGCATCTTAACGGTTTACATTGTTGTGCAAAATCAGATGGTACTAAAAGCTATTCCAGTGCTGGTGCGTTATGTTTGGCCCTGACCTGCCACCTAGTGGACAGAGCTTTTAATCCTACAAGAGGTACATAAACAAGTATGTGCACAGTGATGCAGAGTAGTTATGTGGCAGGTATAACCCTGATCTTATACGTTTTACACTTTTGGCGCGTTATGTAATCCAGTACACAGAGCCCCAGGCTCAACATAGATGTAATAATACCTGAGTTGATTTGACATGGCTTGACCCTGATGTTTGAGGTGGTTGAGTCAGTTTTCTGAATGTTACTCAGCAGTTTGTCTTTCACGGACATATTGTTTGCTTTCCAGTCTGATAGCTTTTTGCATATAAATTCCATAATGATGATTTCCCTTTTTTTTTTTTTTTCTGTGCAGATGGCATCGGAATCAATCCAGCACAAACAGCAGGTTTGTCTCATCATGTAGAGTTGCACAGTCTGAAGCCTTCCATGTTTTCTAATTGCAGACCAAGTTCTTCTGCAAAGCCAATATAGTAATGGATTTCTTTCCCAACCTCAAGTGTGATTTTAGCTGTTTGAAAATTTTGTTCATGCAAACAGATGGGGTTTTCTGTTTAGGCTGTTGGGTACAGGCCTCTGTTAGCTCCTTACTGGCATTTAGGAAGACCAGATGATATTCTGAAAGAATGCTTCTCTACAGGAATTATGTAAATTTCACATATTAAATAATGAATATTGATGCTGTGCTCTGAGCAGGCAATGTGCATTTTACTCATTATATTTTACATTTTTTCTATTCTGACTTGTTGGGACCCCACATAAAACGGCCCTCTAGAAAATGTGTATTTGCAATGTTAGCTGTGTAAGCTTGAAGTAAAGGCTGATGGCTGTCTTTGTTGATCAATTGGTTTGAGTGAAAAATTGGGGCCTTTTGGTCTGACAAGTCATTTTACTGTCTCTTTGCTATTCTTCTGGAATATATTTTTCAAAAACACATGCAAGTCTGTATCAGACTGTATGCTTCATCATACATAAACAATTATGAAGATAAGAAAATACCTATTAATAGAAACAAACACCCAAGCTAACATTAGCCCAACACTATGACTTTATTGTAAGAATGGGGAAAAAAAAAAAAAGCTAGACGTGCTCTCACTATACTGTACTGCCGAATGTAAACAATGCTACCAAAGACGCAAGATTTGTGCAATTTCAAAACAGAAATACATCATAGCCCTGAGTGCATGTAGCCCATTACAAAGCAAAATGATTGATGGCACTGCATTTATCTTGGCTTAAGGTCACATTTCACATTTGCTTAAATGGGGAAAAAAACACTGCAATTATTGATGAATTCATAAAAACCCTTTATTGTAACTCATGTACCGTTACTCTTTAATAACCTTACAAGCTCTTCTTGTCCTGTCAATGTTCTAGACTTTTTCTACATAATTATACTGTAGACCAGGGGTGTCCAATCTTCTCCGCAAAAGGCCAGTGCTGGTGCAGGTTTTCATTCAAATCAAGCAGGAGCCACACTTGACTCCACCAGTTTAATCAGTTGATCTTGACTTTCAGTGGACTCAGGTGTGGCTTCTGCCTGGTTGGAATGAAAACCTGCACCCACACTGGCCCTTTCCAGATATGATTGGACAGCCCTACTGTAGACTGTGCTTGAAGCATGATGTAATTACCTGGGTCTCTGTGGTGTTATTTTCTCCAGTGTTCTGACCCATGTGCACAGTGTAATTATGGAATAACAACATAGATAGAGCCCTCAAATTGAGACCATTAACTCAGTGCTGGTGTAGTATCATTAAGGTTGTTTTCACCTCAGACTCTAAAAGACATAGCTTTACTCATGTCTTTACACAATAACCCATCTTGTATTACCTGACCACTGTTTTTATCAGAAAGTCAAGTTCATGAAATTCATCAGCATGCATCAATGTGTTTTATATGCCACTGATACATGTTTTAATTTTTAGTTTTTATTGGGCCCAGTAGTGCTGAATCCATAATAAACCTTGAAGATAAAGAGAAAATGTAGTGCTTTAGTTACCTTACGCTAGTATTTGCTTTGCAAATAAACCCGTTGTACACCTGTAATGAGTAGAATGCTTTATGAAGAATTATTTCATTCACAGAGCTGCCAACCTTTACACATTTTGTGCATTAACTCCACATTTTAATATCAGAGTACATGACAGTCTAGAATTATTGACAGCTGTGTAGGTGTTTTGATCTCTCCAGTACTAACTGACACCCCCGGAAGCTCTTTGCACATCTCATTAGTAATCCCCCATCTTGTCTCAATTTTCTTGCTTGAAAGTTGTGCCCTCGATTTCTGTCAATGTAAGAGAATGTTTTGAGTTCATTACTGTGAAACAAAATGCATCATTGTATGTTACACTTACAGTCCCCTCCAAACGGCAAGGCTGATTCAATTTTTTTTTTATGTAGACTGAAGATATTTGGGTTTGAGATCAAAATATAAATATGAGAAGAGAATGTAGAATTTCAGCTTTTATTTCCTGGTATTTATATGTAGACATGTTAAACAACATAGAACATGGCACATTTTGTATCAGGCCACCCAATTTGTATGTGAGCAAAAAATATTGGAACATGTGACTGACTGGTGTTTCTTGTTACCCAGGTGTGTCCTGTCAGATTGATTGTTTAAACAGTAAATAGTTCTGAACATCTACTCTTGATTTTAGCCTTTAGTTTCACCTGTGAAGACTTCATTTGTTGTTAACAAGAATAAGCCAACATGAAGATCAGAGAGCTGTCTATGGGAGAAAAGCAAGCAATTTTTAATGGGAGAAAAGCAAGCAATTTTTAATATGAGAAAATCAGTCAGAGCCATTGCACAAACATTGGGCATAGCCAATACAACAATTTGGAATGTCCTGAAAAAGAAATAAACCACTGGTGTACTGAGCAACAGACTTGGCTCGCCAAGGAAAACAACAGCTGATGACAGAAACATTGTGAGAGCTTATCGCTCAAGCATGGCGGAGGTAGTGTCATGGCTTGGGCTTGCATGGCTGCTAGGCTCACTAATCTTTATTCATGATGTAACTCATGATGGTAGCAGCAGAATGAATTCAGAAGTTTCCAGGAACATTTTGTCTGCCAATTTACAATGCATCCAATCTAATTGGGATGAGCTATCATGCAGCAAGACAGTGACCCGAAACACACTGCCAACTCAACAAAGGACTTTATCGGGGGGGGAAAGTGGAAGGTTTTAGACTGGCCAAGTGAATCACCAGACCTTAACCCAATTGCGCATGCATTTTACCTCCTGAAGAGGAGACTGAGGAGATATTAACTGTTATTTAATTCAACATACAGTTAAATTCATTAACTGTTATTTAACTGTAATTTAAATCAAGACGTATCTGTTCCTATACTTTTGCTCACCTAAAAATTGGGTGGTCTTATACAAAAGGTTCTGTGTTTTATATTGTTTAACACATCTAGATGTAAATACCAATTCTGAAATATTAAACTCTTGTCTCATATCCATCTTTTGATCTCAAACCCAAATGTCTTTGGTATATAGCACAAACAAATGAACTGGCCTTGCTGTTCCAATAGTTTTGAAGGGGACTGTAGCTAACATGAGACAAGTGTATATACACTCACATTTCACTTTAATAATGGAGTTATCCAATCAGCCAATCATATGGCAGCAGCACAATGCATAAAATCATGCAGATACAGGTCAAGATCTTCAGTTAGTTTCACTACACATCAAACATCAGAATGGGGTATAAATGTGATCTTTGGGACTTTAACCGTGGCATGGATGTTGCCAGATGGGCTGGTTTGAGTATTTCATAAACTGCTGATCACCTGAGATTTTCACACACAGCAGTCTCTAGAGTTTACACAGAATGGTGCGAAAAACAAAAAATATACTGTGTGCGGAGGGTCTGTAGGCTCTGAGCACAGACTCTGGACAGCTGAAGACTAGAAAAAGACTAGGTGATTTTTTTTCTTCTTCTTCTTCTTTTATTTTTTTTTTTTCTAATCTTCAATTGCCCAGTTTGGGTGAGTTGCTCACTCTGGTTTTGAAAGTCACAGAGATCAAATGTGGGTGGTGAGTGTGTATATGCCTATTAAATATTTTATATACAGTAATATAAAATAGACATGTGCCGATAATGAGGTATAGCTGATAAAAGTTTAGTTTACTATGATATCAAAACACTAAATCAGTTAAAGGCTGAAACAAACACATTATATTTTGTCATTTAAGCAAATGTCTGTTTCCATCATATCCTCTTCTTTTTCTAGCCTGAGCTAGGCATATAAATCTATTTTAAGGTATTTTTTCTGGTATTTAAATTTTCTAAAGTCTCTTTTTATAAAATTTGCATTAAATGGGTTAATGAAAACCAAATTACTAAAAGTTTGGTAAAATGTCTATTCTTGTTGATTTTAGTCTGTATATTCTGACTGAAACTTTTCATAAATGATCGTTAATCATCTTTCTATTTTTGTCTCCTACTTGATAGGAAATGTTTTCCTAAAACATGGATCAGAGCTTCGAATCATTCCCCGAGATAGAGTTGGAGCAGGTGGATGTTTGACGAGTGTCTGAGCAATCAGGGATTATTCTTCATCTTGGATGACAAACATGCTTGTGTATTTATTATCCAGCCCTGAGGTGTTAAAATTTGCTCCTTTTAGCAGGAGCAGCAAAGACCCATGTCAGTCATCCAGCCATGTGGACTACCACCACCCCCACCCCCACCCCCACCCCTTCCATGATTCATACTTATTGGACAGAAGACTTCTAGTAAATTTTCAGTTTGTTCATTAATTCAGATAACCACAAGTCCTTCGTTCCACCCAGCAGCTTAAACCTTGGCTTTGGCACATTATTCACTTAATTTTATACTACATTCTGTATGTGAATTCTATTTCTGACTTGATGTCTGCATTGAGTCAGTGGCTTTATGTCTGAGGTTTGTAACATTGGTCTGATTACATCAAAATTGTTATTTTTATTTTATGTCATGTCAGAGCTCTTGGCACTTGGTCCACTTGTTCTCAAATCTACATGAAATGTTGGCTGTAATGAAATTGTAGCAGTCTTGCAGAAACATTCTCTGCTCAAATCAGCAGCTTTTAAGAGAGGAATAAAAATAAATTATGGTTTAATCCCATCATGTTTCACAGTATATTGTCTAAAAGGCATATACACTGGTGCTTGAAAGTTTGTAAACGTCTTTGTTCTATATTTCTGCATAAATATGATCTAAAACACCATCAGATTTTCACACAAGTCCTCAAAGTAGATACAGAGAACTCAGTTAAACAAATGAGACAAAAATATTGTACTTGGTCATTTATTTATTGAGGAAAATGATCCAGTATTACATATCTGTGAGTGGTGAGTATGTGAACCTTTGCTCTCAGTATCTGGTGTGACCCAATAACTGCAACTAAATGTTTCCAGTAACTGTTGATCAGTCCTGCACATCGGCTTGGAGGAATTTTAGCCCATTCCTCAGTACAGAACAGCTTCAACCTGGGATGTTGGTGGGTTTCTCACATGAACTACTTGCTTCAGGTCCTTCCACAGCATTTCTAGTGGATTAAGGTCAGGACTTTGACTTGGCCATTCCAAAACATTAACTTTTTTCTTGTTTAACCATTATAATTTTGCTTAGGGTTGTTGTCTTGCTGCATGACCTACTTTCTCTTGAGATTCAAGTCACAGACAGATATCCTGACATTTTCCTTTAGAATTCACTGGTATAATTCAGAATTAATTGTTTCATCAATGATGGCAAGTCGTCCAGGCCCAGATGCAGCAAAACAGGCCTAAGCCATGAAACTACCACCACCATGTTTCACAGATGGGATAAAGTCCTTATGCTGGAATGCAGTGTTTTCCTTTCTCCAAACATAACGCTTCTCATTTAAACCAAAAAGTTCTATTTTGGTCTCATCCGCCCACAAAACATTTTTCCAATGGCCATCTGGCTTGTCCACATGATCTTTAGCAAACTGCAGATGGGCAGCAATGTTCTTTTTGGAGACCAGTGGCTTTCTTCTTACAACTCTGCCATGCACACCACTGTTGTTCAGTGTTCTCCTGATGGTACACTAATGAACATTAGCAAATGTGAGAGAGGTCTTTAGTTGCTTAGAAGTTACCCTGGGTTCCTTTGTGACCTCATGGACTATTACACGTGTTGCTCTTGGAGTGATCTTTGTTGGTCAAGCACTCCTGGGAAGGGTAATAATGGTCTTGAATTTCCTCCATTTGTACACAGTCTGTCTGACTGTGGAGTGGTGAAGTCCAAACTCTTTAGAGATGGTTTTGTAATCTTTTTCAGCCTGATGAGCATCAACAACTCTTTTTTTCTGAGGTCCTCAGAAACCTCCTTTGTGCACTTATAAACTTCCAAAAACAAGATCAGACTTTGATGGATCCCTGTTCTTTAAATAAAACAGGTGCACACTCACACCTGATTGTCATCACATTAATTGAAAGCACCTGACTCTAATTTCACCTTCAAATTTACTGCAAATCCTAGAGGTTCACTTTTGTCACTCACAAATATTAAATATTGGATCATTTTCCTCAATAAATAAATGACCAAGTATAATATTTTTGTCTCATTTGTTTAATTGGGTTCACTTTGTCTACTTTTAGGATTTGCGTGAAAATCTGATGATGTTTTAGGTCATATTTATGCAGAAATATAGAAAATTCTAAAGGGTTCACAAACTTTCAAGCACCACTGTATGTTATTGTCAGGTTTCTACTGGGCTTAAAGTAAGCAAAGTCAAAGTAGATGGGGTTTTGGGGTTACACTGAATCATATAAATGCCTTTGTGATAAACAAGACAAACCTCTATACTGTAATAAATTTTATTCATGATGTATTGTAAGTAAAACTATTGGCATGTCCATCTTAATCAGCCAATTGATGTATCCATATCTTAGTATTAAATTCTAATAGAACATACATCCACAGTCTATTAGTTCATCTATAGCATTTCTCCATTCATTACAGCTCAAGGTATATGGCATATGAAGGCGTATAAGTTCACAGCCGTCTGGTAAATGCCAGTCTCCTGCTATTTCTTTTCTTTTTGTTCACCCTCACCCTCCATTAATGGCTGGGTCTGGTATTCAATAGCCTGTCATAATGGATCTTTCATTTGTTTTAATCAGAATGTGAGCAGTGCCCATTGCCTGCCCCTCAACACTGAGAAAAAGGAGGCCATTATAGATTCAGCAGGACTGCTATTATTCTAATGTACTTCCTGTTGCGTTTAAGAAGCCATCGCTTCACTCAGTCTGCCTTTGCTTCGACTGTGGCTCGTTCATTAGCCATGGAATGAGACGTTCACACAGCTCAGGTGTTTGCAAATGTTGCATTCTACAAATAGAACGCTTAAAAAAATAATTTAAAAAATTACTGCACTGATGAGATGAACGCATATTAGAAGCAGTGTGTGCCACACAACGGTGTTTAGTTATTTTTTCAGTACTTCAGTGCTTGTAAACAATACATTTATCTTGCTACTTTGTGCAATGAATAAAAAAAAAAAAAAACATGATTGCCAGGCACAAATGTCCTGTATGTGCACAAGCATGCTATGATTTACATAAAATTCAGGTCCACACTAGGAGCACAATCATGCAAATCAATGGCATAAAACTGCTGAATATTTCTAAGATTATACACCGATTTAATAGTGAGTATTATGATACAGCATGTGAAGATTTTTGTGAGATCATGTTCTGTTTGCAAGGGCTACACAGTTTGTCAGAAAACTCAGAAGTGTGACAAATGGTGCGAGTCCGCAGAAAGTAAAAAGCATCTCATAAACTGTGTTGTCACCAAATCCTATCTGAAATAACAAACAAGAAGCCAAAGAAATTCAAATAAAACTGCAGAGATACAGTGTGTTTTTATAGCACCTCACTGTGCAGGTACAATAGGTTTCTACATATTGCAATGAGAGCATATTGCATCAGTGTGTTTATGAGCGAGCAGATCTGTTCTCAGCAAAGTTTATTAATCAGTACTTTTGAACCAAATTCTTATTGTTCTTTTTTTGTATATTCTCATACTGTACTGTCCTATGATTCTGCACTTTTGAGCAATTTTCACCACCTCTTCCAAGATTCAATTATGTTGCATAAGTGTCATAACTTGACAATGGACAAATGGATCCTTGAGTGCTTCCTGAAACATGAGTCTGGAGTCTGGGGAACATGAGTCCAAACATTAAGTAGATTGGAGCATCACTGGTTGATTCGTGGACAATTTTATGTTAATAATTAGTTTTTGTGTTTGGCCTTTTACTATGCCATTGCAACATATTACCAAGAGTTCTGTTCATTCATTTAGTTCCTGCATTCCCCATAGGATGATAACAGGTTGTGTGTGACTTTTTGTCCCCAGACAGTCTGAGTAGTTCTTGACAACTGTTGTGTACATTCTGGAAATCCATACATGCAAAACAGGGGAGTGTTTTTTCTGGTTTCAGCAGGGAAATGTCCGAGCCAGTTTTGAAAAGTGGTCTGTAATGATCAGACAGTTTGTTTACTGTCTTTGGCAATCCAGATATCAATAGCTATACCATAAGTGTACTGAGTGTTATGCTTTGGGAGGAAATTCAAGCAGCAGGCTTTGCAGTCTTCACTTGGATGCATCTCTGACAGCACCCTTTCATACCTAGTCTTTTAGCTTTGTCTATAAAATATACTACAGCTTTTTATATAGTTAATTGATATCCCAGCATTCTGTAAGGCACACTGTCCTACAACTTGAATCTGTTTAATTGCAATGTCCTCAATCCATTTTGCACTTCTTCCATCACAGGAGTTCTTTCTTTATAGATGAAAAAAGGAGTCACTTTAGAGATGACAGGATGTTCCTCTTCCTAAAGCCAGTTGTGCATCATGTGCTGAAGATGTAACCTATTGTACACTCTGGACTAGCTCAGTTGCACTTTTTAGTTTAATTTGCACAGGATTAAAATAATTCTGTTCATTAGTTTGTGTTGACTCATAAATCTTAAGAATAATCTGTTGTGACTGAACCTTTGGAAAGCATCCTGGAATGACATATTCCTCAATTCCTTCAGCTTCATCAAGCAAACTAAATTATTGCTCCCCGACTAGTCTCACTGATTGGGTAAATGGGTCCCTGTTCAGTGTATGTGCTACAATGTTGTTGATCCCTGGAAGGTATTTTAAAATCAAATAAATAAAGTGCCAATTTAGTGACACAGCTTTGTTCACAAGCATCCAATTACACCATAAGGTATGTCACTGGATTGTTATCTATCTATACTTTTAACCAGTGTCTGAACTTTCACAGACATTTCACTTCAGTGCCAAGAATTCAAGCCTATGGGTTGCCTATCTCTTCTTTGACTGAGTTAGAGTTTTACTTGCAAATGTGAGAGAGAAAGCATGAGCTTCATTGGCTAGAACATGAAGCAATATAAACAGAATCTGTCCAAAGAAGTAATAGACAAAGTGAATGGATGTGAAAAATGCAGGTGACCAAGAACTGCACAATGTATTAGCTTCTTGGGAGAAAGTAATGCATTACCACATTCTGTGTTACAAAAAGGTTTGCTCTTCCTGAACATGCCAGTGGCTTTTCCTGTTTCTCTGCCATTAGTCATATGCACTGAACACCCTATCCCCTAGCCTCACCACAGTCTAAAGAATGCTTTGAGAAAACATCTTCATATTTTGTCAATAGCTGAATTAAGTCTTGCTTTGGATGTTTGCTGACCTTGCATGCCTCAGGTATGTTTGTAGGTGAAGTCAAAGATTGGCTGTGTTTAACATTGCAAGGCACTGCCTAATTTGTTATTCTTTTTCAATGTATTGGGTTTTTCAGTAGGATTAATAAATCATCACATTGGTGTAATCACTTTTCCTATAAGGACATTTTCTGCCATAGATCTGAATGTGGTAGGCTTGACAGTCTATGTTTGTCTTGGTAACATAACGGAATTACTGGACAATCTTCTGTAAACCTAGTCTTCTTTTCTGGGTAAAAGGGTTACAGCTTGTATAAGTATCATTGTGATAATTTTGTTTGGCATTCTTCACCCTTCTGGCATGTAACACTCACCATTATATATAAAAACTATACAAGGAGGGCCGTGGTGTGAAACTTTTTGCTAGTAGGTATCATTTCCTTTCGTAAAATGTATCAACTTAATCACATTTGAATGCCCAGGCACCACCAGTACTGGAACTACACACTCCATCCCATAGAGCTTGGTTTCCACATCATAAATGTACTTGTGCTGTGAGTGCTGCCTGCCACACCCAATCAAGATAAATTTGTTCACTTAATGGCTTCCTTTCAGTGATGATTGCCTTCTTCCCAGAGCTTCTCATCTAAAATTGCAAGCCATGGGACCAGAATCAAGCATACTTTGGAACTGATATTGACCAGTGGTGACAGAGGCATGAACCAGCTTGTGGTTGTGTGTTCTGTCTGTTTTGTAGCACTACATGGCTATCAACAAAATTTTGCATTTATCTGCATGTAATTGTTCAAGATATAATACTTCCATCAATTGTGAGGGTTTTTATTCTAGTTCATCCTCACACCATTGTTACTTGTAAAGGCAGTGACCTGTGCAACCCAGGGTCAACAGGTTTTTCTGAATTTAGATTTGTTGAGACTTGACACACCCTTTGAATCTTGAAGCATTTAGATTGTTCTGTGAATATGTAGAATGGTCTTCTTGCATATTTTGGCTGCTTGCATATTTTGTTCAAGAAACCTGTTAATAGGTTAACTAGACTTTCCATGCAGTTACCCTTGACTGTGGGATTAGAAGGCGCTGTGGTGTTGCCTATGGCCTCCATTTGGGGGACTGGTAGGGCACTGGCTCTATACTATGACCTTGTCTTTTTAGTTATCCATCAGCTACATTGACTGCTCTGTTCCACCAGATCAAATAATCCATTGCGCTTTCCCCATCAGCAGGCAGGGTTCAAAAATCAGCAAGAGGCTAATCATTTGCATTTGTTATATCAATTTCCTGGTTATGCATATGGTCATTTCAATACATATTTCAATGTTCAATCTATAATCACATGCAAGTTCAGGAACTAGTATTTACAGAATATGCCTTTATATTTTGCCATGTGTTACCTCCACAGAGGTGACACATGCACATACACATACAGAGTAGGGTCAGGTAACTCCCTGTTTATTACCCATCTAGGGTAAAAAAAATTCATCCCGGAGAAGACAGCTTTGGTCATTGTATCTTTTGTTTATAGACTCATTAAAATTCTAACCCTGGGTGATTTTCCCCAGAATGGTTGTAAAACAGTACATGGCTGGTCCATAATTGGTTACATAGAGACCTCAAAGTATGCCAGAGGCATAGCTGGGGCTGGGGTTATTCATGTGTGATTAACCTAACACATACAATGCCGATAATTACACCGCCCTGCATCTAGAAAAAAAGTTTATGCTGTTTTGCAAATCACACTTGTTTTTACCTAACCATCAGGCTTTGTGAAAAGTTGTGATGTTCTAGAGCAAAACTAACAACATATCTCGACTCAGCATCTAAGTATTAGTAAGAAACAACTATCAGATCCTATTCAGCAAATCTGATGCAGGGCGGTGTTATATATGTGTCAAATAACATTGTTTTGCACAGTAATTACACTATGAATTATGTTCATGATAGGCCAAGTAAGACATCATTGTGATTCCTCCATATTTAATCACCCAAAAGTCAATGAACACACCCCTTAGTTTGCTTAGCCACATTTTATTAACTACTAGCTGCTAAGGTGAGAAAGAGGATTAACCAGTTGGCATGTATTTTTCCTGCAATGCATTTTTCCTGTTTCTGTTTGAAAGTTACTAGCCAGCTAGGTATACTCTAAGGACAGGGATATTGAGGTGAGAGCCAATGAAGTAATAGAGGTTTAATGTAGGAGGAGAAAAAATATATATTACATCATGCTTTAAATAATTAAAGGACTTTTACATTGCATGAGCACATCGCACATATTCGTTTAATTGTCAAAATTATGTGGTGATTAGTTGCCTTATTTCCTCACCCCTCCCTGAAATTAACTCCTGGCTATGCCACTGAAGTATGTTCATGCTCAGATGGCAACTCTCCCATATATCTCCCACATACTGTTGGACAGACTGTCATTTAATCACAATGGAGACACAATGTCTATCTATCTCCAATGCCATTCCCCCTGCATCTTACGCTTGCTTTGGGTCCATTCATTTCATTGGTCTTCATAAAATTGACACACAAATAACCTATATTTCAGTATTCTCAAATGGGAATATTACATATGTACTTATCAGTCCCTAATATGAGATCAGAGTTCATACCAAACATGACACCTGCTGTGAAACTGGATAAAGAGAATGAGCATGCATATATACATATATATATATATATATATATATATATATATATATATATATATATATATATATATATATATATATATATATATATATATATTGCATGCCCGTGGTCTTCGGGCCTTCAGGCGGTACTGCATTAGAAACAGGCATGATTCTGTAATGGAAATCACTGCATGGGCTCAGAAACACCTCCAGAACTCATTGTCTGTGAACACAGCTCGCCGTGCCATCCACAAATGCTGGTTAAAGCTCTATCATACAAAGAAGAAGCCATATGTGAACATGATACAGAAACGCCACCGTCTTTTCTGGGCCAAAGCTCATTTAAAATGGACTGAGGCAAAGTGGAAAACGAATCAAAATTTGAAATTCTTTTTGGAAACCATGGACACAGCTTCCTCTAAACTAAAGAGGACTAAAGAGGAGAGGGACCATCCGCCTTTTTATCAGTGCTCAGTTCAAAAGCCTGTATCTCTGATGGTATGGGGGTGCATTAGTGCCTATGAACAGCTTGCACATCTGGAAAGGCACCATCAATGCTGAAAGGTATATACAGGTTTTAGAGCAACATATGCTTCCATCCAGATTCCATCCCATCTTTACTTCTGAGAGACTCTGCCTCTCTAAGATACTCTTTTTATACCCAATCATGTTACTGACCAGTTGCTCCTGTCCCAAATTTTTTGAGACATGTTGCAGCCATCAAATTCAAAATTACCTTATTTTTTCCCCAAAATGGTACATTTCTTCAGTTTAAACATATGATATGTTTTCTATGTTGTTTTCTGTAGTGGTGCTATCAACTACTATTTTCTTTTGCTGTGCATTGATATACAGTGTGGTGAAAAAGTATTTGCCCCTGATTTCTTCTGTTTTTGTGTATATATCATGCTAAATTGTTTCAGAAATTAAAACAAAATCTAAGTTAAAACAAAGGCAACCAGAGGAAACACAAAATGCAGTTTTTAAATGATAATGTTATTTACTGAAGCAAAAATGTTATCCAATACCAACTGGGCCTGTGTGAAAATGTATTTGCCCCCATAGTTACTAATTCCCCAAATCTATGAAACTGCATTCATAATGGGGTTCAGTTGGACTAGACGCAACCAGGCCTGATTACTGCAAACCCTGTTCAATCAAATCAACACTGAAATAGAAGTTTTTCAACTGCATGAAGTGGGTTAAAAGGTCTTACCCAGTAACACACTATGCCAAAGTTGAAAGAAATTCCAGATATGATGAGGAAGAAGTTGATTGAAGGTGATTGTCTGGGAAGGCTTACAAAGCTATTTCGAAGGCTCTGGGACTACAAAGAACCACAGTGAGAGCCATTATCTCCAAATGGAAAAACCCAGCACAGTAGTGAACCTTCCCAGAAGTGGCCAAATTCCTCCAAGAGCACAGCAACTATTCATCCAGCAAGTCACAAAAGAGCCAAGGACAACATCAAAGGAATTACAGGCCTCTCTTGCATCAATAAAGGTCACGGTTCATGACTCCACTGTCAGAAAGACACTGGGCAAAAATGGCATCCATGGAAGAGTGGTGAGGTGAAAACCACTGCTAACCCAGAAGAACATTAAGGCTCATCTGAATTTTGCCAAAACACACTTTGATGATCCTCAAACCTTTTGGGGGAATGTTCTGTGTATCGATGAGTCGAAAGTGGAACTGTTTGGAAGACAGGGCTCCCATTACATCTGGCATAAACCAAACACAGAATTCCACAAAATGATCATCATACCTATGGTCAAGCATGGTGGTGGAAGTGTGATGGTGTGGGGAAGCTTTGCTGCTTCAGGGCCTGGGCAACATGCAATAATTGAGGGGAACATGAACTCTGCTCTCTACCTGAAAATCCTAAAGGAGAATGTCCAGTCTTCTGTCTGTAATTTGAAACTCAAGCATGACTGGATTATGCAGCAAGACAATGATCCGAAGCATAGGAGTAAGTCCTAGTCCTAGAAGTAAGTGAAAGACTGATCTCCAGTTATCGGAAGCATTTGGTTGCAGTTATTGCTGGCACAATATGTGACAGCCTACCATAGGTGGCACAGCCAATTTAAGTTTAAGGGGGCAATTAGTTTTTCACATGGGTGATAAGTGTTGGATAACTTTTTTTGGTTCAATAAAAATAAATAAATAAATAAATAAAAACTATTGTGTGTTTACTCAGGTTGCCTTTCTTTTATGTTGTATTTCATTTGAAGATCTAAAACTATTTCGATATACGCAAAAACAGAAGAAATCAGGATCACAGCACAGTACTTGCCTGTTTTTGTGATGAGGTTAATAATACTAATACTGGATTTCAGCAGGATTTAAGCAGATCATTATCATTATTATTTAAGCAGATTGATGAATATATTCAGTAGGTAAACATGTTAAACAGGTGAATCTGCCAAACCTGATCTCTTAAAATGATTTTCCACTATTTCCATGAAAAGACTCTCTCTCCCATTACTTACTCTTGACTGCAATGATTGTCTGTTTTCCTGTTAAAATTGATTATTTTTTAACAGGAAAGTCATTGTTACTAACAAACTTGTCTAATGGAGGTATTGTCAGCTGAAAGTGATCATACTGACCTAGTGGTGCTAGGTACTGATAATGATGATCTGGGTCTGCTGTGGCACCACTGTAATTGGTTTTGCTGCGGCCTGTGCCACCTCACTGTGATATGCAATTATTCTTCTGCTCTGTGTGGAAGAAACTGTACAGTAGAGGTTGCACAGACAACTGGTCAAGTCAACTAGGCGAATAATACATTCACTAGTTGCTGCTGTGGGGAGCTGTTGACTAGTAGATCTGCTAGAAAAACAGTGAGGTGGACAGGAAGAAGTTGAAGGTGGATGGTAAAGAAAGAACGATAAATTTAGAGAACCCAATTAAACAAATGACACAAAAACATTATAATTTGTATATTTATTATTTGAGTAAATGTATCTAACATTAAATATCTTTGTCTGAAAAAGTATATGAACTTTTGCTTTCAGTCACAGGTGTGAGCCCCTTGAGCAGCTTTCCAGTAACTCGTGATCAGTCCTGCACAACTGGTTGGAGGAATTTTGGCCCATTCCTCCTTACAAAACTGCTTCAACTCAGCGATGTTGGTGGGCTTCCATGCATGAACTGCCCTTGTTAGGCCTTCCTCAATATTTCTATTGGGTTAAAGTCTGGAATTTGAATTGACAATTTTTTTGTAGACTTACTTGTGTGCTTAGGGTCGTTGTCTTGCTGCATGGCCCACAGCTTCAGTTCACGGACAGATACCCTGACATTCCTCTGTAGAATTTGCTGGTACAATCCAGAATTCATAGGTCCATCCTGGACCCCAGGCAGCAAAGCAGCTCCAAACCATGATACTGGCCAACCATAACACTTTTCAACTAAACCTGAAAGTTCTAGTTTGTAGCTTATCCACGTGGTCTTGAGCAAACTTTAGATGGGCAGCAGTGTTCTTTTTGGAGAGTAGTGGCTTCCTCCTTGCTATCCTGCCATGCACACCATTCTTGTGCACCTGATGGTGCACTCATGAACATTGACATTACTCAATGCAAGAGTGGCTTGTAGGTCCTAAGAGGTTAAGTTCTGGGGTTCTTTGTGACTTCCCGTAATATTATTTGCCGCACTCTTGGAGTGATTTTTGGTGAATGACCACTCCTTGGGAGAGTAACAGTGTTGCTGAATTTCTACCATTTATATATTATCCGCCTTATTCAGTGGATTGGTGGAGGCCAAACTCTTTTGAAATGGTTTTGTAACCTTTTCCAGCCTGGTGAGCACCATGAACTCTTTTTCTGAGGTCCTCAGGGATCTCATTTGATCAAGGCATGGCACACCCCCATAAACCAGTGTGGTGAAGACCCAAGTTTATGTTCTTGAAACATGGGAGGGCCTGCTAAACTCAACACCTGACTTCAATTACCCCTTTAAATTAACTCATACTTTTATAGGTTCAGATACTTTTTCTGACAAAGACATTTAATGTTGGATAATTTCGTTCAATAAATAAATGTTAAAACTATACTGTTTTTCCAACATTTGTTTAATCGAGTTCTTTTTATCTAGTTTAAGGACATAGATGAAGATCTGATCACATTTCAGGTGAAATCTATGCAGAAGTACAGAAAATTGTAAAGGGGTCACAAACTTGTTAGCAGCACTGTACTCCTCTCTCTTCCGCTGCAGGAGTTGTAGGCCAGGTACATGCTCACTTAGTATACTCACCTCCTGGCAATGTGAACTTTTTAACACTTGAGAAAAAAAACCCAACAATTTAATGTTCAGATAACTACACTGATGCCGATTTATATGAATGAAAAACATAATACTAATAATAAAAATAATAATAATAATAATAATAATAATAATAATAATAATAATAATAATAATAATAATAATAATAGTGTCATTTTATATCTAATACACTTATAGGTGTGGTGCATTGTTTAAATGTCCTATCAAGATATTTACAAGTTAACCTTTACTTTGTGAGCAACAACAAGCAACAAAAACTTCTATATTGTTTTATTAACTGGCCAAGGGGTCAAGATAATACTATAATTATAGTGGGTCGCTAACCAAATATCCTCTTTGTGGGGCTCAATATGAACCTGTAAACAGATTTACTGAACTCATCTGGTTATCAGACTGAATTGTTCACAATTTCTAATACTAAAAAACTTAGAATGAAAACTGTGTAATGAAAATTTATAGACCTATGACCAAACTTCTCTGTGGCTATATCTTATGTAGACACTGTAATCTGATGGAGATTAGCGATTGCAAAGTAGTGGTGGGAGAGAGTGTGGCTAGACAGCATAGGATGGTGGTGTCTAAGATGACTCTGGTGGTGAGGAAGATGAAGAGAGCAAAGGCAGAGCAGAAGACAAAGTGGTGGAAGTTGGAAAAGGAAGAGTGCTGTGCGGTTTTCAGGGAGGAGTTGAGACAGGCTTTAGGTGGTCAGGAGGTGCTTCCAGATGACTGGACTACTACAGCCAAAGTGATCAGGGAGACGGGTAGGAAGGTGCTAGGTGTGTCATCTGGAAGGAGGAAAGAAGACAAGAATATAGGGAGATGCAGCGTGAGGTTAAGATAGAGGTGGCAAAGGCTAAACAGAAAGCTTATGAGGACATGTATGCAAGGTTAGATAGTAAGGAAGGTGAGAGGGATTTGTATCGGTTGGCGAGGCAGAGGGATAGAGATGGTAAGGATGTGCAGCAGGTTAGAGTGATTAAAGATAGAGATGGAAATGTGTTGACAGGTGACAGGAGGGTGAGGGAAAGATGGAAGGAGTACTTTGAGGAACTGATGAATGAGGAAAATGACAGAGAGAGAAGAGTAGTAGAGGCAAATATTGTTGAGCAAGAAGTAGAAAGGATTAGCAAGGGTGAAGTTAGGAGAGCTTTGAAGAGGATGCAGAGAGGAAAGGCGGTTGGTCCTGATGACATACCAGTGGAGGTATGGAAGTGTCTAGGAGAGATGGCAGTAGAGTTTTTAACTAGGTTGTTCAATGAGGTCTTAGAGAGTGAGAGGATGCCTGAGGAATGGAGGAGAAGTGTTTTGGTGCCGATTTTTAAGAACAAGGGAGATGTGCAGAGTTGTGGAAACTATAGAGGTATTAAGCTGATGAGCCATACAATGAAGTTGTGGGAAAGAGTAGTGGAAGCAAGGCTAAGGGGAGAAGTGAGCATTTGTGAGCAGCAGTATGGTTTCATGCCAAGAAAGAGCACTACAGATGCAGTATTTGCTTTGAGAATGTTGATGGAGAAGTACAGAGAGGGTCAGAAAGAGCTGCATTGTGTCTTTGTAGATTTAGAGAAAGCGTATGACAGGGTGCCAAGAGAGGAGCTGTGGTATTGTATGAGGAGGTCTGGAGTGGCAGAGAAGTATGTTAGAGTGGTGCAGGATATGTGTGAGAGCAGTAGGACAGTGGTAAGGAGTGCGGTAGGTGTGACAAAGGAGTTCACGGTGAAGGTGGGACTGCATCAAGGATCAGCTCTGAGCCCCTTCTTGTTTGCGGTGGTGATGGACAGGCTGACAGATGAGGTCAGACAGGAATCTCCATGGACTATGATGTTTGCGGATGACATTGTGATCTGTAGTGAGAGCAGGGAGCAAGTGGAGGAAACTCTAGAGAGGTGGAGGTTTGCTCTGGAGAGAAGAGGAATGAAGGTTAGTCGCAGCAAGACAGAATACATGTGTGTGAATGAGAGGGATCCAAGTGGAACAGTGAGGTTACAGGGAGAAGAGATAAAGAAGGTGCAGGATTTTGGACTCTGGTCAACAGTCCAGAGCAACGGGGAGTGTGGAAAAGAGGTGAAGAAGTGTGTGCAGGCAGGTTGGAATGGGTGGAGAAAAGTGTCAGGTCTGTTGTGTGATAAAAGAGTACCAGCAAGAATGAAAGGAAAGGTGTACAGGACAGTAGTGATACCAGCGATGTTGTATGGTTTGGAGACAGTTGCACTGAGGAAAAGACAGGAGGAAGAGTTAGAGGTAGCAGAGCTGAAGATGTTGAGGTTCTCTTTGGGAGTGACGAGGATGGATAGGATCAGGAATGAGAACATCAGGGGGACAGCACATGTGAGATGTTTTGGAGACAAACTTAGAGAGGCCAGGCTGAGATGGTTTGGACATGTTCAGAGGAGGGAGAGTGAATATATCGGTAAAAGGATGCTGAGGTTAGAGCTGCCAGGCAGGAGGCCGAGAGGAAGACCAAAGAGGAGGTTTATGGATGTAGTGAAGGAGGACATGAATGTAGTCGGTCTGAGAGAAGAGGATGCAGGGGATAGGGCTAGATGGAGGCAGATGATTTGCTGTGGCGACCCCTGAAGGGAACAGCCGAAAGGAAAAGAAGAAGAAGACCAAACTTCTCTGTGGGGTTGAATAGGGTCTGCATGCAGTGCAGATAAGATATCACCTTCTGCCCATACTGCTTTTTCCCCCAACACAGCTCAGAAAGTAAATCCTGGCCTGATTATAACCTGTCTCCTCGCTTTGTGCTCCCCCGCAAAATTGTCTTCTTGACTCCAGAACAGTAATTAATTTGGCAATTTGGGAAGAGAACCAAACAAAAGGAAATGCAATCTTAGCAGAAGCAAACTGTTTAGCCCTGAAATGAGTTTGGCTTTTAAGCTGTTGTGCTTTTGTATTAGAAGTGGATACATACTGTGTGGCTGCACATTTTAATTAGAGGATTCAAACAGTTACATAACTGCATGGATGAGAAACGAACTGCAGAACAAACTGGAACACAATAATGACATTTACTACCATCAAAGTTAGTACATTTAGCTTGATTGAGTAACAAAACATTATATTAAAAAACAGGTTTTATAGCAGACATTCTTAGATGATTTATTTATTTATTTATTTTTCAGTCTTATTTTTAATAAAGGTGCATACATTTCTCTTCCTCTTGCTCAGTCTTGGTCTTCCATTGTCCCAAATATGTGCCCTTTAAATCATCACTGCCCAAGCAATTTCCAGTTGTTATTCTCCTTTCTAACTTATCCATCACCAAAGTGTAAATGTACAATTAAATGCTCCGGTCTCTTTTTTCATGGTCTGGTTGCTCCGTCTTTGCACTTCATTTTGAGCAGTCATCTGAAAAGATGAAAGAAATCCTTCAATCTGCCTCCTGTGTTTTTTCTCTTTCTGTATTCCTGAGATGTCCTGACCTGCTTTAAATCCTTTTAGATGAAAATGTCACATTGGTGAGGTAAGTGTGCTGGTGCTTCTTAGAGATGCAGGCTGGCTTTAATTTTACACTTCATGCCACAGTGTTGAGGCCTCTGCTACAGTAAAACGCAGATTTGAGTATGGATGTGGACTTTTTTCTTAATAAATAATGATTGGAGTTTAGAGGATGGGGTAGATAGGATGGTTCTAGATCAGTGAAAGAGTGTGGCAAGGGCATCATTTTGAGAAGACTGGAGGATCTGTGAAAGTGTGATAATGAGCCACTTGGGTGAAGTGAATAATATGAAAATGTATTCATCACCAATGAGTATTATTTAGTATCATTCCATTTTCCATAACACAATGTACATACAGATTATGCAGATGTTGAATCAAATCATTCTACACTGTGTTTTGTATTATCATGCACACTGTACTGTATTCCCACTGTTTGCACATTATGCTATAATGCATTTAGCTTCACATGTGACCCACCCATTTATTTGGCAATTTGCACTAGTTATTTCTGCCTTATTCATTTCATTCTGTTCTGCCAACTATCTGTGCAGTTTGATGCCCTTGCAACTATTTCTTGCTGCTTGATGTACAGGTGCATCTCAATAAATTAGAATCTCATGGAAAAGTTCATTTATTTCAGTAATTCAACTCAAATTGTGAAACTCGTGTATTAAATAAATTCAATGCACACAGACTGAAGTAGTTTAAGTCTTTGGTTCTTTTAATTGTGATGATTTTGGCTCACATTTAACAAAAACCCACCAATTCACTATCTCAACAAATTAGAATACTTCATAAGACCAATAAAAAAAAAACATTTTTAGTGAATTGTTGGCCTTCTGGAAAGTATGTTCATTTACTGTACATGTACTCAATACTTGGTAGGGGCTCCTTTTGCTTTAATTACTGCCTCAATTCGGCGCGGCATGGAGGTGATCAGTTTGGGGCACGGTGGTATGGAAGCCCAGGTTTCTTTGACAGTGGCCTTCAGCTCATCTGCATTTTTTGGTCTCCTGTTTCTCATTTTCCTCTTGACAATACCCCATAGATTCTCTATGGGGTTCAGGTCTGGTGAGTTTTCTGGCCAGTCAAGCACACCAATACCATGGTCATTTAATCAACTTTTGGTGCTTTTGGCAGTGTGGGCAGGTGCCAAATCCTGCTGGAAAATGAAATCAGCATCTTCAAAAAGCTGGTCAGCAGAAGGAAGCATGAAGTGCTCCAAAATTTATTGGTAAATGGATGCAGTGACTTTGGTTTTCAAAAAACACAATGGACCAACACCAGCAGATGACATTGCACCCCAAATCATCACAGACTGTGGAAACTTAACACTGGACTTCAAGCAACTTGGGCTATGAGCTTCTCCACCCTTCCTCCAGACTCTAGGACCTTGGTTTCCAAATGAAATACAAAACTTGCTCTCATCTGAAAAGAGGACTTTGGACCACTGGGCAACAGTCCAGTTCTTCTTCTCCTTAGCCCAGGTAAGATGCCTCTGACGTGGTCTGTGGTTCAGGAGTGGCTTAACAAGAGGAATACGACAACTGTAGCCAAATTCTTTGACACATCTGTGTGTGGTGGCTCTTGATGCCTTGACCCCAGCCTCAGTCCATTCCTTGTGAAGTTCACTCAAATTCTTGAATCGATTTTGCTTGACAATCCTCATAAGGCTTCGGTTCTCTCGGTTGGTTGTGCATCTTTTTCTTCCACACTTTTTCCTTCCACTCAACTTTCTGTTAACATGCTTGGATACAGCACTCTGTGAACAGCCAGCTTCTTTGGCAATGAATGTTTGTGGCTTACCTAGTGAACCAAACTGAGAGACCATTTTGAAGGCTCAGGAAACCTTTGCAGGTGTTTTGAGTTGATTAGCTGATTGGCATGTCACCATATTCTAATTTGTTGAGATAGTGAATTGGTGGGTTTTTGTTAAATGTGAGCCAAAATCATCACAATTAAAAAAACCAAAGACTTAAATTTATTTAATACACGAGTTTCACAATTTGAGTTGAATTACTGAAATAAATTAACTTTTCCACGACATTCTAATTTATTGAGATGCAACTGTACAGTACTCTTATTGTTTTTGTCTTGTATGTGCAATATGTCTCCCTTTTTCATCCTTTATATTGCATATTTTCTTCCGTTATATTGTTGTCTATAGGAGCATGCTTCTGTAGTAATTATTTGTATTTTGAATTCTGTATTCTGAATACACATAACAGTAATGCTGACATGATTGGAAAAGGTCACATGACCTCCAGCTTTTTCACACACCTGTCTTCAGTTGGATCCCGAATGTTCTTAAAGGATTCTGTGATTCAAAACTGTAGCTTGCAAAATTTTACAATACATCTGCAATGTTGTACAAGCAAAATAAATTATCAACTGTTTATGCATTACTAAGTAGCGAATAGAGAATGAAAGTTTTGAAGTATTTGTATAGATTACAAATGTATATCTACTACAGTAGATCTATACACCCTGTTAAAATCTTAGGTTTTTGTGATATAAAAATATTAAATCAATGTAACTCATGTGTTCCACCTTTAATCTGACATATCAAGTGAAAAATAAATAGAAAAATAGAACTTAGATAGAAAAACTTACACTAAGCTAGTTTATAGTGGGACCTTTGACTATGCTCAGAATTAACCAATCACATGTCTTGGCTATGGGGTAGGGTGGCTAGACGGAACCGCTTTCTCATGAAAAAAAAAAGCATTCATGCCTGCCTAAATCACCCCAAAACATTTGGCAAAATATTTTATAGTCTAATGAGAGCAAGGTAGAAAGTGTTGGGCATAATTCTAAAAGATACTGTATATTTGGCACAAAAAGACCAAGACAGCTCATCACCCAAAGAACACCATACCCATGGAGAAGAATGGTGATGGCAGCATCATGTTATGGGGCTACTTCTCTTCAGCTGGGACTGGGGCTCTGGTCAAGATAGAGGGAATCATGGATAGATCCAAATACTTATTATATTATATCTATTTAGGCACAAAACCTGCAGGACTCTTTTAGATAGCTAAAGAAATCCACCTTCCAGCAAGATAACAATGGAAAGCACAAATCCAAGTCAACAAAGGAAGGGCTTCAGAAGAAGAAGATCAGTGTTTTGTAATGGCCCAGGCATAGCTCAGATCTAAAGCTTACTGAGAACCTGTGGAATGACTTGAAGAGGGCTGTGCACAGGAGCTCACCTTGCAATTTCATAGATCTGGAGCATTTTTTGCAGAGAAAGAATGGGATAAAATTGCCAAATCAAGATGTGCAAATGAAGTTGTTAGACTCTTAAAGAGACTGAATGCTACAAACAAAAGGTGCTTCAACAAAGTATTACTTAAGGGATGTGCACACTGATGCAACAAGGTTTTTTCTTTTTCTTGACACCCCCTTCCCCTCCCCATATCACATTAAAGGTGGGAAAGGTGGGTTGCTATATCACATTAAAGGGGGAAAAGATCTGATATAATTTATCTTGATTTCTTTTTTTTTTCATCACAAACCCTGCCATTCAAAAATATCTGCTGTATATCTACAAGATATCATAAGGAAGGTTATGGCACTCCTTCTATCTCTCTCTTTCTTCTCATATGAAGAAGGAAAAATGTGGTCAATTAAAATGGCTTATTACATTTTAACAGAAGGCAAAAGAGCCAAGCTGCCTCTTCAAAGCTCTGTCTGTAACCTCCAGAGAGGGAGGTTAGCGGGGATGTGGGCAGACGAGCAGCCGCTTGACAACCAGAACACTCCCATTTCAGCATTAATGACCATTACACTGAAATGGGGTGTACCTCTATACCATTATAAGTGTATACTGTGATAATTAAAACCTGAAATGTCAAGACAATAATGTTATGGAGTTATACCAGAAAATGAAAATGTCATGAAAATGTCTAACTAAGCAGCTTATTCAGAGGAAACAAACAAATTGCTTTAAAAAAAAAAAAAGTATTCTAGCATTTCTTATTAAGTATATTACATGACATTGAATATGTTGGCACACAGACGTATAATGTGTAGATACTAATACACAGAAATAAACTGGAATTTTGTGATGTACACAAAAATGATATTGGGTTTGTTAATTGTTTAAATTGGCTACTTCCACCTCTGCACTGCACATGCAGTATTATCATAAGCAACCTAACGTAGCAAATGATAAGATGCCATGCACTGTAAGGTATTTTTCCAAGAAATGTTTCACAAACATGAAGTGATTCCCCAAAAAGGCAGCATATGAAACTCTGAATAGCTGTGTTTCAATCAAATATTATTTTGCAAATATACTGAAGATGGAAGCAGCAGGTCATCCATTGTGTCAATATTAATTTAAAAACTTGTTTTTATTCAATACTTATTTATGTTTTTTGCTTGTTTGTTTTCCCAATGATACTGTAAGTTAAGAAACCTGTGAAATGTCATTAAAATGATAAGGAATATAACTGTGTGCAACATTAGCCACAAAAAGCTGTAACTGAACTAAAACAAGTCACTAAAACAAAAGCAGGCCCAATAAAAAAAATTGAAGTGATCTCAGTGATTTTGCATAACACATCAAACCTTGAGCAGAAGACCATGTCTGGTTCCACTTCTGTCAGCCAAGATCAGAAAGGTGAGGCTGCAGTGGGCACAGGCTCGCCAAAACTGGATAGCTGAAGACTGGAAAAATGTAGCCTGGTCTGATAATCATTTCTACTGGGGCACACAGATAGTAGAGTCAGAATTTGGGGCCAACAGTGTGAATCCATGGACCCAATCTGCCTTGTGTCAACAGTCCAGGCTGGTGGAGGTGGTGTAATGGTGTGGGGAATGTCTTCTTGGCACACTTTAGGCCCATTAATACCAATCAATCATTGCTTACTATGCACATCCCTTCATGGCCACGATTTACCAGTTTTGTAATGGCTACTTCCAACATGATAATGCACCATGTAACAAAGCAAAGGTAATCTCAAACTGGTTTCATGAACATGACAATGAGTTCAGTGTTCTTCAGTGGCCTTCAGTTCTTCAGTCACCAGATCTGAATCCAGTAGAACACCTTTGGGATGTGTTGGAACGGTTGATTCGAAGCATGAAAGTGCACCCGAAAAATCTGCAGGAATTGATGTGTAATGCAATCATGTCAACATGTACCAGAATCTCAAAGGAATGTTTCCAACATCTTGTGGAATCCATGCCATGAAGAATTGAGGCTATTTTGAGAGCAAAGGGAGGCTATACCCAGTATTAGTATAGTGTTCCTAATAAAGTGCTCAGTAGTGCTCAGTGAGTGTCTGCTGTATTTTTTCAGCCTTCCAAGGCTCTATGATATATGCTAGATCTACTAATTAACATCATCTCAAATGAGGTAATTAATAATCAGTTCTTTGACCACACATGCAAATTTGATTAGAATAGTTGTATTTTGCTCCCATGTTTGAAGAATTTGAAGTCAATGAACTGAATTTTACATTCTTTCTATAAGGGACAACAAGAATACACTGTGGGCAGTGGATGTTTAGCCTCAAAGATCCTGAGTCCCTTGTTTAATCCTGTGTGGAATGCATGTTCTCCCCATATTTGTGTGGGTTTCTTCCAGGTTCTCTGGTTTCCTCCCACCATCCAAAAACATATAGGTAGGTAGACTCTAGCAGGAGTGACTGGTATAAATTGCCCATAAAAATCAATATAAGGTTTGATTTTTGGCATCCACATCAAATTATTTGCTGGCAACAAATGTCTTCGACTTTTGTAGAACAATATCACCAATGGTTGTGAGAAAAATACACAAAATGATACGAAACATGCTGGAGGGAAAATCTTTCAAGCAGTAGATTCATGCAGTTGTTTCGGGTGAAATTTCCCTGATAGATTTCATCAGCAGTGATTGAGAGGCGGATGTGAAATACAGTCAAGTGTGTAATGAAAGTGAACAAGGAGGATTTTACTTAGTCATAATTTTTTTGTGAAACCAAAAGTTGATAGACTGAGCACACATTGTGTGTGTGTGTGTGTGTGTGTGTGTGTGTGTGTGTGTGTGTGTGTGTGTGTGTGTGTGTGTGTGTGTGTGTGTGTTTAATACTTTGCCCCAATATTCTTACTATGCCTTTGATGAGACCTTGTGATATAATACATTGCCTTGTGCCCCGAGTTCCCTGGGATATACCCCAGGCTCCCCATGAGCCTGTGTAGGATAAGCATACAGAAAATGGATGGATGGATGGAAATATCCAGAATCATGTCGAATCATTAACAATGCAATCCAGATAACGCAATAATCCAGTAACGAAGAATGGGTTCCTGGCATTTTGAATGTCCAGTAAATGTAAGTTTAGGCAACTGGATGTGTTACACTGTTGTAAACATTTCACAGCTCATCTGATGTGCTTATACTGAATTTTGAGCACTATAGAAAGCATTCTGACCAGCTTTTTCACTGTCTGGTATTGGAACTGCACCATCTCAGACGGCAAGACCCTTTAGCAGATTTTGAGAACAGCTGACAAGATCATCAGGGTTTTTCTACCCACTACTAACACCTCCTACCACAAACACTGCATCTGCAAGGCCAGCAGCATTGTTCTGGCAGAAGGTACCAGAGCATCTGTGCCGCCACCAGCAGGCTCTGAAACAGCTTCTTCCCTGAAGCAGTCAGACTACTCAACACACTACTGCCTCCAAACACCCACCTGGACTAAGCTACCCTTCCCAACAGCCACAACTGTACAAAGATCACTGCACACCTGCACTTTATAATGATGCTATAGGACACTTTTTTCTGTTATGAGACACTTTCTTACTTACTGCTACACTTCTATCCACAGGCAACTGTTGTCCTGTCTAGATAGTCTTCACTCACTGTCCTGTATATATATTTTCCTGTGTATTTATGGTACGTTGTTGCACTCATCTCACACTGTAGTGTATTTGCACTTGATGTAGACTACTGCTTGATACTGCATGTTATTTTCATTCACACATACGTTTACCTTTACAAGTTAGGCAGAAAACAATCTAAGCATAGATTACAACAGTTGAGTCATGGGATCTAAACTGATGACATTCCACTCAGTAGCACAGAACCTTGACTACTGAGCTACCACAGTCTGCTATGAAGTTAATCATAGGCACTGTACTCTTAACACTGCCCTGCAGATTACTGAACCATTGAGCTGACTTCATTCATATGTGGGTTTATTCAAAAGCCTAGAAAAGAGGATGCCTTGAACATGTTAGTTTATTGGGGTTAGCAAAGTAAAGAGTTGGCAGGTTTGACACTTTTCTCCTCTATTCTCTATGGCTTGTACTTCCCTAGTGAATTTTCTCAGTATGCTTTTCCTTCTCTTGTAATAGTCAGCCCATCTTCCTTTTTAACTGGAACATAGAATTGATCGCAGGATCACATAATCTTCTCAGTTAAGACATGGCTCACACATTCTTCTCTTGATAACTGGTTAAACAGTTTTCTGCTTGCCTTTCCAATATCAGTAATCTCACAGGTGGAGCCTCAGTGGGGCCTGTGTGTGCAACAAGCATATCTGCCCACCCTCCATGCAGACCGATTTAGATCTTATTTTAGATAGCTGCTTCTAATGGAAATCTGTGGTTCCTCTCCATGCTGAGCGAGAACTCTGAGAAGAGAACGGAGAAGCTTTTATTTCATGCTGTTCATTTTGCTATTTCTTTTCTTTTTCCTTCCACCCTCAGTCCCTTTTTATTCTTCTCTGATAAACAAAAGCTCGTTAAATGTCTTTTGTTCTTGTGGTAGAGCTGTAAGAGAAGTACATAAAAGCCAGCATGCTTACAGCCTGATTATTATCTTCTAAATAATTAAGGATGCACAATAGTCCAACATTGCCATCTTCTGGTTCTTTAGGTACAACTTTGCAGCATATAGAGCAGATTGTTGATTGATGCCCAATCAATTCACAGTACAAACCAATATCATCATTTTATGCAGTGGGGTCCAAAAGTCTGACCTGAATTTTTTTTTTTTTTTTTTTTTTTTTTTTTTTAATTTATTAATTTATTTTCATTTGAAATTGGATATAAACAGAAGGTTTTAGAATTTTGTAGTTAAAACAAAAAAAGTAAATGTTGAATAGCTTGAATATTATTTAATATTCAATATTCTGCACTATTTCTAGGTCCCTATTTAAATGCAAGCAAATGTGTGATATTGACCGTGTTAACTGCTTGGTAAAAAAAATAAATAAATAAATAAAAAATAATAATAAAAAAAGGTCAGATTTTACTCGTGCTTAATCTCTTTATTGAAGCAAGTGTTCAGACGACACTCTGATGGATTTGATCCAAAATAGATCATAAGGTTTTGCACTTATCTTGTGGAGTTCATGCCAGCTCTAGTGCACATAGACATATACCAAATACTAAGAAACTCTGAAATTCATGTAAATATTTCAAAGATTCTACTTGTCACTCAAGTTGTTGTCAATAATTTTCTCTACTGGTCTCAGTGTTTTGAACCTCACTGTATGCCACAGCCCAGGGTCACATTGGTATTTAGTAGGTTCAATTTCTCTGTTATTGTTTGTAATTCTCAACAATATTATGGAAATTAAAGCATTTTAGACAGATATGTTTCCGTCCTAAAAAGCATAATTTAAGTAGAATTTGGGTGACCAAAGCTATCTTTGTCTGTCAGTTTTGAGATCTGAATTACATTATCACAGTTATTAACACTATTATACCATGATAAGATTTAAATTTCCATCAAACTGAAGTACCAGACCTCTTCACATAAACCAGAAATGAATAAGCTGAGCTGTCTGGAGCTCCCTACCAATTTTTCTCTATCACATTATCTGCCTAAATCTTTACACTTTCTTTATTTAAATTTCATTATACGTGTTGATGTCTAGCATGCATTTTATCAGGGATCTAGAGCCTAACCTGGAAAAACTGGCTTGTTTTTGAGATGTTTGAGGAAACCCAGAAATTCGGGAGACAATACATGTGGACATAGAGAGAATGTGAGAAACTCCACATAGATAGTAACTGGAGCTCAGATTCAAATTCTCAGTTCTCAGATTCAATTATCAGATTCTCAGTTGCACTAAGAAGTACAGGGAATGCAAAACAAAGCATTCCTTCTCACCCAGAGAACAGGAGCAGTTATCTTCACTTACACTGTCAGGCACAGATGGTCATGGCATCATCAGGATTCAAGCTTGCAACCTTGCTCTCAATAATAAACAATTTCATGTTTTCAAAGAGGATGCTATACATTCAATGGCAGTTCAAGGACAAGTGAAAGGTATCCTCAGTGAGCAATATTAATTTGTAGTTGACTATGAAAAGCACACTGTGGTCCACTTACTGACATAAATACACACAAACAGCTGCACTAAAAACAAAAGCCTAATGAATACCGCTGGGACTATTTCTGTGGGTGTTAAGGGTGTTAATGAAAAAGTTGTACGTGACATTTCAGCACAGTCCTATATACTTGGGACTATCTCAGACCTGAATAATTGATCAGCTCTAGATTCCCAGAGAGACACACAGAATTTGTAGTCACTTTAATTTATGAAAAATGAACATGAGATGGCCAGCACAGTAGTGCTCAGCATGGTCCCTGATTCAATCCTGGGTGCAGGTTACTGTCTGTGCAGAGGTATGCATGTTCCCCTCATGTCCTTCAGGGTTTTGTCCAGGTTTTATGGTTTCCCAAGTAGTTGGACTGGCATGTTCTAAATTGTCCCTAAGTGTGTGTGTGAGTGTGTGTGTGTGTGTGTGTGTGTGTGTGTGTGTGTGTGTGTGTGTGTGTGTGTGTGTGTGTGTGTGTGTGTGTGTTTGTGTGCAGTGTGCATGGTTCCTAGATCCACCTAACCCCTGACTAGTATAAAATGTTTATTGATTTGATTACTGAACAGAAATGAATGAATGAAGAAATCACAGCTAATCACAAGTAATAAGCAGACATTCTCCTATTTAACTAGGGGGTACATTATTATGTAAGTTGTTTTACTTTGGGAGTTTTTTATGTAGCACAATGTTTTTTCTTTCATTCTCTTCTGTTTTCATATCTTGATATGCTACACCTGTGAGGTGGATGGATTATCTCGGCAAAGGAGAAGTGCTCACTAACACAGATTTAGACAGATTTGTGAACAATATTTGAGAGAAATAGGTCTTTTGTGTACATAGAAAAAGTCTTAGATCTTTGAGTTCAGCTCATGAAAAATGGGGGCAAAAACAAAAGTGCTGCATTTATATTTTTGTTCAGTATATATATAATATTTATTTTTTCTTAACCATAATACAATAATAGAAATAGCACTTGGCGATTAGTGACCTGATGCATTTGAAAACTCAATGATGGGCTCTGAAATGTGCTATGCTCTCTTTGGATGCTTTTAACACCTCTAAGGTGAGAAAAGCACAGCTCAGTTGAGCAAAAATGCTTTATATGTGTGCTTTTATCGGGCAATAGTTTGGTAAGGCTTCTCAGAAAAATGTGCTGTTAAATTAGGGGGAAATATGGCTAGACTAAATATTATGGGACTCATGCACTCTGAAGGTCTTTATCCTGATCTTTATCCTAACCAGAATAAAGCAATTAGTGAAGAATGAATGGACTTGCTAGAAAGTCCCCTTGCATTATAAACAAGATAAGAAAGCTGTTCCAAGTGTTTATATGAGGTTCTGTTAAGTAAGAAGAATTTGTAATATCAATCGTTATTGGCTATATAAATTCGCTGTAGTCTTTGCGAGATAATCTAGCTCTTCAAATGTTTAGTAGAGGGTACTGATAATGTAGACCCTGCAAATAATCTAGCTTATAAATGGAATGGAAACTAAAGGTATGTACATAAATAATAATAATAATACAAAAATATTCCCTACAAGACCATTTGATTTGTTCATGAAAGGATTTTTCACCAGCCTCTGAAAGCATACAGTTTTAGAGTGTTTAGAGTGTCGTAATTACAGAGAGCAACTGGAAATGCCATAGCAGAGAACAAAGGACTGAAATTCAGAAGAAGTCTTAACAGCTGGCAACTTTATCACGTTTTTTTTTTGTTTTTGTTTTTTTAACTTGAACCTGACTATAACTATATATGACTATAACACTATAACTATCCCCAAATGGTAGCTCAGTTACATTATTGAAAAAAGAATGGATTGCAATAAAAAAAAGCACTGACGTCATCAAAAAGACTGATGACAAAAAAACATTCTCTAGTTTTCCTGTCAAAATTCATAATTAACCATATTTTTCAAGACACTTTTCTCAGTGTCACTATGTCACTTGTGCTGTGCCATAAATGTTTGCCTTACACCTTTAAAGCTACAGTGTATATGATTTTGTTTAGTTAGAAATGAAACAATAAACATGATTATTGAGACAAAAACACTTCATAATATGATGATGCCGAGGTACTCTGGGTCACCCTGATAGTAAGTCATAGTCAGCACTGTATCAGACATGTCAGGTCAGAATTAGTGGGAAATGTGTAAGTATACTGTATGCTATACACCAACTCAGAAACACTAAATGTCACCTCACCCCAGCTTTAGATACAAAAGAAGTAAGGCTGCATAGTGGCTGACATGATCTGCAGGCGCTCAGCAGAGAGAAACAAACCAAATGGGAGTGAGAAGGTAAAAGAGCTCAATATTCAACTATACAAGGAAAATCATTTAGGACTGATGGAGCTTTAGCTTTTTTTTTTTTAAATTGATGAACCCATTTGTTTGCTCTCTAATTGGCTACAAGATAACTAGACAACTCATGATAGTTGGCTAGTGATTAACTGGAGGCATGCTCCATTGTATTTATGTGTTCCAAATTCAGTTATATAAGGCAAGAGTGAGTCATCTATGGCATCTGCCATTTGGAGTTCTATATTTATTGCACTGGGTGTTTTTTTTTTTTTTGTTTGTTTTTGTTTTTTTTTGTTTTTTTTTTTTTTTTTGGCTAGTGTGGTAACACTACCCAGCTCATATTTCATGTTTTTTGAGACCGGAGAGCGTCTCGGGTTACTTGACTGTAACCCTGTTCCCTGAAAAAGCGGGAACGAGATGCTGCTCATCAAACGCTAATGAGAACATTCTTTGTTCGACCGGTTGTGAAGTATGTGTGTCAAACACGCCAAGAATTTGGCCTAAATAACCTCGGTGAGTTACGTCATTGATAATGTGCACCTGCAGGTTATAAATAGACGTGAAACAGGCATACCTCCAGGTTACACTTTGTCTGAGAGACGCCAGACACGTCTGCAGTGCGGCATTGAGGCGCAGCATCTCGTTCCCGCTTTTTCAGGGAACAGGGTTACAGTCAAGTAACCCGAGACGTTCCCTATCAAAAGCTACTCTCGATGCTGCGCATCAAACGCTAATGGGAACAAGAATACCAACGCCGCCACACTGGAAGTGTCTGAGCCCCCAAGGTTGTGTAGTGTGTGCGCACAAACATTGAAGAGGTCTCAGACATGCCTAAGGGATGTTGACTCAAGGACATGTGAGCCCGGAGTAGCATGGACATCCAAGCTATAGAATCTGACAAATGTGTGCAGAGAGGACCAACCTGCTGCATCACACACTTGCTGGAGGGGGACACCTTTTGCCAAAGCCATAGAAGATGCAACCCCCCTGGTTGAATGAGCCCTAACTCCTAGCGGCGAAGCTTGACCACGTGCCTCATAGGCTAGGGCAATGGCATCCCTCACCCAATGAGACACAGTTTGTTTAGTGGCAGCCGCCCCCTGATTGCGGCCTCCATAGAATATGAAGAGCTGCTCCGACTTACGCCACTGGCTGGTGCGGTGGACGTAAATCTGAAGAGCATGTACTGGACACAGTAAGTGAAGTCTTTCCTGCTCCGTAGTCGTGAAAGGCGGAGGACAGAAGGCTTCAAGAATGACCCGATGCATGGTCGAGAAAGGAACTTTCGGGAGGTAATTAGGGTGAGGATGCAAGATAGCTTTGACCAGCCCAGGGGCAAAGTCTAGGCAGGACCGCGCAACTGACAGAGCCTGTAAATCTCCAATTCTCTTCAGAGAAGTAATAGCCATTAGAAAAACCATCTTTAGGGTCAGAAACCTGACAGGTGCTGACTCTAGTGGTTCGAAAGGGGTGCCGACCAGACCCTCGAGCACTATAGCTAAATCCCACGAAGGGACTGTAACTCTCATGGACGGTCACAACCGCTTGGCTCCACGAATGAAGCGAGCGACTAGAGGGTGCTTTCCTGCAGAAACCCCCTCAATCAGAGCATGGCAAGCCAAAATGTTGGCCAAATAGACTCTGAGAGTACCAGGACATGTGCCTGAGGATAATTTCCCTTGCAGGAACTCCAGCACTGAAACCACTTGGCAGTGAACTGGGTCTACGTGGTGCGCCATACACCAATTTTCAAAAACGTGCCATTTGAAGGCATAACTTCTTCTAGTGGAGGGGGACCTGGCACTTAGAATGGTCTCTACTACGTCAGCAGGGAACCCAGCATCCCTTAGCTGGTCCCCCTCAGGGGCCAGACATGAAGGTTCCAGAGCTCGGGCCGGGGATGAAATATTGTCCCCTGTGCCTGAGATAGGAGATCTCTTCTGACTGGAATTGCACACGGCGAGCCATCGAGGAGAGATATTAGATCCGAGAACCATACTCTGGTCGACCAATGGGGCACTATCAGTAAGAGGCGAAACCCCTGTTGACGGACCTTGGCCAGGACTCCTGGGAGCAGAGCGATCGGGGGAAATGCGTAAAGACTCCGTCTGGGCCATGTATGATCCATGGCATCCAGACCCAGGGGAGCTGGAGGAGTCAAAGAGAAGTAGTGGGGACATTGTGCCATCTCCTGTGAAGCAAAGAGGTCCACCTCAGCTTCGTAAAACCTTCCCCAGATTTGACTGACCACTTCGGGGTGGAGTTTCCATTTCCCGAATGTCGCAGCCTGTCTGGACAGCAAGTCTGCTCCCACATTCTCATACCCAGGGATGTAAATCGCCCTGAGGGACAGGAACTTGTCCTGTACCCACAGCAGTACCTGCTGCACTAGCCTGTTCAGGCGGCGTGAATGCAGTCCGCCCTAGTGATTTATGTAAGAAACTACCGCCATATTGTCCACCCGCACAAGGACATGGTAGCCTCTTAACTGCTGGAGGAAGTATTTCAGGGCCCAAAATAGAACCATTATTTCGAGGCAATTGATGTGCCAGTCGAGAAGATGACCTCTCCAGATCTCTTGGGCTGGATGGCCATCCAAGACCGCACCCCAACCCGTGAGGGAAGCGTCTGTTGTTAGCATCTTGCAACGACAACACAGACCTAGAGTGGGACCCAAAGTCAAAAACCGGGGTCTGAACCACATAGAAAGGGTAAGAAGCCCCTGGTGCGTGACCCTTATTTGCCTCTGGGGATTGGCCCTTGGATGAAATCCCCTGGCTCTGAGCCACAACTGAAACGATCTCATGTGCAGGAGGCACAAGGGTATCACCGTGGATGCAGCTGAAATGAGACCTAAACAGTAACACTCTGGCCTAGCTTGATATTCTTTAGGGCATTTACAATGGATTCGATGTGCGCAGGAGAGAGCTGTGCCTGCATCGTGATCGAATTCCATACAACCCCCAAATACATTGTCCTCTGAGCAGGAGAGAGAATGCTTTTCTTGGCGTTGAGTCTCAACCCCAGAGATTCGAGATGAGCTAGGACGACATCCCGATGTCGAAGCGCCAGCTCTTGAGACTGAGCCAGAATCAGCCAGTCGTCTATGTAATTTAAAATGCAGATGCCCTGGAGTCGCAGAGGAGCCAGTGCTGCATCCATGCATTTCGTGTATGTGCGCGGTGACAGAACTAGGCTGAATGGAAGAACCCGATACTGGTAAGCTTTGCCCCCAAAAGCAAACCTCAGGAACTTCCTGTGTTGTGGCAAGATTTATATATGAAAATATGCGTCCTTGAGATCGATTGTGATGAACCAGTCCCCTGGCTGGATCTGAGACACAATCATCTTGATCGTCAACATCTTGAACTTGTATGTTCTGAGGTAGCAGTTCAACCCGCGAAGATCTAAAACTGGACGCAACCCCCCATCTTTCTTGGGAACCAAAAAATACCGGCTGTAATATCCTGACTCTCTGTCTGGTAGGGGAACACGTTCTATGGCCCGTTTGTCCAGCAGAGCTTGAAATTCCTGTGTCAAAAAATGGGCTCGTTCCGGTTTCACGGAAGTGGAGACCACGCCGTTGAAACACGGAGGCCGATATGCAAACTGAATCCTGTAGCCTTTCTCTACAGTCCTTTCTACCCATGGAGAGATACTTGGCAGTAGCTTCCATGCTGCCAGTTTCTCTGAGAGGGGCACTAGTTTTGACACTTTGCTTAGATGGGGAGGTGTTAGGTGTCTGGTGTCCTAAAGCATGGAAGGAGGCAACCAAAAACCTAACGTTTGGCTGGAGGGTGCCAGAAAGGAGCGTCTACTTCCCATTGGAACTTCTTGTGCTCCTCCCTGGAGGGGCACACCCCCACAGTCCCGAGGACTTGACCCTCAGGATTTCTTCCCAGACGAAATGATCATCCTCAGGTCCGGCCTCTTACTGGGCTGCTGAGATCGGCGAGCCGCTCCCCAGTCCCTACGAGGGGGCAAATGGCTCACCACACTCTGCTTCTGCGACTCTCGCCGCAGAGAGACCGGATTGGGTCGGGGCTGGGTGGCCGACAGCCCCGGCATCTGAGCACGGCGGGGAAGAAACTTATCAAAAGCCTCTGCGTGTCTCTTGGCCTCCCTGAACCTAGTGACGATAGTGTTCATGGCATCGCCATGAACACTGTCATCACTAGGTTCATGGCATCGCCAAAAAGGCCAGAAGGTGATGTGGGGGCATCAAGGAGGAAAGCTTTGTCCCTATCCTTGATGCCTGTGAGGTTGAGCCATAGGTGTCTCTCCATGGCAACTAAAGCAGCCATAGAACGGCCAACGGCACGGGCCGTCTGCTTGGTTGCACGAAGAGACAGATCCGTGGTTCGGCGCAGCTCTAAAAATGCCTCCTCACTAATATTTCCGCCCATGCTCAGGTCTTTCAGCAGGTCAGCCTGGTATGCCTGCAAAACTGCCATGGTCTGCAGGGCAGCCCCAGCCTGACCCGCTGCCTGAAAGGCCTTCCCCACCAGAGACGATGTTACTCTGCAAGGCTTGGTGGGGAGGGTTGGCTTCTTAAGCGATGACGAGCTCCCAGGGGAGAGATAGCCCATGAACGTCTCTTCGACCTGAGGCATCGTCACATATCTATGCGCCTTAGCACCCACGATAGTTGAATAAAACGACGTTGTGGGTACAAAGATACGTGAGGAGTAAGGCCTACTCCACGAACGAGATAACTCCTCATGGAGATCTGGGAAAAAGGGAAGAGATCGATGTTGGAATCTCTCCCCTTGTCCACCCGACAGAAATCTGTCATCCAATTTGGAGTGCCTGGGGTTCTCTTGCTCCTATGGCCAGTCTAACTTAAGCCTGGCCACTGCATTAGTCACTACCTTGAGTAGCTCCACAAACGCCTTATCATCGCGTGAGGAGCGCTCAGAGGCGGCGCTCTTGGTCTCCATATCGCCAGAGGAAACGTCGGCGCGCGCTTCAGCAGCGGAGGCGGGGGCTTCGCGATCTGGGGAAAGCGCGAGAGAGAAGGGAAGCTCTCTCTCAGCCAGCTCGACACGCGAGCCCCATGATCTTAATGAGGACGCCGAGCTTCGGAAGAAAGCGAGCCTCGAGCGAAGCACTCGGAGCAGAAATAGCTCGCAGTGCATGCACTAGGCGTCCTCAAGAGCATCAATAGTATGCTCTTCCCCAAGGCACTCTAAAGAAAAATCGTGTGGATCATCATCTGGAATAACTTGTGCACACGGCGGGATGCATTGCCTGACCGAGGCACAAGCCATGACATAATTTACCACTTACCAAGACAACACACACACACAAAGCGGTCTCGAAGACAAAGAAACCTTGAGGTATGCCTGTTTCACATCTATTTATAACCTGCAGGTGCACGTTATCAATGATGTAACTCACCGAGGTTATGTAGGCCAAATTCTTGGCGTGTCTGACACACATACTTCGCAACCGGTCGAACAAAGAATGTTCTCATTAGCGTTTGATGAGCAGCATCGAGAGTAGCTTTTGATAGGGAACATACATATTTACTGTGTAGAAAAGTATCTAATCTTAATAATAAATATATATATACACTGGAAACTACCAGAGCTGATCATTTTGTTCTCTACGATGCATTCTAGGTAACTATCTAGAGCAAGTGGGTTAGCTTGCATCTAATGGCTTCTGGGAAAGCATAGCATCATGCTGTGATGATGTTAAGAGGAAATCAATTATGCAAATTAATAATTCAGTATGACTGATCACCTTTATCCTATGATGGCACATTCCTATCCTTATAGGTGTGGTTTATTCTCAGATAACAATTTCCCCATTCACAGGACACAAGGGCTCACTGAATGGTCACCAGATCTCAACCCAGCTGAACACCTACATTATGTGGATTTTGGACCAATGTGTTAGACAGAGATCTTCACCACTGTCACTAAAACACCACAACTGATGAAACATTGTTTGGATTAATAGTGTTCCCTCCAGTTCAGTTCCAGAATCTTGAATAATCCACAACCCCTTTTCCAGAAAAGTTGGGATTTTTAAAAAAAATAATATTTTTTTTTTAAAATGCAAAAAAAAAAT
Organism: Cranoglanis bouderius; assembly: GCA_023630585.1. Lineage (NCBI taxonomy): Eukaryota > Metazoa > Chordata > Actinopteri > Siluriformes > Cranoglanididae > Cranoglanis > Cranoglanis bouderius. The sequence goes on along the minus strand of CM042550.1, from coordinate 2,916,959 downwards.
AAAAATAAAAAATTCTGTGATTTGTCAAGTCTCTTGAAACTCTTGTCAAAAATACAAAGAAAAGATATTCAATGTTTTCACTGAGCAACTTAATTGTATTTTGTAAATATAAACAAATTTAGAATTTAATGCCTGTAACACACTCAAAAAAAAGTTGGGACAGAGGCAAAATAAGACTGAAACGTTTATAGAATATTCAAGTAACACCATTTTGGAGTATCAGGTTAATTGGTAACAGGGGAGGGTATCAGGATTGGGCATAAAAGGAGCATCCACCAAAAGCTCAGTCTTTGCAAGCAAGGATGGGTCATGGCTCACCACTTTGTGCCAAACTACATGAGAGAATTGTCAGTCAGTTCAAAAAGAACATTGCTCAATGCAAGATTACAAAGAATTTACATCTTTCACCATCTACAGTGTATAATTCCGGGGAAATCTCACTGCATAAAGGGCAAGGCCGGAAACCACTGTTGAACGTGCGTGACCTTCGAGCTCTCATGTGGCACTGTCTGAGAAATAGTCATGCTACTGTGATAAATATAACCACATGGGCTCAGGAGTACTTCGGAAAACCGTTATCACTTAACACAGTCCACCTCTGCACCCAGAAATGCAACCCGAAACTCTATTACGCAAGGAGGAAGCCACACATCAACTCTATGCAGAAACACCGCCGAGTTCTCTGGGCCCGAGCTCATCTCAGATGGACTGAAAGGCAGTGGAAATGTGGAAAATTGTGTGCTGTGGTCAGATGAGTCCATGTTTTCCAGAAAAATGGACGTCGACTTCTCCATGCCAAAGATGAAAAAGACCAACCAGACTGTTATAAGCTTAAGGTCCAATAGCCAGCATCTGTGATGGTGTGGGGTGCATCAGTGCCCACGGCATGGATGACTTTATTATGTGTGAAGGTACCATTGATGTGGAGGCATATATTGAGATTTTAGAGAGACATATGTGCCATCAAGGCAACGTCTTTTCCCAGGAAGTCCATGGTTCAGCAGGACAATGCCAGGCTTCATTCTGCACGTGCTACAACAGTGTGGCTTCATAGACACAGAGTGCGTGTGCTTGACTGGCCTGCCAGCAGTCCAGATCTGTCTCCTATGGCACATCATGAAGAGGAGAATCAGACAATGGCGACCAAGGACTGTTGAGCAGCTAAAGTCTTGTATCAAGCAAGAATGGGCAAAAATTCCACTTGCAAAACTGCAACAATTAGTATCCTCAGTTCCCAAACGATTAAAAAGTGTAATTACAGTATCTCACAAAAGTGAGTACACCCCTCACATTTTTTTAAATATTCTATGATATCTTTTCATGGGACAACACTGAAGAAATGACACTTTGCTACAATGTAAAGTAGTGAGTGTACAGCTTGTATAACAGTGTAAATTTGCTGTCCCCTCAAAATAACTCAACACACAGCCATTAATGTCTAAACCGCTGGCAACAAAAGTGAGTACACCCCTAAGTGAAAATGTCCAAATTCGGCCCAAAGTGTCAATATTTTGTGTGGCCACCATTATTTTCCAGCACTGCCTTAACCCTGTTGGGCATGGAGTTCACTAGAGCTTCACAGGTTGCCACTGGAGTCCTCTTCCACTCCTCCATGACGACATCACAGAGCTGGTGGATGTTAGAGATTTTGCGCTCCTCCACCTTCCGTTTGAGGATGCTCCACAGATGCTCAATAGGGTTTAGGTCTGGAGACATGCTTGGCCAGTCCATCACCTTTACCCTCAGCTTCTTTAGCAAGTCTTGGAGGTGTGTTTGGGGTCGTTATCATGTTGGAATACTGCCCTGCGGCCGAGGTTCCGAAGGGAGGGGATCATGCTCTGCTTCAGTATGTCACAGTACATGTTGGCATTCGTGGTTCCCTCAATGAACTGTAGCTCCCCAGTGCCGGCAACACTCATGCAGCCCCAGACCATGACACACCCACCACCATGCTTGACTGTAGGCAAGACAAACTTGTCTTTGTACTCCTCACCTGGTTGCCACCACACACGCTTGACACCATCTGAACCAAATAAATTTATCTTGGTCTCATCAGACCACAGGACATTGTTCCAGTAATCCATGTCCTTAGTCTGCTTGGCTTCAGCAAACTGTTTGCGGGCTTTCTTGTGCATCATCTTTAGAAGAGGCTTCCTTCTGGAACGACAGCCATGCAGACCAATTTGATGCAGTGTGCGGCGTGTGGTCTGAGCACTGACAGGCTGACCCCCCAATGCTGGCAGCACTCATACATCTATTCTGCAAAGCCAACCTCTGGATATGATGCTGAGCATGTGCACTCAACTTCTTTGGTCGACCATGGTGAGGCCTGTTCTGAGTGGAACCTGTCCTGTTAAACCGCTATATGGTCGTGGCCACCGTGTTGCAGCTCAGTTTCAGGGTGTTGGCAATCTTCTTACAGCCTAGGCCATCTTTATGTAGAGCAACAATTCTTTTTTTCAGATCCTCAGAGAGTTATTTGCCATGAGGTGCCATGTTGAACTTCCAGTGACCAGTATGAGAGAGTGTGAGAGCGATAGCAACAAACACACCTGCTCCCCATTCACACCTGAGACCTTGTAACACTAATGGGTCACATGACACTGGGGAGGGAAAATGGCTAATTGGGCCCAATTTGGACATTTTCACTTAGGGGTGTACTCACTTTTGTTGCCAGCGGTTTAGACATTAATGGCTGTGTATTAATGGCTACTTTACATTGCAGCAAAGTGTCATTTCATCAGTGTTGTCCCATGAAAAGATATAATAAAATATTTACAAAAATGTGAGGGGTGTACTCACTTTTGTGAGATACTGTAAAAGGAAGGGTGATGTAACACAGTGGTAAACATGCCTCTGTCCCAAATTTTTGAGTGTTGAAGACATCAAATTATAAATTTGTTTATATTTACGAAATACAATTAAGTTGGTCAGTGAAAACATTGAATACCTTTTCTTTGTACATTTGTCAGTTAATTAAAGTTGACAAATCACAGATTTTTGTTTTTACTGCATTTTAGAAAAAATCCCAACTTTTATGGAAATGGGGTTGTATGCCAAGACACTTTGAACCACTTTCAGGCTGCTTACTTAGACACTTTATGAATTTTCCTTCAATTTGCCACCTGTCTGTAGTTTGTCAGTATGCCATTGGTGTCACTACTATTCAGGCATAACACTTAGTGTGCATTATTTCCCCACTAAACCCACTCACCACTCACTAACCTTTTTTAAAGTCTGAATAAACTTGGATGTGTATGAATTTATTTTCAAATTTCTTATAGCGAGTTTACCTCGCTTTCTTATGCACCACTACCTGAGGATACTTATAACAAGCTCTGACAGTCTTATTTCCAAAATAGATCAGCCAAACTTCCATATGCACATGCATGAATAAACGTTATTATTGCATTTTTGTTATGTTCCTTATTTTCTGTGTTGATCAAAATGACCCATTCGAAAACTTAACTGTCATGGCCCCCCAGGGACCATTCCTCCATGGACCACTAGAGGGCACCCTTGTCCCCCGTATAGAACAACTTCTTCCGTTGTTTCCCCTTATTTTCTTGTTAATCATACTCATGTGTTTTCATTTCCCTGATTGATTAGTGCTCTATTCAAGTTCCTTGTGTGTTTGCCTCAGTTGCTGGAGCATTAAGTCAAGTCAGGTTATGTTTGTGTTTGCTTCTTTGGTAACTGTTGTTTCCTCTGTTGTGCACAGTGTTTTGATTATTTAGTACTTTCTTTTCTTGTGGTTTATTTCTCTAGTTTTCTTAGTTTCTGGATATGCCGGTTCCTAGTTTGTTTCCCTAGTGTTTATTTCCTAGAGCCTATTTCCCAAGGCTGTTTCCTTGTGCCTGTTTTCCTGAGCCTGCTTCCCTGTGCCCGTGTCAATAAAGAAGTTCTGCATTTGCATCCGCCTCTATGGACCCTCCCTTCATGACATTAACATACTTCATTTGCTGATCTTTAGTAACTGCTTCATCCTAGTCCGGACTCCAGATCCTCTCCAGGGAACACTGGACGTGATGTGGGAAATCATGTTGGATGGTCCTTTGCAGGGCACAGTGCACAAATTCACACACTCACTTAAACCTAATCCCACACAGACCCACTGTGCCATTTCCACACTAAACCCACTCACCCCTGATTTACTGGGAAAAAAAAGCCTAAATCAACCTAGACGTGTTTAAAATGCATTCTCCTAATCTATTATAAGCCAGTCTGCCTCACTTCATACACAGCACTATAAGAGGCTGTTTATAACAAGCCGTGACAGTCTTCTTTTCCAAATACATCAGCCAAACCTTCATATATTCTCACAGTATGAGTAAATAGTATTATTGCATTTATGTTTTGTTAAGCAAATCAAATAAAATAAAAAATAAAAAAACATGACCATGAAAAAACTTATATACACTCAAGATCATTTTAAGGTAATTGAGAGTAAGAACATGTGTGAATAAATACATTTTAAAATTTTTATTTTAACATCCACACTGGTCTGCCATCAGGAGGATCCCCAACCATCTGAAGGTTTTTTTTAATTTTTTATTTTTTTTAATACATATTGATTATATTGTTAATAATTTAGATGCATCTAATCTATAGATATTTATTTGTATTTTCTATTTTGAAATATTCGCTGAAAGTATTTTCTTCCCCCTGTTTGTCTGAGCCACCAGATACCTTTTTAATGGGGGCTGGGAGATGATTTGAGGTTTGTAGGAAAGTTCCCAGCACACAGAGGAGACACGGTGCTGGCTGTGGTCTCTCATTCTCTAATGAGGTAGCTGAAAACGGAAGGACAAGGAACAACGTCCTTCCAAAAAACCTGACAGCTGGTGAGGTCGCTCTGGAATAACAGAGTGAAAATCAAACACTGGTCCTAACCACAAGGAGAGCACAGGCATGTGATCATGCCATAAGTCAAAGCACTGAGTTTTAGAATAAGTGACTGCTATTTTACCCCAACAAACCACAGGCACCTGCAGCACATGAAGAAATTCATTTCTACTTTATTTAAAGCCAGATACATGTGTTGGTTTGGTTCTGGAGCAGCAGTTGTCTGGTTGTGTGGAGTCCAGCACAGTCTGGTGATTTTCTTGATTGCTTAAGAATCCATGAAGCATAGGCAGAGAGTCTGATTTTTTTTTTTAAAGTTATTATTTAGTTAGTTTTTTTTGTTACAGTGGTGGACATCACAACCCACCATTATCAAAATTATTATATTTATTATTCAGTACTTATCATTTTTAGCTGGTTTAACTGGTCGCTTGAATTGAATGGGTTTAATACAAGTCTCAATAACCCAAAAACAAATAGGTCTAAATAATATCAACTTATACCTAATGCGTTCTCTCAGTGGAAGAAGCTCTATGGCTCTAATAATTAGACAAATTATTGTAGTACATATTATATAATGAGCCTAATATCTGAATAGTTTGATTATATTCATAAAACATATCTGTACTGAAGAGGGTCTGTGGAGTTTTGTTTTGTTTTTTCAAGTAAAGTATAAGTTGCGAAAAAGTTTGAGAACCCCTGGCTTAGTGCAATACCAGCAGGTGGAGCCAGAAAACACACAAGAATGATAATGAATAATTTCGTTTGCATCCAAATGCCTTTGTGTTTTCACTATGTTATTATTTCATAAACTGTTAAATCTATGACTTGGTTTGGATAAAACAAGAAGAACAGGAGAAGTAATGTTGTGAAAACTGAAACATAATATATGCTATCAATATTTTTGTGTTTTTAACGTGGCACATTTATAATGGTGTATCTACAATAAATATATGTGCATATATGTGTATATGTGCAGTGTATCCAAACCTGATGGCCTAATCAGTTCAATTCACACACACACACACACACACACACACTTCAACTCAGCAAGGACTGGTGTGTTGGGAGCAGGGAAAACGTGCAGGTGAGGAGTTACTGCAGGATCAGTTATGGGAACCTGTGATCTAGACGAACAGGTCAAATACAAGCCGATGGGCGTGTCCTCTCTGTTCCCGCTTCTCAGTCAGCCAGGCTTATCCAATAGAATAAGTCAGTGGGCGTGTCGTGCCTACTCACGCTTCTCATGCCGCCAGTCGGACCAAGTTAAAACTCAGTGCGCGCGCCTACGACAGAATGTCGCGAATGCTTTCCGAGGCGCGCGCTCGGGGTTTTAAAAACTTTTACTAACCCGTGGTCTTTCCAGACGTGGATTTTGTGAGAGGAGTCATTCGTTTACGTGTGAAGTCCTTTTGAAGTAACCAGGCGCATCTCCTGTGACTGGTCACAGGCTGAAACATGATGGAACTCTGTCTGTGGCTTATTCTCTTGTGCTCAGTGGCAGGTAGTTATGGACGCCACGCTAGCGGTCACGGACTGTCGTACGCGTACAGAGCAGAGCTCTCAGAGGACTCGATACTTGTAGCGAACAACAGGATACGCGTGCCCTTCGGCAGATCGGTTTTCATTGATCCCATCAATGATTTGGTGATTGAAGTGCAGCCGGGAGACAGGTGCAGCTTAATAGTGCTGGATAATGATCCGCTGTCCCAAAGACCGGGGCATCTTTCTCCCAAAAAGTTCCCGTGTGAATTCGGACCTAACGATGTGAAATACTCGCATTTGGGCTCCAGGAGCCCCGCCGAGGATAGAGTGAGACTGCAGCTCAGGTACGATACTCAAACTGAAACTGTCATCATACCGTTCATGCTGGAGATAGAAGTTCTTTTCACACAGCTGGAGATAATTACTAAAAATATGCCTCTAATTGTAGATAAACTCCATGGCATTAGCAATTCAATTGACAGAAGAATACTGGAATTTACATATGATAGAAACTCTGAACAATGTGAGGTCACATCATTGGCTGCTAGCAGTGCACTGCCTAGATATGGTGAAGTCACTGATAAGAGTAAATTAGAGAAAATGATGGACTGTGATGCTTTTCTCAGAGCAGATATCCGCTACAAGCATACTTCTATTCTCAAGTCCCCAAACAGAGACTATATTCCAATGGTCGTGGAGTTGAGAAACAAAGAAAATACTTTACTGAAGCAAGAGTTCTTTCATATCATGATACGCATAAGAGAAGGACTGCAAAACAATCCTCCCAAACCCAGCTTTGTGGCTATGATGATGATGGAAATTGATCAGTTTGTCATGACTGCTTTAACTCCTGACATGTTAGCTGCAGAGGACACTGAATCTGATCCTGATGATCTTATTTTCAACATCACCACCCCCTTCTCTTTTGAGGAAGGTTATATTGTAAGTACTGATGATAGAAATTTACCAATAACATCTTTTTATCAGCAAGATATAAAGGATCTGAAGATAGCATACAAGCCCCCATCTATGGACTCGGACACGGAGAGAATATTTCAAATTGAGTTTGAAGTTTTGGACACAGATGGTGGAGTTTCAGAGCCTTTTGCTTTTATGATTGTTATAAAGCCCATGAACACACTAGCACCAGTAGTGACTAAAAACACAGGACAGCTTCTATATGAGGGTCAGTCCAGGCCTCTGTTCACTCAGAACAATTTAGAAATCAGTGATGAAGACAACCTGGATAGTGTAAGGTTAACTGTTGTGAATGGTCTCCGTCATGGTGATCTCACCATTCTTGGCTCCAGCACGAATTATTTCACGCCAGCTGATCTGCAAGTTGGTATTGTTGTCTATCAGCATGATGGCAGTGACACATACAGTGATAACATCATTTTCAGAATGACAGATGGCAAGAATGAAGTGGAGTTTTTGTTCCCTATTACAATTGTTCCAACTGATGATGAACCCCCCATTATAAATGCCAACACAGGATTGGTAGTATTTAAAAACCAAATGATTCCCATTTCACCCCTAATGCTTAGTGCAGCAGATATCGACTCTGAAGATTCCACCATCAAATTCACCATTGAACCTCCAATCTCAACTATTGGTGAAGTGCTACTAAGGCAGTCTGAGGCACCAGAAGATCCATCCTCATGGAAATTCAATACGGAAGATGGGTTATATGAGAAAGCTGTGACAGAGTGGCTACAGAAAGACATTACAGATGGGAAACTTTTCTATAGACACACAGGGCCCCACATCACTGAGACAGTCACTGATCAGTTTATCTTTAAAGCTCAAGATGATGCTGATCCTCCAAACCAATCAGATGAGAACACATTCTCCATTAGGATTCTCCCTATTGATGATGTTCCGCCTGTACTTTTTCCTGGCATGTCTTTACAGATGACAGTCCATGAGTATCAAATGACTACTTTCAACAAAAATGCCCTGCGTTACACTGATTTGGATTCTGATGACAGAGATCTGAAATACACAATAACCCAGCCACCAACTGACACAGATGAAAGTCATCCGGTCAGATTTGGTTCAGTAGTTTTAACAGAGCACCCTGGCACAGAGGTAAGAGAATTCACTCAAGCACAAGTGAACCATCATAAGATTTCCTACATGCCACCAGACATAGAGCTGGGCATCACAGCCCATGTTGCACAGTTCCGTTTTGTAGTTGAAGACACTGCTGGAAACAGTGTAAAAGGAATTTTCACCATACTGGTGCAACCTGTTAATAACAAACCCCCAGAGATAACTAACGCTGGTTTCACTGTCTTTGAGCGAGGTATGCATATACTTACAAATGCTGAGCTTGATACTACTGACCTTGATACAGATAGTAAACAGATTTCCTTTACTTTAAGTCAGAGTCCACAACATGGTCAGGTCCAGCTTAGCTTTGCTGATTTGATTAAAGGGAATGCTTTTAGCCTAGCAGATATCTCAGAGGGCAGAATTTCTTATGTCCACAATGGGGATGAGACAACCAGTGACGCTTTTAAACTGGATGTCAGTGATGGTGTCCATATTGTACCAATTACAGTAAAAATAGTAGTGAGACCAATTGATGATGAAATGCCAACTCTGACTCTCCCATTGGGTACTCTCGGCTCTCACCTGTCTGTGTTGGAAAATGGTGCTACTGAAATCACAGTCAGTGTAATCCAGGGGAAGGATGAAGACACGGATGACTTCAGGTTGACCTTTATTGTTGAGGATGCCCCTGCATATGGGAAGATCCTGGTGAATGGAATACCTTCCAACATGTTCACCCAAGCTGATATAATCAATGGTTTGGTGGCATATACACATACAGGTGGAGAGATTGGACTTTCCTCAAAACAGGACCATTTTAACTTAACCCTTACTGACATGTCTGATGAGTGGGCTGTAGGAGGAAATAAAATCAATGGAGTATCCGTTCTTGTTACCATTCTCCCAGTGGATAACCAGGCCCCAGTGGTAACAGTGGTTCCTACATTTAATGTCACTGAGGGAGACAAAAACATAATTGGAGACCACCAAATAATTGTTGAGGATGCGGACACACTAATTGAAGATATCTTGTGTACTATCATTGTCCAGCCAAATTCAGGTTATATGGAAAACATCTCTCCAGCACCAGGTTCTGAGAAATCTAGGTCTGGCATAGCTCTTAGTGCTTTCAGTGTTAGAGATGTCAATGATGGCCATATCCGCTATGTCCAAAGCATACATAAAGGAGTTGAACCAGTAGAGGACAGATTCACATTCAGGTGCTCTGATGGTGTTAGCTTCTCAGAGAGACATTTTTTCCCAATTGTAATTATTCCAACCAATGATGAGAAGCCAGAAATATTTATGAGAGAGTTTGTGGTGATGGAGGGCATGAACATTATCATAGACACCCCCATCCTGAATGGAGTTGATGCTGATATTCCTGTTGAAGATTTGACTTTTATCATTTCAAAACCACCCAAACATGGTTTTATTATTGACCAGCTGATCACTGGCTCTTTCCCAGTTACTAACTTTACTTTGGAGCAAATCAAGGAAGATTCTAGCATTATTTATGAGCATGATGATTCTGAGACTGTAGAAGACAAATTTAATGTTATTCTCACAGATGGAAAACATAATGTAGAAGGTACTGTTATGATTATGATTATTGCTGTTGATGATGAGACTCCAAGATTGGTTATTAATGATGGTTTGGAAATTGAAATTGGGGAGACAAAAGAAATAAATAATAAGATTCTGAAGGCATCTGATTTAGACTCAGAAGATAGCACACTTGCATTTATAATTCGGTATGGTCCTGGTCAGGGAATTCTAAAGAGGAAAACAGAACATGGGTCTTTTGAGAACATCACAGTTGGGATGAACTTCACACAGATGGAACTGGACCAGGGTCATGTTTTCTATACACACAATGGACAGGAAGGTATTCGTGACCTTATAAAGTTTGATGTAACCGATGGTAGTAATCCACTAATTGACAGATTTTTCTACATCACTGTGAGCAACATTGACAGGGTGTTTCCTGAAGTTGTTAGCAAAGGAGTATCTCTGAAAGAAGGAGGAAGGGTGATGCTTACCACTGACCTACTCAGTACGAGTGATCTCAACAGCCCAGATGAAAACCTGGTCTTCACTATCACCAGAGCCCCTGTGAGGGGACATCTGGAAAGCACTGACACTCCCGGAATGCCCATAGTGTCCTTCACTCAACTTCAGTTGGCTGGAAGTAAAATCTACTACATCCACACTTCAGATGATGAAATCAAGATGGACAGTTTTGAGTTTGAAGTCACTGATGGATATAACCCTGTTTTTCGCACCTTCCGTGTATCAATAGTTGACGTTGACAACAAAAAACCCGTCCTGACAGTACATGAGCTCCTGGTGTCAGAAGGTCATTCTAAACTTATCACACCATTTGAGTTGACTGTAGAGGATCAGGATACAGCAGAGGAATTCCTGAAGTTCACTGTTACTCAGTTGCCTATCCATGGTAAACTGCTCTTTAACAACAGCCGTCCAATTACCTCCTTCACAAAGCAAGATCTGAATGAAAATCTAATCAGTTACAAACATGATGGCACAGAGTCATATCAGGACAGCTTCTCTTTTACTGTCACTGATGGAACACACACTGATTTCTTTGTATTTCCTGACACAGTGTTTGAAACTCGCAGGCCTCAAGTCATGAAAATCACAATTACATTGATAGACAATAGTGTACCACAAATTGTGGTGAACAAAGGTGTTCAAACGTTAAAGGTCTTGCCAACGAGCCACCTAGGTTATCCTATCACCAGCAAAGTGCTAAAGGCAGAAGACAGGGACAGCAGCCCAGAGACCCTGGTTTTTCATATCACCACACAACCAGAGCATGGCTACTTGATCAACCTTCAGAAGGGGAATGATTCCATCAATAGATTTACTCAAGGTAAAGTAACATTTACAATATATTATTTTCCTGCTTGCATTCATTTGTCTCACCATATTTGTGAAATTAGTTTACAAAAGACATTATGCCTTATGTAAACCTTGGTTATATTTGTTGTGCTGACAAACACAAGATCCAGGTTTGCCCTTTTGCAATATTTATTGCAAAGACAATGTGTATATCACAAATAAAGAATCTTACCAAGTAAAATAAGAAAAAACAGCAGGTATGGCTCTAAGTCTTGCAGAGAGTTCTAACCAGGGATTCTACAACTATATATATAAACAACACTAAGAATGATTTTCAAGATTTCAAGAGTAAAGTCATAATATTATGAGAATGAAGTCTTAATATGTTAAGAAGTTGTAATATTTCAAGAAAATGTCATATTATATCGAGAAAAAAGTTATCTGATATTCCAAGAAAAATGAAATATTTTGATAATAAAGTCATAATGCACTATATGTCCAAAAGTATGTTGACACCTGATCATCACACCGATATGTGAGCCTTCTCCAAAATGTTGCCAAAAAGTTGGAATCACATAATTGTACAGAATATGTTTGTGTGCTGTAGCATTACAATTTCTGTAAAATAACTGGAAATAAGGGGCCCAAACATGTCAATTCCCCTGTGCACAAAGCGAGGTCCATAAAGACATGGTTTGCCAAGGTTGGAGTGGAAGAATCCAAGTGGCCTGCACAAAGCCCTGACCTCAGCCCCACTGAACACCTTTGGGATGAATTGGAATGCCAACTTTGCCCCTGTCCTCCTCGCCCAACATCAGTGCCTGACCTCACTAATGCTTTTATGGCTAAACGGTCACATCCCCACAGCCACGCTCCAAAATCTAGTGAAAAGCCTTCCCAGAAGAGTGGAGGTTATTATAACGGGAAAATGGGAACGAAATCTGGAATGGGATGTTCAAAAAGCACATGATTATGATGGTCAGGTGTCTACATATCAGAGCAATGTTTGTGTGTTAAAATGAGGGACATTAAGGATATGGTGAAGTTATACTACTTTTGGATTGGTTTTACAAATAAAGAAATACTTTAAAGAAAAATCTTCTGGCACATCAGCACCAGCTTATTATTAGCATTAGAACTTTGAAACAACTGTGCAAGAAACTGTGTTTATTTAGAAACAAGAACCACATGAACATGGAGGAAATTGTCTCTTCTTTTTAAGGAGAAATCACAGGCAGTGGTTGCCTTCAAGGCTATCTATGGTTACATCTGTGTGCCTTTCAAAGAGGGTATGTTGTTTCACAGGACAACTCGTTGATTGCACACTGAAAGTTCACTCCACCAGGATAAGAAATTTTGATTGTCACTCTTATTGTCTATCTTGAAACTACACATCCTTTATGAATGCAGATATAATCGTCAATAGCATTGAAGCCAACCACTGCCTGTGATTTTTAATGATTTCAGTACTAAGTATAAGTACTTCACCAACTTTATTCTCAAAATCCTGAATTTTTATTTTTTAAACAGTGGCCGTAAAATGCCATCGTACAGCAAAGAATAGACAAACCATTCAAATTTGTCTGTATGTTTCCACACATACAGTACAGTAAATTTACACTGAACAAAATTATAAATGCAACACTTTTGTTTTTGCCCCCATTTTTCATGAGCTGAACTCAAAGATCTAAGACTTTTTCTATGTACACAAAAGGCCTATTTCTCTCAAATATTGTTCACAAATCTGTCTAAATCTGTGTTAGTGAGCACTTCTCCTTTGCCGAGATAATCCATCCACCTCACAGGTGTGGCATATCAAGATGCTGATTAGACAGCATGATTATTGCACAGGTGTGCCTTAGGCTGGCCACAATAAAAGGCCACTCTAAAATGTGCAGTTTTATCACACAGCACAATGCCAAGGTCGCAAGTTTTGAGGGAACGTGCAATTGGCATGCTGACCGCAAGAATGTCCACCAGAGCTGTTGCCCGTAAATTGAATGTTCATTTCTCTACCATAAGCCGTGTCCAAAGGCGTTTCAGAGAATTTGGCAGCACATCCAACCGGCCTCACAACCACAGACCACGTGTAACCACACCAGCCCAAGACCTCCACATCCAGCATCTTCACCTCCAAAATCGTCTGAGACCAGGCACCCGGACAGCTGCTACAACAATCGGTTTGCATAACCAAAGAATTTCTGCACAAACTGTCAGAAACCGTCTCAGGGAAGCTCATCTGCATGCTCGTTGTTCTCATCGGGGTCTCAACCTGACTGCAATTCGTCATCATAACTGACTTGAGTGGGCAAATGCTCACATTCGATGGCGTCTGGCACTTTGGAGAGGTGTTCTCTTCACGGATGAATCCCGGTTTTCACTGTGCAGGGCAGATGACAGACAGCGTGTACGGCGTCGTGTGGGTGAGCGGTTTGCTGATGTCAACGTTGTGGATCGAGTGGCCCATGGTGGCGGTGGGGTTATGGTATGGGCAGGCGTATGTTATGGACAACGAACACAGGTGCATTTTATTGATGGCATTTTGAATGCACAGAGATACCGTGACGAGATCCTGAGGCCCATTATTGTGCCATTCATCCACGACCATCACCTCATGTTGCAGCATGATAATGCACGGCCCCATGTTGCAAGGATCTGTACACAATTCCTGGAAGCTGAAAACATCCCAGTTCTTGCATGGCCAGCATACTCACCGGACATATCACCCACTGAGCATGTTTGGGATGCTCTGGATCGGCGTATACGACAGCGTGTTCCAGTTCCTGCCAGCAACTTCACACAGCCATTGAAGAGGAGTGGACCAACATTCCACAGGCCACAATCAACAACCTGATCAACTCTATTGCGAAGGAGATGTGTTGCACTTGCGTGAGGCAAATGGTGGTCACACCAGATACTGACTGGTTTTCAGACCCCCCAATACAGTAAAACTGCACATTTTAGAGTGGCCTTTTATTGTGGCCAGCCTAAGGCACACCTGTGCAATAATCATGCTGTCTAATCAGCATCTTGATATGCCACACCTGTGAGGTGGATGGATTATCTCGGCAAAAGAGGAGTGCTCACTAACACAGATTTAGACAGATTTGTGAACAATATTTGAGAGAAATAGGCCTTTTGTGTACATAGAAAAAGTCTTAGATCTTTGAGCTCAGCTCATGAAAAATGGGGGCAAAAACAAAAGTGTTGCATTTATAATTTTGTTCAGTGTAGATGCAAAGGTACTAAGAGTTGGAATTTTTAAACAGTATACCACCATATCCCAAAAGGATTTCTTTGAACTATAAGTGCAACTCTTGAGAAAACATATTGAAAATTCACCTACATGTCCTCTAGACATAATACATTTAGCCAATTCATTTTTACTACAATACTTGTATATGTGTACATTATATAAATTCAGCATTTAGGAAATCAAATGTTTTATATAATTGATGATCTTATGCAAGTGCATTTAGTGCTTATTCTGTAAACACTTAAAGGCAAATGACTTAATGAAAACGGAACATTAACCTTTAACCATTAACCACACTGAAGTGTCTGAGTGTTAGCCCTAGGCTTAAGTACTTGATGAGTCAGTTAGAGCATCTACTTATGTTAATAATTAATTAAGCATACATTCCCTTAGAACATCTCCACATGGAGTTTGGAGCTTTGACGAGGAATCGTAATGTTTATTCTTTTTAGACTATCCATCAAATAAATGGACAAAAAGAAATATAAATACTTAAATGTTTGAAATATGTTACCCCTCAAGGAGCCTTTTATTATCATCATCTCTATCTAGGCTCAATAAGGAATTTCACATTAAGTTCTTACAGGAAATGATCAATTCATAACATCAATACAAACACACATGCACTTTACATTGTTAAACTTTTCACTGCTGAAGCTTTTGCACATCTTCTCAACAACTTTGTGGGGGAGCTTCACCCACCTTTTAAATCAAAGCTACATGTTTTAAGTGAAAACTACATATTAAAAAATACATTTTGACAGAGAAAAAAAAATTATACATGTGTGTTAATTTAACTGTTTACATTTGTCTTGGAAATAAATTTCAACCACAAACCATTATCAAAATGTATTTTAAGAAAATGCAAAGAACAGAAAGTTTTAGAATTTTGAAATTAGTGATATGTTATCTCCTTTGTACAAAATGTCAGATTTTCCTTTCCCTTCCATTGAAGAACATCTTCAATCAACACAGCAATGGATTTGATGTAATATGGACCATCGGGTTTTACACAGACTTGTGGAGTCCATGCTAGCTTGATTACACACAGTTATTAAAGTTCATATCAATATTCATAAAATTCATAAAATTCATGTCAATATTTTTAAGATTCAACTTTTCACAAGTTGTTGCCAATAATATAGTTTGTAATAATTTGTGTAAATTTGAAAAAGAATGCCAAACAGAAGCATTTTCACTAGTGGTCTCAGACTTTTATATATCTGTTGCGTCCCGACTTTTGACCGGTAATGTAAATCCGCTGAATGTCAATGTGTGCTAAATTTCAAATTACAGAATCAGATTGAAACATTATTCAACTGAAGAATAAACACATTTCTATAAGCACGAGTGTGATAGTGTGAGAGCATGACACCAACATGGGAGCATGACTCGTGGGAAAGAGACTTTGCAAACAATCACATCAGAGCAAACATCGAAGCAAAAGGGACGGCACCTTTTTTTCCCTTTTTTTTTAAAATTTAAAGAGCCCTCTACACTTGGCCTAACATGGCACTGTCACAGCCTTAGAGGTATAAAAATAAATATTTGATGATGAGAGGCCACACCATCGCAATGAGAGTAGACACATTACTTACAATATGAGTTGAAGTTGGCTGTGTGCATAAGAAATCATATCTTTACGATTTTATGAAGCTTCTTCTTGTGGTATCAATAATGCAGGCCATGGGGCATGGGATGGGAAATGTAGATGTCGCTGGTATGCATTCCCAGGTATTTTTCTCCCCAGTATATTAGTAATACTTATGTAGTTAATTGAGAGATGGAGTGAAACAGATGTCAAAGAAATGGGTGCTGGAATCCTATCTTTAAAATTCTTGGGCTTGTCTGTCATTAGAAAAGTGTACATTACCGGTTCAAAGAAGGATCAATTTAAATGTCTTTCCAGCTTAACTGTGTGAAAATGACTATCTCCCTCTACTGTTCCTTAATGCACTGATTTCATTATCTATGTATGATGCTAGACAGAAAGATTAAATCTGAAATGACTTAGTACACTAAGCTTCTCATTGATAGTAAAGTATATTAAACATTTTGTTGCTACTTGTGGATCTTTATTATGTATATATTGCATTTGTTTTGTATTGTAATCGACCGTTTAAGATTTATTTTTGTTTTCTCAGTGGACATGGATGACCTGAAGATCTGCTATGTGCTGAAACATAAGAACAATGCCACCAGTGACACCTTTATTTTCTATGTTGAAGACAATGGTAAGTTTGCTAAATGCTTGAAATTAATTAATTAATTTAACTGGTAAACTTAAATTTGAGATATTTTTAGATAATTAAATAATTAATTTATATCTAATTATCCCAAAATTGTGAACCTAAATATATAAATTTATTTTAGACATAATCATACATAAATTATAAAGGCTTTTGTTGTATTAGCTATAAGGTATGAGTGAGGCAGTTCTCTTTAGGACCAAATAGTCATGAACTTTCTCGTACTTGAGATTCATTTGATGCAAAAAGATGACAACAAACATTACAGTCTATATTGGCTGCTGCCGACATTTGTCTGTTTGGATTATCTGCTTCCTCTCTAAATGAGAACAAACAAATCAGAAAGCCTAATTGGGCTTTATTGAAAGTGGCTTTTCTCCCTCTGGCAAGACCAATATTAGCCTTTTGTCTGAGTCACAAAGTCAGACAGAGGGGTAGCTTGTTAGAACGACCCTCAGTACCAAAGAGCATTTGATATTTAAGACCAGAGGCAAGATAGCAAATAATTACAGCTTAGGTGTGGGAGAAAAGACTGTTTTCCTGCCCAGGGTGACAATTACCCAGCATATTACAGGGCACCTTTAAAGGTGAACTGCTGGATAAACATATACTTTTGGTATACAAAACCAGATGGCTTAAACTCTGTGTATTTATCTATGAAAGTACTCTGTTATTGTACTTTTTTTTATGCCCACTCGGCTTTTATATGAGACTTTCTTGTGTAAATTTGTGAAAAATTGTGAAATTCTCTCTAATTCTCCTGCAGGTGTAGAGTAATTAGCCTTGAACAGCACCATGCTGGAAACAGTTTGTTTAAATGTGGCTGGACCTCATCGGTTATTTAGCTGTTTGCTTTCCTCCACTACTGGAGTAGGTTTCACCATCTCTGGAGAGGTTTGTCCTTTCCCAGTAATCCCATCCTTTGGGGAAATATTTCATTTCTATGTCTTTCCACCTAGAGAGATCTACAGGGAGAGATATAAGAAAGGCTTAATTTTTGGTACTGAGGCTACATACCACTCCAACTTGACCCATGGGTTGAGTTTCACTTCTCTGAATGTTCAAAGATGGTCTCACTTCGCCAGAGCTGAGGGCATTTCTTTTGACAGAAGACCCCTAACTGTAGGGAAGTTTCTCATCTTTTTATTTCAAAGCATTGAACCAGTACAAAAGCCAGTACACTGGCTTATCCCGATTCATTCTACTAGTGTCATAAGGTGCTTTCTGAGAAATGCTCTTATTCAGACATCATACTGTAATCTGCAGGTTCAGTTAGTCGCAGTACAGACACTACAAACAATTGTGGTGTTTTCCCATATGCAGTTACCGAGCTAATTAGAGAGCTGTAAAGATATTCTGCTGCTTTACAGCAGTGTGGCCTGGCTGTCCTGGTAAATGTATTCTTGTCTCTGAAGCTGATTTCACAACCAATTTAACAGCTAAAGTGGATTTGAGTGATATTCAAGTGGCATACTGGTGCGCTCAAGTTTGCAGATTTACACATAACACTTACACATACAGTATAAATTACCCACTACTAGCATATGGCATTTCTCTTTCGTTCTTTCTTTCTTTATTTATTTATTTCTTTCTCTCATTTCCCCTTATCTCATGTCTTTATCATGATTAGCTTCAGGCTATGGCCCCTAGACATCTCTGTTCCCCTGTGCAGGTACACATTCTCAGACAGACTCTCTGAGAGTCAAAGCCTGAGAGGCCCTAGTTTGTCCATAAAGATCAAGCCAGATAGTGCTTTTCCTAATCTGTTGTGTATCATAATATGCCAAGTTTCTCTGTATCTAATAGGTGAAAGATTTCATTAGGTCTCATAGGGGTGTAATCATTGACAACTTGTACAAATTCTTGTCAAACTCGAAACCCTTTTGGACAGAAACAATTGTTCCAGATATTGTCTCCAACTGATGTGTTTAGACATTTTAGATATTTAAAGAATTAGACTCATTCTAAGCATATTAATTAAAACGTTTTAGAGAACAAAGTTATAGTCTCCAGTGGTTGTTTTTCATGGGTACTTAATGAACCTGTAGAAAAGGTTTTAGTAGTTGATTTTAATATGCTTATTGCTGATTTACTGTTCTTGTAGCAAGAAAGCTTCCAGGCTTGTGCTAAAAATAATGTAATTAATTATTCAGTGAGATTTTCATTATTTACATATTTTATATACATTCAAACTGTTTATCTTGATTCTGCTTTTGCCTTTCATATCTTAATAAATATTTGATGTTAACAGGGAAAAGGGGTGCCTGATTTTACATTATTAGTCTTTCTCTAAGGGCTTTGATGCACATGGAGAAATACCTGCAGAGATCTCTAGTGTCTAGGGTTTTAAACTTTCATAAGTGCCATTTAGTAGCAGGCAAAGACTTTATGAATAATTGGAGTGCCAGATGGGTTTTGGGGGTGTGCGAATGGGTGTTTTCTAGTGCCAGTAACTCTCAGACAACAGCTTTGAACCTTCTTGAATGAGGAGGAGATAATGATGTAATGTGTGAAATTGCATCTATGCATGGGCCTAAAATTGTGACACCTGTATATTGTACCCCAAAAGACCAATGCTATGCCTTTAATTTTTAAATCCTATCGATTCTGTGTCCATCAGCAAGGCAGTGAACTCTCAACAGTCCTGGAATGTACAGTGATGTTCACTGTCTGCCTTCTCCCTTGTCTCTGCATCGCCAATAAGGAAAAGAAAATGATCTTCATTTGGTTCCATAGATATTCATAGAAGAAGTGGTGCTTAGAAAAGATTTCCCTTCCATTTTCCAGAGAACGTCACTAACATACTTACAAAGCAGTTTGGAGTCTCCCTAGAGGTTTAGTTTTATTTGACAGTCTATTGTGAGTTATCTGCTCACTCTGAAATTGAGGCAGCCTCTATGCAGTAGACAGGGATCACATTAGATAAATAATTTCTTGGGAGCACTGTTTTTTTTAGACAGTTTTAAAGTTCTTTCAGTGGATAGTATGTGTGTGTTTGTTGCAAAACCTTTATCTGCAGCGTAACTGTACAGGGATATCTGATTGCTTTGTACGGCTTTTCTTAAGGGTGGTGTTCATAGGGCTATTTACATGACACCTACACAAGCCTTTCATGACAACTTGCACAAACCCACATAAATTTGGCATTAGCTCTCATAAAGACTGAATTTGTCCATTTTGATGTCAAATGGACATATCACCTGACACTTTCCAGGTTGACTTACATTAGAAGTCATGACAACTAACATTTTTGTAGTTGTGTTTACTTCTGGTACTATATGTCACTCACTTAATGCTGCTCATGAGGCATAGCTTCCTATGTGAGATTAAGTAAATCTTATATATTATGCATTCTTTTTTTTTTGTTTTTTGCCTCACAACTCATTTGATTTTGCCAGCTGTTTAAGTCCTCGGAACACAGCACACAGAGGACAGGAATATACTGAGTCTCTTACTCCCTATTTAACAATTACAAATAGCTCCATTAGATTCCTTGCTTTTCTGTATGCCCCAAACCCACACATCAGATTTATTGGGGGAAATGTAGGAGTTCAGACACTTCAGGTGGCTCATTTAAGTCGGTTTGCAAAAGGATGAACCATTAGCAGAGTGTGCATATAGATGTATTAGTAGTAGCAGAAATTACAAACTGTACATCATATGGTGCTCTGCTGCTCAGAGTTCCTCTGTGCGTAAAACCGAAGGAAATTAGGAAAAAATATGAAACATTTAATGTTTAATTCATGTTTAATTCAGCATCTGAAATAAGTAAGAATGGGTTAGGTAGACATTAGTAGACATTACTGAGAAGGATTGTACATATAAATAAAGATTATAAAATATATTTTTATATTCTTTTATAAGATTATAAAAGACAAGCTTATTAAATCTGTCTTGGAAATGAAAACATAATGTTGTGACACTTTCTGATGCCTTTATTAAGGAGTAAAACTAGCTGTGACAGGTCTAGGGCCAGTGCAACCTTAGAAAAGATAACCTGATCATTTGCATGACTCTTATACAGTAGCTGGACCAATTGGTTTCCCAAGCATACTGTTATGAAGAAAGTTAATTCTGATGCTATGCAAGTTTATAGTAGTAGAGTACATACTGTATTATACAAGCTTCCAACAAGCATACTAATATATACTCACACACTTGGCATGGCAGGCACAGCGTCGCTGCTGGCTTGCTCATTGGGGATAAATTCATAAATTTAAAATCTATGTCCTGAATTTATATACTTCTGTAAAGCTGCTTTGGGACAATGTCCTTTGTTAAAAGCGCTATACAAATAAACTGAACTTGAACTTGAACGTATACTGTAGTTTATTTTTCATATTTTAGCCTGACAGTGTACACTAAGGCCCTGATTTATTAGGTTCTGAAATAATGAATGCCGTGGAATAAATAGTTTGCATAAAGGGTTTGAGCATTGCAGGTGATTTACAAAGAATAATTGCCTGAATTACATAACATGCAAAGTAGTAGGAGGAAACAATATTCAAAGAATAAACGGTTTACTCTTGAAAGAGAAAACTGAAATCATAGTGTAACACATGCTAAAGGCAAATTGGACAAAAAAACAAAATACTATATGAATTCATTAATAAAAAAGTATAGATATCAGTGTGCATTAATAAAGGCTCTGTTAAAATGCTGTTGGCATCAGGTGTGCAAATGTGGTTAATATCTAATAAACCATCTTTTCGATGGTAATATGTGATCATTTTGGGAATTTTACTGAGGTATAATATAGATATAATATTGTATAACTTTGTTTTCCAAAAACAGGAACAGCCTTCCAGAAATAGGCTTTTAAAAAATTAATACATGGTCTCTAGACATATTAATTTGCTTGCATACTCGAAGTGACATTAAGCCTTTGTAAATCACATTGCAGGTGCAAAACTAATTAATTTTCATTGACATAGCCCTTTAGAAAAAAAAAAAAATATATATATATATATATACAGGTGCATCTCAATAAATTAGAATGTCGTGGAAAAGTTAATTTATTTCAGTAATTCAACTCAAATTGTGAAACTCGTATATTAAATAAATTCAATGCACACAGACTGAAGTAGTTTAAGTCTTTGGTTCTTTTAATTGTGATGATTTTGGCTCACATTTAACAAAAACCCACCAATTCACTATCTCATCAAATTAGAATATGGTGACATGCCAATCAGCTAATCAATTCAAAACACCTGCAAAGGTTTCCTGAGCCTTCAAAATGGTCTCTCAGTTTGGTTCACTAGGTAAGCCACAAACATTCACTGCCAAAGAAGTTGGCTGTTCACAGAGTGCTGTATCCAAGCATGTTAACAGAAAGTTGAGTGGAAGGAAAAAGTGTGGAAGAAAAAGATGCACAACCAACCGAGAGAACCGCAGCCTTATGAGGATTGTCAAGCAAAATCAATTCAAGAATTTGAGTGAACTTCACAAGGAATGGACTGAGGCTGGGGTCAAGGCATCAAGAGCCACCACACACAGACGTGTCAAGGAATTTGGCTACAGTTGTCGTATTCCTCTTGTTAAGTCACTCCTGAACCACAGACAACGTCAGAGGCGTCTTACCTGGGCTAAGGAGAAGAAGAACTGGACTGTTGCCCAGTGGTCCAAAGTCCTCTTTTCAGATGAGAGCAAGTTTTGTATTTCATTTGGAAACCAAGGTCATAGAGTCTGGAGGAAGGGTGGAGAAGCTCACAGCCCAAGTTGCTTGAAGTCCAGTGTTCAGTTTCCACAGTCTGTGATGATTTGGGGTGCAATGTCATCTGCTAGTGTTGGTCCATTGTGTTTTTTGAAAACCAAAGTCACTGCACCCGTTTACCAAGAAATTTTGGAGCACTTCATGCTTCCTTCTGCTGACCAGCTTTTTGAAGATGCTGATTTCATTTTCCCGTAGGATTTGGCACCTGCCCACACTGCCAAAAGCACCAAAAGTTGGTTAAATGACCATGGTGTTGGTGTGCTTGACTGGCCAGCAAACTCACCACACCTGAACCCCATAGAGAATCTATGGGGTATTGTCAAGAGGAAAATGAGAAACAAGAGACCAAAAAATGCAGATGAGCTGAAGGCAACTGTCAAAGAAACCTGGGCTTCCATACCACCTCAGCAGTGCCACAAACTGATCACCTCCATGCCACGCCGAATTGAGGCAGTAATTAAAGCAAAAGGAGCCCCTACCAAGTATTGAGTACATGTACAGTAAATGAACATACTTTCCAGAAGGCCAACAATTCACTAAAAATGTTTTTTTTATTGGTCTTATAAAGTATTCTAATTTGTTGAGATAGTGAATTGGTGGGTTTTTGTTAAATGTGAGCCAAAATCATCACAATTAAAAGAACCAAAGACTTAAACTACTTCAGTCTGTGTGCATTGAATTTATTTAATACACGAGTTTCACAATTTGAGTTGAATTACTGAAATAAATGAACTTTTCCATGACATTCTAATTTATTGAGATGCACCTGTATATATATATATATATATATATATATAAAACACCTCTTGTCTTTTTAATATGCTATATAAATATACACCTGATTTGACTCACGGAACATAAAAGTGAAGAAATTATTATAAACATTAAAATGAATGTAATTGAATAACCCCTGAGTGGAGTAACCGTAAAGAGTTTGGTGTGTGGTTGGGAGATTGTTTGAAACTTCAGGTGGCCTACTGTATAAAATATAACCAGCTAATAAGATCTCTCTGCTTCATGTGTATCAGAGGAAGACTCTTCACCTTCATCTTCACCAGTTTTGTAGCATTTGTGCCACATAATAATATAACACTTAATATTTCTTTAAATTAGTCAAAGCATACATTGTAGATAAGCAGAAAGCTTATTGTGTAAAATACAGTCATTAGTAGGTATATACAGCAGTTTAAGAGGATTCAGAGTTAACTCAAGTTGAGTTAATCACTCAGTGAGGATTTGATATTGAAATTGCGCACATCAGTATTCAGAGCTCAGATTTAACTCCGGACTTTATTCTGCATTATTCAGAAGTTTATGTAAGAGCATGTATTTATGCGCGATTCTGAACTTGGTGAACGATCAAGTGAGGAGAAGCTTTGAGTTCATCGACAGTTTGAAGGTGGAATGAGGGTGTGAGTCATGTCATTGAAATATAATATAATGAATCCTAATGTGCAGTGATTAATGTGATCATTACAATTAGTACTATTCATGCCGCAATATACTGGAAACAGACTCATATTAAAATGTTTATTTCAATGCTTGCCATCTTCTCATTCATTGATGATAATTTATTTATTTATTTTTTAAATCATCTCTTTTTTTTTTTTGTTACATTGTATTACATTTGACCCTGTTTCTTTCTTCTTCGGTCTGAATTTCGTGTCTCTGATTTATTTTATTTTTTTGTGCTGAAAGGCAAGTGCTTGTGTTTAAATGCAGTGGTCTAGACGCTGCTGAAAAACCCAGTCTCAGAGGTTTCTACTAAAAAAATACACACAGAAAAAAGGCAATTTGAGAGTAATTTGCATAATCTGAATGAGACTAATATAAAATTGATTTACGCGGTTGTGTAACCTGTCTCTGAACACACACAACTTTTCCTGCATAAACTTGGACAAACTTTTGAACTTATGTTGCCAACTCTGAATATGACCCATATAAAACAAATACTATACTTATGTAAGGGAGATGTTTTACTAAGTTTGTTGGTGAGTACGGTGATGCTAGAGATGTTTGGACATATGGAGATGTTTGAAGTCTGTGAGGAACCTTGTAACAATATTTTGGACAAGGCATGAGAACGTAAAAACCCAGCCTGCAGCCAGGCCCAGCAAATCACCATGCACAGGATAGGTGTGGTGGCTTATCATTATATGCAAAATTTAGGCTTGCATGAAACAGAGAGCTGAAGTGAAATGGAGATGCTTTACATGCATGAGGAATCGGCAGGACAGAAGCTTATCTTGACCCACATACGGCTGCTTGGTACATGACATGAATGGATGTGTGGGTGACTGTGATGACTTCTACTCATGCATAAGTGAGTGAGTGTGTGTCTGTGTGTGTGTGTGTGTGTGTGGTGTGTGTGTGTGTGTGTGTGTGTGTGTGTGTGTGTGTGTGTGTGAGAGAGAGAGAGAGAGAGAGAGTGTGTGTGTGTGTGTGTGTGTGTGTGTGGTGTGTGTGTGGTGTGTGTGTGTGTGTGTGTGTGTGTGTGTGTGTGTGCAGTCATGGCTTTGAGTGTCTTAATTGAAAGTTACATTGCTAAGGCTAATATTTGCTCTGAAATATTCCACCTTGTCTCTTGGCTTCTTGTCTTGTTTTTATGTTCTTGGAGATTGTCGTTCTGCATTTATGATCTTCCTTTATATTTAATCTATAAGATCTTAGATCTGGCTTTGAATAGGCTATGCCAAAGTGCTAATTTCATGGGCAAGCCTTTACCACTGTTCACCAGGGTCTAATTACATTGGTTAAAATCTCTAGGAATCTCTAGGAACATTGCAGTTTGATTTGCTTTAGTTTCATTTAGATTTTGATTCGGATTTAGTGTGACACAATTATTTATACAGCTCTATGCTATTTTGATTTCTGTTTTATTTATGTAGCCTGGATGAGATTTGTTGCTAGTATCGCGTGAACACTCGTTGCTTTTAAAGCACAATGATTTTTATGCATTATGAAAAACACTAGGCTTAATGTGCCCTAAGTTTATTTTGCATCTGAAATGTTAGTGCTATTTACATTTTTAATTAAAAATGTTTAGCTTACATTGTGTGTGTGCGGGTGTGTGTGTGTGTGTGTGTGTGTGTGTGTGTGTGCGGGTGTGTGTGTGTGTGTGTGTGTGTGTGTGTTCCAAAATCCATAACTGCAATACAGGGGCATGCAGTAATTGATTTCTATTCTCCAATATTTCACTAATAATAATATAATATTGTACTGAAAGACATTTTAATTACAATTTTAATTAATTACTATTGACTGCTGACAGAAGTGAGCATGAACAGATAAAATTTTGATTAAAAGTAAACACCATAAGAAAATACATTAAGCCTTGTGTTTAGAATATTATGTTTCACATCTGCCATACAGGAAAAAACACAATACAGGCTATAAAAAGTAAAAAATAAAACAATGCTTAAGGAATGGGTTTATAATCTATTAATAATTAATAATATATTGTGGTATCCTAAAATGCAATCAGATAAAATCTTTAGACCTATAGATCTATAGATTCCTACCCTAAACAAATTATAACATTGTTTAATCAAAGAATGAAAACCCATAACTCATACATTTTAGTCAGATTGTGATGTTTTGTGCATCAAATCTTTCTTGATAATTGCAGTGCTTCTAAGAATAAAGTATTTTGCCAGTCCCTAAATTTGATGGTACACTCACTGTCCACTTTATTGGGATCACATGTGCACCTGCACATCCATGCAGTTATCTAATCAGCCAATCATGTGGCAGCAGAACAATGTAAAGAGAAAAAAAAATCGTGCAGATACAGGTCAAGAGCTTCAGTTAATATTCACGTCAAACATCAGAATGAAGAAAAAGTGTGGTCTCTGTGACTTTGATTGTGGCATGGATGTTGGTGCCAGATGGGCTGGTTTGAGTATTTTAGAAACTGCTGATCTCCTGGGATTTTCATACACAACAGTCTCTAGAGTTTTTACGTAGAATGGTACGAAAAACAAAAAACTTTGAATAAGTGACAGTTCTGTGGGTGGAAACTGCCAGGATATAGAAACTCAAATAATCACTCTTTACAACCGTGGTGAGCAGAAAAGCATCTCAGTATGCACGAAACATCGAACCTTGAGGTGGATGGGCTACAACAGCAGAAGACCACATCAGGTTCCAGTCCTGCCAATCAAGAACAGGAATCTGAGGCTATAATGGGAACAGGCTGACCCAAACTGGACAGTTGAAGATCAGAAAAATTATGTCAGGATGTAACTTGGCTTGTGCTGACTAACAAATTTGCAATATCAAGATGTTCAGATCTTGATTTTGTAGACCACATTTACATTAACCATGTGAATAAATAAGGAAAACTGTATGATCTGAGGTGGAATTTTTGTCCCTGTTCAGGAGGGAATAAACTGAAGGAGCAGCAGTTCCGCCTGGACTGGTCCTGGATCTCTCTACAGAAACAGAACTACGTGGTGGACGAGCAAGCCGGGGTGCTGGAGGTTGTGCTCAGACGCAGAGGATACCTAGGGGAAACGTCTTTTGTAGGTGAGTCTGTGGTGGATATACAGTCCCCTCCAAAAAGTATTGGAATGTATTGGTAAGGTCAGTTCTTTTGTTTTTGCTATACGCTGAAGTCATTTGGGTTTGAGGTCAAAAGATGAATATGAGAAGATAGATCAGAATTTCAGCTTTCATTTCCTGATGTTTACATCTAGATGTGTTAAACAACTTGGCACCTTTTGTTTGAAGCCTCCCATTTTTCAAGTGATCAAAAATACTGGAACATGTGACTGACAGGTGTTTCTTGTTACCCAGGTGTGCCTAGTTAAATTGATTATTTAAACAGTTAGTAGCTCTGAATATCTACTCTTGGTTTGAGCCCTGGGTTTCGCCTGTGAAGACTGCATTTGTTGTTAAAAAGGATAAACCAACATGAAGATCAGAGAGCTGTCTATAAGGAGAAAAGCAATCCATTATGAAACTGAGAAAAGAGGGGAAATCATTCAGAGCTACTGCACAAGCATTGGGCATAGCCAATACAACAATTAGGAATGTCCTGAAAAAGAAAGAAACCTCTGGTGTACTAACAACCAGACATCAAACTGGTCAGCCAAGGAAAACAACAGCAGTTGATGACAGAAACACTGTGAGGACTGTGAAGACAAATCCAGAAACAACAGTGACATCAGCAACAACCTCCACATGGAAGGGGTGAAGGTTTCACAATCCACTGTTTGACAAAGACTTTGAGAGTGAAGTATATAAGTATAAATATAGAGGTTACCCCACAAGATGCCAAATTCTCATCTATCGTCTCATGTTCATCTTTTGGTCTCCAACCAAAATGTCTTCAGTGTATAGCAAAAACAAAAGAATTGGCCTTTCCGTTCCAATACTTTCAGAGGGGACTGTATTTGTTACCCTGCTATTTATTCTGTCCTTTACCTGTTCACTTGGGTAGCATAATACGCAGTCAGTAGCCTGAGCCATAACCTGAGGCACCTTGTTTATATTTTAACAGTGGTTTTTTTGTGTGTTTGTGTTGTTGTGGTTCTTGTTGTTGTTTTTATTAAATGCACTGCCCTGAATTTTTCCATAATCCCAAATGAAAGGTGATGCAAATGCTCCAATCACTAGACCTTGGCAAAACATAAAATGGACTTCAGTCATTAGCATCGAATAATCTTTTGCATTGAAGTGAGACTGAATTCATGGTGTGAGCTGTTATTGCTCCGGCTTATCAGTGGTGGTTTTTATCCAGTGTATGAGTGGGGTTTTTTTCCCCTCTTTTTTTAGAGGCTAAGATGAAAGCTTGTTGTATCTGCAGTCTCAGAGCAGTCAGAATAATTGTGTGTGTGTGTGTGTGTGTGTGTGTGTGTGTGTGTGTGTGTGTGTGTGTGTGTATACCTACTTATTTTACTTTTCCTGTCACCGATCAAAATCAGTGTCACCATATTCATATTACTGAAGGTTTTGAGTTATGCTGTGTTTGTTTCTGTGTGTGTGTGATATAAAGAGTGTGTATAATAGGAAGTTTTTGCAGAAAAAAAAAACAAGCTAACAAAAAACAGAGGATAAGAAAAGACAGCGATTAAAACAGAAATATCGGAAAAGTGAAACGGGGAAAATGCTCAAACTAATGGGGGTTGAAAAAAAGGAAATGATGTTTCTCTCTCACTTTAGGGAGCTGGAGACTAATTTAGCCCTCTGCATGCTGGCTTTAATCGATAAGCTCATATTTTAATATTTAAACAGCTCAGTCAGGCATTTAGTATATACAACCTTTACTTCCTGACAATCAAAAAAAAAGATGTTTATCCAACGCTCCACCAGGAAGTGCTTTATTTCACGTTACACTATATGGCCAAAAGTATGTGGGCACCTGACCATCACACCCATATGTAGATCTTCCCCAAACTGTTGCCACAAAGTTGGAAGCACAGACTTGTCTAGAACGTCTTTGTGTAGAGTGCCATTATGCTTTTCCTTCACTGGAACTAAGGGGTCCAAACATGTTCCAGCATGACAGTGGTGCTGTGCAGAATGTCAGGTCCATAAAGACATGGTTTGCCAAGGTTAGAGTGGAAGAACTCGAGTGGCCTGCACAGAGCCCTGACCTCAACCTTCTTATAACCACGTCCCAGTGTGGTTATAAGAAATGTAGGCACTCTTTGAATACTAATCAAGTTAGTGGACCAGAACTAACTGTTGTGTAAAAAGCTCATATGGGTGAGATGGTCAGGTGTCTACAAACATTTGTCAATATAGTATAATTAAAATCCTAAATTTGCTCAAAATATAATATCAGAAGGTTCATAGTGACATTAACTGAATATCACTATCAGATTTTACAGTGAAGATTAGACCTTGATTGCAGCATGATTGTTGGTGCCAGAAACTACTGATTATGGAGTAAAATCAGGGTCAGGAGAACCCGAACCTGAATTTGTAATAATGCTTGGAAAAACATGTATATGTGATGTAGAGATGCGCTGATCGACCGGCCAAGGACCGGAATCAGCCAATTTTCCGCATGCTCGGACCGGACCGGTGACCGGCCGGTCAGTCTCATGTCTTTCTGATTCCAAGCTGGTCCATTTTGTTGCCCGCGGTGCAGGGAATAACGTCATGCTCACACTCACAGTCGCATGTAAACATGTCGTTGGCGAAAATGTGAAATCGCATTGACCTGCTGGAGGATCAACAAAGATCGTTTCCCAGCGCTTGCTCCACTTGTCCAAGCCTACCTCTCTGCTCCATGTTCAAGTGTTGAAAGTGAGCGCTTGTTTAACTTGGCTTACCTATTAATTATTTGGAAGAGTATTGTACACTTCAGTTTTGTTCATAGGCTTGTAATCTTTGGACTTTTGTGAGGATGAGTAAAAAAGAGAAAAAGGTCAATTTATATAAAGCAACTCATTTTCAGTTAATTGTTATTTCTACCTCTTTCCAGCCACAGAGCACTTTATTTTGAGAGTTGTTTAAGTGAGAGAAGATCCTGTAACTTAGTGCAGTGGGGTTTTCCCAATTTTACTTATGCTACCTTTTTGTGATATGAATTCAAATTAAATATCAGTGTCACTTGTTTAATTAGCTGTCATTATAAAAGATAAGCAGCTGCTTGATTTCTGACAGACTTATTTTTTACATTTTTACATTAGCAAACCAGCCATGCATATGACTACAGTCAAGCCAGTCTCAGTAGAAACACGTGAGACAAGACTTTTTTTTCTGCTGACTCTAATTTAACACCATAGCATAACAGCTCTCCTGGGATTTTCTCTAGATTTTACACAGAATGGTGTGTGTGTGGGGTGGGTGTGGGGGGGTTCTGTTGTTGAATCATCTTGTTGATGAGAGAGCTCAGATGAGAATGGCCAGACTGGTTGACAAGAAAACTATGAGCAGAAAAGCATCTCAGAACACACCAAGCCTTGAGTAGGATGAGGTACAACAGCAGAAGACCACATCAGGTTCTATTCCAGTCAGTCAAGAACAGGAATCTGAGACTACAGTGAGCACAGGCTCACCAAAATTGGCCAGTTGAAGAAAAACATCTCATGGTATTTTTCCAGCTGTCCACTGTAGCTTCAGATTCCTGTTCTTGGCTCATGAAAATGTGCTTTTATTTTAACCCCTGTAGCGTATCCTAGTTTGAGATTTTGCAAGTTTTTACGCCTCTACCACTTGGTATTCTTTGGGTTGTCCATCTGTGCATCTGTCCCAGATTCTCATTACTGCAATATGTCAAAAACAAGTGGTTGAATGTTATATGGAAATATCATTGTAACCAGCAAATGAACTGATTCGATTTTGGAATAGATCCAAACAGGCTCAAGGTCACAGCAAGGTCGAATGTCTGAAATAGTTTTTCTTAGCTTAGCTAAGCTGAAATAGCTTGCTTACTGTTTGAAGTATATTTTAAAGGTATTTCAGGCAGAAAATTATTTACAAGAAGAACTAGACTTCATCTGGTTACATAAAGGAAATATTCAATGTAGAAAAAGTTGTTATATGACTCGATATCTCTGCTAAGCGTGTGTGTCTTCAAATGTATTAAAAACTACTGAAAAACAAATTAGTAGCTGAAGGTCCACTTGTTCAACTCTTCACAGCTATTCTGCTTTCCCCAGCATACACACCTACGCCCTTCCAGTATTCTCCTGCCGCGTTCCTCTTCCCTACCTCTTCACTTCTTCTCCACATTCTGCACTCTAAGCGCACAGAAAAGCCCTCCTGCTGTCCAAAAGATAGAATTGAAAGTGAAGCTATTCTTTCACTTTTTTACCCCTTTATATTTACTTTCTTTCCACTATCTATATCTCAAGGCTTTCCTCTTTGAAGATTCTTTCCATCATCTTTCATGTATTTTCTATTGTTAAGGGAGCACAGAGGACATAGTAGAGGTTGAATGTGAAATGATTCTCATACTGCCTGGAGACTGTATTCAGATGTAAGCAGAATTCAGATCACGGTGCTTATTTATCAAACCCCTCAGAAAAAGAATCTTGGAGCAGGCTTATTTATTTATTTTGCTATTTGTGGCCTATAGGATTATAATCATATGGTTAGAATGAACCGATCCTAGACCAGCTGTTTTAGTCTCAACTATTATTTAAAGAATAATAAAATATTAGATATTATCGCACTGTCTGATACATGAGCAAGGAGGATTACTGAGCCACAGGCCTGAATTAAGCCCGTATCCTGAAGAAATTTAATTCCACCCAGCTGTTTGGGAGGCTCTGACAGAAGGGACCCTGCCAGCCCCTGTGCTTGAAGTGAATCTGATCAAACACTTTATGGCAGATTCACCACAGATTGCCCCAATGGGAGGGGCGTTCTAGACTTACTTGTCACTCCTTGGCAAGTTGCAGTTACAATATTGTACATATTTGTATTCTGTTATTCCACAACCTTCACTTTCCTGCACATCTTATTGCAGCCAGAAGACTAATATTCTAGAATATTCTAGAATGACATCCATCCCTCATTAGGCATAATTTCAGTGGTATTACTTAAGGATCGCTGACAATTTCTAGGTAATGGAGGTGAAATATGGCCTCTTCATTGATGATTTGCTATTTTCCCAAGTCACCCTATAATTCTATAGGTCTATTCAATGTTTAGAACATCAGAACCTTGTGTAATAATGACACATTGATATAACCTTACAACAGAGGCATGAAGAAAGCATGTCAAACTGAAAAATAAAATTCGTCATTTTAAAGTCACTTCCTCTCTTTACAGAAGAAAGAAACAATGTTGATGCATTTACATTTAAAGAATGAAACCGTGCATTTGTGTCAGTCTTGAATGTGCACCAATAAACTCCATTGTAATGCATTCCACTGTGCAGTGCTTTAAAAGTAGCTGAACTAAACACTCAGCACATTGTTGTTTGTCTTCAAATAACATGGTTGTCTTCATTGAATTTTAGTCAGAACCATGCAGCATCTGTTCAGTAATGAAATATAATAACTGTCCTATCACAAATGAATTTGAAGTGTGTTTGAGAGACTAGTCAGTGCTGCAGTAGATAAAATTCTGGGGTGTTTATGTGTGACATTTTAGCATATGCCCCTGAAATATTTGTCTTATTATTTTACAAGCACAAATTAGCCAGAAAATGGATAGACTGTTTCATGTGAATGTTGCCAAGATGTACAAATTCCAGCAGGCTTCATGTCAGGAATCAGAGATCGATTAGGAGTGTTTCTGCAAAGCCACATTTTGTGGAGGACTTGTGATTTGACAGTAATTACATTTCATTGTGACAGTTATTTCATTTATTTGTGGCACAAAATCAGCACTATTTGGATTGAAATGCAATGAAAATGACCACATTATTTGGAGGAAAGCAATGAAGTATTTAGCATTTAGTTTAGTCCTTTAAAGGAGTGGAATACAATGTAGGTGAATTGATGGCATTTCAAAGTAATGTGCATTCGTTTCAGCATTTCATTCTTTAAATGCAAATCCATGCCTTGTTTTTGCAATAAAGAGATTGAGCAATATGAAAACTGTATGTAGTTTGACATTTTTAAGTTTTGTAATGTGTGACACCAATACCTTTCCATACTGTAATATCAGTTTTGAACAGTTTTGAAGAATCACAAGAAGCAGTACGTGACTGCTATTGTCATGAAAATTATACACAGTCTTATCAGAGCATATAAATTCTGAAACTTAGAGAAGTAGCAGTGCTCTTGTCTACATTAAGGGCCTTTTTCCACAGGGAAGTATGGCCTCACCATTAACCTTAAATTTAGCAAGATGTTTACAGCTTGGGACCTACTAATGGAAGAAAAATCATTGTAATCTTTTCCTCTGCACAAGATTAATATAGCTAAATATGGGGCAATCTTTCCCACACTTTCTCTATTTCTCTCATTTCTTTTGAAGGAATTGACACTTTGGATGGCAGTGCTGAGAAGAAGAAGGACTTTCAGGGGAAATTTCAGAAACAGGTGCAGTTTAACCCAGGTCAGAGCACAGCTACATGGAAGATCAAGATCCTTTCTGATGGGATGTATGAGCAGTCTGAGACATTCAACATCATTCTGTCTGAGCCAGTCATGGCAGCATTGGGGTCACCAGCAGTGGCCACAGTGGAGATCGTGGATCCAGAAGATGGTAAGAAACAAACACAGAGAGAATTTAATGAACAGCTTGAGGTCTTGGAATTTTAAGGTTCTGTATGACAATTCTCTTATTTTAAGATACCAAGGCATAACATTTTGATGCTCAATAAGGTACAAGTTTTCAACTTTTTTTTTTTTTTTTGAAATTAAGCAATATTTTGACTGAAAATATCTCCTTTATATTGCCTTGCATGTAATAACTCATTTTGCAAAGAAAAAAAAAGACAGATAGAACCTTATAATTCCAATGTCTCAGATTGTTTTCCTCCATGGTAGTTTTTTGTAATTAAATTAAATTGCCACTGATTATTGAATTTTAGCAAGACAGGACTGAGAGGAAAAGCAAACATAGAGAGAAATAAACCACAGATACAATAACATTCGACATACAGTATGTCTAAGATGTCATGCTTAATTATAATGTATATATTAACTTATTGCAAATCAGTGCACTTATATTACACATATAGATGGGTGACAAATTAAAGTATAAATTGTTTTAGTAAGGTGTTGGCCTTACACAAGCCACCAGAACAGCTTAAATGTCCCTGGGCATAGATTCTGCAAGTCATAGGAACTGTACTGAAGGGATGAACACCATGCAGTGGTGCTTGAAAGTTTGTGAACCCTTCAGAATTTTCTATATTTCTGCATAAATGTGACCTAAAACATCATCAGATTTCATCATCAGTCCTAAAAATAGAGAACCCAATTAAACAAATGAGACAAAAATATTATACTTGTTCATTTATTTATTGAGGAAAATGATCCAATATCACATATCTGTGAGTGGAAAAAGTATGTGAATCTTTGCTTTCAGTATCTGGTGTGACCCCCTTGTGCAGCAATAACTGCAACTAAATGTTTCCGGTAACTGTTGATCAGTCCTGCTCATCGACTTGGAGGTATTTTAGCCCATTCCTCAGTACAGAACAACTTCAACTCTGGGATGTTGGTGGGTTTCCTCACATAAACTGCTTGCTTCAGGTCCTTCCACAACGTTTCTATTGGATTAAGGTCAGGACTTCAACTTGGCCATTCCAAAACATTAACTTAATTCTTCTTTAACCATTCTTTGGTAGAACGACTTGTGTGCTTAGGGTTGTTGTCTTGCTGTATGACCCAATTTCTTTTGAGATTCAGTTCATGGACAGATTTAGAAATGTCATGGATGATATTTTCCTTTAGAATTCGCTGGAATACTTCAGAATTCATTGTTCCATCAATAATGGCAATTTATCCTTGCCCAGATGCAGCAAAACAGGCCCAAACCATGATACTACCACCACTATGTTTCACAGATTCGATAAGGTTCTTATGATGGAATGCAGTTTTTTACTTTCTCCAAACATAACACTTCTCGTTTAAGCTAAAAATTCTATTTTGGTCTCATCTGTCCACAAAACATTTTTCCAACAGCCTGCTGGCTTGTCCACGTGATTTTTAGTAAACTGTAGAAGGGCAGCAGTGTTCTTTTTGGAGAGCAGTGGCTTTCTCCTTACAACTCTGCCATGCACACCATTGTTGTTCAGTGTTCTCCTGATGGTGAACTCATGAATATTAACATTAGCCAGTGTGAGAGAGGACTATTACACATCTTGCTCTTGGGGTGATTTTTGTTACCCTCCCCAGGAGTGGTCAACCAACAATGGTCTTGAATTTCTTCCATTTGTACACAATTTGTCTGACTGTGGATTGGTGGAGTCCAAACTCTTTAGAGATGGTTTTGTAACCTTTTACTGGGGTCCTCAGAAATCTCCTTTGTTCATGCCCTGATACACTTCCACAAACTTGTGTTGTGAAGATCAGACTAAAGAACAGAACAGACTAAAGAACAGTGAGAGATCCCTGTTATTTAAATAAAACAGGGTGCTCACCCATATCTGAGTGTCATCCCACTGATTAAAAACATCTGACTCTAATTTCACCTT
Organism: Cranoglanis bouderius; assembly: GCA_023630585.1. Classification (NCBI taxonomy): domain Eukaryota; kingdom Metazoa; phylum Chordata; class Actinopteri; order Siluriformes; family Cranoglanididae; genus Cranoglanis; species Cranoglanis bouderius. The sequence continues at coordinate 2,881,431 of CM042550.1, read as the reverse complement.
CAAATTAAACTGCTAATCATAGAGGTTCATATACTTTTGCTACTCACAGATATGTAATATTGGATCATTTTCCTCAATAAATAAATAACTAAGTATAATATTTTTGTCTCATTTGTTTAATTAGGTTTTGTCTACTTTTGTCTACTTTTAGGACTTCTGAAAATCTGATGATGTTTTATGTCATATTTATGCAGAAATATAGAAAATTCTAAAGAGTTCACAAACTTCCAAGCACCACTTTAGCTTCTCAGTTGTTGAGATGTAAGGACTGTGAAGACCATAGCATATTATTTTCATTTTCATTCTCCTCAACCTATTCCTATTTTCATACATACTCATCAACCTGATCCCTCATGTCCTGTGAATGAGGAACTGTTTTTCCTTCCGTTTGTTGCCCTTGTGCAAATATTGAGTCCAGTAATAGACAATATAGTCATGAAGTACATCTTGGGTTACTTGACTGTAACCCTGTTCCCTGAAAAAGTGGGAACGAGATGCTGCGCATCAAACGCTAATGGGAACATTCTTTGTTCCACCGGTTGCGAAGCATGTGTGTCAAACACGCCAAGAATTTGGCTTAAATAACCTCGGTGAGTTACATCATTGATAACGTGCACCTGCAGGTTATAAATAGACGTGAAACAGGCATACCTTCAGGTTACACTTTGTCTGAGAGACGCCAGACCATCTGCAGTGCGGCATTGAGGTGCAGCATCTCGTTCCCGCTTTTTCAGGGAACATGGTTACAGTCAAGTAACCCGAGACGTTCCCTATCAAAAGCTACTCTCGATGCTGCGCATCAAATGCTAATGGGAACGAGAATACCAATGCCGCCGCACTGGAAGTGTCTGAGCCCCCAAGGTTATGTAGTGTGTGCGCACAAACATTGAAGAAGGTCTCAGACATGCCTAAGGGATGTTGACTCAAGGACATGCGAGCCCGGAGTAGCATGGACATCCAAGCTATAGAATCTGACAAATGTGTGCGGAGAGGACCAACCTGCCGCATCACACACGTGCTGCAGGGGGACACCTTTTGCCAAAGTCATAGAAGATGCAACCCCCCTGGTTGAATGGGCCCTAACTCCTAGTGGCGAAGCTTGACCACGTGCCTCGTAGGCTAGGGCAATGGCATCCCTCACCCAATGAGACACAGTTTGCTCAGTGGCAGCCGCCCCCGGTTGCAGCCCCCATAGCATATGAAAAGCTGCTCCAACTTATGCCACTGGCTGGTGCGGTGGACATAAATCTGAAGAGCACGTACTGGACACAGTAAGTGATGTCTTTCTTGCTCCGTCGTCGTGAAAGGCGGAGGACAGAAGGCTTCAAGAACGACCGGATGTATGGTCGAGAATGAAACTTTCGGGAGATAATTAGGGTGAGGATGCAAGATAGCTTTGACCAGCCCGGGGCAAACTCTAGGAACCTAGGACTGTGCGACTGACAGAGCCTGCAAATCCCCAATTCTCTTCAGAGAAATAATGGCCATTAGAAAAACCATCTTTAGGGTCAGAAACCTGAGAGGTGCTGACTCTAGTGGTTTGAAAGGGGTGCGACCAGACCCTCGAGCACTATAGCTAAGTCCCACGAGGGGACTGCCTCAACCGCTTGGCTCCACGAATGAAGCGGGTGACTAAAGGGTACTTTCCCACAGAAACCCCAAAAATCAGAGCATGGCAAGCCGAAATGGCGGCCACATAGACTCTGAGAGTACCAGGACATGCACCTGGGGACAATTTCTCTTGCAGGAACTCCAGCACTGAAACAACTTGGCAGTGAACTGGGTCTAAATGGTGTGCCATACACCAATTTCCGAAAACGTACCACTTGAAGGCATAACTTCTAGTGGAGGGAGCCCTGGCACTTAGAATAGTCTCCACTACGTCGGCTGGAAGCCCAGCATCTCTTAGTTGGTCCCCCTCAGGGGCCAGACATGAAGGTTCCAGAGCTCGGGCCGGGGATGAAATACTGTCCCCTGTGCCTGAGATAGGAGATCTCTCCTTACCGGAATCGCCCACGGCGAGCCATCGAGGAGGGATATTAGATCTGAGAACCATACTCTGGTCGGCCAATGAGGCGCTATCAATAAGAGGCGAGACCCCAGTTGACGGACCTTGGCCAGGACCCCCGGGACCAGAGCAATCGGGGGAAATGTGTGAAGATCCCGTCCGGGCCACATATGGGCCATGGTGTCCAGACCCAGGGGAGCTGGGGGAGTCAGTGAGAAGTAGAGGGGACATTGTGCCATCTCCTGTGAAGCAAAGAGGTCCACCTCTGCTTTGTAAAATCTTTCCCAGATTTGACTGACTACTTCGGGGTGAAGTCTCCATTCCCCGTGTGTCCCAGCCTGCCTGGACAGCAAGTCTGCTCCCACATTCACATGCCCTTGGATGTAAATTGCCCTGAGGGACAGGAACTTGTCCTGTGCCCACAGCAGAATTTGCTGCACTAGCCTGTTCAGGCGGCGCAGAAGCAGTCCGCCCAGGTGATTTATGTAAGAGACTACCGCCATGTTGTCCACCCGCACTAGGAGATGGTAGCCTCTTAACTGCTGGAGGAAGTATTTCAGGGCCCGAAATTGAGCCATCATTTCGAGGCAATTGATGTGCCAGTCGAGAAGATGACCTCTCCAGATCTCTTGGGCTGGATGGCCATCCAAGGCTGCACCCCAACCCATGAGGGAAGCATCTGTTGTTAGCATCTTGCGATGACAACACGGACCTAGAGTGGGACCCAAAGTCAGAAACCGGGGTCTGAACCACATAGAAAGGGTACGAAGCCCCTGGCGCATGACCCTTATTACCTCTGGGGATTGGCCTTTGGATGAAATCCCCTGGCTCTGAGCCACAACTGAAACGATCTCATGTGAAGGAGGCCCAAGGGTATCATCGTGGATGCAGCTGCCATGAGACCTAGAACCTTCTGAAAGTAATGAAGAGTAATTCTCTGGCCTAGCTTGAAGTTCTTTAGGGCATTTAGAATGGATTCGATGTGTGCATGAGACAACTGTGCCTGCATCATGATCGAATCCCATACAACCCAAATACGTTGTCCTCCAAGCAGGAGAGAGAGCGCTTTTCTCTGTGTTGAGTCTCAACCCCAGAGATTCGAGATGAGCCAGGACAACATCCCGATGTCAAAGTGCCAGCTCTTGCAGTTGAGCCAGAATCAGCCAGTCGTTTATGTAATTTAAAATGTGGATGCCCTGGAGTCGCGGAGGAGGCAGTGCTGCATCCATGCATTTCGTGTATGTGCGGGGTGACAAAGCTAGGCCGAATGGAAGAACCTGATACTGGTAAGCTTCACCCCCAAAAGCGAACCTCAAGAACTTCCTGTGTTGTGGCAAGATTTCTACATGAAAAATATGCGTCCTTGAGATCGATTGTCATGAACCAGTCCCCTGATTGGATCTGCGACACAATCATCTTGATCGTCAACATCCTGAACTTGTATGTTCTGAGGTAGCGGTACAACCCGCGAAGATCTAAAATTGGACGCAACCCCCCCATCTTTCTTGGTAACCAGAAAATACCGGCTATAATAGCCTGACTCTCTGTCTGACAGGGGAACACATTCTATGGCCCCTTTTGTCCAGCAGAGCTTGCACTTCCTGTGTCAACAAATGCACTCGCTCCAGTTTGACGGAAGTGGAGACCACGCCATTGAAACGCGGAGGCCGATATGCAAACTGAATCCTGTAGGCCTTCTCTACAGTCCTTTCTGCCCATGGAGAGATATTTGGCAGTAGCTTCCACACTGCCAGCTTCTCTGAAAGGGGCACTAGTTTTGACACTTCGCTTTGATGGGGGGATGTTAGATGTCTGGTGTCCTGAAACATGGCATTAGGCAACCGAACATCTAATATTTCGCTGGAGGCCTCTGTTCCCTGAAACACGAGTGGCGGCAGAGATTGTACAGCGGCCCCCCGAGGGTGCCAGGCAGGAGCCTCTACTTTCTGTTGGAACTTCTTGCGCCCCTACCCGGGGGGCACATCCCCACGGTCCCGGGCACTTGACCCTCAGGACTTGTTTCTGGACGAAATAATCGTCCTCAGATCCGGCCTCTTGCTGGCTGTTGAGATTGGCCGCTCCCAAGTCCCTGCGAGGGGGCACACGGCTCGCCACACTCTGCTTCTGCGACTCTCGCCGCAGGGAGACCGGACTGGGTCGGGGCTGGGTGGCCGACAGCCCTAACGCCTGAGCACGGCAGGGAAGAAACTCATCAAATTTTTGATTTGTCGAGGTTGGGATTCGAACTCCAGTCTGGAGTGGGAAGAGCGAGCATGCAAAAGGTGTGCCACAGAATGGCCAAGCTTGGGGTAATGCCTCCTCACTAATACTCCCGCCCGTGCTTAGGTCCTTCAGTGGGTCAGCCTGGTACGCCTGCAAAGCCACCATGGTGTAAGGGCAGCACCAGCCTGACCCGCTGCTTGAAATGCCTTCCCCACCAGCGACTATGTTACCCTGCAAGGCTTGGTAGGGAGGATAGGCTTCTTAAGTGACAATGCACTCCCAGGGGAGAGATAGCCCGCAAGCGTCTCCCCAGCCTGAGGCATCGTCACATATCCATGCGCCTTAGCACCCATGATAGTCAAAAGATCGACATCAAAGAAACGTGGGGAATAAGGCTTACTCCATGAGCGAGATAACTCCTGTGGAGGTCTGGGAAAAAAAGGGGAGCAATCGATATTGGGATCTCTTGCCTTGGCCACCAAACAGAAATCTGTCGTCTAATGTGTGTGGGGTTCTCTTGCTCCTGTGACCAGTCTAACTTAAGCCTGGCCACCACGTTAGTCACTACCTCGAGTAGCTCCCCAAATGCCTTGTCGTCGCGCAAGGAGTGCTCAGAGGTGGCGCTCTCTCGCAGTGCTCGCACTCAGCGTCCTCAAGAGCAGCAATAGCATGCTCTTCCCCGAGGCACTCCAAACAAAAATCGTGCGGATCATCATCCGGAATAATTTACCACTTACCAAGACAGGGACAACACACACACACACAAAGCGGTCTCGTAGACAAAGAAACCTGAAGGTATGCCTGTTTCACGTCTATTTATAACCTGCAGGTGCACGTTATCAATGACATAACTCACTGAGGTTATTTAAGCCAAATTCTTGGCGTGTTTGACACACACGCTTCGCAACCGGTCGAACAAAGAATGTTCCCATTAGCGTTTGATGCGCAGCATTGAGAGTAGCTTTTGATAGGGAACTAAAGTAATTTATCAGTCTGACAAAATAATAGTTCTGAGATGAATGACCTTTGAGTACTTATTAAGCAATGCTTCTTTCTACATAAAAACCTACTATTTTGCATTCCACTCCATTTTGACCAAAATGTCAGTACAAAGTTCATAATAGTGGGGTCTGAGTTACTGCACAATATCTGGGGGATTTGAATTCCTTTTTCTTTTTTCTTTTTTTGTCACAGCATGGATCCCAGCCTTCTCTCCATGGTACAAACACAAATACAATAAGCCTCATACTGGAGGATTTTTTTTTTTTTTGAAGTAGTCCACAATTATCTAAGCACTTTATCATCCCTTCTGGCTATTATGAACATCCATTTTTCTCCCACATCTAAGTAGACTCATTTTCAAAGTTCTATTAACCACCCAGCATTAAGGCATTACAGAACATCTATTCTGTTATGGTAATTTGCATGTTAGCATGAATAGGAATATGACATGTGAAGGCATTAAGAGATTCTCCTAGAACAACACTGATTAAGGATTTTAGAAGAGTCCTTCCGGAAAAGCACCTGGCGCATTGAGTACAAACACTATATATACTATATAGAGGTATATGTACAAAACACTGCTTTCTAATTAAGCATCAGAGCCGCTGCTAAAATCTTTGTCATGATAAACCTGCAGTTCAGCCCCAGTAATTTGAATTGCCTTTCCCTGTCGAGCATTAGCCGCTCGATGTGTTGGCTTTAGCTTCATTGTTTGCTCCACTGCCTTGAGAGTCTCGCATTCTCACTTTCATAAGCAAACTTAGATTTGTAGGCTATGAATAACCAAAGGCTTATTTTTATTTCACAGTGTGTATGTGTGTGTTTTCCTTTATTGGCTTTGTGGAGTCTCTTGGTAATTATAATTCAGATCTATCACACCAAATGCAGCTGATGCACTCTTAGACTGAACTTATTTCTCCATGGTTAAAAAAAAAAAACTCCATGGCTTCCCCTGTGAGCTAATTACCAGTTTTATGGCAGAGTTTGTTGTTGCTGAGGCCACATTCCCCTGGGAAGCTTAACGTGTTGGAGAGACGTGGCTCTGTCTACTGTCAGGAATGTAGAAGAAGGGAAACACTTGACTAGCCCACATGCTCCAGGCCTGCTGTTCTGCTCCAGTCTCTATGCTTGGGATTAATTACCCTTTTAAGTATTTGTGTTTTTGTGGTAGTCTGCAGTGTGTGTCTGTGTTCATCTTTCCAGATGAACTGAACCCCTGTTCACATTAATATTGTAACACAGTGCTAGGTTTTTCCATCAGTGTGTCTGACCTACTTGCCCTGAGTTGTAGCATGGGTATGAAGATTTTTAGTCATGCAGGACAGATGTTTTAACCCTCATCTGAGGGGTTCATCTGCTCTATGATTACACCACAAGTCTTCATGATTATAATGCAGGTTCAATTGCCTCAACTATATCCAACGTCCGATGTGAGACAGCATGAATCTGAAGTTTAAAGGTTTTCATTGTAAAATGCATGCTGCATTAACACCCAGTCCATTTCTTGTGGCTGTGGAACAAGGATGAAAAAAGGAAAACAGGGTCCATGGGTATAAAATCTAACCCCTGTGCTCTGTCCGAGCATTCAGTAATTGGCTGTTGAAATTGATGTTGCTTTGGAGTTTGTATGAAGAACATACAAACTCTGTTTCTGTTTTCAGCATTGAACAGTGGTGCTAATTACAATTTGCTGTGCAGAATTTAAGACTGAGTCACAAATGTCAAAGAAATGCAGATACAGTCATTCTTTACCAAGGAGTTCACGGAGTAGGACAATGGCAGTTATTCCTAAAACATCTATCCATTTTTAACAATTTTGGCAGCCATAGTAGCAGGAAAATCAAAAAATAATTAGCAGCATTTATGTTAGGATCTCTGAAATTATTTGTTTCTAATTAACTAAGTGTGTGTGTGTGTGTGTGTGTGTGTGTGTGTGTGTGTGTGTAAAAACACTGTAAACTTAATAATGCCTGCAATGTTCAAGGTGATTTAATAATGTCTTTCAAAACAGCTTGTTTTGCTTGTTTGTCTAAATGAATATGTAATTTTGGCCATTTGCACCTAACAGTTCAAAATACAGGGCAGTTTGTATGCAAATAGATTCATTTAGCACCCACAGTGTAATTTACCAAATCTGAAACTCACTTCAAGGACATGACCGATGGGCAGATTTTCCAGAGGAATGTCTCTGTTGAAAAGCATGTCCACACTAGTACAAATAAACAATAGTCTAATAATACCATAAGGCCATACTAACCATACTATGTACCCTGGCCATAACAAGACCATACTGTGTACCTTGTTACATAGTCATTAATGTGAGAGGTAAAGCACAGCATTTTTTTTCTCCATTAAATGTTTAGTGAAGAGATGTGTCTTCAGTCTTCATTTGAATACAGACAGTGACTCAGCTGTTCGGACAGTCAGGGTCAGTACATTCCCCCTGGGTGCCAGTACACAGAAGAGTCTTGATTGGTTTTAAATTGGCATGAGCTCATTTCTGATGTTTGAGAGCAAAATAAAACCATTCTGTGCATGTCTCTGCCTTTAATCAGTGTTATACTTGACACATATGTATGCACATAAGAATTAACTTGCATTTTCACTCTTCCGGGAGATCCAAAGTTTCCGAACATGCAAAAAAAAAAAAATAAATAAATAAATAAATTGTTTAACTTGTTTCTACTCCCAATGTTGTATGTGGCATCAATTAATCTGATTATTCTTTGTAAATGATTGCAACAAGCCCAGAAAACAGCATGTGACAATTTCTACTCTTTATATGAGATCTTAGTAAATCAGGGATTTTGTGTTTAGTTGTATCAGGGAAATTCTGTGTTAGGTTTCAGAGCTGAATATGTTTACTTGCTCTATCTAGTTTGAAGAATTGAAAAATTGCTGATCATGATTTCAGTGTGATCATTTGGGGGGGAGGGAACTGAAAATTAACAACAAGAACAAAATAACAATTAGTATTGCTGTGGCCTCATAACTGCAGGAAATTCTCCTTATTGCTAGTAAGTCTTTGTGGAGCAGAGAAAGTTGTGACACAGTCCAAGTGTAGTTTGATTCTCTAGTGTGTGTTGTGGAAGATCAGGTTGAGTCTGAAAGAGGTGAAGAGAGAGGAAATAATGCCTAGGGAACATGTGGACTCAAAACCAGGATTTCTCGCTCATTAAAACCTGGAGGTAGTGGGTCACTCCTTTTGAAAGCAACCAGCATGATCTCCAATCTATACATTGTTTTTTCCCCCTGTATTTCTCCCTGCCTACACCCCCAGCCTCTCTGTGTCTGCTGTGAAGAAAGACCAGTTATGGTGTGATGAACAGTCTAGAGACGTGAGTGACAGATCAGGATTAATGAGTACAAGCGTGGAGATCTGGGACGAGAGCAGAGTTTGAGATTTTATTTGATTTTATTTTTTTTATTGGTCCCATTGTGGGTGCTAAAAAATAGCTTGCAGGTCTGCTAATTTCACAGCATTGCCAAAAACATCCTTCTTTTGACTGGTTGACCTTTCCCTCCCTCAGTCAGTTTGATGCACTACATTTAAAATTCATTTAAATGTTCACTTGTCCCTGGTATTTTTGAAAATAGAAATACCTGAGTGCACTCCTATTCAGCTAGACAGTTTTATCCACTGTGGTCAATAATAATTGTGGAATGCACAAAACCTTTGAAGAATTGTCTCGCATAAAGGCATCTAAAATCTAATAATAAAAAAATACTGAACCGGTCTGGACTTTGCACCATTTTTTGTAGAATGTAAAAATGCTTAAGTGAGACATTTCCTCAACCCTAGCTCAGTAATAATGTTTTGAATAATCAGCCCATCTTAAATGGTTCTTTAAATTGGCTTCTTCTCAGCCATAAAAATCTTTACTGTTGCTGACATTTTTAGTATGCCAAGAGAAGAATAACACTTTCTCCTGTTTTTGGCAGAGTCTACAGTCTTCATTCCCCAGGCAAGACTTGTTGTCGAGGAGGACATTGGAGAGCTGCTGGTCCCGTTACACAGAAGAGGAGACGTCAGTGAGGAGCTGATGGTGCTCTGCTACACCCTGCAAGGTATGTTCAACCATCTGTGCCACTGTAGCAAATATAGATTGATGCAGGAGCTGGGAAGCCACAGTAACATCAAATACTAGTTACTGAGATCAAAATGTAGTTTTCTTTTGTTTTGGGGCAGTTTATGACTTGATGGCTTCTGAATGTTTATAAACTGCAATAGATACACTAATAGGTAGTCCGAGGCTAACTGCTGATTTATTAATGTAAGGAATAAAACACGATCAGGTGTGCCGTTATAGAGAAATAATCAGTAATGGGACGGTGTGATACTAACCCAAAGTTTTATTCTTCTTATACCATGGCAATTTGCAGACAGTTATAATTTTTAATTTCTTAACGAACAACACCTCATTCTTTTTACTGGTTATAGTTGCATTTAATAACAGTCAATAACACGTCACAGCGGTGACACTGGAGACTCCTTGCGTAAATGTTAAACGTTTATAGAAAGCTTCACCATATCTCATAGTTTTCTTTGTTAGATAATGACACTTTTTTTTAATCCCTTCATTATCAGCCTTAGACAATATGGAGCATCTGCCATACAGCTCCCAGCTCCCCGCTTTGTTCTTTTAGAAACAATGACAATATTAGAATGAATGCATTAATATAAATCTTTGATTTAAATTCTAGCTGAAATACTGTCAGAGCTGATCAACACCCTCTGACCAAGTAGATTTTGTGGTGCAGTTTAACTTGACTTCATTTTTTGTTAAAGATGAACACATCATAACTTTTATGAGTTTGTAGTTACTGTTACTGAGTTCTCAAAGAGCTCAGCTCCTTTTGACCAAGCAGAATAGACAATTCAACCGTGCTGTAATACAAGATCCATTATCGTCATCTTTCATTAATGCTATTTTTAATATTTAAATGCATCTTTAAAGATGAATTAAGAAAAAGAAAGAGGCATTATTTATTTTCAGAAAACATGCAGTTATATTGTTTTCTTCTAATATTTATCTATCTATCTATCTATCTATCTATCTATCTATCTATCTATTTATTTATTTATTTATTTGTGGTTTGTTTTGTTCAGTCTTTTGTAACGCTTTCTGAGCTTTCTCTGCTGTGTCTGGTGTTCTCTGCAGGCTCGGCTACAGGTACAGTCCCCAGCACTGTTCTTTCTTTCTCAGACTACATCTCCCGACCGGAGGGACAGACCAGCGTTCTGCGTTTTGAAAAAGGAGAGACAGAGAAGCTTTGCCGTGTGGTGATCATTGACGACTCACTGTACGAGCCTGAGGAAAGCTTTAACGTCTCTCTCAGCGTGGTGTTAGGTGGCCGCCTCGGCTCTGAATACCCCAGCACATGCATCAGCATCCTGCCAGACCTGGATGATGGTAGGAGACTGCACACAAATGCGGCATATTTCTAGGAGATATATGTACAGGGGATATTATTTTATCAGCAGCTTAAGGCAAAACTGGTAAATAAACAAAACTATAATTACTTGATACTAACAAGTGTCAACAAATGAATACGACGAACCAAAACCAACACAATGCACTATATATATATATATGTGTGTGTGTGTGTGTGTGTGTGTGTGTGTGTGTGTGTGTGTGTGTATATATATATATATATATATATATATATATATATATATATATATATATATATATATATATATATATATACTGTCTCACATTTTTGATCAATCAAGTTTATGGACAACATCTACTTTTCAGACATCTACTGTTTGTTTTATCACAATTTACCAGGTGCACAGGAGAGTCTTCCCTCCAGCACCTTTGTTTCCCTTTATACGCCTGCAAGAATGGATAACGACGAGGTTGTTCAAATCTGCTTGCTTTTTCGGTCTATGAGGAATCATTGTGTTGTAGTCGTAAACATGGGATATTTGTGCTTTCAGCTCTTTTTGTGTTTCTGGTTTATTGTGCTCCTTCTTCAATAGGATAATAGCAACTTATGGATTAAAGCAGGTCTGTGCTATTTCCAGGAGATAAATGAAGTTCTCAGAATGATATATGTTCACTTGTATGTGTGTGCATGCAAATTCACTTATAGCCTGCATCCACATTATAACCTGAACATGGATTGGCAAAAGAAATCTAGTGTGCTTTAAGCCAAGCAGGTGGAAGAAGGTGTGAATAATTTGTTATTTATTTTTGTACTGTGGTCCACATGGAGCTGAATTTTACTTGTGGCTGTGCTCTGGATTTGTGTTAATGTTAGCTGGAGGAGGAAAGTGCTGCTTCATAAGAGCTTACCCTGGGTAGCTTGTTTTGACATGCTGCAGTAGGTAAAGTGCTCTTGAACAATGAAAAAAACTCGGCGTGCACACACACACACACACACATGCACACACAGATGCCCTCTAGGTTTTGGAGGTTCCTGGAAATATCTCATTGTTTCCCCCTTTCCACCTTCCTCACTGAATCTAAATTACAACCCCTGGAACATTAGATGAGTAGATGCATTTTTAAGGGGCCTGTTTAGTTTAGGATTGTTTCTTATTAGGACATTTGATATGTATTGAATAACTACAGTTGAATAACTCTGCCATCACTCAGAGGTATGTGATTATAGACACAGACATAGAGTAGAGAATGTATCTGCAATATACTAAGGGAGACTTTCTGAATGCATGTGTAGTTTAGAATATGCATTGAATATAACATGCCTTATGACCAAAGCACTCATGTAAGTTATGTAGCAAAACTGTATGGCGATGAAAATGGTGAAGATAACCCCCCCAAAAAACTAAGCTCATGAGTTTATAAGCTATATATAAATACTATATAAGCTATATATAATACAGAAATATACACATAGCATTTTCTGCATTCAGTAGCATTGTCTGCTTGCTATATACACAGCTACACACCCCCACAGCCCAGCGTAAGTATGTAAAGTGCTACCTTTCCTGAGGTGATCTTACATGTGCCTTGGGGTGTGAAAGGAGGATTTGAGGGGTGAATGATGGAGGCTGGTGTGTCCAGGTAAACAGACTCCCAGGACCTCTCAGGCCTCGGGAGTGTGATGGCAGTAAGAAGTTCTTGAAGAAGATCTTGTTATCTTGACCTTCTGCTCTTGCCAAACTCAGTTTCACTCCAATCTACTTACACATATATCAGTAGTAGATGTAGATTTGTGTGCACATGTTCTTATATACAGTGAGGTCCAAAAGTCGGAGATCACATTGAAAATCTGGGATTTTTTTATTTTTATTTTTTCATTTAAATTTGGAAATAAACAGAAGGTTTGAGAATTTTGAAATATTTAAAACAATGAAACTAAATGTTTCTGCACTATTTCTAGGTCCCTAATTAAAGGTAAGCAAATTTGTGATATTGATCTTGTTAAATGCTTTGTACAAAAGGTCAGATTTTCCTCATGCTTAATCTCTTTAATTGAAGCATGTGTTCAGAAAACACTGAAGGATTTGGTCTAACATGGATCATAAGGTTTTGCACAAACTTGTGGAGTCCATGCCAGCTTGAGTGCACACTGTCATTAAGGAAAAAAAAAATTGAATGATTTGTCCTCATAGTAAATGATTTGTTATCTTGCTCTCTTTCTCAATTTGTCTCTTCTTCTTCCTCTATATCTCTATAATATATACAGTAGACATGAGTGCAATGCTTCTCTTGATTGTTGACTTTGACACAGATACGCCTTCCTCCTGGAGGGGGTTCTGAATCTAGCCAACTGTTGTGAAGGGGTTTTTCCTTAACCGGGAAATAATTATTTTCTGTCCTGTATTATCATCCATCACAGTTGTTTTCTATGCTTTTTCAGGCCTTTTCGTGTTCCTGAGCTCACTAGTGCATTTTTGTTAAGAATGTACTTGTATTTGGCCACACCTAATGTTATTATCTCTCTAATGAGTTTGTTTTAATTTTTCAGCCTAATGATGGTTTGCTTCACTGGTAATGAAAGTTCTAGCCCTCTTACCTGCTTACTTGTAAGTGAAATAATGAGAGAATAACACACACCTGGCCATGGAACAGCTGAACAGCCAGTTGTCCAATTACTTTTGGTCCCTTAAAAGGGGGTTGGGGTACGCCACATATAAAAAAGTGTTGCAATTGACACACCGTTCATCCAATTTGGATGTAATATTCATTATTTAATTTCAACTCCAATATACTGTGTTAGACAGCTAAAATAACAATAACTTTGTCAATGTCCAAATATTTATGGACCCGACTCTATATGAAATGCATAAAATCATCTCCTGTGATTTCCCCGGACAACAACCTGAAACAGAATGCGTACAGAATGGTGCACAAAAACAAAAATCATCCAGTGAGCATCAGTTCTGCAGTTGTTGATGACAGAGGTCAGGAGAATGGCCAGATTGGTTCAAGCTGACAGGAAGGCTACGATAACTCAAATAACTGCTCTTTACAATTGTGGTGAGCAGAAAAATCATCTCCGAGCATGTCAAACTTTGAGGTGGATGGGTTACAACAGCCGAATTTTTAACTGTCCTTTTCTGTTTGGGTTGGGCTGCTGGAGCAAACCACTGATGTTAGACAAAGGGGGCTTCCACACTGGCAGTTTAGTACGAAACAGAGCACGGTTTGCATTAAAATTTGGTAATGTGAAAGCTGTCATGCGGGCTGGGAAGCGCACTGCGGTACCGAACCCAAGACTACCTATAGGAGGTGGTCTGAGTTCAGTTGCACTGGAACTGAGCCGCGATTCCCATGAAAGTGAATGCAACTCGTACTAGGGTCCATACTTGTTCAGGGGCACACGTGTACCATGAGTGGCATGGGATGTTGTGGGACACAGAAGAGGTCCACTGCTGCATAATATCTGCTGCGCATGATAGCACCAAAATATATATATATTTTTTTAAATATGGTAATGACATAAATGCACCGGGGTTCGATAGAATCAAGTGCGTCTGAAACCAGGCCAATGCTGCTGAGTGCTACCACCACCAAGCTGCCACTGTTGGGCCCTTGAGCAAGGCCCTTAACCCTCAACTGCTCAGATGTATAAATGAGATAAATGTAAGTCGCTCTGGATAAGGGCATCTGCCAAGTGCCATAAATGTAAACGTAAATGAAAACCACCAAACAGAAAACAAATAGTGCGCATCCTATTCGTATCATGTTAATGTACATTGCTGAGGCCCACATCAAAATGCCCCAGCTAGCACGAGTGGGGGTAAAAAACTAATAGTGTGCCGTGCATGATCTGTTCAATATGAATGTATTTGGTTACATCTCTAAGAGGTAGAAATGGCAGCACTGTGTGCATGGTCGGGGAATTTAGGCTCAAGTTCACTCAAGGTCATAATTGGTCTCAACTAGACATGTGTAAAGGGTTATTTTTGTTTGTACCTGCCCAGATTATTTTCTAATGATATTAGTTGGTTCTATTTCCCAAAATATAAACATATAAATATATAAATATAAACAAGTGGCCTAATTTAAACCACTATGGTCCTTTCAGCCAAACATAAGGACCGCCAAACATTTATGTTACAAGACATGAGCTTTGTCCAGCGAGCTTGAGTCATAGGATAGTAAAAACCTCCAGGTTCGCTTGTGCAACTTTTTTGTTGCTTCCTGCAGTATACCCTTATTCATTTATAAATACATTATCCAGTCAATCCAAATATTCGTATTTAGTTACATCCTAGGACAGACGGATGGATGGAAGGATATTGACTTTTATTATAATACCTGAATATGTATTGTAGATGAGCTGTATACTGCAGTGAATATGAAATACATGGGGGGGTCACGGTGGCTTAGTTGTTAACACATTTGCCTTGCAGCTCCAGGGCTGGGGGTTTGATTCCCACCTCCGCCCTGTGTGCACAGAGTTTGCATGTTCTCCCTGTGCTTCGGGGGTTTCCTCCAGGTACTCCGGTTTCCTCCCCCAGTCCAAAGACATGCAATGTAGGCTTATTGGCATTTCCAAATTGTCCGTAGTGTGTGAGTGTGTGTGTGCGATTGTGCTCTGTGATGGGTTGGCACCGCATCTAGGGTGTCCCCCGAATTCCCTGGGATAGGCTCCAGGATCCCCTTGCGACCCTGTGTAGGAAAAGCAGTATAGAAAATGGATGGAAATATGCATATATTTTTCTTTATACCTATCTTGCTATGACTAAACCTGAGGAAAAATGTAAATGTGCAGTTGTGCACATTTAAAATGCAATGCAGTGCAAAATCAGATGTGCATAGGACAGGATTTTTTCCTTTGTATCCACTTGTGCTCTTCTTAACTTCACAGTAAACGTAACTCATAGGTTTAACAGTTCTCAGTGCTTGTATACAGTATAAGCAGTAGAAAGCAGAATTTGACCACCTATCTATTTTATGTGGATGTACACATTAATATGCTATGTGGATACAGACAGAATAAAGACAACCTGATAAAATTGTTTTACAAAACTCACATGTATGAAGAAAGACATGTACCACAGTAGCATATATTTATTGTAATGTATTTTAAAATATTTAAATACATTATGGAAAATTTACATACTGTATTGACGTATTGGAAAATATATTGCATCTCTCTCTCTCTCTCTCTCTCTCTCTCTCTCAGTTTTTCTCTCTGTCTCATGCCTCTTTCCTCTTTCTCCTTCCTCCCGCTCTTTGTGAACGCTAATGGATTTTTTTTGCCCAAAACAAACACAGCCCAAAAGCCGTAACTTGAAGTTGTTTGTCCATTAGCACTGAAGCACTCTTAAGATTAAAAGCTGAGTGAGCTGGTGTTGAGTTTCTGCAGAACAGGGCACTGGTTCATTGTGCAGTGGTACATTCACTACTGACAAAGTGGGACTGCGTTTTTCTGGTTTTCTTTTCTTATCCGTCTATCAGTGTGACCAACAAGACCACACACTAAGATGATGCAGAAGGTGTGTCTGAGACATCATTAAGTGAGGACAAGAAAGTTTATTTACTGAACTCGGATGGAGTCACTATTAGTCACTCTGCACTAGCAACAACAGAAACACCGCTCCAGGAAGAAATGCCTTTGGTGCTGTTTCCTGAGCTGTGAAACATAAATATACACATTTTTAGACATTTTAGAATGTCTTTGGAGACATTTTGTCACTTTTGCTTATAATTGCTACCTCAGAGCAGACAGAGATGCAGTTAGAGAGAGGCTGAATTATTGGTTTTGTTTTGAGTGCTCAGACATAGTCCCTCAGAATCAAAGCATTTCATCAAGTGTGAAGCATTTAAATGAACTTTCAAGCAAATGTGATATTATACCTTAGTAAATGACAGCTTTGATATGTAGCCGTAGCACATGTACAAGGCTGTAACATTGTTTTTCTGGAATGCCTTTGTTCAGAATCATTGGCTGATTCTGAATCACAGTACTTCACACTTTGTTGTAAAAATAGCAAAAGTTGTTCTTAGAGAAGACAGAGAGGATACCTATTTATTCATTTCATTTGCCCTGTTTTTTTTTTGTTTGTTTGTTTGTTTGTTTTTTAGCAGGCAGTGAGATCAGGTTGGTTTGATTTTGACAAACATTTCAAACTCAAACCTGGCTATTTTTTATCAGAAGTACACTTTTATATTAGGGCTCAGATATTAAAAAACATGACGGGCTTGTGTTATGGGGAAGCGAGGAGGGGGGTCTCAGTGAAACAGACTTGGGTTATACTGTTGTGCTTTTTAGACTAGGAGGCATTACAGAGCTTTTAATCTTTGTAATGTTGTTGCTCTTGCAGTCTGTATATAGTCACTGGAGTGAGCTGCACATATATCCAGGGGCATTAGCTGGACTGTTAATCATCTAGTGCTGAGCTTAGATTTTTCTCCATCAAAAAAACTTTTAAAAACGTACTTCTAAATAGACTATTTCCTTGCATGTGAGGTCTAATTGCTTTAAAAATGTGAAAATTGGACAAAAGCTGTATTTATCATAAAACTTGTCTCGAGTGTTATCAATATTTGCAGGACTACCAGAGCGATAAACTTTTTGGCTATCTAACACGAGACTAGGCTCGTAACGGCACATATCCATTTTCCCCCTCACACTAACTGACTGTGTGAGCTAGCATTTGGCAGAATTGAGACCTGTCAGCCAATAAGACACAAGTATTTCCACATATTTTCCCGTAAACCCTGTCTGATTGGTCTCGCCTCCGGACTGAGGATAAAATACAACACTCAGTTCACTGAAGATACAAAATTACAGCACTGCCTTCTTCTTTTACTGACATTCATTTATGTAGTGACAACTCCAAGTGGAGAATTATTAGGGGCTAAAGAAAAAATCTTCGGGGCTACAGCCCCTGCATATACTGTACTGTATCTGCCTTACTGGGAAGCAGCTCAGTGGTAGCCAGACATTGCACATTTCTGGGCCTTCTGCTACCTTCAAAAAAAAGTTTGATTTGAAACTGTTCTTGCTGAATTCAGACTATTCAGAATTAATTCTAACCCTCCACTAATTAAATACAAATGTACATGTTTCACTATAACTACCTTGGCTCAATGGAAGTCAGTAAGCTATTTCTGTGTCAACATTTGTTATGGCAAAGCTTGGTAACATTTACTTGAGCTTCACTGAGATTTCAGCCTCTTACTGTACCTACAAACATAATTAGGTGACAAATTACATGGAACAAAAAAATATATATTATGTATATTATGACTTATGACAGTAGTAAGGTGTTCTGCCACAGTGAGCCACCAGAACAGCTTCAATCTGCCTTATTATAGATTCTCCAAGTCCCAAAAACCATCTAGAGGTATGGACATGATTCTTCCAAAACATATTTCCTTAGTTGGTGCTTTGATGCTGGTGGTAGAGAGCACTGTCTAACATCTCCCAGAGGTGTGAGATCTGGGTCCATAGTCCACAGTATGATTTCCAGTATTTCTTACCTGTGATAGTTTCAGAAAGCATATACAAGTCATCATTGGTAATGTAAATGGTAGCCCTACAAACAACCTTTCTGATGGAAGAGGTAACAGTATTGGCTAGTAGTACTGGCTTTAAAAAATCCTTTTTTTTTGTGCTCAGCTCTATTTTACTGGGGGTTTTTTTAGGCGGATTTAAAAGCCATGAAATTCATCATGCCACAGAATTAGGGGCATATATATAGCATCTACTCCTACAGTGAGTGGGTATTTTCTTTTTCAATGTTATCAACCTTTCTTTAATCAAAATTTACTGCAAAAATGAATGCTTTTGCAGTAATTCAGTTACTGATACCACTAAAATATATTGTTTTCTCCTAGCTCCCGTGTTCTACTTCGGTGATGCAGAATACCACGTGGACGAGAGCCAAGGTCACATTGATGTGCGAGTGTGGAGGACAGGAACAGACCTCTCCAAAGCAGCCACTGTCACTGTCAGATCTCGTAAAACGGATCCAGTGTCAGCTGAAGGTACAGATCTGCACCACATTTGCAAGAAGATGGAATGAAAAAGTATTACAAATGACTGGTGTTTGTGGATATGAAACTAAAATGTGATTTCATTCTCTCTCACATTACCTTCAGCACACACACACACACACACACACACACACACACACACAAACACATGAATGGTTTTGTGTGTGTTTTTCTATAAATATTTGAGTAACAGCTGGTGGTGATATTGAGTGAGAGGGCTACAAATATTTACTACCTACGGGGTGGCTGTGGCTCAGGTGGTAGAGCCGGTTGTCCACTAATCGCAGGGTTGGTGGTTTGATGCCACATGCCGAAGTGTCCTTGGGCAAGACATTGAACCCCAAGTTGCTCCCGATGGCAACTCTGCTGCCATTGGTGTGTATGGGTGACAGAGAAACAGTGTAAAGCTCTTTGTAAAACTGCTAAGGTTAAAAGGTGCTATATAAGTGCAGACCATTTACTACCTTTCAGTAAGTCACTGTTATGAAACCATTAGGGTTGAGCAGTATGACATGGGGTTTCATTCTTGGCATAAAAATATTATGCATGCACACAAGAACACAGACACACACTCATTGAAAGGCAGCACTATCCAAGTCAAGTCTTTCATCATGCCGCATCTCTTCTAAATAGCAAACATGGAATAAAGCTCCTCTTGCCATTATCCAACTCTGTCATTCAAACTAAGAAACAAAACTAAACAGTTTTGTCATTTATCCATTTGTGTAATTTCTATTTTGAGTAGACAATAAGTCTGTTTACTCCTAGTTTCTCCTTCAAAGGTATTTATCAAGCTAGTAATCCACCTAATTTTTCATCCTTACACACTTCTCAGTCACTACAGTTGATGTGTTATGGATGTGTTATGGTGTCTCAGCAAAGCGAGCTTCAAATAAATTAGCCCCAAAGGCTACCAAATCTAAAGGGGTGATGTTCTTCATGGTTCCACAAAAGTAAAAAAGAATCCACTTCGAGTCATTTATTAAAAGCAAATAAGACATTGTGGATAGCAAAAATGTAACCTTTTTTCTTGAAAGATTTTGTTCAAATCAAAATAGATAAATAGTACATTTATTATTAAATAGTGAGCAGAACTACAGACTTTCAGTCTCAAATGACAGATCAGCATTTTAAACTACATTTTTACTTTTTTTCTTCATAATGACAGCAAGTACATTCTGTTTAGTCATGTTTTGCATATCAAGGAATCTGCTTAATTATTTATGTACCACTTTAACATGGATTCAGTATAAGCAAGTCTCAGTCTAGTAAATATTTCTAATGTTTCTAATGTTCAGTGATGCCCAGCTGCAGTGTGGCATTGTGAAGAATGCATTACTGATGAGAATTTGTGTCTTTAGAAAAGAATCAGCACATGCTGGAAACTGATGTTTGGGTAAAATAATCAGTCACCTATTAAAGAAGATTAATAAAAAAAAATCACATTTAAAACTCAGAAAATATGCTTTATTTTTCTTGACTTCTTGCAGAAAAACTGCAAGAATTAAAATAATGTTATTTATATAAAATTCTTTTTGAGGAAAAAGGCAGTAAAGGGTTAGCGCACAGATATGTGTACAACCTGAAAAACCTGAAAGCAAAATTTGTATTTAGTCATTTAGCAGATGCTCTTAACAGCTGCTAAAAGGATGTAAATCCAAAGCACCTAGTGAATCTACAAGGATTTTCAGCAAAGAGAAATAGTTTGTACTAGAGTGGTATAGGTGGTGGCGAAAACACCAAACAATGATACAAAGTTCATAAACAGTAATACAAGGTTCAGTAAAGAATTTTGTTAAAGAAGTTGGTTAAAAGGTCTTACCGAGTAACACACTATGTCAAAATTGAAAGAAATTCCAGAAGTGATGCAGAAGAAGGTGATTGAAATACATCGGTCTGGGAAGGGTTACAAAGCTATTTCAAAGGCTCTGGGACTCCAAAGAACCACAGTGAGAGCCATTATCTCCAAATGGAAAAACTCGGCACAGTAGTGAACCTTCCCAGAAGTGGCCGACCTTCCAAAATTCCTCCAAGAGCACAGCAACTACTCATCCAGCAAGCCACAAAAGAGTCAAGGACATCATCAAAGGACCTACAGGCCTCTCTTGCATCAATAAAGGTCACTGTTCATGACTCCACTATCAGAAAGACACTGGGCAAAAATGGCATCCATGGAAGAGTGATGAGGCGAAAACCACTGCTAACCCAGAAGAACATTAAGGCTTGTCTGAATTTTGCCAAAACTCACCTTGATGATCCTTAAACCTTTTGGGAGAATGTTCTGTGTATTGATGAGTCGAAAGTGGAACTGTTTGGAAGACAAGGGCGCCGTTACATCTCACGTAAACCAAACACAGAATTCCACAAAAAGATCATCATACCTATGGTCAAGCATGGTGGTGGAAGTGTGATGGTGTGGGGATGCTTTGCTGCTTCAGAGCCTGGGCAACTTGCAATAATTGAGGGAAACATGAATTCTGCTCTCTACCAGAAAATCCTAAAGGAGAATGTCCGGTCTTCAGTCCGTAAGTTGACACTCAAGCGCAACTGGATTATGCAGCAAGACAATGATCCAAAGCATAGGAGTAAGTCCAAGTCCTAGAAGTAAATGAAAGACTGATCTCCAGTTATCTGAAGCGTTTGGTTGCAGTTATTGCTGGTAAAGGTGGCACAACCAGATTTTAAGTTCAAGGGGGCAATTAGTTTTTGGTGGAAAAAAAAAACTTTTTTTGCGATAATAAAAATAAATAAATAAAAACTGTATTGTGTATTTACTCAGGTTGCCTTTGTTTTATGTTGTATTTCGTTTGAAGATCTAAAATTGTTTAGTATAAGATATACACAAAGACAGAAGAAATCAGTGCTTTTTCACAGCACTGTAGTCTTATGTCTCTCTTACTTCACTTTTTTGTCTTCTAGCTGGAGTGGACTATGTGGGCATCAGTAAGAATTTGGACTTTGCCCCAGGGGTGAACATGCAAACCATC
This sequence comes from Cranoglanis bouderius, assembly GCA_023630585.1. Taxonomy (NCBI): domain Eukaryota; kingdom Metazoa; phylum Chordata; class Actinopteri; order Siluriformes; family Cranoglanididae; genus Cranoglanis; species Cranoglanis bouderius. The sequence goes on along the minus strand of CM042550.1, from coordinate 2,859,781 downwards.
CGCGTCACAATTCTGGACGATCTCGGCCAGCCGCTGCTTGAGGGCACTGAGAAATTCGAGCTTGTCCTGCGATTGCCCTCAAATGCGATTCTGGGGGAGCCGGCAAGAGCCACCGTCTTAATTAACGATTCCATCTCAGACTGTTAGTGTATTATTACATAAACCCACCGTAGACACCATTGTATTTGGGCAATTTCTACTCAACCATACAAATCTATATTATAAAAAGTTTGTGAATTCCTTATCAATCTCTAATGTTACAGTGCCAAAGATGCAGTTTAAACATCCTCTTCTGACTGGAGAAGAAAGCGATAGACGTCTCACTGCTGTGGTCCAGCGCAGTGGAGATACCACACACCGATCCACTGTGCGTTGTTACACACGCCAGGGTTCTGCTCAGGTGGCCAGTGACTTTGAAGAGAGACCCAACACTGATGCATCTATCATCACCTTCTTACCAGGTAAAGTGTGTAGACAGTGCAGCATGTGTGAGGAGACTGACTTTGACCACCTGCTCAGATGTTTCTATTTGAAAGACAAACACATGACCAAGTATAATAACAGGAAGTGCTGTTTGTGCTGTGTTAGACTTGCCTGAAAAGTCCACTATGACATTTAAAAAAATCATTATTTGATAAAAACATACAAAATATAACCCTGTGTTTAATTCATACATTAAGATAGAGAATTTTTTTTTTTTACTTTTTTTTTTTTTTTTTTTTAATAAATAAATTGTATGTAAATATCTTGTACTTGCTTCATTTCTGAAATAGTGATTTATGTTTTATTCAAATGTGTTCCCATCACAGAGTCTCTTGTTTTCTCATAATGACTAACAACAGATACTGATTTAGTTAGTACAGTCCTCAATCAAACCCCAGTCTGCACCACAGTCCCATCGAGCCTCTAACACGGCTTGACTTGACCCACCATCCCTTTGGGTACAGGGAAGACATGCATCAAGACTTCTCCCTGTCCTGCCACCAGCTGGTGGAGTGAACTTTCCCTTGCTGCCCAAACAGCTGAGTCACTGTCTGTCTTCAAACAAACACTGAAGATCTACTTTTTCATTTAACATTTAAATGAGCACTAATTTTAAAAACAGTTTTTTGTTGTTTTTTTTATTCCTGTCTACTCCTAATCCTATTTATTCATCTCTAACAGGACTTAACTTGATAGTATTCTTAGATCTTGCATGAGAATATGTTTCCCTGGACACTGTAAAGCTGTCACCTGGATAAGGGAATCTTCTTAATGCTCTAAATGTAAATGTAATTTCAGATGCACCTCCTGTCTTTTAGAGCTGTGAAGCTATCAGGACAACACAATCTGTCTGTGCAATCACAGTAAGCCTATACGATTGATTGACAAATCCAAAAGAGGGTGGTTCAATTTGGAACACCTATGGCAAATTAGAAGACAATCTGTTTGGAAACAGACAGACAACTCAATGGCCAATGTGGTTCACGGACAGGGCAGAGACAGAGGCGTTTGACCAGGCTGCCTTAGTACATGATTCGAAAACCAGATCGAAAACTTTTACTGTGGTGCGCTGTCATTGTTATGGATGACACTACACTGCCCATCAGACCAGGCCTACTTTTCCAAATGATCAGGTCACTGTGGTACAGCAGACCACACACTTTGAAATTAGGGCTATGGCCCCTGAGAGCAACCCCGGCATACTGCCGTGTGCACAAAATGTCAGGCACATTATACGTACCGTTTTCTCACAATGGTGTGACAATAGACACAAACCCATTATCTTGCACTGCATATGATGTTTTTGGTATGGTATGCACTATCTATGAGTGCTGTCTATTATTATCTTGTGAGATGCATCATCAGGGCATATTATGAACCCTCATGACAGTTTTGATACCCAGCCTCCACTGGTTCTAAAGGAAACCGCCCTGTAATTCCTGAATGAAAGGAAGTAGAATGGAATGGAATGGAAAGTTCTGTACAGTCCACTCTGAAACTACTGGAATGGCAAGGCCAATTCTAGTGTTTTTGCTGTATACTGAAGACATTTGGGTTTTAGATCAAAATATGAATATGAGAATAGAGTTTAGAATTTCAGCTTTCATTTTCTGGTATTTGTATGTACAGTTGCAATCAGGATTATTCAACCCCCATTGCAAATCAGGTTTATTGTCAAAATCTGTCAAAAAACAACGAATGCTTCAAGTGGTTTCCCCAAATTCAACTGAAAATGTAACTTATAATGACATTGAATAATTTTGATTGCAACTGTAGATGTGTTTAAATGACATAGAACATAACACATTTTGTATCAGACCACCCAATTTGTAGGCAAAAAATATCGGAATATATTGTGTTCCTTGTTAATCAGGTGTGCTCTGTTAGATTGATTGTTTAAACAATAAATAGCTCTGAATATCTTCTCTTGGTTTTAGCCTTCAGAAGACTGCATTTGTTGTTAAAAAGGATAAACCAACATGAAGATCAGAGAGCTGTCTATGGGAGAAAATCAAGCCATTTTGAAGCTGAGAAAAGGGGCATAGCCAGTACAACAATTTGTAATGTTCTGAACGAGAAAGAAACCACTGGTGTACTGAGCACCAGGCACTGAATGGGTTGACCAAGGCAAGCAACAACAGCTGATGACAGAAACATTGTGAGAGCTATGAAGAAAAACCCAAAAACCCAGTCAGTGACCTCACCAACAACCTCCACAGGGGAGGGGTGAAGGTATCACAATTCACTGTTTGAAGAAGACTTCAAGAGCAGAAATATAGAGGCCATACCAGAACCAAGATTAACCTCTACCAAAGTGTGGAGAATGAAAGGATCTGCTCATGATCCAAAACATACAAGCTCATCTGTGAAACATGGTGGAGGTAGTGTCATGGCTTGGGCTTGCATGGCTGCTTCTGGAACAGTCTCACTAATCTTTATTGATGATAACTCATGATGGTAGCCACAGAATGAATTCAGAAGTTTACAGGAACATTTTGTCTACCAATTTACAGAGAAATGCATCCAATCTAATTAGGATGAGCTTCATCATGCAGCAAGACAGTGACCCAAAAAATACTGCCAATTCAACAAAGGACTTTATCAGGGGGGAAAAGTGGAAGGTTTGAGACCGGCCAAGTCAATCTCCAGACTTCAACCCGATTGAGCAGAATTTCACCTCGTAAAGACTGAGAGACTGAAAGAAGAAGCCCCCCAAACAACAACTGAAAGAAGCTGCAGTAAAAGCCTAGAAAAGCATCACAAAAGAAGAAAACCAACAGTTTGGTGATGTCAGTTTGTCGCAGGCTTGATGCAGTTATTGCAAACAAGGGATATGCAACAAATATTAAGTGTTATTTACTTTAATTTCTCACCTAAAATCGGGTGGTCTGATAAAAAAGGTTCTATGTTTATTGTTGTTTAACACATCTAGATGTAAATACCAGGAAATAAAAGCTTAAATCCTAAACTCTCGTCCCATATCCATCTTTTAATCTAAAAACCCAAATGTCTTTGGTATATAGCACAATCAAATTAATTGGCCTTGCCATTCCAATAGTTTTGGAGGGGGGTGTAAGTAACCGTGGTTCTATGACTGATCAATGGGCTGCTTCCTCCACCTGGGTCACTTGGTTTGACAAGTATGGGCAGAGGATAAGCATGACATAGTGGGGGCCTTTTACAAGCTGCGCATGTGAAGTGATAGTTACATACTGTATAACCTTCCAAATTTTGTGTGTTCATTTCTCATACTGGAAATTACTGAAATTAAAAACTGCTGTTTCAGATATACATATGTTTCAATTTGCCAAGAAGCATATGATCGAAGACATTTACAGCAGCTGATAAAATTGAAGATATAACTTAATTTGAGATTAAATATACAGTTATAGATTTTAAAAAAGACCTTCATAGATATATTTCATGGCCTTCTAGTGTCAGCTATATACATACAAAAGGGGTTGATCCCTCTGATCTTTCTCTCTCAAGGTGATACGGAGAAGCCATGTGTGTTAACTCTGGTGGACGACTCGGTGTATGAAGAGGAGGAGGAGGAGATGAGGCTTGTGCTCGGGAGTGCTACGAGTGACTCTCCGTATGGAGCAACAATAGGCACAAAGAACGAAACACTCGTCAAGATTAAAGACAGTGCTGACAGTAAGAGAGAAAGAAAACACCATTGTATTCTTATTTCTTTTGTATATTTTATAAAAGAGAATTCTTTGTCAGGATTGACAGGGGTCTTACAAATTCTTGCACTGACCTGGAAGGAGCACTATTTCAGCATTTTCCACTTTTAATGCATGAAACCAAAATGGCTATGACATTTATAAATAACAAGTAAAAACACTATAAATGTCAACAACAAAAAATTATTAAAACCATATCACATGGATGTCTTTTTACAGTAAAAGTTTATTTAAGGTATGAACACTTTTAGCTACAAGGCGAAGTAGACAGACAAGTAGAGGACCACAATAATATATAACTAGCTATATGGTTAGCTAACTAGCTAGCAGGGTAAAGTAATGAAATTACATCAACAGTCAGGTATTTATCCAGTTTCTTAGAGTCCTGTTGTCCTGATTCCTCAACATTTCTTCTAGTGGTCAATGCAGTGTAATAGATTCCCAAGGAGAAATGTCAGGTGTAACTCAACAAGAGTGTTTTAAAAACAGCACTTATCTTCTTATCTTCGAAAGATTCAAGTTATACTTCTGAAAAATATATAGAGATTGATTATATTAGTTTATTGATACAAACACAGAATAATTAATTAAAATGTCACCCTTCTTTTCAGAGCCAATTATCAAGTTTGCTGAGACAAAGATGAGTGTGAGCGAGCCGAACGAGTCAGGGAAGATAAGCGTTGTGCGGATCGCTGTGCGTCGAGTGGGAGATTCCTCCAAAGTGTCTGTAGTGAGAGTACACACTAAAGACGGTTCAGCTGTGTCGGGAGAAGACTATCACCCCATCTCTCAGGGTGAGGAAGCTCACAGCACTGTGCAGAGTGAAGCTACATTTCTCTCTTTTCAGCCTTTGTATGTGAATAATATCTGACTCTGGATAAGTAGTTACATTAAAACGTCCTATGAATTCCATGTGCTTAATGCTTTATGGTTGTGCTTATAGTTAGGGTTGCTGGATGGGGTTGATTTGTTCCAAATAATCACTATTTTTATATCTTCCTAACTGGCTACAAATAGTCTCAAACTGTGGATAAATAGCATCTAAATGAAATGTTATGCACAAGGTCATTTGTTTCTAGACCAATGGCAACCCTAGTAGAATTACAAGGATGTACAGCCGTGGCCAAAAGTTTTGAGAATGACACAAATATTAATTTTCACAAAGTCGACTGCTTCAGTGTTTTTAGATCTTTTTGTCAGATGTTACTAACTGTTACTGAAGTATAATCACAAGCATTTCATAAGTGTCAATGGCTTTTATTGACAATTACATGAAGTTTATGCAAAGAGTCAATATTTGCAGTGTTGACCCTTCTTTTTCAAGACCTCTGCAATTCGCCCTGGCATGCTGTCAATCAACTTCTGGGCCACATCCTGACTGATGGCAGCCCATTCTTGCATAATCAATGCTTGGAGTTTGTCAGAGTTTGTGGGTTTTTGTTTGTCCACCCGCCTCTTGAGGATTGACCACAAATTCTCAATGGGATTAAGGTCTGGGGAGTTTCCTGGCCATGGACCCAAAATGTCGATGTTTTGTTCCCCGAGCCACTTCGTTATCACTTTTGCCTTGTGGCAAGGTGCCCCATCATGCTGGAAAAGGCATTGTTCATCACCAAACTGTTCTTGGATGGTTGGGAGAAGTTGCTCTCTGAGGATGTTTTTGTACCATTCTTTATGTGTTCTTAGGCAAAATTGTGAGTGAGCCCACTCCCTTGGCTGAGAAGAAACCCCACACGAGTGGTCAAAGGATGCTTTACTGTTGGCATGACACAGGACTGATGGTAGCGCTCACATTTTCTTCTCCGGACAAGCTTTTTTCCAGATGCCCCAAATCGGAAAGGGGATTCATCAGAGAAAATGACATTACCCCAGTCCTCAGCAGTCCAATCCCTGTACTTTTTGCAGAATAGCAGTCTGTCCCTGATGTTTTTCCTGGAGAGAAGTGGCTTCTTTGCTGCCCTTCTTGACACCAGGCCATCCTCCAAAAGTCTTCGCCTTACTGTGCGTGCAGACGCACTCACACCTGCCTGCTGCCATTCCTGAGCAAGCTCTGCACTGGTGGTGCCCCGATCCCACAGCTGAATCAACTTTAGGAGACGGTCCTGGCGCTTGCTGGACTTTCTTGGGCGCCCTGAAGCCTTCTTCACAACAGTTGATCCTCTCTCCTTGAAGGTCTTGATGATCCAATAAATGGTTGATTTAGGTGCAATCTTACTAGCAGCAATATCCTTGCCTGTGAATCCCTTTTTGTGCAAAGCAATGATGGCTGCACGTGTTTCCTTGCAGGTAACCATAGTTAACAGAGGAAAAACAATAATTTCAAACACCACCCTCCTTTTAAAGCTTCCAGTCTGTTATTCTAACTCAATCAGCATGACAGAGTGATCTCCAGCCTTGTCCTCATTAACACTCTCACCTGTGTTAACGAGAGAATCACTGACATGATGTCAGCTGGTCCTTTTGTGGAAGGGCTGAAATGCAGTGGACATGTTTTTTTTTTTTGGGATTAAGTTCATTTTCATGGCAAAGTGGGACTTTAATGAAATTGATTGCGATTCATCTGATCACTCTTCATAACATTCTGGAGTATATGCAAATTGCCATCATAAAAACTGAGGCAGCAGACTTTGTAAAAATTAATATTTGTGTCATTCTCAAAACTTTTGGCCACGGCTGTATACCAAGCCGAGATTTGGCTACAGAAGTAAGCTCTTGGTTATGGCATACATGTACAGGAGAGGTTTTGTCCAGAATCCTCATATATCTTTACATTTCTACCCACACTGAGGATGCTGGCATTTGTATGTGTTCATGTGCAGATGTTGAATTTAAGGAAGGTGAAACAGAACATTTTGTGGAGGTGGAGGTCCTGTTTGATGGGGCCAGAGAAATGAGAGAAGCCTTCACTGTCCACCTCAAACCTGATGAGAACATGGTGGCTGAGATCCAGGTATAGCGATCATTTTGTTTAATGTTACACATACAGAATGTACAGAATACAGAATGTTTCTATCTGTATTAGACATCTCTATGCATACAAAGTTTCAACTGGCAGTACAAGCTGATTATGCTGCTGCTGCTGCTTGTTCAATATTTGAAGACACCTTGCTTTTTTAATTTAATGTGATTGTTTAATTACACACTTCACACTGTGAGAGAGATATTTGAAGAGGAAGGAGACAGTGCTGTTTGTACAGAAACGCAATGGCCTGTCTAGTCACCAGACCCCAGTCAGGCTACTCTGGAAGGAAGGATCAAAGAGTTTGAAAGAAAGAAAGGTGTCCAGGATCTCTGCGAACCTCTAGGAAGTCTTGCAATTAGCTTGGCAGAACAACATCAGGAAAAACCGCCTGTGGTACAGCAGTTATATCTGTCGAGAGATTTTTCATGAACGTACAGTACTGTGCAAAAGTTTTAGGCATCCTATTTTTTTTTAGTACAAACTTTGTTATAGATTTTTTATTTTATGACTTCTACATTATCAAGTCAGTACATTTTAGATTCCCAAACATTAGTTTTCTAGCACAAAATTAAATGAAAAATGTTTGTATGTCATTAAAGAAAGCAGCATATTATGAAAGAGACCACTTTGCAGACTAAAAACACAATGAAGGATGCTGGGTTTTGCTGCAAAAATAAGAAGCAAGTGCGAAAGTCAAAGTCTCCAGAAGAACTGTGTCTGGTTCTGCAAGATGCTCAATAAAACTTACCAGCTGATTTCCTTATAAAACAAAATTGTACCGCAAATTGTAACGGAGACTACTATTTTTATTTTAAATGGGTTTTTTTCTGTCACACCAAATATTGAATTTGTTTAATTTACTACTGTTTACTGCTCTTTATGGTATTTTTTTAAATGTAAAAACATTAAATTTCATTATTTTGAAGGCATATTTGCTCTACAGCACTTCTTTGCATGTGCCTAAAACTTTTGTACAGTACTATACATTTTACAGTTTTGTCTAGTTTATGTCACAAATATGTACGTGTTATATCATTTTCTTTAAATGAACCTGGTTAGTCTTTAATATGTTAAGTTATTGCAAACTGACACAGAATATGCTCATGTATCAAAAGCATTTTGAAAGGTGAGGTGTCCTCAGAATTTGATGGGTAGTGTATTCTTACTGATTTCTAAAAATGTATTGGTTTTTTTAGCCATAGATTTAACATGTATTTTGTTGTAGGTTGTAGGCTCTGTATCATATCACAGAGTTTCAAAGTGAAAATGATTTTTGTTTTTTAATGATAGATATATGGAATACCATATACACTCACTGAACACTTTGTTAGAAACACTATACTAATACTGGGTAGGGCCTCCCTTTGCTCTCAAAACAGTCTCAATTCTTCGTGGCATGGATTCCACAAGATGTTGGAAACATGTCTTTGAGATTCTGGTCCAGGTTGACATTATTGCATTATTTGCATGCAATTTATTAATGCACGCAATTCCTGCAGATTTTTCAGTTGCACTTTCATGCTGCAAATCTCCCGTTCTACCACATCCCAAGGGTGTTCTATTGGACTCAGATACAGTGACTGGGAAGGCCAATGAAGAACACTGAACTCATCATCATGTTCATGAATCTAGTTTGAGACGACTTTTGGTTTGTTACATGGTGCATGTGGCAATGATCAAGCAATGATTCAGTTTTGGTGAGCCTGTGCCCACTGCAGCCTCAGAAGTGGACCCTTACTTGGTCTTCTGCTGCTGTAGCCCATCTAGCCCATCAAGGTTCAACGTGTTGTGCAATCTGAGATGCTTTTCTGCTCACCACAATTGTACAGAGTAGTTATCTGAGTTACTGTGGCCTTTCTGTCAGCTTGAACCTGTCTGGCCATTCTCCATTGATGTCTCTCATCAACAAGTTGTTTCTGTGCGCAGAATTGCCCCTCACTGGATGGGTTTTTTTTGTTTTGTTTTTTTGCACTATTCTGAGTAAACTCTTGTTGAGACTGTTGAGTGTGAAAATCCCAGGAGATCATCAGTTATAGAAATACTCAAACCAGCTAAAACCCACAATCATGACACAGTCAAAATCACAGAGATCGCATTTTCCCCCCATTTTTCCCCGAGGCTGCTGGTCTGTATCTACGTTATTTTATGCATTGCACTGCTGCCACACGATGTGATGTGGCTGATTAGATAATTGCATTATTGAGTTGGTGTACAGGTGTTCCTAATAAAGTGAGTGTATATTCCCGGGTACCTGTGAAATAAGGTTAAACCTTGGTATTTGTGTTTATTTGTTTATTTATGTCTGTAGAATGATGACCAATGGAGGATCAGACTACAATGCTTTATTAATTCTTTCTTTTATTGGCAGATGTCCAAGGCCATAGTGTACATTGAAGAGACCAACAGCATGGCTGATGTCACGTTCCCCTCACTGCCACATGTTGTGTCTCTGCTGCACTATGATGATGTCAGAAGGACTATACACAATGCTCACCCACCAGCTGGCTATCCAGTGGTCTGTGTGACGGTATGTCTGTCAGTACTATCTATAACAGTCTATAATATAGTGTATGAAAAGATGCCCATTATTGCTATTGTGTTTAGCGCTTAATTAAAGCAATACTAATTGTTTACTGAATACTGCCAAAGCCAAGGCTAGGCATAGTTTATGCACAACCTGTTTTAATATAATACAGTGGGTATAGAAAAGAATCACCCCCCTTTAAAATAATCACATTTTGTTGCTTTTCAGCCTGAATTGAAGATGGACACAGTTTTTGTTTTATCAAGCTGTATTTACTCAGTGCAACTTATAACATCCAAGTGAAAGATATAACACCAACATGTCAGAAAATTTAAAAAATAAAATAAAATAAAATAAAAAACAGAGTTGGGAAAGGGATCACCCCCTTGCTTTAATTTGCCATAATTTTTTAATTACAGCCTTTAGTCTGTTGGGATATGTCTCTACTAACTTTGCACATCTAGACTTTGCAATATTTTCCCACTCTTCTTTGCAGAACTGCTCAAGTTCAGTTAAATTTGATGGTGACCGTTTGTGGACTGCAGTCTTCAAGTCATTCCACAGATTTTCAATGGGGTTTAAGTCTGGGCTCTGACTAGGCCATGCAAGGACATTCACCTTTTTCTCCCTCCACCACTGTTTGGTCAGTTTTGCTGTGTGCTTTGGGTCATTGTCATGTTGGAAGGTAAATCTTCTTCCCATTGACAACTTTCTGGCAGAGGGCAGCAGATTTTCCTCAAGAATTTGATGGTATTTTGCCCCATCCATTTTCCTTCTATACTGACAAGTGCTCCAGTCCCTGCTGCAGAGAAACACCCCATAACAGGATATTACCACCTCCATGCTTTACTGTAGGAATGGTGTTATTTGGATGGTGAGCTGTATTGGATTTCCACCAGACATATCGTTTGGTGTTGAGGCCAAATAATTCAATTTTAGTCTCATCCGACCATAACACCTTTTTCCATGTGACCTCAGAATCTTCAAGGTGTGTTTTGGCAAAGCTCAGTCGTGGGTGGCTTTTTTTTCTTGCAACTCTCCCATACAAGCCACATTTGTGGAGAATTTGTGATATTGTTGTCACATGCACACAATGACCACTCTTTGTCATAAATTCCTGCAACTGCTTCAGAGTTGCTGTAGGCCTCTTGGTAGCCTCTCTGACCAGTTTCCTCCTGGCTCTTTCATCCAGTTTGGAGCGACGTCCTGATCCATGGAGGGTCTGTGTTGTACCAAATACCTTCCACTTCTTAATAATAGACTTCACTGTGCTTCTAGGCATTGATAAAGACTTTGAAATTTTTGTATCCATCTCCTGACTTGTGCCTGTCCACAACTTTATCCTGGAGATCTTTTGACAGTGCCTTGCCACCCATAGTTGATTGTTTGCTTCAGTTGCACTACAAAATGCTCCAGGAAAGCTCTTTTCATGCTGAGCTAATCAAATTGACCACTTGAGTTTACAAGTCATTTATAGGATGGGGTGATCCTTTTTCCAACTCAGTGATTCTGCTTTTTTATTTTGACATGTTGGTGCTATATCTTTCACTTGGATGTTATAAGTTGCACTGAGTAAATACAGCTGGATAAAACAAAAACTGTGTCCGTCTTTATTTCAGGATGAAAAGCAACAACATGATATTATTTTGAAGGGGGGTGATTCTTTTCTATACCCACTGTATGCACAATAGTGATGGTGCAATGTGTTTTTATTAAAATTTCAAAGACTAACCATTAAGGTTATTATATATGCAGTGAACTTAAAAGCACAAAAAAAGCACAAAGGAACAGGCATATCCTTGCCTTTCTTAACACAAGTTGGCAAACTGTTAAAAGACCTCAATATAAAGTCACACAATATCTAACTATAAAGTGTATGCCTTCTAAAGCAAAAGAAAGAGAATGTGGAAACCTCACACATTTTTTGGAGTAGTCTATTTTCAACAGTAATAAGGATACTAATGATTATTCAGGATGCTTTGTGCTGTATGGGGAAAAGGGGGGAAAGGTTGCCGTTTAAGTGATGTCCATAACACCAGGCAGAATGGATTCATGGGACTTGATTTCTAGTAAATTCACAAGGATCATAAGGGAAGGGCAATTGACTAAATCACCAAGTACATTATAGGGAATTAGTATTTACAGCACCTCAAAAATCTCATTATATGTGTTCATCAGTGTGTGTGCTATATTTATGCATTTGTGTCTGCTTAGTGTATCTTCTCTGTCTTTAATGTCTGTGAAGATTTTCACCAAGAGTTTCAGTTGAAACCAAATTTCAGTCATTTTGAATATGAGTAGTAACTCAAGAGAAGGACTTACTATATATAATAAAATTGTTGAAATGTTTTAACTGTATAGTAACTCGAATGTAATGCAACTAATTAACTAACTCAAACATAACTAATGAACACTAATTATTCATCATTAATTTGCAAATCGAGTTTAATCGAAGGCTTAATAATAGTGAGTGAGGACACAGTGTATTTTTTATTAGAACTGATAAAGCCCTTTGGATACGAGGCAAACCATCTTCAAAACTCCCAGGACTTGATATTTATGCAGTGGAAGCATAATTTGCTGGTTTTGATTGAGGGAAGGTTTTTTTTTTCACACATTTGCTCACTGTTGCTTTTCTGTGGTTATAAATTAATGCCCTGTGCTGACGTAGATGGAGGGGTGCAAAAGGAGGTGTGACATTCAAAATCTGTCAGTGCATTACCGCCTCCTGAGACCACCTCTTAGCACAGACATGAGATAAAATCATATTTCCTTATACATCTTTATAATTCCTGTTAGTTTCTTACAACCCTGTTTTGTGAATGTTCACTTTTTATATCACCCCACTTCAGCACAAACATGCAACTTCTCCCAAATACTAAACTAAATACATCAGAATTATTTTATCTGTAACAAAGAACAAACAACTCAGCTGTGGCTACTAAAGGCAAATTCACAATGAAGGTTTTTATATTGTTTAGTCAGACTACTATATAAACGTGTTTAAATCCACACCAGCTGTGAGATGACTTGTAAAACTCACACCCATCTGTCCTGCTGCATTTATGTTACATGGGAAAGTGAAGCAAAACCACATAGATCTCCATCCAAATCCATGAAAAATAATATTACTCTATTGAAATAACCAATTTATTTATTTAATATAATTGCTGTTAGTATACCCATAGCACTCTCATTCAAATGCACACTTGACACAAGGTCATATTTCCTCCCCTGCTCTACTTTTTCTCTCTCTAATGACCTTCCTGGAGGATCTGAAGAAAACCCACATGAACACGAGGGGACCATGCACACCTCCCAGAGAGTAACCCAAGCTCATGATTAAACCCAAGACCCTGGAGCTGTGAAGCACTGATACCATACATTGTGCTACAATGTTGCCTGCTATATGTAGTGATTTGTTAAAAACAGAGAAAACCCTTTAGATAACAAGTGTACATACAGTACATGTACTGACTCGTGAGAGTCAGTTCCATTGATAAAAACACAAAGTAAGAACTGCAGACAAACTGTTATAGCTCATATACAGTATTAATTATTCATATTCTGCACATGAAAGCATGAGTCTTGTATTTTTAGTGCTTGATGTTATATTAGGAAACTGTATTGAGTGAAAAAATGCATTGTGACCAGTGCACATCTTGTGTAAGAATGTGGGACTCTGTCATTTGTCTATATTCACTTTTGCTCATAATGCACTGTATTAACTTGGTACACTATATGGCCAAACATTTGTGGACACATGACCATCACAGCCATATGTGGTTCTTCCCCAAACTTCTGCCACACAGTTGGAAGCACACAATGGAACTAAGAGGCCCAAACAGGACAATGCTCCTGTGCATAAAAGTGAGGTCCATAAAGTCATGGTTTACCAAGGTTGGAGTGGAAGAACTCAAGTGACCTGCACAGAGCCCTGACCTCAACCCCACTGAACATCTTTGGGATGAACAGGAACATCAACTACACCCCAGGCCTCCTCAGACATCAATGTTCTGAATGGACAAATGGACAAATTCCCATAGCCATGCTCCAAAATCTAGTGGGAAGACTTCCCATAAGAATGGTGGGATTATTCCAACAGCAAAGACATAATAAATCTGGAATGGGATGTTCAACAAGCACATATGAGTGTTACGGTCAGGTGTCCACTAACTTTTGGCCAAATAGTGTAACTGTATATTTGACCCCTTTAAAAAAAATTCCATCCAGAATAAAAACATGCACACTTGCATTTGTGACACTGCCACTAAAAGCACTATAAACTCAGGTGAAAGAGACAGAAAACATATTTCTTCTAAGACTGTAACTCCTGTCACCCAGTTGGTTATTTCTACCACTAAAAATGTATAGAAAAATGAAGTGAAATCTAATGGTACTGTATGTAATTATGAAAATGTCATTGTTCTGCACTGTGCATAGTCAGTTCTTAAAGGTTTGTTTGGTTATTGCAGCAGCTAACCTAATCACACCTCTTGATAGATAATATAGTCATTCAAACCCAGCCCATTTTACATTTGCTCCACTCTGCTTCAGGTTACCACCTCCACGAATGGTCAGGAAGATACCAAAAATATACAATATTTCAGGCTTATCCTGACATAATTATTATTATGCATGTGCTATGATCTTGCTGACTTTAAATCTCCTTAATTTATTGCAACTCAGCACTTCTGTTCTTTTTCATCTTCTCTAGGCATGCAACTCCAAGCACCCAGAATATGAGAAAACAGGCTCGATATGTGCAAGTGAGCACATCAATGACACGCTAACACACTATCGCTGGCTTGTCAGTGCCCCCACTGGGCCAGACGGCGTCACCAGCCCTATGAAGGAAGTGGATATCGACACCTTTTTCACCTCCTCCAAAATAATCACGCTGGACTCCATCTACTTCCAAGCCGGCTCACGGGTTCAGTGCGCCGCCCGTGCCGTTAACTCCAATGGGGACGGAGGCCTGGAGCTCAGCAGCCCCATCATATCCATAAGCATGAAAGAGGGTCAGGCAATATGCAAACTTCATGATCATTTCAATACAATGTTAGTGGAGGTAGTGGTGGAACGATATACACCTCAAAGTAGTAATGTAGTTATGTCTTCATATTTCATGGGAAATATATATATATACAATGCCAGCCATAATTATTGGTACCCTTCTTAAAAATAAGCAAAAATGATTCCATAAAATAAACATTGCCCACAATAATTCAAAATTTTCACTTAAACAAGAGGTGAAACTATCTGTAAGACAGATAGTTGTTGGCCAGGACAAATCAGTTTGCATGCTTTTATTAGGAACACCTCTGCACCTGCTCATTTATGCATTTATCCAGTCAGCCAATCATGTGGCAGCAGCACAGTGCATAAAAGCATGCAGATACAGGTCAAGAGCTTCAGTTAATGTTCACATCAAAAATCAGAATGGGGAAAAGGTGTTATCTCTGTGACTTTAACCGTGGTATTGTTATTGGTACTAGATGGGCTGGTTTGATTTCAGAAACTGCTGAAACTAGAGTTTTCACAGAACAGTGCGAAAAACAAAAAACACTAAATGATTGACAGTTCTGTGGGTGGAAACGCCTTGTCGATAAGAGAGATCAGAGGAAAATGGCCAGATTGGTTTGAGTTGTCAGGAAGCATATAGTAACTCAAATAATCACTCGGTACAACTGTGGTGAGCAGAAAAGCATCTCAGCATGCACAAAACATCAAACTTTGAGGTGGGTGGGCTGCAACAGCAGAACACCTCATTGGGCTCCACTCCTGTCAGCCAAGAACAAGAATCTGAGGCTGTCATGGGACACACCCAAACTGGACAGTTGATTTTATGCATTGTGCTACTGCCCCAACAATTGGGGTGTATAGGTGTATAGGTGTTCCTATTAAAGTGGATAGTGAGTGTACATACACAGTTAAAAATACAGTACAATTAAGCACAATTAGGAACATAACAGTAAGTGTCACATATCTGAAACAGTTGGACATTCACCAAGATTTGGACCCATGGGCAGCAGTGGCTCATGACCATAGATCTTTGTAGGGGCAGGACGACATTATTAACCACATAGCCCTTAAGCAAAATTAAGTTGAGAGGTTATCACTAGCCTATAACTGAGAGTCGAGAGTCGACAACATCCTGCATACAGTGTAGCAGCTCTTTTTGAGCAGTTTTAGATATACCTTGTACAACTGTGTTTGATACAGCAAGTATTTCACACATATTTCTGATGTACAGGTATTATCCACCCTTTCCCTCCCCCAATCCCTGCAATATATCTTACAAAAGAAATGGTTCTGGCTGCCCCATGATTGTGCAACATCTAGGAAGGGGAGCAAATCAATAGAACAACAGCTTATATCTATCAAATAGCAACATTTTACTTTAAATCATTGGTCACTCAAAAGAGGTCATTAGTATTTCAGTGAAGTTTAAAATGTATGAAGTTTTGAATAAGGATTTGGAGATTAACATTTGTTGAATGGCTGATATACAGCTGAACGCCCCATTGGACAAGCTACCACTGCCCATGAGCAAACCAGCACTCTTGGTGAAGAGAATAACTCTTCACCAAGGGTTATTAGATCTACAGGCTGGTGGTTCAGGGACTCTTGTGCGGATTGATAGCATTATGAATTCTGCTAGGTATCAGGATATTTCAGCCCGAAACCTAGTTGCCTCTGTCAAGAGGTTAGGACTGAACCCTACTGAAAACCTGTGGTCTGAACTAGAAGACCGAAATCCATATGCACAAACCTAAGAATATACAGGAGCTTAAAATGTTGATGAATCCTTTATTTCTAAATGTACCTGTCTTGCTATACATAATGTGACATGATTAAAGGAACATATCATAGTTGTACCAATTAGCATTACAGTGTATTATTTAATCAATCTTAAAGCATTTTATTTAGTAATTACTACGATTTATTCAGTTAATACAGTAAAACTAATAGGAACATATGTAGTTGCTACTTTAAGGAATGTAAATCTGGACCTACCGATGGGTGTAAAGGGGTAAAAGGCTGTATGTATTATTTGTCTTACATTATTTGAGTGCCTTGATTATCAGAACACCACAGAACATTAAACAAGAACATTTGGCAAGATGCTTTGAGCCTGAACAAAAATTTGGTGGGCCCAGCTCAATAATCATTAGCATTTTGTCGACCTCTTGAATTACCAGTACTCTTTTAAAAATTAACAGACAATAAAATGTGCAGCCTTATTTTGTAATTTGCCTCCTCATTTTCTAGAGAGAGATTGTTCTCCTGTTATTATTTTTTGTTTATTTAATATGCGCACAAAAGAATAGCCCCATAGCTATGTGTTTACGAATAAGAATCGCACAGCTTACTCTAAGATTTTCGTGCAGACTGTAGCAACTGTGAATTTGATAGACTCACGAATAATATGCAATTAAAGCAAATCAAAGAATAGTGATCTTGGAATTACAGTGCCATGATGCTTTGCGTTAACCTGTTTACTGCACAGCTGTAGGCTACACAAAGGACTTCAGTATGGCTTCACTGTGCTAATCACTTTGTTTGATATTCCTCAGCAGGAATGTGTCACCCTCGTAAAGTGGGAATAGTAGGTGCTGAGCCTTTCTCTGCCAAGCTCCACTACACCGACGCTGAGGACCCAGAACATGCCAACCTCATCAAGCTTAGTGTCACCATGCCTCACACAGATGGTGAGCAGTTGTCTTGCTGATACTGTTGAAGAGAGCTTTGTTTGCCAAGCTGCACATCAGGTTGTTCTTTCACATATCCCACAGGAATAGCCAGGTATTAATATTGGATTTATGTTTCACTGCTTGTGAAGGTAAACACATACAATATATCACAGTTTCGAGCAAATGCCTTTCCTTGTGTTATTTTAACAGTTATTTTGAGATACCAGAGAAATTCAGAGCCCGCATTATCATAATTAAGAAACATCGACACAACATCTGTTTCTTTTTCACACATTTCAAGGGTGTAATGTAGGCCACAGGAGAAACTGCACCTATAAATAGCGAGTATAATTCTACTTTATTACACCTCTCTACTTTACAGTGTTCTCTACTTTACAGCTGTTCAGTACTTTATAGCGCCATGGCAACCAGCAATGCTTGCAGTTTGTATGTAAGTTCGGCATTAAAGTGACACTATAAATCTACCTAGTGAATAAGAGACTGTTAAATTGTTTTGTCTGACAAAGCATTTTTCCAGCCTTTTGTTGAAACAGCCAAGCTATATGGATCATAGAGGAAAAATTAACCTAAAGCTTTGTTTTCAATCCTGGGGATCCAGCGCAATGCATTTTATGTGATTTCCCTGTTCTGACATTCCTGATTGGACTCTATCTAAGAAGTTATCAAGCCCACATGGGCCAAATAAAGTGTGACTCTTTAGATGGCCTTCGACGCTGGAGGAGTTAGAACAACAAAACTATGTTGTAAGGCATTGGATTATTATTGGATGTAGGAATGCTGTCTCTTTATTAAGAAATTTCCATGCGGCATAGTTAAGGTCCATAGCAGGGGTCCAAACACAGAGAGATAATCAAAAGCAAATTCATACTCGGAAGTAGTGAAACAAGGAACTAAGAAAAGCTAAAACATGGCTGGGAAATGTAAAGAACAATGTGCAATAAGACCAGCACAGAGTTGATGAGGAGTGATGACGAATACTTGGCGTAAAGACAGACACACACACACACACACACACCTTGGAAAATGTGAAGCGTCCAGTGTGCAGAATGTTTGGAATGAGGTTAAATACACCAGTTAGTGAAACACAACTAATGATGAAAAGTGAAATTACTGACCATGGGGTGCGTTCAAACAGAGATGGAGCAGGAGAGACATAAAAAGTAGAAAATAGGAAGCAGGAACCTAAACCAACGGCAATCAGGTAGCAAAAGAGAATATACATTAAAAAAAAAGACCAGTAGGAAGTCTGCTTGCTTTTAATATGTTAAGTATATTTAGTTTGTAGTGTGTAGTTATTTAAACACACACCCACACACTGTATGTGCTGTATTCATATTGTGTATTTATTGTATAGGATGAAAATAAAGTTGACTAAGTTACATTAATTTTGGGCGTGTTCCCTCGGCATTAGGCATGCTCCCTGTGCTCTCTACTCGCGCTCTGTCCAACTTCGAGCTGACCCTGAGTCCGGACGGCAGCCGTGTTGGGAACCACCGCTGCTCCAACCTCCTGGACTTTGACGAGATTTCCACACGCCACGGCTTCCTCACAAAGGCCACCAAGAGTGCGGATCAAGTGGGAGAAAGCGCTCCCTACCAATACAACTCTACCATGAGGGGCCTGAACACGCTACGCTTCTACAGGAACCTCAACCTGGAGGCCTGTCTGTGGGAGTTTGTGAGTTATTATGACATGTCTGAGCTGCTCACAGACTGCGGCGGGAGCATCGGGACTGACGGACAGGTCAGCACTTTTACACTAATTTTGTCTCAATTGCGTTAATTCGTTAGTTGCTCTCAAGCAGCAGTGATTTTATGTGGCATGTGATAAAGAAAAAAGGTAACTGGTAATCAATATCCATATCCATTTCAGTATACATAAATAAGACAGTACCATTATTCATACAGACTGCAATGCTTCTGAAACTGCCTTTGATGAGTGACTCTTTGATACATTTAAACTGTAAAGAACTCGTGGTCTATAATCTGTTTTATATGGAGCTGCTGGATGCGGAACTAAGCAAATGATTTTTATCTGTTGTTGTTGCTGCACAAATCCATTTACATGCAGTTCTTAATCAGGACAATCAGGCTTCCATTATCTCACATTTTCAGCTGGTAAATTGCTGGTATTTTTTCTCATGTAGACTAAATCCCATAACTTGCTGCGTGATGCTGAGCTCAGTTCATAAAATCTTACCTTGCTGGCAAGACTGGAAAGGGGCGAAGCTTTTATAAATCAGCCGTTTGTTTGCAAAGTGCTGGAAAATGCATAACGGTGCAATAGAGTCATCAGGGGTGGACAAATCATAAATCCATCATCTAGCCCACCAGGCAAGTGAAAGCTTCAGTGTGCTTGCCCAGTCCCATATTATGTTTGACCGGAGGCCCAATTTACCAAGCTAAAAAACACAACAGCTAACATAATTTAACTTAAAATTATGCCAAGTTAATTATGTGCATTAATAAACACTATGAATTCCTGTGAGGGGTGACTTTATGCATATGATGTGTCTGGTGATGGAGGATATTTTCACCTTCAAGAAAAAGACTGAAAGTCCTAGTATTTTAGGTATGAGCTGTAGCGTTCTGTTGCGTGTTATTTGAGCATGATTAGCATCTTCATTTTCACTTGAACAAGTGTTTAAGTGCCAGGCGACTGGATGTTAGCATGAGTGTTATAACAGTGTTTGTGCTGCACTGTGCTCATTGCGCATCTGTGCTCAGATTTGTAATTTGCTTGTCCCTGGTGCAGGGGCTAGCGATTTGTCCACTCGATGAATCATAGAGTTGATACAACTTTCATTAAATGGCAGATAAGACAGCTGAATCCATGGCACTCTCTGTTCCTTTCGCTCTATTCCCCCTTTTTTTTTTTTCATTTTATTCAGGACTTATAATTCCAGGTTCCAGTGTAAGAAAAGACATTCTTGTAGCCAAGCAACTGCCTCGCTGCTATTGTAAGACTCAATTTTGTGTCCCACTGCCCTTTTGTGGTCACTGCCCTTTTTCAAGTGCTCAATTAAGCATCCTTTTTGTCCTTTCCGGTTTATCTGAGCCCTGAGTGCAGTGAGAAACACAGCTGTGTTCCAACACAGTTGGAAACACTGGGTTCAGTTCATTAACCAAAGCAGTCAGATGACTTTCAAACCATATCTGAGTTTTTTAATCTTATAATCTACCACATAAACTTAGTTACTTAACCAAAACTGCACTGTACTATTTATTCATAATAGTATAATAATACAATTAGCACTATACAGTATATATAGTGCTTTTCATACTAGATTACATCCCCAACAGTATTTTTATACTGATAGTATTCTTAATCTGCTTCAGGATATATTTCTTGATAGACACTTCAAATGTGTGTTCTGGATAAGGGCATCTGCCAAATGCCATAAATGTAAATGTAAATTCACGTTTATTATGTGACACAAATCTTTTATGTATTTTTGTATTTGTGTCTTATATGTGCCATCGTTCAGTCACTGGAAAATGCTATATAAATCCAGTGTAGTCATAGTATAATTCTGTTTCTGAGGATATTGTGCCACTGTGCCATGTTCATGTTCTCTTGCAAAGGGAAGTGCAGACGTATTTCATGGAGATTTTTCTTCCTTTCTTGAGTAATTCTGCGCTTGCAGGTGTTGGGGCCATCCTCATTAGCATAAGCCCGATTTTCACTGCATGGTCCTTTGATTATAATTGACTATGTAAATGAGAAAAAAAAACTGTTTCTTCCAATCAAGCCTAGATTATGTCTTGAGGCAGAAATCTTTTTTTCTGACAACACGGAGGCTGTGGAACTATCTTTTTTTTTTTGCTTTGGTAAGACACCGAAGTTGGTAGGTGTCAAAATGTTGATTACTAGAACACTCTAGCAGAGGATAAGTGGTTATGAGTTTATATAAAAATTTACTCTTATTGTTATAAAAGTCACTATAGGGGCCACAGACATTTTATTTATGTTTATTTTTGTAGTATGTTGTTTTATTCTTTGCTAGATTTGGTGGCATATATTACTCGATTAATCTGCCATATAAAACAAAATTCAGACAATCTGCATTCTAGGCTTATGATTCTTTCTTCAGTGTAATATTTATGTTCTGTTTTAACATTGTTTTAACAAATGTCTTGGAGAGTGAAGAGTTTATCTATTGTTTATGCTATAGTGTTCATTCCTGCGGTTTCTCTTTGGTAGGTGCTAAATCTGGTGCAGTCCTATGTGACTCTGCGTGTCCCCCTCCATGTCTCCTATGTGTTTCACTCACCTGTGGGCACCAGCGGCTGGCAGCACTTTGACCTACAGTCCGAGCTGCGGCTTACTTTTGTTTACGACACTGCCATCTTGTGGAGGGATGGCATCGGCAGCCCTCCTCAAGCTGAACTGCATGGCAAGTCTAGATAGACGTATATATCATATCAAATATAAAAAGGAATATTTTTTTGGCTGGCTTTATTCAATATTTATCGCAAATCATAAGGCTGATAGCTACATTACCACCATCTCTTAGTTTACATTATTAAAAAGCATAATAATGATCTGTAAATGGAAATATTTACAGACATAATGGCAGTAGTGGTTCAATGGCCAGGTTTCTATGCTACAGACCAAAAGGTTGATAGGTCATCAAAGAGCCACAGTTTTGATTTTTTTTTTTTTTTTTTTTTTTTATCAAAGCAAACGTGATTCGGTTGTTTAAGGAATGTTTAAAGTGGATCTGGACTAAATCCACTAAATCACATGTTACATAGATTTGGTGCAGACCTGCTCATGATGTGTTGTGTTTATGCAGGAGCTCTTTACCCAGCCAGTATGCGGATTAATGATATGGGCCGTCTGGTGGTCAACTTCCGAACCGAGGCACACTTTCGGGGGCTGTTTGTGGCCTCGCATCATGGTGAGATTTTATTTATTTATTTATTTATTTATTTTTATGAATTAATAACAATAATTTAATAAACTGTTACTTCCCACAATTAAGTACATTTTACAAAGGAGAAAAAATAATACATACAAACAAATTAACCAGGCCAAGAAATATTTTTACCTCATTATCTGACTCAGCCTCTTGAAGTCATTATGGCATTTACTTCTTTTACTCAAAGTGGATCAACACTAAAATGTTGTCTTTTCCCCACCGTGAAACTCAGTGATTGGCGAGAATATCTCAAATGAACATAGAAAATTATGTCCG
This sequence comes from Cranoglanis bouderius, assembly GCA_023630585.1. Lineage (NCBI taxonomy): Eukaryota > Metazoa > Chordata > Actinopteri > Siluriformes > Cranoglanididae > Cranoglanis > Cranoglanis bouderius. The sequence goes on along the minus strand of CM042550.1, from coordinate 2,837,205 downwards.
TTGCTAACGAATGAACACAACAGGAGGTTTATTGTTGTCTGTTAGCAAGTCTAAGAGTGTCTGTGAATGAGTCTTAATTAATCTCTTCATAAGTACTTGTAGCTGCTTGCATCTTTTGTGTCCCACTTCAAAGCTTTTCTCTGCCTAAGGCTGTGGCTTTATCTCTGTCTCTTTCATCCAGCAACTTCTCTGACCTCAATGGTCATAAGTGCAGCCCATCCAGGGTTAACCTTTAACCTTTCCTTGGTCAGAACGGAACCCACCTACAACCAGCCCGTGCAGCAGTGGACATTCACTTCAGACTTTGCTGTGAGTGTGTGAGCAAATTGGATAAAACGAATGACTAATATGCGAAGTTTTATCACTGTTTAACTTTATAATTCAACATCCTTGCATGTCACTCTGTAAGATCCATTTTAAAGGATGTTTTAATCGCTTTCAAGCATAGCATGATTTATGATTTGTTCATACAAGCAAGGGGTTCAGTCTTTAAACCTAGTCATTAGTAATGGATTGAATATGGGTCATCCATACAATAACATAATCGTATAATATAATAATCTCTATTTTCCTGGCTGTTTCCTGGTTATGTGTCACACAGGTGCGTGATTACTCTGGTACCTACACCGTGAAGCTAATCCCCTGCACCACGGCCCTAAACATTGAGTACTCTGTTCCTGCAGTCTGCAACCCCAGAGAGCCGGTCACATTTGACCTGGACATCAGATTCCAGCAGGTAAAAAAAAATAGTAAATACATTATATGGCCAAAAGTTTGTGGACACCTGACCATCTAACACATCCAACACATGCACTTGTTAAACATTCCAATCCAGATTTAGTCCCCATTTGCTGTTATTATAATCTCCACTCTTCTGGGAAGGCTTTCCACTAGATTTAGGAACATGGCTATGGGGATTTGTTCATTCAGCCACAAGAGCATTAGTGAGGTCGGACACTAATGTCAGGTGAGGTGGGGTGCAGTCAGCGTTTCAGTTCATCCCAAAGGTGTTCAGTGGGGTTGAGTTCAGGGCTGTGAGGTCAGTTCTTTACACACCAATCTTGGCAAACCATGTCTTTATGGAACTCACTTTGTGTACAGGGGCATTGACATGCTGGAACATGTTTGGGCCTCATAGTTCCAGAAAAAGGAAATCGTAATGCTACAGCATACAAGACAAGACATTCTATACAATTGTCTGCTTCAAACTTTGTGGTAACAGTTTGGGGTAGACCTACATATGGGTGTGATGGTCAAGTGTCCACACATTTTTGTCCATATAGTGTATACTGTATATCATTGCTGATCAGCTTCACTTCATCTTACTATTTGGCTTAAAATGTTTTTACTAAAATGAAACAGTACTAATATAATTTTAGTCACAAAAAATGTGTTTGGCTCAATAGTCACTAAAGAAAATGTAAACAATTATATTTATATTAGATTGATATATATTTAAAAAATGAAGAGGATGGTGTTAGTACCTGTGACCTGGACTCTGTTTTAATTGTACCATACATGAGTGCCATCAGGAGGATCCCAGGATATATGAAGGGTTGTTGTGTGTCCATTAAAAGAGATGGTCTGAGCCAATGAGTTTTTCAGTGCAAGTAGTGAACAGAAAAGCAGGGAAAGATTTACTTATCATATTTTGTTTTTAGTGTCATTTGGTTTTCATGAGTTGGCTAAAATTGCTGTGATGCCATACATTTCATGTACATGGTAACACACATAACACCATATTAACTGTCAGTACTGATACTGACTAAATTAGTACCATCCTCTTTCTGGTATCTTTTCTTGTCACTCTTACTTTCTGTAAAGAATTGCTCATTTATAATTTGTTTACAATAAATTAAAATGCTTTTCATTTCAGATTGATGTCATCTTGTTAATGAAACATTGTTTGTTGAGATGTAATTTGTTTTTCTTAACTGATAAAATAAAAAACTGTTCTTTTTGGACATACTGCATATTTATGGAAGGGGTAATTTTGTCATAATTATTATTTCCTTTTGCTACGTGCAGGTGAGTGATCCTGTTGCTGTGGAGTTCAATCTGAATACACAGATGTTCCTGCTGTCAAAGAGATCAGTGTGGCTCTCTGATGGCTCTATGGGCTTTGGACAGGAGAGCGATGCAGCTTTTTCAGAGGGTATGTTCACAGGAACAATGAATATGAGATAATAGATCCAGATTTCACTTTAAATTTCCTCATATTTACATCAAGATGTGTTAACTTAGAACATGGCACCTTTTGTTTGAACCAACCCATTGTTCAAGTGATCAAAAATATTGTAACATGTGACTGACAGGTGTTTCTTGTTACCCAGGTGTGCCCTGTTAGATTGGTTGTTTAAACAGTTAATAGCTCTGAATGTGTACTCTTGGTTTGAGCCCTGGGTTTCGCCTGTGAAGACTGCACTTGTTGTTAAAAAGGATAAACCAACATGAAGACCAGATAGCTGTCTATGGGAGAAAAGAAATCCATTTTGAAGCTGAGAAAAGAGGGAAAATCGATCAGAGCCATTGCACAAGCATTGGGCATAGCCAATACAACAATTTGCAATGTCCTGAAAAAGACCTTGTACTAACAGCCAGACATGGAACAGGTCAGCCAAGGAAAATAACAGCAGTTGATGACAGAAACATTGTGAGAACTGTGAAGAAAAGCCCAAAAACCACAGTCTGTGACATCACCAACAACTTCCACAGGGCAGGGGTGAAGGTACAGTATCTCACAAAAGTGAGTACACCCCTCACATTTTTGTAAATATTTTATTATATCTTTTCATGGGACAACACTGAAGAAATGACACTTTGCTACAATGTAAAGTAGTGAGTGTACAGCTTGTATAACAATGTAAATTTGCTGTCCCCTCAAAATAACTCAACACACAGCCATTAATGTCTAAACCACTGGCAACAAAAGTGAGTACACCCCTAAGTGAAAATGTCCAAATTGGGCCCAAAGTGTGAATATTTTGTGTGGCCACCATTATTTTCCAGCCCTGCCTTAACCCTGTTGGGCATGGAGTTCACCAGAGCTTCACAGGTTGCCACTGGAGTCCTCTTCCACTCCTCCATGATGACATCACAGAGCTGGTGGATGTTAGAGACCTTGCACTCCTCCACCTTCCGTTTGAGGATGCCCCACAGATGCTTAATAGGGTTTAGGTCTGGAGACATGCTTGGCCAGTCCATCACCTTTACCCCCAGCTTCTTTAGCAAGGCAGTGGTCGTCTTGAAGGTGTGTTTGGGGTCGTTATCATGTTGGAATACTGCCCTGCGACCCAGTTTCCAAAGGGAGGGGATCATGCTCTGCTTCAGTATGCCACAGTACATGTTGGCATTAGCTCCCCAGTGCCGGCAGCACTCATGCAGCCCCAGACCATGACACTCCCACCACCATGCTTGACTGTAGGCAAGACACACTTGTCTTTGTACTCCTCACCTGGTCGCCGCCACACACGCTTGACACCATCTGAACCAAATAAGTTTATCTTGGTCTCATGAGACCACAGGACATGGTTCCAGTAATCCATGTCCTTAGTCTGCTTGTCTTCAGCAAACTGTTTGTGGGCTTTCTTGTGCATCATCTTTAGAAGAGGCTTCCTTCTGGGACGACAGCCATGCAGACCAATTTGATGCAGTGTGCGGCGTATGGTCTGAGCACTGACAGGCTGACCCCCCACCCCTTCAACCTCTGCAGCAATGCTGGCAGCACTCATACGTCTATTCTGCAAAGCCAACCTCTGGATATGATGCTGAGCACGTGCACTCAACTTCTTTGGTCGACCATGGCGAGGCCTGTTCTGAGTGGAACCTGTCCTGTTAAACCGCTGTATGGTCTTGGCCACCGTGCTGCAGCTCAGTTTCAGGGTGTTGGCAGTCTTCTTATAGCCTAGGCCATCTTTATGTAGAACAACAATTCTTTTTTTCAGATCCTCAGAGAGTTCTTTGCCATGAGGTGCCATGTTGAACTTCCAGTGACCAGTATGAGAGAGTGTGAGAGCGATAACACCAAACTTAACACACCTGCTCCCCATTCACACCTGAGACCTTGTAACACTAACGAGTCACATGACACCGGGGAGGGAAAATGGCTAATTGGGCCCAATTTGGACATTTTCACTTAGGGGTGTACTCACTTTTGTTGTCAGCGGTTTAGAAATTAATGGCTGTGTGTTGAGTTATTTTGAGGGGACAGCAAATTTACACTGTTATACAAGCTGTACACTCACTACTTTACATTGTAGCAAAGTGTCATTTCTTCAGTGTTGTCCCATGAAAAGATATAAAAAATATTTGCAAAAATGTGAGGGGTGTACTCACTTTTGTGAGATACTGTATCACAATCCACCATCCGAAGACTTCGAGAGCATGCAAGCCACTCATCAGCTGTAAGAATCAGAAGGCCAGATTGGAATTTGCAAAGAAATACAGAGATGAGCCACAAAAGTTCTGGAACCACAATTAACCTCTACCAAAGTGATGGAAAGGCCAAAAGGGGTAGAAAGAAAGGATCTGCTCATGATCCAAACATATAAGCTCATCGGTCAAGGACGGTGGAGATAGTGTCATGGCTTGGGCTTGCATGGCTGCTTCTGGAACAGGCTCACTAATCTTTATTGATGATGTAACTCATGATGGTAGCAGCAGAATTAATTCAGAAGTTTACGGAAACATTCTGTCTGCCAGTTTACAGAGAAATGCAGCAAATCTAATTGTGAGGAACGTAATTATGCAGCAAGACAATGACCCAAAACACACTGCCAACACAACAAAGGACTTCATAGGGGGAGGAGTGAAAGGTTTTACACTGGCCAAGTAAATCACCAGACCTTAACCCAGTTGAGCATGCATTTTACCTCCTGAAGCGGAGACTTAATGGATAAACCCCCCAAAACAAACAACAACTGAAAGAAGCTGCAGGAATAGCCTGGAAAAGCATCACAGAAGAAGAATGCAACAGTTTGGTGATGTCAGTGGGTTGCTGACTTGATACAGTTATTGCAAGCAAGGGATATGCAATCAAATATTAAGTGTTATTTACTTTAATTCACTTTAAGAGTATCTGTGCCTATACTTTTGCTCACCTAAAAATTGGGTGGTCTGCCACCAAAGGTGTCACATTCTAAACTGTTTAACACATTTAGATGCTTCACATAACTTGACCTTCATGCTTTTGTAATGTAGGAAATTAGAATAATGTGATGGTCAAATCCAATATAAATGGATTAGAATGGACTATTTATTTCTACACGTGCCACACATTAAATTTGAATCAAATTGATTAGTGCACATTTATTAGATTATGAAATTAACATAACTTTTGTGCTTGTGTATTGAATAGATTTGCCACGATTGCTTGTCAAAATCTTCCATAAAGCCATGTCAATGCACAGTATTCCTGTATTTAAAGACCTATAAAATGTTCATACCTAATTGCTTCTAGCTAGGTTCATACAATTCCTGAATATTATGGCAAGATTATCTGATGATAGATCATGCTTTAAAGAATTATATGACAAATTCTGTGCTATCTGGCTTGCAAAACATTGATATAATTAATTTAATGTAAGCAGAGAGACCATAGAGCTGTCTATGGGAGAAAAGAAATCCATTTTGAAGCTGAGAAAAGAGGGAAAATCGATCAGAGCCATTGCACAAGCATTGGGCATAGCCAATACAACAATTTGCAATGTCCTGAAAAAGACCTTGTACTAACAGCCAGACATGGAACAGGTAAGCCAAGGAAAATAACAGCAGTTGATGACAGAAACATTGTGAGAACTGTGAAGAAAAACCCAAAAACCACAGTCTGTGACATCACCAACAACTTCCACAGGGCAGGGGTGAAGGTACAGTATCTCACAAAAGTGAGTACACCCCTCACATTTTTGTAAATATTTTATTATATCTTTTCATGGGACAACACTGAAGAAATGACACTTTGCTACAATGTAAAGTAGTGAGTGTACAGCTTGTATAACAATGTAAATTTGCTGTCCCCTCAAAATAACTAAACACACAGCCATTAATGTCTAAACCACTGGCAACAAAAGTGAGTACACCCCTAAGTGAAAATGTCCAAATTGGGCCCAAAGTGTGAATATTTTGTGTGGCCACCATTATTTTCCAGCACTGCCTTAACCCTGCTGGGCATGGAGTTCACCAGAGCTTCACAGGTTGCCACTGGAGTCCTCTTCCACTCCTCCATGATGACATCACAGAGCTGGTGGATGTTAGAGACCTTGCACTCCTCCACCTTCCGTTTGAGGATGCCCCACAGATGCTTAATAGGGTTTAGGTCTGAAGACATGCTTGGCCAGTCCATCACCTTTACCCCCAGCTTCTTTAGCAAGGCAGTGGTCGTCTTGGAGGTGTGTTTGGGGTCGTTATCATGTTGGAATACTGCCCTGCGACCCAGTTTCCAAAGGGAGGGGATCATGCTCTGCTTCAGTATGCCACAGTACATGTTGGCATTAGCTCCCCAGTGCCGGCAGCACTCATGCAGCCCCAGACCATGACACTCCCACCACCATGCTTGACTGTAGGCAAGACACACTTGTCTTTGTACTCCTCACCTGGTCGCCGCCACACACGCTTGACACCATCTGAACCAAATAAGTTTATCTTGGTCTCATGAGACCACAGGACATGGTTCCAGTAATCCATGTCCTTAGTCTGCTTGTCTTCAGCAAACTGTTTGAGGGCTTTCTTGTGCATCATCTTTAGAATAGGCTTCCTTCTGGGACGACAGCCATGCAGACCAATTTGATGCAGTGTGCGGCGTATGTTCTGAGCACTGACAGGCTGACCCCCCACCCCTTCAACCTCTGCAGCAATGCTGGCAGCACTCATACGTCTATTCTGCAAAGCCAACCTCTGGATATGATGCTGAGCACGTGCACTCAACTTCTTTGGTCGACCATGGCGAGGCCTGTTCTGAGTGGAACCTGTCCTGTTAAACCGCTGTATGGTCTTGGCCACCGTGCTGCAGCTCAGTTTCAGGGTGTTGGCAATCTTCTTGTAGCCTAGGCCATCTTTATGTAGAACAACAATTCTTTTTTTCAGATCCTCAGAGAGTTCTTTGCCATGAGGTGCCATGTTGAACTTCCAGTGACCAGTATGAGAGAGTATGAGAGCGATAACACCAAACTTAACACACCTGCTCCCCATTCACACCTGAGACCTTGTAAAGCTAACGAGTCACATGACACCGGGGAGGGAAAATGGCTAATTGGGCCCAATTTGGACATTTTCACTTAGGGGTGTACTCACTTTTGTTGTCAGCGGTTTAGAAATTAATGGCTGTGTGTTGAGTTATTTTGAGGGGACAGCAAATTTACACTGTTATGCAAGCTGTACACTCACTACTTTACATTGTAGCAAAGTGTCATTTCGTCAGTGTTGTCCCATGAAAAGATATAAAAAATATTTACAAAAATGTGAGGGGTGTACTCACTTTTGTGAGATACTGTATCACAATCCACCATCCGAAGACTTCGAGAGCATGCAAGCCACTCATCAGCTGTAAGAATCAGAAGGCCAGATTGGAATTTGCAAAGAAATACAGAGATGAGCCACAAAAGTTCTGGAACCACAATTAACCTCTACCAAAGTGATGGAAAGGCCAAAGTGTGGAGAAAGAAAGGATCTGCTCATGATCCAAACATATAAGCTCATCGGTCAAGGACGGTGGAGATAGTGTCATGGCTTGGGCTTGCATGGCTGCTTCTGGAACAGGCTCACTAATCTTTATTGATGATGTAACTCATGATGGTAGCAGCAGAATTAATTCAGAAGTTTACGGAAACATTCTGTCTGCCAGTTTACAGAGAAATGCAGCGAATCTAATTGTGAGGAATGTAATTATGCAGCAAGACAATGACCCAAAGCACACTGCCAACACAACAAAGGACTTCATAGGGGGAGGAGTGAAAGGTTTTACACTGGCCAAGTAAATCACCAGACCTTAACCCAGTTGAGCATGCATTTTACCTCCTGAAGCGGAGACTTAATGGATAAACCCCCCAAAACAAACAACAACTGAAAGAAGCTGCAGGAATAGCCTGGAAAAGCATCACAGAAGAAGAATGCAACAGTTTGGTGATGTCAGTGGGTTGCTGACTTGATACAGTTATTGCAAGCAAGGGATATGCAATCAAATATTAAGTGTTATTTACTTTAATTCACTTTAAGAGTATCTGTGCCTATACTTTTGCTCACCTAAAAATTGGGTGGTCTGCCACCAAAGGTGTCACATTCTAAACTGTTTAACACATTTAGATGCTTCACATAACTTGACCTTCATGCTTTTGTAATGTAGGAAATTAGAATAATGTGATGGTCAAATCCAATATAAATGGATTAGAATGGACTATTTATTTCTACACGTGCCACACATTAAATTTGAATCAAATTGATTAGTGCACATTTATTAGATTATGAAATTAACATAACTTTTGTGCTTGTGTATTGAATAGATTTACCACGATTGCTTGTCAAAATCTTCCATAAAGCCATGTCAATGCACAGTATTCCTGTATTTAAAGACCTATAAAATGTTCATACCTAATTGCTTCTAGCTAGGTTCATACAATTCCTGAATATTATGGCAAGATTATCTGATGATAGATCATGCTTTAAATAATTATATGACAAATTCTGTGCTATCTGGCTTGCAAAACATTGATATAATTAATTTAATGTAAGCAGAGAGACCATAGAGCTGTCTATGGGAGAAAAGAAATCCATTTTGAAGCTGAGAAAAGAGGGAAAATCGATCAGAGCCATTGCACAAGCATTGGGCATAGCCAATACAACAATTTGCAATGTCCTGAAAAAGACCTTGTACTAACAGCCAGACATGGAACAGGTAAGCCAAGGAAAATAACAGCAGTTGATGACAGAAACATTGTGAGAACTGTGAAGAAAAGCCCAAACACCACAGTCTGTGACATCACCAACAACTTCCACAGGGCAGGGGTGAAGGTACAGTATCTCACAAAAGTGAGTACACCCCTCACATTTTTGTAAATATTTTATTATATCTTTTCATGGGACAACACTGAAGAAATGACACTTTGCTACAATGTAAAGTAGTGAGTGTACAGCTTGTATAACAATGTAAATTTGCTGTCCCCTCAAAATAACTAAACACACAGCCATTAATGTCTAAACCACTGGCAACAAAAGTGAGTACACCCCTAAGTGAAAATGTCCAAATTGGGCCCAAAGTGTGAATATTTTGTGTGGCCACCATTATTTTCCAGCACTGCCTTAACCCTGCTGGGCATGGAGTTCACCAGAGCTTCACAGGTTGCCACTGGAGTCCTCTTCCACTCCTCCATGATGACATCACAGAGCTGGTGGATGTTAGAGACCTTGCACTCCTCCACCTTCCGTTTGAGGATGCCCCACAGATGCTTAATAGGGTTTAGGTCTGGAGACATGCTTGGCCAGTCCATCACCTTTACCCCCAGCTTCTTTAGCAAGGCAGTGGTCGTCTTGGAGGTGTGTTTGGGGTCGTTATCATGTTGGAATACTGCCCTGCGACCCAGTTTCCAAAGGGAGGGGATCATGCTCTGCTTCAGTATGCCACAGTACATGTTGGCATTAGCTCCCCAGTGCCGGCAGCACTCATGCAGCCCCAGACCATGACACTCCCACCACCATGCTTGACTGTAGGCAAGACACACTTGTCTTTGTACTCCTCACCTGGTCGCCGGCACACACGCTTGACACCATCTGAACCAAATAAGTTTATCTTGGTCTCATGAGACCACAGGACATGGTTCCAGTAATCCATGTCCTTAGTCTGCTTGTCTTCAGCAAACTGTTTGTGGGCTTTCTTGTGCATCATCTTTAGAAGAGGCTTCCTTCTGGGACGACAGCCATGCAGACCAATTTGATGCAGTGTGCGGCGTATGGTCTGAGCACTGACAGGCTGACCCCCCACCCCTTCAACCTCTGCAGCAATGCTGGCAGCACTCATACGTCTATTCTGCAAAGCCAACCTCTGGATATGATGCTGAGCACGTGCACTCAACTTCTTTGGTCGACCATGGCGAGGCCTGTTCTGAGTGGAACCTGTCCTGTTAAACCGCTGTATGGTCTTGGCCACCGTGCTGCAGCTCAGTTTCAGGGTGTTGGCAGTCTTCTTGTAGCCTAGGCCATCTTTATGTAGAACAACAATTCTTTTTTTCAGATCCTCAGAGAGTTCTTTGCCATGAGGTGCCATGTTGAACTTCCAGTGACCAGTATGAGAGAGTGTGAGAGCGATAACACCAAACTTAACACACCTGCTCCCCATTCACACCTGAGACCTTGTAACACTAACGAGTCACATGACACCGGGGAGGGAAAATGGCTAATTGGGCCCAATTTGGACATTTTCACTTAGGGGTGTACTCACTTTTGTTGTCAGCGGTTTAGAAATTAATGGCTGTGTGTTGAGTTATTTTGAGGGGACAGAAAATTTACACTGTTATACAAGCTGTACACTCACTACTTTACATTGTAGCAAAGTGTCATTTCGTCAGTGTTGTCCCATGAAAAGATATAAAAAATATTTACAAAAATGTGAGGGGTGTACTCACTTTTGTGAGATACTGTATCACAATCCACCATCCGAAGACTTCGAGAGCATGCAAGCCACTCATCAGCTGTAAGAATCAGAAGGCCAGATTGGAATTTGCAAAGAAATACAGAGATGAGCCACAAAAGTTCTGGAACCACAATTAACCTCTACCAAAGTGATGGAAAGGCCAAAGTGTGGAGAAAGAAAGGATCTGCTCATGATCCAAACATATAAGCTCATCGGTCAAGGACGGTGGAGATAGTGTCATGGCTTGGGCTTGCATGGCTGCTTCTGGAACAGGCTCACTAATCTTTATTGATGATGTAACTCATGATGGTAGCAGCAGAATTAATTCAGAAGTTTACGGAAACATTCTGTCTGCCAGTTTACAGAGAAATGCAGCAAATCTAATTGTGAGGAATGTAATTATGCAGCAAGACAATGAGCCAAAGCACACTGCCAACACAACAAAGGACTTCATAGGGGGAGGAGTGAAAGGTTTTACACTGGCCAAGTAAATCACCAGACCTTAACCCAGTTGAGCATGCATTTTACCTCCTGAAGCGGAGACTTAATGGATGAACCCCCCAAAACAAACAACAACTGAAAGAAGCTGCAGGAATAGCCTGGAAAAGCATCACAGAAGAAGAATGCAACAGTTTGGTGATGTCAGTGGGTTGCTGACTTGATACAGTTATTGCAAGCAAGGGATATGCAATCAAATATTAAGTGTTATTTACTTTAATTCACTTTAAGAGTATCTGTGCCTATACTTTTGCTCACCTAAAAATTGGGTGGTCTGCCACCAAAGGTGTCACATTCTAAACTGTTTAACACATTTAGATGCTTCACATAACTTGACCTTCATGCTTTTGTAATGTAGGAAATTAGAATAATGTGATGGTCAAATCCAATATAAATGGATTAGAATGGACTATTTATTTCTACACGTGCCACACATTAAATTTGAATCAAATTGATTAGTGCACATTTATTAGATTATGAAATTAACATAACTTTTGTGCTTGTGTATTGAATAGATTTGCCATGATTGCTTGTCAAAATCTTCCATAAAGCCATGTCAATGCACAGTATTCCTGTATTTAAAGACCTATGAAATGTTCATACCTATTTGCTTCTAGCTAGGTTCATACAATTCCTGAATATTATGGCAAGATTATCTGATGATAGATCATGCTTTAAATAATTATATGACAAATTCTGTGCTATCTGGCTTGCAAAACATTGATATAATTAATTTAATGTAAGCACACTGTCCAATGCCAGCACCACACTACAAGATTTATTCAATCCTAACCAATGTTAAAAAAGTGAGAAAATGACAGATTTTACAGATTCTTTCATCCTTCCTTCATCGAACCCTCACATAACAAGACTGACCCAGTATTAAACAGCACATACAGTACTTTCGGATGATTCTCTCTAGTCAATAAGACCAAAGATCCCAACTCTTACAACCTGAGATCACACAGAATTACTCATCAATAAACATGGCTTCAGATCAAAACAATCCTGGCACATAACAGTTCAGCTCGAATTTTCACACGAGAGTTGCTATTCCTGACACAGTACAGGATGCTGGTTTGTAGATATTGATTATGTTTAATGTCTATGGCTTTAGATCAAAGTCAATAGTATTACAAGTCTGTGTGAAACCAGTGGTGTGTCACTTCATTTAATGAAAATTGTCAGTTGCTAAAAACTGAAGGTAACAAAAAATGTATTCCTCAAACATTGATCAGTACATACAGGATCTTGGGTGGGGGGTGTGGGGGGGGGGGGGGGTTGTGATTGTTGCGGCCATAAATGCTTGATTTTGCTGCGGCAAATTTTAATTTTTTTTTTATTTTAATTTTTTTTTAATTTGCTATGTTTTTTTGAGTTTTTTATGCTTGTTTTTCAATAAACTACTTGAACTGGCTAAATCGCAAGTGATGTTTGTTGGTAAATGAGACCTTTTAACTGTACTCATGTTCACCGCACGTGAATCAAAGAGTGCTTTGGCTGAATACGCGTTGTGATGACGTCACATGACACATCTTCCGAAATCTGCGGAAAATCTGCGGTAATTTCGAATAGTTACAGGCTTCTCTGAATACTGCGGAATTTGCTTGATTTTGCGTTAATTACTGCAAAATCCTGGAGGGACTGATTTATTAGGAATGACCAGTTAGTATGCGAACATTTTACAAAGATTGTCAGCAATCATTTTTACTGCTTTAGGTTTTGGACATCCTTCTGATAATATAGTTGATTGTGTCAGGTGGGGTATTTGTGCTTCTGATAGAGACAAAAATGGAACATTTTGCTGACCTGTAATTCTTGACGAATCCAAACATACAATAGAATACTTTTACTGTCATCGTACAAGTACAACGAAATTAGGTTTGCATCTTCTGTTGTCATGAGAATAGAGAAAACGTAGGTAATAGAAATAATGTCAAAATACAAAAAAAGCAAAACCATTACAAATCTAACTCATTTAATTGACAGGAACTGACCCAAGTTTCCTCTTGCAGGTGATACAATCTACGGGCGAGTGATGGTGGATCCTGTGCAGAACCTGGGGGACTCATTTCACTGTAATATTGAGAAGGTTTACTTGTGCACTGGAGCAGATGGATATGTGCCCAAGTACAACCCCACCAAGTTCGAGTTTGGCTGCTTGGCTGATTCTTCTTCCCTACTATACAGATTCAAAATAATTGTATGTATATAAAGCAGCTCTCTACAGAAATACTGATTTAATTTTTCCCCCCCAATATATTTCAATATATTCCTTGTCATAATTCTTAGTGATAAATTAAAAATAATTGCATGTTTAATATTTAAATTGAATTCAAAAAATTTAATAAATATTTGCATAAATATTTAATTCTTAGTGATAAATATACATATATAGTGTAAATAAAAATAAATATAAATATATAGTGTGTGCCCTGTAAAATAAGTAAATCATGACATCAAGGGGCCCCTGGGTGGCACAATGGGAAAATATTCACCCTTTCTTCAAGAGATTGTGAATTTGAATCCTGATGATGTCACAGCCGTTTATGTCCGGAAGGGCTAAGGAAGCAAAATTGGTCATGCCCTTTGGGTAGGAGGGATGGCATACTCTCTCTCCCATACCAATCACAGCAACGTCAGCCAATTGTGGGTCTCTGTGAGCTCATGTATGTATGTATATATAGCACTTTCCTCCCAGTGTGTTACGTGGCCATGTGATGCAATATGAGCAGCAGTTTGAACAGATGCAGTTGGCTGACTTCATGTGTCTTGGAGGAAGCACATGCTAGCCTTCACCCTCCCCGGTTGGTAGCTGTCTTGTGATAGGGGAGAGCTGGCTGATGCTTGGGAATTGACGGGGGGGTGTGATATCAGACAAGGGTTTAGTATTTCTGTGACTCATCATATTTGTTTCTAGGACAATGCACAGCCGGAGACTCAGGCTCCGAGTTTTGGTGATATGAACTTCAACGCTGTGCTGGCAGTAGACGACCCATCAGCCCTCTCTCTAGTGAAGCAGCCCGGCTCAGATGGGTTCAGACTGGACTCAGCCCCCTTATTCCAGGTCTCCACTGTGATCACCAAACGTTTAGTGCTAGGCAATGAAATGCTTCCAGAATCATTATACTACAGCAACAATAATTGAAAATGTGCTTTGAGTTGACGTTAGCATTTTAAATTGAGAAGGGCAGATAATAAACATACATGATGATAAAAATATCATATTGATTCCAGCTTTAATCCCCTCATCTCTCTGACAGGTGGCAGCAGGCCGTGAGTGGTACATCCACACCATTTACACTGTGCGCTCCAGAGACAATGCAAACCGTGGCATCGGCAAAAGAAGCGTGGAGTACCATTCCTTCGTGGCGCACAACACCCGTGCTAAGCGCTCTAACCAGGACGCACCTATCGCTGAAATGATCAGTGCTGAACACAATCGAGGCACCAACATCATGCACATCACTTTGGAGCGCCAGCTGGCAATGCAGGCCGGGGAGGTTCCTGCTGAAGGCCTGGTACAGCATGAAATGGCCAGTCGTGGCAGTGAGGAAGAGGCGGTGATGGCAGCAGGACTCTCAGTTGGGCTGCTGCTCTTCAGCCTCATCGTGGCCATGCTTGTTCTAACGCTTCGATCACAGAGGAGACCAGAAAAGGAAGTGAGAACGAGATCAGAGAAGGAGAGACTAACAGTTTCTGGCAGCATGCAGCCGGTTATATTGAGGAGTGGTTTTGAAGGCAGGGACGGCTCTGAGGTGTGACAGCTGAAGGATTTGGTCCTGATTATTGTGTGCCATCTTGGTTGAGTCACAATGCTCTGAATTTGCAATTTAACAAGTGCCTCCGAAAGATTCAGTCCTGTTGAAGGCCTGTCAAATCCAGCTGCACTCTAAACATCTGGCTGATTTGTTTTGATTAACTGTGCTCTTCAAGTATGAGAGCCAAGAATTGTGCTGTACTGTTTCAGGACAGGCCACAACTGCGTGCACAGAGGATATGCTAATTATTGTGGTTTTGAAGACGTATATCTTGATTTCAAAAGACCAAGGATTACCGTGTAGTTTGATTTTATATCACAATTTTTAAGTATTGGCAAATTGGTATTTAATTTTGGGGATTTGTAACGGGGTCACTTATTTAGAATAACACGAAACAGACACGCTAAAGATAAGCACAATAGGAAGATAGGAGCTGTTATAGGATTGATAAAAAGAAAAATAAAGTTGAAAAGGATAACGAGATATAAAAAATATATATAATGGGATCAAATCAGATCACCAAAATTGTATGGTCATTTACATTAAGTTTCTACTTACAGTTCCATGATCAGTAATCAGTAACATAATACACTTTAAAATGTGGTTACATTACATTTTGTTAGTAGAGAGAAACTGCTGATTGTGCACAAATATCAAAACTGTAAGAAACACTGAATGCATGCTGCGAGTTGTTTACATAGCTTGGTGCAATGAGCCATACACTTTTTTGTTTACATGAAGTGTACCACGTTTTATGTCTTATCTTTTTTGACATCAGTGTTCATTATCATTACTTGTTATGTATTTTATGCACATACAACTGAACTTGGAGTGATAGTACTGTATGTATTAAACATCTGATTAATTGTCGAGTGCTGATCCAGGTTTATTTATTTCCTGCTGTGTATTCCTACATACAACAGGGTCAAATGTAATGAAAGGTTTCTAGTATAATAAACAATGTAATCATTACATCTCTCATAACATCATTACCTTATGATGTAGAACAAGTAATTAATGATATGATTAGAGACACTGCTTCAATATTTTATAAATATGGAAAATGTTGGTGAATTGTGCTGTGTAATATAAATTGAGAAGTACAAAAGCTTTACTTGCATAGTACTTTACTTCGTTTAACCACGCCTCTGTGTACTACGTCATCAGTTCCTGTGTACTGCCCTCTCGCGTGCGTGTCTGTTCTCTTTGCCTGCCGCACGCTACAGCAAGCTGCTCGTTAGTGACATGGCTGCCGCTCCAGATACAAAGGGGGAATTACAAAAGGAATTGGTTTGTGCCATTTGCCTGGATTATTTTGACGATCCAGTCATTTTAAAATGCGGTCACAACTTTTGCCGCATGTGCATTTTAATGCACTGGGAGGAAAACGGAGGAGATGATATCGGCTACCAGTGTCCAGAGTGTCGGATGGTGGGTTTTGTTTTCATGTCCTTTGCTCAGTATCGTTAGTTAAATGAGCTTTTTCGCTAATTCTCCAGCTGGCTAAGTTCACTAAGCTAACTGTAATGACCAATAACTTAACTTCAACCATTTACTTTTCGAACAGTGCACCTCAGCAAAGCTAACATTAACTGTTATAGTTGTTATTGGTTTATAGGATTCATAGAGCTTTCTTACTGCCATAGAATAAGACTACATTTCTGCCACATAAATAGCAGACGGAGAATTAGATAGTACTTTAGCTAGCTAAAACACCTAACAGCTGTGGCTAAGTTTTATTTACAGTGTCTGTTAACAATAAACATTGTCACAGAGCAGCTTTACAGAAATGCAGATGTAGATTTAGACCCCTGGTGAACAAGCCAGAGATGGCAGGGGCAAGAAAAAAAACTCCCTGAGATAACATGAGGAAGAAACCTTGAAAGGAATCAGACTCAAAATGAAACCCATCCTCTTCTGGGTTCATTCGGATAGTGTTAATTATAAACCATTATTCTTCTACAACTGAAAACTATGAAGTCAAACAGCAGTGAGTGTTCAGAAAGGTATGAGAATGAAAATATTGTGAATAGGAATGGGGGATGAGCACAGGACAGTCTTTATGAGTACAGCAGGAGCAGCAGCAGTAACATTGCTACAATTTCAAGCAGCCAACGCTCTACATACAGGCTTCTAACCAAAGGCTAATTTGCAGCCCCAGTCTCTGGTTAGGCTTTTTAAAAAATGTATTAAAAAAAAACAAGAAACTGAAACTATGTACTACGGAGCCCCCGAAGTGACCTGCGCAAAAAAAAAAAAAAAAAAAAAAAAAATCACGGAGACTTTTGCGAAACTTTTCTGTAAACTTTTCTCGTGCGCACGCGTTACAGTTTCCGGTGTGTGTATATCTCTCTTCCGTTTGCGTCATTGCCATCGTTCATTTAAACGTAAACAAACCAAGAGCATGGATGCGCATGAGTTTATAGAGATGTATTTTAAAGTTGGCCTTCAATACAAAGACATTACTTCTGTTCTTGCTTCCCGACATAGGTATGTAATCACAGAGCGACATGACGCAAACGGAAGACAGTTATACACACACCGGAAACACGTGTGTGCACAAGAAACTTTCCTGCGTGCGCATGCGTTACAGTTTCCGGTGTGTGTATAGCTGTCTTCCGTTTGCAAAGAAAAAGCACAGAGACTTTCGCGTGCGCACACAAAAGTCTCTGTGTTGTTGTTTTTTTACACAGGTCACTTCAGCAAACTATATTTTTGTAGAATATTACAATGATGCTAATGATCTAATTGATTTCTTGTCCAAAATCTTTAGTGTTTGTTTATATAAAGGTCTAACAGGTTTAATAGTCAGTTCAGATACCTGACTCCAGATGATCACACAATAAGATAAATGTGAAAAGACCATTGCATGCATGTATAACTTAGCTGCTTTTAGGGATATATACGATCTAATCATATAAAAACAATTCAAGTTTGTTCTGATGGGTTTTTTTTGCATCTGTTTTTTGTTTATTTGTTAGAATTATTTTTTTGTGCTTTATTTGTTTGGCCTGCTTGCTTACTTCATCAAAGCTTTTATTTTAAAAAAATTAAAATAAAAAAATTAGTAACAATGCACTTTATTATTAATTTTTTTTTGCACTCTTTCAGACCCCTCTATTTATTGGTGCATAAATAAAAGTTTTTTTGTTGTGTATGCAAGGAGGAAGTGAAATTAACAAAACTGTTATAAATAAAACGGTTTGTTCAGTTCAGTGGTGTTCTCATTGTATCAAAAACAGAAGTAAAACAATAAATAAATATCGGTTCTGCATATTGGTTATCGGGCACATAAACGTACAAATAATCGGTATCAGTTCTAAAAAATCAATATCGGTCGACCTCTAGCTGGGAGCAAAATTGGGTGTGGTCACTAGGTAGGAGGGAAGGCATGCTTTCTCTCCCCTGTCAGTCACAGTGAGACTAGCCAATCGTGGGCATCTGTGAGCTCATGCTTGCAGAAGGGGACGGATAGCTGCCCTGTGACACACGCTGAGTTCACGCCATGTCGGAATGACTATGATTGCTAGGTGACAACCCAGATGTGCTACTCGACGCTGTTCACGTCCTCGGACTCGGAATTATGTGTTTCTATACGCCAAAATGAATCTGTGTGAGATGATGTTGTTTACAACTGCAAAATGCGTAATTACAACATTAAATCACATTTTTTATGCTGTTCCTAAATATTGAACAACACAGAAAGCGCATCAGGTAACAATAACGTTGTTTATTAATATTGAAATAACGCACACATTTGTTGTTGCAAACCTAATCATCAACTCCAACTCTGTGCTAGCTACATTGAACTGTATTGTATTCTTTCAGTTATATTCACATTGATCTTGCATTCTTAAGACATTAATAATATCTTTATTAATTGTACGAACAATTACGCAGAAATATTACGAGACAACTGCTTAACTACATTTTACCGCTGAAGCCAGTCTAAGTGTTTCTGCATGACGTTGCAGCGGTCATGTGGTACAAGTTCAGAAAATTCCTAGTTTACAAGTTGTGATTGTGAGTTCTACGAGGACGCGAACGCGTTTTAGAAAGTCAGAATCTCGTAATTACAGCATGGTGTGAACGCAGCTTCAGCACGAGCATCTGTTTGAAAGCTTCATAGCCTTCTCCATGGCCTACAAGGTTCACAGCCTTCGCTTGGATGAAGTGTAGAATGGTGTCTGTAATTTTAAAGAGTATGCTTGATTGGCATCTTTCTGTTCATGAACGTGAAAATACCTGAAGCAGGAGAAATCAGGATTGTCCAGTCCTGTATGTATAAACCTACCGATGCTTGTTTCACAGGTGTTTGGCAAAATGAGCTTCACAAAGAACTACCTGGTGAAGAACCTGGTGGATAAACTGAGTGAGTTTGAGTGTCTGAAGACGTGCAGGCCTCCTGCACCGGCCAAACCAGCCAAAACAGATGGTAAATGTGAGAGACACCATGAGGAGCTAAAACTCTACTGCCACACGGACAGAAAGCCCATCTGTGTGGTGTGCAGAGAATCGCGAGATCACAGGTAAGGAGCGTGAAGCGTTCGTTTTCTTACTCCAGTAATGCACAGCTCTGGTTCTGGAAGGCCAGACTACAGCAGAGTTTAGTCAGAGTTTCCCTGATCACATACCTGCTAAGCATGGCAGTGAGCTTAGGAATCAGGCATGAAATGTATCTTTATTTATTTGGTAGGTGCTTTTAGGTCACCAGTGTGAAAGAATAAAGTCCAAGCATGGAGCCGTTAAAGAAGCCGACAGTGATACGTGTTAAAAGTTTCTACAAATTATAAATGACAGCTCGCAAATGAGGCTTATACATGACCACAGGTGGCAACAGGTAACAGCTCAACAAGAGAAAACAGGCACACGCGCGCACACAGAGCTGAGGCTGTTTACCATTTGAATATGTTGGAGAATAAAAACACTTCGCTTTTAGCTATACTAGGTCTGTGAGTTACCTTCTGCTGTACACATCAATTCATTCGGTGCTTATCACACAGGCTTTACCTCAGCACTGCCCCCAGCTAAATTGATGATTGTTCCAGTAGACAGTATTATATAATATTGTATATTGTGTAATAATCTATCAGGAAGCTACTTTGAAACTAGCTTTTCATAGTTTGAAGTAGTTAAGCTACAGTCAAGCTACCCTTTAAAAAAAATGTAATTAGTTAAAAGTAGTAGTTAATTACTAACAAAAAGTACTACACTGAATTCAGATCAATTATGAATTTATAATGTGCACATTAGGCTACTTATCAATTTAACATGACAGTCGCGTTCATTTCTATATGCTTCCTTAAATCCGCGCTTGAACTCTTGGACGTCGTATTATAATCTAAGTATTGGACAAAGTATTTTAATCGTTGGTTTGCAAAGATTACATATAAAGATGTGAGATTTATTATTTGATTCCTTAAGGCACATGAACTTCGACAAATAAGGCCGTGGGTAATTGGTTTTCTCATTATGGGAATCAGGCCCCATCTCCCGCTCCATCATGGATAATAAGGAGGAGTGTATCGAACTTGAATAATTGATATTAGGCCAATAATAATACATGCAGTGATAAATAATAATAATTAATTTATCATGCAAATAATAATAAATAAGTTAAGACGGGATCTTTTTCTCTTGCTGCTCCTTTAAACGGGATGTTGAGGAATACAATCAGACTGTAGTATTCAGAACATAAAATAAATCCCTGGGCATACACTGATAAACTTAGTGAATTATTTCATTTTATTTGTAAGTAAATGTAAACATTGTGTTGTGTCGCCTATTAAAAACAAAGCGCCAGTAATATTCTCTTTATCAGAGAACAAACTCCAGCGTTAATTTATTATGGTATTATAATTTACCCGCCCCATTCATCACGTGACTAACTGTGGTTGGTCGCTTTACGTGTCCATCAGACGGTCACTTCCTGTCCATGTGAGCTACAATGAGACTTAATTCCTGTGAAGCGAGTGAGCACCGCAGATATGCAATGAAGAGGACCGTTATAACTGGACAAAAAAAAAAGTGATTGGTCGCGCTACATCGCTACTGGTTTGAAAAAGTAACTCGTTACTGGAAAAGCGACAAGTAGTGAAGCTTCTGTCACGCTACTGAGAAATATAGTTAAGTTAGTAGTGTTTTAGTTAGCTACTCCCAAACACTGTACTGTATATTGTATAATATTATACAGTACACCATTAACATTTATCGTTTTATTTTTCAGAAAATTCAGAGAAAACATTTGCATTGTTTTCAATTTGGCTGCAAAATGAACGAAGCTCGGGGTAAGGGGGAATGGGAGTGAGAGAGGGAGAGCACTGAGACTAGAAGCAATGCAGTGGCTAGTATTCCACAACAACTCGCAGTTTTCTTTATACCAGGTACGGCTTGCGCGCATCAAGTATGCAGGGAGTGGAGCCTTTATTTCCGCTGGTTTAGTAAATATAACATGGAAGTACCTCTACTGAAGCACAGATTATCATTTTATATAGATTATTACCACTATAAATGATAACATTCATTAATAATTGGAGTCAGAGTGCACTACTGCAGTAGGACTACAGTTCCCCCAGTATTATGCTCAGTGAAATAAAGCTCTTTTGGTCACGCAGCGCATTTTCAAGCAGCAGAATGTCACTGATAGATAAACCTAATTTTCATCCACCTGTAAAATGCCTGTTGATGTATGTAATGGTTTTCAGGCTCCATGATGTTGCTCCTGTACCTGAAGTTGTTGAGGACATGAAGGTGAGCTGTAACAGTTTCCAGACATTGTGTGTCAGTTTTTACTGCACTAATAAGAAATAGTAATCATGGTACTAGTTCTGAGTGGTCTATGGTACTGGGATATTTCTGTTAGGATCTTGTAATGTTGCTGAACTTGCTTTCCTTTGTACACAGGCAGGCCTAAAGCTGAGGCTCATCAAACTGAACTGGCAAAAGACCTTGTGTGGCCGAGCCAAAGCTACAGATGAGCAAGCCAAAGCGGACGTCAAAGTATGTAAGAATTAATCATGCAGCCTCATATCATGGTTTTTGAGATGTCTTTTTGTTTATTTAAATGGGCATGTACATAAGGAAAATGTATTGTGGAATAAAAATTAAATAGCTCATGTATGCCTTTAGAGCAGCACAGTGGGTAACATTGCCGCCTCACGTCTCCAGGGTCCCCATTTCAATCCTGAGCTCGGGTTACTGTCTTTGTGAAATTTCACACGTTTCCTCTGGGTTCTCCAGTTTCCTCACTCTGTCCAAAAACATGTAGATAGGCAAAATGACTAGGCTAAAATTGTATGTATGTGTGAACGAGTGTGTGAATTTGACTGGCATCTCACCTGTGGTTAATTCTCCCATCTTGAAACCAGTATATATACAGTGAGGGGAAATAAGTATTCAGACACTTTTTTGTTTTTGTAATTTAATATACTTTCAGTGCATGTATCCACTTGCACTTTCCACACATAATGTCTTTAGACTTTGTACTTGTAAATAAGAACAAACAATGAGAAAAAAGTTAACTTTTTGGGCTGGTGAAAACCAGGCTAATTGGCTAATGCCAACTCTAAGGTGAAGCACGGTGGTGGCAGCAGCAGCATCATGTCGTGTGGGTGCTTCTCAGCAGCAGCGACAGCAGCTGTTTTTGATCTTATTAAAAAAAAAAAAATTTTGCATAAATTTCTAAAATGTTTCTTTTGTATGAGTTAGTGTAGACTGACTTCCAAAAAAGTCAATTATATCCTTACTTTCCAAACCCACTGTCCTGTATTATATAAAGATATAATTTTCTGAAATGTAAAGTTGAGGTCATAATCTAAGCCAAATTAGCAGATGTACTTTGTTCACTTCCTCACAGCTAAAGAAGCAGGCTCTGAAGGAAAAAATTGAGGATGATGTGGGAGCACTGGTGCAGTTCCTGCTGGATGAGAAGGACAGACTGTTAGAGAGGCTGGAGTCCGAGGAGGCAGCTACTATAGCGCTGATAGATGAGAATCTTAAACTGGCGGAAAGTGAGGCAGCTAAAGTAGACAAGGCCATCGCAGAAATTCAGAACCAGCTCAGCGAGGTAGCAAACTTTGAGGTATGTCTCACTTATGTTTTATACGTACACATGCAGGATGTTTTCTGTTGTTTTGAATTCCACATGTTCAGTTATCTTACGGATGTCTTTTTCAGAGCATCAGCAAAGCATATTCAAGGTATGTAGTTCAAGATATAACTGGATGTTGAAGCAAGGTTGCAGTTTAATTTGAAATGTAATTCATTATTTATCAACAGTCTTGCCCAGGAATGTTGTGGGTGTGTAAATGCTGTTGTGGTGCTGTTTTCTTGATTTTAGCCCAAGTCATGTTAACCTTACAGTACAGGCGGTGAACTGTCCACCTGATTTCACGGAGTTCACCGGACCCTTTCAGCTCATCTTGTGGAAGAAGATGATGCATGTGCTGCATACAAGTAAGTAAAAAGAGCACTGTCCACGAGTCAATACCTGCATCCCAATACTGGTTTTAATAAATGAGTTGCCTGTTTAGATTTATTATAAAACCTGTCCAACAAAGACAGCTTATGCTGCATATATTTCACTGTAGATCAGAAAAATTACAAAGATGCACAAATCGACAGAAATACAATGTAGTACAACCTTCCAAACGATTAAAACGAAGACTTCACTGTAACAATTTGCAATTTCTGTCCAAAATGTTGCATGAATGTTTGAGGGTCAGTATAGTAGAACCCTACCATTAGCCACTCAGGCCTGTAACTGTAAAAGTGCAGTTAACGTAGCTGTTTATGAGCATTACATGCTCTGACAGAGCAGACGAAAGACATGCTTTCATTGAGGCATCTGTTTTTTTAAATCCACTTCGCACACAGAACGTGCCAAGGTAGGAAATGATGTTATGATAACTTACACTTACACCTGCTGGAGACTGTATCTGTGTAGGAAAATAATCAGTGGTGGGTGGGATAATATTCTGATGGGTTTGATGTAAAATCGACACAATTCATTCAGAGAAAAATGATGTCATCATGAACTTGGGATGATTTTCTGTAACATCCTCTATAGCAGACACAGCAGGTAAGACCCCCAGAGAGATCAAAATAATATTTCAATTTATATCGCAGCATGGATGAATTCTTGAATCCTTGAATTCTTGAATCAGAACATGTGCATAAGTTGACAGTATAGGTATATAGGTTTCTATAATAATAATTTACATAGAATATACAGTTTCAATCAAAATTATTCAACCCCCATTGCAAATCAGGTTTATTGTCGAAATTTACAGACTTTCAGCTGTCTGCAATGAACAAATCAAACAAAAGCAATTGAAATAGTTCGACACAACGAATGCTTCAAGTGGTTTCCCCAAATTCAACTGCAAAATGCAACTTATAATGACTTCTCCAGTTTCAAAATTGTTCAGCCCCTTCATGGCAAGCATCCTTAGTACTTAGTAGAGCACCCTTTTGCTGTTATGACCTGCTGCAAACGAGATGCACGAGCCAGACACCAGCTTCTGGCAGCGTTCCTGAGGCCTCCCAGGCCTCCAGTTCAGTAATATTCTTGGGTTTGCATGCTGCAACCGCCTTCTTCAAATCCCACCAGAGATTTTCTATAGGGTTCAAGTCCAGGTGACTGTGATGGCCACTGTAGAATCTTCCAGGACTTCTTCTGCAACCAAGCCTTGGTGGAATTTGAGGTATGCTTGGGATCATTGTCCTGTTGGAAGGTCCAATGATGCCCAAACTTCAGCTTCCTCACAGACGGCATGACGTTTTCTCCTAGGATTTCCTGATACTTCAGTGAATCCATCTTGCCTTCCACACGCTGCAGGTTTTCAGTACCAGAGGATGCAAAGCAGCCCCAGAGCATCACCGAGCCACCACCATGCTTGACTGTGGACAGAGTGTTCTTTTCAGCACATGCTTCATTCTTCTTCCTCCAGACATACCGCTGATCCATTATGCAGAAAAGTTCCAGTTTCAGTTCCATAACAGAATCCCAAAATTTCTGTGGCTTATTTATAGGATTTTGAGCATATTGGAGCCGACTTTTCTTGTGTCAATAGTAGTGTACGTCTTGGAGTTCTGGCATGGAAACCTTCTGCGTTTAGTACGCGCTGTTACGACACCGGGGTTAAGAGGGAGACAGGATGCACTCGCAGGGGAAAGTGGTCAGTTTATTAACCAAAGGGCACATTCAAAAGTGATGGGACAACAACAAAAAATACAGAGACAAGCACGTCACACTTCCAAAAGGGGTTAGCCACTGATGAGAACACTTACAGGGCAAAAAACCCAGGAAATCATGAAACAGTAATCCAAAGGCTTTCAGGGCAAAAATCCAGGAAATCATGAAACAGTAATCCAAAGGCTTACAGGGCAAAAATCCAGGAAGTAGCGAGACATGAATTCATGAACCCGGGAACGCCGGGTAAACAAAAACTTAAGAACTAGCACAAGGACCAGGGAACACCTGGTAAACAAAAACCTAGGAAAAACTACGATTCTTTAGCTTCCTCGCTACCTATCATTATCATCAGGGACATATAGTTACGTTTAGCTATCACGAGTCACTTTCAGTTATTCATAATCAATACTCCGGGATGAAGTGGACACAAATAGGGGTTTTAGTAACAACGGTAATCAAAATGAAATAAGAAGAAACGCACGACACCTGGAAACAATAATCAGACAATAACGAGAGAACCAATGACAGAACATGGGAGGTAACAATGTAACATAAACCCAACGGACCAATAAGGAAGCGGGGGGAAGAGACATGACGTAAACAAAAACAAAGGAGCACATGGCAACGTAAACAAAACCAAAGTCTTTGTGAATGGAATGTCCATCGGGGAGTATTTTAATAGCGCTAGAAAGCGCGCAGACATGCTGCTCCGTAGCGGGGCAGCGAGATATGCTGCTCCTTCCCGGAGCAGCGATTGGCGAGAGCTAACTCGCGCCTTACTGTGCTCACTGAAACCTCAGTGCCTGTTGCCACCAAGTCTTGCTGCAGGTCTTTTGCAGTCACTCGAGGGTTTTTCACAACCTGCCTTCTCAGAAATCTGGTTGCAGCCATTGATAGCTTCCTTTTTCTGCCCTGTCCAGGTAGTGTAGCCACTGTTCCCTTAACTTGGAGCTTGTGAACTATGCTTCCAGTGGTGTCTCTAGGAACATTCAGTATCTTCGTTATCTTTTTGTATCCTGTTCCTTGTTTGTGAAGGGCGATGATCACTTCTCTTAACTTTTTGGACCATTCTTTTGACCTGGCCATATTTCTAAAATGTAGTCAAACTCAACAAACCCCTAACCAGTTCAGTTATTTCATGTGTCCCAGCTCAAGCACACCTGGTGCAACTAATGAAGCCCTTGATTAGTTGCATCAGGTATGCTTGAGACAACTCCTGTTTTGCATATTTGTGCTGTTGTGAGGGATTCTGTTCAGGGGGTTGAATAATTTTGAGACTGGAGAAGTCATTATAAGTTGCATTTTCAGTTGAATTTGGGGAAACCACTTGAAGTATTCGTTGTGTTGAACTATTTCAATTGCTTTTGTTTGATTTGTTCATTGCAAACAGCTGAAAGTCTGTACATTTTGACAATAAACCTGATTTGCAGTGGGGGTTGAATACATACATATAGGTTTATATCAATGTGCTAATTCTAATACATCATTCCTATAGTAACGGCTCATACAAAGGGAGTTTGTATACTGTATGGCAGATGCTCCACCATAAGCTAGGGGTTAATTGTAAACGTTTTTTATTTTTATTTTTTTATTTTTAAGAGGTGTTTTTGTTTAACAAAGCAAAAACATATAATCGTTGATACGGTGAAGTTTTCGGTTAAGAAAAGTTCATGTAACACTTATGGAAGGAATCTCAGAAGTTTCCTAACACGGGAGAGTCTTCAGGAGACAGATGATTTACAGATGCTTTACAGTTTTTCTGTCACATGACTGGGTGCATTTTGGTCTTATAAAGTTAAGAAAAGAGAGAGAAAAAAAGAGAGGCTGGTGAGAGAACAACTGTTGATAGCTTCTATAACATAAGCACCAGCAGGAATTAACTCATCTCGTGGATGATCCATAACATAAAATTATAAACAGTTAAAAAGTGTGATGTGTTGCTAATTACTAAATTAAAAACAGAGTAATGCTGTTATACAAAAACTAGGTGAAGTGGGTTATTTTCATGTAACAGCACGGCTTTTCAAAATCATCAAAAATCATCATCTCACACCCTTGTTGACTTTCCCCTAGTTTAGGATGTCTGTTCTGTCATTTAAAGAAAATACAATGGTTGGGTAATGTACATCATCCTGTGCCCTTCAGTGCCACAGAACCTGACGTTGGACCTGGACACAGCACACCCGTCTTTGGCCATTAGTGACTTCGACACAAAGGTGGAGGAGGGCCGAGCACGCTCGCACGAGCCCGACCTACCACGCCGCTTCACGCGCTTCTTTGGTGTGTTGGCTACTGCGCAGTACTCCAGTGGCCAGCACTACTGGGAGGTAGACGTGAGGGACAAGGGAGTGTGGTACCTGGGTGTGACGACAACACGCAGCAACCGAAAGGGCTTCGTTAGTCTGTCACCGTCAGCTGGTTACTGGAGCCTGAGCCTACACGACCGCCTCTATGCCAATGAAGAGGACGCACGCGTGCCTGTGGCTGATTACTGGAGCTCTCCACGTGTCGGGGTCTTCCTTGACTATGAGCGTGGCCACGTGGCTTTTTACGACGCCGTCACCATGAAGCGTGTCTACAGCTTTGCTGCGTACTTTGACGAGCCTGTCTCGCCCTTCTTCAGCCCTGGCAAGAATGACCCGGGCAGCCGCCTGCAGATCTGCCACTATTACTGAGAGGAGACGCCATTTTAGTGTTTTGAGAAGGAGAAGTCTGTTGCAGGGGAAACTGGCTGCAGATATTCCCTTACTACTGGTAATGGTGTGGGTGGGGGGAAATGAGACTGGGGGGAAAGTGGTGCTTTGTACTGTGAGAATGAAGCTCCTGTAATAGAAAACTGCCACTTTCATTGAGGGGAAATCAGAACGAAAACAGCATTCATTGTACCTGCAGTCGGAAGTTTTCATTCCTATGCTTTCTTCTCTCAGGAGGTAGGCTGCCATGGTGTGGCTCAGACTCAGAGCTTCTTCACGATCGGCTCATGTGATTTAGGGAGTGTAGTACTCTACTACGCCTGATCTGAACAAGTCTGTTCTTATTACTGTTGGATTACGACGTAGCCGTGTTGACCTTCAGGTCACGATGCGCTGCAGGTTTTAAGCAGATATCAACTTGAGCTTTTTTTAACATCCCATTTCACCTCAGTGTTGTTCTGTGTCCCCTTCAAATGTGACCTCTGAAGCAATCACGTTTAGATCAGTAGGTTTTAGAAGTAGTTCGCTGTGAACTTTTGAAAAAGCTCTAGAGGTGTTTTAACTTTTTTTTTTCTTTTCTTTTCTTTTAATAATGAATTCCTCGTTTCTGTTGAAAAATATGTACTGATAGAAATGCTAGTGTATAAGACATAGTACTTGAATAGTCCAGGGTTCTGAGTTTGCACAGGTTGCTATGCAAGGTTTAGACATTTCCATAATAACTATGTAAATAAGGTTTCTTTCTAAACCCCCACCTCTTTTACAGCCACAAACTGGTTTGCTGAAATAAGGCCTGTCTCTGAGTGTGGAATCAGCGAGCATTGGGAAATGTGTGTATTGCTTAGGGATAGGTGTGCTTATTTGAATATGTGATAGCTGAACTCATCTTAATATTTGTTTACATAATTGTGTTCAAATATAACTTGTATAGTCCAAAATAAAAATGAATTACACTGTAATTTTTATTTATTTTTTTTACTGTACATGTGCTATAGAAATACAATCCGCAACACATGTCCATATATACAAACCCAAGCAGCTCGTCTAGTGCGTCACATCAAGCAAAATGGCCACATCAACAGAGATATATATATATATCTCCTGATTTTTATCCCACCTGAGAGATTTTTTTTCTGCAGTGGGGTGTTAATAGTGCCTGTAGTCACTTGTCTGAATATTCAAACACTATTAGGCCTATATTAAAAATAATAATAATGTGTAGATCAAAAAGACCGTGTTAAAACCAGGCTTCATGTCCAGGTCAGCTTCAGACAGGTACATCATCATTACAAATCTTATGTTCCCCTTTTTCTGATTCCTTATTCATAACAAAATGTAGTATTGAGTATGTAATATTCAGAACAGAAAAAGTGGTTAAAATGCCTGTCCCTAATTTTACTGCATGAAGCTGTGCAGAAGTGTCGGATTATTTATTCATTTTCACACCCAAAGACTTTAAACAGCAGTCTGTCAGCCTGTGATCTGTTTTTCTTCTGTTTGATACTTTTCCCAAAACTTTTAGGAATTTGTTTTTGTTTTTTTCAAATGTTATTTGTGAGTGTATTGAGGCACAGTGGCTAGCAGACAGAAAAGCGAGTGGAAAGAAGGCATTATTAATAGCTGCTATATTTTTCAAACGTGAACTTGTTTGTTTTGTTCTGTGTGTAATTGCTTGTAATTCAGCCTTTGTCCGGATGTGTTTCCCTTCTGTTACATAGATGTAATAAATGTGTCATATCAGTGTTCATATTCATTCTGTTGTTTTTTTCATGTTGATGTTAACATGCGATTTGTTACTGCAGCTGTTTTTGCAGATCACGGTATTTCTTTTCTGCAATACAACAAAGGAAAGTACAGTGAAATGATGTTCTCTTCCTCAACTATAACACCACCAGTGTGGTTTTCTACAGCAGAGGCTCCTTAACATTTCCACAGCGCACCTCTGATTTATTTTATGAACATAATCCGACTATTTAAATATCAGGCTTATCAATAATAATAGTAATTTGTATTTGGCTGCTCATTGGAGCTACAGAACATGATGTTAAAATTGCCATTAGATTAAAGTTGATGTTATTGATGAGCGGAATAGTTTTTTGTGTTCGTTAGGTTTGGATTAAATATGTTCAATTCACAGACCAGTTAAACAAGCAAATCATTATAAGGACTCAATAAATCTCATGATTTTGATAACATGGATTGTGACCATGGTTCCACTGAGACAAGCTCGGGTTTAAAAAGTCAGTGAGGCTTATTTTGTTGAATAAGTGTGTGTGTGTGTGTGTGTGTGTGTGAGCTGATCTGAGCAACAGAGAGACACATAGGTCTTTAAATAACTTTATATTTACAATTTTTAATTACACACTGTTATAATCGATCAGTGAACACATTGAAAATGTAATGTGCTGTAAACTATTTTTTATTACTGAATGATTTGTAATTAACAATGAGTATTAGTTTATGTTCTGGAAGGAGTTAGTGATGATTGTCAGTCAGTGCAGTGTGTGTGTGTGTGTGTGTGTGTGTGTTGGCCGTCTCAGAGATGAGGTTCAGCTATTTTGCTCTCTTTTTGCTAACACAGAATTATGGAAGACAGAAACTGACTTTTGGGTCAGTCCTGTTACTCAAAAACTAGTTTCTTCGTCCCAAAATGCTAGAACGTCTTTGCTTAGTGTTCTAACTAAATGATCACCTATTTTAAGAACGCTACGATGTATAGAAGCCATTCCCATAATGCACTGCAGGTACACATCAGCTTTAACACTGAGAAATAATTAGGAGTAGTGAGTTGATTCACACACGTGCAATGAGTCAGGAAATAAAGTGTAAAAATGAAGCTACTGTGCATCAGCAGCATGTTTAGTGTCCCTCTGTGCGCCGGGTCAAACTGAACCGGGTATGACGGTGTGTCTTAAAGTCCCAAACAGGTTCTTGTACACTGTAAAACATTTCCGGTGGTTAAACTTAGAAGCAAAGGTTCACCTGCCTAAACTCAACTTGAAGATAACATTTGTTTCAACTCGAAAAGTTGTTTTTGTCAAGACAATGGATTACTTTAAGTATAAATTTTGAAACCTTATAAACTTGAGTTCAATATCCAAACCTTGTCTTGACAATTGGAGTTAAAGAGAAGAAACAAGTTCACATAACATAATGGGGCTATCGTGGTTTACAGTGTAAGATTTTTAAAAACTTGTGAATGAATCTAAGGAATGGAATAACTCGTCACACACACACACACACACACTTGTGTTCGGGATGCACACAGATTTGGGGACCTGCCTGAAGGAATCTAAGGACTTGAAGTCTGATCATCACGGAAAACACACAAGCGTGCAGAGCGGCACTTCCTTACTACTGAACCACTGCTCTGAGACGTGTGAAATACTCACGTAGATAGTAGTAGTTAGATGTAACAAAACTGATTTTTTTTTTTTTTTTTTTTTTTTTAAATGTCCACATTACTGGAACAGCCTCAACATGCACAACATTTCCCAGCATTTAACTGCAGACCAGAAACAAATCAACTGTTCATTAAGCAACACCTACACACAAAATGCTCTCACGTGACACTTCCTTTAACTCTCACACACACACACTCGATATGACTGAATGTAAGTGGTAAAAAAAAAAAAAGAAGAACTGTTATGCCCTAAACAGCACCTTATACCTCAAGACAAATGAATAAGGCTCTCAAAAGTGAACAGAAAAAAATGAAAAAAAATGTACAAAAAAAAACCCCAAGACATTATTGAAAGCTTTGGCTGGTGAGAATTATGTGGAGCTCCTCCATAAACACCCATAACAGAGAACTGTACAAAACATATCAAATAAATAAAAACAATTAAATACTGATAAATATACACATATATATATATATATATATATATATATATATATATATAGAGATATATATATATATATATATATTTTAAAAAGATGGCCTTTCCACTGCCACAGTAAGCACTATGATGCACCGGCTGTATAAATGGAAACGATTATTTACAAAGATATTCTGTATCTGGTGCAAACACATTGCAATATGTGCAAACATAACGCCTAACTCAATATGTGCAAACACATTGCAATGCAATTAACACAACATTTATCTGGACCCTGGTTTTTTTTTTTTTTTTTTTTTTTTTTTAATCTCCTCAGTCACAAAGGGTTCTTTTTCTGTTACAGGACAACGCTAAACAAAGTAACAAGATGAAATGAAATAATTGAAAAAATAAATCTTGCTGTTAACACAGTACTCACTCGTTTACTTTGAGCACCACATCTGTACAGCTGAAGCAGAACACCAGATCGGTGACATTAATCGGGGGACGACGAGAAGCCAAAGCGTGGTACAGTTACAGATTACATATAGATTCTCATATGTATACACACACACACACACACACACACACACATATATACTGTATATGCATATTTACAGACACTATGCGCAAATACCCAGGCATAAAAATCCACATCTGGTGTTTGCACTCAAAAGACAAACAGATGAGTGTGTTCTGATAGAGACGGGAAGTAAAGCTGTCAGGTTTTTTTTTTTTTTTTTTCTAATGTCTTTTTTTTTTTATCTAAGAAACTAGCAAATCTTCAGTAAGGTTAAGACACTGGATTTAAAAATGCAAGTAGATAATAATAACAACAGATAATGGATTCTTTGTAATTTGGTAATAGTGTTCATAATTACATGACTCATAATGCACCAGTATAATTAATTCCTTAATGACATGTAACTTCAATATCCCTATTTATTACAAGTACTGAATTTTGAAAATCCCTGAAAATAAATAATTAACTACAATTAATGAATTTGAATTGCAGAATTTTCTAAATTAAGCTGCAGGATGGTACATGTGCTTATGTACTGTAAGTTCTGTAATTAGGTTGAAGCTTTTTTTTGTCTGTAGTTACCAAAGTGCAGAAATTATACCACTAGCTTTATGAATGCATGCTGTACACAAATTCCTCTCAATCTTACCAATTTCTAGTCAACCTAGAAGTGAATTATTGTACAATGTGTGCTTATTATGTCACTCTCCCACATCCACTCTAAACATTCATATGGTCTAGGTCAACAACAAAAAAAAAAAAAAAAAAAAAAAGTATTTTTTGGAGCACTGCACTGTGAAAGAATAATGCTCTCGTGCTTTCCGCTCATCCTCTATAGTTTGGGTAAGGGGTCTAATCTTAGCTGAACGTGCAAAACTGTAGGAAAGAGAAAGCAGGAGAGCTGCAGCACTACTGCAGGTAGCGATACACTTTAAAGCAGTGGTTCCCCGAGTCAGCAACAACCACGTGACCTTCAGACGTGAGCGCCAAACCCTGCGGCCCATACAGCGGGTCTGCGCTTGTGTTGATGTAGGACAGGAAAGAGCCCGAGCTGTCAAACACCTGAGAAAAGAAAGAAGGCGCACCTTGAAGTTGGAGTTAGGAATATCACAACTGCCTTTACCTTTATCACCATTTCTGCTAAAACATTTAGGGGGGAAAAAAACAGTTACTTGTTGTTGCTGAACCGGCTCTGTAATCATTATTTTATTTAAGATTGTACAGGTGCATCTCAAAAAATTGGAATATTGTGGAAAAGTTCTTTCCCGTAATTTAATTCAAAAAGTGGAACTTTCATATATTCTAGATTCATTAAACATAAAGTGAAATATTTCAAGTCTTTTTTTGTTTTAATCTTGATGATTACGGCTTGCAGCTCATGGAAATGAGATACTGGAAAAATCCAGTATCTCAAAAATATTAGAATAAAGAATTTATAATACAGAAATGTCGACCTGAGAAGACTCTAATCAACTAATTAACTCAAAATACCTTTTTACTCAAAACACCGTTGCTCAGTTGTCCAAAGTCCTCTTTCCAGATGAAAGTAAATTTTGCATTTCATTTGGAAATCAAGGTCCCAGAGTCTGGAGGAAGAGTGGAGAGGCACAGAATCCAAGTTACTTGAAGTCCAGTGTGAAGTTTCCAGAGTCAGTGATGATTTGGGGTGCCATGTCATCTGCTGACAAGCTTTATGGAGATGCTGATTTCCTTTTCCAGCAGGACTTGGCACCTGCCCACATTGCCAAAACTACTAGTAACTGGTTTGTTGACCATGGTATTACTGTGCTTGATTGGCCAGCCAACTCGCCTGACCTGAATTTTGTGAAGAGGAAGATGAGAGACACCAGACCCAACAATACAGACGAGCTGAAGGCCGCTATCAAAGCAACCTTGGCTTCCAAAACACCTCAGCAGTACCACAGGCTGATTGCCTCCATGCCACGCCGCACTGATGCAATACTTCGTGCAAAAGGAGCCCCAAGCAAGTATTAAATGCATAAATTAACATACTTTTCAAAAGGTCTACATTTCTGTATTATAAATTCTTTATTCTAATATTTTGAGGTACTGGATTTTTTATTTCCATGAGCTGTAAGCCATAATCATCAAGATTAAAACAAAAAAGGCTTGAAATATTTCACTCTATGTGTAATGAATCTAGAATATATTAAGTTCCACTTTTTGAATTAAATTACGGGGTAAAAAATGAACTTTTCCACGATATTCTAATTTTTTGAGATGCACCTGTATTTATCCATCAATTCAGACCACACCTCACTGCATGCATTATCAGCATGACAGCACGCTTCATTTTTTATCAAGAAAATGAACACCCAAATGTAATGGCCAGATCTAATTACAACACAATTTTACAATCAATAAGGAATAAAACACAGTGGGGCATGCTGTTATAGGAAAATAATCAACAGCTGGTGTGATGCGTTACCATCACAAAGATGATTATATTCCCAAAACAGCAGATCATGAATTGTTTTATTTCTCTTATATCACAACAATTACAATGTTTTATTAATTAAAGAATGACACAGTATATTTTTTTAATCTATTTAGCGCTACATTTAATGTTGTGGAATGTCTGCAGTTAGTTCATGTTATCACTTGTGTTCTAGCAAATATAAACAGTCGTTTCCTCACCAGTCTGTCTTTTACCCTCTCTTTAAGTTAATAACAAATCTTGCAGCTTGCCATGTTACTAAGAAACCACAAACTGCACCGTCCTCTGTCTTGAAGACTTTAATGTGTTGGAAAAAAATGAAAGTTACAGCTTTATCTCTCTCTGTTACAAAGCACTGACACTGGAGACTCATTCCAGAAATACCAAATAAACATCACCTTACAGAAAACTACACCATAACAATTACATTTTATATTTACTTTTCAGAAGCACCTGCAATACAAGTCCCTGTATAAGTTATATACAAACAATAACCTGTGGGTTATTATACCATAGGTTGTGGGTTATGGGTTATTATTGTTAACAATGGGTTATTATTATACCACTATCTCCAGTGGTTCAATACAGGTGGCTCAACTAATTTTAATTTTCCTAATTTTTTTGGAGTGATTTCCTCTATGTATGATCATTGCAAAACAACCAGTTTTGTTATTTATTATTATTTGGTTTAACTGTGACGGCCATCTTTGTCTCATGGCACACAATAACTTTGGTTATACAGCTGTTTACAGAAACCTCAATATCTCAGCTCAGGATGGTCTTTGGAACAAAAACTGATATTTAAAGCACATTACAAGGTACAGGTACATTTATAAACATTTAGCACATTCTTAGACTTGGAATTTAAGTCCAAATGTAATGCTCAAGATTGCTTACAGTTCCACTTCTAGGGTCAATTTATCATTCGTCAATTTTTAGGAGGAGGGTGATCCTTTTTCCAACTCAGTGACTCTGTTTTTTAATTTTTTTTCTGACATGTTGGTGTTATATCTTTCACTTGGATGTTATAAGTTGCACTGAGTAAATACAGCTGGATAAAACAAAAACTGTGTCCGTCTTCATTTCAGGCTGAAAAGCAACAAAATGTGATTATTTTAAAGGGGGGTGATTCTTTTCTATACCCACTGTACATGTATCTTGTAATGTGCTCTAGAGATCAGTTTTTGTTCAAAGGAGCTAGGACCACCCTGAGCTGAGATATTGAGGTTTCCATGAAAAAGCTGCATAACCAAAATTTGTTGTGTGCCATGTCACAAAGATGGCCATTGTAGTTAAACCAAGTAAAATAATAAAAAACAAATGGTGGTTTTCCGATGCCAACAGATAATCACTCATTCAACCATGGACTGACCCCTATTAGAACGACCTCATGTCAACTTGCAGTCAGCACTACTGTCAGAAAATGACCAATCGGGATTGAATATTCAGCAACACAGTTGTATAATTTTTAATAAAATTTGATGATTAAAGTTTATAAATTCACTGTTCATATGACTGTCCTTATTGAATTCACACACATTAACAAAGACAATCATTTTGTTGCTTTACTAGATTATACCTAATTTGCCTAAAAATTAAGAAAATCTTAATTCAAATGTCACTTGCTGCTGTGCCAGAATTACAGCTCTGTGTCGCTAACATAACCAGCAAACCCAGGTTTTTCAGAGTGAATATACAGACTGAAAAATAATACAATGGGCTGGATTACACTGTAGAACTGTAGACAATGAGACACTATTATGTGCATTGAAAATACATTATTTGGGTTTGAACTGATGCTTTTAGCCTTGAACTTTCATTCTAGAGCTCAACCTCTACATCTTTATTCAATGCTCCATTTTTAGACACAACATTATAAAGCCAGTATGTAGTGTGTGTGTGTGTGTGTGTGTGTGTGTGTGTGTGAGCTTATTACCTGTATCCTGCTGTTACCCCAGTCTGCTACAATGATGTTCCCATTTGCATCAACAGCCACTCCTGTCGGGGCATTAAACTGCCCATTTCCTTCACCATGTGAGCCAAATTTAAAGAGGAACTCGCCATCTGCGCTGAACACCTGAGTGAAGAGCAGAAATCTAACTAGCACATCAAACCACAATCACCAATACACCTAACAGCTCCCTGAAAAGCCCATTACCAACCTGGTGTGGAGTGTGTGCAATTTCTGGGCTTAGCCTTACCTTAACTGAGTGGTTATGAAAGTCTGTTACTATGATTTCATTCTTGTTGTTGACAGCCACAAAGTGTGGGCCTGAAAAGACACATGGAGTACGACAATAAGACACTAGACATGAGCACTGATGATGTCATGTGATCAGACAGGAAAAGTGTCCGAGTGATCAAGAATAAAGACATAAAGACCTAAATCAGAAGAGTTAATCAAATGTAAACGCAATCATTATGATGAATTCAGCTGCTACCTCAAATGATTCCACACTGTACATATTGAATAACATACTAGAACATACTAAACTTGTGTTGATATACAGTATAATCAGATGATTTGATTCAGATTAAAGCCAGGTATCAGAAACATCATGATAAATTTCCATTCAGATTTCAGTAGTTGGGGATGAATGTTAGACACAACACGACACGTCGCACTGCGCTCCATACTTACTGAACCCAGGGCCAGATTTACTAAGCTTTTGCTCCTGTGCAAAGTTTGAACCACTTTTTTCTAAAAGGAATAAGGGACAAAACACAAAGAATCAGGGGGGAAAAAGAGACTAAAAACAAGCAAGGGCATCTGCCAAGATATGAGTGAACAAAGTGAGTAAAGTCCATAAAGCAGATACATTTTCCTAAATTTTCACACACTAAAGGGGGCAGTAAGACATCCACATGCACTTCTAGTTAGGCTTAGGAAAATTGGACAATAAATGATACAAAAAAAGCACAATGGAAGGGGTTAGTTGAGTAAACCAAAGGTGGTAGCAAATGCTTTAGCTTTATATGTCCTCTCCATTAAATGGTTTGGCAGTTAAAGCAATCCAAAGACAGTCTAATGACTGCGCTTAGGAATATCATGAATATTTTTTGAATAACAGAGAGGAGGGCAGAACAGAGACACTTCTACATTTCTTTACACATTGGAACTGAAGCCTGGGTAAATCTGGCCATTAAAATGCTTCCTATATACAGTATTAAATAAGTTAAACTCATTCTGGAACATTGTCATAAAATGGCCTGGTCTGGGCTTGTTACTTTGTACCATAAAAGGACTGAGTTTTTTTGTTTGTTTGTTTGTTTTTTTACAGATATACAAAAGTGATGCATTAGTATTCTCCCCCTTGACATTTTCCACATTTTGCAGTGTTACAACCTGGAACTGAAATGGACATTGGATGGATTTTTCCCATTTGATTTGCAATGTGTCTAACATTTGAAGGTACAATTTGTTATTGTGAGACAAAGGTTAACTTAAAAAAAAAAAAAAAAAAAAAAAAAAAAAAAAAAAAACACATTTATTGGCCATTCAAAAACATTCAGGTTCTTGGTTTTAAACTATTGGTTTTTGTGACCAGTTCATATACTACTGTATATGGTTTTATACAGTGTTGATTTGATGGTATGCGTATGGCTGTTGTCTTGTTGGAAGGTGAATCAAACTACAGGCTCATGTAGTTTCAGACTGGAACAGGTTTTATCCTAGGATTGCCCTGTATTTGACTCCATCCCTGACCCAGTCCATGTGTTAGGAAAAGCATCCCACAACATGGTGCTACCACTACCATGCTTCACTGTGGGGATGGTGTTCTCAGGGTGATGAGCAGTGTTGGGTTTCCACCAAATGTAGTGCTTTGTGCCAATGCCAAAAAGTCATTTTTATTTTTTGTTGAGTCCAAACAGGATTTCATATTGGCTTTTTTTTCCCACTGACTTTCTTCTCAAAACTCTGAAAAAAGTCCAGCTTTGTGGCTTGTCCAGGCTATAGTTGTCCTTTGAATACAGTAGCTTTACCCAGTCACTGCTTTTTGGTGAATGACCTCCACTAGGCAGAGTCATGGTTGTGCCATATTCTATTAAATTTTAATAATGGATTTAATGATGCTCTGCAGGATGTTCAAAAGTTTGGGATATTTCTTTTTTTATAACCAAACCACCCTATTTTTTTTTTTACTTCTCCCAGACCTGTTTCAATAGCTCATTGGTGCTCGACACTTTTTGTTGTATTCAACAAATTCTGGGGCCTTCCAGAAACAGGTGTATTTATATTAAGACATGACACTTATTATGTGACTCCTGATGGCAACTGACTGCACCAGAACTAATTTAGGGATTTAAAAGCAAACAAATAAATAAACAAACAAATAAATAAAACATTTCTATAAGTAAACTGTTTTCCCCCCCATTTCAACACAGTGGTGCTTGTGTACATTCATGACAGATCCATTTAATGTCCAAGTTGAACAATACAAAATGTGTTCAAAAGGGTTTACTTCTCTTGAAATAAATCATGCTGTAATTTGTGAGAATATACATGCACAACAATGTCAAACTTGTGCTACAGAAATCTCCACCATTATCTTAGGAACACTGATACATACCATATAATCTACTTATTACATAATAATAATAATAATAATAATAATACATTATTACTAAAGGTTTTCGATTATATATAAATAAGTGGTTATTTATTTGTTCTATATGGAATTTCCAGCTAGATTTTAAAGAACATTTGCAATACGCTTCACAGTCTGTTTGTTCTGTGTAATGCTGGTGTTCAAAGCCAAACCACTGAGTGAAAACAGTGAATTAGGTCGGTTATTAGAAAACAGTCATCACAGCACACATCAACAATTATTAAAAAAGCTGGTGTAAAAATCACACAAACACCTAATGCTGAGACAACAAACCTTATGTTAGACTCTAAAAATTGACCTAACCTGTAAACCTGCTATCTGTAAATGTTTTACATCGGTACCTGCAAACTGTCTGTCCAACGAGCCCCTTGCCCCAAACCTGGTGACCAGTTTCCCATTGGACTGGAAGATGAAGACGCAGCATGCCTTGTTATCAACGGCGATGATGTGACCATTACGATCCACTGCAATGCCCTTAGGCCCCATAAGTCTCCCAGCACCGATTTTATTCTGAACACAAAGACAGTGGGAGGAAAGTCATGCAATATACAGTCATGTGAAAAATAAGTACACCCATGGAATTTATTTATTTATTTATTTATTTTTAAAATATATTTGGACAAGCAAACATTTGATCTTCTTTGAAACTGTGCCTATTAATGAAGCTGTTATAATTGAACAAAACCACAAGGAAAAATAGCTTTTTTAATCATTTATTCAACAGAAATATCAATAGATGTGAAAATCTTCTGTGTAAAAAGTAAGTACACCCTTGGCCTTGGCTAATACTGCCCCCTTTCGCAGAAATAACTTCTTGTTGGCATTTTGCATAATTGTCCACCAGTCTCTGACATCGGCTTGATGGAATTTTTGACCACTCTTCCATGCAATATTCTTTCAGTTGCAAGATGTTTGAGGGTTTTCTTGCATGTACTGCCCATTTCAAATCCCTCCATAACATTTCAGTGCGATTCAAATCCGGGCTTTGACTCGGCCATTCCATAACCCTCCATTTCTTCTTTTTGAGCCATTCCTTGGTGGATTTGCTAGTGTGCTTAGGATCATTATCCTGGTGAAAGGTCCACTTTCAGTTCAACTTCAACTTTCGGACAGACGGCATCACATTATCTTCAATCACTGCAGAATTCATAGTTGAATCAATGAATGCAAGCTGTCCAGTCCCAAACCATAACATTTCCACCACCGTGCTGCACAGTTGGTTTGAGGTGCTTCTCCTGAAAAGCTGTCTTTGGTCAGTGCCAAACAGGTCTGCTGTTACTGTGGCCAGACAACTCTATCTTTGTTCTTTTTAGACAGCAAAGGCTTTTTCCTGGCACACCTCCCATGCAGGTCAACTTTGTGCAATTTCTTTCTGATTGCAGAAAGAAATTTGACACCAACAGCTGCAAGACTTACTAGCAGATCCGGTGATGAAATTTTGGGGTTCTTGGAGACTTCTTATTGCATCAGATGGTCTGCTCTTGGGCTGAATTTGCTGGTACGGCCAGTCCTGGACAAATTGGCAGTCATTTGAAATCTGCTACATTTGTAGATGATTTTCTTTACAGTGGAATGATGTATTTCAAATAATCTGGAGATCATTTTAAATCCCTTGCCAGACTCATAGGCCTTATAGAACTCTTTAGATCTTGGCATGATGACACCACATGCCTCAATAGCAAAGGGAACACCAGACACTAGATATGAGAGGGGTATCAATAAGACAGGTTCCACCTGCACTCCCTAAGCAGGTTCTAATCAGTGGCACCCAATCTTGAACACCTGATTCTAATTTTATGGATTTGAAGGTGTGATAAATGTAGGGGTGTACTTACTTTTTCCATGTGACTGATCTGGGTTTTTTTTTTTTTTT
The DNA here is from genome assembly GCA_023630585.1 of Cranoglanis bouderius. NCBI lineage: Eukaryota > Metazoa > Chordata > Actinopteri > Siluriformes > Cranoglanididae > Cranoglanis > Cranoglanis bouderius. Next base: position 2,796,158 of record CM042550.1, on the reverse strand, counting down.
TTCTTGTTAAATTGTGAAAATTACTACAAAATGTAGTTTTTCTGTGTCATTTGATAGCGTGTATCGCCTTTATTCATAGTCACTGTTTCTGATCAAATGTTTGCTTGTCCAAATATGTAAAAAAAAAAAAAAACCCTACAATTTCCCTGGTGTGTACTTATTTTTCACATGACTATATACAGAATATACAGGAAACTGTCCTTCTCAGCCATGGTCATTGTTTTTTGGCTACTATTTCACTCAGGAAGAAGGTGTGATATGGTGTATGTGCTACTGTTCTGCACATAATAGATCTGATAAACAGAGACCTGTAATTGGTTGCAGCAAGGACATTCTAGCAATTAAGAGGAAATCAACCTGTACTTGTGGTTGGAGAGGGTATAGGTTACACCATTTCCACGTCTATTGATCAGACCAACCCAGCTCTTCCCACAACCAGCTGGACTGAGTAAACCTTTTAGCTCTGTAAAATCAGCCCACCCATGGGGTTCAGTGTCCTATTTTTGCCATCATTGTTTACTCCCTGGTTATGTTTAGACATGTGATCTGTTTAGTCATTTGTGGATGTTTTAATGCTAGTTTATTTTCAAGCAGAGAGCTCACACCCAAACGTATTCCTCTCCATTGTAAATCACATGGATGGATTGTTCCTGGTTGATAAAAAAAAGGAAATAAACTAACAATACCCCTGTCTGCTGTTCATGCTTTGGTAATATATTTATGCATAGTGTCACGTTTACGCCTTATGAGGTCTGGATAAGCATAAATAACTTTTTAATCTGTTATAATCCAATTGTACTACAGATCAAATCAGCTGAATATTTGACCTGGTAATTTTCTAGAACAGCAGCTATGACAGTAGTGCCAGCTTTAATTCAATTCACAGATTGGTTCATATATTGTCTATATTAATGCATCAAATTATTGTTTCTATAGTAGCAGCTCGTTCACAGCACTTGTACGGCGGATGCTCTGCAGAATCTAAGGATAATAATAAACGTGTTGTTATTTAACAAAGAAAACCGTATAACAGTTGAGTAACTGTGAAGCTTTCTGTAAGGAGGTGTTAATTTAATATTTATGTCAGGTATCAGCGATTTGTAATATTGAAAATATTGATTATTTTCCTTAAAAAAAAAAAAGCACACCGCCCAAAAAATTCTATTTTTATTCAGTATTAACATACATAAACTATCGCTCTGTATGTAGACTCCTGTGCTATATAAATTCAGTTTAAGGAATAAAGCTTTTCATGTACTGCTCATAAGGCATGAGACAGCTAGCTCAGAGATGGGGAAATGAGCACTAATGATGCAACAGAACAGAACAGCATAGAACAACTCATTGTTATACGCTGTAATCATGACACTTATAGCTATTATACACATTTGTATTTTTAATCCACACTTCCCAGTGATCTTTTTTGCAGTCAGCCAGTTCTTACCTTAAACTTCCCTTCTGAGGAGAAGATGCTTATCCATCGATTATCATAATCAGCTACTATGATGTCTCCATTCAAGTCTACTGTCACTCCTGTGGGTCGCTGCAGTTGCCCTGGTGAGCGGCCTCGCACCCCGAACCTCAGTTTAAACTGTCCATCATTAGTAAACACCTACACAAAGGAAACCTGGCAAAATTAGGACTTGACCAAATTGTTTTTAAAATACACAGTGTGTGGAGCACTAGGCTTTCCTCGTCATCTCTTTACACTCTGCATGTTAAGTTTATAATTCATAACTATATATATAAAATGAATGTTTATGAAAATAACATACAAAGTAGACATGAATTATTTTTTGTTTTTTGTTCCTGAGTAAATTACTTGAGGTCCAGAGTAGTGTGTAAAATCTGCAGAAAATCTGCGGTAATTGCAAACCCCTCCAAATATTGCGGAGTTTGCTTGATTTTGTATGAATTTCTGCAATCACAAAAACGCTAAATCCTGGAGGGACTGTATTATTAGCTATATTTTACAATAATTGTGATTTTTAAAAGTGAGTTCATGTTCATTGAAGAAAACACAACGTTTGATGTGAAATATTTTTTAGTATTTATTTTTATTCCAGTCATTGACCCAAACAGAACAGGTACTGCAGGTTAGCTAATAAACTGGACTCACCTGTATACACTGGTTGTTGCTGTCTGCCACTACAACTCTGCCACTGCATGTGGAGATGCCTTGAAGATTAGTGAACTCGCCCTTCTCCCTGCCTCTTGTGCCTGTTACACACACAGTCAAAGTTTCCACATCATTTAAAAGTGCAGCAGGGTCTGTATTATAAGCTGAGTCTACTGCTGACCAATTATGAATCAACTCGTCACTAAGAGAAGATAAAGTAAAGACAGCATATACAAATGTACTTATTGCTACTATATGGCATAAAGACAGCTTGAAATAAATGAAGCAAACTCCTTGAGAGACTATCCACTGGACCTCAGTGGTCTTACCTACTCTGTAGATCAGCTCATCCTCAATAGGATTCTCCTTCTTCTTAGTAGTGCTGTACATGCTGGAGGGTCTTCGCACAGCTTTCTGCCTGATGTGTCCTCCACTTCCGCTGGGCGACTTCACCCTCCTCTTCACGTCTTCAGGAGACTGAGGCACGTCGCTGGGCTTGATGGCACGCAGTCTGAATGGACTCCCTCTCACAGGCTGGCCATATAGCATCAGTGAGAAAGAATACTCTCCTTCGCTCCTCAGCGTGTAGCCCACTTCATATGTGCCGTTTTTATTGTCCACTACCTCCACCTCGACTGCTTTGCTTCCTTCTGGACCCGTGATATCTGCTTTTAGAAGTGCATTTCCGCTTCGGACCAGCTCTCCATCTTTGTCCTTGGTGGTGACGGTGATGGTGCTGTGCTGGCCAATGACTGCGTGCCTCAGGCCCTCGCCAGTGGCCACGCTAGTGTGTCCGACAGCACTAGTGGTGATCAGGACGCCCAGGTTCTGGATGGAGCGCCGCAGGCCCTCTGTCTCCAGGCGGCACTGCAGGTGTCCGTTCTCATGCGGCCGTTCAGGGAAGGTGTGACACGCCAGAGCACCTGCACGCTCCCCCATCTGCTTCTGCACAAGCAGCACCTCTGCAGCACCACCATGGCTCAGCGCCTGTTCTGTGAAGCTGCAGCTACTCTCAATATGTTCTTTTGCCTGCTGCAGGGACAACAGCTGGGACTGAAGCACCTAATACACACATCCCAGAGGCAAGAGGGGGGATATGATGCATTTCTCAAACAGTGCAGTAGAGGGCAATTTTATATTCATTCAGTCTTTTTTAATTGAAAATTTTAAAATTGTATTATCTAATTGATACAAACACAAACTAATATCACTATTTACGTATATTATGCAGAAACTGTCTTTACAGCCCATTCCCACAACTGATCTTAGCCATACATCCTCTGCATAAATGGACATGATAATGAAGTTAGTTAAGCTATAACCAACTACACTACACAAAAAACATTAGCTCAGCTTCAGTATAAAATCTATGTACATGGCAAGTGTAGCATAATTACACTGAAGCATTTGTCATCTCTTCTGCTTCATACAAATAATTAATAAAACTGGCCAACAAGTATTTGGTCTTTTATTTCCTTAATTACAGAGCAAGCAATTAGCAAACATTTGGCCAGTTCTGCACAAGGGCAGTCACCATTATCCATTAAAATCAGACTCTATAAAAACTTTAATTTGTTACTCCAAAAATCATTCAACATTTTTTTACCTCTGTCCATCATCAAAACCAGCATCAAGTACATAATGAAATACTACATTATGTTAACATCCAAATAAAAACACACTACATGCTATTAAAGATGAATGAAGGTGCGGAATCATTTGCAGTCATCACACATGATCTAGAAAAAAAAAATAAATCTAATTACCAGTCTAATTACCTCTTCCCCACAGCTCACTACCAGAGCACGGACACATTAGTAGCCAGTAACCATGAAACAAATTACATTATGCTGAAATGAAATATAACTTTGACTAAAATGTATACAGTACTGTGCAAAAGTTTTAGTCAGATGTGAAAAAATGCTGTAAAGTAAGAATGCTTTCAAAAATAGACATGTTAAGAGTTTATATTAATCAATTAACAAAATGCAGAAGAACAGAAGAGAAATCTACATCAAATCAATATTTGGTGTGACCACCCTTTGCCTTCAAAACAGAATCAATTCTTCTAGGTACACTTGCACAAATTCAGGGATTTTGTAGGCATATAGCCAGGTGTATGCATATAGTCAGAAACAGCCAAACTCTGCTAACAGAGTGAGGTTGCTGAAGACAGTTTACTGTCAAAAGTCATACACCATGGCAAGACTGAGCACAGCAACAAGACAGTAGGTAGTTATACTGCATCAGCAAGGTCTCTCCCAGGCAGAAATTTCAAGGCAGACAAGGGTTTCCAGATGTTCTGTCCAAGCTCTTTTGAAGAAGCACAAAGAAACGGGCAACGTTGAGGACTCTAGACGCAGTGGTTGGCCAAGGAAACTTACTGCAGCAGATGAAAGACACATCAGGCTTACTTCCCTTCGCAACAGGAAGATGTCCAGCAGTGCCATCAGCTCAGACCTGGCAGAAGCCAATGGGACCCTGGTACACCCATCTACTGTCCAGTCAGAAGTGGCCTTCATGGAAGACTTGCGGCCAAAAAGCCACACCTCCGATGTGGAAATAAGGTCAAGTGACTCAACTATGCACGAAAACACAGGAACTGGGGTGCAGAAAATGGCAGCTCTGGACTGATGAGTCAAAATTTGACATATTTGGCTATAGCAGAAGGCAGTTTGTTTGCCGAAGGGCTGGAGAGCGGTACACGAATGAGTGTCTGCAGGCAACAGTGAAGCATGGTGGAGGTTCCTTGCAAATTTGGGGCTGCATTTCTGTTTGGGTTGAGTTGGGGATTTGGTCAGAATTAATGGTCTCTTCAATGCTGAGAAGTACAGGCAGATTCTTATCCATCATGCAATACCATCAGGGAGGCATCTGATTGGCCCCAAATTTATTCTGCAGCATGACATCGACCCCAAACATAAAGCGAAAGTCATTAAGAAATATATTCAGCGTAAAGAAGAACAAGGAGTCCTGGAAGTGATGGTATGGCCCCCACAGAGCCCTGATCTCAGCATCATCGAGTCTGTCTGGGATTACATGAAGAGAGAGAAGCAACTGAGGCTGCCTAAATCCACAGAAGAACTGTGGTTAGTTATCAAGATGTTTGGGCCAAACTACCTGCCGAGTTCTTTCAAAAACTGTGCGCAAGTGTACCTAGAGGAATTGATGCTGTTTTGAAGGCAAAGGATGGTCACACCAAATACTGCTTGGATGTGTAGTAGATTTCTAAAATTGTGGCAGTAATGTGATTAAGGTTAAAATGATCAGGAATGTGTTTCAGAGATACCAGGTGAACTAAAACTGGTTATCTAAACTGTGTTTAATTACAGTATTCCTCAGGGCATGTTTGGTGTCATTTGTATCCATATTTCATGGTGAACGATGTGGTGATATCATAAATATCATGAAGTTTAGGAAATAACAGTTACCATATATGTTGCAATATGTGCTCTTTATACACACACACACACACACACACACCCTTTGGTTTGCAATGGGAAACCTCTCACCTTCCTGCCCCCACGGAATTCATCCTCGGGAACTTAAGTAACATACTGTGCCTGAAGGTGAGATAATCCTGCCATAAAACACATTGGGGTCCACTCTGCCAAACAACACACTATCTCACCTCCATCTGACATCCTGGTCACTTCAAAGAGACTCAGGGGTATAAAAGGATATGCTTGGAAAAGAACCGGTCTCTTTGACCATTCTGCTTCCGAGGTTCATGACGCTGACTGTAATCTTGTAAGCTACTCTTGTATCTTTCAGTTGTGTTCTCATATTAAATGCATTTGTTATTCTACTTCTAAATACTCTGTGTCTATGTTTGGTATTCTTATTATGAATAACTTCTTAAACTAAAAGTGTATAATACGTTAGACACGTTTAAGGTCAACCTCTGACAAGCCAAAAGTAAAGGTTAATGCTTGCAAGTTTAAATAGAACCTCTGACAAGTAAAATAAGGCCTAGGCTTGCACGTTGATAGAAACCTCTGAGCTAACAAAATAATGGTTTAATAAAGAAGCTATATGAAAGTCTCTGACGTAGGAACGTCATTTTAATGAAAGCTTCGCTCGAAGTTGCTTAGGAGTAAATATTGGTAGAATACTGAGTGCTAACACTTCTAGTATTAACTAGAAGATTATTCTATTGGAGTCAGATATTTAAATCATAGATTAAAACACGCATTAACCTTCGCTGCACCTATTTCCGTCGTTGGTTATAGGAGAGCAGTGGGCTAAGTAATTAACTTTACATATTTTAGCCCTACAGATGTAGATTTTTCTTCTGTTCACTCACTTTGCATTTTGTTAATTGATAAATATAATTTAGTAACATGTCTGTTTTTGAAAGCATTCTTACTTCACAGCATTTTTTCCACACCTGCCTAAAACTTTTGCACAGTACTGTACATGTTAAAAAAAAATAAATAACTAATATTATCAACACTACTCCATCAATAAAATTGTTTAACTACTTGTAAGTTGTGATGTGATCAAAACTATTGATGGAACCTCCAAAAATTCCTAATTCGTTATCTCCACCTTATACGCTTATAAGCTGTTGAATTCTGAAATCTGATTGGTCAGAAGGTGTTGATTAATTTTCTATAACAGCAGCTTTGTCAAAAGTGCTAGCTGTAATTCAAATCGAGGTTCATATTAATTTATTTTGATGTGTTATTGTTCTATATTAACTCATTCACATGGACTGATATGGCAGACGCTCCACATAATATAAGACTAAATTAGTTAAATCTATGAATCTAATAATAAATGGATTAAAACATGGAAAGTGGGTTAAAAAATAAGAAAAGATTAAATAAGTAAAAAATAATAAAAGACAAAAAGTTTGTTTTTGTTTTCTAAATGGATTAAGAAGTTTTCTGTAAGAAGATGAAGATGAAGGGCTTTGCTGTTACTCAATAACAAGACTATTTTTGTGGGGTTTTTTTTTTGTTTTGTTATTAAATTTAAAAGAGAAAAAAAAAGAGAGCCTGGTAAAGGCATGTCTGTTTATAGCTGTTATAACAGAAGATACCAGGAACTATGTTGTTTTTGTGGACATTACACAAGATTAAATGTAAATGTAATTTTAAAATGATGTGTTGCTCTTTAATAAATTCAAAACTGTAATTGCTAGCAAATAGCTGTGGTATACAGGTGCATCTCAAAAAATTTGAATATTGTGGAAAAGTTCGTTTTTTTCCGTAATTTAATTCAAAAAGTGGAACTTTCATATATTCTAGATTCATTAATCAAAGTTAAATATTTCAAGCCTTTTTTTTGTTTTAATCTTGATGATTACGGCTTACAGCTCATGGATATGAGATACTGGAAAAATCCAGTATCTCAAAAATATTATAATAAAGAATTTATAAAACAGCAATGTCGACCTGAGAAGACTCTAATCAGCTAATTAATTCAAAACACCTTTTTACTCAAAACACCGTTGCTCAGTGGTCCAAAGTCCTCTTTTCAGATGAAAGTAAATTTTGCATTTCATTTGGAAATCAAGGTCCCAGAGTCTGGAAGAAGAGTGGAGAGGCACAGAATCTAAGTTACTTGAAGTCCAGTGTGAAGTTTCCACAGTCAGTGATTATTTGGGGTGCCAAGTCATCTGCTGGTGTTGGTCCACTGTGCTTTCTCAAGTCGAGAGTCAATGCAGCGTCTACCAGGAGATTTTAGAGCACTTCATGCTTCCATCTGCTGACAAGCTTTATGGAGATGCTGATTTCATTTTCCAGCAGGACTTGGCACCTGCCCACAGTGACAAAACTACTAGTAACTGGTTTGCTGACCATGGTATTACTGTGCTTGATTGGCCAGCCAACTCGCCTGACCTGAATTTTGTCAAGAGGAAGATGAGAGACACCAGACCCAACGATACAGACGAGCTGAAGGCCGCGATCAAAGCAACCTGGGCTTCCATAACACCTCAGCAGTGCCACAGGCTGATTGCCTCCATGCCACGCCACATTGAAGCAGTAATTCGTGCAAAAGGAGCCCCAAGCAAGTATTGAGTGCATAAATTAACATACGTTTCAGAAGGTCGACATTTCTGTATTATAATTTGTTTAGTCTAATATTTTATTGGATTTTTGATTTCCATGAGCTGTAAGCCATAATCATCAAGATTAAAACAAAAAAGGTTTGAAATATTCACTTTATGTCTAATGAATCTAGAATATATGAAAGTTCCACTTTTTGAATTAAACTATGGAAAAAAACTAACTTTTCCACTATAATCAAATGTTTTGAGATGCACCTGTAAGTTGAATCAAACACTTTCATGTGCTGTTATTGGAAAAGAAGTAACATAACCATTGTTGAAACAGCACGCACCATTGTGTAGAATTCCTTACTTGTATCTCCAACCACTGACCATTTTATCATCATGTACACATACATACAGGTGCATTTACGAGTATACAGTTACTGACTGTAGCCCATCTGCTGCTGTGCAAAATTTGTCAGCCCTGTTTTACCCTGTCCATCACTGGAAAAAGGACGATCACACAACCACTGCATGTAGGATACAATACATTATATAGATACTAGATCATTTTCAGCAATGACACTGACATGGTGATTGGTGTTCTGCTTGGTCCAGTATATTAGATGCAGCACCATTGCTGGGCTTTTTAAACGGTGTGTACTTTTACTTGATGACATTTCAGTATATTTTGTTGGGCTACATTAGTATGCATATCAGGAGAAAGCCATTGATTCTGGTCGTTTAAAAAAAAAAAAAAAAAAAAACCTAGATATTTACTGAGGTAAAACTCTGTTCCTGACCTTCTGCTTGGAGCTGCAGATGTTCTCTAGGTCAGTGATGAGGGCAGTTTTACGTTGGTGCAGAACCCGCTCTAGCTCCTCAAACATACAGCTGATCTCATTCACTGCTTCAGACTTTCGCTCCATCAGCTGCCTGGAGATCTCAGTCACCAGTTCTATCGCAACAGTGAGCTGAGGCAACCTAAAGGGATAATAATAGTATTTAGTAGTATAGAATTTAAAAATACAGTTAAATGCTAGTAAAGAGCATATCACCAGGGACTATTTTCATCTGTTAGATGTTTAAAATTACTTTTAGCACAGCAGTAGCAGACAAACTTTATTAAGACTCAGAAATATAGTACTGTGCAAAAGTTTTAGGCACATGCAAAGAAATGCTGTAGAGCAAAGATGCCTTCAAAATAATGAAATTAAATGTTTCTACATTTAAAAAAATATATAGTAAAGAGCAGTAAACAGTAGTAAATGAAACAAAGTCAATATTTGGTGTGACAATAAATAAATAAATAAATAAAAATAGTAGTCTCTGGTACAATTAGTGCAGTTTTATAAGGAAATGAGTTGGTAAGTTTTATTGAGCATCTTGCAGAACCAGACACAGTTCTTCTGGAGACTTTGACTTTCACACTCGCTTCTTATTTTTGCAGCAAAACCCAGCAGCCTTCATTGTGTTTTTTGTCTGAAAAGTGTCTCTTACGTAATATGCTGCTTTCTTTAATAACACACAAACATTTTTCTGTAACATTTAATTTTGTGCTAGAAAACTAATGTTTGGGAATCTAAAACGTTTTTTGTACTGACTTGATAATGTAGACGTCATAAAATAAAAAATCTATAACAAAGTTTGTACAAAAAAAATAATAAAATAGGGTGCCTACAACTTGTACTGTATAACAGTACTGTATATTATTACCCAATTTTTTTAACGGTGAATTTGTTAGAACCAATCACTCTTGAATTAAAAAATGTATATACACTGCTATGAAGGTGGAATGCAGGTTGAAAATCTGTTATTTTTTAAATAATACTTCTGATTTAAATCTGACAGACTATAGGAAGCTTTGAGCATGACAATATTAAGTCTTTTACGTTTAAATACTTGCAAAGATTTGTATATGGTTTTGATACCACACAGTTTGCCATCAGCTTTTTTTCACCTGAAGTACTTAATTTGACCATGAGGGAGTGTGGTACCTGTTGCGAATGGCATCCAGCTGATTCTTCAGTGCTGCTTTGTGCTGTTCCAGAACGTCCCTCAGCGGAACAGTGACATGTTCTCTGTGTTCCCCCTCTGTGCAGTCTAAACACATGGCAGTTTCACACGACTCACAGTAAAACTCCATCACCTGCAGAGGGAATCAGTGAACACCTATACTGCATGCTGTCATGGGAAAGCTATCCAAAACCAAGGGAAAACTAAGACTAGCATGGTTTATCAGGAGTTGATGTTTCAGCTAAATGTGTGTTTCACTTCTACAACAGATCCCTACTGACTAAAGAAAATAAGAGGATTTAAGTCTTGGCTGAAGTACGAGGCTCTCAGTTTCTCCAGTAAACTGCTTTTTTTTTTGGTGTTTAAAGTGATGAGAAGCTTCCACTCGCTTAATTTTTCACCCCATCAGTTGAAATGGTCCTATGGCTCTGGCATTTATTTTTCTCATGCTGGGGTACTCATTTGTACTGTAATAACTCAACCTTGTTGTATGAATCTTCCATCCACCAGAAGTACTTTCATTGAACCAACGGCATAATCTTCCATGTAGATTTTTAGCCAGCAGTGTCACTTGTTAAGTAAGCTTGCCGATAGTTAGTCTAGTTAGTCTATACCATATAATAGTCTATAGCATATAGTAAGTGCCCACACACACATCGTTGTCAAACTGTCCATTTTTCTGGGGGTTCCTAAATTTCTTTTCATCTCAGTTCTTGATTGGTAAGAAGCTTACCTTGCCCTCGTGATTCGGGCAGGAAAGAGGCTTCCCGGCAACTGCTGCGCTCACAGACTCCAGCACGTTGCACGCCTCAGGACGGGAACATTCCGGATCCCTCTGCAGCACCTCCATCAGATTGGTGATAAAGAAGTTATTCTGCAGTGCCGCTACACCTTTTTCAGGCAGGATGGAGGTCTGTCGGCACACCGGACACGACAGGGTCAGTGACTGGGGTGGGATGTAGTTCTGTAAGCACCTGTGAGAAAGGAAAGAAAAAAGCAGGGTGAAGGATTGATATCAAGTGAAAAGTTGATGAATGTGAGAAAGATGTAAAAGAAGAAAAAGACAAATTGGTAGGGCATAAAAGCATGAGTCAAAGTAAGTAAAGAAGGGTGTGTTTGGCCATATAGTGTACAACCCCATTTCCATAAAAAGTTGGTATTTTTTTCGAAAATGCAATAAAAACAAAAATCTATGATTTGTCAAGTCTCTTGAAACTTTAATTAACTGACAAAAGAACAAAGAAAAGATATTCAATGTTTTCACTGACCAACTTAATTGTATTTTGTAAATATAAACAAATTTAGAATTTGATGCCTTCAACACACTCAAAAAAAAGTTTGGACAGAGGCATGTTTACCACTGTGTAAACATCACCCTTCCTTTTAATTACACTTTTTAATCGTTTGGGAATTGAGGATACCAATTGTTGCAGTTTTGCCAGTGGAATTTTTGCCCATTCTTGCTTGATACAAGACTTCAGCTTCTCAACAGTCCTTGGTCACCATTGTCTGATTCTTCTCTTCATGATGCGCCACAGGAGACAGATCTGGACTGCTGGCAGGCCAGTCAAGCACACACACTCTGTGTCTACGAAGCCACGCTGCTGTAGCACATGCAGAATGAGGCCTGGCATTGTCCTGCTGAAATAACCATGGACTTCCTGGGAAAAGACGTTGCCTTGATGGCAGCATATGTCTCTCTAAATTCCCAATATACGCCTACACGTCAATGGTACCTTCACACATATGCAAGTCACCCATGCCGTGGGCACTGATGCACCCCCTTACCATCAAAGATGCTGGCTCTTGCACCTTTTGCTTATAACAGTCTGGTTGGTCTTTTTCATCTTTGGCACGGAGAACTTGTTTTTCCGGAAAACAAGCTGAAACATGGACTCATCTGACCACAGCACACATTTCCACTGCCTTTCAGTCCATCTGAGATGAGCTCGGGCCCAGAGAACTCTGCGGCGTTTCTGCATAGAGTTGATGTGTGGCTTCCTCCTTGCGTAATAGAGTTTCGGGTTGCATTTCTGGATGCAGTGGTGGACTGTGTTAAGTTACAACGGTTTTCCAAATTACCCCTGAGCCCATGTGGTTATATTTATCACAGTAGCATGATGATTTCTCAGGCAATGCTGCCTGAGGGCTCAAAGGTCACACACATTCAACAGTGGTTTCCAGCCTTGCCCTTTACGCAATGAGATTTCTCTGGATTCCCTGAATGCACTTTATGCACTGTAGATGGTGAAAGACCTAAATTCTTTGCAATCTTGTGTTGAGCAATGTTCTTTTTGAACTGACTGACAATTCTCTCATGTAGTTTGGCACAAAGTGGTGAGCCACGACCCATCCTTGCCAAATCCTGATACCTTCCCCTGTTACCAATTAACCTGATCCTCCAAAATGGTGTTACTTGAATATTCTATAAACTTTTCAGTCTTATTTTGCCTCTGTCCCAACTTTTTTTTGTGTGTTGAAGGCATCAAATTCTAAATTTGTTTATATTTACAAAATACAATTAAGTTGGTCAGTGAAAACATTGAATATCTTTTCTTTGTACTTTTAATTACTTTCAGTTAATTAAAGTTTCAAGAGACTTAACAAATCACAGATTTTTGTTTTTATTGCTATATAATGGGTACAACATGGGGAGTAAAAAAAAGAATAATCAATGAATCAATCAATCAATAAATAACCACAGGGTACCACATCGCACAAGAGAAAAGTGTTTGCCCTATCGCTGGGAGATTGTGAGTGCAAAAAAATAAAAATGAAAAATGTAAAAATCGCCACATTAATCTGTAGCCGGGAGACAAAAGGACAAAATTGGCCATGTTCTCTATGTGGGAGGGATTGTATACTCTTTACTTTGGACAAAAGCAAAACTCATTATAAATAATATTGTTAAAATTGGTCAGAGCCACCATTTTCCTTTTGGAAATATGTTCAGTAATCAAGCTTCAAGCATCTCTTAATTTTAAAGAGAAAAGACTGCCATAGACTGTATCAGGAACTACTGAGCTATTTTGGTATCTACACCATGTATTTATGTATTTACAAAGTTGAGCCACAGGGGACTGGTCTAATCAAATACTGGTAATATCTAAATATCCTCTTACAGACTGTTAGTCTGTGTGGAGTGTGTGTGAAACTGTACCGTTCGCAGAAGGTGTGTAAGCAGGGCAGCACTTTGGGGTTGTGGAAGTGATCGAGGCAGATGCTGCAGACCAGGAACTGCTTGTCTATTTGCCGCACCACTGGACTTGTGTTGCCAGTCTCACGCTTAGCCATGGCGACAGACATTCACATACACGGCTAGGGGCCAGGACACACCTCAACCTGTCACACACACATGATACACACCCAGACAGAGAGAGGCATGGTTAATCATCCATAAAAACCAGTGTAATAATTACAGTAATAAATGGTCTTTGAGCCTTGAAGGCAGCCTTCTTACTTGAATAGTGTCAATAGGCATCCTAACGGCTCCAAGTCTGAGTTTGGTGCTTTTATTTTTAACTTCTTTGTTCACCAAATTATTTTTTTCAGCAAAATCATTAGAACAATTAAATGTGCTGTTGACAATGTCTTATGTAACATGCCTTATATAAAAACATCATTTTGTCCCTTGTTCATTTCCTTAGACCGTATTTTATAGCTCTAATTATTCAACTTCCTTCAGTCACACATCAGTTTCCTCTCTGGCTTCAGTTTATATTTCAACGAACAAAAAAATGACACCATAAACTAAGTGGAGAGAATTAGAATAAGCACAGAGAGCAGAGCTCTTGATAAAGATGGAACAAAAACACACTCAACACTCGTCTTTACAAGTTTACACTCACTTACTGAAATACAGCAGCCAGAGCAAAACTGAACAATGTTACCTAATCATGTATTCTGTTTAGGAATTTTGGCAACACTTTCATAGGTTTACATAAGGCTACATGTGGGAAAACCTACATAAACCTTGTTAAACTCTTATTCCAACAAGCTTCAGTTGTCATAAAGACTGCTATCAATTTTGAATTCAAGAAGACATGCTTTATTTTCAAGTCAATGACACAAAATAGTGTTTTGTTGCTAACCGACTTTCAGTGGCACACAGTTTAACCCTCAGTGAGGGAAAAAAAAAACCTGTTATAAGAACATGGCCTGGGCTCTGGAGAAGGTATAGTTAATATACTCTTAGTATACAAAAGTTCAATCTGTGACGCTTTGGAAGAAATCTTATAGGCTCCATGTAAAATTCAACAACAAGTTTTCCTTTACAGCATCAGGAAGATTTGGACATTTCTATAAACAGAGGCCATGCAGGTGCTTGTTCAGTCCCTTATCATCTTGAGAGTGGACTACTGTAATTTTCTCTTGGTAGGTCTCCCCCCGCATGCCATCTGACCCTGGCAACTGATCAGAATGCAGCTGTAAGACTTGTTTTCATTTTTCAATTTCTCCCACACTACTGCATTGCTACATTCCCTCCACTGGTGTTCTGTAGCTACCCACATCAGATTTAAAACGCTCATGCTTGCCATAAAAAAAATATATATAAATAAATTTTTTTTAAAAATTAAAAAAATGGTCTAGCACCCACCTACCTTAAGGTACATATTACACCCCATCTAGCAGTGCTCAAATGGACCCACCATCCCTCAAGGTACATGGAAGGCATGCATCAAGAGTCTTCTCCATACTGGCACCCAAGTAGTGGACTGAACTTCCTCGGACTGTCCAAACAGCTGATTCACTGAACGTTCAAACAAAGACTAAAGACTTTCCTCTTCACCAAGCACTTGAATCCCTTGACTTACTTTCTTTTCATGCTGGGCTAACAAGGTTTAAGCTTGATGGCATTCAAAATACCTCACCTAGTGTACTAGCACAAGGATACATTTTTGCTAGAGTACAAAGCACATCTGTAAGTCGCTCCGGATAAGGGCTTCCCCTAAATGTAGAGGGTTACCCTTTCAGAAAAGGCTCCAAATAAAACACCTTTAGAAATCTAAAGCCAGTAACCATCCAAGGAAAACTTGAGAAAGCCCTGCTTTTCCCCTTTAGACTGTGTGCAGAAACATCTCCATCATGTCAAAGTCAGCAGGTGATGTCTGCTCCCTGCCCAGAGATGGCAGGGAATGAAAGCATCGAAAGAAGCAAAGAAAATATAGACCCAACACTGGTAGAAAATGATAAAATACAATATACATGCTTATTAAAAAAAACAAAAAAAAAAACAAGATTCTGTCTAGTACCCTACAGGTTGCTTGAGGGGAACCCTTAAAAGATCTGCAGAACCTGACAACTGAGGGTATTTTCATTTCAGAAAAGCTTTCAATTAGGGCATCTGCATGCTACAACCACTAACTCTCCATATAATCTTTAAAGAACCCCTCAAAAAAGTGTAGGACCCAGTGTGACAGCCACTGAAAACTTTGACCTCTTTGCCCCATAAGGCCTGTTACAAACCAAGCATTTCTATTTAAATCCAGATGTGCAGGTCTAGCATAAAGCCTTAGCACAAGCTGTTGTTTGGGCCATTACATTTCTCAGTGGGTCATGGGCAGATTTATTATTTATCTCATATACACATACACACAAACTTCTGTCAGCACATCTGTCAAAGTGTCCAAATGTGCAACAGGAATTAAGCCCTTATTTTTACACACAAACAGTCAGATAAGATTTAGATTGCCTCAAGTACAGGACAGACATGTGACTAATGGTACGGCGGATATCATCCCCCATTACACCCCCTCTTCTCCATCAATCTGTTTTGATGGGATGATGTAGCAAGGCTAAAATAAGACTGGGCTCACACTAGAGAGGACTTAAACAGGGTCATATACCCCAGTAGATGGTTGGGATTCACGAGATACCAAGTTGAGAGAGAGGCCATTTATACTTTGATACCGGCCTGGTACATAAAGAGGATTGGTAAACCTGAAACCAAAAGGAACCCACTCTTTCTTGAAATAAAATAAAACTATTGTGTGAAAAGTAAGGCATTGTACTGACCATGCTGGCTGTGGCACAGTACTATTGGCATGAAATGAAAATATTGTCACTGTTTATGAACCAAAAACAGCAACCAAAAATCAGCATTTGACCCATTATTCCACCCTGTAATGTCACATGCACACACTTGGTATTAAATTTGTTTGAGATTAAGGACGCCCGGATGACCTGCCCATAAAACCCACTTAAAGGCAAATCATAACTCATGTGTAAGCTGTCATTTTCAAGTGAAACAGGATATTCGGGCAGGAAATAACATTCGGTTGGACTTTTATCCATCCAGATTTACTGGTCTAAGAAAAGTAGGTGTACTAAAACAAACATGGAGTCAAGACCTGGTCTGAACAAAACATGGCATGGTGTGATGATCACATAGTCAAAAGGAGTATGCCCAATGTGGTAAAGTTCATGCACCTGAAAAACATGCATGTCCCAACACACAGGATTGTTTATACTAGAGAAATGTAATCCTAGAAGGTCTAGTGAATGAATTGTTGTTAGCTTCTGACATTCACACAGACTCACAAAAGTCTCAGAAAGTGAGTGAGAGTCAGAGAGGACCGTTGGAAGGAGGGGCTCAATGACAATGAAGAAATTGTTTTAAAAATACTTGGCATTAGTATCTACAGTAGCAGTGGAGACTGAAACTGGCTATAAAGCAGCAGCAGCTGTCCCTGTGAAAGACCTGCAACAATGGCATTCTTCAGAGCCTCAGTACTGCACTCTGTCCACACACACACACACACACACACACACACACAGACTTACACAGAAGAGTTGGAGAAATCTCAGGCAGGTTTCATTCCCGTTTCTTGTTCCAGCTGGGCTCTTTAACAGAACAACAAAATGAGATCCTGTGTCACTGTTGCTGCCTACGCCCCCTAAGCTCAACTCTAAACTCTTTACCCTCCCTTTGCTTCTCTCCTTCATTCCGTGTCTCTCTCCCTCCCTTTCCCAGTCTCTCCACCCCACGCCTGAGTGCACACAGGCTTTCTCCAGCCACCACACACTGACTGAAGCACAGCTCTGACGTGAGGCTGGATTTTAAGCCACAACCCACACAGGCTATTCCATTGGCCGACACAGACCACACACTAAGTTCTCTTCCCATGGACTCTTCCCTCATTGGTTAGTCAGCAGAAGCCTGCTGAAAGCATGGATTGCCTCACAGGCTAACAATGCCTGCTGACAAACTGGGTGGGGTGAGACAGCATAAGGGAAAAGGATAGAGAGAGTTTGGCCAAAAAAATGTCTGGTCAGACAAATATTTCATAACAGGCAGAGCTGTTTATTAGCTGGTAAACAAGAAATGGATTGTAGTAAAGTCCGGTGTAACATTTGAACTGGAGAGATAAAGGAAATGAGAAAGAAATGGCACTGGATAACAGGTCACTGTGCCAGGAAAATAAAAGTCTCCCCATGACATCATTGTACAGCATCTCAGGACAAACCAGTGAGGCTAAATATGTACCGCTGCACTCAAGTTCATGGAAGTGCACTAAGCTTTCCTGCACCATCATCCTCAGCACATCCAATTGGTCCAAGCTGATTGTGGGACAAATAAAGGCATCTCAATTCCCATAATATTAGTGATTCTCACTGTAATGCATAATAATTAGCATAAACCTGAAAAGAGGTTTATACCCAGGACAATCACATACAGGTGAAATGATTAAATGCACTTGGCAAAAACAAAGCTTCTCGTTATCCCTACCTGCCACTCAATCAATCACAACCTCACAACTAGGCTCAACCACACTCAAGCCAACCAGGATAGCCAGAAACCTTGGGGTGACTTTCGATGACCACTTGAAGTTTACAGACCACATTTCAACAACTGCACGGTCCTGTAGGTTCATTCTGTATAACATCAAGAAATCAGACCCTATCTCACTGATCCTGCCACACAGCTACTAGTCCAGGCTCGTTATCTCAAAACTGGACTACTGCAACGCACTACTCCTGGGCCTCCCAGCCATCTCCATCAAACCCCTTCAGATGATTCAGAACACAGCAGCACGCCTTGTTTTCAACCAGCCCAAAAGGACCCGCCTCACACCCTTCTTCGTCTTCCTCCACTGGCTTCCTGCAGCAGCCCGCATCAAATTCAAGGCTTTGATGCTCACATATATGAGACCTTGTCTGGAATGGCACCCCTCTACCTAAACACTCTCCTTGAGGTTTATGTTCCTTCCCGCAACCTGCGATCATTTAATGACTGACGCCTGATAGTGGCTACTCAGCGAGGCATGAGGTCCCTTTTCAGAACCTTCAAACTGACTGTTTGACCCTAAGAACTTCCAACTTCAATATGGACATTAGAATCTGTCACTATCTTCAAAAAACGGCTAAAGACCCTTGCCTGACAAGACAAACAAGAACTTGTGCCCCCAAAAAAAATAAAAAGTCTGCACTTACACCTCTACTCTGTGCACTTTGCTCCTCTAGCACTCAATTAAAAAATCTTGTATGGTAGCACTACTTGTATACTTGTTCTCTGCTTGATACATCGCTTTGCTTGTAAGTCGCTTTGGATAAAAGTGTCGGCTAAATGATTAAATGTAAACACACTAAAAAAGACAAAAGGAATTTTGTCTTGTATGAGCCCAAGAAGTCAACCTGCCATGACTGCACTAGTGATAAAAGTTACATAACCTATGATGTCACTGGCAACAACTGTTGGGTGGCGCTGGATCTGGGGATTAAACAATGATACAGTCTGAAAGTCTAGGGATTATTGAGTACTATAAAAATGTGTTTGTGATGACAATTAAGACACATGATCTTTCTGTAAATACAGGCAATCAGATTCATTTTTTTTTTTTTTAAACACATTGCTACAAGGGAGAATGTGTGAACAATCCCTGCTTCAGATGGGAGATTCAGCTCTGTTATTGTATTTAATCCTTAGATTAAAAGACACAACTCCATTAATGCATTGACCCCAAGCAAGGACAACTACAGGTCATTTTATCATGGACAGAATGCATAATCTGCCTAGACATGGGCTTTTGTAATGATCACAGAAGATGAATATTTGATCTATGTGGATACTTGTCATCTCTTGCCAAGACCATTAAAAATTTTGCAGTCATTACCAAGTCACTGCAGCTTATGAACTCGCATAATTAAGACCCAAGTCCATTCCGCAGACAGAGGCCGCAGGCTTATCTTTTTATGTAAACCTGTCAAGAAGATAGTGCAAAGGAAAAGTGACTCAACATGATGAGTGTCTCCAGACAGACAGAAAGAGAGAGAGACAGAGACAGAGAGAGAGAGAGAGAGAGAGAGAGAGAGAGGCCTGGAGAGAAGTGAGGCTGACCTTAGTGGAATGTTAATCTAAAACACATCTGCGATTTTTAACTTTCATGATTCATATTCACTGTCAGTATCAAGGATGTTAGGGTTTTATAGCATTGTACCAAGTGGGCAAATATGTAAAACACTGTTTATATTTAGTCAGTGTATGATGTTTCTGTAAGAAACAAGTACAGAATAGCTTCTGAGATGCAAACAAATTCATACAGCAATCTGTAATTTGACAAATGCCTCTTCACGGTTTCTCAGCATCAGATCAGTGATCATGATGGCACATATCGTCACTGAAAAAGTTAGACAAATACACATATGATGACACGTGTCTTCTAATGCTTTTACTTTTGCTTCTTCTCCCCCTTCTTCTACTGTGGGAATATTCCTAGATGATATGAGCCAGAAATAATCTGATCCTTTAAATAACTGTGTACGCGGGTGTGTGTGCGCGTGTGCGCGTAGACAGCACCATGGACAATAAATGAAACCACTGCATGGCCCTTGGCTCACTCGTGATCATGTGCACCCTGAACCCACGGGTCTAGAAAAATGCATTTTTTTCCCCCCCATCTCATAAAAATAATCCACGTGAGCTGGCTGTCTTTTTACCAGAGGGGCATGTTGAGTCACCATGCAGATGGCAGGCCAGATGATGGTGTGCTGGGATAAAGTCGCTCGTATTCAGCAAAGCTGCCAGGTTGGAATATGACGCATACATGGCCATCCTCATTCTAAAATTCAGGAGTGGGTAATTATTAAATTTGTTTTATGCACATGTTAGTAGAGATGGAGGAAGAGAGTAGAGTTCCCATTGGGGCACACAGTCTGAACTAAAGAAAAGATTTGACATCCACCTTCCGCAGTAAGAGAGGCATTCAATTATTCGCTTATTTATTGAGCTATGCAAGAAGCACAGAGCACAGACTGTCATCTGGTGCTGGTGCTATTCTAATGAATTAATGAAGAAGTAAGTAGGGATGGAAAATTATTTGTGCATTGGAAATAAATTAGCTGTGGAAAATGCTCCATCATGCTCCATCAGCTATGCATACACTGAAGCCATATGCTGTGCTTGGAGTGCTCATGACCTTTCTGCCGCTCTCTCTTTCTCTGCTGAAGCACGTCAATCACCCAGAAACTGGCAATGGAATCTGCAACTCTGCAAAAACTACTGGAAAGGCTAACATTTGCAGTGCGATTTTTTTTTTTGTTGTTGTAAAATGCTAGACAAAACGACATAAGTGCATAAGATTTAAATAGCAACAGAATGAATGAACAAGCCACTTGTAACTCAAGAGACCACAAAGACTGGCCTCAGATAAAAGCTCTTAGGAATGTCATTTAGCTAAGGTGGTGCAGTGTTATATTCTTGAATGAGAATTACAAGATCTGATGCATGCACACACACACACACGTACGTTATATTTAGTGTAATGTGAAAATGGCAGTATAGACAGAAGGAAAAAAAAACACTATACTGTAAAAAGAGCACCATGTTTCGGATGAGATGTTAAACCGAGGTCCTGACTCTCTGTGGTCATTAAAAATTCCAGGACACTTCTCGCAAAGAGTAGGGGTATCACCTGGTGTCCTGGCGAAATTTCCCCATTGGCCCTTGTCTATCATGGCTCCCTAATAATCTCCATCCCTGAATTGGCTAGATCACACTCCTCTCCTGTCCACCAATAGCTGGTGTGTGGTGGGCGTTCTGGCGCACTATGGCTGCCGTCACATCATCCAGATGGATGCTACACACTGGTGGTGGTTGAGGAGATTTCCCCCCATACTATGTAAAGCGCTTTGAGTGCCTAGAAAAGCGCTATATAAACATTATTATAATTATTATTATTATTATTACATAAATTCTCAGGTAGAAACTAACAGATATGCACTTAATTAACAGATGTGTTATTGAATGTAATGTGCACAATGGAACGGGATAGTGTAAAATTTGCTAGGATTTGGATGCATGAGCATAGTGTTGCATGAAATTGCATGAAATTTAAGGGGACCGATAATTTTGAAAAGAGCATTTTGCAGAAAAAAAACTAGTTAAGTTTTCTGTAAAATAAATAATAATAATAATAATAATAATAATAATAATAATAATAATAATAATAATAATGTACTAAAATAAAACTATACAGTGTCGCCATGTGTTTAAATGCCAAAGATGACTAGTTGCACATGTTATTGGTTTTGCATGTTTTCATGACAGGTGCCAATAATTCTGCAGGTGACTCGATTACTGACAGATCTAATACTGTATCAGGTATGATGACATGTTATGGTCAAGTTTTACCCTGAACATGCATGTTGACCTGCACTGTAATCCTTGCTTGTAATTCCTTTGGCAATTGGAGAGACACTGTTCAAACCTCAAAACTCATGGACCATAAACCAGTTCCCTAAAACTACTGACTGGTGAAATCCACTTCCCTGCAATGGCTAAATTGTTCAGTCTCCAGCTGTGGCAGGTTCAGGCATTTCCCTATTCATATCTGCACAATGGCAGCTTGGTAAAGGGTGGAGGCTTAACCAC
This sequence comes from Cranoglanis bouderius, assembly GCA_023630585.1. Taxonomy (NCBI): domain Eukaryota; kingdom Metazoa; phylum Chordata; class Actinopteri; order Siluriformes; family Cranoglanididae; genus Cranoglanis; species Cranoglanis bouderius. The sequence continues at coordinate 2,774,153 of CM042550.1, read as the reverse complement.
TAACATCTACATACTGCCGGCTAAACCTATGAAAATCCAGTTCAAATGATTAGAATAGAAATGTAATAAGTAAATGAACACCACATGGTACAGGGTTCATACAAGGTACAAAGAAATAAACCATGCTTTTACAATTTAAATATTCAGGCAATGGACTACTCCATGTCAACAAATCAGTGGTCATGAGTTCATGAGCTTTGGCACACAGACACACAGAAGAGGCAAAACAGCCTGTAGATGACTCCGAATAATGCAGCCCATGTTAATTAGGTATAATATTAAAGGCATTTATCTACTACTGCTATCCTCATCACAATATCACTTAATGCCTAATCACCAAAATCAAAATCATCAACCACATCATCAGTCAAGGGATAGTGCATGTAATTTTCAGTATTAGTCAAAGTTTGAAAGAGCTACCTAGATCTCGCATGTCCAGGCCATTACACAGTACAAAAAAAAAAAAAAAGATTCAGTGACTTTCAAATTGCTTTTGCGGTCCATGCACTTTAATATTTCCCCCTGCCATTTCAGAACATGGTTAAGTGACCAAGTCTTATGACTTGAGTTGAGTTTCTGAGCCACAGCTACACACACTAAGAGCTAGAACAAACCTAATCACCTCATCAACCACATCCTGATAAACATCCAATAACTTCACTATATACACAATAAGTGTTGTATGGTTAGGAATCAGACACTTGGCCCACATCCCATATTTCTCTTCTCTTACAGTATTGGCACCACAACTCCTTACAGGACATACACTCTGAGGCTGCACTACACAATAGTTTATATGCACAGCTTTACCACCCATTGTGTTGAGTAAGTTCTTCTGCAAATAGGGTAGGTATGTGCCAGTTTTCTGTCATTCAGAAGAACTTAACTTTACCAGTTACTTAAATTCAATAAAGATGAATTACGCCTCTCAACTCTGCTAACTGACAGTTTTAGGAAAGTCACAAACTTCTAAAGAATGGATAATCTGTTTAAAGAGAATTGTTTATGATAATCAATAAAAGGTGCATATTGTTCACAAAAATTAAATAACCAAGAATGCTCTTTCAGAGTGTGAATCAGAAAATCAGCAGTTTTGGTGTTTGCTCTTGGCAAAATAAATAAATAAATTCATTCACGGATGCCAAACTACATGTCAAACGACAGATTTGATTCTATTCTTGAGCAGAAGCCATGACAAGACACAGACAGTTCCCTGTGCACTAGGATGTGTTAGACAGCGCTGAATCACACACACACATGCAAATCACACATGCGCATCAGACAGAAAGAGAGTGCAATACAAAATATGACACAACCCACATACATGGAAATTTCAACAAATGCACAAGCCTGTGATTAAACTATTTGGCAGAGAGTGATTAAAGGCAGGCATTTCAGGCTCAGAGAAAATATTGCCTCAATAAATTGGCAACAGCGATGACATGGCAGCATCCACGGTCAGCATTTCACACACACCCTACATACATGATCGCAAAAGGGGCCAGAGGAGTGTAGTGTGTTTTCCAAGAGGAACAGTGCATCACACATACTCCCTACTGTTCTACCTCCTCTCCCTCTGTTGTCTTACATAAGTAGATTTTGGTCTTGTGTGTTACGCCTGTGTATCGGTGAAGCATACTGACTGTAAGCTTAGAAACCAAACACTTGTGTAAATTATTCAACTCGATCCAATACAGGCAAAATAAAGAACTAGGTTGACTGGAGGAAGAGATGAGAGAAAAAGAGTAGAGATTGATAACTGCATAGTGGTACAATATATGAGAAATCGGGGGAGCTCCCCAGTGCAGGACTCACGTGAGCGTTTGCAGAAAGACAGCGAGGAAGAAGGGGGGAAAAAAAGAAAGAGAGAGAGATCAGGGCAGCATCAGCACAGGCTTCCAAACATGAATGGAGTCCTGTCCATCCTTACACATCCACATTCCAGGAAGCATTCAAAAAGCCCAACAAAAACAGCAAGAAAAAGAGGAGAGGGAAAGAGCTGCTAGAACAGGAGCGGAGAGGGAAGCAAGCAGATGGGTGTGAGCCAGCATGAGTGTGTGTGAGTGAACGAGAGGGAGCGAGAGAGAGAGGGACGGAGGGAGGGAACGTGAGTGATGGTGGAAGCATACTTGCTCTGAGGAAGTGAGGAGGGGGTGTGGAAAGGAGAGGCAAGGTGCAGAAAAACCATAATGGCAAAGAGATACTAAGAGACTGGAGAGAGAGAGAGAGAGCTCATCATCTAGTAGCAAGCATTACTGCAGTATAGAGAACTCTGTCAGTCTGTCAGTGTGCTACTGTAACACAAACAAACAGATCAAATCTTTACAAATAATAGACAAATAAAATCCAGGTATAAAATATTAGATCTTAGAGTGAGATCCAAGAGAGTCACACTTGTGAAACCCATTCCCTGATAAATCAATGGCTCTCCTTGTATGATGAAGGCTGACGGCATTGAAGATCATGTGAGCCACATTGTGAAAGACTCTTTTGTTTGCAGCAGGCCTAGAAGGGGGTGGCTCACTTATTAGCATGCATACTTAGCCTTCGAGGGATGGATTTGGGGATAGACATAAAGAAATCGAGAAATCATAGATATGGAGGTTCACTTATATGGGGGAAGATATGGGGTTCACTGGTGTGAGAACTGTACACAAGCAGCAACGTGGGTCGAAGATAAAGGCTTGTTTAAAACACTTTCAAGACAAGCTAAAAATAACGCCTGTATCTAGCGTGGAAAGATTTGAGCAGTGCTGCACAGATGAGGATCTGGGAATAAGCGGAGAGGAAACAAACAGTATGAGGGCAGAGTGCAAGGCTTTGCCAATGAAGAGCAAGAATGGAAGATGGTGTGGAGATAGAAGAAAGTGGGCGGAGCATAGACTCATGCTTGGATTTGATTGCATGAGCAAAGTATGTTGCCATAGAGACTGCATCCAGTGCAGCAGAGCTCAGATGGCTGCTTGTCCCATGTCCCTCCCCTTTCACCCCTCCCTCCCAGTTTCTCTCATTTACCTCCTCTGTCTATTTGCAGTCGGGAGCAATCTCATGATAGAAGAGCACAGAGCTGCTACACTCATGTTAGACAGTAACTGCCAAACAGAGATGTCAAACAACCCAGTGAGTGACTGAGTGAATGAATCTGTTCTCACAAAAGCAATGTGACACCACAGCACATTTTCCCAACATTACCTCCTGAAGATCTCTCTAGGATTCAACAAAACACCACGAAACAGAAGAGCCATGGATTGTTTTTATACTACACTCATTCTGTATCATGCTGTTTTTGCTTAATCTATGATATTCCCAGTGTATCAGTCATGCACACTGATGTGTACAGTTGAGCACAACAACAGTCCCGAAAGAAATCAAGTCAATAACTACATTCTGGTGTCCTTCATACTTTTGTGAAATAATGTACAAGTTTTCAGATTAATCATCTGGCGCCCAAGCAAACATCAAATAACAGCATGCATCACCAGTGTCTTATGCCAGTGATCCTGACCCCTTCTGCTTTTGGACCTGCCTGATCCATCCTGATGCCCTACTTCCAGTTTCCAATCACTTGGAAATTACTTGCTGTTGTTGAGGATGGCCCAATATGGTGCAGCCTAAAGATCAATGAGATCACTGAGGATGGTACCACTTAAAAACCATGCAGATGGATTTGGACTGCAATTGATATGAGCAGTTTTGCTACGATGGCTTAGGACTACAGTTGCCACAAACAGTATTGCACTCAAGTTTCCATCAGTGAACAGTTAAGAACTTCAACATAATAGGCTTCATGTGAAAACTATAATGTATTTCCTGGTTACACAATTGCACTTTTTAACCATGTAGTACGCCGTTATAGAAGGGATTTATTTATAATCGCATCTGTTGTTACCCAGATGAGGATGGGTTCCCTTTTGAGTCTGGTTCCTCTCAAGGTTTCTTCCTCATATCATCTCAGGACGGTTTCGCTTGCCACCATTGCATCTGGCTTGCTCGTTAAGGATACATTTATAAAGTTTTAATTTATATCCTGAAGTTATATATTTCTGTAAAGCTGCTTTTTGTCCATTATTAATACCATAATACAAATAAAACTGAATTGAATTGACTGTTTTTAATACTCCAAACGAAAGTCAAGTAAATGGTACTGCTTCCCAGATTAACACCATTTACTACGTTAATCAACACTAACAATCCATAAACTTCAGAATACACCATCAATAATGCTAACAAAGTCTTCTATTAATTAACGCTTGTTTAAATGTTAACTAAATACTCCCACATTGACTAATGTGTATTTAATCTATATTTGAAAATACATAAGTGGACATAAATTAGCATAAATTTAATTACAGCATGTTACTAAATGTTGGTAACACTGGCACTGGATGTAAATATTGGCAACCACAACTCAGCCACACATTTTAATTAATTATTAAAGTATTATTTTGCCGATGAATTCTAACAATCATTAATAGGTGTGTTGCTTCATACTGATCAAGGAGGACTTATTTCCATTATGGCTAGAATAAACACTGGATAATGCAGGTGTTGGTTATTTAGCATATTTAGTTTACTATTTAGAAAAACGTTTTAATGACTGTTTAATATTACTAAAGCCCAAAATAAATATATCAATAATTTCCAGAGTTTGTGGTATGTTTATGTTAACTAATGCAGTTAAGTAATAAAACAGGACAAAGCAGGCTGTTATAGGAAAATACAGGTGCATCTCAATAAATTAGAATGTCGTGGAAAAGTTCATTTATTTCAGTAATTCAACTCAAATTGTGAAACTTGTGTATTAAATAAATTCAATGCACACAGACTGAAGTAGTTTAAGTCTTTGGTTCTTTTAATTCTGATGATTTTGGCTCACATTTAAGAAAAACCCACCAATTCACTATCTCAACAAATTAGAATACTTCATAAGACCAATAAGAAAAACATTTTTAGTGAATTGTTGGCCTTCTGGAAAGTATGTTCATTTACTGTACATGTACTCATTACTTGGTAGGGGCTCCTTTTGCTTTAATTACTGCCTCAATTCGGCATGGCATGGAGGTGATCAGTTTGTGGCACTGCTGAGGTGGTATGGAAGCCCAGGTTTCTTTGACAGTGGCCTTCAGCTCATCTGCATTTTTTGGTCTCTTGTTTCTCATTTTCCTCTTGACAATACCCCATAGATTCTCTATGGGGTTCAGGTGTGGTGAGTTTGCTGGCCAGTCAAGCACACCAACACCATGGTCATTTAACCAACTTTTGGTGCTTTTGGCAGTGTGGGCAGGTGCCAAATCCTGCTGGAAAATGAAATCAGCATCTTCAAAAAGCTGGTCAGCAGAAGGAAGCATGAAGTGCTCCAAAATTTCTTGGTAAATGGATGCAGTGATTTTGGTTTTCAAAAAACACAATGGACCAACACCAGCAGATGACATTGCACCCCAAATCATCACAGACTGTGGAAACTGAACACTGGACTTCAAGCAACTTGGGCTATGAGCTTCTCCACCCTTCCTCCAGACTCTAGGACCTTGGTTCCCAAATGAAATACAAAACTTGCTTTCATCTGAAAAGAGGACTTTGGACCACTGGTCAACAGTCCAGTTCTTCTTCTCCTTAGCCCAGGTAAGACGCCTCTGACGTTGTCTGTGGTTCAGGAGTGGCTTAACAAGAGGAATACGACAACTGTAGCCAAATTCCTTGACACGTCTGTGTGTGGTGGCTCTTGATGCCTTGACCCCAGCCTCAGTCCATTCCTTGTGAAGTTCACTCAAATTCTTGAATCGATTTTGCTTGACAATCCTCATAAGGCTGCGGTTCTCTCGGTTGGTTGTGCATCTTTTTCTTCCACACTTTTTCCTTCCACTCAACTTTCTGTTAACATGCTTGGATACAGCACTCTGTGAACAGCCAGCTTCTTTGGCAATGAATGTTTGTGGCTTACCTAGTGAACCAGACTGAGAGACCATTTTGAAGTCTCAGGAAACCTTTCAGGTGTTTTGAGTTGATTAGCTGATTGGCATGTCACCATATTCTAATTTGTTGAGATAGTGAATTGGTGGGTTTTTCTTAAATGTAAACCAAAATCATCACAATTAAAAGAACCAAAGACTTAAACTACTTCAGTCTGTGTGCATTGAATTTATTTAATACACGAGTTTCACAATTTGAGTTGAATTACTGAAATAAATGAACTTTTCCACGACATTCTAATTTATTGAGATGCACCTGTATATGTGAAGGGCCATTAAAAGAGAAAGTTCATTATTTTATTATTCATACTGCATGACCCTTAGTTTTGACCAAATCCAAGTTTACCAGAGCGCTCACCAAAACAAAATCAGGCTATGTAGTAAAAACTGTGCGAAACTAAACAAAAAGCAACAAAAGCATAAATCATGGTAACATAGCATGACAAATGCTGTTAGGAAATGTTTTCACAGAACTACTTCCACAATGCAGTTTCCTACCAAACAGGAAATTATGTCCTCCAACCAAGACTGCATGAACATTTCTCCGTCGCTTCTAAATTCATTTCAGCTTTGTCTCAACAGGTTACATTCATTTTGCCTAGCTATGAATCATGCAGTGGAAGGAAGATAATTACGAAAAATGATCTGCAGACATCACTTCTTAATCACTTTGAAGGGCTCCATTGAAAATTCATTGTGTTTCTTTAACTAAATGGTCATTCAAAATTAATTAGGTTAGCGCTATTAGCCCACATCTTGAGACATGTGTAAAGTTAAATGAACAGATTATTATTCCCTCATTCATCTTTAATAATTGTTTTATCCTGTTCCGGGTCTCAGTGGATCCAATGCCTTTCCCAGAAACACTGGGTGCAATGCAGGAACACAAACGGGGTGTGATGCAAGTCCAGCACAGGCCAACAGGCCAACAGACACACAAAGACAGACACACAGACACAGACACACAATTTAGATTAGCTGATGCACCCACCAGGAAGTGGATTTGAAAAGTGGGAGGAAACAGAAGAACCACAGAGCATGGGGAGAACTCCGTTGATCCTCAGCTCTAGTTACTGTCTGTGCAAACACTGGACCCTGGAGCTATGAAGTGGAAAAAATATCCATTTTAAATGGAAATCTCACTACATGAAGGCACAACTTACCAAACCATCGTGATGTCTCCGTCAAAGTTCATATCTTGAATCTAAATTTTGGTAAGCTCTTGAATTGACCTGTGCACAAAAGAGACACAAAATATGATAAACAAAGTGACACCAAGACAAGACAAAACAAGTAACCTAGCCACCTGGTCCACTGTTGCTTTTCCTTCACAAGAAGTAGTCAATGTACTACAATAATTTATAATATTCAAACATTTGACTCTGGTTTCCTCCCCCAGTCTTAAGACATGCGTTGTAGGCTGATTCATTTCCAAATTGACCATAGAGTGTGAATGCATGTGTGATTGTGCCCTGTGATTGGCTGGTCCCCTGTCCAGGGTGTCCCATGCTTTGTGCCCTGAGTTCCCTGGGATTTGGGCTCCAGGCTCCCCCACAACACTGTGTAGGATAACCGGTATGGAAAATGGATGGATGGATCATAACATTTGCTATAAATAGTTTTCATGGTTAAAGGCGCATCTCTGCAAAGTGAAAATAAATTAACTCATTAACAAGCACAAAATCTGTAATGAGTAGCATAAGAAATATTTGTGTGCTGGCCTGAGAACACCCATCAGACTTTGCTGTGGCTGAATTCTGGCAAATAAAAAAAATAAAAAGTCTGGCTTTGACCAAAATTGAGGTTTTATATCTATAAACATAGTTTCACACCATTATATTAAGAAACCATAAAATATATATTTCACCAAAAAAAAAAATAAGGAAATGCTTATTTCTTTTTTTTTTAACTTTTAAAGTTTAACAAATCTGGCTGCAAAAACAGTTTAAAAAAAAAACAAAACACTTGCTAGTTAAGTGTGATTTCCTCAAACAGTGATTATCCTGCATTGATCAAGTTGTTGGATAGCTATGACCATAGCAAAAGAGATATGAGCCTAATTCATTTAGTTCGCAGTCAGATAGCAGTTGTCAAAGTGTCGGTGATGCTCATGCGCCACAGTCCGAATGGTATCTTTATAAATGATAGAGGTGGGTAAAGTAGCCAAACATTTTACTCAAGTAATAATGTTAATGATTGTTTGAGCAAGAGTGATAAAGTATCAATGAGAAAACTACTCAAGTAGCAAGTTACTAGTTACTTCGGATCTGATTAAAATGAAGGGAAGATCCTGAATCTCAGACTACGTGGAGAAATCTGACACACCTCTCCTTGAAAGTCTGTCCGTCCTGTTTATATGATATAAAACCTGGGTTTAAGGTGAAGCAGCAAATCCCAGCCCTGTGATGGGTACAACAACACAGAACCTTCATTTTCAACACAACCCAAAAAACATACATTTTCCCAACAGTTGATGGTCTTTATTGTCACAACATTTTAACACCACACACTCGTTTAAATGTAGATGCTGACAAGACAACAGAGAACAAAAGAACAGACTATGGAACAGGTCGGTCGGTCTGTGTTTTCGGAGTGAGTAAGTGAGTGAGTGAGTGAGTGCCTGCCTCTGTCGACACACTTGCTTCTTCAGCCATTATCTTCCAAGGCTGAGCTGCCCAAAAAAAAAAAAAAAAGTGAGCGGTTGTTGCATCTGCATTCAGACCACTGCAGCGTATCGTGAGACTCATGACCTCGTTATACATGATATAAACTAATGATTAAAACTAACATTTAACAGTAACAGAGGAACACCACTGAATGTAGTGAAGTAAAAGTACATTTCTGTGGTTAAAAATGAACTTGAGTAAGAGTATAAGTATGGCCAGATAAACCTACTCTTAAAAGTCCTTTTTTTTTTCCCCCAAAAAGGTTACTCAAGTAAATGTAACAAAGTAAATGTAGCACGTTACTACCCACCTCTGTAAATTATATTTTCTTGCGTCTCACAGTTGGGGTTTTACAAAATTTAAAAATGTCATAACTTAAATCTTGGATTCATCTGACGGCTGAAGCAATGGTCCACAAAGAGCTTTCGAAGCATGTACAGGATCTTGCTGTCAAAATGTATAGATCGAGAGAGGGGTACAAAAGAATTTCCAAAACTTTACAAATACCATGGAACACTATGAAGGCAGTCATCAACAAGTGGAGAAAGCAGGGCACCACAGTGACATTACCAAGAACAGGACGTCCCTCATTTAAAAAAATAAATAAATATAATTTTTTTTTTTTTTTAAAAAGGACAAGATTAAAACTTATCAGGGAGGCTGCCAAGAGACCTACAGCAACATTAAAGGAGCTGAAGAAATATCTGTACAACAATCTCTCATTTTCTAGGCAGGTATTCCGTCTTGTATTATATAATGTGTGGGGTAGGGTGGCTGGAAGGAAGCCCTTTCTCTAAGCCCACCTAAATCACCCCAAACCATGTGGCAAAATGTGCAATGGTAACATTTTGGGCATACATAATTCTAAAAGATGAGATGGACCAAGCATACCACCCAAAGAACACCATACCCATGGGGAAGCATGCTATGGGCCTCTTCTCTTCAGCTGGGACTGGGACTCTAGTCAAGATAGAAGGAATCATGCATAGCTCCAAATAATCTATTTTGGCACAAAACCTGCAGGCCTCTATGAGACAGATGAAAAAAATATGTATATTTTTCACCTTCCAACATGATAACGACCCAAAGCACAAATCCACAACAAAGAAATTGATTCTGAAGATCAATTTTTTTTTAAATGGCCCAGTCAGAGCTCAGATCTAAATCCTATTAAAAACCTGTGGAATGATTTGAAGAGGTGTGCACAGGAGATCACAGTTTCATCGATCTGGAACATTTTTTGCAAGTAAGAGTGGAACAAAATTAACAAATACAGAGGAGCTACATTGGTAGACTCTTACCCAAAAAGACTGAGTGCTTTAAGGTGATTTAACAAAGTATTAGTTAAGGGTTGTGTACACTTGTTCAACCCCACTTGTGCAACCCCGCCACCACTCCCCCTAAAATATTTATTTGTTTTGTTTGACATCACAAAAGCCTGTAATTTTAACAGGGCTGTGTAAACTTTATATCAACTGCACATCAATATTAGACACGATTTATATGAAGCAACAGTTGGACCCCAAGGATAAGCAATTACTTTCAGTTAAAGAAAAAGTGCAAACCACCCTAGTGGAGTGAAGATTATCTGCAAGTCATGGTTAATGTAAAGACGTAGCATTTACTATCACAGAGATGGTGATACTAGAATGTGAGGAGAAATAAACGAAATATTTCACAAAGTCCAGCCTCCAATCTCTGTGGCATTTTATTTTTTTTTAAAAATGGGACAAACAAATGATGTGGAGCACACAACACAAACTAAAGAGTTATTACAGGGACACCTCTCTGCTTGCCAAGTGCATGGGGCAGTTATGGTCCAGTCAGTTAGAGCACTCATTCCTTAGACTAGCAGTCAGGTGCTGGAGTCTCGACAGTGTATGTATGTTTTGTTAACAGCAAGACTTAAGTAAAGTATGCAGTCACCATTGCAGGCAGTATAAATGAAAACAGGTTTTTATGAAAGATTTGAGCAAATCCTTTATTTTTTATAAAATGTTATATATTTTAATTATCTTAAGCATATATTTTAATATGCATACATTACAGTGATATAGTAAACACCATCAAGCCATTACAGTTATGAATTAGACCTCTACCTGTAGATCTAAATATGTTGTTTATTAGCTGTGCATTTGATTTATTTCCTTCAACTTTCTACTCACTTTCTCCTCTTCAACACATCATCCACCTCAACATTGCATCACAATCAACAGATCAGCAAGTAAGATAATTAAAAAAATATGAATCTTTAAAACGCAAAACAATTTACTCACCTTTAATTATAGCAGGTAATACACTGAGACATTTTGAGCAAACAGGCTCTTGTAATCCTTCCCTAAAAGTCCTCCAAGTCACCTTTTCGAGCGATTCCTCTGTCTCAAGTTCCTTCCTCTCTGATGTAGCTCAAGTTTCTCATGTCTGCCTCCACCCCCTGACGCACACGCGCGCACACAGTATTCTGAGCAAGACGCTTTCTCGTAGTATTGCGGTCAGATGAACTTTTGAAAGGTCTTTCACTAAAAGCTGTAAAACACCAACCAGACAAACATTTAACTGCGCATATAACACAAAGACATGAACGTGGCTTTTCAAGACAGTGGTCATCAAATCAAAATGGCTTTTACACAAAAATACTCTAAGCAGTGTCTAAATAGATAAAGGTATATAAACAAAAATCTCCCTAGGGCGAGAGGATTTTCAGGAAGTCTTAAACAAAATGAGCTTTATCTCCATCTCTTAAACCTCTTCATTGGAAGTGCACTAGTCTGTGGCTGCATTATGAAAGAACGAAAGAACGGGCACTGAACTCTAATGAAAGAAGAGTGTGCGAGTGTGTGTGGCCACTTTTTTTCTAAACGGGTATTATTTCACTGTGCCACTAGCCAAATGAGATCACGCTATAAACAACTCCATCACCAAGGCAACAGGACAAATGCACCCTGTTTCAACCTCACAACAAGAGAACTGTAAAAACTAGAAATAAAAGATGGAAAAAGGAAATTATATATTAAGCCCTGTCGAGAGGTCACAGCAAGCGCCAGAACATGCAGCACAACAACCCTCAACTGTTGTGTGGAATGATAAAATACTTTAGACCTGTATTTGGAGCCACTGTATTTGTAGGACAAAGCCAAAGATGTTCTTGGGTTGAGAGCTCACCATCTCACATGTACAATGATATTTAAAAGACATTTTCAGAACGTCAGCAGGTGGCAGAAAAAAGGGATTTAACCACATTTCACACCGGATAAGGCATTCCAAAAATGTGAGATGTAAATTGCGCAGGTAGAAAAGATGTGTGAAAAATATACCTTCAAATATTAAGGTGGAATGCCACACTTTATTATACAAAAATAAACATGAAAATGGAGCAAACAAACAAGTGTTTGGGAATGTTGAGGGTGGACTCTCAGCAGGAATTTTAAAGTGCATTAAAAAGGTAGAGCTAAAATATGATGAGGTTTAGATTTTTAAAAAATGGAATACAAATAAATAAATCACTTTTGTGGACAGGATTCATTTAAGGCCACAATGACCACATTCCAAAACAAGTCCATATTTGTCTTGGGTTACAGTGCTCATTGTGCAAGGTGTATGAGCACGCAAAGCTAAATCTTTTTAAAAACTGGGAGGAAAAAAATAAAATAAATAAAAAAAAACACACAAAAACCAGAACGGAGCAAAAATTCAAGTATCCACTCTGCATGAGTCTCCTATAGAAGCGGGCCTTCCTCTCTCCCCAAATCGCTGGAAGAAGGACTTCAGTGAAGATGGCTCTTGTCTTTTGAATTCTCGTCCATGGCGTCTTGGGAAGAAAGCACCGAAACGAAAGCTGGGTATGGATTCAGAGTTTTCACCCACCGATGCAGACCTTAGAGTTCCGTGTGTTGATGTGCCTTTTAATGGAGAATCTCTAATACCCACACTACTAATCACAGAGGTAGACATGCTGTGCTCATATGACCTGCAAATGTGTGCTAGTAGAGGGCCCTTTGAGGGCGTATCAGGCAGTGCCCACACTCCATCCTCCAATTCTTCATCTTTAGTGGAACCAAAGGAATGCCTGCGGCGCTGCATACACGAGGGTGAGACGTGAGGACTGAGAACAGTCCAAGGTGATCCAAAGCCATTCTGAAGGGCCAAATCCACCTCTTGTATTCCTCTGTGATAAGGAGAGGAGACATCTGGAACATTTACGCACTGTGTGGCATCTGGAACAGGGCATCTAATCCGGCGTGGCTCCGTCTGGAAATCCTCCTGTGCTTGATCGGAGTCTTCGTTCTTCTTCTGCTCATCCTTCTCTCCACTATATAGTCTTTCAAGTATGCTCCTGCAACGGTTTGTTTTGCTGCTCTTTGTAGTTGCTTTGTCTTCTATGCACGGTGCTCTTTTTGGGCCAGCTGGTGTATACTGTACATTCACACCAAAGCAGATTTTTTCGGCGTTTAAGCATTTCTCTTCTTGTTTTTCAGGATGAGAGACAACAGTCTCTACCTTTACAGCGCTATCCTGGGCTATCAGACAGCTCTTGTCCTGCTCCTCGGTGTGTGAAATCTCGTTTTGTTCTGTCTTGGCAGGAATTTCAAGGGTTATCTGGAAGCTCTGGTCTTGCTCTTGAAGTGAAACACTTGCATCCTTTTTGTCCATATTAACAGAACTATCCAGAGCTATGTAAGACCTTTCGGCCAGTGGGTGGTTTTTATTCATTATCTCTGTTGGACTTTCTCTGTTGGATGAGGGTTGTCTTCTGCGGGAAGGACGAGTGCCGAGGAAGCTAGTGAGGATGGACTCCAAGGCCTCCTGTTCTGAGCTTTGCCTAGAGCAAGTGGCGATTGTACGGCGCATCGCTACCCGGCTCAGTGTCTCTCTCTCCCTCTGCTGCTTTCGGCGCCTCTCCACTGCCTCTCGTTCTGTATTTTCCTGTTCAGCACACAAGTTTAACAACGGTCTATTAATATTCAAGTTACAAATATTCTAATGCATGTTGTGTAATGCAATAATCTTATTCCGGTCAAGTACTTCATGTAGCACAGCAAGACTAGATCAGATGGATTGTCCACCACCAATAATTATTCCATTAATGGGTGAGACAATCCCTAAATATTCCTTATATTTCACATTTTTTATATTAGATACATTTAAGATAGCCAGTCTTCCCCCACCCCACCCCCTCATTCTATCCATTAGTTTCTTCCTTTACAAAACTGATTTAGCTATTTGTTTGTCTATAAAGTTTGAGATGGAACCCATAACTGATAAAATACACAGAAAGCTTCTCACATTTTAACATCTGCAACGGCAACAGTCATGCTGTACCTGGGACTGGTTAACTGTTGCGACCTGCTAGTAACCTGATGAGATTTTTAAAAAAATTATGAACTTGCAAACAAAACTCCACCAATATTGCCAAGCAGGCTTTTATACAAAGTGCAAGTTCGACCTATATTATTCATATTTACAAAAACAAAGCAGACAGTGTATTGGGTCAGCGGTATTGCCTTTGCATATGCCTTTTTTGCTTGTTATGTCAGTTCTTGTTGAATATAAGGTGGAGTTATACATGCAAACAAACTCTTCCATGTATGAGCACAGCAGAGTGTCACAATGCGAAACTAAAGTGCAAACAGGAAATTTGAACCATTTTAACATTTACTGGAGGACTTCTAAAGAAGGTATACCCTTCTTGTGGATGGACAAATGATAAATTCATTAGCAAGCTGACTGAGCAAGTGAAAAAGCTAACAATCTAATAACTAGTTAACTAGCCTGCTATACTTCAAGTGCATTAATACAGACACAAATGAAGTGACTGTTGTGCTAGCAGGAGTGTTGTATGACAGCTTAATTTTGCTAAATTTTCCTCAAGCCTGTGTTTTCCTGAGGCACGTCATCCATGCAAGCGTATTAATCCTACTAGAAGTCGACTGATAGTAGATTTTTCCTGATACTGATAACCAAGCTGGGCAGTACCTGCTCATAACTGATTAATCATCCGATAGTTTGTCAAATTTATACTGAATGAAAACAGAACACTCAAGGTAAAATATTGCTGAACATTATTAGAAAAATAAACAGTACTGACTGTACCGCAAAAATGTACTGTACCCTTTTAAATGAAATAAATATATAAATAATATATAAACTATTCATAAATATTAAAGTAAAAAAATATATATCCAAACTAAACCAAAAAGTAACACTCCAAATAAATAAATGGAGACATCCAAAATGAATCAAAAATACAACAAAATGTCAATGACAGTATATATATTTTGCCTCTAGATGCCGCTCTCGTACTGTATAACAGCGGACCCTTCTCAGCCGCTCCCGCGACGGACGCAACCGGGAAAAACTATCGGTGTGAATTTTTGACAATAACCGATAGTTCCAGCAATCGATTATCGGTGCAGATTAATCGGCAAGACCGATCAATCGGTCGACCTCTAAATCCTACTAGTAAAATCCAGTGTGTATGGTGGTGGGATTCGGAATGTGTAGTGTACATTATAGTTACAGCATCAAGGTGTGTCACATACTGTGTTTTTATACATACATATACATAGCAATTTTTATTTTAAATGTTTAGAGAAAACTCAATAGCATGTACTGATTTTCCTTTCTCTGGCTGTTGAACGAGAAAAGAACCCTAAACATTAGGGTTGCACGGTATACTGGTACTATGGTAGTATCGTGATACTAAAGCTTCAAAATACCACCAATACCACTGTATTTTTTAAACTGTAGTATCGTCAATACGGTAGTACCGTAAGTAAGTGTTCTATGTGCGGCAGTTAATACTGTTGTAGCTAAAACGACATCTCGCTGCTTTTGCAGAATACATAAAGGTTAGGGACACTTCATTTAACCTAAATTCTTTACCGTAATCTTTAAAGATTTCCTGTTTGCTACCAAGCGGGCTAACTTTACGCTAACCGCGCTGTCTAAATAATAAAATTAGCCGTGTTTGCTAGTAAGCGAGCTAATATTACGCCAACCCAAAAATTAGCTGTGTTTGATCGTAAGCAAGCTAATGTTGTGCTAACCACTGTGTGTAAATACTAAAATTAGCCGTGTTTGCTAGTAAGTGAGCTAACGTTCCCAACTTCAAAAAAAAAAAAAAAAATCATGAAGTTCATTTCAAATTCAGTTATTTATTCCTAATGTGTTCATTCTGGAAATGACAATTCCCATTTGCATGATTTCATTGCTCTAGGGGACAATAGATGAAATACGTGGCACACTGAATTAGTTGCTTGCCAATTGTATGACTGTTTTTCCCCATAGCCAGTTATTCATTCTCATTAATAAAGTATTGAGAGGAAAATCTGGTTTGTCTGTTTTCGTTTATATCCATGTATTTCTGTAAATTTGGTTCATTTTTTAGGTTTGAATTATGAATTAACATGGTATCGTGATACTACTTGGTATCATGATACAATACTATACCAGCTGAAGTAAGATATGTTTATGGTATTGTGACAACCCTACTAAACGCGTATCAAGAATTTCCAATAGCTTTTTTTTCTTTTCTGATTCTGGACATTGCTCTCAGATCAACATATAGAGTTGTAAAAGTGTTACAAGACTTACCAGTACAGCTCTCTCAAATTTCTCACAGAAAGAGTGGAAGATTGAGCAGCATTCCTCCAGCTTAAAGGTAGCAGGGTCTTCACAGAAATACTCAGCCACTGAGTGACTGATTGAATCCAGCTCCCTTAGAGAGGCCTCCATGTCTGCAAGCTGACTTGTGGCCATCTACATAAAGGATAAAGCCGATCACCACACTGATCTCAGATTTTACATCACACTACTCAAGTGATCACAGTGCAGACTCACTTGAAGAAACTCCTCCATTTGATGTTGCAGATCAGGCTGTTTGCTGGCATAGGCCTTTGCTTCTTTAGTTTTTGCCATTTCTCTCTTGAAGTCTGTTTCAACTTCCTGTTTTTGAATTCTGAGAAACAAAACATAAAATATACAGTGCCTGTTGAGTGTTCCAGCTTATTTTAAGTGCATAAATTACTACTCCTATCACAGTTACCTTGATGCTTCTCCAATGTGTTGAAGCTGTTCCGTAAACCTTAATAAGGCACCGTCTATCTGCTGAGCTTGCTGAGGTGGAGAGATGAGCCAGAATAAGAAGTGAACAAACAAACCCACTAAAGTGCATTTTAAATTTAAAAGTATGGCAATTTCAGTGTGATCTATATTACCATAGCCACATAGTGCATAAGGTTCATGCCAGGTTTGTTAGCTTTGGTGTCCACAAGCCTCAGGAGAGAAGTCATTCTGAAACCTATCGCACGACCAGCATAGCCATCCTGAACAAATTCAGACAGAAACACAAGAGTGTCACATTAAAGGAAAATTCGTCTTAACTCCTTCAGTGGCATCCAAACTTGATTTTTCCTTCAACAACATGTTGGTCTATTTTCACTTTGGTTAATGGTTTCCTGCATTACCCACAATGCTGCTTGACAACCAGCTGATAGCTGCGGCAGTGGGATTTAGCTTTTGCTTCAACCCTGCATAACGGGACCGAAGCAGCGGCACTTTAGACTGTACAGCTCTCTCAACTCCTCACCTGTACACTGTGCCCAACCACATCAGGTTCCAAAGCTACAATGTTCGTGCCAATACCACCATCAACATCATGCTTCATTTCTAACTAGTCGGGCTGAGTGTCTGCCATGACTCGTCGTATGTTTGAGAAAATACAGCACAAACCAACAAATTAGTGACAGAATCCCTAAGCGCATCAAAATAAGAAACAAAAATGTGTTTCAGGGTGGAGTTTTCCTTTATGAGATGCGGTGCAAACCCATTAATAAGTTACATGCTTATAGTGATCATTATTCTTTCTGCTATGATGCATTTGGGAATCTATGCCACGTCTCTTCACAGGGATGCCAGATTATCCTCCTACACCTTCAAACAAGCTATACATTGCAACAGCTGCGTGTAGTGTAGAAACACTTGTCTGCCTGTATTATCATCAGTTAGTGCTCAAAACAGATGACCTTAGGGATGTGACAAGATAAGTTGGGAGTAGGCATGCAGGTTAAGGACAGCTGGTGACCTGGGCTTTTCACTCACGACCCCTTCAAAGTTGATCAAGAACAAAGCACAAAGCATAAAACTACCAGTTTTCAGAAATCTTTAAGATAAAAACAGCTTGCGGATCAGAAGAGTCACCTGTGCAAGGAAAAGTGAGCCACAACAAGGCAAACTGCACCCAACACGAGTGTGTGAAATGTCAGCTCAGAATGCACCACCTGTAGGACTACGTCTTGAATAAACAGTACTGAACAATGGTGACAGTGCGGGGAATGTTTTCCTGGCACAAATTACAGCCTATGATACCCACTAAAATAACCCTGAAAGGCACAACCTACATAAACATCATTTCTAACCAAGACTGTCCCTTTATTTCTGCATTGTGTAACATTACTGCAGGGATCCATCAGATGAAGTTATGCTGTTCTGAAGACCAAAACAGGCTCAACATTACTTGATAGGTGACCCTAATTAAATTTAGCAACTCTGCATCGAAATTCATATATACAGTGCCCTCCACTAAAATTGGCACCCTTGGTAAATATGAGCAAAGAAGGCTGTGAAAAACTGTCTTTGTTTAACCTTCTTTGTGCATATTTACTAAGGGTGCCAATATTAGTGGAGGGCACTGTTTCCGTTTTTTTATTTATATATATATATATATATATATATATATATATATATATATATATATATACACACACACACACACACACACACACACACACACACACACACACACACACACACACACAGTACTGTGCAAAAGTTTAAGGCACCCTTTTTTTTAGCACAAACTTTGTTATAGATTTTTTTATTTTATGACTTCTACATTATCAAGTCAGTACAAAAAACATTTTAGATTCCCAAACATTAGTTTTTTAGCACAAAATTAAATGTTACAGAAAAATGTTTGTATGTCATTAAAGAAAGCAGCAGATTACATAAGAGACACTTTTCAGACTAAAAACACAATGAAGGCTGCTGGGTTTTGCTGCAAAAATAAGAAGCAAGTGCGACAGTCAAAGTGTCCAGAAGAACTGTGTCTGGTTCTGCAAGATGCTCAATAAAACTTACCAGCTCATTTCCTTATAAAACTGCACTAATTGTACCGGAGACTACTATTTTTTATTTTTTTGTCACACCAAATATTGACTTTGTTTCATTTACTACTGTTTACTGCTCTTTATGGTATTTTTCTAAATGTAGAAACATTTAATTTTATTATTTTGAAGGCATCTTTGCTCTACAGCATTTCTTTGCATGTGCCTAAAACTTATGCACAGTACTGAATATACATACACACACTCACAGCATTCATGTAGTTTCCAGCTTTGAGCACGAGTCTGATTATAGAATGTAGATCATCACACTCCAGCAGCTCTGCGAGAGTAAGAAAGAAAGGTTTGTCTGGCATCAAATAAGCTGATAAGGAAAATATTCCATAAATCATGTAATATCATAATCAGTGACAAACATGTTCTATATTTTGGAAATATGGGAGAGTTGAGAAGAAACTACTCATGAAAAACTCTTGCATCATGCACTATTTTAGCTAATTCATTCTACAAAATACTGAGATTGTTTTTTGAGCTGTAAAGTATCAAGGCATATTAGGCTGATGAACATGAAGATTAAACCAATGAATAACAGAAATGAGTATTTAAAAAATAAATAAATAAATAAATATAATTAAAAAAAAGAGAGAACAAAGAATGCACAATACCATTAGCTGCTGCAGTCATGATGGAAATGGATTTTTTCATCTCCTCTATAAAGGGCATGAACTCCTCTCTGAGGAGCAAGCTTTTCAGTCTTTCTTCATATCTGCAAACACAGAATCCATCAACAATTCAATCTGACCCACATGTCTGGACAGCTGCTGTGAAGGGCTTTTAAACCCTAATAACTGCAAGGAGGAAGCCAGATCAGCAAACCATATTCTGACTAACAATTAATAATCTCCAAAAACACATGCTTAAATATAATGAAACCAATTATGGATCCTAATTGTTAGTCCTATGGCAATTTCAGAGCCATTAAACTCACCCGGGAACATTAACCAGCATCAGGAAGAAGCGGTCTGCCTCTGCAAGCTGAGACACGTCACCATGGAATGACAACAGCTTCTTCACCTGCAAAATTCAGCTCACTGCTTAAGGATATTGCCAGTGAGATGCTCAGAGCATCCTTTTTGAATGTATAGCAATACAATTTAACATAAATAAATAAATAAATAAAATAAATAAATAAAAAAAAACTACCAAACACATCTTAATTATTATTACAAAAAAGGGACTTTTCCTTTTAATGTTCAGAGACACAGTGGATATTAAAAAAGCCCACACACCCTTGTTAAAATAGCAGGTTTTTGTGATGTAAAAAATGAAACTAAGATAAATCATGTCAGAACTTTTTCTACCCTCACTGTGAAATTACAATCAAACATTTTAGGGGAAAATAGGAAAAATAAAAACAAGTTACAATAACCTGGTGCACAGCTCTAAACTAATACTTTGTTGATTTTGTTACACCACTGTCTTTTTGGGTAAGAGTCTATCAGCATGGCACATCTTGACTTAGCAATATTTTCCCACTCTTTCTTGCAAAAATCTTGCATTCTAGATCCAGCAAATTGTGAGGGCATCTCCTGTGCACAGCCTGCTTCAGGTCACCCCACAGATTTTTAGTTGGATTCAGGTGTGGGCTCTCGCTAGATCATTCAAAAACATTCATATTCTTTTGGTTAAGCCATTCCTTTGTTGATTTGGATGTATGTTTTGGGTCATGGTCATGTTGAAATGTGACACTCCTTTCGATCTTCAGCTTACTAGCAGACACCTGAACGTTGTCTGACTGGTATTTGTAGCTATTCATGATTCCCTCCACCTTGATAAAAGCCCCAGTTCAGGCTGAAGAAAAGCAGCCCTAAAGCACGATGCTTCATCGTGGGTATTTTCCTTTTTTTGTGTGCAGAAAACATACCTTTTGGAATTATTATACCTTTTGGAATTGGTCTCATCAGACCACAGTACATTTTGCCACATGGTTTGGGGGTGATTAAGTTGGGCTTGTATGATTTTTGTGAGAAAGGGCTTCAGTCTAGCCACCCTACCCCATAGCCCAGACACGTGAAGAACACGAGAGGCTGTTGTCACCTGCAGAGAGTAATCAGTATTCGTCAGATATTCCTGCAACTCCTTTAATGTTGCCGTAGGTCTCTTGGTAGCCTCCCTGGTAAGTTTTGTCTTTGTCCTTTTATAAAATTTGGAGGGACATTCTGGTCTTGGTGATATCACTGTGGTGCTCCATTTGTTGATGACGGCCTTCACAGTGTTCCATGGTACATTTAATGTTTTGGAAGTTCTTTTATACCCCTCTCCTCATTGATCCTGATTGCTTTGTAAGCATGCAACCAGGTTATTGTAACTTTTTTATTTTTCCCCCTAAAATATTTGATTGTTTTTCACTAATTCTCATGCGTTATAATTTCACATTGAGGGTAGAAAAAGTTCAGACATGATTTATCTTAGTTTCATTGTTTTATACATCACAAAAACCTACCATTTTAACAGGGGTGTGTAGACCTTTTATATCCACTGTACTGAGCAAACCACAAAGTGGCATGTCAAAAAAAACAACAACAAAAAAACCCTATTTAATATTGTTCAACTTTTTTTCCTGAACAGATAATGTAAAATTGGATTAAACTGGATAAAACATCCATTCTGTCCAGCGTTAATTTGTGCCTAGGCAATTGTAAGTGATCAGTACATGAGAGAATAATGCTCATTTCATGCTACACAGTTCTACAAGCCTGTACAGTGTACCTCCACATCATCGGGCAGCAGCTTGCTCAGCTCTCTCAGTCTACCAGCAGCAAATCGCATGTTTCCCTCCCTGATGTCCTCAACAATGTCCCGAATCGGCCTGTGGGGGGAGCCAAAGCACGAACATAACATCTCTATGAATGAAAATAGTCTTCTGTAATACTGAATAGACTGGAGGTGCTCCAGTCTCAAATTCCACAACCACATATCCACCTCCACGCAACATAATTTCACTGATTCATGATTTTCATAATCTCCGTAACAGAAATAGGGGAAGAAACAGAAACTGGCAGCATTATGTTGTTTTGGAATAAATGCCTACACATGACAGGCTTCAATGGGCCATGCAGAGTTTCATAATGCACTGACCTCTCATGACTCACATGAGAAAATAGTTGTGTCATATTTTATATTCTTAAGAGCATTTACAGCTATGCCACCATGATTATATTCATAAAAAGGTTCATTTTAATTTTAATATAAATGTTATGCACACAGCAGCGTTAATATTTCAGCGCAAGACAATGTGGTGTCATAGCGAGACGTTACAGCATAATTTGGCCACCTGGATATATAAAACATTTTATCTCGGAGAACATCAGTTGCCCTTAGTAGCCAATGACTTTCAGAAAACTTTTCGAAAACTGAAAGCACAGCTATTTACAGGAAGAAGAAAAAAAAAAGAAAGAAGAAAAAAAAAAAAAAAAAAAAAAGTCATGTGTCATTGTAATTAGTTCATTAATCCTGTCTGTTAAGAACTTAATTTCATTTAGTTGTCTTAATAATTAATCCATTAATTCAATTATAGGTCAACTTCTAGGCACTCACATGGGAAATGTGCTTGCATACACAATTGAAGTTCAATTTTCTAATTAGTGTGTGAAGTTAAATAAAGTCCAGATTGCACTGCTGTACATATCAGTAGTATGGACTGGGACAACAGTGTTTACAGTGTTCAGTGTATATTATTATATTCACTATTTCAGTATTCATATGTACTTCCTCAGAAATTTCCACAAATATGAATAAAGGTGATGGTATATTTACAATTACTTGTTGTAACCCGAGTGTAAAACAGTCTCTACAGGGGGGAAAAAAACAGGTCTTTAATTAAACATTCACCCTTCTGACAAAATGCTTGAGGGCCAATGTATGACTGCATTGTGTTCATACAGTAAATTATTAATAGGCAAGTATGATCTACTTCTGTACAATACCTCACCTTTTAAACTGCTTAAGGAGAATCCCAATATTCATACTTTTCTTTGAGTTAAGGATTGAGACCTGTCAAAGAGAAAGCAAACAAATTCTCATTTGAATATCCATAAAGGCTTGTACCAAAAAAAAAAAAAGAAAGAAAAAGGGAAGTTTTTCATACAACTTTAAGCAAGGTAATACAATAAAGTAGGAACATGGGGAAAACAAGACAAATATATCCCATTGTATAACACCACCTATCTCTGCACTTCCCATTATTATAAATACTAATCATCCTGAGCCACTTCTGCCTTATAGTCAGAACTGTTCCCTATGCACTGATAAAAACAAATAAACATTCAACCACTTCTTGGCTAATCCCTTAACTGTGTGTACTGTAAGAAATATAGTTTGTCACTCGCACACTTTTTCCATCACTCATGAATAAGTTCACCAGAAGGAAGCATTCCATTCTTTTCCAGGACAGAACCATGGGCTTTGGACAATATGGATGGCGGGGCATTTTGTTATGCCGTTACTGTAGGTTGATTATTACTCAGTAACTTAATATCCTGAAGTGTTATTTTCTCCTCTTATACCAGTGCAATGTGCCAAAGCTATTTTTAAAAATGTATTAAATACCATAGCATAGTTCGTATCCATTTATAGTTGCATTTAATGTTGTGGAGCATCTGTGAAACGTTAGTTGTCATCACTTACTTTCTAACAGATATAAACACTTGTTCCCTCACCAGCCCGTTTTTTCCAGCTTAACAAAAAAAATAAATTTATCTTGTTACTGAGAAACTGCCAAGCTCAAAGATTCCCCTGCCCTGAAGATTCCCCAGTCCTAAAACCTATGTGAACTTTAACTCTGACTAAATGCTAAATAAACTTCACCATATCAATAATTACATCAGCAAGTAGCAGTTACTACAGAAATGATAACACAATAGAACGAGCACATTAATATAAACCTGCGATTTGCCTTGCAGCAGGCATTACTGTGAGAGCTGCTGTTATAGAAAATGAACCAACACCTTCTGATCAAGCAGAATAGAAAATCCAGCAGTGTGGTGGTATAAAAACGTATAAAGTTCTACAGTCTTATGAACAATGAGAGTATCAAACTCGTATGGAAAAAACCCTCCCATATCAAAACAATTACATCAAAAAAATGTGGTGTAAAAAATGTGATGCATTAGACGGAGTCTAAATGGGTGTTAAAATTGGGTGTTAGTTGGACTAAATCACACTGAAATTCTTATGTACATTCCAATTAGCCTAAATCCAAATAATCTATTATTATATGAAATATTGTAATATTGAACATGCATGATATTGTTGACTAGGGCTGCGTGATACATGCAAAAATGGTGTATGACAATTGCACAGCACATTGCAGTACAAACTTGTGAAACTCTAATGCATTTTAGGTGATTAATTTTCTATAACAGCAGCTCTGATAGTACATCCAGCTGCAAAGCAGAGGTTTAAATGAATCAGGTTTTCAGGACAGACAAGTTTTGTGGTTTCTTGGTAACATGACCAGCTTGTTAAAAGAAAGAAAGGCTACTGATAACTGCATTACTTCCAATGGTAACTTGTTTTACTGATCTTAATTACACAGCATTAATTATAAACACATTTTCAATAAACAGAAATGGTAATCGTTAGCAAATTGTTGTGATACAAGAGGAATAAGGGTGTGCTTTTATATTAAAATTATTAACTTTGTGTTGCATCGAGTCGCACCGCACCGTTGATTATTTTCCTCCAACGGGAGTCCATTTGCATATCACATGGCTCGGTGACACTTGCACAGCCGTAATGTGGAGGCCGTCATGTAGGAGCAAACATATAAAGCTTGCAAAGATGCAAGTAAAAGCTCTGTTGTGTTTATATTCCAGCTGAGAAGCTAGTTAGTGAAGTACACTGAGAAGGTTCCATCTTTATGTTGCTGTCCATTCTGAAATGATCATGACTGTGTCCTCTGTAGGGGTTCAAAGTAGCAGCTATTTAGAACCAAGTTAAACATCGTTTTCCGAAGCCGAGGTTTTATTCTTGAGTATCTGAATTTAATAGTGAACACAATGAGCAATGAGAACTTCCACATGTTATCATTAACTTCATTTAGCAGTTTGTTTAACATGAAACTAACGTCAAAGAGCTTATTTGACATAGGAAAAAGGATTTGGTACTTTTGGCCTGTTTTATAGGTGAACTGACTTGACTTTCACAGGAATCTCAGGGACAAAGTTTTCATCAGTTGTTCCAGTCAAAAATAACTGGTTTGATGTCTCCTTTAATGTGAATGCTTTTCACTGCTTTAGCACATCCCTGAGATTACAAATCAAACAGTGTAGGTCTGGTAGTAAGCCAAGATCCCTACAATTTGGTACATCTTCCACAGAATACTGCAAGTCTAAACATCTTGTCTCAGTACTACAAGACAATTCAATGATCTGAATGGCAAAATGTTAATGTTGCAAGATGTTGGCTATCGTGGACACACCCTTTTCTGCTCACCACGATTGTAAAAAAGTGCTTATTTGAGTTACTATAGACTTCCTGTCAGCTCAGACCAGTCTGGTCATTCTCCTCTGAACTCTCTCATCAACAAGGTTTCAGCCTGCAGACCCTCTGCTCACAGGATGTCCCCCCCCCCCCCAAATCATTCTTTGTAAACTCTAGAGATTGTTGTGTGTGAAAATCCCAGGAAATCAGCGTTTTATGAAATGCTCACCAGTGCTTACCAGTTCTTCTGGTACCAACATCCGTGCCACATGTCACAGAGATCACACTTCTGCTCGTTCTGATGTTTGAGGTGAACATTAACTGAAGCTCTTGACCTGTATCTGCATGATTTTTATGCATTGTGCTGCTGCCACATCATTGGCTGATTAGATAACTGCAGGAATGTGCAGTTATCTGTGCATATAGTGGACAGTGAGTGCATACGTAAAAGACTAAAAATGCAACGTATCTGCCTGAAACATGGCACCACAACCCCCTTACTACGGTTTGCAACCTCCAGCTGACACCTTTTCCACCTGCCTGAGAAAACTGGTACAACACACACTACTCACAATCTCTGACTCAGGACTGGTGGACTGCAGGCCCCAAACACTCTTCTTGACGGTGCCATGCTTGGGTGGTATCTCCTGACGTTCACTGTGGCTAAAGAGTTCCTCAATGCGCTTGGTGTCCAGTGGAATATCCTCCAGGTTCTTGTGTGACGTCCAGACGTTGCGCTTCCCGACCACACTATGCCTTGGAATGGTGTCCCAGTTGAAGTTGCGCATCTTGGAGCGCCGGTGAACACTGCGAGAGAATGGTTCGCTTCCTGTGATGGGTGGAGGAGGTGGAGGAGGTGGAGGAGGAAGAGGAGGGGGTGGAGAAAGAAGAGAAGGTCCGATGGACATGGCAACGCCATCCATTGGAAATTACGGGTTGGATACCCAAAGTAGGCCCACTTCAGCTCCAAATGAGTGGATGATTCGCAGGATCCAGGGCAGCTGATTCAACAGAAAAGGATGCAAAATTTGAAGAATTGTCAACCAATTTTCAAAAATGCATACACTAGAATAAAATCTCATGCTTTCAGGACTATGGTGGAACATACAAAACAACACAGAGAATGCAGACAGGACTACATAAAATGCACAGTGTCAGAAAAGCAGAACACAATATAATATACACACATACAGTACAACCATACATGCAAATGTCACATCCCCCCCCACTTATTTATAAATCATGTGAGTTTAATACTGAAATCATAAGTCATAATATAGGCGGCCAAAAAATAAATAAATAAATAAAAAGGTTTCTGCTGATAATACAGTGATTGGACTGGTAAAAATTTGTGGTGGTGAGATGCAACCACAAAGCCAGATCTGTTTATGTAAGCCAACACATACAAATATAAAAATACTACTTTTACAACAGAATGTCAGGCCTTTTTTAAGTATCCCAAAACATTACACTATGGGTTTTTACCATTTACTACAGCTTATAGTCTAAATTGTAGGTAACATTTATCAATAATAATAATAATAATAATAATAATAATAATAATAATAACAACAGTTCCTCAAACAAGGTTTAAAAAAAAAAAAAAACACAACAACCCAAAACATGTATCTCTAGAAAGACCAGGAAAGTACAAGGTGAATTAAATTACTATTATAAAAATAATACTACTATAAAAAATACTTCGAAATTTACATTTCCGTTAGAGTTTCATATTCATTTCTTTTTCGGCGTCTAATTAGAAGGCTAAAGACCGTTAGCATCCACCAAACACCCAGAATCAAACACTTTCTGAAGAGTGAACAGAAAGGAGCAGGCCAAATACACACAAACACACACGAAAAAATATCACAATAACACGCAGTTCATTAAAAGAAATCATATATTTATATACATACATACCAGAACTGGAACAATCCAATGTAACCTAGAGCCCAAAATCACCGTTTTCATCAACAGGCATCGCAGCAGAGAAGCAGCAAACCAGTGTAACAACAGCATTCAAATAAAGAGACACGTTATCAATTCGCCAAGCCACGCCCCCTTTGAGCCGTTAGTCACTCACCTGCCCCGAAGGCTCCGCCCACTATCTGAGAAAAGCCGGCTGTGTGGAAAACCGCACTAAAGCCAGAGCTCTATACAATATACAGCGCCTCCAAACTTCCAGAACTTTCCTGCATAGATTGGACTGGACCACTGCCATCTTATTCTAATAGAAAGCTGAGTAGGAAACTATACATGTACATTCATTTAAATAATGCATAATTGGCAGTGTTATTATGCAGAATTTTAAATGCACTATATTCTGCATGATGTGGCTACTAACACACACACACACACACACACACACACACACACACACACTTTTATCACTGTAACCACAGAGAATTTACATCTACAAGTGTATGTACTCCCTCCATGTTGTTATTTCATTCTTCAGTCACCTCTTTATCAGGGTCATGGGGTATCCAGAGTCTATCCTGGGAACACTTGGCACAAGGTGGGAATGCACCCTGGATAGGGCAAATGTCCATCGCACAACTGCACGCATGCACACACACACACACACGGGAAATTTAGAGTAGTCAATCCACTTAGTGGCATGTTTTCTGTGATGTGGAAGGAAGCCCACATGGAGACAGAGAAAAAGATGCACAGAAACTCCACAGACAGTTACCCAAGCTCAGGACCTAACCAGATACCCTGGAGCTGTGAGATACAACTCACTGTGCTACCATGTCACCCATGACCCATAACTGTATATTTTTACCTTTTTTTTTTTTTTTTTGTAGTTTTAAGAATAACTCTGTTTAAAATGGAAATTTACCCTCTGTGTGTCTTATGTCAGTATGTACACTCATCATCAACTTCATTAGGAACACCTGTACACCTGCTAATTTATGCAGTTACCCAATCAGCCAATCATGTGGCAGCAGCATAATGCATAAAATCATGCAGATACAGGTCAAGAGCTTCAGTTAATGTGCACATCAAACATCAGAATCAGAAGAGGTGTGAAACCTGTTACTTTAACCGTGGCATTGTTGTTGGTGCCAGATGGGCTGGTTTAAGTATTTCAGAAACTGCTGATCTCCTGGGAATTTCACACACAACAGTCTCTAGAGTTTACACAGAATGGTACGAAAAACAACAACAAAAAAAAACATTAATTGAGCAACAGTTCTGTGGGTGGAAACACTTTGTTGATAAGAGAGGTCAGAGGAAAAATGGCTGCCAGGAAGGATACAGTAAGTCAAATAATCACTCTTTACAACCATAGTTTGGAATCTTTGCCTATCATGGGCACAGACTCACCCACACTAGACAGTCGAAGATTAGGGGGGAAAAAAGACCAATCGTCTTTTTCACGTTTGAGCGAGTCTGTGTCCAGTCTGTGCCCATGATAGCCGAAGATTCTCGTTCTTGGCTGACAGGAGTGGAACCTGATGTGGTCTTCTGCTGTTGTAGCCCATCCACCTCAAGGTTTGATATGTTGTGCGTTCTGAGATGCTCTTCTGTTCACCACGATTGTAAAGAGTGCTTATTTGAGTTACTATAGACTTCCTGTAAGCACAGACCAGTCTGGTCATTTTCCTCTGATCTCTCATCAACACGGTGTTTCAGCCTGCAGACCCTCTGCTCAGAGTATGTTGTTTTTTGTTTTTCGCACCATTCTGTGTAAACTCTAGAGGCTGTTGTGTGTGAAAGTCTCAGGGAATCAGCGGTTTCTGAAATACTCAAACCAGCCCATCTGGCACCAACAACTATACCACGGTTAAAGTCCCCGAGATCACTTTTTTTTCTTCATTCCGACGTTTGATGTGAACATTAACTGAAGCTCTTGATCTGTATCTGCATGATTTTATGCACTGCACTGCCAAAACATGATTGGCTGATTGGATAACTGCATAAAGTGCATGGTTAGTGTATATAAATGAAATAACATTTTAAACTGTAGGGTATTTGTGTTTTGGAAGATGCTCTTAACACCATTCTAGTGGTATGAGCGAGTGTGCCGTAGTGTCATTAAATCCACATCAGGAACTGCTACAACCGTAAACTTTGGTTGTTGAAACAACAGTGACAGTCATACAACAAAATCTTAAGCACACAATGTATGTATAATGTGTGGTTACTGAAAACTAGCTCTCAGAGAGCAAAATTTGCATTTTAAAGTTTAAACTTCTTCGAACATCACTCAAGGAAACTTGCATCAATAAAAATACACAAGGCAGTTTTTTTTTTTTTGCAAACATTTCATAGTTTATCTTGTGGGCTTTAGGATATCATTTTCATATTCCAGAGGGTTTGGTCAGAGTTAGGAATAAAGGCAAACATCGTTCATACACTACTGTATCACAGAGCAGCCTAAAATATCAATTTTACACAATGCACTTTGCACAAATCTCTCGGGATGAGGAGAGACTCTCATTTTAGTAATAAACCCTTCTGATAGCATCAACCAGAAATAAAAAGGACATCAAGTCATTTTGTAAAAAAAATGAAGTTAGAGCATAACAGAAATTGGATTTGGTCTGGTTCATAATTTTAGTACTACTTTTCAACAACCGTCCTTCATGTTTCTTTCTTGCTATACAGTACCTTTATCCTGACACTTGTCTAAAGACTAAGAAATAAGGATGACGTACAAAACACTTTTGCCACATACACACACAAACATTGCACTCATTATTCTAGCAAAAGAAAAGTGAGGAAAGTGTAGGCAAGGAGGGAGCAGGAATTTTAGAAAACAATTTAACACATGACTGGTTAACATGTGATTGATACAGTATTTCTCCTACATTAGATTATCACGGGTGTGTGGCACTTCTCACACATGAGCATACCACAACAAACGGAAATGTACAACTGAGGTTATTGGAAAAGCCATGCAAAATATTCAGCGAGGCACAGCCGATATCAAAATACATTACATATATATATATTTTTTTAGAAACATCTTTAGTATTGCTTCTCTGAAGGCTCAACCTCACAAAGTTGTGTCCAAAAGTTTGGCCATGATCTGTATTTACTTCAAATGTATAGTCCAGCTCAGTGTTAAAACTAAAATATCCGAATCGATTTCAACCTGTTGCTCGTGACAGGGGCTGATGAACTGTGTGAGCATTTGATACATGATACAATAAATGTATCCTTCAGAGTGTGTATCATATTTTGTGTTATTTTTACAGTGTCGCATTTTAGGAGGCATGTGACTATTAAATGAAAATATAATCTTGTGTGTTCTTCTTGGCAAAAAAAACACAAAACAAAAAAAAAACCACACATCATAAATAAGACAATTGGGAAATATGTTGATTTCAAACACAAAAGTTACCTTCATTTTTATACAAGATTAAACTTGTATAAAAAAGAAAAAGAAATGACCACTGAAACCTTAACAGACACTGTAGTGTACAATTTGTTATGTAAAGATTAATAATGATGTTGATGTTAATCACTGGCAACTCTAATCAAAACCAAATGTATAAAATAAATCATACAGACTACACTACACTAATATTTCCTGGATTAAACATTGATTGTTAACTTAAAGCAACAGATATACAGACAGAAAGAAAACATACATAAATTAGTACATACCACAATATTTAATCACAACTGTCCTGTATAACACACCCACAGACCGGCGAGTGTCCTGGGAATTTAGTGTGGATGTGTTGAGAATGAACGATGCTGCAAAATGGTCTAAACGCAACTGAACTTTTTTTTTTTTTTTTTTTTTTTTTTAACTTTGGATGTTAGACTCAAAGTAATATTATAACAAAACGGAATTAATATTATTTCAGAGCAGGGTAGTGTTTCTTAATCCTGGCCGAGGAGTACTGGAGTGTTTTCCCTCCTCTAACTTGCCCAGATAAACCTAGTTCAGACTTGTTACTTTGCTGATGACTCAAATCATGCGAGTTAGGAGCGGGGGAAAAAAAGAGACCAAAATGTGGAGGGCGGTGGAACTCCAGGACCAGGATTGAAAACCACTGGAGTAAGGGAATGAATTATATGATAACTGTATGAAATGAAATGACTGAAACTGTGCATGAAATGCAATGACAAGTGATAAAATCAAGTTATTTGGATAGTTCATGGATTTTTGTGCACTAAAGAGGCTCGTTCTTTGCCTTTGATAATACCTGAAAATAATGCTTGTGATATTGATACCAGTATTGTACAATGTCAGCATTCACCGTACCACAGTATACAGTCATACTGGTTTAGCGTTACACCCCAAATGTACGGTACACAATATTTCTATCTTGTCTAATTTGGATGAACAGGAGCAAATGGGAAGTGATTACAAACACCTGCAGCTTTCTTTTCTACAGAATCTGACAGGAAGAAGGGCACACACATGTACACTTCTTAAAATAAAATTAAAAAAATGAACATGGGAGTGTGGTTCTAACCTAAAAAAAAAAAAAAAAAAATGAACACAACATAAAATGTATAAATGATTTATTTTCAACAGCCGACACGTGGCTCTATCAGGAATCTGATCATGTGAATGCACTTTGTTGCATCATTTCCTTCTGCATCATCGAATCATACACATTTTTGCCATGTCCCAAATTTCCCAGGACGTTCACAAAATAAACTACACGTCATTTACAACCGGACTAGTAATTCAATCTTTGAAAAATTAGGACCAAGTTCTCTCAGTCATCTACAAGTCCAGGTCCAGAAGCCAAATTTTGCATGTGGAGAAAATGGGGGGTGTTGTTTTTTGGTCAATGGGGTTGAGGACTTAGCAGAGAGAGAAAGAGAGGAAGAGAGGAAAAAGTTGAAAGTCTACAAGAGTTCTGATTGACGCAATATTTCCTGGAGGATTTGGTCAGTTGTTACTAAGCTTTTGTTCAAACAAACAAAAAAAAAAACCTGACCAGCCTTTAGGGAGAAGGAGATACGAGTACTGCTTATTCTCAGGGTCGAACACAATTTCAGCAAAGAGACAGTCGGGCAGAGGAAGAAGAGGAGGAAAGTATACAGGGGAAAGGCAGTTTGGGATCCGGGCTCCTACAACAGCTACAGGACGGTAAGCCTTTCGCTACCCTGCTGCCATAGTGGCTAGGCTGTGTCTGTCTCATTATTATATTGCCTGCTCTGTCTGGATGACCTGCAGAAGGACCGAGGGCACTATGAACACTTTCACTGCTCCTCTAACCAGGAGGGCTTGTCGGCTCCGGGAGGTTTGAGCTTTATGTTGAACTGCTTGAGGGTCTGTTCCAACTGCTGCTGGTTGCCAGCAAAGTAGGCTGAGATTGCGTTGTGGAAAAGGAGAAGCTGTTTGTGCATCACTTTCACCTGGGAGAGGAAGAGGAAAACACAAAACACAGACATAGAAAAAAAAAAAAAAAAGCAGGTGAGAATTAAAGCAGGATTCTAATGTCTGAGTACCAAGAACCGAGTCTCAAAAGCATTGAAGCACAAAGATCATGTTAAGCCCAGTTCACACTGCACTGACAGACGCCAACAATCACCAACTTTTAGAAGTTGGCCGTTGGATTTAGAATGTTGGGAAACACACACTCACCAACAAACACCAACTAACTTTTTTTTTTTTTTTTACAGACAGTCAGATTTTGGTTTAAAAATGGATGATCCTTTTACCGCAATCAATAATTTCCTGTTACTAGTGTCTTTACGTGAAAAGACGAAGCGTGAAACGAAAGAGGTTGTGGGTGAAGCCTTGATTGCTGCGACATGAGGGACAGGGCTCTTACATTTACGTTGAGAACCGCAGACGAAGGATGTGCGGAGCTTTCAAAATTCTGCTCGGTTGGTCCCCAAGCAGTTTCAACAACTCCAAGAAAGACATCTTAAGGTGGGCTATATGTGGTAAGGTAGGCTATGGTGGTAAGCTAAGACCATTATTAGATCATACATTATGAACAATATTTTTACCCAAATGTAAGTTATAAACATGTGTTGCGATTTCGCTTCTTACTTCATGAAACAGAATACGGAAAATGGCATACGGTTAGAGGACGATCCCGATTAAAACCAAAACACAAGAGTAGATGATCCTCACCAGGGGTCAATATAAACAATTTTATTTAAATAACACATCGATACATAATTTATCCTCTTCTTTCGGACTCGTCCAGATATTTGCCATTTTACCCACAATAACGACTTAACATGCCTAACACCTAGTTGTTTGCACCTAGTGCAAACGATGCCTAGCACCTAGTTGGCCTCACTGTCATGGCAACGGCTACTGCCCAGGTCAGATTATGTCAGAGTTTGTTGGAAAAATCATACCACACTGCTCAGACATTCCTTGAGCGACAAACGCTGATTGAACATGTTCAGTCGGTGAAAGCAAACGCAGACCCGACGGGGTTAACACACTGATCCGACAAAACCAAACATGTCTTTCGATTTTGGTTGGCGTCTGTCGGTGCAGTGTGAACTAGGCTTTAACTGGTAGAGTGAGCATCTCACTGAACACTCTCTCTACCAGCCCAGGTCATCTTAACTTTGCAATGCTTCTGAAACACTAGCCATGTTTTTTATTTCATCATGTATCAAAAAACTAATATAGCAATATAATAAAAGAGTCGCTTTTAATACTGACTCAGGTTATACTGCTTCATTCATTGCACACACCATCTGTTTCATAACTTTCAGACTGATGTGATGCGATGAACTTACTTTGCTCCTGCTCTCAGAAGATTACATATTACATTACTTAAAAAAAATAATGGAAATATTTGACAAAATTGCATTGGTTTCTTTTTCATAGGTGTTTTTCGTAACGGACTACTGTTCTGATCCCAGTAAGTAGCATGCGGTTTTCAGTACTTGTGAAACATAATGAAGAGTTTTAAACACCTTGTTTTCGTCCAGGAACTTGAGCTTGATGGAAACATCACTGCGCAGTCGCTCATATTTGTCCTTGTGGATCTGATACTGCTCCTGCGCCGCGTCGATACGCACTATGGTCACGGCGTCCCGTGGTCCCATGTTCAGTTCTTCCAGATCGGCTCTGTAAGCGTCAAACTCCAACCTGCATGAGGGGGGACCAAATAATAAAAAAATTAAAAAATTTAAAAATCAGACACAAAAGGAGAGCAGAGGAGAGAAAAGAAGAACTGCGTTCACCAATTAAAAAATTTATTATTTATTAAAGAACGACTCAGCAGAGAGTAGGGGTGTTATGGTTTGAAATTCTCACGGTGTTATAAGCTAGTCTAAAAATATCATAGTTTCAAATCAACCATTTACAAACTGGATAGAGAACATTAAACTGAAAAACTTATTACGAAATCTTTGTACAGACAAAGACGTGTCTTTGCACATCCTTGTGTATAGAACACAAAAACAAAAGGAAACAAAAGTATCAAATGCTTTAATTCTAATAATAATAATAATTTTGAGAACAACTTTCCTACAAAACTTCTTATAGTGACAGTATTTATCATGACTTTATAAGCTGAAAGAGAGAGTGGCTGCGAGGAAAGGAACCACTAAGCTTAAAAAAAAACAAAAAGGAAATGCAGCACTGCGCAGGGCAGCTTAGCCAAAAATAGATATTATGGTCTACAATGCCGTGTTCTTTTGTGTGTTTGATAACTGTTGTGTATGATAAAGTTACGAGGTGGCAATGTAACAAATTTATAACAGTAGCAGATGAATTAATTGCACAGATTTACAAAAATGTTATTAGGATATAGTGTTTCACAGCTACACTACCTACATTTATTTGGATTTTAGACCAGCAACAGTATTGTACCTTGCGTTCTCATACATCTTGATGGTCATGAGTGTGTCCTCCATGGTCTTGTTGACGAGTGTGTTGATGCTGGATACGAAAAAGTTGATGGCGCCCAGCAGGGTCTCTCCGTTCTTACACAACAATTTTTGAGTTTCTGCATTGTACCCAAACTCGTCCTGGAAGCAGCGAAACGCAACGATCGAACATGGTTTCCCCCAAATAACCTCCATAATATCATTTATGTTAATCACACATTTTATAGCAATCTATACTGAGAATAGAATCATCGGGAAAAACGGTGTTGTAATTATAAATCATAATTCAATTCTGTGGTGACTGATCAAATAGCAAATCAAAACTCCATACATTACTGCATATCTAAATGATCATAAGTGATGAGTCAGTAGTGATATAGCCTGCTAGTAGTGAACGCAGCTCACCCGCAGCTCGGGAGATTTCTGGCTGAGGTCAGCGAACGTGTCTCCGAGTGCGTGCTGTGTCTGCACCATGCTGTAGAAGTGATTAGTGAGTGCACGTGCCAGGCGCAGCACGTTCTCATACTTGCGCTTGGTGTCTCGCAGAACCTCAATCTGAGCCTCCAGCTCCAGATCTACAGTGCGAGAGCCACGGCCGAATCGCTCCGAGATCATCTGTTTAGTGCACTGGGAGGGGACAGACAGGGACAGGGACAGAGACTAGAGTTAATAACAGTTCTCAAGTAAGACCAGGAAAAAAAATAAGGAAAATACTGGAACATTCCAGATATTAAACTCTTAATTTCTGGAAAACACAGATATCAGATGAATAATCTGTTCCAGCCCACAGACCTGCTGCTGTGTAGTGTTAACCACTGGCCCTCAGATGACTAACAGCATTATAGACTTAATTAGAATGAACTACATGTTACAATGCATTGATGTTGCGGCAAAGCTTATTGCTTCCTTCACTGAAATGCAAGACAAGAACACTTTCTGCATAAATATGATCTAAAACATCAGATTTTCACACGTCTTCAAAGTAGACAAAAAGAATCTAATGAAACAAAAATATTATACTTGGTCATCGAGTTAAATGATCCTAATATTACACATCTGTGAGTGGCAAAAGTATGTGAACCTTTGCTTTCAGTATCTGGTTCTCATGACTCATGAACATCAGCATCAGCCAATGTGAGATAGGCCTTTAGTTGTTTAGAAGGTACCCTGGGTTCCTTTGTGACCTTGTGGACTATTACAAATCTTGCTCTTGGAGTGATCTTTGTTGGTTGAGCACTCCTGGGGAGGGTAGCAATGGTCTTGAATTTCCTCCATCTGTACACAATCTGTCTGACTGTGGATTGGTGGAGTCCAAATTCTTTAGAGATGGTTTTGTAACCTTCTCCAGCCTGATGAGCATCAACAACTCTTTTTTTTTTTTTTCTGAGGTCCTCAGAAATCTCCTTTGTTCACACCATGATACACTTCCACAAACATGTGTTATGTAGATCAGACTCCGATAGATCCCTGTTCTTTAAGTAAAACTGGGTGTTCACTCACACCTGATTGTCATCCCATCGATTGAAAACACCCGACTCTAATTTCACCTTCAAATGAACTGCTAATCCTACAGGTTCATATACTTTTGCCTCTCACAAATGGAATTTTAGATCACTTTCTGCAATAAATAAATGCCAAGTGTAATATTTCTGTCTCATTTGTTTAACTGGGTTCTCTTTGTCTACTTTTAAGACGTGTGAAATTGTGTAAATTGTGTGTATTTGTGCAGATATGTAGAAAATTATAAAGGTTTCACAAAGTTTCAAGCACCACTGTAGCTGTAAAATAGATTTGACATGTTTGTGATGTTTTACTGTAGCATGTTTTTGAGGAGGATTATTTTTTTCCCCAGCATATTCACAGCAGCAGCTCTTTTATGTAGTAACAAATGTCATGCCACAGGACTGGTGCCATTCAAAATGAGTCAGACTACTAGTACTAACATGAAATTCTCAGGAAGACACTTTATTTCTACAGTATGTGTATTTGGAAAGAGGTAATGAAGCTGGCATGATTTAAAAAAAAAAAAAAAATAATAATTTTTTTTTTTTTTTTTGGATGAAATGCACCATGTAATATCTTGTTGCCCAATTCAATGCATTTATTCCCAGAATGTTTGGGCAGATATCATTTCCAGAGAAACTTATCAAAGGTACGAGCAGATAAATTTTTTCCCCAGTATACTGCAGACTGCCATTCAAGCTTAACGTGCATCAAAATGAAGTGAACCCGTGATAAACACTTGAGGACTGGTATCAGTTTCTCGAGTGTGAGTGTGCATGCTTGAGTAAAAGTATGTAAGCTTTAAGTGCATGTAGCAGATTCTTTGATCCGTCATAGTCCCCCTTTCTCAGAAATTACACAGATGACACGGTAAGCTTTGTAAAGTTCCCAAAATAATCTATTCCTACTTACATTTACATTTATAGTATTTGGCAGACATCCTTATCCAGAGTGACTTACATTTATACAACTGAGCAGTTGAGGGTTAAGGGCTTTGCAGTGGCAGTGCTGGGATTTGAAGCCATTGCGCCTACCTGCTCCCAATTTGGTTGTTTTCTTTTCTTTTTTTTTTTTTTTTTTTTAAATATATCCAGTGCCAAAATCAGATAAAAAGAGGTTAATTTGATAAAATCAAACTCCATCAACATTTTTTTTTTGTTTTCTATGAAATGCTTCTGTTTTCTCTCAAATGATTAGTCCACTTATAGTAAAAAAAAAAAAATAATAAAAAAAATTTAAAAAAATCAAGTACTCTAGCTTTGAAATGAACTTGTAAGGACCTCATGTTACTTATAGAGGTGAAACAAAACTTTTTTTTTTTTTTTTTACTGACTAGAAGCGATTCTTTATATTTTAGAAACTGTTGACCAATTTCAGGCTCTGTCACTGCAATGTAATGTGGCATCTTCATTGAAAAGGAAAGGTTTTAAACATGTACCGAAAATAATATCTTAGGGTATGGTACTTTTTTTTTTTTTTTTGTTTGTTTGTTTTTTTAAATAAACTGTTCCACTCCCAGTCTCTTTTCACACTCATCACAGTGGCAAAGAATGAATGACTAGACAAAATAAACAGTCGTGATGATTATGGACAAGGAAATAAATGCATTCACTTTGTAGAGGTGAGAGTGAGATTATGATTTAGTCATAAATCAGTGCCCCCTGCAGGTCACAATACTTTTTTATTGCCACTCTGGTGCACTTTGTTCACCTTATACTGAATGCTGTGTTGGAGCATAGAGGACATAGAGAACGTTACTTCTAAAATTTGACTATCCTGAGTGCATTTGCAGTTTATAATCATTTATTTATTATTATTACTACTATTAGTAGTAGTAGTAGTAGTAGTATCGTTGTTGTTCTTTTATTATTAATATTATATTACTAATGATTGGCTTAATAACAGCTCATACCTTATAAGTGTTCAGGCCCCATTTCTTCACCATGTCAAACTTCTCCACAGCGACACCTCTCGTGGCCTCCTCTGCCATCACGGACGAACTGTTGCTGTGGTGCATGCTGGATCCTATTATACAAAGACGCAAAGCAATGCTCAAGCTGCATCTCCAATTTCGGCCTACAACTCGCAAACCTTTAACCCAATAACAAGACAGAAGCTTAAGTGGTCCTATTTAAATGTAGCTACCACTGCAGCAGAGAGAAAGCGCTGATCAGTGTGCTACATTATGCCGGTAGGTGAAAGACAAGAAAGGTGCGAGTGAGAGTGAATGACAGAGTGATGGCTTGCCAGAGATCATAATGATGGAAGAATCCCGGGGTACCTGGGATACCGGGGAAGTCGTCCGATTGGCTGGCTATCCGGATGGCAGCAGAGTGGCTTGGGCCAATGCTAACGCCCCTGCACTTCATTCGCAGGTCTGGAGTTGGCAGTTGGTGAGGGGTTAGATAAGGGATGTGGATGGGCATTTAGGGCATTTGGGGGTCATAACAGGGAATTGGAGCAAGGAAGTGATGGCGTGGTTTGGGTGATGAAGGGGGAGGATTCATGGTTACATTTTTACATATGTAACATGGTTCCATGAGTGATATGAAGGGCATGGGAAGGTGATGGGTGTGTGAGAGGATGATGATATAAAAGAAGAGGAATAGGGAGGAGAATGAGGGGGAAATGATCATGAAGAGAAGATGTACGACTATGAAAAATATGAATGCAGGTTTAAGTTAAACATAGCAAACAGGTAAACCTGAAGATTTCACTGATTACATAGTGATAACTCCCTGAACACCGTTATCTCTGAGTTTAATGATGCGTTATAGTGACACAATTGTGTGTGTGTTTTAGTCTATCAAGATGTGTTCCGTGGAGTTACTCATATTACTCTGATAATCTTATTACTGTACATTATTCTGTATTAAGATTGTAGCATTTGTATGCTTACTCCAAACTAGGCCTTGGTAATATGACTGCCACATCAATATAAACCCTAAACAGCATTGTTTCTCACAGTACTTGATTGAACTGTAATACCTTGAAGTTCTGACTTATGCCTAAACACTTTATAACACTTTTTTTTTTGTGAGAAGATATTGCTAACCATGGAAATCAAGCACATATTAAATACAGCCCATAAGAATATAAGGTTCTATCTGATAATTATGTAATTTTAAGAAATTTGGGGGGGGGGGGGGGGGGGGGACAAGTAAAACCATATGATTCTAAGGCTACAAATGAAAATCATCCTATTTTCCCAGAGCCTAGTAGAAAAGAGCTGGGGACAATAAAAAGGTTATCACTACCAATGACAGACCAATACATGTATAATAATAATATGTGCCACAAATCACATCTTCAAATATTTTAGATATGAGATGCTTAAGGTTGATTAATGTTGAGGGGATGATTGCTTAATATTGCTCTCTGGGACAATTACATGATGGTCCTGAAAAGTTAATCTGCAGTTGGCAAAGGACAAGAAAAGGTACAGTTGATTCCAAGCAGACTCTAAAACCTAGAGGAGAAAATAAAAAGAGAAGCAAATCCATCTGCCCAGAATTCCCAACCTCTGGAAAAGAGAAGTGAATGATTAAAAAGTGTGAGCGAGAAAGAGAGAGAGACTGAAAGAGTGAAGCTGTAACCTTGTCCATCGACTGGGATGCGTCTGTTGCCCATAAAGTCAGTGTTGAGGTGAACAGCGGGGCCTGAGAGAGGAAAGAGACAGAATGCGCTGACAAAATCAGCCACCAGGAGCTGCTATCGCATCGTCCCAATTAACCGTCATTCCCAGATCATCAGATTCCCATTTTTATTCCAACACAATACTATTACATCAGCACCTAAGCACTGCTTCTATGCAATAGGGAAATTTCTATCAGTGAAGAGTGGGATGAATCAAGCTACTGATGTACAGATATTACCACCTGTAGCCTATTAGATTAATACATAATATCATGGTGAGCAAATGTGTAAAACAAAATGTGTATTCTAGTTGTCTGCCAGACAATCATGACTAAAATGTCACATCTACAGTATATGAGAGGTGTAATGCAATGCCTGTATCTGTTTAGTGCTCCAAATATTCATATCTGTAGCCAGATTTGAACCAAAAGTGGGCGTGGTCTTTTGTTTGTTTGCTTTTTATTTACTTAAATGTCAACCCCACCACTATGCTCCTGGAAACACTGGCAAACACTGAAAAACAACTTGGGCTGCTGGAAAAGAACAAATTTTTCATTCACAAACTATAACAATAACATCAATTTGAGGAACACACCTCCTGAACTTCTACTGTTCCTCACCTACATCACTCAAGCCCTGTGGAACTTTCAAGCAAGCTTTCTATCTAAATGTGACTGAATAAGCTATGTAACTATCTTTCAAAACAAGAATGTCTTCCCCAAAAATCAGGCAACCATGGTTTGTAGTTAAGAACAACAACCATCCCATATGCACTCAAAAATTAATTGGGCAAACTAACAATTATAAATATAAGGATATTTTTAATACTGGGATGTAAATCCTTTGTAGTCAATGATTGCGTGAAGTCTGGAGTTTCCTCCCTTGAAATGCTTCGCAAGGCCTTTACTGCAACCGCCTTCAGTTGCTGCTTGTTTGTGGGACTTTCTGCCTTCAGTTTTGCTCAATTGGGTTGAGGTCTGGTGACTGACTCTGCCATTTAAGAACATTCCATTTCTTTGCCTTAAGAATCTCTTGGGTTTCTGTCATTATCCATCTGTACTCTGAAGAGCCATCCTATCAGTTTTGCAGCATTTGACTGAATCTGACCCGAAAGTATAGCTCTGTATGCTTCAGAATTCACCCTGCTAGTTCTGTTAACACTGCCTCCACCATGTTTGACAGATGATGTGGTATACTTTGGCTCATTCCTTCCTTTCCTTTCCTTTTCCATACTCTTCACTTCCCATCATTCTGGTACAAGTTAATCTTGCATCAGAACTGGTCAGTTTTTTTTTTAAAGAGGTTTTTTAGCAAAGTCTAATCTTTCCTTTCTGTTCCTGAGTGTTACCAGTGGTTTGCATCTTGAGGTAAACCGTCTGTATTTACATTCATGAAGGCATCTCTTGATTGTAAACTTTGACAATGATGCGCCTACCTCCTCCAGAGTGTTCTTGTCTTGGCTAGATGTTGTGAAGGGGTTCTTCTTCAACAAGGAAATAATTCTGCGATGATCCACTTTAGTTGTCTTCCATGTTCTTA
Source organism: Cranoglanis bouderius (assembly GCA_023630585.1). Lineage (NCBI taxonomy): Eukaryota > Metazoa > Chordata > Actinopteri > Siluriformes > Cranoglanididae > Cranoglanis > Cranoglanis bouderius. Next base: position 2,732,447 of record CM042550.1, on the reverse strand, counting down.
AAGGTCTTTTGGTGTTGCTGAGCTCACCAGTGCATTCCTTCTTTTTAAGAATGTACCAAATTGCTGATTTGGCCACTACTAAAGTTTCTGCTATCTCTCTGATAGGTCTGTTTTGTTTTTTCAGCCTAATGATGGCCTCCTTCACTTGCATTGACACCTCTTTAGACCGCATATTGAGACTTCCCGTGAACAGCTACCAAATGCAAATTCAACACTTGGAATCAACGCCAGACCTTTTATCTCCTCAATTTGTCCTGAAATAACAAGGAAACAGGCCACACCTGGCCGTGAAACTGCTTATCAGTCAATTGTCCAATTACTTTTGATCCTGTGAAAATGAAGGGACTCTGTAAAAAATGGCTGTAATTCCTAAAAAGTTAACGCAATATTTTTGTTAACCCCCTTGAAATATAGCTGAATGCCTACGATTCAGTCACATCTTGATTGCTTCATTTCAAATCCACTGTGGTTGTGTACAGAAGTAAAATGACGAACATTGTGTCCCTGTCCAAATACTCATGGACCTGACTGAATATGGCCAAAAGTATGCAGACACCTGACCATCACACCCATATGTGGTTCTTCCCCAAACTTCTGCCATAAAGTTGGAAGCCCACAATTGTCTAGCATGTCTCTGAATGCTGCAGCTTTACAATTTCCCTTCACCGGAACTAAGGGGCCCAAATCCATTCCAGCATGGCAATGCCCCTGTGCATAAAGCGAGGTCAATGAAGACATGCCTGCACAAAGCCCTGACCTCAACCCCACTGAACACCTTTGGGATGAAATAATAAGACCGACTGTGTGCCAGGCCTCCTCGCTCAACATCAGTGCCTGACTTTACTAATGCTCTTGTGGCTGAATGGACACAAATCCCTATAACCACCGTCCAAATCTAGTAGAAAGCCTTCCCAGAAGAGTGGAGGTCATTATAACAGCAAAGGATATTTTGATTTAAAGGAGCAAGTGCATGTCTTCCCAACTGTAGGGTTTATTTCATATAATTCGTTATTTGGGTATTTTTCCCATTCCACTTGCGAAAATCTGCTGAAGGTGAAAATTATTCAAATGTGAAATAACTCAAACTTTAACCCAATAATAAGACAGAAGCTTAAGCAGTCCTATTTAAATGTAGGCACCACTGCAGCAGAGAGAAAGTGCTGATCAGTGTGCTACAGAATGTCGGTAGGTGAAAGACAAGAAAGGTGCGAGTGAGAGTGAATGACAGAGTGATGGCTTGCCCGAGATCATAATGATGGAAAAATCCCGGGGTACCTGGGATACCGGGGAAATCGTCTGATTGGCTGGCTAGTAGGTGAAATAGTGTATTCTCTCTCTTATTTGCTGTGACAGAACAGTTCTGAGAGAGGAAAAGAGATAGCAGTGAAGACTTTCTGGAGAGAATTCAGCATTGGCATGTCTTCAGGGCTAGCTGATGAGCTGGAGAATATGAGGACAACAAGACACTGAGAACAACATGGTGTTTGTGTGTGTGAAAGAGAGAGAGAGAGAGAGAGAGAGAGAGAGAGGGGATGAGTGAGTGAGCGAGAAAGATAAAAGGAGTGATACCTTTGATAGAACTAGTAGGAATGATGCCTTCTGCTGTACCTCCATAGCCACCTGATACAATGCTGGTCTCATTGAGGTTAGGCCCGGATACCATTACCTGCTGCAAATCCTACACACACACACACAGAGAGAGAGACAGAGAGAGAGAGACAGAGAGAGAGAGAGAGAGAGAGAGAGAGAGACAAAAAGATTACCCTGTCTGTGGCATTCAAGTCTGACAATGTTGCTAAAAGGAAATCTTGAACTGCATTAGCCTACAGTGCACAGGGGCAATAATTTTGTGTTAGGTGGGTGTTAGGAAACCATTTATAAAAGAATTAAACATTTCATTTTCACTGCAATTTAACATAACTGACTTCTAAACAGAATGCACTTCAGACGGGATACCGTTTAAAAACGGCCCGGGTTAAGACTCTACACTAAAAGCATCTTATCCGTGACTCCAAACAGTGACAATTAAGATGTGATTTGTGCTCTGATTATATCAGCAGTGCAGCTATATGCATCTGATGCAAAAAAAACCCAACAAAAAAAACAAACAAAGGCGGGTAAACATCACTGCTGGGACACGCAGCAGTAACATACAGCATGCAGCTGCTTCACTTCATCTACAAAGAAGAGCACGCTGTACGTCACTGCTGGATTGAGCCCGGCATTCCTTCTGAAACAAAAAATAACAAATGTACGCCCACTGCACTGTCAAAATGTCAAAGACTGACAGTAGATTAGTAACGTGTATTAGTTGTATACGGACACACACGGTTACGAAAGACCAAAATCCATTGGAACTATCAGTATGTCCTGGACATACCATGACAGATCCAAAGAGATTTTTTCTTTAAATGTTAAGAGAAATAACATTTTCTGTAAGGTTTAGGTGTTGGTTAAAGCTGCTGTAAGCAATTTTTATCATCTATCTTATTATTATATCCAGATACGGCCTTTAATAAACAGCAAAAATTGTTTTGGTGATTATCCTGAGCTTGAGCTGAATTACCCAAATTGAAACATTCTTGAAGCCTTAAATGTTCTGTAGAACGTAATCATTTGTTGGACGTTAGTTAGGGCAGACATTAACATTAGCTAGCAACGTTCTTCCGTCTTTTCTTACAAATCGCATGTATTCGTGTGTTTGGAGGAAGAGGCTTAACATGCAGGCTATGGGAACTCCTACAGTGGATAATTCAAGTGTATTAGTTTGAACTGCAAACATTGCTTACAGCAGCTTTAACAGCACAGTACAGGTTTAATAGCAGGATGCTTTTCAAAACTGACCTACGGAATACCTTTGATTTAGTTGACCATTATTCAGAAAAGATCGGATGATCACACTGAATTCCTACCTACTTTTATTTACACCATTTAACAAAAACAAACTCTCTGTTTTTGGCCCTGATGACGGCGTTAACGTTTTGTCAAAGGATATGAATCAAGAATTTGAATCAAGAGCTTGTCATCACTGACCGTCCACAGTAATTCTTTCTGATTAAAGGAGTGACGAGTGAAACGGTAAAACAAGGCATTTCCTGACCAAAAATCACCAGCCAGGCCAAACAGTGTGTGTGTTCAGTGGCAGCTTAATTACAGCTGCTGTCTGTGCGTGTCTTTATAAGACCTGACCGGTGCTGTTTCAGTTCTCTGCTTGATACAATTTGCTTCACGCTACATTTTATTTGAATTTTTTTTTTTTGTCTACTTTCGGTAAGAAAAGTACTTACACTTGTCTTGAGCAGCTGTACAGAGTTAAAGTGTATTACTTTTTTTTTTTTACAGAATTGTTTATCTGCAAGTACACCACAGCACTACTGAATTCTCAGTGTTGGATAATTTTCTATAACAGTTTCGCAGAGAGGACGGTGGGATAAATAACGGTTTATAGCTGCTATAACGCAAGTGATAAAAATAAATAACTTGTTTCGCAAACATTCCACAACATTAATTTTTAATGGATAAATATAACTATGAATGGATAAAAAATAAAAAATAAATAAAAAAAACACTGTACTGTAATTGGAAATGTGTTGAAGTATTAGAGGAATAAAACACTTCAAGACATGATGTTATTAGAAAAAAATAATCAGCCTCAGGGGGGTAATACTTAACACCACCCGGTCACTGACTTTCCCTAGAACTAAACGCTCCAGTCATGTTTTATTCCTTATTTACGTATGTTGGAATGTCAGGTAAATTACATTTTATTTTATTTCCTTTAATAATAATAGTTCACTTATTTCTGATATTTTTTATCAGGGGCTGGTTTATGTTTATTAGTGACCACTGTCAAAGATTTTGTTACCAATAAAGTTAAACACCAGCAAGTATTTTTTGTGGTCTTTTAATTTATTTTTTGTAACTGGTTGTGCAGTTGTCTTCTCATAACTGAAGAAAGGAGGCCAGGGGTTTAAAAAAAAATAAGAAAAAAGCCTCTCTTTATGGAGAAGAGCGATAAAGGTTGTAATCATCTAATCTTTTCTGCACCTTGTTGCTTTTTTCCCCCTATTCAGTCTTCTGTTATTGGCTGCAGTGATTAAAAGATTGAATTAGTGCACTCATATAGAATTAAATCTGGGCCAAAGGTATTCGACGTAACAGACAAGAAACGAACAAACATATACAATAAGAAAGAATAAAAACACAGTGAACTCAGTGAAAAAAATGTAACATGGTTTTGAAATAAATAGCAGAGTTTTCATTTACGCTTTAAAGTTTTCGATTACGCTCCGCAAGTTTCCGTTTGCCATTCTGGCACAAATCTCAAGTGTGGGCAGGGCTTAACAGAGCTTTACTCTCATTGGTTAGTGAGATTTGGATTAACAGCTCCCTGACCAGGAAGTAGAGACTCCAGTGGCATTTTTGGAGAGCGTTCTGGATGCGGTTCTCTGTATAGTTACAGTGTTTGTACTTTGCAGTGGAAACTCATTACTTACTTAATCAGTATATTAGTTCGTAATTAATATTCGAAGGTTCGGGTAGTCTCATTCGACTGTTTATTTTGTTTGTTTGTTTTTGGGCTTTTTTTTGAAGAGATGAGCTCTCAGGAGCATCGTCGTCATCCTCCTCTTCCTCGGCTTGACACTCAAGCTTTCGATCCAAATCTCACTAGCCAATGAGAGTAAAGCGCTCTTAAGCCCCGCCCACACTAGACGTTTGTGCCAGAACGGCGACGTAAACTTGCGGAGCGTAAACGAAAAGTTTGAAAGCATGAACAAAAACTCTGGCGGCGCATTCATAAACCATGATTAGCTTCTAAGGAAGTTAACAAAGAGTGATGTTTATTTGGAGACCATGTTAAATTACTGACACTGAGTTCACAGTTTTCAGTTTCAGAGTGTTTTTCTTCTCTCATTGTACATTTTTGTTCGTTTCTTAAAAAGTTACGTTCAATACTTTTGGCACAAATTTAATTCCATACACTCACATGAACCTCTTAAGAATTTTGAAAGGCATCCTGTGATTTCGGTTGAAATTAGGGGCCAAACAGCAATACAGGGCTACACACACGCACACACACACACACACACACACAGAAAGAGAGAGCCTCCGTGGGCTCGGACCCCTCCACCAGTGCGCTCCTCACCCTTTGGCCTGGAGGACGCCCTACCTTCTCATTTAGGCCCCACTGTACCTTTGGAGCCTGCAGACATGAGTGGATGACAGAAAGACATACAGAAAAGAAAATGAACAATGCAGAAACAAAAACAAGTGCCCATAAAAAATAAAAAAATACAAATCAACAGTGGCATGAAATATGATTAAATAATTTCAGTTTAAATGAACAAAATACTAAGAGATACAAGTGATCAGTTTTATAACCGATTCACAAATTCCACAAATGCAGGGCTGTGTGCTACGTATTTTGCAAATCATTTTATGTGATTAGTACCAGCAAGCCCAAAGAATATAATTTTACATACTAGCACTTACAAGCAGAAGAATGAACTATTAGTAAAGCTTGATTTGGAATAACAAATGTGAGCAAAGATCACACAGCACTGATCTGGGAATCTAAAGCAACAGTAATTTTTCAGCAGAACTGGCAGACAACAGAAAATGATGACAACAGAAAAGCATCCTATTGATGATAATGGATAGTTTCATGGACATTCTAACTTGTGGAAACCACACAAAAACTGTCTCCCCCAAATGAAAAAAAAAACAAAAAAATACAACAATAATAATTAATTATTAAAAAAAATAAAAATAAAACATTTATACACTGACTAAAAACAAACAGCAGTTCCCGTCTGACTGTGAATAATGAAAAATTCTGTTGCATTTAAAGTAGACAAGCAAAAAATATCAGAAAAATTCATAGTAAAGTATTTCACTTCAGATTTCAATCTGAAAATCCATTCTACTCCTACTACTATTACAACTACCTCAACTGATACAACTATTACTACTTCAACTACTACTACACTACTATAGGTGCATCTCAAAAAATTAGAATCAAATCAAAAATCCAGTATCTCAAAATATTAGAAGAAACAATTTATAATATAGAAATGTTGACCTTCTGAAAAGAATGCTAATTTATAGACTCAATATTTGTTCGGGGCTCCTTTTGCACGAATTACTGCATCGATGTGGCGTGGCATGGAGGCAATCAACCTGTGGCACTGCTGAGGTGTTATGGAAGCCCAAGGTGCTTCAGCTCGTCTGTATTGTTGGGTCCAGTTCTTTTCCTCCTTAGCCCAGGTAAGACACTTCTGACGTTGTCTCTGGTTCAGGAGTGGCTTGACACTAGGAATGCGACACTTGTAGCCCATTTCCTGGACACGTCTGTGCGTGGTGGCTCTTGATGCACTGACTCCACTCTCAGTCCACTCCTTGTGAAGCTCCCCCAAGTTCTTGGATCGGCTTTGCTGGACAATCCTCTCGAGGCTGCGGTCATCCCTGTCGCTTGTGCACCTTTTCCTACCACACTTTTCCCTTCCAGTCAACTTTCCATGAACATGTGTTGACACAGCACTCTGCGAACAGCCAGCCCTTTCAGCAATGACCTTCTGTGGCTTACCCTCCTTGTGAAGGGTGTCAATGAGTGTCTTCTGGACAACCGTCAGGTCAACAGTCTTCCCCATGATTGTGGTTGTGTGTACTGAACCAGACTGAGAGATTAAAGGCTTGTGTTTTGAGTTAATTAGCTGATTAGAGCTCTTCTCTGGTTGACATTTCCGTATTATAAATTCTTTAGTCTAATATTTTGAGACACTGGATTTTTGATTTCCATGAGCTGTAAGTCGTAATCATCAAGATTAAAACAAAAAAGGCTCGAAATATTTCACTTTATGTGAAATGAATCTAGAATGTATGAAAGTTCCACTTTTTGAATGAAATTACGGGAAAAAACTAACTTTTCCACGATATTCTAATTTTTTGAGATGCACCTGTACTACCACTACTTCAACTACACTACAATTACTACTTCAACTACTACTACTACCACTACTTCAACTACAACTAGTAGTAGTACTAGCTACTACTACTACTACGAGCTATATCCTGGTCAGATTCGCGGTGGATCCTTGGAGTCTATCCCAGTAGCACTCTGGATGAGACGGCAGTACAACAGGTCACCTTTCTCACACACATTCACACCTAGGGGCACTTTGGCATAGCCAATCCACTTGCCATGTTTTCGGAGGTGGGAGGAAACCGGAAAACCCAGAGGAAACCCACATGGAGAACATGTATAACTCTACAGGCAGTAACCCGGGGGATCAAACTGGGGATCCTGGAGCTGTGAGGTGGCAACGGTACTCATAAAATCATTTTTCACACCTTTTCAGACATTTTTAAGAAGATATGATGCTTTATTAATAGGGTGATATTTAATACATAATGCAATAGATGACTGAGCTGCGTGTGTGTGTGTGTGTGTGTGTGTGTGCGCGCGCATGTGACATAAGTGGAAACAGCATATAAATAGTAGCACAGCATCACATCTCCACAACCAATCATGCTGTAATGCACAGAAAACATGCCGAGTGCCTCATTTCTTCTAAATTCTGAACAGTAAGAAATATGATAAAGATGTTTGCCTCCCTGATCAAGAAATCTGAGCGCCCATAATTTACACACTCGTTTAATTTCCCTGTTCTTTCAAAACAGCACAGAAGAAGAGCCATCTGTCTCTTTCTAAATTAGCCAAGCATCTTTATCACACGGCTTTACAGCCAACAAGGCAACACTGTATTATATTTCTTAAAGCCCCCCAGGGTAATTACCATTGTTTGTTAACCTATTAAGTTGCCTCGGACTTCATGGGTGCCATTTGTGCACCGCAAACTGCGAAAACATGCCGAAATAACTGCACTCCTAACCCATGAGTAATAAATAAAGAAGACCAATCAACTGGTCTAAAGAGACATGAGAACACTGGTAGTTAGTAACACATTAAAGCCAGAGCCATAAGTCTGAGCATGAAACTCGAGCTAGCTGCTCAAGTAAATCCGCTCCGTTCTTTAAGCAAACACAGCACTGTTTACCCAGAGTTCCTCTCCCGGATCTAAAGGCCTTGCACGGCTGTTTCACTCAGGCGTGTCTTTAGACAATGCAGCCACTTCACCTTTTGTTTACTAAGGTACATTTCCCCTGCCCCGGTCTCTACTATCAGCATATTTTTATTCACTAAACCCAAGAAAAAAGATCTAATTTAAAACATCTCACTCTACTATTAGACATGTTTCCTTCCTTAACTTACTGACACTGTGTGTTGTTTTATATCAGTGGATAAGAACTCGCCTGATATATAAGACTAGCATTCCAAAAAGTCTCTCTTGTGCAAGTGTGCACGCTCTCATGCTCTCTCTCTCTGTCTCTCTCTCTCTCTCACACACACACACACACACACACACACACACACACACACACACACACACACACACACACAGAGGTGTGAGTAAATGTTTGATCCACCTGCTCGCTGGAGATTTTCTCTCAGGCCATTAAGGTGAAGTTGCACAAGGACACGTAGCCTCGCTCTCACATTTCAACACAGACGTTTTAAATACCGCAAACTTATCACCCTCACACGCCCTTTGCAAAAGTGTTGCATCACCAGAGTCAACTAAGAGAGAGAAACATAGCGTCCCCTCACCTGTTCAAGGCCATCATCCTCGCCCAGGGTCCTGCTGTCCCCGTTACTGTTGATAGGGATCTCCATTGTGGCTGCTTTGCTCATGATACTGTCTGTCATGCTGGAGCGTCACTGAAGGACAGGAGAGGATGGACGGAAAGAGAATGAGAAGTTAGGGAACAAGGAATAAAGTCAGAAGGGGAGAGAAGGGGGCTACGACCTATGCCGTTGTGCAAATTAAACGCTAGAGATTAGCACTCAGTGACTCGCTAACTCACTGGCCTTGAACGCCGACTGCTCGTTTAACCAGTAACAAACCTGAAATAGAGTCAAATACCATTTCACCCACATCCCTGTTCGTCTTAACAGTCATCAAGCCACACCACTCCTTATCCTGCTAACAACCGCTCAAGTCGCTTTTTCAAGAACCGGTTTCAGCATTCAGCTCAAACCCGACCCAACGTTAAAGAAACGAGTTCACCCAGACACCCATCAATGACTCTGACCGAAAAAAAATGTCACAGTACCACCGCCTTATTGTAAGATGTCAAACGGTTGCACACCTGGATGAATGTACAGGTGCATCTCAATAAATTAGAATGTCATGGAAAAGTTCATTTATTTCAGTAATTCAACTCAAATTGTGAAACTCGTGTATTAAATAAATTCAATGCACACAGACTGAAGTAGTTTAAGTCTTTGGTTCTTTTAATTGTGATGATTTTGGCTCACATTTAACAAAAACCCACCAATTCTCTATCTCAACAAATTAGAATATGGTGACATGACAATCAGCTAATCAACTCAAAACACCTGCAAAGGTTTCCTGAGCCTTCAAAATGGTCTCTCAGTTTGGTTCACTAGGTAAGCCACAAACATTCATTGCCAAAGAAGCTGGCTGTTCACAGAGTGCTGTATCCAAGCATGTTAACAGAAAGTTGAGTGGAAGGAAAAATTGTGGAAGAAAAAGATGCACAACCAACCGAGAGAACCGCAGCCTTATGAGGATTGTCAAGAAAAATCGATTCAAGAATTTGAGTGAACTTCACAAGGAATGGACTGAGGCTGGGGTCAAGGCATCAAGAGCCACCACACACAGACGTGTCAAGGAATTTGGCTACAGTTGTCGTATTCCTCTTGTTAAGCCACTCCTGAACCACAGACAACGTCAGAGGCATCTTACCTGGGCTAAGGAGAAGAAGAACTGGACTGTTGACCAGTGGTCCAATATCCTCTTTTCAGATGAGAGCAAGTTTTGTATTTCATTTGGAAACCAAGGTCCTAGAGTCTGGAGGAAGGGTGGAGAAGCTCATAGCCCAAGTTGCTTGAAGTCCAGTGTTCAGTTTCCACAGTCTGTGATGATTTGGGGTGCAATGTCATCTGCTGGTGTTGGTCCATTGTGTGTTTTGAAAACCAAAGTCACTGCATCCATTTACCAAGAAATTTTGGAGCACTTCATGCTTCCTTCTGCTGACCAGCTTTTTGAAGATGCTGATTTCATTTTCCAGCAGGATTTGGCACCTGCCCACACTGCCAAAAGCACCAAAAGTTGGTTAAATGACCATGGTGTTGGTGTGCTTGACTGGCCAGCAAACTCACCACACCTGAACCCCATAGAGAATCTATGGGGTATTGTCAAGAGGAAAATGAGAAACAAGAGACCAAAAAATGCAGATGAGCTGAAGGCCACTGTCAAAGAAACCTGGGCTTCCATACCACCTCAGCAGTGCCACAAACTGATCACCTCCATGCCACGCCGAATTGAGGCAGTAATTAAAGCAAAAGGAGCCCCTACCAAGTATTGAGTACATGTACAGTAAATGAACATACTTTCCAGAAGGCCAACAATTCACTAAAAATGTTTTTTTTATTGGTCTTATGAAGTATTCTAATTTGTTGAGATAGTGAATTGGTGGGTTTTTGTTAAATGTGAGCCAAAATCATCACAATTAAAAGAACCAAAGACTTAAACTACTTCAGTCTGTGTGCATTGAATTTATTTAATACACGAGTTTCACAATTTGAGTTGAATTACTGAAATAAATGAACTTTTCCACGACATTCTAATTTATTGAGATGCACCTGTAACTTAGCATAAAACTGTCACATGTCCTCATGAGATGCAATTCCATGAAGAAGTGATGGCGAATAAGGAACGTGTAGAGCTCCCTAATGCAGCTCTACATTACCCATCATCATTATGTGAGGCTGTCAGGATTGTAAACACTCACTTCCCCAAGTTGAGCATCATGAGATGTCCTCATCCCCCGAGTAGGCCTGTCACGATAACTACGTGTATTGTAAGTACGATATATTGTCCCAGAAATAATTGCGATAAACGATATTATTGTCATTTTAAGACCGTTTCACGCCACTGATATAATGACAATGTAACAGCATAATAATAATAATGCAAGTACCACCAATGAACTTTTACTTCTTAAGAATATACAGACATTGGAATTGGAATGTCAAAAAATAGTTTTTGTCTTCTGATGAAAATATCCTTTAAATTTAGTCAATATTCCCGTCTTGTCGTATTTATTCATTTTATACATTTATATCTTAAATCCTGCGAATATTCAAAGTTCTGATTTGAATTTGACAGCCCCGGAGCAGATGCGAGGACAGAAGAAGCGGTGCGGACGGCTAAAATGTTGGTGACGTTCATCCTTGTGTAAACACAACGGGCGAGCAAAAATGATCGAGGTCACGTCGATATATATATCGTACCAGAAGTCGATATTATCGTAATTATCGTGACAGGCCTACACCCGAGTCTTCAGACTTTCAGGCCGTTACAAATCACATGCGTGGGGCGACACAGGACTGGATATCAGGCGGTGAGCTAAAGTGTTTATCAGTAAAGCACTGAGCAGACGAAATGACCTTTAACGAACTCGCACTTACTGAGATGACGGGAGCGGCGCAAAGAAGAGTGCTCCTGAGCGAATGTGGAGCGTAGGGACGGCTTGCAGCGAACGTGGAGCTGGTGTAGTCCGTGTCCACGTCTTTTATGATTACTGTTCGCTCAAAATAGCTAAATGTGATGAGGCGCTGGTTCTCACTGAGCTCTCGGCGGAAGGTTTAAACTCATTACGGCTGAGCGTGATGTAAATATAAGATACTCCTGCGAGCCCTGCAGCAACACAGCCCACTTTTGAGGGGATTTGTGAGTTTGGTGTTGACATTCAAAAGGAAGTCAAATTTGGTTTAGTTCACGAACAGGATTTCGGTCTACGACTAGAGAGATTAGGAAGGGATAAGCCACTGGAAAGCCAAAAGGTCTGCTCATGCCCTTTACACAAGGCCGCAACTATGGCTACAAGTTAACCTCCCCTTGGGCAAACAACATTAGCATCAGGACGCGTCAACTGACCCAACCTTTAGTAAAGCCTTAAACTTGGGCATGTCTGGAGCTCGTTTAGCTTGTTCAACATTTAGACGGCATGTTAAGACGGGAAAGAAACACTGAGTGGAATAAAACAGGCACAGGGAGCAGGTGAGACAGGTGCACACACGGTGAGAGCTCCTGCCATTTTGCCCTAGACACCGAATTAACCTGCATTAACTACCGTTACCAGGGACACGAGGGCTCCGTCCTAAACCGCACACCTCCGCACTACATAGTGGCCTAGTGGTTTAATGTACTGCACCTGCAACTGCACCTAGACCGATACTAACTCTTTAGGAAGGCGGTATGAGTTGTGGACGGAGCCGAAATAACACCTGATTTCCTTGTACGGATTCTAATAAAACGCTTATCTTTTCTGTACAGATCCAGAGAGCGCTGTCAGCTGGAATGATGAATTGTGCGATAATATTTCCGACAACACGGAGGCAAACATTTGGTTAACAAATGTGATTTCTCGCACGAGACACTATGTCCAACTGTCTCTTTCTCCCGCCTAGGGCCCTCGGTCTCTGTGTCCGTCCATGTAAATTCGCTATTCGAGTCCATCAGGAAACATTAGGAAGAACGTAGCAAGCTGGCTAATAAGCGGCACCGTATTTCTTCACCAGAATGCACAATTAAAGTTTCAACAACATCCGTGTTCTTTCCCGAGAAACGCTGAGACAATGCCCGATGGTAAATTATAATAAACAGTGATCTCACCTGAGCGGTTCCAGTTTTGAGATTTGCTATCGGACGAGGCAGCAGACTAGTTTAAACCAAATCATGCGCGAGCTGACAGTCCAAAATAAACCCGTAATTCACGAAATGACGCATTAGGAAATGCTAAGCGTGTTGTTTTTTATTTCTAACAGTAATTTCTCATCTTCAGCGGATTCTCCTGTCCCTAACGACTTGTTTGTAGCTCTCATTCGGAAAAGCAACCCCCCTCCCCCCCGCCCCTTCAGCGGCCCATAATGCATTTCGGAGCTGACGACGCCGACAGAGCCTACTTTCGCTCAATCCCAAATAGCTCCATACTCCTTATATAAGTTCACTAAACAGGGCATGAAGTAATAACCTCTACAGGCTTTGTTATGTGGGAGCGATATGGGATTCAGCCTTTTCTTTTGACAGCGTGGAAGGAATGCGCTCATGGGGTAAAGCTGCGGCCATGTTGAGAAGGTCATTTTTCAGCTTGTAGATGTAAATTTTAGATACAAAGTTGTTGTTGTTGTTTTTTAGAGCCATGCACATTGTGCAAACATGAAAACATATAACCAAGTTTATTTATATCTATATCTATACCCATGTAATGCTTGGGGTTATATGTTTTCTTGTTTGTACAATATGCATGGCAAAAAACAAACAAACAAACAAACAAAAAAAAAAAAAAAAAAAGATGACAGACGTTCTGAGGTGTGCAATTATTTTTTAGCAAATGCACAGCAAAAGTAGTTCCATTCAGGTCTTGACCGCATTTCAGTTCCATATCACTTCGCCAAGTTTACTAAAATAAAGGAAAAGTTAGGCTAAATGACAGAAAACTACGATTTCCCAGAAATAAGTAAGTAATAATTGACTACGGGCCGTTGAATTATTAGAAAAATTAATGCGCATCCGAGGTGGTAATGCGTCCGCGAGGCGAAGCGATATGCAGATGTTAGAGAGAGAGAGAGAGAGAGAGAGAGCACACGTGATGAGCCGGTGAACAAGTATCAATAATTAGTTATTTATTCGTCGTATTTTCTGCAGTAATAAAAAAACGAAAAACCATGTGAACAAACAGGCTTATAGATATTTATTTGTTCTATTTTTGTATTATCAGCATGAAACGGGAAAAAAAACCGCTCTCTCTCTCTCCCATAACTGCATATTAACGGCTCAAGCCTCCGTTACTAGCTCTGAGGTGACGTTTTGGAATTAGCAGTGGAGGGATGGGATGCGTAATAAATTAGTTCCACACACAAGAGCGTTTTAAGGACAAAAACCTGACAAATGTCTTGAAATAAAACACCTGACCAATGTCTTGAGGTGTGCTAACTGTGGTATAGGCGGAATAATGGACTCCGGTCCGTTGAGTTATTAGAAAATAATGCACACCCGAGGTGTAACGGCCACTCCTCTTCGCCTCCTGGCCGCATTACCACCTCGGGGTGTGCAGTATCAATGACTCCTTACGTTTATATATTTAAAAAATACATTATAGAAAAAAAGTTGTACATATTAAACAGTTGCGTAGTTCGTATTGCTTTCAAGTTTTTACTTCTAGATTTCGTTTCCAAATACGTTTTAATGTCAGCGCTTAAATTGTTCAAAAATAGGCACTTTTCCATTCCTTTTAACATTAGGAACATAGTAACACACAATTCTAATACTTAAATCAAATACAAATACTGGATTTGTATCACCATCAATTGAGAAACACTTATAAAATGAAAATAAAATGAACAGCAATCCTAGCTTCTTTTTGTTAGATGTATATGAGTAAAGGTTTCCATATGACATCAGCTGACACACAACATGACGAAACTCTGCTGTGGCTACAGAAAACACATTGGCGAATTGTCTTTACAGTCTAACCCCGGCGTTTTGATCCCTAAAATCAGAAAATCAGTCAGAACTTATGTAAAATATCCAGGATTTTGTTAAGATGAATATAATTTTTCATTCATTTTCAGTAACCACTTTATCCTGGTGAGGAACGCCGTGGATCCAGCGCGTAATCCCAGGAACACTGAGTGCGAGGTAAGAATACACCCTGGATGGGATGGCAGTCCATCACCGGGCACCAAGCATACATACGTTTATACACTTTTTATCATTCAAACCTAAGAGTAATTCACCTACTGACGTGTTTTGGGAGGTGGGAGGAAACCAGAGAGCCCAGAGGAAAACCACATGGACATGGAGTGAATATGTGAAACTCCACACAGACACTCCACACCTGAACTCAGGACTGAACTGCGGACCATGTAGCTGTGAGACGTCAGTGTTTCTCTATCAGAATCTCAAGCTCTATCACAGTAGGTACAGTCAGTAGTCAGTAGGTAGAAGGTCCCCTCATAGAATTTGTAATGGTTTTAATGGGAATTGTATTGGTTTTAATGGAAACTGTAATGGTCTCTACGGTGGGTCTCTACTGGTAATTTGTTGTCTTCTGTTGGTGGCAAGTTATGTCTAGTGGATACCATTAAGGACCAATAATGGTAATGGTTTTAATGGTTAGCTGATGGTTTGTAATGGTATTTGTAGTGGAAACCATTAGAATTTCTGTGATGGTTTCTATTGCTTTTTTCAGCAGGGGTATCCACCCAGTAACTCTCAGAGAGTGAGAGATATTCCATCACACCTGTGCTGGCAAGATTACAGCATCTTTGCATTTAGTCTGTTCCTGCACCATTACACTGTACTGGCTATCCATTCATTATAAATTCAGACTTAATTTTTTCAGATCAGACAACAAAGTGTGATGAACAGAATGAACAGTTTGTGGCCAAGTTTCAGCTTTTCTTCAGCTGGTTACTGTAGACTTGTACCTAAGAACTGCTGCTGTAACCATAAGCACTGCCCTGTGTTCATCCCAGGACTCCTATTCATAATATTCTCATACTGAACATCCTTTCGGGTGCATGGTGGCTTAGAGGTTAGCACGTTTGGGGGTTCGAATCCTGCCTCTGCGCTGTGTTCGCGGAGTTTGCATGTTCTCCCCGTGCTTCACTGGTTTCCTCCGGGTACTTCGGTTTCCTCCCCCAGTCCAAAGAAATGTAGGATAAGCGGTACAGAAAATGGATGGATGGTTAGATGAATGTCCTTTCAACACACTCACTACTGCTTGAGTTTATATTATACAGCCGTGGCCAAAAGTTTTGAGAATGACACAAATATTAATTTTTACAAAGTCTGCTGCCTCAGTTTTTATGATGGCAATTTGCATATACTCCAGAATGTTATGAAGAGTGATCAGATGAATTGCAATTAATTTCAAAGTTCCTCTTTGCCATGGAAATGAACTTAATCCCAAAAAAAACATGTCCACTGCATTTCAGCCCTTCCACAAAAGGACCAACTGACATCATGTCAGTGATTCTCTCGTTAACACAGGTGAGAGTGTTAATGAGGACAAGGCTGGAGATCACTCTGTCATGCTGATGGAGTTAGAATAACAGACTGGAAGCTTTAAAAGGAGGGTGGTGCTTGAAATTATTGTTCTTCCTCTGTTAACTATGGTTACCTGCAAGGAAACACGTGCAGCCATCATTGCTTTGCACAAAAAGGGATTCACAGGCAAGGATATTGCTGCTAGTAAGATTGCACCTAAATCAACCATTATCGGATCATCAAGACCTTCAAGGAGAGAGGATCAACTGTTGTGAAGAAGGCTTCAGGGCGCCCAAGAAAGTCCAGCAAGCGCCAGGACCGTCTCCTAAAGTTGATTCAGCTGCGGGATCGGGGCACCACCAGTGCAGAGCTTGCTCAGGAATGGCAGCAGGCAGGTGTGAGTGCGTCTGCACGCACAGTAAGACGAAGACTTTTGGAGGATGGCCTGGTGTCAACAAGGGCAGCAAAGAAGCCACTTCTCTCCAGGAAAAACATCAGGGACAGACTGCTATTCTGCAAAAAGTACAGGGATTGGACTGCTGAGGACTGGGGTAATGTCATTTTCTCTGATGAATCCCCTTTCCGATTGTTTGGGGCATCTGGAAAAAAGCTTGTCCGGAGAAGAAAATGTGAGCGCTACCATCAGTCCTGTGTCATGCCAACAGTAAAGCATCCTGAGACCACTCATGTGTGGGGTTGCTTCTCAGCCAAGGGAGTGGGCTCACTCACAATTTTGCCTAAGAACACAGCCATGAATAAAGAATGGTACAAAAACATCCTCAGAGAGCAACTTCTCCCAACCATCCAAGAACAGTTTGGTGACGAACAATGCCTTTTCCAGCATGATGGGGCACCTTGCCACAAGGCAAAAGTGATAACGAAGTGGCTCTGAGAACAAAACATCGACATTTTGGGTCCATGGCCAGGAAACTCCCCAGACCTTAATCCCATTGAGAATTTGTGGTCAATCGTCAAGAGGCGGGTGGACAAACAAAAACCCACAAACTCTGACAAACTCCAAGCATTGATTATGCAAGAATGGGCTGCCATCAGTCAGGATGTTGCCCAGAAGTTGATTGACAGCATGCCAGGGCGAATTGCAGAGGTCTTGAAAAAGAAGGGTCAACACTGCAAATATTGACTCTTTGCATAAACTTCATGTAATTGTCAATAAAAGCCATTGACACTTATGAAATGCTTGTGATTATACTTCAGTAACAGTTAGTAACATCTGACAAAAAGATCTAAAAACACTGAAGCAGTAGACTTTGTGAAAATTAATATTTGTGTCATTCTCAAAACTTTTGGCCACGGCTGTACAGTTGTCGAGAAGTAGTGATGCCAATATAATGCCAGTATCTGGTGTCACCCAGAATATGGGTGACATTTTGAGTCTGGTTCCTCTCAAGGTTTCTTCCTCACCCTGTCTCAGGGAGTCTATCATTTCCACTGTCACCACTGATCCTCATTAGGGATCTAAATCGACATATTTATGCTTTGTCAGTATCTGTTGTTAAATGTGATATACAGTACTGTGCAAAAGTTTTAGGCACATGCAAAGAAATACTGTAGAGCAAAGATGCCTTCAAAATAATGAAATTAAATGTTTCTACATTTAAAAAATACAATAAAAAAAATACCATAAAGAGCAGTAAACAGTAGTAAATGAAGCAAAGTGAATATTTGGTGTGACAAAAAAATAAATAATTCAAATAAAAATAGTAGTCTCCAGTACAATTAGTGCAGTTTTGTAAGGAAATGAGCTGGTAAGTTTTATTGAGCATCTTGCAGAACCAGACACAGTTCTTCTGGAGACTTTGACTTTCGCACTTGCTTCTTATTTTTGCAGCAAAACCCAGCAGCCTTCACTGTGTTTTTGTCTGAAAAGTGTCTCTTATGTAATATGCTGCTTTCTTTAATGACATACAAACATTTTTCTGTAACATTTTATTTTGTTCTAGAAAACTAATGTTTGGGAATCTAAAATGTTTTTTGTACTGACTTGATGACGTAGAAGTCATAAAAGAAAAAATCTATTAAAAAAAAAAGTTCTTGCTAAAAAAAAAATAGTACTGTACAAACAAAATTCCATTGAACGTAATCAACCCAATATGAATTTGCATGTCTAGAGTACCACCAGCTAGGAGATCTGAAAACAGTCAACATTTCATTCATGGCAGAAGGTATTGACTCCGGGTGCACCATCATGAGATGCTTGTACGTTTATTTACACTACATTTACATTTGTCTTGGAGATACAGTACTTTCATTCCAAACTTACAAGTGAGGTAGTATACTATCCAATCATATAGCTGAGGGGCAACACATCCTTATTAGCCTTGAAAGTATATTTGTGACACTAGCATTAACATTTTCCTTGAGCTCCAAAGTTTTAACCGTGTAGTTTTCTGATCAGCAGGTGGCAGTACAAATTCATCAGTAAAGGAATGTGCACTATTTTTTTTCTTTTTTTTCTTTTTTAAAATTTTTTTGCCTTAAAGCACTCTGGAATGGAATTCTCTGTAAAGTGCCACTAATCTTGTGTGAAAATATTGCATCCATAAAACAATATGAGTATATGGAAATATTTTATCTCTCATTAGCTTAAGGTCAGGAGAAATGTATATCAGTAATAAATAATATGTAATATGTAATATGTGACATTTTTTTTACTGGAAAACTTATAATGATTCACTTTCACGTCCCAAACTGCGACATGGGAAGACTCCATTCTTGAACTCTAACAAGAAAATCATCAGAATTTTGGGTTTTGAAACCTTGCACTCTCCCTTTTAAACAACATAATGAGGTTAACTTTTATTCATTTAGTCCTGAATCTTCATTAGAATGAACTGAGTATGAAAAAAAGTCACATATTACATATTATTTATTACTGATATACATCTTTCCTGACCTTAAGCCAATGAGAGATAAAATATTTCCATATACTCATCTTGTTTTATGGATGCCATATTTTCACACAAGCTTTCATGAAGCTACACTTTTCATTCCCCTCAATCGTTTTTTGTGTGTGTGTATTTTATATGCTGTGCATGTATGTGATTGCCGAACACCGCACAATCCTGAGAACAGCATCTGTCTGGAGAAAGAGCTGGGAATGTCACATTGATCTGACTTCCTATGAGCAAGCTGGGAAAGAGCTGAAGAAGCGAAATTTAATCTATAATCTGTCTTGACTGGCTTCCTTTCTCTTACTTTGGATTAAGGAAAGTGACAGACCAAACAAAAGTGCACCTTTGTCTTTGTCATAAACCACAAATGAGTTCCTTAATGCCCAAGAATGGGGATGCAGCCATTTGTCCTGTTTCTCACCATCACTGACTCTTACTGACTCATGCGTTTCCAGTAACTCACTCAAACTTTGGTTCATACTCACAACTGGGAAGAACAAAACAACATATCAGTTCATACCTGATATAAAATGCGTGTTGTTTCAATTTAAAGCTTAGAGTAATTATATTAAAGCAACAGGTATTGGGTTAAACACATATTGTGGTCGTGGCAGAAAAAAAGAATAGAAATTACAACAATTTAAATAATTAAAAAATTACCTGCTACTAATAATAAAAACGATCAACTATTTAAAAATATATAACTTTAAATAAGCCTTATTTATTTAGCACATTGCATATAGCAACTCAAATAATAATAATGATGATGATAATAATAATAATAATAATAATAATAATAATAATGTAATAAATACTAGCAGTGACAGAAAGAAGAAAACAACAATCTAAAAAAATTAAGTGTGTAAAAACAGAATGAAAATACATTAATTAAAATAATATAAAAGTAATGTAAAGAGATTTAACAGAGATGTTTTTAAAAAAAAAAAAAAAAAAGAATATAAGAATGTACAGTACTGTGCAAAAGTTTTAGGCGCCCTATTTATTTTTAGTACAAACTTTGTTATAGTTTTTTTTTTTTATTTTATGACGTCTACATTATCAAGTCAGTACAAAAAACATTTTAGATTCCCAAACATTAGTTTTCTAGCACAAAATAAAATGTTACAGAAAAATGTTTGTATGTCATTAAAGAAAGCAGCATATTACGTAAGAGACACTTTTCAGACAAAAACACAATGAAGGCTGCTGGGTTTTGCTGTAAAAATAAGAAGCGAGTGAAAGTCAAAGTGTCCA
Organism: Cranoglanis bouderius; assembly: GCA_023630585.1. NCBI lineage: Eukaryota > Metazoa > Chordata > Actinopteri > Siluriformes > Cranoglanididae > Cranoglanis > Cranoglanis bouderius. The sequence goes on along the minus strand of CM042550.1, from coordinate 2,712,139 downwards.
GAAGAACTGTGTCTGGTTCTGCAAGATGCTCAATAAAACTTACCAACTCATTTCCTTATAAAACTGCACTAATTGTACCACTATTTTTATTTTTATTTTTATTTTTTTGTCACACCAAATACTGACTTTGTTTCATTTACTAATGTTTACTGCTCTTTACTGTATTTTTTTTTTTAATGTAGAAACAGTTAATTTCATTATTTTGAAGGCATCTTCTCTAAAGGAAACAGACAGCCAGTGGAGTGTTGCTAAAACTGTCTTATATGATCTTGTTTTCTGTTACATGTTAATATTCTCATTGCTTCTGTACATTTTGCACAAGTTGTAGTTTGCTTGTGGTAGTAGTAGGAGGAAAGCCTGTGAGAGGTGTTTTACAGTAGTCAAGATGAAAAGAAAACAAAACAAAAGCATGGATCAGTAAATTCCAGAATAACTCTGAATGAGTTTGTTGTAACACTTTGATTTCCCTCAATGCAGTCTGAATTTCAGAAGGTTTATGTTGGTGTTATGGTTATGTGGGCAGCTTTGGTATTTTATTCCAAACACATAACAGCTGATGCTTGTTTGTGCCTGTTCGAGTTGTGTGAGTGGTCTATAAAGTATATCCCTCAGTCCGTACAGGAGTTTTCTGTGATCTTTCCGGACAAAAATGCTTGATTTTGCTGCAGCTTTTTTTTTTTTTTTCCTTTCAAAATTTACAATGCAGAGTTTTTTGTGCTTTTGAGTTTTTTTGTACTTGAATTTGCGAAATTGCAATTGCACAAAATTGTTTTGCACGGTCTTTCGCAGTGATGTTTGTTGGCAAATGAGACCTTTTAGCTGTACTCATGTTGGACACACATGAATCGAAGAAGGCTTTGGCTGAATGCGCATTGTGATGATGTCACGCATCTTGGCCGAAATCTACGGAAAATCTGTGTTAATTTTGAGAAATTGCAAGCTCCTGAGAATATTGCAACGTTTCCTTGTTTTTACGTTAATTTCTGCAATCGCAAAATCCTTGAAGGACTGATCCTTTTAAAAACTGAGGTTAAGGCTGGGGTTATGTGTAGATGCAGGATCATTTAGATACATTAATACACACGTCAGTGTGTACATGCCTTACAAAGATAGCATTACAGTGTGTGTTTGTGTGTGTGTGGCATATTTAGTTCAGCATGTGGATTTCATGTGATTACCTCTCCATTAATGTGCTATGATGTGCCCCCACCCCCTGTGGTGAACGGAGAAGCCTGTATGCAATTAGTATTCAGGTGCTCTGCTGCCATTATGTCTGTATGAATGAACATGTTTTGAATATCAAAGGGATGAAAAAGAACCCACAAATACATTAAACTCTGTGGATTATTCTGGCAATAAAAGAGGCCTGTTTTCCATTAGTCTTGACCAAATTATGTGCGACAGTTGTTTATGTGGATTTTGTCAATAGATGTAATTATTTCTTCACATTTAGATGCACATTGTGTTCCTGCAGGGGCAGAAATATCGCAGTTATATCCAAAGTAACAGTGAAACAGTGACAGCTTTCTAATTAACCTCATGAAAGATGGTAGAGTCAAAGGATTCATTCATTCATCTTCAGCAGCCTCAGTAACCTGGTCAGGGTCGCGGTTGATCCAGAACCTATCCTCGTGGATGGGAGGATGGTCGGTGTCAGGGCAGCATGCACACACACACACACACACACACACACACACACATTCACAACTGGGGGGAATTTAGAATAGCCAGTCCACTAGGGTTGGAAATTATATGAGTAATTGTACTTTGTTACTATATACTTATAAGTATTATTTTTGTACTTATACTTTAGTTGATTACATTTCCTAGAGAAAAAAAAATACTTTTAACACTTTTTTTTTTACACCCAATTTCAATCCCAACTATGGATTATACTTAAGTGAAAGTATAGATAATGTGTTCTTACTCAATTAAAAGTAGAAGTATCCAGCCAAAGCATATGTACTCAAGTGATGTTACTTTTAAATGTACTCAAGTATTAAAGAGTAATGAAATTATGTTAATGTCATGTTTTAATGTGAAAAGAACTTTCTAGTACTTATCTAAAACTGTTTAGATAAATATGATTTATCATTTTAAAGTAACTACACTGTTTTGCCCAAAAATACCATTCAATCTCTGTAGGTGCAATAGTTAGAATTAGCTAGAATTTGACTTGCTGCCTAGCTAATTATGTTAGCTACAAGATTAGCTAGTCCAACCTGGCATTAGCAAAGAAAACAGGCTAATGTTAGCAAATTAGCAAAACATACCTCAGCATGCTTTTTCGAATTATATGGAGTATTCATGCCTTCTAGGGAGGCAAAGGAGACGCATCAATTTAAACGAGTCGTTGCTTACTCCAGCATACTGAAACATTTTAGTGAGGCAGGGCCAGGGTCACTCATCCTCAAGTTCCACACTGCAGTCCAGTGGCTTATCCCTCTTCAAACACACATGGATGGCTATAGCGGTAACTACGTACATTGTGAAGAATGAGAAGGTTACAGCAGATGACGAATTGGCACAGTTTTCTTTGCTAATGCCAGGGTAAACTAGCATCGATTCCAATAACTAACATACATAAATTGACCAGGCAGAAAGTCAAATCCATATGTTACTTCTGATTAATTCGTTAGCAAACTTTGTAGCATTAATCATGCATACCATCAGCAAACGTACAAAGATTGAATGATGTTTTCAGGCAAAATGGCATAGTTGCTTTAAAATATATATAATATACAGTCCCCTCTGAAAGTATGGGAACAGCAAGGCCAGTTCTGTTGTTTTTTGCACAAGCATTGGGCATAGCCAGCCAATACAACAATTTGGAATGTCTTGTTTGGTGTTCCGCAAGGTTCTGTTTTAGGCCCACTGCTTTTTTCTTTATATTTGCTACCTCTGCGTCAAATTATTCGTAAACATGGAATTAGCTTCCACTGTTATGCTGATGACAGCAAAGTCATCAGCAAAGCCAGATAACAGGACATGTAAAGGACATTAGACACTGGATGCTTACTAACTTCCTTTTACTTAGTTCTGACAAGGCAAAAGTACTTCTACTAGGACCACATGCAGCTAGAAGTAAGATTTCTGTTTCATCATGTGCAACCTAAAAGGCCTTGGTGTGATTATTGACTAAAGATCATTGAGATTACAGAGGATGGTACCACTTTAAAACCATAAATATGGCTTTGGATCTCAATTCATATGAACAGTTATGCTATGATGGCTAACCTACAATTGCTATGATAGCTTTAGGACCACAATTGCCACAAACAGTTTTGCACTCAAAAGTCCATCAGTGAACAGTGGATAAGTTCAACAAAACAGACTTCATGTAAAAACTGTATTGATATTTCCTGGTTACACAATTTGCACTATTTGACCATGTAGTATTAGCACATTTATAGAAGGGATTTATTTATAATCGTACTATCTGTTGTCACCCAGGTGAGGATGGGTTCCCTTTTGAGTCTGGTTCCTCTCAAGGTTTCTTCCTCATAGCGTCTCAGGGAGTTTTTCCTTGTGACCGTCGCCTCTGGCTTGCTCATTAGGGATAAATTCATACATTTAAAATCTATATCCTGAATTTATATATTTCTGTAAAGCTGCTTTGGAACAATGTCCATTGTTAAAAGTGCTATATACAGGTGCATCTCAATAAATTAGAATGTCGTGGAAAAGTTCATTTATTTCAGTAATTCAACTCAAATTGTGAAACTCGTGTATTAAATAAATTCAGTGCACACAGACTGAAGTAGTTTAAGTCTTTGGTTCTTTTAATTGTGATGATTTTGGCTCACATTTAACAAAAACCCACCAATTCACTATCTCAACAAATTAGAATACTTCATAAGACCAATAGAAAAAACATTTTTAGTGAATTGTTGGCCTTCTGGAAAGTATGTTCATTTACTGTACATGTACTCAATACTTGGTAGGGGCTCCTTTTGCTTTAAGTACTGCCTCAATTCGGCGTGGCATGGAGGTGATCAGTTTGTGGCACTGCTGAGGTGGTATGGAAGCCCAGGTTTCTTTGACAGTGGCCTTCAACTCATCTGCATTTTTTGGTCTCTTGTTTCTCATTTTCCTCTTGACAATACCCCATAGATTCTCTATGGGGTTCAGGTCTGGTGAGTTTGCTGGCCAGTCAAGCACACCAACACCATGGTCATTTAACCAACTTTTGGTGCTTTTGGCAGTGTGGGCAGGTGCCAAATCCTGCTGGAAAATGAAATCAGCATCTTCACAACGCTGGTCAGCAGAAGGAAGCATGAAGTGCTCCAAAATTTATTGGTAAACGGGTGCAGTGACTTTGGTTTTTAAAAAACACAATGGACCAACACCAGCAGATGACATTGCACCCCAAATCATCACAGACTGTGGAAACCTAACACTGGACTTCAAGCAACTTGGGCTATGAGCTTCTCCACCCTTCCTCCAGACTCTAGAACCTTGGTTTCCAAATGAAATACAAAACTTGCTCTCATCTGAAAAGAGGACTTTGGACCACTGGGCAACAGTCCAGTTCTTCTTCTCCTTAGCCCAGGTAAGACGCCTCTGACGTTGTCTGTGGTTCAGGAGTGGCTTAACAAGAGGAATACGACAACTGTAGCCAAATTCCTTGACACGTCTGTGTGTGGTGGCTCTTGATGCCTTGACCCCAGCCTCAGTCCATTGCTTGTGACGTTCACTCAAATTCTTGAATCGATTTTGCTTGACAATCCTCATAAGGCTGCGGTTCTCTCGGTTGGTTGTGCATCTTTTTCTTCCACACTTTTTCCTTCCACTCAACTTTCTGTTAACATGCTTGGATACAGCACTCTGTGAACAGCCAGCTTCTTTGGCAATGAATGTTTGTGGCTTACCTAGTGAACCAAACTGAGAGACCATTTTGAAGGCTCAGGAAACCTTTGCAGGTGTTTTGAGTTGATTAGCTGATTGTCATGTCACCATATTCTAATTTGTTGAGATAGTGAATTGGTGGGTTTTTGTTAAATGTGAGCCAAAATCATCACAATTAAAAGAACCAAAGACTTAAACTACTTCAGTCTGTGGCATTGAATTTATTTAATACACGAGTTTCACAATTTGAGTTGAATTACTGAAATAAACGAACTTTTCCACGACATTCTAATTTATTGAGATGCACCTGTAAATAAAATTGAATTGAATAGAACAGGTCAGCCAAAGAAAACAACAGCAGTTGATGACAGAAACGTTGTGAGCGCTGTGAAGAAAAACCCCAAAACAATAGTTAATGACATTACCAGCAACCTCCACAGGGCAGGGGTGAAGGTCTCACAATCCACCACTCGAAGAAGACTTCAAGTGCAGAAATATAGAGACCATACCACAAGATGCAAAGTTCTGGAACCAAGTGATGGAAAGGCCAAAGTGTGGAGAAAGAAAGATCTGCTCATGATCCAAAACATACAAGTTCATCTGTGAAACATGGTGGAGGTAGTATCATAACTTGGGCTTGCATGGCTGCTTCTGGAATGGGCTCACTAATCTTTATTGATGATGAAACTCATGATGGTAGCAGCAGAAAGATTTCTGAAGTCTATAGAAACTTCAGTCTGTCTGCCAATTTACAGAGAAATGCATCCAATAATGACCCAGTAAACACTGTCAACACAACTAAGGACTTCATCAGGGGGGGAAAGTGGAAGGTAAATAATATTTATCTCAACAGTTTTAGATAAAAAATAAGTTACTTTTCACATGATAACTTTATTTCATAAAAACATTTACCTTTTACTTTTTAATATTGAAGCAGCAATTTTTTATTTATTTATTTATTTTATTTATTTATTTATTTTTTAACCTTCAGTTAAGAAGATTTCTGGCTTCTACTTTTAATTAAGAAAGATTTTGACACATTATCTTTACGTTCATTTGGTAATAATTTCTTGGTACATTTTTCACCTCTGCAATTGGATATGTGAAGAATTTTACAAACATTATTTCACATATTGTGTACATTCAGTGAAGCAGTTTGGTACTACTTACCACTATTATGGCAATACTGGGTATTAAGTCCTGAAGTATACCTTTTCACATTAGTTATTTATTTATTTATTTTAATTAGCAAACTATGGACCAAGTAGTAGTTGTAAGTGCATCTATGGAAATTAAATTCTGAGTAATTATTGCATTGTGGCACAAAGTTGTGCTAACTTGCATCAAAACTAACTTTCATGCATGGTATTATGTACTTTAAAATCTTATATGCAATTGAGGTATGCATAAGTACTGTATGTACCAGTAATTACTTACTATAACTACAAAGCTATATATAACTACTACAGTAATAACTACACAATTACCTATTAAATACATAAGGACTTACTATACTGTAAATAAAGTGCTAATAAAGTGCTAAAATCACTTTATTGATACTCCAGAAACTAGAATGCCTGTGGATATCATTAAAGCACTAAATCCTCTGAACAACAATATAGTCTTCTTAAAATCTGCGTATAAACCTTGTATCTATACGCAGCTGGTAACCAAATAAATATGTAAATATGTTCCGACAGTAAGAATGGAAAGTGCCCCTTCTGGTTCATATTCCTGATAAACACTCCCTGTCATATGCTCTCTCTCTCTCTCTCTCTCTCTCTCTCTCTCTCTCTCTCTCTCTCTCTCTCTCTCTCTCTCTCTGTGTGTGTGTGTGTGTGTGTGTGTGTGTGTGTGTGTGTGTGTGTGTTCTAAAATCTGCATGCTATCACAAACACCAAATGCTCTCATTTCATCCATTACACACACCCTCTGTCTTACACACCCATGTTCTCCCACTCCCCACTGTCCCTGGAAAAGGGGAGCAATGGTGGAAAGTAATGGTCTCAGCCGGACTTCAAACAGAATTTGCCTGCCCATGAGTTTGCTCGTACAAATTAATAAATAATTGCAGATAGTTTGCATGTTGTATGATGCTGTGACAAGTGAAATTAAAAAAAATTATGATGAGTTGCTTTGATTTTCCCATGTTATCAAGGTCAAAATGGCACTGGCTCTAAAGGTAGGCCTTCAAATACAGCCACAGGTGCACTCCTCTGTTAACTCCTAATTATTCCATTAGCCAATCAGAAGCTTGTGAAAGTCATTATATCAATTTCCGTAATCTTCCAGGCTGTTTAACGAGTCAGTCAACTTGGAGTATGTAAACTTCTGACCCTCTGGAATTCTGATATAGTGAATTAAATCTGACTTTAAAGCTGACTTTAAAGAAATCTGTCTCTAATTTATTTAAAATTACAAATCTAATGTGAACAAAGTAGATGCCATAATTGGCTTACCAAAAGAAATCTATGGTAACATGAAAAAAGTTGTGAAAAACTGAAATTGCAAATCTTTAGTCTAGGTAGTATATATAGTATACTGTAGTATTTTCTTTATTTAGTTTCTTTTAAATAATCCAACTAACTGATTGATATTAGATTAATCAGTTAAGGTGCAGCCCTAACTGGAAGTATCCCCAATTAAGTGCCCAACCTCTTCCTCTGTTAATAAAACCAATGTTGTATTTGCATGTCGGGAGCTGTGACATTTTATGATGCAATAACACCAGTCATGTGTGAAATACTAACTCAGACACTCAGTTGAGCTTCCCACATTTTTTTTTAAAAAGAATACAACAAAACCACTCACCATATCCACTATAAACACACACAATCATTGTTTCAGGCTTTGAAAAAAAAAAAAAAAAGCTTTCCCAAAAGCCTTTAATCATAATAGACACATTTGTATAAAGTTGTGCAATGTGCACCCATGTTAGTCTTTTCTCCCTCATCGCCAATTCTCACACAATACCCACTAATCTAGCTTGCTTACCCCATACATAGGGGAAATGAACAATTTTTAGCAATTTGAAACTTTATTTACAAAATATCCTCTACGTGATTGCCATTTCTTTGTAAACACACACAAATTCGTCACTTCCACTCATGATGAACTCGAGTTAACACATCTGGTGTTATGCATGCAATTGCATGTCCATCGCAACCTTGCGACAATTTCCTGATCCAGCCATGAGAATGATTTCTTTCTTAAAATTCTTAAAGGCTATCTGAAAAAAAATAAATAAAATTGGAAGACATTTAGCTAAAATGTGTTAATTTCCCCTATATTTGTCATTCGTACACCAAACCAAAGGAAATACAGGCTAGGGGTAATGTCACATGATCAACTTTATCTTAAGATTCACTTTAATTGCACACACAGAGCTTCACCCTGTTGACCCAGAGACACTAACAGTCATGCTAATTCTGGCATCCTAATCCTGTTAAAAAATTTTAACAACTGCATTGCTGTTACCGTGTTGTTTAATATCATTCACAAAGGTGTAACAGGAAACCGCACTATACTCAAAACTAAAAATGACATTTGCTTGTACCCCTAATGTAAAACCCAGACAGCATACTGCAGTCATAAATGCAAGGTAAGGTTGTTGACTTTACCAATGAGGTGTGAATGTGCTTATTACTTTTTTCTGGTTATGTGCATGTGGGAGAATCTTCTAGCATGCTGATATGCCATGGAGACCTTCTGGAGAGGTGTTTTTAAAAGATTCTCTTTGCCAAGACTGTTACACTTTTACTTGCTCCTGTTTTTCCGTGCCTTTTCCCTTGATGGCGATGAGTAATGGGGAGTTTGCACGTGATCTTTTTTTTAACCAAACAGACCACATGCACGTACAGTCAGTGTAGTAAAGTGTTCACACGCACAAGCTGACCTGCCCAAAAAACACATGTGCAGGCACACACATAAACGTTTTAAGACAGCAGACCATGGAAGGTGTGCCTTTTAGTAAATATATGGTATTTTTAAACATACAATTTAATACATAGCATACAAATTGAGTGTAAGCTACGTTATGGAGGGATGCAGTGTAAAAAGGAGAGTTAACCTGTTACTTGTCAATTACAGCTACTTTCAAACAGCAACTACATATGCATCCTCATCTGTTTTATGAATCTGTTATGAGTCTACAGAAGACAAAGGCTAATGTCTCATGGTTTTATTTGTGTCACCCAATGCCAGAACAAATAGGGTTCGAAAACAGGCTAGAAAGTGCATTTGTACAGCACTTAAACAGTTTTTAGGGAAGAAAAAAAACTATTAGAGAAAATGTAAAAACAAATAAAATAAACCAGTTACAATTATCAAATTGTTTTAAGAAATACACACACAAGATGCATGAAAAGTTCATACAGTTACCAACCAGTCATGGGTGACATATTGGATGCCTGATGAATATCCTTTTTTTTTTTTTTTTTTTTTTTTTAAACCACATATTCTGAAACCATGAATTATTAACTTGAAAGACTGAAATCATCTACAGGGTGTCCCAAAAGTCTCCGATCATAGTGGAAATTAACACTTTTTAGCCAAATATAACTTTATTTATCAAACATCCTCAACATGATTGGCATTTCTTTGTAAACACACACGAAGTCGTCTCTCCCACTCATGATGAACTCGTGTTAACACATCTGGTGTTATGCATGTAATTGCATGTTCATCCCAATCTTGCGACAGCTTCCTGATCCAGCCACGTGAATGATTTCAATACGTTCTTCTTTTGCCAAAGGCATTCTTAACGGCTATCTGAAAAAGAAAACATAATACAAACTAAGTATGATTCATTTTGGAAGACATTTTGCTAAAAAGTGTTAATTTCCCCTAATTATGGAGACTTTTGGGACACCCTGTATAATAACTAAAGTCAGTCTTCCCCTAAAGGATGTCCATGATTTTCTTATTATCAATACACTGTGCAAAGAGAATTATTTGAGTGCAATTCATCACCACTTGGCGGGGCTATAACCTCTCGGCCAACCTTCACATCCCTAGTGCATGAATATACACAATATAGATCAAAGCTAACCCATTTCAAATGCTACATGTTTATAATGTGCAAACATGTTAAACAATATTAAACAAATATGTTTAATATTTAAAAGAGCTTCCATTAAAAAAAAATTCTAAGAATACTCTGAATTTTCAACCAAAGCTCTTGATATTTACTGTAATACCCTATGAATTAATGCACATTAGACAAACGGAGATGAGACATAGAGAAGAGGAGAAATGTACTTATTCCACCAGCACATTTACTAAGTCCAACACAAACAGACTAAGGTGTTAGGATCCAATACTCTACCCTCTGTCATAGAAACACAGGGCCATATCCAGAGTTAATGCTGAAATTATGCATATTGGTATTCAGACTTCAAATATAACTACAGACTTAAGTGCTACTCAGACAGTTGCGGAGGGATTGCACACGTGAGGAGGGGTTGGTGAAAACCAACGTATCTCAGTTATGTGCAATTCTGACCTTGAACTTAAGTCAGTTTTTCTTGCTGAGTATCTGCTTGAGCAGTGTTTAGTTCTGCACCACTGTCTCATAGTTTGATGTAACCACAATATGTCACACTGAAATGTATGTTTTGGGCTGTAAATTCACTGAAAAAAACTATAGAATGCCATACATAAATATGACACAATTAATTAATTAATTAATTGTATTGTCCATGGAAAGTTTTTTGTTTGTTTGTTTGTTTTTGCATGTAGGGCATTGGGTGAAACAGCATCTTAAATGTTTATCAGTACATCGTTCCTCTTGAGGACCATATTTTTTAATGGATAAAAGTATGACCGACCCTTACTTGAAGTGAGCTGTAAGCATAGCAGATGAGTGCTTGCTTAGTGTGTCCTTTGGGCATGTTTTCTATATAACCAAATCATTGGCATTAATTACACAGGTAGATGCTGCCTGTAGCACCTCCTCCGGAGCCCATAGGATTACCTTGCCAACATGCCTAACACAACCAAAACCATACAGGCCTCCCCAGTGACTAGTTAATTAGACAATGCAAACTAGTGAATTAAAAGCATGATAAAATAGTACATTGCGAAGTGCTGGGTCTCGCACACACATGATCAAGTGCTGTATGTTGGCATGTAATGAGGGTGGGGGGGAAATGAAATGATACAGGTTTTGAAACCACAGGGACTGGATTTGTATGCGCACACAGATCTGTGACAGCCTCAAAATTCCCAAGTTTCATTTTTTACATCTCCATCCAGTTCTCTTACTCCCATCACTACATCCTGAGTCTGCAATACTGCAATGCTGACACTTTTCTGACATGTTTACTAAAGGTCTTTGTATTATTATTCAATGAATGGTGCAGAGCCAATAGAGGAAACAGTGACAAAAGATAAGCATTGAAATAGTAAACATTTTATCCATTTATGAATGAAGGGTGAAATCCAAATCAGTAGTTCCAAGAAGTGATGAATATAAATATCTAACTGAATTCAGTGTTTCTTTTACTAGGCAATAGAGGTAATGCACTGGAAACACATACATCAACCATTGCAAGATGTCTTTGAATTATCCACTGCTGTTAGGGTCTCCCTCTCGCTGCGCCGCTAGCAGAGGCTAGCGGAGTAGCGCACTTCCGCATTCCACGCTACGAGGAGGAGTGGCACGAGCGCGATTCATAAAAATCTCCGGACTGTTTCATGAACTCTAGTTTTGTAGTTTTGTTTACTTTGCCATGTGCTCTTTTGTTTTTGGTTTACGTCATGTCTCTGCCCCCGCTTCCTTATTGGTCCATTGGTTTTGGTTCACGTCATGTTTCCTCCCACGTTCTGTCATTGGTTATCCGGTTATAGTTTGATTACTGTTTCCAGGTATTGTGTATTTTATCTTGTTTGCGTTTAATTACCCGTGTTACTTAAGCCCCTGTTTGTGTCCGCTTCCTCGCGGAGTATTGAAAGTGATTCATGAATATTAAATGCAAATGTAAAAGAAGTAATTATATGGGTGACTTTGGATTATTGCCTCGTGACTTCTTGGAAGATTCCTCCATGTCATTGTTTTCCTCGCTTTTTCTCGACTTTGGATTATTGTCTCGTGACTTCCTGGATTTTTGCCCTGTGAGTGTTTGGATTATTGCCTAGCCTTTTTGGAATAATGGCCCTGTTGTTTTTTTGGAATATTGCCTTGGTTATTTGTGGTTTTTTGTTAGACTGTACCATTACTTTTGAAGGTTCTATTTATTTTGAATGTTCCTAATAAACTGATAACTTTCCCCTGCGAGTGCATCCTGCTTCCCTCCTTCCGGTTCCGTAACAGAATACTCCGCCTAAAAAATGGATGCAGCGGGGAAAGGTAGGGCACGCCACGCCACATTTAAAATGCCTGCTTACAATTCAATTTTTTTTTCTCAATGGACCTTTGTTTATCCCCCCGACACCTACGATGGATTTTCCACGTGGCCCCAATGTTTTTTTTTGCAGGCCCAAATATATTTCCTGAGTTTGGAGGACCCCAAGCCCGACGAGGAACAGTGGTTGGGGTTCCTCCTCTCTCGTTTGGTCGGCTCCGCTCGCCAATGGGCGGAGCTTCACCTCGCCAATGGATCCACGAAGCTCAAGACGGTTTCAGGCTTTGTGGATCTACTGGTCCAGGTGTTCGGGAGCCCAGACTTCCAACCCAACCTCAGGACCTTTTTGGGGAAGGACCGTCTGGGTGACCAACCGGGCCTGTCATTTTTGGACCACTATGAGAAGGAGCAGGCTAACATGGCAGCCTGCACCTCTCAACTCCTGACCCAGGAGTGCGCCACCGAGGGATGCACCCGACCAGCCATCCTACAGTGCCCCACCTGCAGGAAACGGGGAGGAAGGAGGAGCTACTTCTGCTCTCAAGCCTGTTTTAAGGGCAGCTGGCGGGTGCACAAACGGCTCCACAGGCGGGAACCCTCAGAGCTCCAGCAGGAGGCCCAGCAGGAGTTCTCCCTAGTGGAGCGCCACCTGGAGGTTAACATGGCAACCTCCAGCCCCGAGCTCCAGCAGGAGGCCCAGCAAGAGGTCTCCTCAACGGAGCTGCTCCTGGAGGTTAACGTGGCAACCTCCAGCCCCGAACTCCAGCCAGAAACCCAGCAGGAGGTCCCTCCAGCCCCGAACTCCAGCCAGAAACCCAGCAGGAGGTCCTGTCCTGTCCCTGTCGGAGACCCAAGTGGGGTGCTCAGTTCCAGCCACGTTCCTGCCAGAGGTTCAAGAGGAAACCTCCTCTCCTGTCCTGCTCATACCAGAGGTCCACGAGAAGACCTCCGCCCAAGCCACGTTCCTGCCAGAAGTTCACGAGGAAACCTCCTCGCCTGTCTTGCTCATGTCAGAGGTCCACGGGATGACCTCTTCTCAAGCCAAGTCTATGTCAGAGGTCCACGGGATGACCTCTTCCCAAGCCAAGTTCATGTCAGAGGTCCACGGGATGACCTCTTCTCAAGTCAAGTCCATGTCAGAGGTCCACGGGATGACCTCTTCCCAAGCCCAGTCCATGTCAGAGGTCCACGGGATGACCGCTTCTCAAGTCAAGTCCATGTCTGAGGTCCATGGGATGACCTCCTTTCCAAGTTCTAGCCCATGTTTTAGCGCAAAATTAAGTCCTAGTCCAAGTCCAGGTCCAGGTCCAGGTTCCTGCCCTGGTCCTAGCCCATGTCCAAACCCATGTCCAGGTTCCTGCCCTAGTCCTAGTCCATGTCCAAGTCCATGTCCAGGTTCCTGCCCTATTCCTAGTCCAAGTCCAACTCCATATCCAGGTTTCTGCCCTAATCCAAGGCCAATTCCAAATCCAGTTCCCAGTCCAGTTTCCGGTGTTTTTTCAAGGCCTGTTCCCAGTCCTGTTCCCAGTCCTGTTCCCAGTCCCGTTCCCAGTCCTGTTCCCGGTCCCGTTCCCGGTCCCATTTCCAATCCTGCACCCGGTCCCGCTCCCACCCCCGTTCCCGGTCCCAACCCTGTTTCCAACCCTGTTCCTAGTCTTGTTTCCAACCCAGTTTCCAAACCAGTTTTCAACCCTGTTTCCAACTCCATTCTTGATTTAGTTTCCAGCTCTGTTTTGATTTAATTTCTAGCCCTGTTTTTGCTTTAATTCTCAGTTCAGTTGCTGATTTAATTGCCAACTCTGTTCCCAGCTCCGTTCCCAGCTCCGTTCCCATCCCCGTTTCCAGTCAGGTATTAGATTTTGCTGACAGTGCTGTCTCTAGCCTAGTTTCCAGTTCAGCACACGATCCTGTCTCCTCCTCTGTCTCCTCCTCTGTCTCTAGTTACCTTCCTAGCTCAGTTTCCAGTCCAGTTTCAGATTTTGTCTTCAGCCCTGTCTTCACTTTAATTTCCAGCTCTGTTTCCAGCCCTGTCTCCACTTCGATTTCCATCTCTGGTTCCACTTCAATGTCTAGCTCTGGTTCCACTTCAATGTCCAGCTCTGGTTCCACTTAAATTTCCAGCTCTGGTTCCACTTTAATTTCCAGCTCTGTTTCCACTTCAATTTCCAGCTCTGCTTCCAATTTAATTTCCAGCTCTGCTCCCAATTTAGCTTTGAGTCAGGTTTTCAGCTCTGTTCCGGGTCAGATTTTTGATTTAGTTAATGATTCAAGTTCTAGTTCAGTTTCCAGTCCAGTTCCCTATCCAGTTCTCTGTCCTATCCTCTGTCCTATCCTCTGTCCAGTTTTCTGTCCTGTCCTATGTCCTATTCCACAGTTTGTTGCAAAGTCTGTCTCAGAGTCTGTCTTAAATCCAGGTGCCAACTCTGAGTCCAGTCCTGGTTCCAGTCCGGGTTCCAGGCCAAGCACCAGGTCACGCGTAGCTCCGAGGTCCAGGCCAAGCACCAGGTCACGCGCAGCTCCAAGCTCCAGGCCAAGCACCAGGTCATGCGCAGCTCTGAGCTCCAGGCCAAGCACCAGTTCAAGCACCGCTCCAAGTTCTCGACCAAGTTCTTGACCAGGTTCTCGACCAAGTTCTCGACCAAGTTCGAAGGGACAACCCGACACGCTCTGCTCTGGCTTCGGGACACTGATCATCGCTAGCCTCGGGTCCTGGGGGGCAGATGTTCTGATCCTGCCCAGGGGCCCGGGTCCGCCAGAACAGTCAGAACTTTCGGCGCTTCGGGAGACGGGCCTTTGGGGGGGCTCTGTTAGGGTCTCCCTCTCACTGCGCACTTCCGCATTCCACGCTTCGTGCTACGAGGAGGAGTGGCACGAGTGCGATTCATAAAAATCTCCGGACTGTTTCATGAACTCTAGTTTTGTTTACTTTGCCATGTGCTCTTTTGTTTTTGGTTTATGTCATGTCTCTGCCCCTGCTTCCTTATTGGTCCATTGGTTTTGGTTCACGTCATGTTTCCTCCAATGTTCTGTCATTGGTTATCCGGTTATAGTTTGATTATTGTTTCCAGGTGTTGTGTATTTTATCTTGTTTGCGTTTAATTACCCGTGTTACTTAAGCCCCTGTTTGTGTCCGCTTCCTCGTGGAGTATTGAAAGTGATTCATGAAGATTAAATGTAAATGTAAAAGAAGTAATTATATGGGTGACTTTGGATTATTGCCTTGTGACTTCTTGGAAGATTCCTCCATGTCATTGTTTTCCTCGCTTTTTCTCGACTTTGGATTATTGTCTCGTGACTTCCTGGATTTTTGCCCTGGAAGTGTTTGGATTATTGCCTAGCCTTTTTGGAATAACGGTCCTGTTGTTTTTTTTGGAATATTGCCTTGGTTATTTGTGATTTTTTGTTAGACTGTACCATTACTTTTGAAGGTTCTATTTATTTTGAATGTTCCTAATAAACTGATAACTTTTCCCTGCGAGTGCATCCTGCTTCCCTCCTTCCGGTTCCGTAACAACTGCAGTATTTATCTGTCACTTTCAGGCCCAAGAAATGTCCCACTTGTAACATACCACCGATAGTGAAGCCTAAGACACATCATTTGAAAAAGATACAGATAGATTAATGGAATTGTTTGAATTGTTTGATTGCCTAGACCATGTGGAGATACTGTTACATAATCAGGAAAATAGTCACTCATGCCACATATGGATCTTCGATGGTGACTAAAAAAATACTAATTTTGATTTCTTATACTCTCTGTTGATGCTGTATTTATGTGGCCTCCACCACAGCCTTTACTGAATGCACTTACATCCAAAAAAAACCATACAATTCACATAGCACTTACGGAATGAACCCCCTATAGATGCCATGGCGGTCACTTCCCAGGGTTCCTTCTAGGAGTGTGCAGAGAGAAAGATGGATGGTCATCCTTACCCAGGTCATTAAGCGGGTGAGCAAATATTCCCAGAGCCATTTTTAAACTGACAAGCTCCTCCGAGCAAAGGGACAGTGGGATAAACAAATAACTTTTCCAGAAAGTCTCTTTCCATGATCTCATCTATACCTTTAACTTAGCACACAACATTTGGGAGGCTCAGTTCAGGAGTTAAACTAGTGTTTAGAAAGTAGGAGAGCTTTACTTTAAAAAAAAAAAAATTGGTACCAACAATGTGGCGACATTACAGATCAAATGTATACGTATGTTATTATATGGAGTTCTCAACATGGGATAGACTGTTCAAATAAACAGGTTTTTCAAGAGTTCTTGAACTCTTGTATAATTATAGGGTCCTTTGTATAATTAAGGGTCCTTAACTTCGTAAAGTGATTCTACTCTTTGATAGGGAAAGTCTTTATTGTATGGTTCTACATAGAGTTCTCCCAGAGGAGCAAACAGAACGATCATTAAGGGTTCTAAATTCAACCTGTTTTTATAAGAGTTTATTGTGTAAACTACAAATTAGTCGCGTACCTTTTTTCAGCTTTTCAAGTTTTCAGTTATTCTTGTTTGACAATTTCCATCCATCCATCCATCCATCCATTTTCTGTACCGCTTATCCTACACAGAGCCTGGAGCCTATCCCAGGGGACTCGGGGCACTAAGTGGGGGACACCCTGGATGGAGTGCCAACCAATCGCAGGGCACAATCGCACACACACTTAGACACCCATTCACACACTACGAACAATTTAGAGATGCCGATCAGCCTACAACTCATGTCTTTGTACTGGGGAGGAAATCGGAGTACCTAGAGGAAACCCCTGAATCGAACCCCCAACCCCAGAGGTGCGAGACAAAAGTACAGATGAGTTAACAAACTCCTTGACTAAAAGTATGCATTTTAAAATTAATTTATTTCTTTATGAATCAGTGCACAACAGTTTTCCATCATTATTATAATCACCATTATGCCATGCTATGATTTGGATTTTCATAGATTTTACTGTTTTTTACTGATTCCCCAAAGGTAGACCTTTACAACAGAAATGATCTTAAATGATACCTCTGAAAGTACAAGGAATGAGTCAGGCATCAGTGTATTTTTGCTTGTTTTGTAGTTTGCTTAAACTTACAGGAGAATCTGTACCATATGTCTGTTGCACCTAGGCTTTATTCAGTGTTGTTATTACCAAGCACATGTTTACATCCCTTTGGCATTTTTCCATTTGGCTACTTCTTGACTAAATGGGAGTCCCTTGCTTTTCCCTTTATGTTGGTTTTCCTTTTTAACAATCTGCTACAATTACACCTTTATCTTTACTGCTTTTCTAGATCAAATACACTGGATACCACTCAAATGAATTTTCATCTATCTATTAACTTCTGCTTTTGGACTTATTTCCCTCTGTTTGGTACACCCAACTCTGTTTTGGCCTACTGCAATCTCTCACCAGATCCATGAATCTTTTCCGTAAGTCAAGTTGGTAGTTATGGTTAGGTTTGGGTTTGTTGGGTTGCAGGCTGTTATGATTCTGTCTAGTTTTAATCAGTTACAGTGTGCATTAATTTTGACTGTTATTATGCCCTGTGTAATATATTTTAATGAAACAATCATTTGATCATAAATACTTGTGGACAATACATAGAGAGATTAGACAGATAGATGGATGGGTAGATAGATAGAAAGATAGATAAGCATAGGATAATTATGTAATGGCAATGCAGATATTACAAAACTTTTTTTTTTTTTTTTAATGATTATTTAATTAAAAATATCTGGAAGCATACCCATTCACACTTCAACCCCCCAAAGTTCAAACCAAACCGACACCCATGGAACACTTATTCATGTCTTTAAAAGATCTTGAATAACACTTCTTTTCAATAGACCATCAAAAACACTAAATGTTCAGAATAGAATTCCTAATCATGTAAAAAAAATTAAAAATCTGTGTCAACGGCCACATTAGTATGAACACCTGTACACTGGCTTATTCGTGAAATTATCAGCCAATCACGTGGCAGCAGTGCAGTGCATAAAATCATGCAGAAACAGGTCAAGTGCTTTGGTTAATGTTCACATCAAACATCAGAATGGGGGAAAAGTAATCTTGGTGACTTTGACCATGGCATGGTTGTTGGTGGGTTGGTTTTCAGAAACTGCTGATCTCCTGGGAATTTTCTGCACAACCTTCTCTAGAGTTTAAAGGGCAAGCACTCAAAAAATATCCAGTGAGCAACAGTTCTGAGGTTGGAAATGCCTTATAGATTAGAGCGGTCAGAGGAGAATGGCTGTGCAGGTTCAAGCCAACCGAAAGCATTTCAGAACGAACCTTGAGATGAATGGGCTACAACAGCAGAAGCCCACATCGGGTTTCACTCCTGTCAGCCAAGAACAGGGATCTGAGGCTTCAGTGTGCACAGGCTCACCAAAACCAGTTCAATCAGTTGAATATTGGGAGAAAAAATGGTTGGCTGGTCTTTATCCAATCTTCAACTGTCCAATCTCGGTAAACTTCTTCCTCTCAAATTCACATTTTGTGTAATTACATCACTTCCTGTTCTGTCCCTACAGCCCTCTTACAAATAAACTCACAGACATTTGATGCATTGGAACAGTCTCTACATGTGTGGTGGGTTTGACAAATGGGAAGAAACGGTATTGCCTGAAAAAAAAATTCCATCTTAATCTCTCAGACAGAGATTAATGGATCAGCCTGTTGTTTGATTTGGCAGCAGAGCATCAAGGTGGATGAGGACTTGAGTGTAATTTAGGGAAGACAGTGAACAATCAGCTTCATGATAACACAACTCCAGGAGATACCCATTCACTGAACTTTAGTTCCTAATCATAATAACATATCCTTGATGGTACAACTTTCCATATACATGATGTAAATGGATTTATACATGACGTAAGTGTAAACTAACAGGCCCGTTTTTACTGATCAGCTTTCATAAACCATCAAGAAACACGCTCTCATTATGTGCTTCTCCTCATGAGGAATTCATCCCAAAGAAACTGCACTCTGTTAATATCTCCAGCAAATGTGTCAGCAGGGCTATAATCGCAATTTAAATGTCCTTATAAGGACACAGAGTGTGCTAGGTTTATGCGTCTCCCAAAAGTTCTGCATCTGTGTTCTTATTGCATTCCTTCACTCCTTTTTTCCTCTCCTGCCAGCTCTTAATGCATCCTCAAAGGTAGGATATTCACAGATCAGAAATGGACAGAAGAGAGAGAGAGAGAGAGAGAGAGAGAGAGAGAGAGAGAGAATACCCAGATGTTCAACAGACCACATCCCATATCTGTATATTGTATTGTTTTTTGCACTGTGTTTTAAAGGCAGTCATATCAGAGGCAAATCTAGTTCTAACAGCAAAAACATTTCTTAATTATCACTTTTACATTATGAGGCTTTTATCTTACTACTGCTTGTTTCTTTACATATAATGAAATGTACATTCATCAGTCACTCGTTCATCTTCAATGACTTGGTCTTGGTCAGAGACACAGAGAACGCAAAGCCTATCCCAGGAAACATTCTGCACAAGGTGGAAAAATTCACCCCGGGACACTCATTCACACCCAGAGGCAATTAATCATAGCTAATCCACCTACCTGCATATTTTTTGGACAGTGGGAGGAAACTGGAGAACCTGGAGGAAATTCATGCGGAAACAGTGAGAACATGCAAAGCTCTGCACTCGAGCTCGGGATCAAAGCCAGGAGCCTGGAGTTGTGCCATTGTGCCACCAGTAATATATCCAAAATACTTGCTAACAGTTCTCGTTGAAGTGGTGAAAATACATTATAAGGGTCATCTTGTTAAAAATCTAACAATGCAGCACACCACGGTTGTTTCTTGATGCTGAATTGTGTGTAAGGCACAGTGTCATATTAATGCTCTCACAGACTCTAATGCAATTTGACCTGCTTGAAACTAATGACACCCCCACATGACATTAGCTTACAACCAATACAGACAGAGGCAGGAATATCCTGCTATGCAGACATTACCTCTACCTTGGAGCTCTCTTTCTGTTTCTTGCCATTGGTGTCTTTTTAATATAACTGATTCCTTAGGTGATTTGGCTCTATTTTTTGTTACTCTTTGCCAGGCTCATGGCTTTTGGGAAATCATTCACTCTTTCCCGCAAACTAGTTGAATAACAAGGGCCCTTGTCACACCATGGCAGGAGAAAGTTAAAGTAATACGCACAACAGCTTAGTCATTCACATTGCCACTTTGATGTTTCACTATGATACAGATGGACTTAATTTTCTTGCTGCTGCCTCAGCCCTTTCCTATTGATGACTATTAGATGATAGCCCAGGACTTTTTGTTGTAGTCACTGTTTAAGTTAAGGTAGGAAAAAAAGATCTTACATCAACAGAGAAGGACCTTTTAATGCCATGTGTGTGGATTAAAACCTTGCGGCAGTCTATTTCCATTATCTTACGTATTTTAACACCCATTTAGAAGTTTAACTTCAAGTCTACCATTTTTTCACATTGCCTAAGACAATGATATCAATAGAGTGAAAATACATTTTCTTCTTGAAATACATCATCCTGCAACTATAAGGAGCTCAGGGTGCCACAATAAACCTTTAAGGGGATCATTTTTGTGGGTTAAATCTGCAGTGATTCACAAGCACAATGCCTTCTTTAATCTCTGCAGCAACCCGATCTTCTCCTGATAGCATGGAGGAGGTTTTGCTTGAGTCATTCAATTTCCCCCATTCTCCTGGGGGAAATCAGCTTTACAAAAAGGGCCAAACAGACAAATAAATAAGTCAGCAGCCGAATAAATCAACCCTCCATCAGAGTAGGTACCCAGTAGAGCCATGGGGGGAGGGGGGAGGTGAAGGAGAGCATGTCACCTTGGAAAAAGGAAAGGTCTCAGCCTCATCCTTTATTCATGTTAAGGCCACTTCATCTAGGCGCTAAATCTCAGGAGATTAATGAATAAGGCAAGGTTATGGATCATTAAAAAAGATGGCAGGATATTTTTTGTGAATACAATATTTATCTGCGTCTAATTGTAGGAAGAGATGATCTACAACTCAACAAATAGGGCCCAGGAGGACACACCAATATAGCACAGCAACCTAGGAAGACCAAATGCCTGACCATATCTGTTACAGAATGATGGTGGCTATGGGAAACTGTATCCAGAAACCATAGTGTTTTCTTATTAAATGCTAAGGCCATTTTCATAAGCCACAGCTTTATAATTTATTCACTTGGGTGAAGAGATTAGCCTCTTTATTCTTCTCATTGTAGCATTTTATTCTGAAACGTCAAAGCTGAAGTCAATGAAAGTGTTTGACATTACAATGTAATACCCACTATAACATATACAGCTGTATTGGGAAATTCAAAAGTATAGGTAGAACGAGGGAGAAAGACAGAGAAACAGGTATCACACCAGTAGTAAATACCAGGGGAAAAAAATAAAAATAACATTCACTGGCTTCACATAGGACAATATTATTCATTCCAGCAGGAAAAATATGTTGTCAGGTAGAGCGGGATGGACAGCTGTAAATGTTTTCAGGAGGGATCTTAATTTAGGTACAGAATCAGACTCTAAAGTAAAAACAGATGGGAGTGCGATCTGAATAGTTTCCACTTGAAGTTTTCGACTCTTGTTTGTGTTACTCAGGGTTGTTTGGTCCAGAGTGCTCCAGTCCACTCTCTGCAGCTCAAATGGGTTTCAGTGTCTCCAATTTCAGCAGGACTGCGAGGTCAGGACGTGAGAAAATGATGGGTTTCAGATGCAGACACGTGCACACAAGCTAAACATATCACACAACAATGTACAGTGGTGCTGTACATTTTCTCCATTTCCTCCATTTGTACACAATCTGTCTGACTGTGGATTGGTGGTGTCCAAACTCTTTAGAGATGGTTTCGTAACCTTTTCCAGCGTGATGAGCATCAACAACTCATTTTTTGAGGTCCTCAGAAATCTCATTTCTTCGTGCCACAATACACTTCCACAAACGTGTTGTGAAGATCAGACTTTGATAGATCCCTTTCTTTAAATAAAACAGGGCGCTCACTCACACCTCTTGTCATCCCATTGGTTGAGAACATGTGAATCTAATTTCGCCTTCAAATTAAACTGCTAATCCTAGAGGTTCACATACACTTACAGATATGTAATATTGGATCATTTTCCTCAATAAATAAATGGCCAAGTATAATATTTTTGTCTCATTTGTTTAATTGGGTTCTCTTTATCTACTTTTAGGACCTGTGTGAAAATCTTACGATGTTTTAGGTCATATTTATGAAGAAATATCTTCTAAAGGGTTCACAAACTTTCAAGCACTACTGTAGTCTAAATGCACAATATATATATGAAATGTAATTTGAAGAAATTTGCTAATAAAGACCAAGCCCTTAACTAAATTTCATAAAGAGTAATTGGGGAAATGAAAACATCCAGGCATCCAGGCCCCCCATTAAAAGACGTTGAGTAGATGTTGAATAGTAGCGAGAAGATGGTGGTGGTGGATGTCTTTGCTTGATTTCAATTTCAATTAATTCCATTAATGATGTTTTTTCTTAAGTAAAGAAGATATGGCAGTGACACACCTATGAATCCAGTATTCTGTTACATACTGTTTAGTACTGCTAATATTTGTACTGTAACTGTAACTATATTCAGATTTAAATGTGGGAAATGTTTTAATCTAGAATCCTGTATCAGACATGAATGGGACAACATTCCTGTCCTAAAACTCCAGCAACCGGTCTCCTCAGTTCCCAGACTTATGAAAGTGAAAGTGACATGTGAAGGCCAATGTATGGTAACCCATACTTGGAATCTGTCCTCTGCATTTAACCCATCCAAGTTAGTGCACACACATTAGGAGTTGTGAGTAGTGAACACACACACTACAAACCATGAACACACCCGGAGCAGTGGGCAGCCATTTTTGCTGCGGCACCCGGGGAGCAGTCGAGGGTTAAGGGCCTTGCTCAAGTGCCCAACAGTGGCAGTTTGGCAGTGCTGGGATTTGAACTCACGACCTTCCGATCAGTAGCCCAACATCTTAACCACTGAGCTACCACCGCCCTACGGACTGTTGTTAAAAGAAGAGGGGATACTACACAGTGGTAAACATGGCCCTGTCCCAAATTTTTTGAGATGTGTTGCTGCCATCAAATTCAAAATTACCTTATTTTTTCCTTAAAATGGTACATTTCCTCAGTTTAAACATTTGATATGTTTTCTATGTTCTATTGTGAATAAAATATGGGTTTATGCGATTTGTAAATCATTGTATTCTGTTTTTATTTACATTTTACACAGCGTCCCAACTTTTTTGGAATCGGGGTTGTATAAACAAACTAATAGTCTAATTAAAACCATGTGACCCTGACCAGGCAGGTACCAAGGATGAATGAATGAAGCTTGTACATGCATCGTTCAGTGCCTCAAGATCACTTTAATATGTGTGCTCTTTCTTTTTACCGCAAGCATCATATATGACTGCTCACTCACATGAGCCTTCCACAGGATCCCAGTCCAATACACCCCTCTAGTCTCAATCAGATTTCTATCATGCATACTAAAAAAGATATAGTGTGCCTCCTGTTCATATCTGAAACTGTATAACAAATTATCTGTTCAGTCCACATAATGTATTCATATTTGGTTACTCATACTGTAATTATAACTGTAGCTACATGCACAAAAATTATGCATGAATTTATGACTTCATAATATCAGGTTACACAATGCATTATAATATCTGTTCCTAAAAACATTACTTTAATATAACAGGCCCTGGTATAGTATCTGTACGACAAGGTACAATGCTTTATAGCATACACTTTTGACTTAAGTATATAACTTATAATAATGCATTCTGCCAGGTCATTACAGTCTTTAAACGAAGTGAGGTTTTTTTGTTTTTTGTTTTTTTTTTAAAATTTTTTTTTAACTTGTAACATTTTATTATAGTGCCTTTTGTCCCATTTGACTCTAAATGCAGTGGTTACCTACATATACCATTTTATTTTCCACAAACGATACATCTTCAACAAATATTTTCTGTGAAATATTTGCAGGGCGACATCTTTAAAAGCTGCTCTCTATATTTGTACAGGTAACAAAGACTTTTTCCTTTCTGTTAGTTTTTACTTTATGGTGGTACAAGGAGACAAGATTTTGCGTTACTGCAAGTGAATGCAATTTACATGCAAGCTAATTCCGTGACATCTTTAAACTGTCTTTTATATGAGCTAAATGGACAGAGAAAGATCAATGAGAGATAATGGTGTGAAATCATACCTTCTAATGACACCAATATATGAATTCAAATGTCCTTGTGGAATAGAAATGATAGCTCTTGTCTGTCTTGAATATAAGCTTTTGCTTCTTGCATTGCAAAAGATGGATCAGGTAATGATTTATTCCATGTGTTTAGTTTGTCTCTTCAAAATATCCAAAACAGCTCAGTGGGTTGATCGCGTTATGCCTGCTTTAAAGTGATTCATCTTCACTGAGATTATTGAAAAGGTTCAGAAGTAATAGAGTGATTCTCTTGTTGGCTCTTACTCTGAAACTGAAAAAGAAATGTAAGATGGGAAAAATTGGCATTAAATATCAGACTTAGTTTTCATATGCATTTCGATACGAATACGAAATAAGAAACTGGCACAAATCCAACTATTACGAGTTCTAACTATTATCTACACTCTAGTAAATTATCAGTTGCCACTGAAGCATAACTTTAATCATGAAACCTTTAAATTCTCTCCTGTTTAAAAACAGTTGTGAAACTGGTTTTTATTATGTGGTTGACGTTATTGACTCACTTCCATGTTTCTCCCTCCACCCATATTTCATCAAGTCAAATGAAGTATCATTGGATTTCTATGATTACAACATAAGTGTCTGGTGGTTTCCTCTAATGAGTCTTGGATCCAGTTGATGTGCCTTTGTCATCGGTGGGAGTTTTGTATTTCTTGCCACTATGGCCCTTGGCATTCTCATTATTGATATGGAGCCAGATTTGTATGATCTGAAATTAACTGAACTAAAGGAGTCAAGTGGTATAATTTCTACACCAGTATTCATAATTCATTGTAAATGCATTTATGTTATACAACCCCAATTCCAAAAAAGTTGGGATGCAGGCTGAGAGCTGACAAAAAGCCAGATGGTCCCTCTCCTCTTTAGTCCTCTTTAGTTTAGAGGACGTGGTGTCCATGGTTTCCAAAAGGAATTTCAAATTACGATTCATCTGACCACAGAACAGTTTTGCCCATGTGCCCATGCAGTGATTTCCATTACAGAATCATGCCTGTTTTTAATGCAGTGCTGCCTGAGGACCTGAAGATCACGGGCATGCAATATAGATTTTCACCCTTGTCCCTTGCGCACAGAGATTTCTCCAGATTCTCTGAATCTTTTGATGATATTATGTACTGTAGATGATGAGATATTCATAGTCTTCGAAATTTTACATGAAATTGTTCCATAAATTGTAGACGCAGTTTTTCGCAGATTGGTGAACCTCTGCCCATCTTTACTTTTGAAAGACTCTGCCTCTCTAAGATGCTCTTTTTATACCCAATCATGTTACTGACCTGTTGCCAATTAACCTCCAGCTGTTTCTTTTTAGTAACATTTACTTTTCCAGCCTTTTGTTGCCCCCGTCCCAACTTTTTTGAGACGTGTTGCGGCCATCAATTAAAAATTGCCTTATTTTTTCCTTAAAATGGTACATTTACTCAGTTTAAACATTTGATATGTTTTCTATGTTCTATCGTGAATAACATATAGGTTTATGAGATTTGCAAATCATTGCATTCTCTTTTTCATTTACATTTTCCACAGTGTCCCAACTTTTTTGGAATTGGGGTTGTATATCATACACACTACCTTATAGTGCCTGGCAGACATCTGTATAAATAAGTAGATATAAATGCTGTTTACTTCTGTGAAGTTCCTGATGTGCGTATTTTAGCCATGACAGTTTCCCAACCCTGGTCTTGGAGTACCCCATGTCCTGCACATTTTAGTGTTTTCCTAGTTCTAATAAACCTTGAACTGAACATGGGAGCATGCAAAGAACTAACATGTGCAGGACAGAAGGTCTCTAGGACCAGGGTTGGAAGCTGTGGTATAGGACATTGACTTCTTAGCCAGAGTCATTCTTATTCACCCGCTTCACAATCCAGTCTTGTGCCACATGAACACTTTTATCACAAATTTCATATAAGGATAAAAGGTTGGTAAAGTCTGTACTGTATAACAGCTATTTAATTTAAAAGCCTATATGCCAAACGTTCTGGAGAATAGAGAAGGCAGTGGGAGCAGCTTGTTGCAGGCATTATGGATGGTGCTTATTTCCTGCTGTCACTGTGGACCTCAGCCGCACAAAAGAGGGAGTGAAGTGATATTCACTAATACAGTACATCACTTTCCCACATCCATTCATCTTGCTCTCTCACTCCCTAGCACGACTGAGGTCAGAATTTGCCAGACTTGGAATGCTGACAGTAATACGTGTGATAGGTAGAAATGGGAGCTGCAACCTCAAGGTCAGTGTTTACAGCACTACAGCTGTGCAGTAACAAGCTGATATTACATGCAGTTAAATAGCTCTAGGGGCTAATAATGCTTTGTATTTGATTCATAGTGAAGGTAAAGCCTTTGTGGATGGGAACTTTTGAAAAAAAAAAACAAGTTCATGTAAGTAGCAACTATGTCTGACTCGTCGAGGCATGGACTCTACAAGACCTCTGAAGATGTGCTGTGGTATCTGGCACCAAGACATTGGCAGCAGATCATTTAAGTCCTGTAAGTTGCGAGGTGGGGCCTCAATGTTTCTGACTTGTTTGGCCAGCCCATTCCACAGATGCTCTATCGGAGTGAGAGCTAGGGACTTTGGAGGCCAAATCAACACCTTGAAGTCTTTGTCATGTTCCTCAAACCATTCCTTTGACAAGGGCCAAATTGTGATGGCTTCTCCAAAACTGCAGGTCTTGTGAGGTGTTCCTGGAATGCACTGGTTAGTACCTACCAAAAGTGATCCAAGGGTGACAGGGTCATGGCCACCCAAGGCTCACTGATGCAAGACCTTCTGGTCCGATCCCACAGAAGAGCTACTGTAGCACAAATTGCTGAGAAAGTTCATGCTGGCTATGATAGAAAGGTTTCAGAACCTACAGTGCATCACAGCTTGCTGTGTATGGGGCTGTGTAGCCACAGACCAGTCCGAGTGCCCATGCTGACCCCGTCCACCGCCGAAAGTGCCTACAATGGGCACGTGAGCATAAGGACTGGACCATGGAGCAATGGAAGAAGGTGCCCTTTTTCACATTTTCTTTTAAACCATGTGGACAGACGTGTGCATGTGCATCGCTTACTTGGGGAAGAGATGGCACCAGGATGCACTATGGGAAGAAGGCAAGCTGGCGGGGGCAGTGTGATGCTCTGGGCAATGTTCTGCTGGGAAACATTGGGTTCTGGCATTCATGTGGATGTTAATTTGACACGTACCACCTACGTAAACATGGTTGCAGACAAGTACACACCTTCATGGCAACAATATTCCCTAATGGCAGTGGCCTCTTTCAGCAGGATAATGTGCCCTGCCACACTACACTGCTCAGTATAATTGTTCAGTTCAATATATACAGTATATTTATATTTAAATAAACTGTATATGAACAAAAATGTATGAACAAAATTTCTCACAATCAATTATTCAGAAATGCTGAAAAGCTTTTCATCTTCTTATCTTCACTCTAATGCCATATTTCACATCCAGAAGTATGTTTATATAGTGTCAGTATATTTTACAGTGGTTAGAATAAAAAGAAAGCCAAAGAAACTAAACCCAAATTGATTCATTCCTAATGTGAAGATTTTCCTTGTTTGAAATTCATCTTAAGCCAAACCACAGAATCCTCCTTTCTATGTTACTTTGGCCATTTCACCAGAGACCCAAGGAAATATAAGGACCTGCCTTATATGGAGACAAGAGGCATAATTATTAACAGACACCACAAGACTCTGACTCAGCTTTAACACACATGAGTAATGACTCAGTCAAAAAGCTTTCAATCCATTAACAAAGAAACAGTTTAAATCTTTCTGACTTCAATCAGAAACAGTAATCCATCAAGTGATTTGTGGCTCATTTGACCCTGATCTTAATGCGTTCTTTTCTTCATGTCAAAGCCAGCTGAAATGAATCTGTATGAAACAAGTCTGGTGAAAAGATTTACCCAGAGATGTATTATAATGAGCATGATATATTGCAAATTTTTTTGACAATTAAAAGAAGTTGATACTTCAGATTTTCTGTTAAAAGTCTAATTTAAGCATCTACAATTGGGTAGCAAAAACGTAAATGTTTAGTTTTATTTAAATGTCAGCTCTGGAATAAAAAATATCAAAATGCTTCTGAGTTTTTAGGGGTTAAAAACATGATACAGTAATGCATTTGGACTAACTTCATGAACATAATTTGCTTTAACGAGCAAATGAATGTACCTAGCAGTTAACAATTGTCATGACTGAAGAAAACATTTCCTTATAAGGTAGCATAAAATTGCATTCAATCTTCATTCGTAATGTCACTTTTATAATTTGCATTTCCATTGAATTAATCGCTGTAAAAATGCTGGAAAGTTACACTATCTATTTACAGCAAACGGCAAAATACCGTTTTATCCTTTTGCAGGATTGTACTGTAAATGATTAGGCAATTACAGCAGTGCTTTGGTGCAAATGGTAAAAATTCTCTTTGTGTCAACATCTGCAAATTAGTGGATGATTTTTGAGTTCTTCATTTTAGCAACTATTTTAGGCCAATACAAACCCTGTATGAGTTGAACTTTATATGCTAGTTAAAACTTTGGTTTAGTAAAATACTGAATTAATCTTTTAGTGTGAGTTAATTTGTGAAGTGGTGGAGGTGGTTGGATCACTGCAAACGAGTTAAGCTAGTTGTGGTGGCTCAGTGGTTAAGGCTTTGATTTAGTGATCAGAAGGTTGTGTGTTTAAATCCAAGGAGTGTCATATTCATTGTTGGTAAGTTAACTTTAAAGGATATGCAAATATTGACGCAGAGAATTCTTACTCTGAATACACAGTTATTTTATTTGGTTTTCTGGGTGGCCCGTTCAGATTATTGAAATAACCTGCATGCAGTTCACACGTCTGAATAGAGGTGTCTGAGACAAGGTTTTTTAATAGCATGTAGACCACTGCCTTTAAACACAAGCACTTGCCTTTAAGCACTGTCAGGTTGTCAGGTTGCTGTCAACTTTTATACACTGCAGCCTAACAGAAGAGACAACTTAAAAATAAACAAATAAAAATAAAGACTATTACTATAATATATGAATGAGAAGTTGGCAACTTAATAATATTGCACTTGATCCAGCACCTCCTGTTTTTCACTGTCAAGCCAAACTACATGTAAAAATATTGCCTACATAACATCTAGTTAATACAGAAATATAACTCCAAAAGTGTCAAATAAATTTAAAATTAAATTAAATGTCAACAAAAACTTACATTTTTTTTGATTCAGACCTTTTCTGGTTGCTGCTCTGTCTCAACAGACATGGTGAAAAATTCCACAACATTTTGATGCAACATGCCTGTTCTATTTCAGGGCTGCATCACCATTATCAACCAAATTTGGGTCACATCAACCTAACTACCTGACCCAACAAGATATACCCAGCAACCCAGCATTTTTAGATAGTATTTTTTTAGGGTAATTACATGGCCAAAATATGAAACATGAGTGACATATTATGGTTACATCAAGCTGTCAGAGAGTGGCTCTGTAATTAATACTAGTCCTTGTTTGAGATATAGCACAAGAAAATCAACTTCCACAGAATATTGGATATTACCTTCTAATTACATGTGTGTAACTCATTAACTCATAAAGCCCAAATAGAATAACAACCTTGAGGAAGTTTTAACTGCTAGAGCTCATATATGACCTACAGCAGAACTGAGATTTTCACACAGTAATTTGCAGCTTTTTTTTTTCTTCCTCCTCACTTTCTCACATTCACATACATACATACATACATACATACATACATACATACATACATACATGCTCACATCCTCTCAGTCTCTCAGAGTTCAAGGCAAGGGGAGTCATAAATTGGGAGGTGCTGATGTGATGTGTCAGGCATATCTGATAGAGCTCTGTCTACCTCCGCATGGAGGCCTTGTGCCCTGGGAGAGGGCAGTGCCTGCCAGCATCTCTCACTCAGTGCTATCACTCATTGCTGCTGACAGAAAGAAAATATCCCACATCTGAGAAAAATACAAGCACTCTTTCTTTAGGCTCATCTTTCATTGTCCTTTTTTTCATATGAAAATGTTCCACATTTGGCAAACTCCACTGGGAAAAGAGAGTTCCAGTGTATTTTATGAATATCATAGAGAAGATTTGGGTGTTGTATTTCACTTGGATGCAGTAAAAAAAGATGTAATAATTGTGCAAATTAGACCAAATTTATGTTAAATCTGACCAGTTTCCCTAAACCCATTGATGCCTATTCCAGAGTATAATAATATACAGTCATGGGAAAAATAAAATACACCCTCCTTCAATTCTATGTTTTTATTTATCAGGGTCTAAATAATAAACAATTGTCCTCACCAACATCTATTAACAAATAAGTAATCTCACATGACAACAAAAAAAACACAACAGATTTCAATACATAGTATTTGTTTCCCAAAAAGTAAACCAACAAACCAGATGGGAAAAAATAAGTACACCTTTCCTATTTCCACAATCATGAAGGGAGTAGCCAGGTGTTACTAATGAAATGGACAAGATTAGTTAATCATCAAGAAGGGTGACTCCCTCTATAAAAGCAGAGTGTTTGGCAGTTTGGTGTTCTGGAGCACTCAGGTGTGTGTGTACATCATGCCAAGACAAAAGGACATGAGCCATGACCTCAGAGAAGCAATTGCTGCTGCTCATCAATCTGGGAACGGTTATAAGGCCATCTCCAACTATTTGGAATTCTGCATTCAACAGTGAGAAGGATTGTTTTCAAATGGAGAGCCTTCAAGACAGTAGCCAGTCCTCCCAGGAGTGTGTGTCCCAGCAAATTCAGTCCAAGGACAGACTGTTTAATGCTCAGAGATATATAGAAAACCCCAAGAGCTACATCATGTGACCAATAGGCCTCTGTATGCACATTAAATGTTTATGTTCATGACAGCACAATCAGAAAAAAGACAGAACAAGTATGGCTTTCATGGAAGGGTGGTTAGGAAAAAGCCCCTTCTCTCCAAAAAGACTATGGAGCACGACTTAGATTTGCAAAACTCATGTGAACAAACCACAGGTCTGGAACAATACCCTTTGGACTGATGAGACCAAAGTGGAGATGTTTGGTCATCATGCACAATGCATTGTTTGGTGAAAACTAAACACAGTGTATCACCACAAACACCTCATAACAACTGTCAAGCATGGTGATGGAGTGGTGATAATTTGGGCTTGTTTTTCAGCCTCAGGACCTGGGAAACTTGCAGTCATTGAGACAATGATGAACTCTAGTTTATACCAGAATATTCTTGAGACAAATGTAAGCCCATCTGTCCAGCAGCTTAAGCTGGGCTCAAATTGGGTCGTGCAACAGGACAATGATCCCAAGCACACCAGCAAATCGACATCTGAATGGCTAAAGAAGTCAAAAATGAAAGTGTTGGAATGGCTAAGTCAAAGTCCAGACTTCCACACTGAAATGCTGTGGCAGGATCTTAAGAGAGCTGTGCATAAACATCAGTGAACTGAAGCTATGTTGTAAAGAAGAGTAGGCCACAATTTCTCCAAAATGATGTGAGAGACTGATAAACTCCTACAGAAAATGTTTACTTCACGTTATTGTTGCTACATGCGTGTTAGAATCTCCCTCTCGCTACGATGCTAGCAGAGGCCTGCGAATAGCGCACTTCCGCATTCCACGCTTCGTGCTACGAGGAAGAGTAGCGCAAGCATTATTCATAATAATGACTGTTCATTCATGAACTCTAGTTTTGTTTACTTTGCCATGTGCTCATTTGTTTTTGGTTTACGTCATGGCTCTGCCCCCGCTTCCTTATTGGTCCGTTTATTTTGGTTCATGTCCTGTATCCGCCCTTGTTCTGTCATTGGTTCTCCATTTATTGTTTGATTATTGTTTCCTGGTGTTGTGTGTTTTATCTTGTTTGCTTTTGATTACCGGTGTTATTTAAGCCCCTTTTTGTGGCCGCTTCCTCGCGGAGTATTAAAGGTAATTATATAGAAGACTACAAGTGAATCTGAGTAAAGATAAGGAATTGTTCATTCCGCTGTGTTTTGTGTTTTCCTCGCGTTCTCTGGATTTTGGATCATTGCCTGGTGATGTATTGGATTATTACCTTGCCTATGTGGGATTACTGCGGTGTCAGTTTGTGGATTAGTGTCTAGTGAATTTTTGAATTATCGCCTTGCCTTTTTGGAATTACTGCCCTGTCTTTTTTGTGGATCATTGCCTTGTTTATTTGTGAATTTTTGCCTGTACACATCTGTGGATTTTTTGGTTTGACTGTGTTCCTTTACTTTTGAATATTCATTTATGTTCCTAATAAACTGCCAGTTTCCCCTGCGAGTGTATCCTGCTTCCCTCCTTCCGGTTACGTAACAATGTGGTTCTACATGTTACTGAATTATAGGGTGTACTTATTTTTCCCACCTGGTTTCTGAATGTTGGTTTACTCTTTGGAAAAAACAATTACTACATATTGAAATCTGTTGTGGTTTTTATTTTTGTTGTTGTCACCAAAACATTGAATTGAAAGAGGGTGAACTTTCTTTTTCCCATGACTGTACGCTTCACAATGCAATGTTCCTACAAATCTTATTTCCTCAAGTATGAATGGGGATACAGTTCACTCTTGGTGGGAGTAACATATGGTCTCTATTGAATTTCAGAGTATTGAAGAATTTTGGAAACACTGGCCACAAGGCTGGAATACACCATGGGACGGAATGAGATGCCAGTCCATCACAGAGCACCATGAACACATACATTTACACAGTCATTCACACTAAGGGAAATTTAGCATAGCCAGTCCACAAGGATCTACTAGGATGATTTTGAGAAGTGGGAGGAAATCAGAGAACGTGGAAGAAATCCATATGGACACAAAAAGATGTGAAACTCAGCACAGACTCAGCACAGTTATGTTACTGGCTCACCACTGTGTCATCCTTATTCTGCTTTTTATACAGAAAAGTTTGAATATTTATTTAGTTGCTGGGGTCTCGTCCAGGGATGTATTACTCATCACCCAGGATACACCGCAATTCGGATACTATTCGGATACTAAGATAAATGAATGAATAATTGAATGAATGAACAATTGACTGTATTCAGTTCTGTGCTATCACTACTATCACAAGTTATGTGTGATAATACATAGATTTAAAAGTATCAATAGCAGTAAAACACTTGCCCAAGACTGACAGGTTTTATGATCATGTCTGTCCAAGGGTGACCCTGTATGCCAGGGATTTGAGGCGACTCAATCAAATATTGCACGGTCAAGAGCTTTTATACAACAGATTTATAAATATGAAATTTAAATTGAGTAACTGACATTTCAGACACAGTATGGCCAAATAATTTGTTTATTTTTGCCCCGCGAACAGAAATAGATACCGAAGAAGCCACACTCACTGATAGTGAACGTGATGGTGAACAGTGAAATGTCCCAGTGTGGTTATACTAAATATAAGCACAAATTAGTGGACCAAACTAACTGTTGTATAACTAAACATAAAGTGAGTTACAGCTGATTTCATCAGGGTGCTCGACAACACTCTATAGACTTGCGCTGCGATTCTTGTGCCTGTTAATATGGCGGGGATAGTGACATTTAAAAATAGCTAGCAATATAGGATAAAGCAGCATCTTAATTTTCTAAATTTATGTTGCAACCAATAAACAATAATCATCTGATGTCACTCATGTTCCCTATACCCGAGTCCCTTGAAAATACTGTGGAAAGTCCCAATAATTTCAATTTCAGTTCAGAAAAAATACAAAATCCTTGATTATAACATAAATAAATGTTACAGCTGCACCTTTTAAAATGAGGACACTTAATACTCTTAGGGTTGATTTCTAGAGTGTTGAACTAGTACTACAGTACCTACAGTGCCCTCCACTAATATTGGCACCCTTGATAAATATGAGCAAAGAAGGCTGTGAAAAATTGTCTTTATTGTTTAACCTTTGGATCATTTGTTAAAAGTCATCACAAAAACACTCTGCTCTAATGGATATCAAACAATTGCAAACACAACACAGGTTTATCAAAAACACACTGTTAAATATAGGTGTGCAACAATTATTGGCACCATTTTAGTCAATACTTGCCAAGATAACAGCTCTGAGTCTTCTCCTATAATGCCTGATGAGGTTGGAGAATACATGGCAAGGAATCTGAGACCATTCCTCCATACAGAATCTCTCCAGATCCTTCAAGCAAAGGTGGACTCTCCTCTTCAGTTCACCCCGCAGGTTTTCTTTGAGTTTCAAGTCAGGGGACTGGGATGGCCAGGGCAGGACCTTGATTTTGTGGTCAGTAAACCATTTTTGTGTTGATTTTGATGTTTTGGATTATTGTCCTGCTGGAAGATCCAACCACGTCCCATTTTAAGCTTTCTGGCAGAGGCAGTCAGGTTTTCATTTAATATCTGTTGATATTTGATAGAGTCCATAATGCCATGTATCCTAACACAATGTCCAGGTCCTCTGGCAGAAAAACAACCCCAAAACATTAAAGAGCCTCCACCATATTTAACCGTGGGCATGAGGTACTTTTCCATATGGCTAACTCTCTGTGTGTGCCAAAACCACTTCTGGTGTTTATTGCCAAAAAGCTCTATTTTGGTTTCATCTGACCATAGAACCCGATCCCATTTGAAGTTCCAGTAGTGTCTGGCAAACTGAAGACACTTGAGTTTGTTTTTGGATGAGAGTAGAGGCTTTTTTCTTAAAACCTTTCCAAACAACTTGTGGTGATGTAGGTGACTTCGGATTGTAGTTTTGGAGACATTCTGACCCCAAGATGCAACTAAATTCTGCAATTCTCCAGCTGTGATCCTTGGAGATTTTTTGGTCACTCAAACCATCCTCTTCACGGTGCGTTGAGACAATATAGACACACGTCCAATTCCAGGTTGATTCATAACATTTCCAGTTGACTGGAACTTCTTGATTATTGCCCTGATGATGGAAATGGGCATTTTCAATGCTTGTGCTATTTTCTTATAGCCACTTTCCATTTTGTGAAACTCAACAACCTTTTGCCGCACATCACAGCTATATTCCTTGTTCTTACCCATTGTTATGAATGACTAAGGGAATTTGGCCTATGTGTTACCACATATTTATACCCATGCAAAACAGAAAGTCATGGTTGAACAATTTCCTGTTCCTAGTCACCTAGGTGTACTAAAAAAAGTACAATATTTTTCTCATATGAATTCATAGGGGTGCACACCTATTTTTAACAAAGATACTTAAAAATTGCTGCATTGTGAAGGGAATTTTTAAGTGGTTTAGGGTAAAGATTTGGTAAAGAAAAGGTTTAGATGGAGGCTAAAGTTTATGATATCAGTTATAGTATACCAGTAATTATTGTTTAAAAAAAATGTTGATTCAGGAACGACAAATGATGTTGATCCAATAAGAAATCATACTCACCCGATGGCTCTCAGAACATTCCCAGCTAGATAAAGTCTTAACATGGAACTGTTTGTTGCAGAAAAATATACATGTTCAAAATAAACATTCTCAAAACACCCCAAAAAAGATTGCACATTTCAGAATCCAAAAGTTTTTAGAAGCAAAATGTTAAGAAAATGCTCTCCTAACATGACATTACTGAGTTGGTAACCATCTCCATGACATTCACTCTACCATTAGGAGTTGTTATGCTACAGTGGTTCTGAGGAATGTTTGGCAAACATTGCTGAAGCTAATAGTGATGAATGCAACGCACCGCGAGATACCAAATTGGCCCTACATTAGTTAAATATGGAAAGACCAATACGTAATAACAGAATTTATTTGAAGTAGAAAGAATGATCTGAAAAGATTACAAGATAAACATAATTGCATTAACCTTGGAATGAACTTTAATACAAATCAAAATGATGAGCATTATCACTGACTAAGTTCCTGGAAACAGTAGAAAGCTGTGTTTCTATGATTCTAATTTTGAGGGCTTGGTAAGAAATTTTGAGCTTCGGGGTTAATAAAGTAACAAGAGCAGAGGTCTTTTTAAAAGAAATGTGCCGAATGCTCTTTGCTTTCAGTCATAGATCTGGATTTCATTACCAGCTCCTCAACATGGGCCACTATCAACAAGAATACATATCTTTAGTTGACAATTAATGACTGAAATGATGGCCTGGGTTCAAAGTGAGTGATCCTGACACTGTATAACTTAAATTTCATTCTAACCCCATCACGGATGGGAAAAGTGCTGGGGAAATTATACTTGAATGTATGTAGCTAATGTATCAACACCTCAGTCAATTAAAAGGGGAAGTGTACAGCCAAAAATGTACTCAAGTGAAAGTAAAAACATTGCTACTTTTAAATGTACTTAAGAAGTAAAAAGTACATGTTTTAACTGATGAAATTAAGTTAGTCATATTTTCATGAGAAAGGCAAGTGTTAGAGTTCTCCTCCTTCTCACTACGCTGCTAGCGAAGGCTAATGAGTAGCGTACTTCCGCATTCCACTCCATTCATTCACAAACTCCGCTGGACTGATTCATCAATGACTCTCGTGTTGTTTACTTCGCCATGTGCTTTTGTTTTGTTTTATGTCATGTCTCCGCCTCCTTATGATCATTGGTTCTCTGTTCTTTTTTTTACGTCATGTCTCCGCCCTTGTTCATTCATTGGTTTTCTGTTTATTGTTTCCTTATTA
Organism: Cranoglanis bouderius; assembly: GCA_023630585.1. NCBI lineage: Eukaryota > Metazoa > Chordata > Actinopteri > Siluriformes > Cranoglanididae > Cranoglanis > Cranoglanis bouderius. The sequence goes on along the minus strand of CM042550.1, from coordinate 2,675,001 downwards.
GTTTCAGGTGTGTCTTGTTCGTTTTTCATTATTTATACTCTTCTTTTGTTCACTTCGGCGCGGAGTATTGAAAGTATATAGAGTAAGTTTATGTATGTGCTGCACGTTTGCACGCTCTTTGTTTATAGACCATAGACCATAGTCCATAGTCCATAGCCTCGTTATGTGTTTTTGTTTTATTCCGTTTGTGGATTCATGCCTCGTTATTATTTTGGATTACTGCCCTGCTCTTTTTGTGGATTTAATGCCTTGCCCTTGTGGATTATGACTGCTATGCGTTTCTGTGGATTATCGTTTTCTAATTTTGGATTATTGTTTGACTGTTTGCTTCCCATACTTTTGTGTTCCGTTATTTTTGGTTATCCCCATTAAAGTGACGTTTCCCTAGCGATTGCATCCAGCCTCCCCCTGTGTGTTTCCTAACAGCAAGTTTTTATTATTTATCTAAAACTGTTAGATGATTTTAGTTGTAAACCAACTACACTATTTTGAAACATCATATGAGCTCTATAAATTTGCTCGTCATACTGTATGCATGACTAAATTTTTGCACTCTAAATAGGTCGCTAATGAATTAATCAGAAGTAAAACATCATGTAAATAACCAATATTTACCATTAGCTACAATTACTAGCTACTAGGAAACAAATGCAAGTCTAACCTGCCATTAGCAAAGAAAGCTTAGTTTTGTAGTTTTTCTTAAAGATATAACCGGTTGCAAATGTTAGCAAATTAACAAAACTTACTTCAGCATAATTTTTCAAATTAGATGGAGTTCATGTCTTCTAAGGAAGAAAAGGAGATGGAATTTTTTTTTTTTTTTACAAGTCTTGGTTTACAGAATATTGGGACGTTTTGTAGGTAGGACCAGGGGTGCTCATCTTCAAATTTTCAAACACACAAGGCTAGCTATATCATTAAACATATTGTGTAGCATGAGAAGGTCACAGCCGATGACAAACTGGCATGATTCTTGGTGGTTGAATGTGAGTTCGGAAATGTTTGGATACTAAACTGAAATGATTGGATGTTAAACTATAATGATTGGATGCTGAACTAAGCCCATTTGATTGATATACAGCATGCAGACTTTATGAGAAAAGTACTCTGAAGGTCTACACAAAAATATAAGGAGTAAAAAAAATATTTTTTGCTTGGAAATGTAATTAAGTAAGATTATTCAATTTCAATAACACTCAAGTGAAGTATAGCCTAAATACTCCAAAATAATACTTACTGTAAGATAACAACAACGTACTACTGCTCAAGTATTTTCCATCTCTGGACACCATTATCATTGCATTGTTTTTCCCCCCACATTTAAAATGTCAAAATGATGAAGAATTGTGTTTTTCTTTACTTCTTTCTTTCTTTTTTCTTTTCTTTTCTTTTTTTTTTTTATTTAAACAATGGCTATACCATTTTAGGGGGCTTCTAGTGTATTCCACCTAGGCTTCAAACACCTAAATCTCACAACATAGAAAACATTTTGAAGAGACAGTTTCATTCATGTTTCCTTTTCTTCATTTATTTTGCTGATTATTTTGATGTGGTAGCTCCGTGGTTAAGACATACAGATTTACAGATCAGAAGGTCGTGAGTTCAGATCCCAGCACCGCCAACCTACCACTGCTGGGTCCTTGAGCAAGGCCCTTCACCCTCAACTGCTCAATTGTATGAATGAGATAAATGTAAGTCACTCTGTATAAGGGCATCTGCCAAATGACATAAATGTAAATATAAATTGTTTGCTTTATATTTGAAGTTAAGTAGGAAAATCTAGTCAACCATTAAGGTTACTGACCGCAAATAAGTCATATTAAGGATATTAAAGAAGAAGAAAGGATGGAGGTTCAATCTTCATGTCCTGAAATACTGCCCTTGACTATCTTTGTAAGATAAAGGCTGGTATACAATATGTCTTACACTGGAAAGTGACCTTTTATAGACACAAATTGTGTCCATGTTTAGAGTTGAATGGATGTCTACTGTATATCATGTGAATTTGTATGTGTGAATTTGAATATGCATTGTTTATGTAAACGTTCCAAAAACATCAAGCTTGCCGTGTTTATCTGGATTCATTTTCCAGGGTGCTCTAAGTAAGGCATAAAACACGACGAGGTGTGCTGTTTTATTTTTTATTTATTATTTAAGCTCACACCATGCTTTTTAACCATTTATATTTGCATTAAATGTTGTGGAATGTTCAAGAGACAAGTTGGTTGCCAAGTTGCCTAGCCTCTCAATCTTAAATAAGACAAATAAATAAATAAGTGCAGTTTAAAATGTTACAGAGAAATCAGAGGTTAAGAAAACTCTGTTTATTATCTTAGATTATGTGGATCGATCACCATATAATTCCCTGTGCATGATTTGTTACTTGAGAAACAATAATGCATTAGAATAAGCACATTTATATAAACCTCTGGTTTGCCTTGCAGCCAGCACAGAAGATTAATCTAGTTCTGACCAATCAGATTGGATAATTCAGCATTGCAGTGGAATAAAAGTGAGTAAATGTCTGTTCTTACTGAATTATGTGAACGTGAGTGTTGTCCTTGTTTGAGCCATGGAGCAACTGCTGACTGGAGGAAATGTCAGCTCCAGCACAATGTCATTTCTGTCTATAATCATGATCATGGAGACAGCTTCATTCAAAGAGAATGAACAGTTCAGACACACATATACACACGTGCAGGCACGAATGTACAAACCTTCAATTACTCTGTGTCCACCCAGTTGGGTGTCATTCAATCAACGGAAGCTGGCAGTATGTGGCAAACCGTTCTGAAAAAAAAAAAAAAAAAAAAACCTCAAGCTTTATTAATAAATCTCCACTAGTACAGTCAATGCTTATAATTATACAGTACTATAGTATATGTGTGCAAGTAGCATAGCCAATTTCCCTTTAATTTTATTAAATAGATTTCAAATCCATTAAGAACAGAAAAAGGTGCTTATGAGATTGCATGGCCTGGCATTTTATCTGTTTTTATATGTACAGTATATGGCCAAAGGTTTGTGGACACCAGACCATCACACCGATATTGCTAGGTTACATCACGATTCAGACTCCATTTCCCAGCAGACTCAGCGGCCTACAAACATGGCCGCCATGGACTCCACTTCCCACAACACACAGACATTCACACGCTCACAGTCACCGGACTTTTAATGACACACACCTGTTTGCAATCACACACCAATCACCATGCTCTATATAAACCTCATTCAGTGTTTGCTTCCCTGCAAAGTATTTGCTCAGTTGTCTTGTGTTCTGTCAGTACCAAGCCGTTGAGTATTGCTCTGTTTATTCTGATTTTGGTTTTGCCTGGCTTCTTGTTTCTGGATTATTGTCTTTACCCCTGGGATATTGTTTGCAGATCGCTTGATCCTGGACTGTATATTCACACTGCCTCTTGCCTTACGTTTTGGATTGGTATCTGTTCCTAATAAACTGACTTTTACCTGCACTTGCATCCTGCTCCGAGTCTGTATTCTAACACATATGTGGTACACGATTGTCTAGAATGTCTTGATATGCTATAAATTTATGATCTCCCTTCGCTGGAACTAAGAGGCCCAAACCTGTTCCAGAAATGACAGTGACCCTGTGCACAAATTGAGGTCCATAAAGACATGGTTTGCCAAGGTTGGAGTGGAAGAACTCAAGTGGCCTGCACAAAACCCTGACCTCAACCTGTTCACCCAATTTCAGTGTCTGATCTCACTAATGCTCTTGTGGCTGAATGAGCACAAATACCCACAGGCACACTCCAAAATCTAGTGAAAAGCCTTCCGAGAAGAGCGGAGGTTATTAGAACAGCAAAGGAAAGGCCAAGTTTGGAATGGGATGTTCAAAAAGCATGGGTATGATGCTCAGGTATCAACATACTTTTGGCCATATAGTGTGTATATAGAGCAAGCAAAGCACAATATGTTCTGCCACATAATCCATAATCAATCATCAGAAAAGAATAAAACCATTTCTGGTATTTACAATACCATAAGATCATTAATGCTCCTTACACACAATTGGTTCCAGCCCTTATCTAAAGTTTTGGGCTTTAAAGTTTTTTTTTTCCTCTCCTTCTTTTCTGGAAATAAGTTTGTGAGAAAAATTCGTAACATGTGCAACAGAGCAGATGGTAAAATGACACATGATAAATTCTCTCATTATTTCATTAATTACTTTTAAAAGCATTTCAGCCAAAAGGGAAAACATTTTATTGATATTATGCAATAATGGATGGAAAAGATATAGAACATATCTGGTGCCTGAAACCAGTAAAAGCCGGGAACAGCTTTGGGAACTGTCTCAGTACTACAATAAAGTGAACAATAAAGTATCCAAATATAATCATGGTGACAGATAGGACTATAAAACAGTTTATAGATATTAAAATGATGGCAAAACTGCACGAAATGATCATAATTAGAATGACGTTTAACAAACATAGTATAATTCTTAGTTGAATAATCCACTGTGTAGATAGCCCAGAAACATAAAGGGCTAACCCAAAAATTGCTTTGATTGCTTCTTGTAAATGCAAGATTTCATTGAGAGGGACACGTGCAGTGTTGATATGGGCTGGAGCTGTTTCCCATGATGCATAGTACATCCATGTGGTCAGCTTCTGCTAGATAGAATGTGTGCACGTCCTACTTGCTGAGAAATTAAACCCATAGACCTAGTGTAGTTAATTCAGTAAAAAACCAGTGTTATGGAGCATAATGAGTTTTAAATGGATTTTGCGTGACAGGCTTCACCATATTATTGTTAAGTAAACTCTTAAGGGCAGCAGGTGTCAAAGCAGCCTGGGAAAGTTTTAAAGGCAATGCATGCATACACACAAACTCAAATATAACATATCAGCCGTTAAGGATTAATATTTGATATTCATCTTTTGTGATGCTATATGAAATTATGTGAGACTGTATGGATCATTTACTGACCTTTTATACTGCTGATGAATGAAGCTGTTCAGGGTCTAAAGTGTGTAGTGTGAGCTAGCTGCTCTTTTATTTTCTTCTCGTTGCCAGAAATCATACAACAGCTGACATGTTAATGGCTCTGAAAAAGTACAGCTACTAATATCAGAACAGGGCTCTTACCCTGATAAATGATGGCTGAATGGAATATCCAGACTCATATTCCAGGCCAAAAGTTTAGCGTGTAATAAATTGCACTTAACACATAGATCATTCAGTATCCATAGACGGGAGACTTAATCGGACTTATTTTTCATGCTACCTGTGACCACTGATCAAAGCAAATTAATCATTCATATCGCAAGATGTAAGGTCATCTATGAGCTACATTCACTTACTGATACTGTCTTTGTCATAATGTTCATTGAATTCTAATGGTGAGAATGTAAAACACAAATCTCTGTGCTATCAGCGCTGAGTGGAAATCTGTGAGACATGAGACGTAGAACTGGGATGCAAGAAAAGCTGGGCATCAGCCAAAGTCAAACTCACAGCATGAGGGTGAGACAGATCTGGTTTAAGACAAACAGCTGGAGAGATGGAGAGAGAGAAAAAGCCAGGAAGAGAATAAAGCTACACACTGCATATTCAGACATGCTTGCTGTCTTAGCTAAACCTCCTTTAGAATCAACAGTGTAATGCTTATGTAAGCTTTCTTGCTTTGCCGTTTTACTGGACAAACACTAAAACAAGTTTATAGAACACTCAAATCTTTTTGCAACAAATACTACACATGTTACATACACACTTGAAAACAGGGGTCTCTGTAGGGTTGTAGGGTTCAGGATGTAGCCATTTAAACACAAGAAATCATTTTCATCTGAAATAGGTCCTTAGGGTTTACAGCTACAATAACAAAAATTTAATAATGCTTCAGGAATTAAGGAAGCTTGTGTCTGAGATATAGTAATGGTGCTGTGATGACCTGTCTGAAAAAAAAAAAAAAAATCATGCCATATAATAACTGCTTTATCCAACTCTTGAAGGATCCAGATCTTATCCCAGGAACACTGGTTGCAAGGTGTGAATTCACCCTGGAGGGGACACCAGTCCATCACTGGGCACCATGCGCACACACGTTCACAGAAACAGTCTGACAGTCACCAGATCTCAAACAAGTTGAACACCCATGGGATATTTCGGGCGGACATGTTAGACAGCACCCTCCACCATCATTATGAGAATCACAGAATGGTCATCAGAGATGGTTACCATAGAATGATGTTCATACCTCCAGTACAGTTCCAGAGAATCTATGCCAAGGTGCACTGAAGCTGTTCTGCTGCCCAAACATCTTACTGTTTTTTCCTTTGATTTGTATTCACAGTATATATCATAAAATCTCATTCTAAATATTCCTCTTAATGAAAACAACACAAAAATGTTCCTTGTTGCTCTATGGCAGAAATTGCTCTATGTTAGAAATTATTCTGCAGCAATGCAAACAAGCCTGTCCACCATATGAGAGCAATAACAAAAATCAACATTACATGATTTTTATGCAAACATGCAGTGTTTCTGTTCACTTTCCCAAATGGAGCAGAAACAGGTTAATTAAAGGTTTGTGCATTTGTGCCTGCATGTGCGTGTGTGTGTGTGTGACTGAAGCCGTCTCCATGATAGTGATTACAGACAGAAATGACTTTGTACTGGAACTGACAGGTTTCTCCAGTCAGCAGCTGTTCTATGACTTGAACAAGGACAACACTCACTTTCACATTTTTGATGTTTAGATATCTATAACACACAAGACATTCCACAAGCTGTGTGCATTGCAATAACAAGTAAGTTATTTTTCTGCCCTAAACATTTTTCATGAAATGAAATACTCAAAGAAATACAGTACTGTGCAAAAGTTTTAGGCACCCTATTTTTTTTAGTACAAACTTTGCTATAGATTTATTTTATTTATTTTATGACTTCTACATTATCAGGTCAGTACAAAAAACATTTTAGGTCACCAAACATTAGTTTTCTATCACGAAATTAAATTAATTTAAATTAAAGAAAGCAGCATATTATGTAAGAGACCACTTTTCAGACAAAAAAAAAAACACAATGAAGGCTGCTGGGTTTTGCTACAAAAATAAGAAGTGAGTGCGAAAGTCAAAGTCTCCAGAAGAACTGTGTCTGGTTCCGTAAGATGCTCAATAAAACTTACCAACTCATTTCCTTATAAAACTGCACAAATTGTACCAGAGACTACTATTTTTATTTTAATTGTTATATTTCTGTCACACCAAATATTGACTGTTTCATTTACTACTGTTTACTGCTCTCTACAGTATTTTATTTTATGTAGAAACATTTAATTTCTTTATTTTGAAGGCATCTTTGCTCTACAGCATTTCTTTGCATGTGCCTAAAACTTTTGCACAGTGCTGTACATTAAATATAACACCATGCACGTTATGACCCTAATTATGCATCAGGCTCAGCATATGCATCTGGCTGTACAAAGTCACAGCCAGTACTGGTCACAGGAGCAAATAATTTTAGCAAATACCTTTTTAATGAACAATCAGTTTGACTCTGATTCCCACTAAAGCCAGCTTAGTTTATTTTCTCCTGCCAGCACAATGTAACTGAAATGAAAAAGAAGAAAAGACTAAGCAGTAAGACCCAAGACATCTGTAGGAATTTAATTGTTCCTTTAAGTATATGTACAGGTGAATATCTACCATTCTGCTGCCAGAGATTTGGCAACTATGTTGTTTCAAACATTTGTTTAAAGTTATCCTTTATACCCTCTTTAACAGCGTCAACTTCAGGCCCTTTTTTCATTGTATTATCCCAGCTAGTGGCAGTGTTGGTATTAAACATGCATTAGAGGTAGCTGAATAGTCCTCTGAGGATGTCAGGACATCCAGGACAACAAGAGGATATTAATTTGCTATAATTGTAATCTGTGCTGGGAAGAGTGTATACATATAAGAAAAATATGGGCATTTTAAAGGTGCTTTGAATGTCCAGGGTTTATTCCAAAAGGCAGGTGCATCTCATGCTAAAAATACTATTAGCCACTTGTATTGTGGACAGCTTCACTGGTGTTTATTATTGATTTCATCTCTAACTCTATGGAAGCACTTGACTTTAAAACACATCAGCAAGAGTCATTTTTTCCTGTGAGAAGAGCTGAATCGTATAACAACCTACAGCATGAGAATTAACACAAAAAAAACCCCAAACATACAAACACATAGTGAGTCAGGCTGCTGGCACTGTACAGAAACTGCTTTGACAAACATTTTTATCAGTCACTCCAGGCCTCCAGATAAACCTCAAATAATATGAGTATGTCAAAGATTTTCTTTGCTTTGATGCTGGAAGTTCAGGCAAAGGAACAGACATAGGAGAAAAGTATAATATAACAATATGCAACATGGGTACTCTCAAGATACCTATGGTTTGACTTTTATATAAATAATTATCAAAACATCTTATTATCAATACATTACAATTATCACAACACATCCCAATCATTCACATAACAGGCCAAGAATCACACAACCACAATCACACAGAAATCAACAACCATACAGTATGGTGATGCTAAACACTATACAACAATTATTCATAAGCACTATGGCTACCATACATACACATATACAGAATGTAAATGTGAGTGCTTTATAAATGCGAGGTAATGTCATTTTCTTATTTAAAAACATGACCTATGAAGAAATGAAACCATTAAAAATGCATATGCAGTGAAATCTCTTGGTGCACCTTCACAGAGTTAAAACAGGATGCAAAAATAGTGGTGATAGCAGCCATTTTGGACAGACTCTGCAAAACGTTCCAAAGCTGTCAGTCATCAGTATAAGAAAGAACAAAAGAGCACTAAAGCTTATCTCCCTGGCCAGCCAGGCAGAAAAAAAAGAAAGAAAAGAAATTCAAACACAAAGGTCCACATTGGCTTTGATGAAGGGTATCGTCATTTCACAGCAAAACAGCATTTTAACCCTTTCTGTTTCAGCTACAGTTTTTACTGTTTACCAAAACAGCTAAAAGCTGAGAGGTCCCTCTTACTTTTTTTTATCATATACCCACAGAGACCATATTTCTGAAAAAGAAAACTGTCAAGGCTCCCCGTAGTGTGAAATTTTAGACAGAATTAGATTCTCATCTCTGTGTCATCACTATGCTTCAGGGAGTGCTCTGTGGTGCTAATCATTGAGGCCGATGGGCCTTGTGCAACACCAAAAGGGGAGACGGCTGGTGATCGGGCTGCCAGAGGGGACAGCGAGGGAGAGAAGCTGGGAGACATGGCTGCGGATGAGATGGAACCCTCATGGCTAATAGGAGAGCGTTTGAGGGTTGCTAGGTGTGGAAATGTCCTAGTGATAGCCGGCTTGGGTGGGACAGACTTGGCACCAGGGTGGGCTACTGATGTAATGAGAGGGGGTGGATCAATTCTTGGTTTAGGATCTGTCTTGATTTTAGGTTGGAAAGGTCTACGTGGGTTGTTCGGGGGTAGGCTCTCATCTTTAAGTCTGGCAATTTCTGTAAAAACACTGGCAAGAGGTTGGAACTGTGGGCACCAATTGAGAAGGTAGTCCCAATTATAGCTGCCTCGCAGCTCCTCATCACTAGCAACAATAGCTGTGAGAGAGCCATCAATTGAAGGTTTGCCATCCTCCGGAAAGCCATAATCCTTTGGGTGGGATATGTTCAACCCTCTGCCCACTCCAAGGTAGCCACCTCCTTCATCTCTGTAGACTGGAACTTGACCAGAGAGCATGGTGCCACTTAAACTTCCCAACTTCTTCCCTTTAAACCACTGGCTTGCATCTAGTGTCCCCGTTTCACCAGAGATGTCAGAGAGCTGGTCAGCATCCTGCTGTATACCTGAGTCAGGCCCTCGGGCAGAGATGTGCTCTTGCATGGAAGAGGTAATGCTTGCCACTCGTGGATACTCATTTATCATCCGGATTTCATCATCTTCAGCAGCCTCAGCTGATCCTCTTCCACTAGAGTGTGATGGATCCAAGGAGCCTCCTCTTGTGTAGGAAGCTCCACCTCCTCCCTGATCGCCAGCATACCCTGGAAGGGTCTGGTGATAGATCCTCTCCCCACCTGCTGATTTGGATTCATCTAACTGCTGCAGTGCTGTGTCTGAAGACGCTGTCCCAGTGTTCTGCCCTTTCTTCTTGTGTCTGGACTTCACTAGGTACAGGACCACAGCAATTATGACTAAAATGACTATTACACCAAGAGAGGCTGCAATAATGCTGATTAGGAGAATGTTAAAGTCAGTTGCAAGTCCAAAGGATGTGTTGGTGACATCAATACTTAACTGGGCAGTTGTAACCCTTGAGGTTTCTAAAGGACTATGAGCAATAACATCCATGGTCATAAGGCGTGCCTCCCTTTTGGAACGACTTTGGCCACTAGAACTACTAGCACTATCCACTTTGAGGTAGATCACACCAGTGGTCTTGTTGACATCAAAATATGGGGAGCTGCTTGGTAATGAGTAGAGCACAATCCCATCAACACCACCATCTTCATCACTGGCTTGTACCTGACCAATGCTCTGGCCCTTCTGGGCTCCCTCTGGTACCTCAAAAGAAAAGGTTGAGGAGGTGAAAACTGGATCATACTCATCTTCCCCTGTGACATAGACTTGTACAGTAACTGTGGCAGAGTTGTTACCTGCATCCATAGCCAAAGCCATGAAATGGAAAGAGTTCACCTTCTCAAAGTCAAATATCTGACGAGAACGTACCTCTCCTGTGTTTTGATCCACCATAAAGAAGTCTTTTCCTTGACTAGATCTGTCCAATATAAAATACTTCAGCTGTCCATAGACCCCAGTGTCATGGTCTATGGCATGCAGCACAGTGACTGCTGAATTAGGGGGCTGGTTTTCTCGTATGCTTGCAGTCATGGTCTCAATAGGGAAATAAGGCCTGTTATCATTAATATCTTTCACCTCCACATTGATAGGAGCCAGTGCAAAGTGACCATGACCGTCTGAAGCTTGAATAATTACTACATAGGAAGGCTGAGTCTCCCGGTCCAGAGTTTTCTGCAGGCGCAGAGCTCCAGTCCACTGATCCACTGAGAATAGGCCCGTGTCATCTCCAGAGCTAATGCTATATTGGATCTCTGCATTTGGAGCTGAATCAGGATCAGTTGCAGAAAGCCGTAAGATTTCACTACCGGCTGACGCCCCTTCACTCAGAGACACTACATACTCAGCACGGCTGAATGCCGGAGGGTTGTCGTTGACATCATTCACAGTAATAATAGCAGGCACACTGGAGCTGCGCTGGGGAACACCACGGTCAGATACCACAATGGTGAGGTTGTAGCGAGATGTTACCTCAAAGTCCAGCTGCTCTGCCAGGATCAGTGTGCCTACTGTCTGGAAGCCATGACCTTCTATGAAACGAACACTACTCTCAATCTGAAAAGCATTTCCAATATTCCCACTTACGATAGCAAAGTCAAAACCTGAGTTTTCCTGGGAGAGGTCACCATCCACTGCTTCCAGGGTCAGGATAGTGCCTCCAGGAAGCTGGTCCTCAGACACTGTGGCTCTGTATTCTAATTGATGAAACATGGGGGCATTGTCATTCACATCTGTCAGCTGGACTTGGATAGAAGCAATGGCAGATAGAGATGGCTTTCCTCCATCATGAGCCTCAACAACCACCCTCACAGTGGGACGCTCTGGGTCAAATGCAGCTTTTTGACTGATAAACAATGTGCCTGTAAAGAAAGCACATATTAAAGGTCTGTAGGTTTAATGTTAGAAATATCAAAATTGTAATATATTTGCCTTAAATAGAATAGATATTAATAATTCAACTCTGTACCATTACTAGAATCAATGTAAAAGCCCTCTTTAGTTGATGATATCAGTCGGTAGGTGACTCTTCCGTTTTCTCCTGAGTCCCGATCTGTGGCTGTTACTGTAATTACAGGAGTGCCAGGTGGAGAATGTTCTGCCAGTGCCACCTGGGAAGCCACAACAAAGCAAGTTAATATCTTCTCTTTCATTTATTACTCTTTTTCTTTTTTTCTCTCTTATTAAATGATGTCTTCCTAATATTGCTAATACAAGTTTGGAATAAACATGGATACGTCTTGGGATCTAATGAGTAATACTGGTGTATGGACTGTGAGACTGTGTGAAATCTAAATATTATTCACAAATGGTACCTGGTATAGGTCTTGAGTAAAGGTAGGCACATTGTCATTCACATCTTCCACCAGTACTGTCAGATTGGCGTCAGTCTGATGCTTAGAGTCTGAGGCTTTAACAGTTAGTGTGTACCATGTCTTCTCCTCATAGTCCAATGGAGAAGTCAAAAACACTCTGCCACTGTAGCGGTGGATTCCAAACTTGCCCTGTGAGGTTTTGTCCAGATACAGAGAATAAGACAGTGCTGGGCCCGAGTCAACATCGTTCCCGGTCACCATGGTAATCTCTGTGCCGATAAGTGAGTCTAGGAGATAGTAGAGACATAATATGCATTCAGTGGGTGTAAGAAACATGTATAAACACTTAATAGCTATCACATACCCACAGAGGTTCACGGAGTACAAATACATGAAGCAAGGTGAAAATAAAACTAATATGAAGAAGACTGTTTTGAGTAGAAGGGCAAAAGGCACATGTTTGCTCACTCACTTTCTGGCACTCGTACTTCTTTTGGCAGAGGGATTGTGGGACTATTGTCATTGAGGTCAACAATAATCACAGTCACAGTGGCGGAGCCAGCAAGCTTGGGGCTGCCACGATCTGTTGCCGTAATCACTAGTCTGATACAAAGAAGATAAATATTAAACGTCAACATCAAAGTTCAAATCTTCCTCTTATTCATTCTCAAAATGGCTATTATTTTCAAAAATGGTCAAAATATTACATTTAAGGTACACTTAAATTCACCAAAAAAACCCTGAAAAAAGCAGAAAATAAATAATATGTATCAGAGAAGATCTAAAGTGAAACCCTTCGCAAACACTATATGTGGGCTGATGAAGCTGAGCAAAAGAAGCATGAGTACTTTTCACAGAACACTGGGGGAAAAACACACAGACATATACAGACGAAGGAAGACTCACTTGGTCTGCATCCAGATCTCCCGGTCCATGATGGCTGCGGTGGTGACACTGCCAGTCAGAGGATCAATTTTAAACAGCCCGCTACGACCAGAAGACTGGATGGAATAGGTCACCTGACCATTCGGGCCCTGATCCACATCTTCAGCTACAACCTGAATAGAAATCAGGGAATTATTATTGTAATATAGCAGTATCCCAATGTCATCTTAAAATAGGACATTTCTATCATTTTGATGTAGTTGTAAAATATACACTACAATACATGTGTTATTGATCAGGATTTGGTTTATTTGTATGGAATAAAGATTAAAAAGAACACCTGAATAATTGGAGTGTCATAACCCTGTGCCTCATGCATGTACGCTATGTAGTTCTGCAGCTGAAAGCGAGGCAAGTTGTCATTGACGTCCTGAAGAATCAGGTTGACAGCCATGAAGGAGCTGGAAGTTGCCGTTTCAGCCTTCACCACTAGACGGAGTCTTGGCGTGTCCTCAAAATCCAGGGCGCTGGAGCTTTGTACCCAAATCTCACCTGTGTGTATCAACAGAAATGGCACCTAAACTACCTGCTATTGCACTCATCATGTCTCAAGTATGTGAATATACAGTCAGTTAGGGTTTAGTTATGTCATATTAGATATACAACAGTTAGTTCTAGTCCACTAATTCGATCGGTCGAGTGGCGTTCCAAGAGTGCTTATATTTAGTATAACCGCACTGGGATGTTTCGCTGTGTGTATCACTCCGCTCGTCTGTGTTCGCTACATAAAATTCCACTTCCTAGCTTGAAACGGTTACTACAGGAGTGTTAGCGACATCATCAGCAGACATGACAAATGGTACTTTTCAGGAATGTAACTTTTGACTTAAAATACGAAAGCTCATCAGATGAAGATCAAAAAGAAGAAACGACGCCAATTTCACTGAAAGCACCTTTAATGGGACTGTGCAAGTCAGTGTGAGCTAGCTATCCAGCTAGCCGATGTGCTATAAAGTGAGTGAGGCTTCTTCGGGATCTATTTCCACTAGCGGAGCAGAAATATTGGCCATATTGTGTCTGAAATGTAACTTACTCGATATTAATCTCTTATTTATACAGTAGAACTGTTGTATAAAAGCAATATCGCATTTGCAATCATGTGGTTATATTGAATATCAGCACGGTTGTGATTTCAGTATAATCGCACTCTTGCTCATGCAATATTGCTTAAATGTTCCATGGATAAACAAAATGCCTCAGCTTCACACCTACTCATTTAATGGTATTCAACAGAATTTGCAAAACATGCACTTTGACCTTAGAAAAGTATTTTTAAGGAAGAACCTACTGGATGTTATTATTACACAAGCTCATGTAAGAAGTAGGGATTGCACAACTACTAATCTTACTAGTCGACAAGTAATATAATAAAGGAGTCAAATTTTCCATTTTCCTGTTCCATAGTTAAAGCAAAAACTGTTTTCAGGACAGTGCTATTTTTATGCAGCTTTATTGTGCAGCAAAGAACATGTCAAATCACACTTCAATTAACAATCCTAACCAGGCTACAAATTAAATTTCTAACTTCTGTGCGATAGTATATATACCAGTATAATAAGTGTGCAAAATATTAAATCTGTGCCTCATATCACACTATCTAATCATGTACCAATCCCTAAATGCATTTGTGTAGACAAGCTGGTGGCTCAGCTGAAAACGTTGATTGGGAAACTGAGAGTGTGCAGCACAAAAGCTTATTATCGCTTAATGATGGATGGTGGATGCAATGTCTGCAGAAACGTCTAAAGGGTTTTTTTTGCCATGAGGAATTTCTTTAGTAGCACACATCTTGCCACTTAACGCAAAGTAATATCAAACTGGTAACAGCCCACAACCCAGAAATCTTTTTAAAAGACTGTATATCTCCTTACGGTATGCCTCACTGTTTTTTCCACTGTATTAGTAGACTAGTCTATACAACCCCTATTAAGAAGTAGTAAGAAATTATCTGGGCTGCAATGTTGCATTCAACCCCAAACTGACCTGTGCTGGAGCTGATGCTGAAGGACTGCTGTTTGTTCCCACTGAAGATGCTGTATGTGATGCCCACGAGGGTGCCATCCGGATACTGCGCCTGTGCCTGTGCCACTGCAGTACCTGAGGATCAAAGCAGATTGAAGCGCAATGCTGCAGTGGTGGTCAAGCTGACTGAATTTCAGTGCAGTGTTTTAAAGAAAGCATGTGCATAGACAGTTTGCTGGACAATCACAGTTTCCGTATCAAAGGAAAATATTTAAAGTTTGGAAAGTTTACATTTTAAGGACATTAGCAAATTCAGATTTAGTTGTTTTTTCTAATCAATTGAGAAAACACTGATTACATAAGCATGAGAATTTGTTTGTCTGTTCCACACTGAACTAACCTTTGGCTGCATTCTCCTGGATGCTGACGTCTCTGGCGGTACGGGAGAAGCGGATACCATTGTAGTTCTGTTCCTTTACATAGATGATCACCACCCCCAGGGAGGACTGAGGAGGGCTGCCCTGGTCCATGGCCTCCACAATGAGGATGTACTGGCTCTGGGACAGGCTGTTCAGTGCCTCAGTGGTTTGGATCTCTCCAGTCAGAGAGTTTATAGAGAAGCCTTGCACTGGTTTGGCAAAACGATAGAATACTGAACCATTGGCACCAAAGTCCTTATCTTCTGCTCTCATAGTGGCAACCACATGGTTAGTAGATACCTTCCTGCTGGATACATTGATTATGAGAGGATCTTGGATGAAAAAGGGTGCATTGTCATTCACGTCCAAGATTGTAACTGTGACCTGGGCCGTAGTGTTGTGGGGTGCAGAAGGGGACAAGTCGACTGCACACACTTGGAAGCTGTAGAAAGCTATTTTCTCTCTGTCCAATAAGGCAGCTGTGAGGATCCGACCTGTATCAGGGTCTATAGTGAATGCACCTCTTGCTTCTTTGCTCAGGAAGTACAGGATCTGACCATTCTTGCCCTCATCAGCATCATTGGCTGTCACTTCCAGAACTAGTGACCCAATAGCAGAATCCTCTGAAATGTCTATAGCATAGCTGCTACTGCTAAATGTAGGACTATTGTCATTGATGTCCAGCACAGTGACTTCCACAGTAGCTGTGCTAGTAAGAGAGGGGCTTCCATGATCCTGAGCAACTACTTCCAGAGAATACCTGTCTTTTCTCTCTCTGTCCAGGGGTCGAGAGGTGGACAAGGCCCCGGAACCTCTGTCCAGCTGGAAGTCACCACCTGGGTCTCCAGCTAAGATTAATAAAATTGGAATCTTAAAGGCTTGGTACTTGATAAGGAAAACAAATATTTATCCACTCCATCAAGTAAAAAAAATGCTTACTCCTAATACAAACGTATGGCAAACGTAGGTGGACACCTGACCATCACACCCATATGTGCTCATTCTAAAACCATGGGCGTTAACATGGGGCTGGTGCCCCCTTTGCTGTTATAACGGCTTTCACTCTTCTGGGAAGGCTTTCCACTAAATTATGGAGCATAGCTGTGGGGATTTGCCCATTCAGCCACAAGAGCATTAGTGAGGTTGGGCACTGATGTCAAGTGAGAAGGCCTGGCACACAGTTGGTGTTCCAATTCATCCCAAAGGTGTTCAAAAAACTTGAAAGTTGGGCTGAGGGCACTCGTGTTTTTCCACATCAACCTTGGCAAACCATGTTTTGGAGTTCGCTTTGTGCACAGGGGCATTGTTATGATGAAATAGATTTGGGCCCTTTAGTTTGGGGAAGGCCTATATGTGAGTGTGATGGTCAAGTGTCCACATACTTTTGGCCATATAATCCCAAATGTGGTATATATCATCAACCTCAATAGTGATACTTACCAGTTATCCTGTACTCCACTCGGCCACTGTCCCCACTGTCATGGTCAGTAGCTTTAATTATAAAAATCTCTACTGGGTTAAGGTTCTCTGGGAGCTCCAGACTGTATCGCAGCCTCCCAAAAGCTGGAGCATTATCATTCTCATCCAGCACTGTAATATGCACCTTGGCCTTTGCAAAGTTTGGGGGCATCCCTCCATCTTTGGCATACACTACATCGCACAGAAGAAATGTAACAGGAAACATCAGCATGACTGGCAAAGTCAACAATCCAATGATAACTGCATGAGGATGTCTTAATGTCTTAAAAACAAGAGGAACCTGCAGATTACCAGTTATGCTGTAATGATCCTTCTGTTCCCTGTCAAGGACCTTGGTAAGTGAAATGACACCAGTTTCAGGTGAAATGACAAAGCCTTCCACTGTCACGCCTCCATAGGATACGTGTCCATTTGCACCTGAAACAGTCATATAAAATCAGCTTAAATCTGAATTCTGCAATAAACTGAATGCAATTGTAAAAATGCCTTGCACACTGTGATTAGCTGGTTTGATTTAAGCACGTTGCGCATCTCATTACACCTTGGCATTTTTTCTCCACTGTGGCATGTTACTGGCAACAGGGTGCAAGCTTGCGTGCAGAGAGAGATCATTTGGTGCCAGCACTGTTTATTCAAGCAGTGGCCTTTTGCAGCAACCCTGGTTTTACGCCTTTAAACTTAGTCCATGGCAATAAAAACAGCCAGCACAAGCTCCACCATGTGAGTAAGAATTATTGCTGATTAGCAATAAACTACACCAGTGAATTCCTCAATCCTTAATAAGATATCATTAAGCTGAATGATTCAAACAAGGACAAAATGCATTTAAAAAGACAGTGAATTTGACCTGCTATCATTTAGTGCTTTAACAATAGACTGCATTTAAAGTAAAAGTTAAAAAAAGCTGCTAAGCTGCCCATTAAGACTAAAAATCCTCTCACCTTGGTCTCTGTCAGTAGCCGAGACAGTGAGTATGGTGGTTCCAGCTGGCTGATTCTCTCGGATTTGGACCTCATACTCACTCAACTCAAACCATGGAGCCTCATCGTTCACATCAATAACCTGGACAGACAGGACCTGAGTGGTGGAGTGCTGGGGTGTCCCGTGATCCTCTGCAACAATAGTGAGGTTGTAGCTGTCCTGCTCCTCACGGTCCAGAGCTTTGAGAATGGAAAGAGAGCCTGACGAGGCGAGGAGATCAGAAAGAAATGTGGAAATTGCAGAAGAAAATGTTTAAACAAATATTCATCGTTACTGTTAATAAAGTATTAATTCAGACAAAAATGAATATTTCTTTACAAAAAGAAGGTAAAACCAGAATTTAGTACACTACTGTATTGGAGACTGGGAGCAGTGTAGTTTAAGCTTTGTTTGCCTGAAAATTAATTGCATTATTTCCATCCCTTAAGCAATCGAAAATACACTAATATATTGACACCATCACAAAGTAAAAGATAAAGATATGGCTTTTTTTTCTCACTTACACAGATAGCTAACACACATAGTATCCTCCTTTCATAAGCACAGAAGACAGCATCCAGGAGCCAAAAGACTAAAAAGCCTGACTTGCTTGTCCACAGTCTGCAGAATCATAGTCATATTGTCCTATTTTCTACCTTTATATTGTACTCCTTGATAATAAAGCCATAATGTCAAGAAAGTGTTTTATGCTGGCGTTTGTCGTGAAAATATCTGAAACTGATACCCACATTTAGTCTCATCAGAAGGACAGGTGGGGGTCTCACAGGATAATAACACTCAGGGCTGGCTAGACTCTCTGTCTGTGTGCCATATTTTACTGGGTGTTTAAAGTGTGTGATGTCTGCGTGAGGCCGCTCCTGTATTTACAATTCACCAAACACTCTTTATCCCTAATAACATCTGTGAATATTATAGCAAGCTTCCCCTCTCATGTTAAAATGTTTTTGTGCTTGTTTTTACTCTGTTTTTGTGCTTGACATCAGCTCAAGTCCACAACCAGACCTCCTCCTCCTACTCATCCAGTCAAAACCTTGTTAAGCCTTAATCCCCAGTGTCTGGCCAATATCAGTTTATCACTGCTCAGAATAAACCCATTCTGGTATGTACTGCTACTACTGTATATACAGTAAGACATGCCTGACTTGAAACAGAAATGAAATAACAATTCATATTAATTTATATGAACAAATTTTGTGTAACATTGTTATTTTATCCCTACTAAAGCTCACATACTTGACTTGACCTGACCAGTCATTAAAATTAATTTGTGTATTCTTATTCCTACGTCTCTATGATAAAACTACTGTATCCTTTCAGTGATTTATCTTTTTGTTTGTCTATACAAGCTGCACACCTCCTTCACATGTATAAGCTCCACTATAATAATGAAAACATCTCTCACTATACTTTACTATACTATACTGTAATCCTTCAGTTTCGACACACTATAATAATGACTTTTACACTAGCAATCCACCAGCTAGCAGTGAGTATGAAAACACACACAGACATAGGAAGAACATCCGGAACTCTGTACAGGCAATCACTGAAGCTCAGGATCGATCAGTGGATTCAGCACCCGCTATGCCAAAAAGTGTGTTAATTGATGTCTTTTCTTTGATATTGATTTCTTACCATTGCTAAAAATATTGTAGATATACATTGATGGCCAGCTGGCTAGCCAAATCATTCATTACCAAGATCAAATCGAGCTAACATAACTATTACTAATGATAGTATCTGCAGTATGATGAATAAAAATTTCAAGAAAAAAATCCTTCCTGCTGATTGTCTTCAAATGGTTTTAATTTGCTTGGTGGGAGATGTTAGTAAAATGGATTGTGAGGCTCACCAGTGTTCGGATTGAGACTGAATCGTCCTGCTGTGTTGCCTGCCTGAATGCGGTAAGACACTCTGCCATTTTCTCCTTGGTCTGCATCACGGGCAATGATGTAGAGCAGCACAAAGCCCATTGGCTTATCCTCCATCACACTGACTGCTGTAGGGGAGCTGAATACTGGAGCATTATCATTCTCATCAGTCACAAAGATGCGGGCTGTGACTGAGCTCCAGCGCCTTTGACTGGGATCTGTAGCCGAGTCAGTTGCTCGGACCACCAGAAAAAGGCTTGAGGTCTCTTCGTGGTCCAGGTCTTGACCCAGGGTGAGCACACCAGTGATGGGATCAAGGGACAGAAGATCTGATCGATCAGGCCATTGCTGCTGGATAGAGTAGCGTACCTCACTGTTGGGGCCACTGCCATCCTTATCAGAGGCCTGAAACGCATAAATGGAGGAGCCTGGCTGCATGTTCTCAGGGACAACAATGGTCACAGGATCTTCAGGGAACTGTGGTGCATGATCATTACTGTCTTGCACATTGATATCCAGCTGGATCACATGACTGCTTGGGGAGGCCTTTGAGAAGTCATCCACCTCAATCTGCAAGGTGTAGTGTGCTCCCATTTCATAGTCCAATTCTCTGGCCAAGTACACATCCCCAGTGAGACGATCCAGCATAAAATTGCCATCTTGATCAGTGCCACCTACTACAAGATAAGTCACCTGTCCATCAAGCAACACATCACGTTGGTCATGTAGGTGCACTGAACCTATGACAGATCCCGGTTTGGTGCCCTCCATTATGTTAAGTGTCATTGATAGGGTGTTCGGTTTTTGTGGAGCCCTCGCTGAGCCAGAAACCTGTGGATTGAAATGAAGACAATTTGGAGTCTGTCATCAAAAACGAGAACATACCATGTCACTGATGGTAAGTGTTACCATCTTTACCACTCTTACATAGGATCCTAGTGATACAAATTTATACAGGTATAAATAATAATAAATAATATATAAAATATTGGTTCCTCAAGGGTTCTCTGACCAAGAAGAGTTCAAACATTTTCTCAAAGGGAAACATTATGGTGTAGGATCCTGCATAAAACCTAAAGGGTTCCCCTAGACATTGGGTAGTCAACTGGAGGACTGTGGTCTGTATGCAGACCATGCAAAGTAGTTCAGTGGATCAAAATACAGTATTAGATCTGATAAACATGAGATAAATGGCTGCAGTTCAGTGACTATCATTTTCTAAACATAGCTCTAAACGAGCTCTGTAATGAGACAGACTGCATTTTCCCTTTTCACATAACCAATTCAATATCATTTGTGCAAACTATTGTACTGTATCCGTCTGGAACCATGTTCAATATTTCTAAATAGTGCAGAACACTTGTAGGTCCATGACCTTGCATGGACCTGTCTGGAGAATAACAGGATTGAGCTACAAAGAATGCAATCTACTTGTGATGAAAACAAGACTATTGAATATAGATGGCCATATTTATCAAAGTGTATGAGTGTGAAAAGATACACATGACAACAGATACATGTTTGTTTGTAACCAAACTGGAACTGAAAATACTGTTCATTCACCAGTTTAAGGACACACAATCATAGCTCATTGTCTGTCTAGTTGGTTAAGAGTGTTTAGGTGTGGCGTATTTTCTGTTAATTAAATGCAAAGAAGCAGTGAATTATCACTGTTTCAATGAAGCATGACAGCTGACCTCAAGTATTTAGCCTAAAAGCTAGCATCACTCAACATAGCTTCGGCGCATTTAGATTTTAATAGCACTTTTTAATAGTAGCTTGTAGTGTATGGCTTGTTAAAAAAAAAGTCGACAATGAAGACAAAATGTCGGAGATGGAAGAATGGACAGAGAAGAATGTGTTAGTTTAATGTGTTTGTGTTCTGTTTAAAGCATCTCTCATCTGTGCGCCACTAGTCAAAATGGGCAATGTGAAGCACTACTTAGTAGTACTAAAAGTAGTAATTTCTTGTAAGCAAGACATTTCTTGTAATTAGACCTTTAAAAATTGTAGTTGAATTGGTTTAGTTGAGTTGGATTTATTTAGTTTTTCTAGATAAAATAATTGGGATTTGAACTTGTTATCTTGCATCACTGAGCTGGGAAAACAAATTTCTACCTAAGCCAAAAAACTTTAATGGATCAATAGCATTAAACAATTCAAGGATTAGAGAAAAATGGGTTCTGACGCCCGTTTCTCGCTTTGGTCAGATCCTAAGCACAAGCTGTTATTGCTGTTATTAGTCAGACTTCTCAAATAGAAACCTAGAAGCACATTCTGATTCAATTAATCAATTCACAATCTGGTTTATGACATCCTATGGGAGAGACATTATTCTTATTCCTCTTATTATTATTATTATTACTGTGTACCAATGCAAGAAAGGAACACTCAGTATTTCCGTATTTATCAAATTACCTAGTTCAAGAGGACTCTGCATCTTGTAATGTCATAGATTGCAACTTTACAAAATAAATTACACTAGTCACCAAATTACTCCATACTTTTATTTCAAAACACTATGTTCCATTTACTGTCGACATTAGGCTGCAATTAAGGTACAATGAATCCATCTGCCACATAAAAGCACTCATGTGCTCATTTCCTGTCGCCTTTGAGCAAGCCTGGAAACGTACTTAAATGCTTTCTAATGATAACAGGTGAAAGCTTTCATACTTAAATCCTCATGAAAAGCAAACAGACTTCTCGGACTGCTGAGCAACAGAGGAGTTTTGGAATGTCTATAACGGCGTTACTTAACATTCTCTAAAATGCAATGTACTGGAACGACCCGATGCGCCTGTTATTACTCGACTGTTATGTGGAATATTATGTTGATGTTATTGTGGTGAAACCTTATCTAGTGTGAGTGTGTCCATGAGCGCTACCGTGTGAGAAGGCTGGAGGTTAGCGGCTCTTTCTGTCTGATCAGAGCAGGCCACAGCTGGGCCCCATCACGGGCCATCTGGGAACACTTGATTTAAAGGTTCCTCTTTTTTTTTTCTCTCCCTTTCTCTCATTCTTTGGGGGAA
Source organism: Cranoglanis bouderius (assembly GCA_023630585.1). NCBI lineage: Eukaryota > Metazoa > Chordata > Actinopteri > Siluriformes > Cranoglanididae > Cranoglanis > Cranoglanis bouderius. Next base: position 2,652,144 of record CM042550.1, on the reverse strand, counting down.
AAGATATCGCAGGCAAGCACTCACTCCACAATTAGCATCCTATTCCCTTTTAGAAATTAGATATGAGAAAAGCACTATGGTTCATGTACGCTCACTGCCTGCCAGAAACACTGCTGTTCAGCATATTCTGTGGGATCTGCACACTTCTGAGCAGATATAAGAACAAAAATAGCGTACTTTATGGAATATCAAATGACGCACGTGTGCACTTCACACCAGTCTCTGTGGTTGACTGCACTCTCTCATTTGGGTTTGAATTACAGGATCTGGTGCTGAAAGGGGAAGTAATGTTGACAGTTTTGTTTTTGAAGCTCTCTGCTTCACCCAATTCATCCCACAACCATGATACTACAATTTTATACATTTTCTCATCCTCTCCTTACAGAAGGAGTAAGTATATGGACGATTTCTATATTTTCAGTATACTTGCTGAAAATGCTGATAAGCAGTTTTCAACATTTTTTTCCAATAGTGCACTGTGTAGTGTGTTAGACTTTTTACTCATTATGATGTTTGAGTGAGCACAAATTTTAATCCCACTCTGTCACACAGAAGTCTAACCTGTATGCGCAGGATGCTGGAGATGCTCTGAGGTGGTGCACCACGATCCGAGACAGTTACAGTTAAACTGTACTCAGCCTTTTCAGCTCTCCTCAATGTGGAAGCAGAACGCAGCTCTCCTGTGTTAGGATTTAGAGAGAACCGTTCTGCTCTGGAGCCTGAAATACAAAAGAAGAAATGACTGCAAAAGCTTTTCTTGGAAAAGAGACAATGACTTTCCGAATTATATGTCATGAATCTACACAAAACATCCCGTAATTTTTAAGTGAAGAGGGAAAACAAGGTTATATATATATATATATAGTACTGTGTATATAGAACCAGCCACAGTTCTTCTGGAGACTTTGACTTTCACACTCGCTTCTTATTTTTGTAGCAAAACCCAGCAACCTTCATTGTGTTTTTTGTCTGAAAAGTGTCTCTTACGTAATATGCTGCTTTCTTTAATGACATACAAACATTTTTCTGTAACATTTAATTTTGCGCTAAAAAAACCCTAATGTTTGGGAATCTAAAATTGTTTTTTGTACTGACTTGATAATGTAGAAGTCATAAAATAAAAAAATCTATCTAAGTTTGTCCTAAAAATATAGGTTGCCTAAAACTTTTGCACAGTACTGTATATATCTCAAGCTTTGAACATCCAGTGGAGCACCATTACATTTATTTTTAAAACAAAAAAGAATATGACACAACTGGCACTCTGCCTAGAGGAGGTCGTCCACCAATGTCAGTGACAGAGAAGTGACCAATAGCCCAAGAATAACTCTTATGCAATCACTACTTTTTAATTTTTTTATTTGTAATTAATTTGAAAATAATTTTGCAAACTATATAGATTTTTTCCTCCTACTAAATCCATTAAATCCATTTCAGGTCCAGGTTGTAACACATGTTCAAGGAATACTTATGCAAGGCACTGTATTATATTTGTGTAGCTGTATACTTTCCACTAATGTAGTGTTATACTTTCCACTAATTTGCAAATGCAGTTAATCAGTTACATCTGGAAAGACTTTCATTCCAGAAACAGAGCTCATACTGAAGAAGCATTGCTGGTTTACCAGATAATGAGTAGAATATCGTGCCATTCTCTCCTTCATCTGGGTCTTTAGCCTGCAGAGTTCCCAGGAGTGAGCCAGCAGGCAGACCCTCCTGCACCTGAAATACCGCAAACACCACACACCCAATGGTAATAAATCCCACATGACTCCACCAAACATGTATGCTCCTGTATCTGCAAATGTGCTACTCTCTATTCATAGCAACCCCCAAATAATACAATTACTCATCCTTATTCAACACTCATATGACATTCAACAGCCATTTTGTTACAGACAGGCTATATAATTGTCCTTCATATGTCTATACTAATTCTAAGCCCGGCGGCTCTCACTTGGATAATCAGCTCCCTGCCAGGCAATACGTGACTGAGGAGTGGGGCGTTGTCATTCTCATCCAGCACAGTGACATGGGCGGTGCCTGTAGCACTCCGAGGAGGAGTGCCTCCATCCTGTACTACCACCACAAGCTGGTAGCTGGACTGGTGCTCACGATCCAGAGCTGCTCTGGTACTGATCTCGCCTAGAGAGAGAGAGAGAGAGAGAGAGAGCACCCCAGAGACATCACATTTTAGTGCCTTTTTATTTGCAGAGGAGCATCTAAATGTTAAAATGTTACAGTAAAATAAGTTGTATTGAGTAGTAAATCTAACCTAGTATTCACATCAAACATGACACATAAGCTACACATTCTTTACAAACGCTACATGGTTGCGTACCCTAAAGCACTAACTGCAGGAAAAGAGCAAAAGTATTCTTTGTTTTTATCCAAAAGTAATACCCATATGTACAACAGTGTTAATAGAATATTGGGAAGTGAGGAGTTTCAAAAGAGTTCACTTAAAACAGCATATTCATGCTAATTGTGGTTCCCAATGTTGGTGTAATCGGTATCATTAACTGTACCATACTGCATGTAGCACATAACATTGTATATTATGATTTAATCATAGTTTACAAGAAAGTATTTGGGAAAGAAATTAGGAGTGTGTGACTTGAATTTTATGTTTCACACAGGAGTGAAAACATTCAGACCAAATAATAAGCAGCTGGGTGGATGGGGTAATGTTTTGACATGCATTAAATGTGTCTTATGGAGTTGGATTGAGACCTTGGTTAACCCCTTCTTACTATGAACTTATTCATTTTAAAACATAACATTTTGTAACTACAATTAATTTATTCAGTAACAGAAACTAATTGGAATTGTAAGCTGTTACAAGAGTACAAGAGTCTGAACCCAAAAGTATATCTGTTCTGTGAGACACATAATGTCAATCCCTCCAGGATTTCGCGATTTTGCAATCACAGAAATTAACGCAAATTCAAGCAAACTCCACAATATTCGGAGGAGCTTGCAATTTTTTAAAAGTACCGCAGATTTGGGCCAAGATGCGTCATGTGAGGTCATTGCAACATGAGTACAGCTAAAAGGTCTCATTTACAAACAAACATCACTGAAAAAATACCATGCAAAACAATTTCGTGCAATTGCAGTTTCGCTGATTATTTTTCCGCAAAAAAAAAGCACAAAAAACTCTGCAAACTGTGTCGCAAATTTTGAAAAAAGGAGCAGAAAAAAACCCCTCTGCAAAATCCTGTACAGACTGATATGAGATGAATGAATAGAAATGCTTCAGAAAGGCTTTTTGTATAAACAAACTAACTGAGTAGAAACCTTGATAGTATCTAACATGAAAACTTTGTGTTGAAGCACCCTACATTGTCTTGACTATAACTTGGATACTCAAAAGGGACTTGTGAGTGAGAAGTTGATTGCACATAGATCAACTGCTATAAAGAGATGATGGTAACTGTCGCATAACCTGTTCTTAGCCAGGATGTCCTGGTCAAATAAAATTAAAGGAGGCAGGAAAAACAGGTAAGTTAACCAAAGTTATATTCCTTACTCTCATAATCTTTTTTAACTGAAAAAAAAAATTGACTGTATGAATAATAAGCTTTAAGATGAATAACTGAATATTAAGCAGGGACATTACGGAGTTTTATCGACCCTGAGCTTGGGTCACTGTCTGCGTGGAGTTTCACTTGTTCCCCTTTTATCAATGTGGGTTTCTTCAGGGTTCTCTGGTTTTCCTTCCACCATCCAAAAACACGGCAGTAGGTGTATTTGCTACTCTAGGTGGGAATATGTGTGTGCATGGTGCCCTGTGGTGGACTAGCATCCTATCCAGAGTGTATTCTATGCTCGGGGGACAGGCTCCTGATTCACCACCACCGTGACCAAGATAAAGTGCTTAGTGATACTGAATGAATGAATTAAGGAGTTTTAAGCATTTCTCTTCTCACCAGTTTGAGAGTTGATCTGGAAGTTGCGATCAGTATGCAGTAGTTTGTAAGTAAGCCGGCTGTTGAGTCCAGCATCACGGTCAGTGGCTGAAACTCTCCCAAATCCTGTTCCTGAAGGCAGGTTCTCCCTTACTGCCAGGAAGACCCTCTCCTGGGAAAACCTTGGTGAGTTATCATTTTCATCTGTCACAGAGACCCGCACAGTGGCACTGCCAGTTTTCTTCAGCTGTCCCCTGCCTGAGCTGGCCAGTACAGTGAGCATGTAGATGTCTTTGGCCTCTCTGTCCAGCGCACTCTTCACAAACAACCACCCGCTGTCTGAGACAATACCAAACCCTGCCGCATCCCCATCAGGCCGGAGATGGTAGGACAGTGGCGTGGAACTTGAGGAGGAGGCTCCATTTCCACCATGATCCCTACTCAGGGCACGTACTTGCAGGAAACGGGTGTTCAGTGGTGTGTTTTCCTTCAGCTCCACACGATAGGTCATTGTGTCAAACACTGGCCCCTGGTCATTCTCGGCCTGTATGTGCACTACAAGAGTGAAGGTGGCGCTGAGCTGAGGGGCGCCACCGTCCTTGGCCAGCACCAGCAAGTCGTAACGAGGAGCACTCTCATAGGAAAGGCTTCCTATCAGGCGGATTTCACCACTGCTTCTGTCCACACTGAATGTGCGCTGGCTTTCAGAAGAAAGGAGATCGAAGCTCAGTTGCCCATTGGCTCCTGAATCGCGGTCCTCAGCCTTTACCCGGTAGACAATAGTTCCCATCTTGGTAGCTTCAGGCAGCAGCAGAGACTCTGATGATGAAGGAAGGAAGGTGGGTGTGTTATCATTGACATCAGTGATGGTGATGCGGACCAGTATCTGGGCAAACACTGGAGGGGAGCCGCTACGAGCCTGGACCTCCAGCTCCAGCGAGGGCCAAGCCTCATGATCCAGAGGCAGGCTGGTACGCAGAGCTCCTGTCTCTATGTCCACAGTGAAGTAGCCTTCTGGATCACCAGAGGAGATGGTGTAGGAGATGTCCTTACTGGCTCCTGGAAGAGGAATGGGGGAGAGATATACAGTCAGACAGACAGGCAAAATTATGCATGCATACAGTGGTAATAACATCAAGTACCTACCCATGTGTTACGCATTAAGATATATGCAGAAGAAATATCAAACACTCACCGTTCCTGCTGTTAGCAAACACCACCCCTACTTCTGTGCCCCTCAGCACATCCTCAGGCACAGTGAAGAAGTACTGCGCCTGCTCAAAGACGGGGGGCGCTACAGAGCCAGCCACAACACTGATGTTCACTCTGGCATTAACGGGCACTGTGAGCCCACCTCCGTCCAGTGCAGTGATTATCATCGTAATGACAGAATTGGCCTTTCCATGCAAGGAGCGTGAAAGAGAGATCACCCCTGCAGAGAAACAAATGCCACATAGAAAATGCACACCACACAGAGGTCACTCATGTTATTCAGTGATAACACTGCTGAAATATACAGTAGTAGTACTAGTAGTACTAGTAATAATAATAATAATAATAATAATAATAATAATAATAACAATGATGATGGTGATGACCGGAGTCATTAATGGATATACTTGAATTATGAAACAGCTACTTGTTGCTGTACAAATACTTAATAACTACTGATGCTAACTAATGCTTTTTCTAAATGTATCATCATGTATCATCAATGTCACATCATGAGCAAATTATACGTATAATAAATAACTGCTTCATCATTTAAATGTAAATGTACTAAATTTGCATACAGCTCATTAGATTAGATTCGACTGAATTAGATCAGATTCAGCTTTACTGTCATTGTATAGAGTACAAGCATGAAGAACTGCAAATAGCAAAGTAGCACCTAGTGATGTAGTGCAAGAAAGAGACAAATGAGGCAGTAAAGTGCAGTGTCAAACAGTGCAAATGGCATAATATACATGATATAATCCAAGACAGTACAGTGCAATTGCACATATTGTAGGTGCAAATAGAGTGGTATATACTGTGAGTGAACATGTATCTAGTGGCATGAGTGAGTGGAATCCAAGACCATCCATTAATTTTATCAATAATTATTAATTAATTAATTAAAAATGAAACTGATTCATATCAAGTATGGATTATACGTTGCTAATACATTTTAACAAGTAATAAGTTATTTGTAAATTTTAACAATCAAACACACAAACCTGTGTCCTTGTTAAGTGTAAAGAAGTTGGAGCCTCCGCCAGGCACTGTGCGGTATGTCACTTTGCCATTCTCTCCTGCGTCAGGGTCTTGGGCTGATACTCTGATGACGGAGGTTCCTGGAGCGCTCTGAGAGCTCAAACTGACTGCATAGTTTACGGGGTAAAACATGGGCCTGTTATCATTAATGTCCAGCAATGCCACATTCACATAGGCAGATGAGCTCAGGCCACCCTGAGGGACAGAAAAGTGGGACAAAAATGTGAGATGAGTTATTCTCCACTGATGAAATATCTGAGGAGAGTTACTGGGCTTGTAATTACATTTCCTTCACCAGCTCCGTTTTATGACTGCTTAAATAATGGAAATGGGAACCGTTACTTATTGCCTTCATAAAATGTGTGTGTGTGTGTGTGTGTGTGTGTGTGTGTGTGTGTGTGTGTGTGTGCGCGCGTGCTGAACTGATTAAGAAAGAAAGAAAGAAAGAAAGAAAGAAAGAAAGTGGTTGAGTGTGTGTTACTTGTATATGAATGCATTTTACTGATGTTTTATTTGAAGAGCTCATGGCTGTTGTTCCTGGCAGCAAAAAGGGGACTGTACTGAGCACTGAATCTGACAGCTAGTTTGGGAGAATGAATATGATCTGACAGCACAAATACACATTTGTATTTTCGGAGCCTATATGGTACCAAAAAAAAGAACAAAAAAAAATAAAAAAAATACCCTGCTATTAGTTGAACAAGTCAAGGAAAAATGTTACTGGACCATTAGTATTAGCAAAGGACCAATCAAAAAATATGCAATAGTCCAAACAGACAATTAAACTGCATTTTGTATCTATGTAATGAATCCGTATGATGAATGAGTATTCTGAATTTCTCACTCACCCCATCAGTAGCGGTGACTGTGAACTTGTAGCTCTCAGATCCCTCGTCTCGGTCGAGGGCTGCGCTAGTGCAGATATGCCCCGTCTCTTTATTAATGCTGAACACTGATGGAGGAGAACTGGAGGGTCCTGATACTATAGAATAGGTTATTGCACCAAATGAACCTCCATCAGCATCGATTGCCGTCACCTATAGAAAACAAAGACAAACAGATATTTTATTAGTACTACAGTCTGTTAATACTTACTTAGATGGATAACATTTACTTTTGAATTTAATTAAACTGACTCACAAATGGTGAACCAAGCTTCTTTTCTGGCCTAATTGTTGTATTGATGTTACACAAATCAGAAAACCATTTGCTTTCCTAGGCACCTTGCCTCTTCTCAGTACTGGCACTCAGACAGTATTTCAATCATGCATACATGATACAAACCACTTAAAAGATGAAATGCAAGCAAAAAAAGTCCACAGCTTGGCAAGGACCAATCAGGGTCATTATCTGGACTGTACAAAAACAGGACAGGTATCTTGAATGTTTCCCTTGCAGGAGGCACAGTAGGATTTTTAAAACAGGGAACATTGTTTTGCCATGGAACGACTTTTATCTGTCCACCAGCTGGGAGAAAGGAAGCCTGAGTTTACAGCTCAGGTCAGGTCAAACGCATCTGCCTTCCAGAAGTTTCCTTATAACACCAAACTCTGCAAAGGAGATTTGTTTCTCTTCAGATATCTCTCAGTGTAAGCTTATTCTAGATTCAAGCATGGCAAGTTAAGGTCAGACCAAATTGCAAGATGACAGATTTCTATAGATTGGGCTTAGCTGCTCTCAGATCAACAAGCTAAAAAATCAGCTGTTGAACAAGGGGAAAGGTTGATCAAATCTATTCCAAGCAGTTGTGTGAGTTGTTGCACACCCCCTGACAGCTACACATCACCAGAACATGGCAAGGCACCAGACATCAGGTGCTATCCAGAAGGTTCTCAAATGGAAAAGTCATGACCTCTTAATGTGTCTTTCTGGCCTCTGTTCCTGATGAGCTCAGTAAACAGAATTACACTGGTGGTCCAAGAAAGCCCTCATTCATCATTTTAATACATGCATGTAGTCTCAAAAGCCTATAACCCAACAAAAAGTTTCCTTCAAAACATTAGAAGGAAAAGACTTTTCACTCTGCAAGGTCTGTTTCTCGACAAATGTTTTATATGTTTGGCTTTAAAAAGCAGCTCTATAACTTTGCTTCATGTCATTTACACCAGCAGTAAAACAGACTTTTCTATAAGATCTTGAGACTTTGAAATCTGGCCAAAAAAGCAGAGGTGAGGCAGTTCGTTCTCATGATACTGCTGTGGATTTCCTCATCCACTCCAATATTTATCTGGATTAAACTTTCTCGAACAGTCAAGAGACTGAATGTTGGTCATGTAGTGTAGGTCTGTGTGCTATAGAGTAGAAACAGCAGTTCTATTTTCCACTGCACCAACTTCACACCTGTTACATAGAAAGCCAATTTTACAAAGTTTTTTGGTTAATTTATATACAGATGAGGATAAATGCTGTGTGTGTTTAAGTAAAACTGTGAAACCTTCAACACATTCTGAATGGAAAGAAAAGAATGTGGTAAGAACTGATGGCTTCACCATGCTATCCAGGTGATAAGTGTTTAAGAGCACAATTCATTAAAACCAGTCAGCTTTCAACAGCCATAGACCATTGAAAACCCTCTCTCTTAGCACAAATAAGACTACCATCAGAGATTGTTATCCCAGCTGCAGATATCTTCACCATTACCACTTTGCCTTATTTCCTGAAAAGATCATTTTGAGTGTAACATCTTCTGGATGGATCTGTTATCTTTTAGCTGTCAGTGTTCCTGGAATATTTACGTAATTTAGGAAGTTCAGGCATCTGTGATATTAATTTGGGACACTGCACTGACCAGGCCTGAGAGTCAGTTGTCCACAAAGGAAAGCCCAGTGAGATTCAACCTGTCAGAGGATGACCTCGGAATTATTTCTATATACACCAGAATATCTGGATATTTTCTTAGAGATGGGTGAAATCATAACTGATACAGTATCAACACCACTTGGGAAGAAAGAGGAAATTAATAAAAGGCTTCACTGGATGGCTCTTTTTGAAAAAGATTCCATCTAGACAGTCATCCTAGATCCCTGTGACCTTGTGGCTTTGTGGGACAGCCTGTAAAGCTTTAAGGTGCTAGATGGAACCATTTTCTCTAAGAGTGTATTGGGAATTTAGTGGTTATAATTTGGTCAGGTGTGAGGGTAATGGGGCATGATGGCCAAAGCTGGGAAAGCTTGGGTTACAACCAGTGGTGGATTTGAGTCATAACTTAGAGCCCCTTGGGGTGCAAATGATAAAAAGAATTATTACGAGTCAGTGCTGAGTTGGGACCCTTTGGAGGAACCATGCAGACATCCTCAGCTGCAAAGAGACTGTCCTGAGTCTGACTGGAGGAAGAGCTTTATGCTTTAAGCTTTAATGAAAACTCTAAGAGTGATAAAATGAAAGCCAACACAAGGATTTAGTCACAGACAGCATGCATGTTACCATGAGTGCTCACTGATGGACATTAAACAGTCATGGCTCAAGAGTCTAGCTCCAGCCTCAGTTTATTACAACAGTGATGAGACAGGGCTTCTCTCATTAATGCTCTTTGAATTTCTCATTCGTCATTCAATCACTGATGAAACATGCTTATTTGATTGGAGAGAGAACAAGACACTGACTCCAGGAGAAATGTCACACACTCATCCACTCATCCATCATTTCCAGCACTGCTACTACATCTGAAGCATTGTGTCCAGAACAGACAGACATTCTCTTAAGGTCATTTAGTTACACTCTAAAAATGCTAAGACAAATGTAACCCCATTTGAGTCAATTCTGTAACCCAGTGCTTAGTCAATAACAGAACACACTTTGGATTAATTTGACCAAACACTACTAAGCTATGTGTAGAACCCAATGTGCCCAAAACCTGACCCACTCACAGGTCGATTTTTAACCCATATTGCATACAATTAAAATGTAACACTTAAGAACAAATAAATACATTTATTTATCACCTAAACACCACAAAACAAAACAGATAATCCAATGAAAATTACACAAACTACTATGTAAAGAACAAGGCAATAAATTTCTCTCAGTAGTGTCTATAGAGAGTCTGACTGAATTTGTTATTTAAACATGAAGAAGTTTTGCCACAGATGATGGTTTTCCTTAGCTCTACCTGATGGGAAAAACACACCATGAAACTGACATGACACCAGGGTCCAGAGATGTGAATCAGAGTGAAACCACCAGGTTAAACATGTCAGGACAGTATTGTAGGTAGGTGATCTCTATCAGTTATGTTTCATTTTGACTTAGATGAAGTCCTTTCCATAACGTGTACATAGCTGTACTCAAAAAGTACCCCTAGTCCCTTAGTTGTAGGTAGATAACTGGGTCGTGAGCCGAGGAAGCATTTGATAGCTAAACATTATAATCATCTATGACCCCTCAGAAGTGTTAGCAGTGAGCTTGTGCGTGTCCATTAAGCAAGCTTATGGTTTAATTACATTATTTTAATTGCTAAAATGATCATCGTCTTTGCATATTGCCAGCTGTAGCTAACTGCCCACATGGCGGGTTGTTATCATGTTGGACTGTAATGCCAACCCAACCATTAAACAGCTGTAACCCACACTTTAACATAATATGAAATAATCCTCTACAATGGCCCAATCCAGCGACTGAGTTATTTAAATAAGTGTAAGTGTAGGGTAAAAGCAGCATTATAAGAAATCTGAAAATCTACTTAGCCTTATATTACAGTGTTACAGATAAGGTGGTTTGAAACACTGGTTTGAAAGTAGAGCAGTAATTCTGTCTGGATGAAGGCATACTCCTACCATTGAGACCCATTTGTTCCTGAGGTCAGACTCTCTGCAATCGCTCCCAGGAAAGCACACATACCACTGTATACCATAACTCAACTCTTTCTTTAGGTCATATGTCTCTCATGAGATGTTGAGCAGGGCCCATACATATTAAACACCGTGGTACAAGTAACAACTCAGATCCTGATTTTATTATACACATCGAACTGATTACCATTGTATGATCTGGTAAGAGCTGACTTGCAGGTGCAGACTTTCAATCCACACTCTCAGAAATACATTTCATTTTAGTTTCAGTGTAGTTATTCAGAAGTAGTTACTGAATAATGTTTAAATATTAATGACTAAATAGTAAGTCGGGGGATGGGGTGTTGAAATCCAGCTCAACCTAAACATGATGTGCAATGAATGTTTGCAAGTGAGTGATTTTATGCCTTTATCTCTTGAACTGAATGTGTTTAACTACCAATGTGTCTTCCTAAATTCCATAACAGTCATTTAGCTGACAAGAGCTTATAAGCACTTGTGTAAGTTATACAGTCACAAACTCAGTGAAATGGCCAGAAGCCTCCCCGGGTTTCTGTCATTTGTAAGTGTTCTAAATGGTTTGTTATTACATTGGTTGTAGTGCGTAACATGTGGTCTAAATGATTAATCCTTGGGTTTATCTCTTGATAGCATCTAATGTCAAGAAGCTGAAGGTAAAACGTGTCTGTACTTTCAATAAGAGGCTTTTCTCTGGTTAAACATTGGGGTATTAGTTTCAGACGCACAGCACACACACTACGTTTATCCATTAGCTGGAGTACAAATGTACAAACAAATTCTCTCAGAGGATAGAACGGATTCATTGAGGCAAAATCTTATTCCAGTTCAAAGTGAATATTGCATGACCTTACTATTGTAAGATTCTATAAGTGTTAAAAATAAATAGGAGATAGAACCTTATAATACAAAGGTCAGGATTAGTCCTAAGTTTTAATGTCGGGATCTGTGGACGTTTTCACACTTGACTTGACCAATTGTGGTGTTATTTGTTGGAGTTGTTTCTTTTTGGAGGTCTTCTTTGTTGGAGGGGCTCATAATCATTAATTTGCTTTTACACAGAAGATTTTCTCCGAACTGTGGATGTGCATTTTTTCATGACGCTGTCAGTGCAAGGCCCACAAAGATCAATTAATTACAGTGCTCCAGTCCTATGAAAATCTGGTTTTATATATCTATAAGGCATTCTGTCTCTTCTGGTGACCATAACAACCTTTTCCCCGCCATCACAAAATTTTAAATAGGACGTAACCTTACTAAATCATCCAATCGCATTACTCATTCATGCAGCACCAAGAGCGGTTAGTGTCCACACCTGATGCGGACCAGTTCAAGCCCCAGACAACTGTTTTCAAGAGGACCAGGGACTGATTCTCTGGACATCTCTCAAAAGTGTCCAAAAGTCTGAGGGCAAATGGATCCCAAGTCCACAAAAAATGCTAGTGTGAAAATGACCTAAAAGAATTAAGAGGACTTAAGAGGATTGTTTATAACAATGATGTAATTTACAAGAATGGCAGCACACTTCAGAAGTAAGGGACTATGAGTGGATTGAGTCAAGATGATCTTGTCTATTTTAACAAATTCCAATGGTACTTATAGCCACTTAAACCCCTTAAGTTCACATTTGTGCGAATGGCATAGCTAACAGAGGACATACAGTATTTTATATATGTCTATACAGTATATACAGTACACACTGCATATGGAAAAATATAGATGTAAAAACAACAAAGAGCAGTTAAAACACAAGACCTGTAAAGCTAAAGTATCCATTTTTTCCTATTTGGAAAAAAAAAGGATACTAAACCACTTTAGCACTAAACACCAAAAAGGCCTGACTTAACATTTAAGATTTTTCCTTTTAATGGTCAGTCCTTAGTGAGCTGGGTTAAAACTGACATTTAATTTTTCATTCAGTCTTTTCCAAGTCATGAACCATTAAGTGACCTCATCTTATATCTCTTTGTTAAAGTCTCAGACTTGGTATTATGTAGTAAAAAAAAGACAGATCATCAATGCTGTGAGGAGTGATAAATGAAAAACAAAAAACAAACAGCATTCACTTTTACTATAGTCCGTAGTAGAATATTCTCCAATATATAAGTACAGACTACTGATCTCAGTCATGTCAGTGGTAAAACATTTAATTTTCATAATTGCATTTCCTGAGCAAACATGCACTAACCAGGAGTGACTCATAAACTGTATTAACTGAACACTGAGGTCTTCAATATTGATCTGAACGGAGGAATTATGATACAATAAACTAATAATTGGGTGTACCCCTCAATGGCTCAACATTTATATGCAAGGGTCATTTTGGGTACATTTTAGTAATTATTGCTTGTGTTGTATCCTGTTTTAATAATAATTTTAAGCATATGATATTATATCATGTGTCAACAGCAAACTATCACAAGAGTTGAAGCAGCATGCCTATCAAAATAAATAAATAAATAAAACACCAAGAAATGGCCCTACTACTAATTTGCATTATGATTAGTAGAGTAAGAAATTTGTAGAGAGTAAAGAAAAAAAAACACCTTGTAATATAAAATATGGTACACTTAAGCTGTATTATAGAATCTACTTTTCTGTGATACGTCATCCTTCAAATATAACAAATTTACTGGTTGTTCTCTTATTATAAAAAAGTTATAATAAGAGAACAACCTCCTCCTGAACATCAGCAAGACAAAGGAGTTGATATTGGACATCAGCACGAAGCAGGAGAGCAGCTACAGTACCAGCCCCTTATGATCAACGGGACCCCAGTGGTAAGAGTGGACAGTTTTCTGTACCTGTGTTCATATCACATGGTCTTGCCACATCATAACCGTGGTGAAAAAGGCCCGACATCGTCTTTACCACCTTAGATGCTCAAGAGACTTTAAACTGCCTTCTAAGGTGCTAAGGAACTTTTACACTTGCACTATCGAGAGCATGATGGGAAGCATCAGAGCCTGGTTTGGGAACAGCACCAAGCAAGATAGGCGGGCTCTCCAGAGGGTGGTGCGATCAGCTGAGCGTAACATCCGTGCTGAGCTCCCTGACCTCCAGTCTATCTACAGCAAGCAGTGCTGGACCAAGGCCAGGAAGATAGTGAAGGACCTCAGCCATCCGAACAATGGACTCTTCTCTCTGCTGCGGTCAGAGAAGCACTTCCGCTCCCTGAAGGCCAACACAGAGAGAATGAGGAGGAGCTTCTTCCCGCATGCCACTGGGAACAACACCAGGACAACACCTAGGACTAGAGCATGGACTTGCTACACAACACCCACACCACCTTCCTTTAATACATCTTCTATTCATCCACCTTCAGTAACCACTTTATCCTGTATTTATAAATATTTATCATATATGCGGACAATTTAAAGACAACTACCTTAGCTTAATGTTGCACAGCATTACACTGCACAAATAATTGCACATATCTGCACTTTATACCAATTATAGTCAGACTGCTGTTGTCACTCATCCTTATATCCTACGTCATATTTTTATACTTTTGTAAAAAATACTTTTTATATACCTTTCCTTTGTCTAACTGTATTCAAGTAAATTCTGGTCTATTTAAATTCTATTTTATGTCAAGGACAGTCGTAAACAGCATTTCACTGCACGTCGTACTGTGTATGTGTGTGACAAATAAATTTTGAATTTGAAAGGTAAGCAATGGGAATAAGCAACATATGTCAATGTGCTTAGATAATTACAAATCTTATATAGTTGGATTATGCTTATTTTAATGATAATGGTAATGGTATTTGGTAAGCAAGAGGTCATGGCATCACAAGAATGACACTCAAGCAGGCTGAAAGGTGATTTATTACTTGCAGAGTAAAAGTTATTGGCAATCAATTTCATTTGCCTCAGAGAGAAAACAATAGCTCAAAAGGAGAGTGGCAGACCAGAGACTTTCAATGCAAACTGATTAGACAAAACAGACTTCAGCTGGTATTTGTCCCAGCTAAGGCAATGTATCCACTGGTAAAAAAGTGCAGTTTGTAGCAAGACTGAATAATTTGTTATGTAGGAAATTGAACCTTAAAAAGATTTACAGACTACATTGTGTGTACACTATTATGAGGTGCCCTTTAGTGGTTAGTCTATAAAGTCAGTGTACAGAGAGGATGTTTCTTTTTCCCATAGCTTTTGTAAAAATGCCATAGGACTCTTTTATATTTTATGGGCTTGTGGGATTTGTTGCTTCTGTCAAAAAAAACCAAAAAAAAAACTGCCACATATTGTGTTCTTCTTTGAAGTAGTAGTAGTAGTAGTAGTCAAAAGCTACAATATTGCTTCTTGCTACCAAGTTGAGGGGAAAAACATATGTATACAGAATGCTGAGGAGTATGTGCATTAAAGATAACTTTGTCTGAACTATTGTTTGTATAGATAATAGTACTGGCGGATTACATGTCACTGCTAAAATGTCACTTAGTACAACTTAAAATAATAGTGATAGAAGAATTTCTGCCTTCTGTCCTACTTAAGCATCTGTGTATTCTCAGTATTGCTCCTTTCTTGCTACTCACAGGAAATGCTCAGTAGTGAGTAGAGACAAGCAGTGGTGTTATTTGATTGTTGGGATGGAGCCTTGGGACCAATCCAGTTAATTGCATGATAACTAACATCTACTTTAGGCAGGCTCAACACACAACCCTGTACAGACTCGCCAATGCACAGAAATGACATGTAAACAGCCACTAGCTACACATTAACTGGTCCATTCACAAAATATACAGCATAACCACCGTCATAATGCTTAACATGATTAACATCCATTATAATACAACCCTGTTGAATTCTTGATTCTGATTGGACAGAAGGTGTTGATTGGTCACAATTAAATATAGTATTCAATTATGTTGGCAGAAGTTCCACATAGTCATAATTATTGTTTTTTTAAAATGTGGTTTAGTGAAGTTTTCTGTGCGGAGATGTTTATTTGCATTTTTGGAAGGAGTCTCTAGTGTCAGCGCTTTGTAAGTCTTCAGACACAAGAAAGTCTTTAGAATGGAGTTGCTCTGTAACAGTACAAGCTACATTTTATTTGTATTATTAAGGTCCAGAGAAAGAAAAATAGAGAGTCTGGTGAAAGAATGACTGTTTATAGCTGCTGTAACATAAGTGATTAAAGAATTAACTTGTTTTGCAAACATTCTACAATATTATATGTATCTATAAATGGATAAAACATGCATGTTGTACTTTATTAAATAAAAATTGTTAGTGTTGCCAAATTGCTGTAGTATAAAAGGAATAAAACACTTCGGATCATGTTGTTAATGCCACCCGATCTTTGACTATTTTCAGCATGCCCCGCCATGATTCATTCTTTACTATTTAAGTGTAGTCAAGCACATTAATTTCTCCAGCATGATAAATACAAATCTTGCTTAAAATCTGGAAAATGTAACTTTACCTTAATAGTGGTCATTTATGTTCCTCTTTGTCCCATCGCATGTTATTCAACACCATATTATTCTGATCATTAAGTATTGATTCCTTCATTCCTATGGCTTAAGGATCCGGACTGGAGAAATCAATGGATTTGGTGAGTTATACATCATGCTGACAGTCGCCCATAACAGCCGACAAACACTTAAGCTCATTCAAGATAATTACCTTTAGCCTATGCAAATAAATGCTTTTCTTGTCCATGTCTAAACCCATGACAAACCTAAAATGTTGGATGTTTCACACAATTTCCATTGGATAATATTAGCATCAGGTGAAGGATATAGTGAGATTATCACAAGACTTCTGAAAAAGAGCAGAACAGGAGCTGGAGTAACTCCATAAAATGCCCTGGTCTTTCATCTCAGTGCTTTTACTGACCCCAGGCATCAGAATAAAGGAGATGAAGGGAGGAAGGGAGAGAGAAAAATGGAATAAGACAGAGACTCCAATAGTATGAGAGACTATAAAAAAAACAGCACTGTTAGAGAGGAGAAATATAAGCCCTCTAAAGCACTGTTGTCATTCAACAGACATTCCTCATTGTCTCCCAGCTCAATTACATGGCTGCCCAAAATTGTATATTACATTATACATTCCAAATTGGAGCCTAATCACTGCCGCAGCATAAGCAACTCAATCATATGGCAGAAAAGAGTCTGTGCAATGCCTGACATCTCTTCATTTACTGGAGTCAGTGGTGGTGCAGATGGGGATGAAACAAAGGATGCGGAAAGAAAGAGGCAGAGGAGGGGGATTGGTGAGGAGGGGACTGGGATGAAGGACCAGTCAAGCGTGGAAGAGTAATGTCCATAAGGGTATATTGTCAAACGCAAGCAAATAGACTTGACGCTGCTCCAGAAACCAGCAACACATATCTTTTACCCTGTTTACAGTACTGCACACACACACACACTCACCAGCCACTTTAATAGGAAGACATGTACCCCTGCACATTCATGTAATTATCCAATCAGTCAATCATGAGGCAGCTCCTCAATGCTTAAAATTATGTAGGCAAAGGTGAAGATCTTTGTTTATTATCAGAACATCAAATATTAGAACAGGGAAAAAATGGGATCTCAGTGACTATGGCATGGCTATTGGTGTCAAGTCGGCTGAAACTGCTGATCTATTAGCCAGATAACAGATTCGTTAGCTAGCTGATATATTCACAAATATATTAAAAATATATCAACATGGAACATGTAATGTGGAATAATATATCACTGAGAGCTGTGTGTGATTTTGGTAGTGCTGTGTTTCTAAATAATTGCTCTTTTTACCTGTATTAAATGATATTTTATTTTTGGTAACCTTATCTTAACAAATATTCCATATTTGTTTATATGAATGAATGAATGAACGATGAAGCTGAATTGGATGTATTGTGCATAAATGTCACTGTCTGCACAGTGCAAAACTACATCTCAGCTCAGCAATGCCTGACAGTAATGTCAAATCAATGCTAATGCAAATAATTCTAACAGTATTCATTCATTGATTCATCTTTAGTAACTGTTTTATCCTAATAAGCATTGAGGTGGATGCAGAGCCTGTTGGGAGGCGAGAATACACATTTGATGGTACTGCAGTCTATTGCAGGGTACCATGCACACACACATTCTATGGGCAATTTAGTTTACACAATCCCTCTATCAGTAGGAGAAAACCCATATGGACACATGAACATGCATATGGAGAAAACCCATATGGAAAGAACATGCAAAACTCCCAGGCTCTAGATTAAACAGGGGAACCCGAAACTTTGAGGTAGTAATGCTATGGCACCATATTTTCAAATTTATTCTCTAATGGTTTGTTTTACTAAAAACATCTGTCATGCATTTTGAAATCATGGGCCCTGCACTTCTCACTGATTCTCCTTGCTCAGTCCGAGTCTGGGTCTGGTGATGGACTGGAGGTGCATAAGGTCAGGGTCGGCAAGTCACCAGTGTTCTATCTTAACCTATGACCCTTTGCTTTCTTTGGTGCTGACATGCTTTCTCTGTGTCTCTGAAATGTGTGATCCATCCATTATTAGATACAATGAGGAAACAGCTGTTATAACAGACACACAAATGCATAAAAAGGGACACTAAGGATGTAATATGTTCAATTAGTCAGAGGTTAATTTAAGCAGTGATGTCAATCACCATATTCATGGAGACACTGGGTTTCACAGGACCCAATCTAATTACAAGATCGATGTTTCTAATATGCAAAAATCCTAATTCTACTATAAAAAAAATAAAATAAAAATTAAAAAACAACAACATTTGATTCAGTGCACCAATTGTTATCTGTCCCAAACCATTACATGATACATCAACTAACCAACAAACTGACTTTACTGGCTAACATGTTAAGCAATAAAAGTGACCATAAAGAGAGCGAGCTGAACCCATGGAAAAAGTGCATTCATAAATAGAACTACAAAATGATGACCTACTATCAGGATCAGTAGTTCCAGTGATGCACATTTAATATATATATAATCACCTTGTGTAGGACTCAAATATTACTTTTAAATAAGGAAAAGCAAGTGTGTAAATGTGGAAACAATAATCAAAAAGGCAAAAGCAAGCAGTTTAACTCCACATCATGTCTCATATGTGGTGGTCTGGGAAAACCCACCACATGGCGCAATTTATTTATTTTTTTTATAATTTCCTATATATATATATAGGATATATATCCTACATATTGTTCCAGAAACTATGAGCTTTCTTGAACTGAAATGTTTAAAAGCTTTTCACTGCACGTCGTACCGTGTATGGCTGTGTATGTGTGTGTGTGTGTGTGTGTGTGTGTGTGTGTGAGACCAATAAAATTTGAATTTGAACTTGAAATGTGTTTCTTTTTTGCACATATACTACATATACCATCTAATTAATTAATTATATACAATTTTAAAAACCTGGTTATCTACCAAAATTGAAAAAGGAGAAAATTGCATTTAAAGATTCTACTGAGACACACCAACACATAGACTGTCTAAATGCATGTTACATATTGATTGCATTGTAATTAATTTAATATGTAATCAACATAATATAAAATAATCTGACCACAAAAACCATCTATCTTTATATGTACTGTTATATCCACCTTTATTCGTAGACTTTTTTTCTAGATTTAGATTTTAGAGTTGTACTTTGCACTTTTTTGCACATGCTATCTTGGGGAACCTATTCCCTAGAGTACTAGCTTACTCTTACTGTACATTTCTAATGACTTTGCAACCTGTGATTAACTACCCCTACATTTTAACTTAGTGAACAGTTTTTTTCTGTTTTTTTTTCTGTTGTAAAGGTTTTATATTATTAAACCACGAGACAGCAATTATGCATTCTAATAATAATATAATATAATATAATATAATATAATATAATATAATATAAGAAAGAACATATCCTTCTTATTCTTGATCATAGTGTTTGTAGACTAACCATCCACTTTATTAGGAACACCTGTCCAACTGCACATTCATGCAGTTATCAGCCAATTATGTGGCAGCAGCACAGTGCATAAAATCATGCGGATACAGGTCAAGAGCTTCAGTTAATGTTCACATCAAACATCAGAATGAAGAAAAAGTGTGACATATGTGACTTTGATCGTGGCATGGATGTTGGTACCAGATTTGAGTATTTCAGAAACTGCTGATCTCCTGGGAATTTCAAACTAACAGTCTCTAGAGTTTACACAGAATGGTGCAAAAGACAAAAAACATTGAGTGAGTGACAGTTCTGTGGGTGGAAGCGCCTTGTTGATAAGAGAGGTCAGAGGAAAATGGCCAGACTGGTTCAAGCTGCCAGGACGGATATAGAAACTCAGATAATCACTCTACAACTGTGGTGAGCAGAACAGCATCTCCACATGCACAAAACATCAAACATTGAGTTGTATGGGCTACAACAGCAGAACACCATATTGGGTTCCACTCCTGTGAGCCAAGAACAGGAACCTGAGGCTATCACGAGCACAGGTTCATCCAAACTGGACAGTTGAAGATTAGAAAAAGACCAAGTGATTTTTTTTTTTTACTAATCTTCAGACCAGTCTGGTCATTCTCCTCTTATCTCTCTCATCAACAAGGTGTTTCAGCCTACAGACCCTCTGCTTACAGGATGTTTTTTGGTTTTTGCACCATTCGGTGTAAACTCTAGAGACTGTTGTGTGTGAAAATCCCAGGAGATCAGCAGTTTATGAAATAATCAAACTAGCCCAAAAGATCAGCAGCAACCAACAGCAACCAACATCCATGCCATGGTTAAAGTCACTGTGATCACACTTTTTCTTCATTCGGATGTTTGATGTGAACATTAACTGAAGCTCTTGACCTGTATCTGCATGATGTCATGCACTGCACTGCTGCCACATGATTGGCTGATTGGATAACTGCATAAATGAACAGGTATACAGGTGTTCCTATTAAAGTGACTGGTGAGTGTGTAATGAGTTAAAATTCACATAAAATCAGCATTTAGCAAAATCACTAACACACTGTCAGTACTTAAAATAACTGATTTTAATCCATAGTTCTATGATGTCGGCAGTCCTGAATTTGATTTTCAACAATGTTTAATGCACAATTCTTTGTGCTTTTTTAAACATTCTCTTTGACAGGTTTAGCTTTAATGCTTTGCAGCTTTAAAGATCCATTCCAGTAGTTGACTTCTCAATTCATGCTCTGTAAAAGACACTTTCTTTTGGCAGACCTGTAAAGATCCAACATCCCAGGTGCACCAGACTAGCCAATCTCTTTCACGATCACAACTTCATCTTTCCCTGGTGTGCTGTTTGATGTGTACCAACGATACACTGAGCTAGCACAGAGACAGTGCTAATAATGAAGAATAACCAGCAGAGAAATATAACACAGAATGTAAATTCGCTGGACGGTTTTGGATTGCTCTGACTGCATGCATTAGGGAGAGTAAAAGCAGTTAAATAACAGAGCAGGTCAAAGAGGGCGCACACATCAAAGAGACATCAGCTCTTGAAACAGAGAGGGAAGAACAGTTCCTCAATAATCCCGCTACGACTTAAGGATCTGTATAGGGAATGTACTGTATACTGCAGTGAGGGTGAGAGAAAGGGCACGCAGCTTTTGGCAACTCAGACAGGAACAAATGCTGTGCAAGAGGAATAAAAAACATAAATTCAGGAAGAAAAAAATGGCGGCGGGGGCAGGTTAGAGAGAGAGAGAGAGAGAGAGAGAGAGAGAGAGAGAGAAATCCTTTGAGATCAGTTTAGTTTTAAGACCTTGAAAAATGCCTCCGCATAGCCTTCCCAATGCATCTAATGGAAGCCATATTGGATTAGGCCAGCATGAAAGCATATCACGGCCTGCAAATCGTGACGGGAATGCCATGTGTGAAGAAACAAATCACAATAAATGCCTGCCAATTTATAGCTAACAACCACCTCAGCTGCCTAAATCAAGGAATCACGCTCCCTCTGCGACATTAACTACACTTTGTATTTTGTAAGGGCACAATGAATTGAAACTAATCTTATTTAGTGTGTTAGAACAGTGATGTTTGCTTAGCTGTGGCGTGGCTCTTCTTTACCAGTGCTTAAAAATCAATATGTTGTCCGGCCACACGTTTTACCCAGATGGTTAAATGGTGAAAATCCCAAAACACAGTGAAGTGAGTCAGGGTCATGACCTGTTATAGCACTGTGAATATAAATCAATGATCAGCATGAAGCCTGATGGGTGAAACAGAAACAGATAGTGAGGTGGAAGGAGGGATGAAGCTTGACAGTGTGTGAGTATGTTCTCTTCATTGTGAGCGTCCTGATCCGTTTTTGCCTTTTAAAATCCTAATGGTCATTATTTTAATGCAGCATAATAACATACTTTATATCTTACATCAGCATGTTTTTCAATATAGGAAAATTAATAGTACAGTATATATAAATCCATAAGAAAACTGAGGCTTAAGAAAGAAAATGTTGAGGACAAGTTATTATTTATGGAAATCCTCTCACTCAGAATTTGAGTTATGGAAAGAGCTTTGGGATATGAAGAGAGTTGTTGAAAGAGAATTCCAGATCCAAAATAATCAGACCACATTCCAGGAAGGCCTCTTCCACCATCTCGCTCTTCAAATATACAGACACATGTGAAAGAGCGAGAACTTCTGCAACAACTGAACGCAATTCCGTGCCACTGACACACATGCTGTTCCTAGCACCTTAGGAAAAGAGGGGAGCGTTACAATTCATAAAGCACCTGTTGCATCCAGAGCAGTACACAACCTCAAGCACTGATTTCCTTGTTCCCCCCCTAAAGGGCACTGTTGCTCAGCAGGGACCTGCACTTTAAAATAAAACTGTCAGTGGACAGCCACAGGCCGGATGTGTGGATGTAACCCTTCATGCTCTGCTGTGTGACTGGCAGCGGCCTTGCTGAGAGTTCATTCACTGTGTGGCCTACACGGGGGGAGAGCGAGTGAATGCGCTAACCCTGGATATGCTAAAACTAGTATAAGCCTAAGCTTGGGCTGGATCAAAGAGGATTGCTGCGTGCCATACCCTCACTAGATAATGAACTCACTCCCTGAACCAGAGTGGTAATAAATTGTGCCTGAGATACTGACTAGAGGTTCGTAGGAGTACTAAAGCATGCTAAAAGACACACATATGGGCTCTCATATGCATGCACACATAGACATGTGCACCAGACAGGACGCCCCAGTGCACTCCTACTCACAATCTATTTTCTCTGCTCTTGGCTACCTAAGGCTCCAGGAATGGCCAAGAAAAACAAAATGGCCAGGCGCAAGATAGCACAGGGGTTAGAGGGCTCCACAGCCCCAGCTGAGAGAAAAAGAACTGGGAGTGTTGTCAGATAACACACAGACACACACACTTGGGAATATTCCTTCTGCTGCCCCAAATGGTAAAACTTAGGGACAGTACCATAGAGTCGAATATATGATACAGGCTGTATATTCGTCACACATGTCAGTCTGTCAGGGTATAACAACTTTGTGGCATTTAAAGTTAAACTACTTGCTAATTTCACGGTCCCAATTTTAATAGTTGGTAAGGAATAGGAGCAGCAGGGTCACTTTTTTCTGAATAATGTGTGCTATTAGCTTAATTAACAGTATCTCCTTAGGGAAGCACTGGTTTAAGTGCACCATGGTTTATAGAGATTCTTATAAAGATGCCATGGATTCCAACGCCACATGCAACATTTCAGATGAGTCTGGTACAAACACCCTTCCGCGAAGAATGTCGTGACTTTTTACATCTTACTGTACAGTCATTTCTAACCTTCAGCAATACTGCAGTAAACAGGAGCAAGTTGAAGAATTTAAGGAATCGATTGATGCAACTGACAAAATGAGCAAAATGGAAAATCATCAATGCAATCGTGTAAAAGTGGACAAGTCACAACCAGAAAGGGAAGATACCATTTCTTTTCACACTGCAAAAGGAATTCCTCCATGCTTGTGACATTTTAATCCAAAAGATATTACCTCAGGATATTTTTGTAACATACAAAGCGTTAGACCAGTTGTGCTCAGGATCGATACAGATTTTCCTCTGTGACACTTTTCACTGTATAGTGCAGCACGTCTCTTTTTCACTGTCAGTGCTCCCTGTGGCTTTCCTGCTGATGTGCTGCTGGAGTCATTGAGTTCATGGAGGATTTGTACAAGGACAGCAGGAAAGACAGCTCCCCCAGAACTTGACGAAGGAACCACATGTACAGCATAGAAACATAATTTCTTCTACATGGTACCAGCTCTGCTGACTCGTTTTATTCTCAGATGGCCAGCAATATATCAGAAGACATCTAGGATCTGTCACGCGCGAGACGACTCACTGTCCTTTCTGATATCTCACATCTGTCTGTTTATGAATAAAGCCTGTACTTTGTCAAACTCAGTTTTGCTTCTATGCAAAATTCCACAAGATCATTGTCTGACACAAACTGTCTCTGCAATTTCTAAAGAGACAGGGTTAATATTAAGGATACAATAACTAATACATAATATCCTGATATTAATCTTCACCCTTCATTGAAGTTTTATCAGAATCATTACAGCTGTGTAAACACCAATCCATGGAGCACTGCACTAACACTCATGTTCGTCCTACAGACAAAACAACACGCGTACTGTAGGGACAGGGATTAAACCAGATTAGGCTTGATCCCCATCCTTCATACTGGTACTTGCTGCATCTTCCCCATGTTTCCCCATATACTGTATTACAGGCTCTCTGAGTATCTCTATCTATCTGATAAGTCAGGGATGACCACAGACTACGCTGATTGATGACGCACATGTTCTAGCACATTGCAAAATAAATTTAGAAATGTGTAACGCAAACTGAAAAAAGCTGAATTGTTACATTTGCAATATAACTCTAATGAACTTGACATTATACTGGAGTCAGTATGTCAGCGGGCACCTTGGTACGGCCAATCAAAACATACTAAAACTCCTTCCCAGGGATAAGAGCTCCAGTCGTCACATGATATGTTGAGCTGCGTGGTGGACTATTACTTGATCAAAGCACACTAAAGTGGATTTAAGTGTGGGCTCTGGACACTCCAGCCCAATATTCAGGTGACTATGAGATCTCCAAAAGAGGGAGAGTATTAAGAGGTCACCTGAATACACTAATCTTGAAATAGAGACTGTGTGGATGTAGATACATGATGTCAGATGTCCACCATCTTTCTGTCTGATCACAATGTCTAGGTAGTAAAAGCAAAAAAAAAAGTGGGATAATTTTACATAATTAGGTTTGTCTGAACATACAGTAGATAGGAACATGTTTGAAAATGGTGTATATGCAGCAGCCCTGCAAAGAAATGTAATAATAATTCATCTGCATCTCTGTGCATCTGTGTTGATTATCACACATCTCACAATGGGTTTTGCTATTTGATTGTTCCATAATTAATGAAGCAGGAAAACCGTTTGGGCAACAACAGAGATCGTTTTTTCTCTGCCTCAGGATGGCCTCTCAATGACTTCTAAAGTCCCCAATCAACTGTAGACAGGTTCAAGATAGACCGCTGCTTTCTGAGAGCATCTTTGCTCCATAATGGCTAAACCAGACATTCTTCTTTTGCCTGCTGATGTTTCCTGACCTCCAAATGACATTACTACAAAACGGATTCCTATCTTCAATCTTCTCTCGGTATCTGTGAAAGAGAGACCCAGCATTGAAGCTTAGCTAGCAGTCCTCTGCTGTGTCATTTTTAGCTCAGCTCAGCACTTGCTGTGAAAAAAATAGAAAATGGGTGTGAGGACTGTAAAATGTGAAGATAATATGGGACATAGAGCAAAAGAGGAAAGAAATAGACTTTTACTGTACATTTACATTTTACAGACGCCTATATCCAGAGTGACTTACTTTTAACAGACAGGGATAAGCTTTCCTTTTGTTTAGGCTTTATTGTTAGTCTGATTCTGAGATTTTATAGTCTTTAGCTTAGTTCTAACCATGTCACAATATTCAGGAGCAAGTGTGAGGTTGCTGGATGTAAGTATGAACTCAAAATGCATTTATTTGGGTTATTGTCAGTGGTATACCATGGCAGTGATCTAAACAGGTTCAGTAAAACCACGGCAAGATAGTCCATATTAAAGAAGACCTATTATGCCCTTTTTTACAAGATGTAATATAAGTCTCAGGTGTCCCCAAAATGTGTCTGTGAAGTTTCAGCTCAAAATACGCCACGGATCATTAATTATACCATGGTGCAAATGCCCCTTTTTGGGTGGAAGCAAAAATACGCTGTTTTCGTATGTGTCTCTTTAAATGCAAATGAGCTGCTCCTTCCCGCCCCCTTTCCAGAAGAGGGCTGTGCCTTTACAGCTGGTGCTTCGGCTACTACAGCAACAACAGATCAGGAGAACCAGTATGACTGATACCATAAATACCGGTGTTCAGCCCTATATGTATGAACCAGAACTTATTAATTATACAGACAGTAAGCGTTTTCAGGTTAAAAATAAAAATTACGACAAAGCTCTGGTCTTTTTGCTAACAAGCACATTAGGAAAGGCGATTCGCTAACATTCACAAAATATAAAGTGCGATACTTACGTCTTCTGGATATGAAGCTGGATCACGAACAGTTGGTATTGATCCATGCTTGAGTATCAATTTTTCAGCAAATCCTGCTTTGTATTGATCCTCGGTCACGAAGCAGTCTGGTGTAAAATGACTCGCACAAACATGTACGAATTTAGCTATTTTTTGGGGCACATTTCCTTCAAAAATAAAACTACTCCACTGCGTCTTCAGTGGCTCTGATGCCGGGAGTACATGATGACTCTTATGTTCATTCTTAAAGCCAACAACAGAACACTTACAGAGCTTACAAAGCTGAGACATTCTTCTTATCACTATAGCTGCTCCAGCGCGGAGAACATGGCGGACTGTGTGCAGCTCACTCAGGGGAGGATCTATGCTAATAGGGCAGAGTCCGTCACCCGTCGTGGGCGGGGCCTGTTCCAACGTGATGTCACGTTGGAGAGAAAACGTGAACGACTCATTTTGAGACACTGTTTGCGATTTATGAGGAATATAAAAAAAGGAGTGGGTGGATTTCTACCATTATAGCGTGGTTGTGTACACACACTGCCGACACACATTTATGTTCAAACAGCATGTGAAAGTGAATTTTGCATAACAGGTTCCCTTTAATGAAATCAAAAAGCTAGCATGGGTCAAAACCAGAAAAACGCAACCAAAAACTAGAAAAATAGGCAAAACCACAAGGAAATCAATGGTATTAAAGTAATTTCACAAAGAGAAGTAGATTGACAAAGAACTCCACTGTATGACCAGAGAGAACCAACCACTGCAGAGAAAGTTAACAAGTATAAGAAGCCATGAAGCTGGGGAAAAAAGAATAGGTGCAACTAATCAACAGAATTAATGACAAGAGTATCCATATAAGGAAAATGAAGAGTAAAAAGGGAGGGGGATGCTGGGTAAAAGACCACTAGCCAGGATGCGACATCATCTTTCATTATCAGTGATGATGAACATGCACATGAAAACACCAAGGGTTTTTGTAGCCTCTACAAGCACTCAATATAAGACTAAGATGAACGACAAGAAGGACTGTTTCTCTTTATACAAATTTTAAGGGGACTGTGGAGTTATCTTATACAGCTGATGAAAACTGTGTATTTAGACCCATTTGTGATGATTTGCTAAGAAATATCCAGACTAAAAACAGGAAGATCCAGTTGCAAGTGTTCAGTCTCCAAGATTAACATCAAGTACGCATCCAATATTTGAAAACAAAAAAAAATCCAACTGCACAGGTGCTCGAATTAAAGTCTGGTTCAGACAACAAGACTTTAAACCACAGCTTTATGAATGAATACAGCGAATGAATAAGTCCGTGCCAGCCTGTTACGACGGCTTGACCTGCTGACCTCTGGGAACAGAGCGCTGATGGGAATATGAGTCTGACTTATGTCCTTGCCATGAGAGTGAGAAGAAGGGTTAAGACATCCCTTTGAAGACTAATAAGAGGACATTCCAAAAGGAGCCCTCACAGCCCTCTGTCAAACCGAAAAACAGATCCCAAGAAGATTACAACTGTGATTATTTCTGAAATTTCTGTAGGCCTTTACATAACTCGACCCAAATACAAGGTTTTAAAAATGTAGGGAAAGGTAGACAATACAGCTATAAGTCCTTACAAAAGAAAAATTAAATGATAAAGCTACAAGTATGAATGTGTGACATCACTGCTGGCCAGAAACCCAAGCTGGAAAAGAACTAAACTTATTACATACGGCCATCATTCTTTTCTTTAGACATCTGTAGGAGTACCCAAAGTGGAGAATGTGTGCATGGGTAGGATATTATATTGCACATCATACATATCTATTGATTCCCACAGAATGTTTTAACATTTTGCCACACACACATACAGCCATATGAACACAAGCAGAATGAAATGTCCTACTTTTCAAGGGACACGTTCACACATCATTTCAGGTTCTTACCAGCTCACTAATATCCTCTGGACCTTCATGAAATCACTGCTGGCAAAATGAGGCACAGAAACTACAATCACAGCCACTGCAACTCATCCACAACTCACAGCCTATTATAAATATGCATCCAATTTAACATGTGCAGTTAATTACACAAATATCTGCATTTTACTATAAAAGGAAATGGACTGAAATCTTAAGGCTGGTCAGTTTACAGACCCATACCCCCCCACACACACACACACACACACACATTTTACTTACCAGTGGCAAAATATTTTCTTTGCAAATTATAAAGCTTTGCAAGAAAAGGATGGTTTGGGTTCTCTCTTGTAATCAAGAGTACTGAATACAGTACTGTGCAAAAGTTTTAGGCACATACAAAGAAATGCTGTAGAGCAAAGATGCCTTCAAAATAATGAAATGAAATGTTTCTACATTTTAAAAAAATACCATAAAGAGCAGTAAACAGTAGTAAATGAAACAAAGTCAATATCTGGTGTGACAAAAATAAAATAAAATTAAAATTATAATAGACAATTAGTGCAGCTTTATAAGGAAATGAGCTGGTAAGTTTTATTGAGCATCTTGCAGAACCAGACACAGTTCTTCTGGACACTTTGACTTTCACACTCGCTTCTTACTTTTGCAGCAAAACCCAGCAGCCTTCATTGTGTTTTTTTGTCTGAAAAGTGTCTCTTACTTAATATGCTGCTTTCTATAATGACATACGGACATTTTTCTCTAACATTTAATTTTGTGCTAGAAAACTAATGTTTGGGAATCTAAAATGTTTTTTGTACTGACTTGATAATGTAGACGTCATAAAATAAAAAATCTATAACAAAGTTTGTGCTAAAAAAAAAAGTGAGTTTGAGCTAAAAATAGTGTGCCTAAAACCTTTGCACATTACTCTATGTTATTATTTTCTAAAAGTACTTTCAACTCTGATTCTTCATAGTAAGCCTAGTAACATTTACTGAATGTATGCACTCAGAACAATTAACGTGCAAATAGAAAATCAAGGATGTGCCAAGGATGTTCGACAGTTGCAATTTTTCCTCATTCTTTCTTTGTTCATGCAAACTGTTCATTTTTTAAGTGGACTGACTTTGTTTTTAACTTTCTGCCTTTGCTTATGTACGGCTTTACCCAAGCCGCTCTGTGACCTCAGCTTATCACAGACGCAGCCAGAGAGTTATCCTTAACAGTTATTCATCATTCTCAAAGAGTACAATAAACAAGGCTGAGCTCCAAGTATCGCATGACCACGATGGAATCTACACTACTAACGTCCTTCCTGTTTGTATTTTAACGCACACTTGCATGCACTCCAGTTCTTATGGGGCAGTGTTACAATAAAAATGGAATCTTCATGAGGATGCTGGCTCGTTTTCAGGCTTTTGGTCGGCACCAAGTGATGTAAACTGAGTTTATTTTCTGGATAAGGCATAAGAAGTGCTTAGTTCAGCCCTTTCATCATAAAGAAATGGAAACGTACAGGCCAGTATGGAACCGTGTAAGAAAGAAGAGTCATTTGAAACTCAGTTGATCATATACACATACAAAAATAGGCCAATCCAATGTCTGTTGAGTGCAGATGTGGTGATTTATGCTTACAATTTCCACACTTCACTTTGCTCTCATGTACTACAGCAGGGCTTTTAGAGGGAGACTGTAAGAGTTTGGGAGGAATGCAGTGATTTCAGACAATAAGCCGCTTTTTCCACTTTAGCTGTCTACATGTTTATGTGTCTTCCAACAACTATCCCTATGGTATCTCTCTCCTCTCCTGCCAACTGCACACACACACACACACACACACACACACACACATATATATATATACACACGCACATCTATATGGTATAGGGTGATTCAGCTTTTTGTATTGTGATGTATAAATAGAACTGTAAGGTGCTTGTCTAAATTGTGGATATGGCCTTACTCTTACGCTGCATTCACGCCATGTCTGAATTACCGTAATTACTAGATGACAACCCGGACGTTCTACTCGACGCTGTTCACGTCTCGGAATTATGCGTTTCTATACGCCATAATGAATCCGTGTGAGATGATGTTGTCGACAACTGCAAAATTCATAATTTCAACATTAAATCACATTTCTATGCTATTGCTAAATATTGAAGAACACAGACAGCGCATCAGGTAACAATAACATGTTTATTAATAACGCAGGCTTTGGTAATGTGCTGTTGCAAACCTAAACATCAAACTCAACTCCGTGTTAGCTACATTAAACTATATTGTATGTCTTTCATTTATCTTCTGATTAATCTTGCATTCTTAAGACATTCATAATAGTCAGTTATACGTATTATTATGCAGAAATATTACGAGATAACAACATTTTACTGCTGAATCAGCCGCCATATTGAATGTTTCCATATGACGTTGCAGCGATCAGGTGGTACAAGTCGGAGCTCTCAGAAAATTCCTAGATTACAAGTTGTAATTACGAGGTCTATGAGGGCGTGAACGCTTTTCACAAGTCAGAATCTCATAATTACAGTAATTACGACATGGCGTGAATGCAGCTTTAGCTATGTATCACTTGCAATCCAACTCTAAGGCTTGCATTGTATGATTTTGTCCTGATTTTCTTTTCCTTGTAGCACAATCATGTACAAACGGGTTGCTGTTTGCCACACACTGTGAAAAGATAAAAGATACCAAATAAATGTTTCTGTCAGATGTCATGAAGAATTTCTAACATGTCGGGAGATGTAATTGGACAATATATAGTGTGAGCAGTATCACGATTTGATATGCTTATCAGAAGCCTTGTACAAGCCTATTTGTGTACTTTGCATGGAAAACGATTTGTAATAGCACCATCAACTAGGCCTGTCTGAGACTTTACAGTCATCAGCGTAGGGTGAGTGATTGACTATATTGTTTCACACTAGTTTAAGTCTAATGGCAAGCTAGATTGTGAGTGAAAAAAATGTCCAAAACAAACATTACTGAAACCAACATAGGTGAGGTGATGAAAGCTGCAATTGGGTTGTCCTCTGTAGCCAGGATAAAGTGTTTACATTTATGAACGAAGGAATATTAATATATGTGAGAAGGTTGCACCAATATATTGCTTAAAAGTGTAATATATATATATATATATAAAATTTATTGCATCTGCCTTGATGCCACTGAATGTCATATATTAATTATAAACATTGACATACTCTTTCGAGATGGATTCCTTTAATTCACACACACACACACACACACACACACACACACACACACACACACACACACACACACACACAACTCTTATAGAGTTCATACTGCTTCATCTGCAAAACCAGTGTGTAAGCTCAACTGCCCACTTTCCACTTAACTCACAATAGATGAGACAATGTACCACGCCCTTTTGCAGGAAGTCATGCGATAAAGCAGGAAGCGATGTCTATTGTCAGGGCCAGGAGAAAGGAAGTTCAGTTCATGCTGATACAGTCTGTGTCTGGACCCAAGGTTAGGAAATCTTTTCCTTCAAGGCTGCTTGAAACGTCCTAAGAAGACATTATAGTGCACATATTTCCCAGGATTTATTTTGAATAACATGGCTAATTCCATCTCATAGTGCAATATGTTTCCTATTTAAATGGAAGAGTGGAGCAGCTCGCACACTGTTCAGAAGATCATAGATTTCATGATGAAAGTGATGCTATAGCAATGTTGTAAATTTCGCCGTTTCTTTTGGCTCAGCGTGATGATTGATTTAACAAGGTGGAAACGCTGAGTGCGCGAGTTAACAAGACAATAAACAGCAACAACAATGCACTGTTACTTGAGTGACCAACTGTTAATAGTGCATGCCAAGTGAAAACTTTTGTAATAAAACATAAAAAAATAACAGATTTACGCAAATGCTCCTCATAATTCAAAATTATGACTTCATGGTAAATATTAACATTATTTTACAAAGATATCAGCTGAAGGAGTGGAAAAGTGGTTCAATGTGTGTAAAAGAAGTGTAACTGAATGCTGTTTCTTTTCTCAGAAGTTTAACCAAAAACTGAGGTATTCTGAGGCCATGATGTCTCTCAGGATTGGTCAGAAATCGACTTTCCCAATACAACCTCAGGCGTAAATGTTTGGCATCCTGGGAAAACCCTTTACATGTTCAAATTTTAACATTTTGTACTATATAGTTCTGAAAACTACAGGCTTTCCTGAACTGAAATATGTTTCTTTTTTTTTTTTTTTTTTTTTTTTGCATGTATCCCAACCAAAAGTTAATCATAGCATTTTAATGTCTGCTTACAAAAGGGGAGGAAAGTGCATGTAAAGATTCCATTCCAACTCCTGTGAAACATGTGTCTACATTTATAACCTAATCAACTTATGGAAAACACATTATTACTGCCAGATTTAAAAGAAAATTTACAGTGGAATAAGAGTTATCACTTTGATTATCAGTATTATCTACATCAGATCATGTCTCATCACCTGAGATAAAAATCGCTTGCGTCATTAAATGCCTCATCATCATCTCTTCACTCCCCTGATCTTTGCTCACACTAAGCTTTTAGACAGATCCTAAATCAATGCATCTTTGCAGGCAGACAGGCAGGGCCAGGTAAAAAAAAAAAAGCCTATATAAAATAATTTCTATGTCGTGAGAGATGTCAAAGTATTGTATAGGGTTCTTGAGTTGAGCTGTATGGTTCTTTAGAGATTAAAGAAGTTCTTTATGTTTCATTATAGGTTCTTCAGAGCAGTGTATTGGTTCTTCAAGGTATCATCCCTTGACAGGTTAAAGTGAACCATATAAAGTTGTTTTTTTTTTTTTTTTGTGGGACTGGAAAAGGTTCTCCTGGCATTACTCTTAAGAACCTTATTTTGGTTCCTTAAAGCACTAACTAGGGTTTTTTGATTATGATAACTTATGATAACATGGTTCCTTGTGGCATTGCTGTGAAGAACCATTTGTGGGTTCTTTAAACCACCAGTAAATAGATGGTTGTCTAAGGAACTTGAGAGTAAAATGTTACTTGTGCAACTTAAAGGTTCTCCTATGGCATCAGGCTGAAAAACCCTTTTTGGTTCTAACTGAAACCTTTATTTTTATGAGTGTATGTGTGGAGTTTCGCATGTTCCCCCTTGGTCACGTTGGTTTCCTCTGGGTTCTCTGGTTTCCTCACACTGTCCAAAAACATGCAGGCATAGGCGATTTGTCTACATTAAATTGCCCCTGGGTGTGAATGAGTGTATGAAGTGTGCGTGCATGATGCCCTGTGATGGACTGTCAGCCCATCTGGAATAAATTTTCCCACCTTGCACCCAGTATTACCCAGAAAGGCTCCGGTCCCACTGTGACCCTGATCAGGATAAAGAGATTACTGAAGATGAATGAATGAATGAATGAAAATAACCCACATTTAAATTAATGAAGGCTTTGTTAACCAGCTGATGTGCATTGGAACCATCAAAAAAAACACCAACATGACCAAACCTGGGAAATACTTGTCAAGTATAACTAAAATTTTGTATTAAATTAATGTTCATTCAATATAAGAGTCCAGGACTAAGACCAACTCTGTATCTGTTTCCTCTTGATTCCATGTTCACTTTAGTCCCAAATGCTGATCCTATCTTCACACTCCTCTTACACATGAGCAGAGTGTCATATATCGCTTCATCGTACAAACAGGGTGACAAACTGTAACCATAGAAACAAAAAGACAATTTCACACTACACCTCCCAATGGCAATTAAGCTTGTTTCCACCCACAATGATTTCCTTACATTTCAATTTATATAACATGATGGCAAGCTTTGATGTTTATAACGCAATTTGTCCCATTCTGATGCTATGGCAAGGCCCTGTTGCCTTAGCTGTCTGTGATGTTTAATTTTATGAATGTGACCTTCTTGAAATTTATTGACAAATTAAATTAATTTGCATTTCCAGCATCAATTTAGAGTGCTGTACTGACATACAGAAATACTGCAACCGCTATAGCTTAAATACATAAATGAGCAAATGAAATTCACCACGCTTTGTTCTGTGCTCCAGTTTTCAAGTGTATCAAATAACAGTGTTTTCTAATTTCCTAAGGTTAAAACTGCTGAAAAGTTGTCTTTGGAACTAACGCTCACAAATTTCCTCAGGGGATCAGGGATCTGCCTTTACAGTCAGAATGTTTAATTTCAAGTAAATCTGAAACTTTTTCTCTGTATAATAAACAGGATACATTATTTCAGCACTATACTTCCACTATATCTCAGCTGTCATTTGGGCATTCTCTGTAAAACATGATAGTACCACTGAGTTATGTGAACTTATTTCTTCTCTTTAACTCCAACAAGTTATTAAATGGATATTAAACTCAAGTTTATAAGCTTTCAAAAATTAAACAAAGTACAACATTGTCTTGACTTGTAAAACTTGTAAAATGTAACTTTTTGAGCTGAAACAAATGTTATCTTCAAGTTGAGTTCACTCACGTTTTAAAGGCAGCAGGTGAACCTTTGTTTCTATGTTCACTGCGTCTAAGTCTACAACTTTCTAAGTTTATAAAAGTTCCTACAGTGTTGGTGTCTAAAGCTCACTTATGAACTGGTAGGGGAAAAAAGTCATGACCTAAAAGACTTTAATTCAGAGGTAATTTCAGGTAATGGCTTCCAGAGTGAGGATTTAAGATCAGATGAATGTGGTGGAGTAATCTGGAATTTCTATAGCAGCTACCCAATTAGCTGATTTATGACTTAAAAGTGACTTTTTTTATTTTAAGCCAATGACCTACAGCCCTTCTATAGGCCTTGTCTGCTTGAGTGTGTGGAGGAGTGTGCTCATGTTCATCACATGTAGAATGAAGGGAGGGTAGTAAAATTGCTGAAGATCGTCTTTTACTTCAGCTGAGGAGACAGAACAAAATTCTACATCAAGAGCTGAACAAGGATCAGATTTCACCAAAGGTAAGAAATAGCACAACTGTATTCCTGCAGATGAGCACTTTTCTAATTATGTCTCACTCAGCACAATGCCGCCTGCTTGCTGCTTGTTCTGCAGTAAGATAGAATGCCAGATCACAGTTACGACAAGAGCTGGTTTTGCTCAGCCTGATGCGCCTCAATCAATCATGATACTGGCTAGTTGCGAGTCAGCTGTATTGGATTCATCTTTAGTGGGGAAAGAAAACTACCACTTCTCTGTAGCCACATCGCCTGCATCATCCCTTTGAGCTCTTAACCTCTGACCAAAAGCACTCCTGCACATCACCGGCACATGTACTTCTGTTTCTCAAACTCAAACATGTTTTGTGGGAAAACACAGATACCCTTACTTAGTTATCTGTCCTACCATTTACTGACCCACACTGAAAACATTCATACTGCATTTCCAGTTTAGGATCATGCGAGGACAGAGGGAGGTTTGCGTGTTCTGGCAGCGGATGCATACATAATAGAAATAATGGACACTTATCAGAGGATTTACTACATCAAGTACGGAGTGGACACCAATGAAAACACATGACTGAAGTGAAAAATGGGACAGCAGATAGTGTTAGGATCAAAGAAGGAGGTAATTTTTCAGAGCAAGCACGCAAATGCAAACATACACAGAAGGAGTGAAAAGGTTAGACGCAGCACGAATCTCATAAAACCAACCATCTTATATGAATTCAAACAGCCAAGGGCAATTTGGTCGGAGATCACTCATTATCATACCAAAAAAAGTAACCCCAACGCTAACCTTCATAGCATTTTATTCAAATTGAGTTTAGAATGATGTTACATACTTATTTTTTTCTTATTTTCACTTATATTTACTTATTACTTAAGTATAGTTTTAATAGACTGCAAAAAAATTGTGCCTCACAGTTATGTAAGGAATAAAACATGACTGGGTGTGCTGTTATAAGAAAATAATCAATGATGGAGTGGTGTGATCAGCCCAATGCGAAGTGCAGTTATTGTTACCAAACCGAAGTGGATTATTGTCCTCTAACAGCATGTCCTGAAGTGTTTTATTCCTCTTATAGTGCAAGAATTTGTCAACTATTACAATTTGTATTTAAAAGAACCAGACTCAGGCCCCCTGAAGTGGAGCAAAAGGTGAACCAAGTGAAAAAGGACCCAGTTCTCTTTATGTTCACACCGTCCCTGAAAGAGGACTCCGTTTTTGGTCCACTGTTCATACTGTTGCTTTTTGAGTCCTAGTCTTGTTGCAATGCTGTGCATTGTAGGGACCCTAATTATCCTGTACAACATGTTTTTAAAATTACAGAACACACAAAAAAACGAAAGCAATCAAACCATATATTTCTGGTGTAATTTTTTTCACTGTAACCTGGAACTGCAAGGCGGTCCCTAAATGTCATATTGTTAACTATGGCTGGGCGGTATGACGGTATATACCGTTAACGCGGAATAAAACGTCTACCGTTACAGATTTTTCTATTCCGTGTATACCGCGAAATGTAAATAAGTGGGCGTGGTTAACTTTGTGCGTAGCGCTCCTGCACGTGAGAACGATCGAGAAGCTGTACATAAGAGTAATTGTGAGAGGAAAAACATGGAGAAAGATAAGCACGCTGGTGAAGAAGTCCTACAAACCAATCCTGAGCAGGAGGAGGAACTTGTTATGAAAAGAGGCGCGACATCGGTGGTATGGACGTGGTTCGGGTTTACAAAATCTGACAAAGAGCAGAAAAATGTTATTTGCAAACTGTGTCGCGTGAATGTTCCCGCTAGCAGCGGTGGCACAAGTAACCTGTTTTATCATCTTAAAATTAAATGATGTCAAAGCATACAATTGATTTACCAGAATGACTATTTTTTTACATGATATATATCGTTACCATGAAATAAAATTACTCATTCTGTGAAATAGATTTTTGGTCATACCGCCCACCCCTACTGTTAACCATGTAAAGATACATTTAATGCTTTGGAACTTCAGCATTAAACAGCTATAAACAGTCATTTCCTTACCAGCTGATTTTTTTCTCTTTCTTGAAGTTGCCAAGGCAAAAAACAGCTTGTCATGTTACAAACAAACGGGAACACACAAAGAAAACTTTCCCTTGCCAGGAAACTTACTGACTGTTACAAAGCACTGACACTGAAGACTCCTTCCTCAAATATTAAACATTTTCTTACAGAATATGTCATCTTATTTATGATTACACTGTATGTTTTTTTTTTTCTTTTTGGAACATCAACACTTTTTTAATCCATTTATTATTAATCATAGATTATGTGGTGTGTCCACCATCCAGGTCCATCTAAATTAGCTGTTAAAAATAATAACGTATGAGAATGAGCACATTAATATAAACGTGAGGTTTAAATTACAGCTGGAAGTATTGTTAGAGCCATGCCACTATTTAATAAAAAAATCAACTCCTTCTGACCAATCAGTTTTGAGGTATAATAACCTTTCAAGCACTGGAGTGAAACAGTGGAAGTGGTAGTAGCACAAGGGATGCAAGCAAGCGAGCGAGCGACATTAACTGTCCTATCAGTTAAGACAATGCAGGCTGACAGAACTGATACGGAGCAGATGCATGGTAAACAGAAAGTCAGATTCTCATCTTAAGCTGTCTAAGCTCTTTTCAAAACAGTTTACACTATGATGTATCCAGAGCAATGCTGCTGGTTTAATCTATACACAGCTGAAGAGATTTTAATATGCTCCAGCATGTCTTGGCTGGACGAAACTAGTACACACCAGTTAATCTATGTTTGTAAACACACACACACACACACGCACACACACACACACACACTAGTAAAACTGGTGTCTCCAACCAAGCAGGCCCAGTACATTGTGATCAGTTTTTAACAGAAGCACTTTTTGTTTAGCTTCCACAGAGTCTACAGAATAGTGTGTTTCCACACAGCTGCTCTCGAGGCCAGACCCCCTTACCCAGTGACCTGAGGCTGAGCAAATTACCTTCACGTGTCTAAAGAAAGCTGAGGCCCTGTTCCTCAGGGGAGTGAGAATAGTACACATTGCAGGGTCACCAGCTCTATGCTGCTGCTACTGATGTTAAAGGCTAAAACTCCATCATCTGGAGTACACAAACAGAGCTGTTGCACCAACAAGAGGAAGAACACAGCTAGTCATTTAATCTGTAGGTAATGGGCACAGTTGGGCATGGCTGTCTCTTGGAAAACCACATGTGGCAGCATTATTACAGGAGGCTGGGGGGTAGGGGTTGGAGGTAGGGCTCAACAAATACCAAGAGCTCCGAATGAGAACTATTTTTAAAAGGCATGTCACCTGAGATGTAATGAATTTCACATTCATGCAGTGACGGAGTCAGTAGTAGAAGGCGTAAGAGTCATATTGTGTCACTTCCAATTCTTGTGATCTGTTGCAGAACGAGTTTTTTTTCCCTCCATAGTACATACTAAACTCATATGCATTATAGCTCACTGGCTTTTACAGATAACATTTATATATGTACATATTGTTATATGTTTCAACTTTCCTAATTTACCTAATTTGTCTCCAAGCTAATTTTGCATGGATTTTGGAGGATTGTGACTTTCACATAAATATAATATGGGATTTGAACCCTTTCTACAAAAATGTATAAAATACAGGGAGGGCGTTTATGCAAATTGTATAATTTTGTATCCGAAATTTACTAAGCCTGGCAGTCAGTGTGAAGAATGTGTGCTCAAATTAGTACAAACGAAGATGAGATATTAAATTTGTAAATTTGTAAAATTGCAAGCCTTTTTCTGCCAGTTGAAGACAAAATTAAGTATTTCCTAATTAATTCCTTATTGTCTGAAAACAATTAGAATGTTTCTCAAAATTACTTATTATTGGTCCCATATTAGATATTTGTTGAATGTTTGTCCCACCCTCAATGCTGACAGCTTTAAACAGAGTCTTTCGTTCACATTTACCTGTAGATGCTTTTGTTTTACTCACACAGATGCATGTCACTGCCTTTAATTGCAATTATACTCAAGTTTTAGATATACCTGAGTTTTATTAGTATTTTTATTTTTTTTTTACAACACACCCCAAGAATTTACCGCACATGCAAATTATTAGTAATTATTTAGGATCTTAGAAAATCAGAGTCTTAGTGGGTTAGGTTTCACAGATGTCCCTTCATTATCACAAGTCAAATATCATATATTAAAATAGTAATAGTGGAAAAAAGCAAAATAATACAAAGTTTGCTTTTTTTGGAATATGATATAAATCTTCTCTAATAACTTTCATTCCAACCATTTGCACTTATCACTCACTCCAACCTCTTTATGTTCCCTCTGAGCAGATCTTGGCTCCTGTCTGTTGTAATATTTAGCCCCTGACATACAGTGCTGTGAAAAAGTATTTGCCCCATCCTGATTTCTTCTGTTTTTGTGTATATCTCATACTAAATAGTTCTTCAAATGAAATACAACATAAAACAAAGGCAACCTGAGTAAACACACAATACAGTTTTTATTTTATTTTTAATTTTTTTATTGAAGCAAAAAAGTTATCCAACACCCATCACCAATATGAAAAACGAATGGCCTGCTTAAACTTAAAACCTGGTTGTGCCACCTTCAGCAGCAATAACTGCTTTCACTTACTTCTAGGACTAGGACTTACTCCTATGCTTTAGATCATTGTCTTGCTGCATAATCCAGTTGCGCTTGAGTTTCAACTTACGGACTGAAGACCTGACATTCTCCTTTAGGATTTTCTGGTAGAGAGCAGAATTCATATTTCCCTAAATTATTGCAAGTTGCCCAGGCTCTGAAGCAGCAAAGCATCCCCACACCATCACACTTCCACCACCATGCTTGACCGTAGGTATTATGCTTTTTTTGTGGAATTCTGTGTTTGGTTTACACCAGATGTAATGGGACCCCTGTCTTCCAATCAGTTGCGCTTTCGAGTCATCAATCCACAGAACATTCTCCCAAAGGTTTGAGGTGTGTTTTGGCAAAATTCAGACGAGGGTTCCTCTGGGTTAGCAGTGGTTTTCACCTCACCACACTTCCATGGATGCATTTTTGCCCAGCATCTTTTTGATAGTGGAGTCATGAACACTGACCTTTATTGATGCAAGAGAGGCCTGTAGGTCCTTTGATGTTGTCCTTGGGTCTTTTGTGACTTCCTGGATGAATAGTTGCTGAGCTCTTGGAGGAATTTTGGAAGGTCGGCCACTTCTGGGAAGGTTCAGTACTATGCCGGGTTATTTGGAGATAATGGCTCTCACTGTGGTTCTTTGAATCTCAGAGCCTTTGAAATAGCTTTGTAACCCTTCCCAGACTGATGTATTTCAATCACCTTCTTCCTCCTCATTTCTGGAATTTCTTTCAATTTTGGCATAGTGTGTTACTGGGTAAGACCTTTTAACCAACTTCATACTGTTGAAAAGGTTCTATTTAAGTGTTGATTTGATTGAACAGGGTTTGCAGTAATCAGGCCTGGTTGCATCTAGGTCCAGCTGAACTACGGGGGCATATATTTTTTCACACAGGCCCA
Source organism: Cranoglanis bouderius (assembly GCA_023630585.1). NCBI lineage: Eukaryota > Metazoa > Chordata > Actinopteri > Siluriformes > Cranoglanididae > Cranoglanis > Cranoglanis bouderius. The sequence goes on along the minus strand of CM042550.1, from coordinate 2,611,214 downwards.
GTTGGTATTGGATAACTTTTTTGCTTCAATAAGTAACATTAACATTTAAAAACTGTATTTTGTGTTTACTCAGGTTGCCTTTGTTTTATCTTTTGTTTCTGAAACAATTTAGTATGAGATATACATAAAAACAGAAGAAATCAGGATGGGGGTAAATTCTAATTTCTTACAGCACTGTAAGACAACATATGATATCTGTTATAACTCTATTATACACTGCCTTCACATTACATCTGGTGACTTAGTGGGTCATGATAAAATGATTTTTCTTTAAACTTTTTTAAAGCTGTTTTCAGTTTGTTGAAAAATAGATTCTATTCTATTTTTTTATTCATTTAAAAACCATGGTGGTTGCAAAGGTTTGCCCTCAGTACTAAGTTAATTTGTGTGTTCAAGGCCCTGGCTCTAAAATCCATTAAAAAGAAATTCAAGTGCTAAATCAATTCTTCTACTGACAGCTATTCATACTGCTGATGAGGTCTGACTCTGCTTAGGTGGCAGAAAAAGAGAGTGCTGGTAAATTTAAAGAGCACAGGAGCCTTGCAGAGAGTACAAGCTGTCAGCCTGGACAGAAACTGCATTTAGCCTACTTTAATTTCCCTCCTAGTTTTCAGGCAGGCTTACAACAAAAGCGTGAGCTGTCAGCAGCTACAGTCTCTCACAGTGAGTGATACCAACCCATTGGTGCACCAGGTGTATATCACGGTTCAATCACCACCACCTGAAATAACATTCATCCACTGATACTTTGATCTCCATTTATGGACATGCACATACTCAGTAATTTCACATTCAGCAAACTGTGCAGAAAAAAAGAAGAGATTTTCTCATTCATGAGATTTTCTCATTCAAAATGACAATATGTTCATATATAAACAATATTTTGAGAAAGATGCTGCTTCCGTTAAAAATATAACATTATACATTAGAAAACAGGGTTATTCAGGGTCTGATGGGTGAAAAAAATCAGAACTGAAATACAACAATCAGAAAACTGCCTGTTTGACGCAGACAGTAAAGTCTTGTTTCTTTATTCGCGGTGTCCTGAATTCTTTTGTGGCGAAAAAAGCTTTTATGAGGTTCATTACCTTCACAACAAACATATATACACTATGTCTGATCTCAGTCTGTGTACAATTATGACATTGATGCGACATTGAAACGCGTACATTCTGCGCCTCCATGAAAAGCAACAATTCAGTTCAACTCAATTCAATTGTATCTGTAGCACTGTAAACACTGAGAATAAACATTGTCAAAAAGCAGCTGCACAGAAATCGGGATGTAGATTTAGATCCCTAATGAGCAAGCCAGAGACGAGAGTGGCAAGGAAAAACTCCCTGAAACAGCATGTAGAAGAAACTTTGATGGGAACCAGATTCAAAAAGAAAACCATTCTCTTCTGGATGACACCAGGAATTATGAATCATTACTCTTGTACTGCATACTATATAATCAAACAATACAAAACAGTACAAAAGTATGTTGAAAGTATGAGGATTTTCAATATCAGTATATTTTTGAATATGTATACTGGGATGAGCACAGGACAGTCTTTATGATTACAGCAGCAGTTTATAGTATCCAGGTGAGATTATCCACTGTTTTGGGAAAGTGCAAATCTAGGGTAGGCATGCGGCACTCTCTACAGCAGCAGAAGATATGAAACAAGTGCAGGAGCTCCAAGCAGAAATAGAGGCACAAGTAGAAGTAGTAACATTCTCAGAAAAACGCTCTAGGGCCATTATCACATTCAAAACCCATTTTATTAGCAGTGTCCAATTACAGGTGCATCTCGAACAATTAGAATATTGTGGAAAAGTTTGTTTTTTTCCATAATTGAATTCAAAAAGTGGAACTTTCATATATTCTAGATTCATTACACATAAAGTGAAATATTGCAACCCTTTTCTTTTTTGTTTTATTCTTGATGATTACAACTTACAGCAAATCAAGGCCCATCAAATCAAATGCAAATCAAAAATCCATAATCTCAAAATATTAGAATGAAGAATTTATAATACAGAAATGTCGACCTTCTGAAAAGTATGCTAACTTATGCATTCAATACTTGGTCGGGGCTCCTTTTGTACGAATTACTGCATCAGTGTGGCGTGGCATGGAGGTAATCAGCCTGTGGCACTGCTGAGCCCAGGTTGCTTTGATAGCGGCCTTCAGTATTGATGGGTCTTTTTTTTGTGTCCAGTTCTTTCTCTCCTTAGCCCAGGTAAGACGCTTCTGACATTGTCTCTGGTTCAGGAGTGGCTTGACACTAGGAATGCTCTTCTCTCTTTTCTCTTCTCAGGTCGACATTTCTGTATTATAAACTCTTCATTCTAATATTTTGAGGTACTGGATTTTTGATTTCCATGAGCTGTAAGCTGTAATCATCAAGATTAAAACAAAAAAGGCTTGAAATATTTCACTTTATGTGTAATGAATCTAGAATATATTAAAGTTCTACTTTTTGAATTAAATTACGGGAAAAAATGAACTTTTCCCACGATATTCTAATTTTTTGAGATGCACCTGTACTAGTAATGTTCAGGCTTTGCTCAATCACATTTGCAACCTTTAAACAGTATTTAATGTCAAACATTCCCATTTGCAATGAAATTCCTGTTACATAGTATGTGATGTATAACAGATCAATGGTTTTGGTAAAATTTACATTTCCAGTACTTGGTTTTGTTTATCACCAGCACACTCTCTCTCTCTCTCTCTCTCTCTCTCTCTCTCTTTGCTGGTAGCATATCGACTTCTGTTCACACAATCTGTCTAATCATTTTCTGCCAATTGTACTAGAGCTAGTCCTGATACACTGCCATGTTAAATCTTCCCAAAATAGGGGTTTTAACTATTGAAATGTGTTTGCAGAGTAGATGTTGAATAATTCAATACATTTCAATAAATTAAATTCTTATTTCCAGTTGTTTGCATTCATACTTTACCTCCTCCTGATTAACTGTTGTTAAATTCCCACATAACATTGCATGTGTGCAAAGGGTTTAGTATCACCAGGTTCATGGTTCATGAGAATCAACATTCATTTAATGAATTCATCTAAAACTAAAACTGCCAGCTTTGCTTTCTTCTGTTGTGCTTTTTTGGGTTTTGGTTCATTCTCTGAATTCCAGTTTACACTGGTCAGACTGTTAGTTTGGTGACAGAGCCAAACTAAGTAAGATCTGCGTACCACATGTCCAGAGTCCAGTAATCTTTGCCACTGCTGCCAAACAATTGCACTGAACTTCAGTGAAGTGACAGCAAAGACACTCAACAGATTGAAGCCGTGAATGTGAGATGAGCCATGTACAAAAATAAATAAGACAAGACATACATAAGCCACATACTTTATCCCTGATGTAAGTAAGTTGAGCCATCATTCTGAATGTGTTGCCGGCTTGCAGTGATCCTGAAATTGTCCACATTTGAACATGAACAGAACATGAACAAGATGCAGATGAAGTTGGACACCAAAATGAGCAAACGTCATCTGAATATAGACTGCAGTTTAATCAGCGTCCACAAGAACAGTATTCAGTGGTACAATACAACTAAGGGGAAAAAGCATAAGGTGAGAGTAAAAACTTCTAATCAATTGTTTCCAGATGTTCATGTGCAGCTGCACAGAGCTAACACTAACACAGTCATTATGTTACCAGCTATAACTCTGCTGCTCAGTCAGTGAAATATGGAGTGATGTGAGAATAACTCTAGCACAGTAAGAGGTGTTTGACTGTCTCACCTCCACCAACAGGAAGTGTCTCATCCTAACTGCAGGGAAGAATACAGACAAAGGGGCGATTGTGAGGAACAGCCAGGTTAAAGGCTATGTTAACAATAGAAGAAAAATTAGGAATGGCATTGCCTAACTTAACCATTTGTCTGTTCCTAGAAAGGTCTGGACTCATACAGGAAGGAAGAAGATAAGCCTTTTCAACTTATTCAAGACTGGTCTCTCTGCTTCTCTTTAGTAATTTAGGTTAGGGCTGGGATGAAGTATGGCGCACTTCAGTCATCAACATTTAAAGTCGACTTCTGCCAAGAGTCGTGCAAACTAATGTCTGACCTCTGACCCCAGGCTGCTAATGTGATCACATCAGAGACAACCTGAGTCTTGTGCTGTCTGTCACCACTTTCCTAACCTCCTGAAAGGTCAGACACATAACCTCCAAGCCCCTCCACCTCACTCACTCATTTTCAGTGACCACTTCATACCGGTGAGGCCCATGGTGGTTCTGAAGCCTATTCTGGGAACACTGGACGTGAGGTGGGACTACACCGTGCATAGGACACCAGTCCATTGCAGAGCCCCATTCCCACACTCATTCACACCTAGGGGCAATTTATCAAAGCCAAGCCAATCCTAATCATTTAGCCAATTCTAATTCTCATTGCTATGTCATTTATATAAAACAAGGGAAACTCTAGTGGCCTGCAGTTTCATTGTTTATCCTCAAAACCAAGTTTCCATTATTGCAGTGTCATATTTCTATAAATTCCTTTCTCAGCTTTTCCTGAATACTGTATATACTATTTGGTCAGGTACCTGATATTTGCTTAGCATTTTACAGTATCTTACCATACAGTGTGATACAAATGTGTGAAGCCATGTGTGTGAAATGATGCAGTTAAACTTGAGACTTTACAGCTGACTTTGGGTCTCAAATCAGAACCTTACTTGAGTAGCTGGGCATCAGCTCTGGCAGACTGATAAAACAGACCAGGAAAGATATTCACGCAAAAGACAGTCACTCTGGAGGCACAGGAGAGGGCCCCATGCTCCTGAATCCCTGTTACGCCATGGTCTCCTGGTCCATGGGCCTTTCTCAAGCCCTTTATTTTCTCTCTAGTGTGTGGAGTTTAAGAGTTGCAATTAAAACAATTTTTGAAAATAAGCCCAAAGGGAAAGATTTAAACAAATCACCAGATGAATACAGAGCACAGTGAAGTGAGATCATTGTTGTTAATAATTCACATGTTCCCATTAGAAACAAAAGAATGGCTTGGGAGAAAATGGAAAACGTGACAAAATAAACAGCACAAATATGCTGAAAGGCAGGATCGTGAATAAAGTATATTGTAAACTCTAGATGTTGCTTGATTTTACCTCACCCCTAACTAAAACATAATAGCATTAAAGTTATAAATGGGTATTATATGTATTAATTATTCTTAATTAATTTGACTAAGAAAACTTTTATTTTTGCTGTAATTGATTGGGGATTGGCACCCCATCCAGGGTGTCCCCCACCTGTGCCCCATGCTCCCTGGGATAGGCTCCAGGCTCCCCATGACCCAGGAAGGATAAGTGGTATAGAAACTGGATGGATGATAGGGGATTGACTTTTTGTGTGCTTTAATGTGCAAGAATTTATACGATGAGTACTTGTATTCAAGAACCTTTCATAGGGTGTCACAGACATCATCAGATGTTTTACATCACTGGGTGATGTAATTCCCCACAGTAAAATCAATTTAGCTTCAAAAGCTAGCATTTTCCAGGGGTGATGACAAAAAGACAAACAGCCTTGCAGCTAAAGACATACTGCTGAAACCACAGCAAGCAGCTTAAGCTTTCACATTAAACTATGGGAACCAAAAAAAATACCTATAGAGCCTGTGTTTATTATGGTTTACTCTACCAGCAGTGCAAAGTGCATCTTCTAACAAGTTGCCTAAAACAGACCTTATTCTTCACATCCTACCTTCATGTGGTCCAGTGCAATTGGGGATAAGAATAGCTCCAACTGCTAGATAGTTGAAGTGGTTAGAAGGGGTAATATAATGTGTGAGGCAGTCCTGTAAATAAGAGGTGGGAAGAAGATGAGAGCAAAAATGGAAGAATGATAGTAACATGTAAAAAGCACTCCTCAAAACTTCTTTGGATATGTTTTATGAGGGTCTACATCCTGTTCCAAAAAAGAAAGCTTCTGCTGTATGGACCTATAGATTGTGCTTAAAAGAAGCTGGCTTAGATGAACTGAAGAAACTAAATGCATTCCTAACCCTGGGTTCATACTAGCTAGTGACAAGTCAAGTGACCATTTGTTATCGCCTGTGGGGGTGCACTGTCCAGTAATTAATTATTCTTTTTCCAGTAGGAAATGGTAGTAGCCAAAATGTATAGGCTTTAGATAACTAGTTAAAACAACTTAAATACTACACTAATCATTATGAAAACTAGTTGTTTGATTTACGTGTTACATGCTAGATTAGCAAAGCTAGCTGTGGCAGTGGTAGCTCAGTGGTTAAGATGTTTGATTACTGATCAAGGTTGTGAGTTCAAATCCCAGCACTGCCAAGCTGCCACTGTGGGCCCTTGAGCAAGGCCCTTAACCCTCAACTGCTCAGTTATATAAATGATATAAATGTAAGTTGCTCTGGATAAGAGTGTCTGCCAAATGCCATAAATGTAAGCTAACTGTACTTGCTACATACACTCACAAGAGGCACCAACAATCTCTGCTACTTAATGAGAGGTCATATATGACAAGATAAACCCACGGTTATAAGATTTTCTTCCATTTTTGTCATGCTGTTGTTTTTTTCACTGAAATCGTAGAGGATAAATGGTGGCCTGTCACTTTGTTGCTTGCTAGTATGAATCTAAGGTGAGAGTGTACGGCAAATAAATGTACAGTTTAATCTTACTACATATATCCAGGAAGGATCTGAATACTGGCTGTGCTAGCTGAGTAATATAAGCTTACTAACTCATACTGTGTGAACTAGTATTTACAGTAGTATATGAAATTATTTTGTTCAGACAGTTTGGTTATAATATGAAACAAACATCCAATAACCTGCAAACGTTCTTGAACTGTATTGTATCAGGATCATTCATCTTATAGAGCAATCAATAGACAACTCAGTGCAAGAAAACTGCCATCCATCCTTGTGATTATATAAACTGGACAGGTCTACTCAAATAAACAATATTTATATTAGACAGGAGACAAATTACAGGGAAAATGGTGGCAAAATGCTGAGGAGGGCATTTTGCTGGATTGGTTTGGACCCACTTGTCCCCTTACAGGGGTCATGAGGGCACTGAATGTTTAGATGAGTATGAAAATGATGTAAATCATATGCTATGACCTTCACAATCACTAGTCCTCAAACCAGTTGAACGCCTATGGGTGATTTTGGACTCGTATGTTAATATCAGGTAAGGTTTCAGGTAGCTGTTATGGTGGCTTGTGGTGGCCCAACAGCTTACTAAACTACTTATTGTTGGTTTTTCCTTTATTGCCCATCTGTATGAAACCATAGTGGACAAATTATGACATTTTTTAGTTAAGTGGAACACTGATTAAATTCCTGTGGTGAGGCTGGGGCACTGGTTAGCGTGCCTGCTGTGAATTAGGTAACAATAAATCAAGCTGAAATCAATTACAAATTACAGGAATTACAGGAAACCGAGAAAGAAGTGTACAGCATGGTAACTTCTCCATAAAAGGTACTCCCTCAATCCTACTGGGCCACTAGTGTGTTCGTTGCTTGAACTATCTCAGTATTATGGTTGGTATGGTATAACAAGATGACCACGATAGGTTGTTGGAAGCAGAGCAAACGGTGACCTTGAAGAGTAAATAGCATATATTACATGAATAAACTAGTAAACTGGAAAAAAAATCAGACAGGTTAATACCAAGAACACATTGAGACAGCTGCTGTTTCTTGTTTTAGCGTTCTGCTTCGGAAAAGAATGAGAGCAGAGAGTGAGAGGCTCTTACTAATTTGTTCCAGCCAAAGGCTCTGGCTCAAGAATATGCCTCAAGAGGAGATACCACGAGAAAGCAGTTTTCAGTTCTCACCTTTGTTAAAAGCTCCCAGTTGTCCTACACCCACCCATTTCAGGGAGAGTGGTTTAGTAATAGTGGAGGGGGGGAGTAGAAAGATGGCAGTGCCAGGAGCAAATTCCTGCCAGGGAAACCCTCACACAGATGGAGAGTGGGCGTGAAGAGAGAGTGAGTGTGACAGAGAGTGAAGGACAGAAAGAAGAGGGCACGACGCCCAGAGGATAAGGCTGTCAGGTAGAGTTATAGCGCAGGTGTGCCTGTTAAATGTTCCTTTGTTCAGATCAGTTTTCCTGCAGTGTGGAAAACACCGCCCAGAGCATGGGCACATGGCCGCAGCCCAGTCTGACTATGGCTGGTCCCCTGATTATAAATTGACAATGACAAAATGGTTGACTGATTTCAACAACTCCACCCAGTGGAAAAGAACCACTTTTTATTTCCTACTTGTTATGCATGAAGCAGTGGTACTGGAGAACACATTTCATTTAGTAATATAAATGTGAGAGTCTGGTTTTAGAGGCAGGTGCGTTAGAAGACAGTGAGTAAGGGTGTATAATTAAATCTGATGGTGATGAGGTCTTACCTAGATCTCTCTCTCTCTCTCTCTTTCTTTAACTACACGAGTGTCACAAACCAGACTAATAAAAAACTCTTGGGTGGAAAATAAGATATACTCTAATACCAAAAATGTTTCTGCCTAAAGACACGAAGCCTACACTACATTACATGAGAAGGGAACGCTTGCATGATTAACTTCCAGAAACTACTTGGACAGAATCTACATTCCTACAATGAAAACAAGCACCAGGGAGATCCCACTAATCCTTACATGCCTTTCAACTTGTGAATGACTTGTTATATTTCAGTGTCAACATAATAATTGTTCTTATAATATTTGAACCTAAATTTACATCTCACATCAAAAGACACAGATCCAACCTCAACCAGCTTGCATTTTAATTTTTGCATGTGAATTTTATTACATGCTTAAACAAACAATTCAGGAATGTAGATTATCCAGATAAAGAATGAGGAGGATTTAGCAGGCCTCATTCAAAATTAATTGAAGAGTATGTGCTACTAAATATTTCCCTTTTCTATAAATACCTCTCAAAATGCACTTTGAAGCAAAAGTGGGGAATCTGATCCAGAAGCAAGCATAATAGCCTATGTGCTGGTGTGACTCACCAACTAAACATCTGCTAAACCTCTATACTCAACATCATTCTCCCAAATCTACATAATAGCTTGTTAGTTCAGAACACAGCCAAATTAACCACCTATTGATCCAAGCTCACAATTGTTTGTGAGCAACAGTCCCAGGGCACCGTTTTGTAAACCAGCAAGTCAAATGTTTCAAAACCATATTCCAACACAATCAAATAATTTGCAACTTCACACAATGAATAAAATCAAATTACCAGACATACAGTGTAAGATGTCTTGTACAATCAGCAGACATACAGTGTAACATATATACTGTATATACACCCCCTCTTCCCCAAATGGGTTTGCTTGATAGAACCTGGAGAAGCCTTGTGTCTCAAGCCCAATATAAAGCATCCATCTGTCTCTGTACTGTTAATCAAAGCTTTGATGGATTATGAGGCTATAACTTCTGCTCATTTCCTCCTTGGGAATCAGAACATCCCACAATCCCCTTTGGCATGCTGGTCCATGCGTAGCTGTAGCTCACTCTGCTATTTGTGGTGGGCAGTTGTGGGACTGGTAATGCCACACCAGGTTTGTAGGGATTTGAGATGAGTATGACTGAAGAATTGTACATACATGTCTTAATTATTAAAATGAAAATAGTAGTCTCTGGTACAATTTGTGCAGTTATATAAGGAAATTAGCTGGTAAGTTTTATTGAGCATCTTGAAGAACCAGCCACAGTTCTTCTGGAGACTTTCGCACTTGCTTCTTATTTTTGCAGCAAAACCCAGCAGCCTTTATTGTGTTTTTTTCTTTGTCTGAAAAGTGTCTCTTACGTAACATAACATACAAACATTTTTCTGTAACATTTAATTTTGTGCTAGAAAACTAATGTTTGGGAATCTAAAATGTTTTTTCTACTGACCAGATAAAGTCATAAAATAAAAAATCTATTAAAAAGTTTGTACTAAAAAAATAGGGTGCCTGAAACCTTTACACAGTACTGTATACAGGTGCATCTCAATAAATTAGAATGTCATGGAAAAGTTCATTTATTTCAGTAATTCAACTCAAATTGTGAAACTCGTGTATTAAATAAATTCAATGCACACAGACTGAAGTAGTTTAAGTCTTTGGTTCTTTTAATTGTGATGATTTTGGCTCACATTTAACAAAAACCCACCAATTCACTATCTCAACAAATTAGAATATGGTGACATGCCAATCAGCTAATCAACTCAAAACACCTGCAAAGGTTTCCTGAGCCTTCAAAATGGTCTCTCAGTTTGGTTCACTAGGTAAGCCACAAACATTCATTGCCAAAGAAGCTGGCTGTTCACAGAGTGCTGTATCCAAGCATGTTAACAGAAAGTTGAGTGGAAGGAAAAAGTGTGGAAGAAAAAGATGCACAACCAACCGAGAGAACCGAAGCCTTATGAGGATTGTCAAGCAAAATCGATTCAAGAATTTGAGTGAACTTCACAAGGAATGGACTGAGGCTGGGGTCAAGGCATCAAGAGCCACCACACACAGACGTGTCAAGGAATTTGGCTACAGTTGTCGTATTCCTCTTGTTAAGCCACTCCTGAACCACAGACAACGTCAGAGGCGTCTTACCTGGGCTAAGGAGAAGAAGAACTGGACTGTTGCCCAGTGGTCCAAAGTCCTCTTTTCAGATGGGAGCAAGTGTTGTATTTCATTTGGAAACCAAGGTCCTAGAGTCTGGAGGAAGGGTGGAGAAGCTCATAGCCCAAGTTGCTTGAAGTCCAGTGTTAAGTTTCCACAGTCTGTGATGATTTGGGGTGCAATGTCATCTGCTGGTGTTGGTCCATTGTGTTTTTTGAAAACCAAAGTCACTGCACCCGTTTACCAAGAAATTTTGGATCACTTCATGCTTCCTTCTGCTGACCAGCTTTTTGAAGATGCTGATTTCATTTTCCAGCAGGATTTGGCACCTGCCCACACTGCCAAAAGCACCAAAAGTTGGTTAAATGACCATGGTGTTGGTGTGCTTGACTGGCCAGCAAACTCACCAGACCTGAACCCCATAGAGAATCTATGGGGTATTGTCAAGAGGAAAATGAGAAACAAGAGACCAAAAAATGCAGATGAGCTGAAGGCCACTGTCAAAGAAACCTGGACTTCCATACCACCTCAGCAGTGCCACAAACTGATCACCTCCATGCCACGCCGAATTGAGGCAGTAATTAAAGCAAAAGGAGCCCCTACCAAGTATTGAGTACATGTACAGTAAATGAACATACTTTCCAGAAGGCCAACAATTCACTAAAAATGTTTTTTTTATTGGTCTTATGAAGTATTCTAATTTGTTGAGATAGTGAATTGGTGGGTTTTTGTTAAATGTGAGCCAAAATCATCACAATTAAAAGAACCAAAGACTTAAACTACTTCAGTCTGTGTGCATTGAATTTATTTAATACATGAGTTTCACAATTTGAGTTGAATTACTGAAATAAATGAACTTCTCCATGACATTCTAATTTATTGAGATGTACCTGTATACTAACCCCATTTCCATAAAATGAAAAACATTTTCTAAAATGCAATAAAAACAAATATCTGTGATTTGTCAAGTCTCTTGAAACTTAATTAACTGACAAAAGTACAAAGAAAAGATATTCAATGTTTTCACTGACCAACTTAATTGTATTTTCTAAATATAAACACATTTAGAATTTGATGCCTTCAACACACTCAAAAAAGTTGGGACAGAGGCAAAATAAAACTGAAAAGTTTATAGAATATTCCAGGAACACCATTTTGGAGGATCACGTTAATTGGTAATAGGGGAGGATATCATGATTAAATGAAGGTCATGGCTCACCACTTTGTGCCAAACTTCGTGAAAGAATTGTCAGTCAGTTCAAAAATAACACTGCTCAACACAAGATTGCAAAGAACTTAGGTCTTTCACCATCTACAGTGCATAGTATTGTGAAAAGATTCAGGGAATCCGGAGAAATCTCATTGCATAAAGGGCAAGGCCGGAAACCACTGTTGAATGTGCGTGACCTTCGAGCCCTCAGGCAGCATTGCCTGAGAAATCGTCATGCTACTATGATAAATATAACCAAATGGGCTCGGGAGTACTTCGGAAAACCGTTGTCACTTAACACAGTCCACCGCTGCATCCAGAAATGCAACCCGAAACTCTATTACGCAAGGAGGAAGCCATACATCAACTCTATGCAGAAACACCACCGAGTTCTCTGGGCCTGGTAGGTACCATTGACGTGGAGGCATATATTGTGATTTTAGAGAGACATATGCTACCATCAAGGCAACGTCTTTTCCCAGGAAGTCCATGGTTATTTCAATGCCAGGCCTCATTCTGCATGTGCTACAACAGTGTGGCTTCATAGATACAGAGTGCTTGTGCTTGACTGGCCTGCCAGCAGTCCAGATCTGTCTCCTATGGCGTATCATGGAGAGAAGAATCAGACAATGGCGACCAAGGACTGTTGAGCAGCTGAAGTCTTGTATCAAGCAACAATGGGCAAAAATTCCACCTGCAAAACTGCAACAATTAGTATCCTCAATTCCCAAACGATTAAAAAGTGTCATTAAAAGGAAGGGTGATGTTTACACAGCGGTAAACATGCCTCTGTCCCAACTTTTTTTGAGTGTGTTGAAGGCATCAAATTCTAAATTTGTTTATATTTACAAAATACAGTTAAGTTGGTCAGTGGAAACATTGAATATCTTTTCTTTGTACTTTTGTCACACACCATCCAACATTGCCAAGTGCCATTTATTTTCTTTTTTAGAAAAAAAAAAAGTATCAATTACTCTGATTGGAAAAAATAAATGAGAAAAGAGAAACAAAAAGTAGATGAACAAAGGTGCAGATATTGCATACACCATAAAAGTTTATCTTTTGCAAAGGGTTGATTACATGCAGGAAACCCCCACCACCATTAATACATCACCATCATTCATTTCATTAATGAGCTAAATGTGGCCATGTTCTCTTTTCACCACCGGACATTTCTTTTTACATTTACACATGAAATTACTGTTGTCACTGCCTTAAAATAGGACTAAAGACTATTGTAGACTAAGCAGTGCCATAGATTTGCAGTTGGTGCTTAATCTAATGTGTTGAAGTCCCTGTTGGCTGAAACAAATGGGACACCTATTGTGTAAAATGGGAGATATGCCATGGACCTGCTTGTCTGGCAAGAAACTAAATTGAAGACTAATTACGCAGGAAAAAAGGTCATATGGCATGCTTCTACTTTAGAGCCACATCTTCCCCTCTCCATCAAGGCAACTTTACTTCTTTCATATTTAAGGACACATTTTAGGGAAGGATAAGGCTTTTGGTGGCTTGCAAATAGCTTGATGGAAGATTGTTACCATATGATGGAGGTCAGTCAGCTCTCAGTGAGGATAATCGAAGTCAGTAAGACAACAGTTTCTTACACATAATAGTCTGCAAGCTGGAATCTTCCTGACAGGCAAGACAAGAAGAGCTGGCTGAGTTCAATTCCTCAAGGTGACCATTATGAAATTATGGTTACAGAAACTAAGTGATAAGAAGAAGCGCACATGTGAGGAGGGTTAACTACTGTGTGTGTGTGTGTGTGTGTGTGTGTGTGTGTGTGTGTGTGTGTGTGTGTGTGTGTGTGTGTGTGTGTGTGTGTGTGTGTGTGTGTGTGTGTGTCCAGATGCGGTACGTGTGTGTTCCTTTTGCCAGTCCCACTAAGAACTAGTTATGCTGCACTGCTAAGGGTACACTAAAAGAAATGAGAGCAGCGTAGCAACTTGGGAGTCTAGCAGCTGGAGATACTTTGCGTGCCTTTACAAATGGATCAGCTGAGCCTTTTGGGTAATGTGGGGGAAGCAAGGCCAGGCGCATATCTAATAAGTTTGGGGTGGACATGGATGAATTCTCTTTCTAGTATGAACAAAACTGATATAGTGGAATATACATAGGTGGCATGGTAGAAATAATGCCGTTAATGATGTATTCCCCATGAACTAAGTGAAAAGTCAATCAGTGTAAAGTCTCTCAGTAAAGCAATTAGACAAATATGTATTTCACACTATTTATTTAAATCCACAGTCAAATAAACTGTTGAATGTACTGATAATGGAACACCACAGGATATTTGGACATGTAGTGGTATGGAGTATGGATTCAGGACATAGCCATTATAAGCACAAACAATCTTTTTTAACACTAGAACTATGATTTTAAAACTTTTAATGATAACAACAGTCATAGTGGGGCTTATCTAATAAGTGCTAATTATTAGGTAGAGTTGGCCAATGTTAAAGAATTTTAAAACAGTTTGTCCAAAGCTATTTTTTCTAGATTTGCCAAAGTAAATTTAGCTTAGTATTTTTGCTGGGCTTGGGAATGCCACAATCGAATTAATGTTAGTTAACAAGAACCAAAACTCAGTGAGAACTGGAATTTTTGAAGTGTAGAAAATACAAAAAGTATGAAATCAATCTGGGACAGAAAAAAAAAAAACATATAACATGTTATCAAAACAGATCCCTGGTGTGTTTACACACTTGATGCCATTGATTTAGGTTAGTGAACACAGCAATTACACTCAGGTGCAGAGCAAAACAACTGGTCTGAGGCCTGAGGGAAATGGTCTCTACTGCTCCCATACCAAAGCAATAGTATGTCCTTTTGCAGTTGATCCTTAAGGGTCTACAGATCTAGTTAACATTAACGCTTGAAAAAATATAAACAATGAAAAACAAAAGACGATATTAAATCCACCAAAGGTGCAATAAGTGTCCATGATGCAGTTTTAACCAGGATTTTTCATAGCATTTCCAGAATGAATAGTGTAATCAGCATAATTAGATGTAATTGAATGTGAAGGTTTAAAGTGCCGGATCTAGCTACTCTGTTTGTGTTGGTAAAATTTTGTAGAGAGTCAGTGATTAACTTCAACACACCAAGATGTTACACAAGTAGCTACCTTTTTTCACTGGGAAAGCACAACAATTTCCCTTGGCAGTCATCTATCTTCTGCCCAAAATAAACCTGATTTCATGGAAAATACAAAAGAATTTCGAATGAGCAAAAGTGACTGAGGGCAAGGTTGTTTGATATCATATGAATGAAGTCATGAGAAAAGGTGCTCCATATGAACCGAGTCGTGCAAATGACACCATGCAATCTAATGACAGACGGAATGAGAGTGTACTGTATAGCAAAGTTTCTGTTAGCTATTAAATACCAGTTTTTGACCGTTAAAAATACAAAATGTCTGATAAAATAAAAAATTGTCAGACACAATGTCCGGTAAAAATATTAACACAAACGTGCAGACGTTAGGCAAAGTACGCTCACAACCGCACACCTAAATAAGGCCTCTGTCTCTTTATTTTTATGACAATAAGAACAAATTAGTGTGGGAAATTATGTAATTTTTGTTATTGTAATATTTCTTTGTAAACGAAAATATATGTAGAAAACTGCAGTTTAACGTTTTGCTGTGCCCGGCTTTTGTTTTGAATGTTTGTTTTATTAGACGCTAATTGCACGACTGCCGTTTGTTAATTTGAATATTGTGGAAAAGAAAACGTAATAAATAAACTTTCATCTTTCATTTGACTTGAATGTTTTGTTGTTATTTATCTTTACCATTAACTTTGTCATTCCCAGGACATGCTGACCGGCACCAAAATTTCTTAGCGGAAACTCTGGTGTACAGTAAACATGGTTACTTCATACAGCGTCATTACGTTTATATTCTGGGAGTGAGGAAGATCAATGATTCACACCTGCAATTCATTCAGACTTATTGTAGACAGAAGCAGGATTTCCTCCCTGCAGTAGGTCCTCTACATGTATGCTACCTGAAAGCTTTGTCCCTGCTCTCGGCAGACTGGCTTTACTCTGTCTAAACTCCCACTTATATTATATTATACAACTTAAGCAGCTCGAAACTCCTGTCGGTCATCTCCACAGGCTGCTCTCAAGTTTTTCACACATGAGCTGTTGAACTACAAATGTAAATCCCTATTGCTGGGATTTCCCCATGCTGTAGATATTTTAAGGTTAAAGCCATTGTAGTGACAGTCACCATTTTGAAAAGTCACAATAAAACAGTACAAGCAAAATGGTGGAAAATATGACATTTTGTCCAAATAATTATTAAGTATTATTGACTAAAGTTGATTAGATCACTTTGCTCTAGGCTTTGCCATTCCTCTCTCAACACAGAATAATGACAGCAAATCACGGAAACATGGCCTCTTAAAATATAATCAAATCCAGATTTCTACATCAGAGAAGAATTAAAAAATCAACTCTGATTCTAAAATTTCAAGCAGTTATGAAAGCATTTCCTTTCCAACATACACCAGATGTAGAGTCCATTGTCTCCTTTTTCTGTCCTTTCCCAAGTTTTATAACTCAATTGGTTGGTGAACGATGTGTTTTCTTCATAGGAATTCTTTATTTTTGATTACAGATATGAATCTCAGCCAAGCTGTACAGCTCACTCTGCCTTTATCTAATCAGTAAGAAGTGTTAGCTTCCTGCCCTGCGATCTCTAACAAGAGGAAGTCATTGATGTGATGATGTAGTCTACCTTCACATCATGGTCACCATGATGATTCTACAAACAATGGAGATCACAAGACAATCTATAATCTGTCTTCAAGGCCTGCTCAAAGCATTTTGTATGCTCTCAGGAAAAAAAAAAAAAGTATTAAACAGTACCTTTCATTTTCACTGGAGTGGCGCCCTCAAGGGTACATCTTTTATATGTAGTATATTAGTGTGTATCTTTAATGGATCTTTTTTTCTAGAAAGGTGGCATTACTGAGTATTTCTTCTCTGTCAATCACAGCGATACTAACCAATAGTGGGTGCCTTTGAGCTCATGTGTGTGAAACAGGGCATATATAATTTTTCTATGTGTGTGTGTGTGTGTGTGTGTTATACTGCCCTGTGATGAAGCAAAAGCAGCAGTTTAAAAAAAAAAGTGGTTGGCTTCACGTGTCTCGGAGGAGGCAACCCCGGTTGGTAGATGCTGTATGAGGAGAGCTGGCCGGTGGATGAGAATTGGCATGAAATATTCGAACATTCAAAAATTAGATTTAAGATTACAACCCAATGCTGCTGCCAACTTCCATTTGAAGTAATGAAAATATAACTACAAATATGTGCCTGTGAAAATAACTGAATATTAGGCAACTTAATAACTTGTTCATATTAATCTAGCTATAGCAGCCATGCTAACTTTTATTTCAACCAATCTTGCAGGCCTCTCTCGGTGACCTCTGTGTCTTTGCTTTGTTTCATCATTAATCCGAACGATTGAGAACCCATGAGGGCTCAATATATACAGCAGCCAGATTCATTTACATGCAAAGTGGGTCACTTTAATGAAGGATGCCAGAAAGCTTGATGCCTACGTGACAGGAACACTAAGATGTGTCCTGGAAATGTTTGGGAAGGCTGTGGCATCAGAGGTCTAATAAGAGAGTCAGACAAAGATTTAATTAATTAAGTCTTAAAGGGGACCTATTACGCCCCTTTTTACAAGATGTAATATAAGTCTCACGTGTCCCCAAAATGAGTCTGTGAAGTTTCAGCTCAAAATACTCCACAGATCATTTATTATACCATGCTATAAATGCCCCTTTTTGGGTGGAAGCAAAAACGCGCTGTTTTGGTGTGTTTCTCGTTAAATGCAAATGAGCTGCTGCTCCCCGCCCCCTTTCCAGAAGAGGGCTGTGCCTTTACAGCTTGTGCTTTGGATACTACGGCAACAACAGATCAGAAGCAGTATGACTGACACCATAAATACCTTGTGTTCAGCACTATATGTATGAATTATACAGACATTAAGCGTTTTCTGGTTAAAAATAAAAATGACGATATAGCTCTGGTCTCTGTGAATACAATCAGAGACAATGATAACTTTAGCCACATTAGCCGTGGAATTTGCTAACAAGCACATTAGGAAAGGCGATTTGCAAACATTCACAAAATAATATGCGATACTTACGTCTTCTGGATATGAAGCTGGATCACGAACAGTTGGTATTGATCCATGCTTGAGTATAAATTTTTCAGCAAATCCTGCTTTGCATTGATCCTCGTTCACAAAGCAGTCTGGTGTAAAATGACTCGCACAAACATGTACGAATTTAGCTATTTTTTGGGGCACATTTCCTTCAAAAATAAAACTACTCCACTGCGTCTTCAGTGGCTCTGATGCCGGGAGTACATGAAGACTCTTATGTTCATTCTTAAAGCCAACAACAGAACACTTACAGAGCTTACAAAGGTGAAACATTCTTCTTATCACTATAGCTGCTCCAGCGCGGAGAACATGACGGACTGTGTGCAGCTCACTCAGGGGAGGATCTATGCTAATAGGGCAGAGTCCATCACCAGTCATGGGCGGGGCCTGTTCCAATGTGACATCACGTTGGATAGAAAACACGAACGACTCGTTTTGAGACACTGTTTGTGATTTATGGGGAATATAAAAATAAGGAGTGGGTGGATTTCTACCATTATAGGGTGGTTGTGTGCACACGCTGCCGACACACATTTATGTTCAAACAGCATGTGAAAGTGAATTTAAGACTTTTGATTAATTTTCCAGAACAGTAATGCCTTGACAGTAGTCCCAGATGCAATGCGTATATTTACGTTCTAATATATTTTCATTTCAGTAGTAACAACTTACATAAGGACTTGTATGGCAGATGCTCCACATAAACAGATCAATATAAGATATATAAGGAATATCTATATATCAATATAAGGAATAAAATACTTTGGTACGTGCTATTGTAGGTCTACTTCACATTGGGCCACATAAAATATTGCCATATATTTCCCTTTAGAGTTTTTGTTTTAGTCTTGGTACTGATACAGAAGAATAGACAGCTGAACATAAGGTATTTAATGCGATCAAGCATGAGGCATTTCTATCTGATCCAGAACACATAGCTAAGGCACTCAAAATTGGTTTGACATGAAAATAAAAACGGGTTCATATTCCCCACTTTGGTTAGACCTATTTGATCATTATCACTGCAGACAAAAAGGTTTATATAAAAGCACATTAGTGTTCTGACAAAGGTGTGGGATTTGAAAGGACTGTGTAGCTTGGCTCAGAGAACGACTGGCAACTCAATTTTACTGATTACAGAAAGTAAAGTCAGTAAGAACTGGCGTCTCAAAGCTAGGAGCATTTCTGTGACTTTCTCTTGCGTGTCTGCATGCCAAGCATCTTTTTTCATTTACTAGTTATTGCTTATTAGTTTCTTGTTTCTACTGTACATAATAATTAACATTTGTGAGGAAGTAGGTACATTGAGCTCATACACAGGGAAAGGTAGCTGCTGAGTATCACCACCAATTTCCTCTGAGGTGAAAAAAATGACTTTGTGGATTCCTTTAGTTGGTCTAAAAAGATGTATATAGATCTATGCTTGGATAAATCCATGAGTAGAATGACAGAGTGGACTGCCGTTTGCTGGTGATTAAGAGCAATGCTGGGAATGCTGGGAATCACAGCAAGACACACCAAGGCTGTTGATAAAAATTCTTCATACAGTACAAGCTTGCATGCATTCACACACACACACACACACACACACACACACACACACATACAAAATGAAGGAGTCTACACTTCTAAAACATATACACTTGCTCAGATCAAATTTAAAGCCAGTTCTCCAGCAGTGACAATAAGAGGTCAAGGTATGATTCTAAAAATAGCACAAATATAGACTGGCCTCCATTCCCCTACAGCCTTTGTCCTATTCCTGCATCTTTTACCTCTAAAGCCGTCACCCAGGGGACCGGTTACCATGGCCACCTGATTTCCGAACATAGCTACAAGCTCTGTTATTATCAGGTTGGGGGATGGCAGACATACTAACCCAGACACTATGCTCCAGTGCTCAGACACATTGCAAACGCACAAAATTGTCATCTCAAGTCTAGTTATAATGAGATAAGGAGAGAGAGAGAGGAAGGGGGGAAAAGAATGGAGGGGGTGGTAAGGTTTATGTCTTTATGAAAAAAAAACTAGAGTAGTGTTAACTAATCAGTTTTAAATTGCAATAAAAATCATAACAATATTACTCATACATTCTAATATGCATTGTTTTTGTTTTATTGTAAAGTTTTTAAAAAGTGTTTTTCCTAAAACAACCAAATCGTTAAAAAACATTAACAATTCACAATCTGTTCATTTCCAATAAAAAATGAAGACTTTGAAGTCAGTCTTGTTATTTCATCTTAATTTTTTATAGATTATTACATCCCATTGGACTGGGCTTTAAAAATGATTTTCCAAGCAGCAGCAGGAAAAGTGCTCCATTAGCTAGTTCCATTAGTAACAACGCAGTCCATCATATGAAACTCAAAGAAGAAACAGACTGTTCCTCTATGTCCCTGAGCCGGAGGAATACAAACCTTCCCACTGCCTTTTCATTTGACCTCGAAAAAGACAGAATACATAAATTTATTGAATGGGGGTAGTGTGTGTGTGTGTGTGTGTGTGTGTGTGTGTGTGTGTGTGTGTGTGTGTGTGTGTGTGTGTGTGTGTGTGTGTGTAGGTATGTGTAGGTGTGTGGGTTTGGTTGGCTGGGCTGATGATGAATAGTCTGAGAGAACCTCAAGGAAGTCTACTGCAAGCCAAAGCCACTGTCTATGAGGGAAGGACAGGATTTTTAGATTTTTACCAATTTCCTTCACATATATAAATATGACAATAGCCACAATAGTCTATTCACTACTCTTACCATCAATTAGCACTCAGAATATCCTCCCATAATCAAGAACAATATTCATGTTTTGTTGTCATGGGATACATTGCATGTTCTGCTGTGTGGGCCTCCCTCTCAGAAATCGATACTGTGTGGAAAAAAGCACTAGCTTTTGCAATTACACTGAGACTTGGGAGTGTCTTTAGTTCTGACCTTTTCTCCATTCCAACCTAACCTGAATACAAATAAGAGCCAGATTCCAAATGGGAGAACCAAAAACACTTTAGTGTGTGCTCATGAGTGAGCACATCTGTACAGTGTTTGTAATCATGGATGTACAGTAACTGGAGAAGACTGATTTACTGAAAATGTACAATAAAATTTAATTGATTGAAATACATTTTTTCTGGGGCAGGAGTTTGCATGTTCTCACCGTGCACCGGGGGTTTCCTCTGGGTACTCCAGTTTCCTCCCCAGACCAAAGACATGTGTTGTAGGCTAATTGGCATTTCCAAATTGTCCATAGTGTGTGAGTGTGTACGAGATTGTACCCTGCGATGGGTTAGCACCCTATCCAGAGTGTCCCCCACCTCATGGCCCGAGTCCCCTGGGATAGACTCCAGGCTCCCCACAACCCTGTGTAGGATAAGCTGTACAGAAAATGGATGGATGGATGGAAATAAATTTTAAAAGGAAGTAGTTCATGAAGGCTTGCAGCTTACAAATAAGCTCACACTATGCTGATGAACTAAATTCATTCATTAGTCAAATAAGTATTTTGGACAAAATATATTTTCAATTGAAAAATGAGAGTGCTTCACAAGTTCTTAGACATTCACATGTGTAGGCCTAATCCCCAAAGCACACACACACATACTGATGTAAGACGCAATAGAGCGCATCTCTCACTGTAGTAGGATAGTGAAGGAAACATAGGGTTTTTTTTCAGCTTCCCCCATGGGCTTCCCCTATTCCTGTTTGGAATAATACATATATATGTGTATGTATGCATACTGTATATGGGGAAATCACAAAGATAATCACATAAGTCACATAAGTTCTGTTCTGGCCTGATAAGTGCACATGTGTTTTCAGGGTTTTAGGAAGGATGTATGATTGAGAAGTTCTTGTTTTTGTGTGTCTGAGTCTAAAGCTGTTTGTCGAGGCAGCTGGAAGAGTCGAGGAGTCTCATTCTTCTAAGGTGTCCTTGTTTGATGTGACCTTGTAGTTAATTTTTCCACTAATCTTAATCAGAGAGAGAGAGAGAGAGAGAGAGAAAGAGAGATTATACTATAGTGACTGTAAAATGTGCTCCTCCAGGCAGGCAATCAGTAGACAACAAACTGCTGTGTCCTAAATAAGACCTTAAATAAGACACAACACAGTCAGATATGCCAACAAGGACACACACCTTTCCTTACACCCCCCTTCACTCCCTTGCATTTCCACAGTAACCATGGTAACAAGCACAATTCATCACTGATACCCCACACCGCATGCAAATGTCTCTATCTTGCTGTGACACTCCCTACACATCTCACTTGACTCATATCCCTGTCTTTATCCCTCTTACTGTCTCCCCTCTTGTCTCTCATCTCACTGTAACTGTAAATGTAAATGTAAATGTATATAACCATTTTCTGTGAAGGCCATGTGTACCATAAACAGCTACTCCACCAGTAGTATACATCACACAAGTGCTTCTAGGGCTCTAATGAAGACATATGGCATTTATAACACTAGCACTACAAAGAATCTGAAATCTGAATATGCCACACACCTAGTAGTTGAATGGATTCTTTGTGCTTTACTCAACAGGCTTGGTATTAGACTCTTATGTAAGCATTCCAACTACCATCACACTGCAAAGTACTTAGCATCAGCCAAAAGGCCAGACATCTAATCAGATATGTGCTTTGTTTGATCAACGTGAGCACATCTGTACAGTGTTTGAAGACTGTTTGCAGATAAGCTTTATTAGTAAGGAGGAAATAATTTCCAGCTCATCAGGTGTAGAAGTTCCATCCAATAGCAGCAAGGTTTGGATGGCTGGATGGAGGACCTACACATCTGCTCCATTCAAATGGATACAACAAGCCAGTTTTCCAGAGCAGGAAATTTGCCACAAGGCAATACATATATTTCTGAACAGACCCATAACAAAACCAGAAGAAAATGCTGGATGATTTACCGAAAAGTGCAAGTATACAAGTCTAGTATATGATTAGTTCCTGTGAAGGTAAAGTGCTTAACTAAAGATATGCATGGAATTTCAGTCCTACTTTGGATTCAACTTGGACTCGGAGGAGACTGTGGTTTATAGACTCTTATATCACAGCACTGGTGAATTTTCGAATCTGATTGATTAGGAGGTGTTGATTAATTTTCTATAATAGCAGCTCTGACAATAGTGCCAGCTGTAATTCAGTTAACGGGTTGATATTAATGTGCTCATTCTAATACATTATTGTTTCTGTAATAACAACTCATTTACAGGGACTTGTATGGCAGGTCCATGTGAAAAAATAAGTACACCCTACGGTCGTCGTTGTTTTTTTTAAACAGTGCCTATTATTAAAGGTGATACACTCTATCGAATGACACATAAAATTGACATTTTGTAGTAATTTTCACAATTTAAATTAACAAAAAAAAAAGATCAGTCACATGGAAAAAGTAAGTACACAGATAAGTATAGAGAGATAAAGTATAGAGTAAGTATGTATGTATAGAGCAAGCAAGTATGGACAGATAAAGTAAATTTTAAAATGTAATTATTGGCAAATAATCCACCAAAACGCTGATCAGGAAAAAGTGGTTACTGAAAGTGAGTGTTACTAAGTACCTGGAGAAAATGATAGAGCATAGGCTGTTCTTATAAAGGGCAGGTCATAATTTCCATTGTGCATACTGGTTATAATCCTTAAATGGCCAAGGGCCAAATGATTCTTAAATCATTACTCCTTACACACCCTGGACAGATAGCTGTATGGGAGGAGTAGTGGAGCTGAATGGAACAATGTTAAACAATGGACCATTGAGTATACATAGAACTCATAGAAGGTAGACTACAGCAAAGGTTTGAAACTGACAGGCATGTTATGCAATCTAAATAGCTGCCACTGAAATCAGAGGCAAACAATTTTTTTTACTTAAAGGAAATAATGAGCATGTATTAAACTTCCCATTTTTTTCCACGTTGGCAGTAAGTGGTGTCAGAGATCGAGCCAAATACATACAGTCCAAATCCAGCTACTGGAAATTTTTCTTCTTGTTTTCAGCATCACACACTCATTTGATCAGCCTGAGGAGACATGAGGTCAACAAGTACCTTTTCCAGTTTCTGGAAATATATGAGGGAAAAGAGAGGACCAAGCCAACACAGGGATATAAAGCTTACTGTGTTTTATTCTTCTGTAAACTTCACTGTATTCGTGAAAAGGCAATGCCAAAAAGCTTCTAAGACCCCGGTACATAGGAAATCACTTAGAAAAAGATATTTAGTAATCTTCCCAGTAATGTTTTGTTCTTTTTTGTACTGTACACTCTTAGAATAAAAGGGTTCCTCAGGGGTTATGTGGCTAATTAAGGTTGGGCTTACACTATATAATTTTCAGACAATTTAGACACAACATAATTTTTTGCATTGTGACTAAATAGCACATGAGTCCAAAGGGAAATTGCAAGTAAATCACAGTTTCTGGTAAACAATGCCTGCTGAAGTGCATTTGATCGGCATGTCAGAGGTCACGGCACATTTTTGAGGTCAGAAAATATAATTAGACATTTTATAGTGTGAGCAGTGTCACAGTCTGATCCCACAGTATACATATCTGAAGCCTAATTAATGCCATCAGTAAAAGTCTATCTGTTACTTTGCTATCAGTGAGGTGTGGTTGCTCAGGGCACAAAATAGTAATACGAATGGAAGTTGCTGCAACCAGGGAAGCTGGTGTACTGTGCATGGTGGCTCTTTTGTCCAATATAATAAATTACTTATGATCAGATGCAGATGCCAGATATTTGGGAACAGAATCGTGTGAGACAGTTCTGGGGGGTAATCGTGTGAGACAGTTCTGGGGGGTAATCGTGTGAGACAGTTCTGGGGACAGACTTCTATTCTACTATACTTTATTTTATTCTAAATATGTTGACAGAAAAGCACAAACGCATCCCAAGTTATGAAAGTGGCACTAACTCAAAACGTGTCTATACGTGTCTATATTTTTTGGTTTATCTTTTTGTTTTGAATTTCAGCAAATAAATCTGCCCACTGAGCACTGCCTGCTTGCCAACAGTTTCAGACCGAGGTGACTAGTGCGCACCTGTGACGTGAGGTATTGTACAGTGAGAGAACATTTTCAATACGATTTTTTACTGTCTAGAGGTCAAGTTGTGCAGTGTGAGCAGTCATCAGATGACAAGATTTGTCTCATAGTACAGTGTAAGCCTTAAGAGTTTTACTTGGACCCGTTTCTAATAGGTAAACACTGTCTGCTGTAGGGTTCTACATAGGAGCTTTAAGTGATCTCACAGAGAGATCACAGAGAGTTGTTTCTCAATGTTTAACTCAGTAGATCCCGTTCCTGTTCATCTGTACTTTGTACAGGCACTGAGCTATCAAGCATCAAAGCTGAAATGATCTTTGATGGAATAGACCTTTTCACTGCACTCATACATTTGCTGATTGCTCTGCTAACCTAACCTGCTTGTATTTTCAGATTAAAATGACCAGAGTTCAATAAGGGGAAGTGCGTACTCACAGTTATATCTAAGAGCCACTCAGAGATGCCAACACAAACAAATTGACCTCAACCAGGTCATGTAACTATGAATCAACTCAGCATCTGGTTTGGAAAAAGGCAGTAGGCTTGTCTTCTCATAACAAAGAGACTTCAAGCTAGTAGGTCCTTTTAACTTAAAACAAACCCCTCAGATCAGTATTGGGTATTTGGTGGCAAGATGGGAGAAATGTGGTTTTTCTCATGAGGGCCAGTAATATGGTGATGAGCATAAGACGTCAATGAGGTTGGCAGAACGTGTGTGTGTGTGTGTGTGTTTTGGAAGAATGAAAGTCAGAGAACAGACCACCAGAGAGACATTGGAATTACTGTCTGTGCTGGACAGGGCATGATAGGAATACTCTGGGTGCCTGACAGTCTACAGAAGGCGGATTGGTTAGGCCAACCGCAGTTTATGGAAAACTTTTTGTGTCCGAATGTGAAAGATAAAGAAAGTGCAGAGACAAGGGTATTGAAAACATGCATGCATATGTAATTTTTTTTCTCATTTGTGTACATAAGGAAAGTACAAAGGTCTATGACTATGAGGTAGAAAAAATGAAAGCATCAGAAATTAGCAGGCCCACACTGCGGCTGCAAGCGTAATCCAAACCAAGCTCAGGGCTAAGCACTCCTTATTGAAGCATATGTCTCAACCTGTTCATTAAATCAATACAGTTCTTATTATTGCTGGCTACATCTGCAGTGAGGAGTAGCCTTGTAATTAAATTTCACTTAACTAAGCTCTTTGATGGGAATAAAAAGCTTACTGCATGTTAAAGTAAGAGACATGAGAGAAACTGAGAGACTGATTGTAGAATGGTTAGTGATCTTTCCATTTTCATATATAGCTATACTATATATTCACCATCTTATTAGGAACAACTGTACACCTGCACATTTGTGTAATTATCAAATCATCAATGCATAAAATCAGGCATATACAGATTAAGAACTTCATCACAATTGGGAAAATGTGACTTTAGCCATGATTGCTGATGCCAATTGAGCTGGTTTGAGTATTTCAGAACCCAGTGATCTACTGGGATTTTCACACACAACAGTCTCTATAGTTTACACAGAATGTTAAAAAATTTCGTGAGAGGCACTTCTGCGGGTGGAAATGCCTAGCTGATGAGAGAGGTCGGAGGAGACTGGCCAGACTGGGAGGAAGGCTACAGTAACTCAAATAACCACCACTTTACACCCATGGTGAGCAGAAAAGCATCTCAGAACACACAACACATTGAACCTTGAGGCAAATGGGCTACAAGAGCAGAAGACCACAACAGGTTCCACTCCTGTCAGCCAAGACCAGGAATCTGAGGCTACAGTGGGCACAGACTCACTGAAACTGGACAGCTAAAGAGCATGAAATGTTTTCCCAATATTCAGCTGTCTAGTTTTGATGAATGGTCTATGACAGAGATCACTATCATTCTGTTTAAGATTGAAACAAAGATTGGGAAAACATGAGGGAAAAGTAATACATGTGCATGTAGGGTGGGAGAAAAAAGATGGACAGCCAGAAAAAGCCTTGATTAAGAGGGTGTGTGGAGAAATGTTTAAAAGAGTGTAACTGTTGAGACGGATCAAAATACTTTCCAGTCACTTCTCTTGGTTTGCCCTTATGTGCAACTCTACTAGCTTTTTTATTTCATACTCTTTTGGATTATTGTCAGATGCTGGCCTGTTTTTCTGGGTTCAGTCCACCATTCTGGTCATTCTTCATTTCTCTAAGCAGGGAGTTTAGATTATAGAGGTTGGCAACCCTGGAGGAAGGGCAGGGTAGAGTGTTTGCTGAAGAGAATTCACACTTGCCCCATGCTTGCACTTTCTCACACTGTTAAAAGCAAACTTTAGCAGCCCTAAACAATGTCAGCTGAATGTGGGTACAGTCCAAAATGTTTGGGCTACATTTGATCCCAACCAACTGCCATTCAGGGCTTTACTAACAAGAGCAGAGGCTATGTTATTGTGGCTGGTGAGAAGATAGGAATGGAAAAAGCAGGGCTAATCCTTGTTTATATAATGTCAAATTAACTTACTTGATTAGAATCTATGGTTGCATGTGTATGAACATGCAATACAGTGTGTGTAGGTGGGGGGGATGGGGGGGGTGTTGCATGGTCACTCTAATTAGTGATTTAGAAGTTGGTCTGAGACAAGCAGTTGGAATAACAAACAAGATTATGACCAATACATCTCCAATTGGTATCAATCACCTCAAGAGTTCACTTAGGCTTTTTTTTTTTTTTGCAGATCCACTTTCATCGTGAGAATGCACGTTAGAATTCAACCTGAAGAAAGGGGGGAAAAAAGAAAACAATATATCACAGTGTCATTGAGTCTATCTCAGAAGCAAAATAAGTACAAACAGCATACTGGGAACTCCTGCTGACCTTCTGGAAAGTAAATAACTTGGATGAAACATTTAGGCTGAGACACAACAATGGAAAATTGAGCTTATACAGATTTCTGCATAAGGAAGGACTCCCATGGTGTTAGATCCAGACATAAAATGTGAGATGCTAACTGTATCTACCATTGTGACAATTAGTCTGAGAATAGTGTATTCGGTGTGTTTGTTAGCGTTGCATTTGGCAGCTACATTGCTTTTTAAATGTCCTTGTGTTGGCACAATGGAAATTAATTCCAATGAATGACAAGAATTTTCTGAGCTGTCCTCTTTTCTGTCCTTCAGGTCACAACTAGCACTAAAACATGATGTCAGAAAGAGCCACCTGCTGTCAGGACAGAGTGTCATGCTGTTCGTGCTGTTATCTGTGTTTACTTAAGAACATACTGACTAAACCTGACACTGTGGGAAAGTTATTGCCTCAGAAACCGGTCACCTTTAAAGACACACCCCCAAGGTTTTGGCCCATATTACCAGACCTCTACCATCTTTCTCTGAGCCCAAATAACACATCAAGAAATTTGATTACGGTGACCATTAGGACCACCCTGACCCAATAGACTGAGTCTATTGGTCAGTAAGGAATACTTTACCAGATGTTCCTTCATGAGGCTGCTTCTATGTTACCGAGATATTAGATGGTTGAAGATCAGGCAGGAATAAGATTTAAGATGATAGACACAAGGAGAAGAAATCTGGAAATTATTCCAATAGCCATCAGTATGTGAGAAAAAACTAAAGAGAAAAACAAGAGTTCATACAATGGTTAAACTGAACCAAGAACAAAAGCAGTGATCCAGGGAAGAAAAGAAGACACTAGAAATTTGTTAAATAAATAAACAGGCTCTCTCCCCCAAAGCTAATATACGCATTGCTGGCCAACTAAATGGAACTGTAGCAACATAGGAAATTCATTGTATATATGAAGAAAGTGGGAAGGTTTCACCACTGGGACCTCAAATTCTCCTTTTTTGGTAATCCCTAATCTTATACAGTTAGCTCCAGAATGACTACAGTACCACTACTTGTAAAGATGGGGAAAAGGGCCATGAAAAAATGCCTGTGTTTAATTAGCTTAATTTCACACTGAAAATGACAAAAAAAAAACCTTTTTTAACAAAACCATGTGTCACAGTTATTGGCACCACAAGAAATTCTTATGAACAAAATGTAACTGAAGCATGTTCCCATTTATATTTTACAAAAAAAAAGCAGGGAAATCTTCACTGCCTACTATAACAAAACGGATACAGGCTAATTAAACAGAGGCCGACCTTTCACCACACACAGCATAGACATCTAGATTGGTATTATCCTGGTTTAGTCCAATCCCCTTTTCTTTTTGCGGATTTTGAATCAAGAGTGAGGTAGATCTACTCACCATTATCAAATGTAAACTACAAAAATAGTGTTTAAAAAATGCTAGGTAGATGTAGTTTTAATCAAGATTGACAATGAAAAAAGGCTGCATGAGCAAGAGTGGAAGTTACTTCAAATTCTGCAGTTAAAGTAAAACTGTTAACTTCCCGAAGCGTATTCCCCTTTCTGATTCATACTTAATGTTACCTGGCATCACAAATTTCCAATACAGTATCACCCAAATCAAACCAGGCAGAAGAAAAGAAAAAAAAGAAATTCCCAAATCTCTCAACTGAGAAGAACATCATTCATTTTCAAAATAAAAAAAAAAAAACAGGTCCTTTCAAGGTTTATTGGAAAGTTAATGGTTCATAATTTCCTAAAGGGGCTCTACTTAGATCCATAGTATTCCATATTACCTTAGTTCTCAGAGAGGAACAAAGTGAATATTTAAAATTCTAAAGTCCTTTTTTCAGTTTCGGGATGGCTAAGAATTATTAACTATACAAAGAACCCTGGAGGAACCGTTTTTCTTTCTAGGAGTGTACATGTATAAGTTCAAATCAGTGGGGTTATTGTGGAATAAAATGCCATGCAGAAATTTCAGAACTGGAACTCTGTGTGTGTTATTCCTCTCTAAATTAATTTAACCGAATTCCTCTTTACATTATTGGTATTCTTAGACCCTGAACAGTGCATACAAGCATGAGAGGTCATTTCCCACTACAGTGGGGGAAAAAAGTATTTGCTCCCCTGCTGATTTTGTACGTTTGCCCACTGACAAAGAAATGATCAGTCTATGATTTTAATGGTAGGTGTATTTTAACAGTGAGAGACAGAATAACAACAACAAAAATCCAGAAAAACACATTTCAAAAAAGTTATAAATTGATTTGCATTTTAATGAGTGAAATAAGTATTTGACCCCTTCGACTTAGTACTTGGTGGCAAAACCCTTGTTGGCAATCACAGAGGTCAGACGTTTCTTGTAGTTGGCCACCAGGTTTGCACACATCTCAGGAGAGATTTTGTCCCACTCCTCTTTGCAGATCCTCTCCAAGTCATTAAGGTCTCGAGGCTGACGTTTGGTAACTCGAACCTTCAGCTCCCTCCACAGATTTTCTATGGGATTAAGGTCTGGAGACTGGCTAGGCCACTCCAGGACCTTAATGTGCTTCTTCTTGAGCCACTCCTTTGTTGCCTTGGCTGTGTGTTTTGGGTCATTGTCATGCTGGAATACCCATCCACGACCCATTTTCAATGCCCTGGCAGAGGGAAGGAGGTTCTCACCCAAAATTTGACGGTACATGGCCCCGTCCATCGTCCCTTCGATGCGGTGCAGTTGTCCTGTCCCCTTAGCAGAAAAACACCCCCAAAGCATAATGTTCCCACCTCCATGTTTGATGGTGGGGATGGTGTTCTTGGGGTCATAGACAGCATTCCTCCTCCTCCAAACACGGCGAGTTGAGTTGATGCCAAAGAGCTCGATTTTGGTCTCATCTGACCACAACACTTTCACCCAGTTCTCCTCTGAATCATTCAGGCAAACTTCAAACGGGCCTGTACATGTGCTTTCTTGAGCAGGGGGACCTTGGGGGCGCTGCAGGATTTCAGTCCTTCACGGCGTAGTGTGTTACCAATTGTTTTCTTGGTGACTATGGTCCCAGCTGCCTTGAGATCATTAACAAGATCCTCCCGTGTAGTTTTGGGCTGATTCCTCACCATTCTCATGATCATTGAAACTCCACGATGTGAGATCTTGCATGGAGCCCCAGACCGAGGGAGACTGACAGTTATTTTGTGTTTCTTCCATTTGTGAATAATCGCAACAACTGTTGTCACCTTCTCACCAAGCTGCTTGGCGATGGTCTTGTAGCCCATTGCAGCCTTGTGTAGGTCTACAATCTTGTCCCTGACATCCTTGGACAGCTCTTTGGTCTTGGCCATGGTGGAGAGTTTGGAATCTGATTGATTGATTGCTTCTTTGGTCAGGTGTCTTTTATACAGGTAACAAGTTGAGATTAGGAGCACTCCCTTTAAGAGAGTGCTCTTAATCTCAGCTCGTTACCAGTGTAAAAGACACCTGGGAGCCAGAAATCTTGCT
The DNA here is from genome assembly GCA_023630585.1 of Cranoglanis bouderius. Lineage (NCBI taxonomy): Eukaryota > Metazoa > Chordata > Actinopteri > Siluriformes > Cranoglanididae > Cranoglanis > Cranoglanis bouderius. The sequence continues at coordinate 2,579,846 of CM042550.1, read as the reverse complement.
GATTGATAGGGGATCAAATACTTATTTCACTCATTAAAATGCAAATCAATTTATAACTTTTTTTAAATGCGTTTATCTGTTGTTGTTTTTTTTTGTTGTTGTTGTTATTCTGTCTCTCACTGTTAAAATACACCTACCATTAAAATTATAGACTGATCATTTCTTTGTCAGTGGGCAAACGTACAAAATCAGCAGGGGATCAAATACTTTTTCCCCCCACTGTAAATCCACTAAATGCTGCAAATGTTAATGTAAATGTAAGAAATAATTAAAAACCAAAACAGAACACATGAAGGGAAAGGAAACTCCTTGCCACGTGGTAGCAAGCATTCGACTAAATGAGACACTGCACCACTCATAAGTCCAGCTATCTGCACATATTATAAATGTATGGATTTTGAATATTCAAATTCAACACCAATCATAGGTGCTGCTTTTTAAGTGTTTTCTACTGAATCATGTAATTGTAACTGACTTCACTAGAATAGGTTTTGAATCTGCGCCTCTATTTAGTGGCTGTGTGTACATGCCAGTGGCATGCAACTGTACATACAGCTTGTTTCTGGACATATACTGAACCCGTTCCTAGACGTATATAAAAAGAGCTTTGTTCTCTCCAGTCCTGTATGCTATAGTCCGTGAGAACAGGTAGCCACAGTCTGGCTTATATTTTCAATGGGGCACATTGCAACATGGCCCCACTATGGGCCAGATCTTATGTTACAGGAAACAGTCCCTAGGTAGCTTTGTCCACTAGCAACAGCCCAGCCCATATGTTCATACACTTGGATTTATTAAATCTGATTAGTCTTTCCAAGTGGATTCAGCAAAAAATATTACTTAACACCATAGCGTGCATGATTGCTCAGACAGGTGGAGAAATTTACTGCAGTTTAATGCACCTACTGTTACCCCACCTGCCCTTGCATGCACACACATACTGCACAGGCATAATGAACATCCAGCATCACACAGGCTGTGGAATGATGAAATACTGTAGATAAAATGGCCCCAGAGTGCTCTTGAACATCTCCATGTCTAATGTATAGCATACGTAAAAATTCCACAATGTGATATTGATATGGTATGTTTTCAAGCACAGCTGGGTAGATCATAGTTTAAAGAAAGAAAAAAAAAACACCAATGTATGATTCATACAGGAAACAGCTACTCTTCAGGTCAGTAAAAATATGATAAACACAAAAACCTCTGTCTCTAATGTAACAGTAATCAAAGTATGCTTTGTACAATCCACCAAATCTGTCAAGTGAATTTTTCTAGACAATAATGTATAAATTGTAATGACAGTAGACATATTTTTTAAATGGTGTGGAGCACAAAGCAGTGGCTTTAAAGTTATCATAGCTAACGGTAAGAGAAATAACCTTATAAGAAAGGAAGGAAACAGACCCCTAAGGCGAAAGCCAGTGTAAAGAAACAACCCTAAGCATCCTGGACCTTGGAAAATCTTTCCCAACCAAAATTTTGAACTTTTACATTTTACCTAGCTAAATCCTGAGAAACAAAAGGGGGCTAGCTCTACCAACACCAGAGGAATTCCCATCAGTGGACACTCAGGAGGTGGAGGATTCTCTAACATATGTTCACACAGGAGTTTTCTGAATACTGTTAAATATTCAGTACTAGCACTAATCAATAGATGATGGATTTTATGCGGTACCACTCTTGGATCAATGCCCATTGTTTCTTTTCTATATTATTATATTTCATCTCTCTAGTCTCTAGTCTCTCTAGATAAGGCCTCCTTCAAAAGATGATCCATCAATAAAAATGAATGGGATGGTTCAAGAAAAGGGAGCCAATATTTAGTAAAAACTTATACCGAACTGCCAATCCTACAATTTTTGCCAACATATTTCCAGTCAAAACCCTCATAAACTTAACACATAATACTTAATCTCATAATTTTTCTGCATTAAGTATTAAGTATGTTCCAGATTATAGATTTCCAGAAAAGTGAATAAAAAAACTACAGCACTATGAATCCCTGGGTAAGTAAAAACAAACCCATGTCACATATCTGGATCTTGCTGAGAGAGGTACCTACCACAAAGACCAATTTCTATGTCTGTGTGGATCAGAAGCAGGAACCACAGCCGGTTTGGCGCTATGCATGCCCATGTGTGCGGTATGGTGAGGCTGGAACTGTGCAGTGGTGCTACAGCTAAAACAATCTCATCCTGTGGATTGTCCAAGTATTCTGTTTGGTTCTTTGTGGCCTTGAGGAATGCAGTGGAATAAATAAAAGAACATTCTAAAACAGTGAAAAACCAACACTGGTGCTGTGTGGCATGAAATGAGATCTAAAGACGGTGTCTGCTAATAATAACTGCCAAAAAATTGTTTCACACAGGACAAAAAAACTATATTTTCTCCAAAGCATTTATCATTAGTGACTAACAACCAATGGTTTTGATATATAAAAAGCACAATAGTTTAGAATAGTTGCTTTTGTAAACTGATAGACCTGTTTGTTTTTAAAAACTCTTGCAGTTTACCACTCAAATCATTTTTACTCTTTAAGTTTTCTTTTTTTTTCCTTTTCTCTGTCCTCTATGTTCTTTTTCTTTTATTTTTTTTTCTTCTTTTACAACTATTGTTGTTTCATGTCCCCTTCTACAGAATGTTGAAATATTCCTCTGGTGCTGCCCTTCCTAACTTACTACTCTTCCCTTTACACGGAACCCACATTCCAAATTCTCTGATCACAGACAACTGCCATCTTCAAATATTAAAGTTAAATGAAGCGGCAACAACGTGGAATTCCTGTATTTATCTTAACTGTTTTTTCTGGAGGCAGTTTTTAGCACAGATGCTTCTTTGAAAGCACACAATCTTGCAGGCCTTTGAAGTCCAAGAAGTGAATGTACGCAGAGAAAAACAGAAAACAATTTCCTTTCAGTTGCACAGCGGCGAAACAAGCTTGAGAAGATGAATGGCCCAAATTATGAATGGTTGCTAAGTTGATCACACTGGCCTTAAATCAGAACATAATCAGCATAATACATATTTTCTTTTTTTGTTTTTAGGAAGGATTGCATTCAATGCTTGTTAGTTAAGATCAGTGGTCTTAGAACGCATAATGATGTGCTCACCAGCACCCAATTTCTTGCCATGGCAACCAAAAACAGCTGCTGAGTCTCAGTGTCAGAAATTTTTTGTGAGTTAGTGTGAGCATAGCTATGATGCTCATGTAAAAGCCATGGAGGATGGCATAGGATGACGCAAAACTCACGAGACAGTTACAAATACAATAGTGGCAATGACAAAACATAAATGAAACATGCAAATAGACAGGGAAAAAATCCTTATTACTACACGTTCACTTTGAAGAATCTTTCTGCACAAGTCTAGATTGCAACTGATGCTGCAGCAGAACTTAATAATTTTCTTTAATTGCAGGTCTATTGCTTGAGGATCTTCATCATTTCTGATATAGAGAACATGTTATCGTTGGCCAATTAAGCAATATTGCATGAGCAAGAGTGCTGTTGTACTGAATTTCAGCAAACTGTTATGCAGCAAACATAGAATAGCTGTGTTACAAACAGTGAAATATACCAGTGCTGTCTTACTAAATATCAGCACTCTTGGAATCTCGCTTGTTCAAAAAAGTTAGTCGACCAGAGCTAACTATTGTATATTATTTTCTAATAACTTTTCTAAATTCTGAACGGGATTCTAAAATGAAATGGGTTCCTAAGATTGCTCATCTGCTTTGTGACCTGGCTTGTTTAAATACAGGCTGTATAGTAAAAATAAATTGTCTCAGTAATGCATATCATTAATGCATCTCCTAAAAAAAATTGGATTAAAGGTAACAGATCAATTTTAAACTCAAAAACTACCAGAACTATATATGTAGATGTACTGTATATACGTAACATTGGATGTCACATAGGATGCCAATGATTTGCTGCAGTGGAAAGCATAGCACAATTACCTAAATAACTTTTAACAATGAGTACTTTCAGTATTAGCAACAAGGATAGGACTTTCCCACCTCAAGGAAACAGGTCCCTGCAGCTGTGTTCTCCTTGATGGACGCATTATAGAAGCTGCTCCCAAAGACAGGCTTGTTGTCATTAATATCCTGTAGACTGATTTCCACCATGGCAGTAGAGGATAAAGGGGGCTTTCCACCATCTGTAGCCACTATCTTGACACTTGCTTTTGGATCTGTCTCATAATCCAGCTCAGTAGCTGTGGTGATGATACCTGTCACAGCGTCAATGGTGAACCAATTAGAATGTGTCCCCTTATTGGGCAGGATATAGTAACGGACATCACCATTTGGGCCTTGGTCTTTGTCTCGTGCTGTTACTTGTAGCACAAAGCTACCTGGGTAAACCACTTCTGGAATAGTCTGTTTGTATGCCTGCTGATCAAACAGAGGAGGGTTATCATTGATATCAGTGACTTGGATTGTAAAAGAGGATTCAGCTCGGAGTGGTGGGGTGCCAGAATCTGTAGCCATGACCCGGAGCTCATATGAGTCTCTCTCTTCACGATCCAGAACCTGGTCCACACAGATAAGGTAGATGATGCTGTCCTTAGTAGTGAGGGCAAACTTACCATCCCCACCTTCCAGAGAGACATTGACATTTGAATATTCACCATAATCAGGGTCTGAGACTGAGATACGGGCAACATATTGCCCAGGCTGGGCACCTTCAGATATTCGAGGTGACCCATCCTCACTGAGGAAGATGATGGTCATGGTTGGCTGATTATCATTGTAGTCACGAACATGGATAGTGACAAAGGCATTAGTGATCTCTGGGTGGCTGGCATTGTCTTTGGCTTGTACAACAAGCTCATGGACCTTTCTGACTTCATAGTCCAAAGGCTTGTTGAGTGTGATAATTCCAGAACGAGGGTCAATGACAAAGTATCGATCAGGGTCACTTTGCCTACGGTTAATTTCATAAAGCACAAGGCCATTGTCACCTTCATCTGCATCTGAGGCAAACACTTGTAGGATATTGCTACCTTGAGGGAGACTTTCAGAGATGATGGCATGGTATCTGCTCTGATTAAAAACAGGAGCATGGTCATTAATATCCTGCACCGTCACATCCAGAGTCATTTGCCCTGTTTTTTTAGGAGATCCCCCATCAAAGGCTTCCAAAACCAAAGAGTAAGAAGCCCTCTTTTCTCGATCAAGGACACCATTGACCACCAGGTCCAAGTAAAGAACCTTATTTGCTGCCCTCTTAGTTTCCAGTCTGAACACCTGCCCCACATTTCCATCTTTGATGAGATATCCCTGAGTGGTGAGCTGATCTTTGTCAGCATCAGTGGCTGGCTCCAGGGAAAACCTTGTCCCCACTGCAGTCTGCTCAGGGATCTTCAAATAGCCCTTATTCTTGGGGAACACTGGAGCATGATCATTAATGTCATTAACCGTGATGGATACCTTCACTGTGAGGCCGGTCATGGTAACTGCTATAAAGCTATAATGGTCTCTCTCTTCCCGGTCCAGACGCCGAGCAGTCTTGATAATGCCAGTGGTCTCATCAATGTGGAGGTCAGTTCCCACACTAGTGCCCTCATGATCAGAGATGAAGTAGAGGGAGGCCGTTTCTCCAGGTGGTAACCCAGCACTGATGTCACCCACTATTGTTCCTGCAGGCTGCTCTTCATCCAACTGTAACTCCAGGATGCTTGCTGTTGCATCCGCATTGACCATTACTGTTAACAATTCCACAGTCAAAAAAACAAGTAGAAACATCCTTAGTCTCCAGCTATTGTCCCCAGAGCCTCTGAATAACTTCATCACCGCACGGTTCTCTTACACCTGCAAGAGAAGAGAAAGAAAACAGATCACAGCCTGGAATCGCAATAATAAAACACATTCATACACCAGACGCATGTCAAATTCCACCACTGTTGTCTATAAGGCAGTGGAATGCATGAGAGGTCTGGTGTGGATCATGGTGCAGAGTGCAGTTGTGTTAGAGAGCAGCTCTTTTGTGCTACACAGTGTTCTTCTAAAAACATAACACAATTCTTAAACACTCCCAGTTTCATCTGTATTATTGAAAAAATCCTAAATCTTCCTGGTATGTACTTTAGGTATGTTTCTTGCTAGTTGACATAAATAAATATATATCTTTAATATAATTATGAACCCTGTGTGTGCTTTGCATAGCCAGATATTTTACACTGGGGTGGCCAGGTTAGACCAAATGACTTTACTGCAGTGGCAATCTATGCTGGGGCAAAATACTAATCCATAGAATTAGAATACATCCATAGGATATTATATAATGTGGCTACCCTTTCTGTGTATGGTACACACCTAAGCAACATTTGTTTGTCATCTAGCAAGCTATAAAAAAGTCATAGCTACTGAAACATAACATTAATCTGCTTCATATGAAGTACACTAGCATTACAAAGTCAATATCATTAGCTAACTGTAGCTAATAACAAACTGAAGAAATCCAATATTCTTGTACAGTGTGGTCAGTGTGGTCAGTGAGGCCAGGGAATAGCTCGCTTCTGTGTTTGCTAGCTAAACTTGCTTGTTCCCGCCACTGGACAATGATAAAATGAACTTTAAAATTTCCCAGAGCTGTTGTAGTGGATATTCTGTTATTAATCAAACTAGCCTATCATGCATCATTACATTGGTAACTACAGTGGATACTACTACTACTACTACTACTACTAATAATAATAATAATAATAATGATAATAATGATGATGATAGTAATGATTATGATGATGATGATTATGGGGTTGCAGTGGGTAGCACTGCCACCACACAGCTTCAGGGTCCTAGGGTCGATCCTGAGCTCGGGTTACTGTCTGTACTGTCAGTTTCATGTGTTCACAGGGATGAATTCTCCACTTTGTACCCAGTGTTACTGGGTTTGTCTCTGGAACCACCACAACCCTGACCAGCATAAAGCAGTAACTGAAAGTGAGTGAATAATAATGCATTACCAGGGTGGCCAGAGGGATGGTCATGCTGCACTCAAGGGTGGTGCTGGCCATGCCTGGCCACCCCTTAGCTACACCCATGGTTCAACATACACAGACTAAAATATTTTTAGAATTATGAATAGATTTTCATAGCTCAAATGTAAAGCCACTTTAATAGGTTTTATATCCACAATGCATGACAGGATTGCAACATAGATTTTCAGGAATAGTTTCAGGGATAGTTTATAGATGGTTTGGGGAAAGGTTATTCACCTAATTCCCCAAGCTACCATGAATTCAGGAGTGCTTATATAAGGAATGTTCCCTGAATATGGGCAACACAAGCTAAAAAAAAAATCACTAGCTTCAAAAAGATTTTAGTTCTGGAAACTTCTCCAAAACGGAGATGTAAGTAAAGGTAAAATGAGAGAGAGAGAGAGAGAGAGAGAGAGAGAGAGAGAGAGAGAGAGAGAGAGAGAGAAAGAGCACAAACAGAAGGCAAGATTGTGTGTTGGAGCTGACTGCTCCACTCCTGTCCCATATGGGAATGCAGACCACTGAGAGCCACAGGTGGCCAGACTTACAGATGCTATTTCATCTAGCACTAAAAAAAAAAAAACATTACAGAGATTAGACAGTTGTACGGTTTTGGCTGGAACTGTGGCCAAATCCCAGAGTTCAGCCTGCACTATGCTGGGGAGGCATGCAACTTGTCAGTGGAGGTCAGGTTCTCCAAGCCATACTGGCAAGATCTTGGACTATGACTGTAGACTGCATTTGTGCCCAGATTATGACTGCAATTTGTCCTTGTCAGTACTCCTTTAGAATGTGCATCTATACAAACCACAATAATGAAAACGGGAATTAAGTAAACCTGCATTTAAATCTATTTGTTGTTTGCTTAGTTTTGTTTTAGAACTCTAGTAGTCTAGACAACAATCTTTCAGCTTTGAATCATTTTACACTCCCTCTAGTGGTAAACAAGGGATGTAAGCAAAAGGTAAAGGAAGACAAAAAAAAAAAAAAAAAGAACATTACTCACAGGGATATATGTATATTCACCAGTGTGGCCTGACCATACAGAGGGACTGTCATATTGACTATCACAATATCATGCTATACACCATCTACATTTTATTTACATTTTAACACGTCTTCATATTGGTCTGATATGAGTAAATGGGCCAAGCAAGAGAATGCAAGCTTGCTTAACCTAAAAGGCCTTATCTGTAGGCCCACAGTCAATAGGATAATCTACTCACCGAAAGTGTCCATTCTACAGACACAGTAAATACCCTTTGCTACTATTATGAGGCTTTGTGTTGAATATTGGAATATTGAGGGTTAAGTTGCAGTTGAGGGAATGACACCCCCTGCAGGCTCTGGCTAGGACTGCAGCAGCCTCAGTTTCACCCTAATGCATGTAACAGACACGGTGGAAACACAGAGACCAATAGAAGCCAAGTTAAATAGGCTCCAGAGTCAGGAATTACCACACTACCTCAACATTCTTCTTATATATTCTTATATTTAACAGCTTATTAAAATATGCCAGGGTCCCAACTGCCCTTCGATCACACAGTGTAAACAGGCCAGACTAAGTGATTGACAGGGGCGTCTGAGGAAAACTAGCAGTGGGGGGCCTTTTCTGTTCACTGCATAACTTCTTTGCACACTTCAGCACTTCAACTGCCATCTCAGAACAGCTGGGGATCAGGATTTGTACGGAATGTAGTATGTCTTAAGGACATATAGATTTTTGTGATACATGATATTTCCTTTAGCATCTTCTTTTATTCTTTTGTCCCATATTCAGTGAAAATGCTGTATTATACTGTAAGAAGCAATCAGTGAGAATCCAGGATCATGGTAGACATTATACAGTTCCATAAAGAACAGACATGTGTAAAATGTTTACATATTAATCTTTAGTAATTATAACACAGCTGATGAGCTAATTTGTTCATACTTTTGATATTTTCAAAAGTATTTCAGTGATCCAGGTAATCAAGTAAATTCATCTATTGTCATAGATCGACCACTGATCTATCTCTATGTACGTACTTAATCATCACTCTAAATAGTTTGGTCAGCATCATTCATTAAAAGTGTCCTTTATCTTGAATCCATGATATGTGAAATACATTTTAACAATAAATAAATAAATAATGCTTTGCTCTTGAAATACTGTCTTCCAGGAGGTCGCATTTCATGGTGCATTGTAACTTTCACATCCCAAAGCTGACAGGGTAAGGAATGCACCCCAATTCTCTGTCTAAGACTTGGGCAAGCACTAAGCCTTCTGCATATAGCCTTCCAGCTGTCATCAGAGAATTAGTGTTGGGGCAAAGGTGGCAGACGGGTCCCAGCCAGCAACAACTTTTACGGATGGAGACTGATCCTTTTACATCCAACTAAGTGCTCTGAGTATGAACAGTATGGGATTAGATTTGTGCCAAAAGTATTGAACGAAACTTGTCAAGAAACGAACAAAAATATCCAATGAGAAAGAACAAAAAACACCCTGAAACTGAAAACAGTGAACTCAGTAGCAAAAATGTAACATTGTCTTCAAATAAACATCATTCTTTTTAACAGTTTTCTAAGCTTCCTTTTCGCTAATCACAGTTTATGAATGCGGTTTTCGTTTACGCTTTCAGACTTTTCGTTTACGCTTTACTCTCATTGGCTAGTGAGATTTGGCACGACAGCTCCCTGACCAGGAAGTAGAGACTCCAGTGGCATGAATCTTGGAGAGCATTCTGTATGAGGTTAGTCAGTATATTAGTTCATAATTAATATTTGAGGTTTGGGGAGTCTCATACGACTATTTGTTTCCAGTTGAGCTCTCAGGAGCGGCGGCGTTGTCGTCATCATCAATGTCATCCTCCTCCTCAGCTGGACACTCGAGCGGTCGAGCCAAATCTCACTAGCCAATGAGAGTAAAGCGCTGTTAAGCCCCGCCCACACGTTATTTGAAGACAATGTTACATTTTTGCCACAGAGTTCACTAATTTCAGTTTCAGAGTGATTTTTTCTTTCTCAATGTATATTTTTGTTCATTTCTTGAAAAGTTACATTCAATACTTTTGGCACAAATCTAATCACATAGAACAGCAGCTGTAACACTCCAACTGAGCTGAAGAACACAAAAATGTTGTGCATTTAGCATGCATTTACATTTTGTATATAGTGTGTAGAGTATTGGAGGAAATACATGCAGTGGCCTGGGAAACTCTTCACATGGTTACATTTTGACATTCCCTACTACAATTTTGCGATCGTAGAAATTAACGCAAAATCAAGGAAACTCCACAATATTTGGAGGAGCTTGTAATTTCTCAAAATTACCGTAGATTTTCTGCAGATTTGGGTCAAGACCCACCATATGACATCATCACAATGCGCCATGTGACGTCATCACAACGCACATTCAGCCAAAACCCCCTTCGATTCACATCGAACATGAGTACAGCTAAAAGGTCTCATTTACCAACAAACATCACTGCAAAAGACTGTGCAAAACAATTTTGTGCAATTGCAATTTCGACAATTCGAGTAGTTTTCCGCAAAAAGCACAAATTTTGAAAAAAAAAAAGCTAAGCAAAATCAAAAACTGGCATGTTTCTAGGAGGTGGAGGAAAAACAGACTATTTGTAGATTTAGTTTGTATTTGATTTAACTTGTAATAAATAAAACAAGTAAATAAATGAGACCATGAAAAATCTATCTTCAGGATAAAACTGTCTATCTTTATACCCACCTTTATTCATAGTCTACAACTGTTTTGTAGCCTTGTTTGTCCAGACCCAGACAAGTTTAGACCATTAATAAAACATTTATAAATTGTTTTATTATGTCTTAAAGTAGAGGTGTCTAAGTATGTTATAGGCAGAAAAACCCATTTTTCATCATCTTTGGCTGCCTGAATTCACATATAATGTCAGTAAGAACAGAAATATCATTTTCAAATTAAGGTTAGGGAAGGCTGGAAAGCTTTTGTATTTGTGTGACCTGTTTCTGACTTTTTTAATAAGAGTATGCCAAACACTAAAGCATGTCAACCTTAAATCTCCACAGAGTAGTAAAATAGCAGATTTAATGCAAGTTTCTTATCTATAAGAACATGTAAACATAGGCCCATTTACTGAACACATGGCAAGAACAAAATGCTTCCCTTAGAATTTCTTTATTGCAATAAAGAAATGCTGGAGAGATTATGCTCCTGGGCACTATTACATGCTGCGATTTTCAGTGTAGAAATACCCTCTGTGCACTTCAGCAAACACTTCCTAACTGTAAATCATCAATATGGGCCTGAACATGACTCAGGCTAGCTCTACTTTCAGAAAGCATACATACAACCAGGCTGTGGAAAACATTACCTACTGATATGTACACAAAACCACAGACTCTGTCAGGATCAAGTGAACAAATGATGTCATGATTTGATTTGATTTACAGACATACCAATGATGCAAACCGGCAATGACAGTGCGGTGTAACACTTTTACGGACAGTTCTCTACACATTACACACACATCATCCACTTGTTTGCTTTTTTACAGCCTCTTGGTGAAGCAGGTTTAATGGGATATGAAATTTCCTGAAAAAGCATTGTAACCGCAGAAATGCAGAGTTGTAAACGCCAGAGCTTCCAATAATTCCCCTTCAAACTGGAACCAAGGCCAGAGGAAACAAAGCAAGGCTTTCAGGCAGTGACCCAACCAAGTCCAGGTGATACATATTTTATGCCAGGCCGCATGCTCCTGTGGGCCACTTGCTTTCACTGTAAACCTGAACTGTATATGTTCACTCCCTTTCTTTTAATTTCTTTTAATTCACCTACTTCAATAAATATATTTCATCAATGCTGAGTGTCCTTTCTCTGTTGGAATGTTGACATCATTCTTTTATCCAACAGGCCTGTGAAGCATCAACTACGGGTGAAACATAACACTTGTTTTACTCCTGACTAGCCTCCAAGAAAGTTACCACTGTATATCAAACATTACCTGACACTTTTTGTCACATACTGCACTCCACTTTTCTATTCAAACTTTCATAAAAAAATATATTAAGACATAATTCATAGACTGAAAGCAGGTCAATAAACCAAAAATTGGGCAGAATAGTTTTTATAATTTAATAGTTATTTGTTTGTGTTTTTTAATCATTTAAAGGAGCTGTATTATGTAATGATTGAACACATACATGTTGTTTAGCTCATTTATTTCTGCCCTTCAATACAGTATTAGTATAGTACTTCAGTAGATTTCAGTTAGTATAAATTGAATGGTCTAATTGCATTATGAAACAGCAGACAGTTATCCTGCCTGTTGGAAGCACATATATCACCATATGGACGGGGGGGGGGGGGTCTGGGGGGGGGGTGTGTGTGTGTGTGTGTGTGTGTGTGTGTGTGTGTGTGTGTGTGAGAGAGAGAGAGAGAGAGAGAGAGAGAGAGAGACTAAGACAAATCTAAAACAACCTGCGGTTTCCATGTTGTGATCGGAGCTGGATTCATTTCTGCATAACTATGGTGGGATGCATGCTCTCTTGAGAAATAAAACTTAAAACTTTAAAGGAAAACAGAGAAAGTTAGAGAAGACGAGGTCACTGAATTATTAACAAGCATGGACTGCCTGGTTATTGGAGATGTCAAGATGTTAAACACAGGAATTGTGGTATATCAGGTTCTTGTGTCCCCTGTTCAAATTCCAGCCATTAGAAATAATGCAGTGATGTCTTGGACCCAATTTCTCTGACCGATTAAATAGCATGCAATCAGATTGCATTTCGGATTACAGAAAGAAAATGACTGGCTTAACATGATATACTTCAGCTTTGGTGAAACAGACTTGCTAATGTTCAGTGCATTGCTTTTACTCTAGATTACAGTATACAGTAGTAGCTTCATCACACACTTTTACCTTATTTTCTGGCCTGCCTGATGTGTTGAAATTGGACTGGAATTTTGGGTGCTCAGCAATAATTTTAATGAACACAAAAATGAACACATTTGTTTCTTAGTTACCTTGTTGTTCTTTGGAGTAAGCTTGAATTTTGCTACTATTTGTCTTCATCTATAATGGGAAAAACATACATGCTTTGCCTGGTTCAATTTGTTCATAATATTGTATCCAAGATAATATATTGAACTGCCTACTGAGTCCAAATGGAGAGTATAAGCAAGTGTACTTTTTTTCACACATTTGCAAAATGAAATCTGACTTTACCAGTGTATAAGTGAATAATGGGAGGATATTAAAATGGAACATGTGAATAATATGGTGGTGGGTCTCATTAATCTCAGTCTAGACCTGACTGTAGAGCTGTTTTTTTTTTTAATTTTTATTTTTTAACCAAAGCCAAAAAAGTCTAGAGACCCTCCAAAACTAAACTCCACAAGTGGTGGTGGAAAAAGCTGGTCTTTGTACTGATTTAAGAGACCAGCTCTGGCATTGTAAAGTCAAGGACAGGTCCTCACCTGTAGCAAATCTTTTGCTGCAGCTTGTTTTGGCCAGTGCATTTATCTGTCCCTCCAAGATATTGCGATTTTCGATCGCAGAAATTAACACAAAATCAAGGAAACACCACAAAATTGGCAGGAGCTTGCAATTTTTCAAAATTACTGACGATTTTCTGTATATTTGAGCGCATTTTCTGTATAAGGCACATCGTGTGATGTCATCATAATGCACAATCAGTCAAAGCCCCTTTCCATTCACGTGCGTCGAACATGAGTACAGCTAAAAGGTCTCATTTACCAACAAACATCACTGCAAAAGACCGTGCAAAACAGTTTATTTATGTAAAGATTTTTGTAAAGTTACTAATAGTTAAGCATTAAAATGTAACTGTTGTTGTTATCCAGTCATGTTAGTTGCCTATCCAGACATTTGTAAGCAAGCTGAATTTTATACCGCTGAAACTTTACAAATTGTAGTCGAATACCCCTTAATGTATTCACACTTAAGTAACAAGAGCATCATAAAACTTCCACACAGGGCAGTCTACATTCATTACTCTATAGGAAATGAATAGGAACTATGCCTCAGCAGAGGTTCACAAGACTTGAGCAAACTCAGACCTTATCTCCAAGCATTCTGTTTCCAGACCATTTGCCTGAAGTTAGGCTTGAGCTCAATGGCCATTACCGGAGCAAAACACTACCAGAGCTAGTCACTCAGCTTTCTTCTCAAGGTCAGTCACTCAGCTCAAAGCTATTTAACTAAACTGAAGTTTGCTCCATTACCTAATGGAGCAGTTGATTAGACGAACCAGTATTGGCTTCTGTGACTTTCATTTTCCCTGAGTTGGTTTGGGGATTTATTGCACGTTGCCTATACTTCAAAGTACCTCTTCTTCCTGATACTTACAGATCAACAGACTTCAGCATTTCAAACAAACCTCAGTGGGAAATAAAGTTTTCCTTTACTATATACATATGAGCCCGACATCCTTTAATTACTGCCTACTATGCACAGTGTCTTAGCAGAAGACAAATAAAAACATAAGTCAACGTACCAAATTTCAAATGTCACTGAAATCACACTTAATAAGAATACACCGTTACCTTATTTTCCATTTACCATTACCTTATTATGTTTAATATTAACAATGTTTAATGAGCAGAACGAAGTGATTATAGGAGAACAACACTATCCTGAAGCATTTAGAGCTTTTGCTTTAGCAAGTGTGCCAGCAAGCTGGCAACATAGTCTAACTACAGAGAGAAACGGATTAAAATCGAATGATTTGCAGACATGAAGGCTTTTAGTGTTAGACTGCAGAATTGTTTTGGTTCATGTGGTAAGACAACGATGATGAAGAAAAGAAGAAACAGAACATCTCACGGATGCCATAAGCAACTGAGGAGGGTTTGGAGTTTCTTGTGTAATTCTTGTATAAATGTTTCCCCCCAGCTACTTAAGGCAGAAGATCAGATGTAGATCTCACTACTGTCATCTGTTACTCATTCTAATGTGTGTGTGTGTGTGTGTGTGTGTGTGTGTGTGTGTGTGTGTGTGTGTGTGTGTGTGTGTGCAGCTGCATGTCCTTACACTAGTATTTAGTATTTAACATTGAGTCTTTTAGACATTAGTTAGAATTAGTGGTGACTGAGAGAGCAGTTTGTGCCACAAAAGATAAGTGACAAAAAGTGAGTGATGGTCAGTACTATGGGGACAATAAAATCATGCAATCATCCATTATGGCCCCTTGCCTACTGAAGAGGAAAAGTTGTTTTTTCTTCATATTGTTTTTGCCCTGTTTATAAGAACTGACATGCAAATTGGTGCAAAAGGTTAAATAAAAGCAGAAAAGCCTATTTTTACTTCACTTCCAATTCCTTTCTTCATCGAAAGCAGATTACTCCTGGAAACAGATGACTACAAGTTACTAAACTAAAAAGGGGGGGGGGGGGGGGGGGGATCAGCAAAACTCCCAGTACAAGAGTAATCAAGATGCTTGTGAAGCAAAGTGTATGGTGGTATAATGTCATTCTGTCGACATCCTGACACACCCTCTCCTGGGGTTCAAGCTAGCATGTGTGTCCCAGTAACACTGAAAAACTTCAGTCCTTAATAAGAGCAGCTCTGTGATCGGCATCCAAGTGATGACGGGTAGCAGTACTAACAGACTGCCCCTTACTGGGCACTGTTATATTTTATAGCTCTGTGATCTGCAACC
Source organism: Cranoglanis bouderius (assembly GCA_023630585.1). Classification (NCBI taxonomy): domain Eukaryota; kingdom Metazoa; phylum Chordata; class Actinopteri; order Siluriformes; family Cranoglanididae; genus Cranoglanis; species Cranoglanis bouderius. Next base: position 2,564,198 of record CM042550.1, on the reverse strand, counting down.
CATGCTGGGAATGCACATGTGCTCTGTACTTCCTGACCTCACGTGTGCTGTATTACAATATCTCCCAGACCAGTCTTGAGACCTTCAGAAGATTCATGTTTTTATTTGGACTCAGATAGTCTGTGTTTTTGCTCAACTCTCAAAACATTTGATATCAGTATTTATATTAGTGCGACAGACCGGCTACCCATCCAGACTGTATTCCTGAACGTAGTGTACCCTGCATAGTCTTGGATCTATCCATGACTCCGACCAGGATTAAGCGGTTACTGAAGATGAATGAATGAATTAATATGCATGTTAGTATTTTCTACCAGTCGGTGCAGCAAGTAGGGTGGCTATCTTACAGCGCCAGGCTCCCCAGTTTGATCCTGACCTCAGACTATTGTCTATGTGGAGTTTCTATGTATGTTCTCCCTGTGTCTGTGTGGGTTTTCTCAGGGTTCTCTGGTTTCCTCTGACCTCCCAAAAACAAGCCAGAAGGTAGATTGACAACTCTAAATTACCCTAAGTGTGAAAGTGTGTATGAATAGTGTCATGTGATTAACTGGCATACCATCCAGTGTATATATAGCCTGCACACATTAAAACTTTCTATATTTCTTTTACACCTCAACTGTTTTGAGTTGCACTTTCTTCATTGAACCTGAAGTTTTGAGGCACAGTGCCGTAGTTGATTTAACAGTGTCCCTTGAGTTCAGTGAGGAACTTAAATGTTAGCTGTCATCGGTAGCTCAGTGAGGTGTCCGCGCAAGCTGAAAGATTTCCACAGCCCTTCAGGAGGCATCACAGCATAGCCGAGCAGTAGCTCCGACCGACGCTTAGGCATAAAAATGGTAATGCGGTCAGAAAATGACCAGATGTTTCTCATTATGAGGAGAGTCGGTTTTCCAGGCAAGTCCCTTCAGAAGAAAAAGGATCACTCCTTGACCACTTAGGCTGAGGACGGCCAAGTTTACCTGGGGACGGATGTTGTGACTGACTCCCTCTCTCCGTGAGATGTGGTAAAATAATCTACCAGAGAATAACTGCCAATACAAATAATGAATTTGATAAGGATGTGAAATTTGCTTCGTTAAAATTGACGTGAAATCTTATTTTAAATCCTTGTAAGCTAACATATCAACGGACCAGGAATTCACTAAAAGCAATAAATCAACATGTTTATAATGTCTATTTGCATAATGTATGTGCGTATAAAACAGACTCATGACTTTACTGATTTATTATACAAGAGTGTGACTGAATGAATGAATGAATGAATGAATGAATGGTGTTTTTAAAGTTACATACTCAAAGTGTAAAGAATGAGATCACATTAAACTGTCATCCCTATATAAAGATCACTGCTGCTGTCCTGATCATTATCATACAGTACTGCTCCCCTAGAGTCCTACATCTAATCCAAGCAAAATGTCCAAGGATGAATGAACACTTACAGTGCCCATTAATGTCTATCTGGACTTGCATGAATGCTTGAGTGTACGTGTTAAAGGGTTTTCTCAAGTGCACTGAGTGAAGCAGGTCTCAGAGATGCTGGGATGAATGAAGCCGCTCCTACCAGTCTGATAAACGCTTTTGACTGCATGGAGATGGAAATGCATGAATGGGAAACACACTCATGGTCTGCTTGTGGTTAAAGCGCATAAAGCGACCTCTGATGCATTGTAAAAGCAAACCGCAACACATTTCTGCGCGTCGTAGCCTAGATTGTAGTAAGACACTGAATGAAGCATCTGCTTACATGCATGGGATCGAGGCTCCTGCTTGTGGTCCCGTTGTTCCTCCACAAACCCTGCTCGGATGCTGATGTGTCCCCAACAAGAAAGAAAAAAAAAAAAAAACGAACGTTTTTACAGATCCAGGCTAAAATCCATGTCCACAGCAAATCTGATCTCTGTCTCTTCCTTTATCAAGTCCAGGTTGCCACAAAAACGCGCCTGCGTTTCAGCCGCAAATATCGGATCACCACTCCAGCGTGCCGGCCGTCAGGTGCGCGTAAATGCCGTGCAGGCTACACAGCCCCGAGCCTTTTCACCCAGTATAAAAAAAAAGAGGCCACTGGGTCCTACGAGCCGTCCTGTTTCACTCATGCCAAAGAGAACATTAACAGGCGCCTCCGTATAACGGTCCAGCACGAGCGTGTAATTCAGCAGAGCGCGAGCGCGCAGGGAAATCGGACACGGCGACGAGGCCCCGCCCCCTCTGATTAGAGCCGCTAATGTATTAGACACGTGGGGGAGTCACACAAAAGAGGGGGAGAGCGGAGAGAAAGAAAAGAGCTGCTCTAGAAGAAAAGAAAAAAAAAAAAAAAAGGAAGGCTGTTCTGCTTAAGCTTTGGTGCCACCATGCTCTGCCGCGAAGAAATGGTTTTCAAGACAAAGAGCCAGACGAGAAGGCGTTAGTCTTGGAGTGCATGTCTCTAGGATGCTGAATTCATTGCAAACGTAGGCCTATGTCTTAAGAAGAATATTAATAATAATAAAAAAAAAAAGAAGTAGAAGAAGAAGAAAATGTACCGCTACCATGTGATATTGTGTATAAGTGGGGAAAAAATCAATTGTGTGTGTATCCTGTGACAAAACAGCAATCCAAAACAACAAAAGAACCAAAAAGCAGGAAGTAAAAATTTTTGCCATGACCCTGTTGGTCTAAAAAGAGAAAGACAAAGAAAAGGGCAACATCATGAAGAATTATAACAGATATGTCAGGAATGAAGGGGGAATATTACAAATGACATGATCCAAAAGCTGCACAGAGAGTATGAAAGATTCAGTTATAAAGGAAAAAACGTTGGTCGATCATACAAGATACTATTACAAAATATCATGGTCTAGTCCGTACAGGATTTTGTGGAGTTTTTTGTTTTTTTGTGATTGTTACGGCCGATTTTGCTGCGGCTTTTTTCAAAAGTTGCGATGCAACTTGCGGAGTTTTTTCTTTTTTTCACAGGAAACTACTTGAAATGGCGAAATTGCAGTTGCACAAAATTGTTTTGCACTGTCTTTCACAGTGATGTTTGTTCGATACATGTGAATCGAAGAGGGCTTTGGCTGAGTGCGCATTGTGATGATGTCACATGACGCGTTTTGGCCCAAATCTACAGAAAATATGTGGTGATTTTGAATTTTGATTTTATCCTGCGAATATTGCAGAGTTTGCTTGATTTTGCATTCATTTCTGCGATCGCAAAATCACAAAATCCTGGTGGGACTGATATTCAGAAGAGGAAATGCGTTTCACAATTTTGAACCGATAATTAGATTATGACTGATAATTTAGATTTTCTTTTTGTGAAATCTGTTAAAAATAAATCTTGTTGGTTTAAATGAATTTCTGTTTCTTGAATTATTTTGTCTTAAGGCTATACAAACTTTTTCACCTGTAGTATATGTAGCATAACAATATCTTAATTATACTGTTTGTATTAGACCTACAATAAATTCATATGTAGCACTAAACACTGCAAAATACTCTCTGTTTAATTAACATCTAAAGTGTCCATCTGACCATAAGGCATTATGGTATAAATGTACCTTGCAGGAGTTAATTTTACATTGTTAAATAATATAAAATAAAGGTTTTATTCATTGTATATAGCATTATTGTGGTTTAAGCTGGTTTAATATCTCGTGTGGCGTGCAGCTGAAATTAAGAAGCACCAGGAACATCAGCAGGACAGCAAGGCCATTAATCAATTTGGATTTTAGGTCAGCCTTATTCTGCCTTCACTGGGCCAGAACATGGGGAGGGAGGGAGTGTGTACGGCCTGTGTGCAAGGGCTGTGAAATACTCTTAAGGAAGGAGAAAGGCAATATTCTAAAATTTCTATTTATATTCAGACAGACAGTAGAGGTGTTCTTCTAGCCAGATTTGACAGAAACGCCCCAAAATGTCTTAGATCATAGAAAATGCTTGAAATAAATGTAATATTTGTATATTTTACATATTATTTATAACAAAGCACTGCTAAATTTTCAATTCCAATGGGTTAGAAGGTGTTGATTAATATTCCATAATAGCAGCTCTGACAGTACTAATAATTCAAATATTAATGCTCTTATAGTATCCTTTCTCTAATTACAACTCATTCACAAGAACTTGTAAGGCAGATGCTTCACATAAAAAGATTGAAAATGTGTGTAATTGTTGATACGGTGAAATTTTCTGAAAGGAGAAGTTGATTTAGTATTTTTGGAAGGAGTCTCTACTGTCCACACTTTGAAACAGTCAAAGATAAAGCTGTAACTTTATGTTACAGCTTATAAGACAGAGGAAAGTCTTCAGGATAGAGGGCTTTGCAGTTCTCTAGTAAGATGACAAGACGACAACAGGAGGGGGAAAAAGAGAAGCTAGTGAAGTAAAGATGCTATAAAAATTTATAGCTGCTTTAATGAAAGTGAGAACAGAACTTTTTAGAATGACATTCCACAACTATAAGTGGATAAAGATATATTGTTGACAATGAAAAAATGAAAAGAAAACTGTATGTGGTTTTCAACCTCGGGGTGGCAACACGTCAAACCACACCATCATTGATTATTTTACCATAACACCCCATCATGTTTTATTCTTTATGTATCATATTGTTGTGGGAGGAGATGACTGCTAACAGATGGGGGAATTGTGTTACTCTAGTTTTAACATTTAGGGAGATCATATCTATTCACAATTATTCACATAATGGACATGGAGGTGAAAAACCCATTTAATTCCTGTTCATATCCTTTTCATGTCAGCTTTAACCACTCATATTGTGTCTCAGAAAGTGTCAGTGTATTTAGCAAGCTTTTATGCAAGGCATGACTATTTTGAAGGATTTGGAGAGATATCAGTCCAGTCTGTCTTTTTGGTCCAAATATATCAGCAGTTGTAAATGACTCGGTCACTGTGAAGTCATTTGGTTCTGCTTCAGTTGGAGTTAATGATGGTTCTCGTCTGGTTTTCTATAGAACCTTTTAGATAAGGTAAGTTCAACATTTTTAGTGGACATTTACAAGCTTGGATAAAGATGAGTCATACATATCTATATATCAAAATCACTGATGATAATATAACCATGATTTATGAGTCAAAGAAGTTCCACAAAATTACAAGACCGTTTTGCGGGAAAGAGTGCTCTTCCTACATTATCAGTGCATCAGCTGGCTAGGTCCCATCCAGTCATGTCCTTTTATCTGATATACACTTCCTTCAACTCACAGGCAGCAATGAGGTCACTCACTGTGCTTCTAAGGGGGAAAGGGAGTTAGTTTCCCTCTCACCATCACAGCAGACTCTCTATTTCGAAATCTCAGCCTGCAATGCTGAGTGACCAAAGTGACCAAGCAGCAGAGAAAAACATGTGCACATATTAAAATCCCAAAGGTTGAATTAATTGCTATAGTGTTGTGTGTTCAGATGGACTTGTTTGAATGGGCATTAATTAAATACTGGGAATTTTGAGAAATCATTGTTATGAATGTGGCTTGAAATAGGTCAGGAAAGTAGTTTCTACAATTCACCATTGTGTGTCGATTTGGGAAAATCATGTTGTGGGGTTCACTCAGGTCACGGCAAGGAGAACTCTTTTAAAGGGCTGTGTTGATGTATAATAACTCTTGGTGGTCACTTTGATTAAAGTGTCACTTTGGTTAAAATAGCGTCATTATGCTTGTAACAATATCAGTCAGTGCAATGATGTCTGAACCAAATGATGGCAAATAGCAAATTTCTCAGTGTTTAATTTATCATTTACAGTTTACTGTGAATCACTGTTTTTCTTTCAAACTCAAAATTATTGATGGACAGCACAGAAGTGCAAGGGTGGGAGATTTCTGAATTTACAGGGAACATGATTCCCATGCTTTTTTCTTACATGACAGTATGACATCTTGTTGTAACCACATTGCATGTAAGGGAAATACACACAAAAAAACTTTGGAAAACAAGCTCATGGAAAACAAGCTGATTCCTATTGCATTTTTGCAGATTTGTTTCAAAAGGGGTTATCTAGTTGCAAAAACTCATGTTCTAGAAACTCCTCTCAGGATAAACCTGGAAACCTCAGATGCATTAAGTACATGCAGGTATATTTAATAATCTGACTGATAACTTTCCCTATGCATATATTGACATATTTTTAACTTAGGTGGATTACTTAAATACAGCCAAAACTGCTGCATGAAGTCAGTCAGCTAATGGTGATTTGATGAATAGATTAATATTGTTGTGTGACATTTAATTTCAAAATCAAAAGGTGCTCTGTTTTATATACTTGTTTTATATAGGTCTGTAATGTGATCACATCTCCTGACAACACCAGTGATAACTTGTTGGCTTGAAAGCTTAATAAAAAGCAATAAATAATTGATTAAACTAAAAATGAATTTGCTGTGGCCTTACTATTTTGGGTGTTTCATACATAATCTTCGAATCTTGGCAGAGGGTTTGGAAATTCTTCATATTTTTGAGGTTCTAATAGTTAAGACATTTAACTGAGAATCACAGAATGACCTCAAGAGCTATAGCTCAGCTTCTGAAAACGCCCTTTCTCTTGCTTGATGATATTTACTTCCTGTTTCCCCTCTTATAACCCATTGGGATGCATAGGCAACTTCATCCTATTCTTAGGCTAAAAGGTAATGACAAATAGTTGTGGGAACTAGAGAAGGAACAGGAAAGAGCAGATGCTCTGCTATTATGCCCGCTGATGACACTAACGTCAGCCTTATTGTGGACTAAACTGGGTAGCATTGACTGACAGTGTAAAAATAAAAGCAAGTGTTGACCCACAACTTGTGGAGTATCTGTAGTTTTCTTCTCTCCTCAAGGATATAAAGCCAGAAAAATGTTAAATGTCACAGTCCCACTGCGCCAAAACTCCACAATAAGCATGCTTCTTTATTAAATGTATTTTAAAATGTGTTAAATATGCACTTTCAAAATTTTCCAAAAGATTCATAAATTCATCATTCCTATGTACATCATTCCTATGGGTTTTTTCAAGTCATATTTATTATTCCTTTGCAATGTTATATGCTATTTTATAATCCAGAATCCCCAGAAGTACGGAAGTAAGGCAGGAAAGCTCATCTGTCATGTCTGCCATCATCTTCATGATTCAGCACGGACACATTTCCCGCTTAAATTTATTTATAAAAATAAAATGTGTGAGAAATGGATTAGCTCCAAGTTCTGGTTTTGTGTGGGAAAGAGTGATATAATGTGACTGGAACTCATACATACACATGAAGCTGACAGACGACACCCATACAACCCCAATTCCAAAAAAGTTGGGACAGTATGGAAAATGCTAATAAAAACAAAGAGGGGTGATTTATAAATGTACTTTGACTTGTATTTAAACAAAAAAAATGTATAAAGACAAGGCATTTGTCTGATGTTTTACCTAATCAACTGCATAGTTTTTTGAAGATAAACGTTTATTTTGAAATTGATGCATGCAACACGTTCCAAAAAAGTTGGGACAGAGGCAATTTAGGACTAATAGCGATGTGACAAGTTGAAATAAGAAGATGATGTGAAACAGGTGAGGAAATCGTCTAATCATAGTATATAAGAAGCCTCCAAAAAAGACCTAGTCCTTCAAGTGCAAGGATAGGTCGAGGCTCGCCAATCTGCCAACAGAATAATCAAACACTTTGAGGACAATATTCAAAAAATAGAACACTTGTTTTCTTGCTCTTTTGCAGCATATACAGTGCCACAGTCCAACTGAATGTAATCAGTATCAACATTTTAAAAAAGGACTTTGATCATCTTCTCAATGAGAGACTCAGAAAATGACTTTCCACTTTGTCCAGTTGATTTTTTAAGCTTTCGCCTCCTGTGCTCCTTTCCCCTCATTCACATCCTTCCCTTATTCTCCTGGTGAGGAATTGATGGATAAGTAGTTAACTGCTCATTCCTTGTAATTATCCATTTCCATTTTATGGCAACTTGGGGTTTGGAGGTGCAGGCCCCAGATTATAGGACTGAGATTTTTACACATGAGAAAAGAAGTTTCAGTATTCTCTAGGAAACTGAAAGAGCTGGTTTTGATATCAGTTTTTCCTGATTGTATTGTGTTTTAATAACTAATATGTACATCATCCTCTCAGGAAGATATCTTCTGCTTACATCATTTCCTCTCCATCCCCAGTCTACAGAGGTGTTACATAAAAGGCCTTACATAAAACTGTGCGGGATGGTTTCCATTGTCCAGTTGGGAAAAGAACAGGAACTTAAGAAGACAATGCAAAGATGATCATGAGGCATGCTGTGCTGCAAAAAATCAACATGGTAATTTGACCATTTGGTTCTTGCTGTGCCCCAGTAAAATTTTCCTGATAAATCATTGTCTGATGAGGTAGATTGCAGCAGATACATTTAAAAACAGGCTTTCCTATTCACTGAACGTTATCGTTTACATCATTCAAATGATTTAAAACATGAAGGCTGATTATAATGCCAGCTGAAGCAAAAATATCCTGCACATCCTCTTCAACCATACGCCCCACCCCCCTCACTGTGCTGCTCCTCCCTTCACTTTTCCCCATGGAAACCTTGACTTGCAGTCAGACGATAATTCATAATACGACATTGTAGCTGAGGAGAAGTAACTACCAGGCTAACGTTTATTGTTGCATTAATGAGTAGTATGTGAATTTGTATTTAGTTGAATGAGGACATCCTGTTTTCCAGATCTAATTTACTTGGCACAGATTTGATTGATAAGATTAGCTTGTTAGCTGCTTGCTTATCTCTTCTAATTGGCATTCTGCCACAAATAATGTGATTTAATCATCATTAGGGAAAGCTTAGTTAGTTAGTTTACTCACAATCAATAATCAAACACACCTGCTTGTAATTTTCAAGACTTTGGTTAGATTTTTCAGGTGTGTTTGATTAGGGATGGAGCTAAACTCTGCAGGACAGTGTAGTGGCCCTCAGGACCGAAATTGCCCATCCCTGGTTTAGAAGCTAATTTCACAGTTTCAGTGGTCTCTTCCAGTATATTGTCTGGTATTTGTGTAAACAAAACATAACGAATTTGTTTTGGGGGCTCTGATGGAGTAGGGTTGGAGAGGGTGGATTTTAAAGGTAATGAAAATGTTTATATTTTTGTTGTTTTATATACAGGTTATTTCAAAAGTCACTTCTGTATTATTGTGATGGGATTTCAGGTGCCAGCTTTGTATTTCAAAAAATCATTTCTTCTCTTGTCATTTTCAGTGGAGTGTATACCTATGTGTATTTATTGCAATAATTTTAATAGAAATTAGACATGGTCAATTATCAATTAAAATGTAAACTTGCAGTGATTAAGTTAATTTGGTTAGGAATTGTTTAAAAATGACAATGGTAAAACAGAGTTCTAAGGTATAAAAATATGGAGTTTGTCATCAACCAAACAGTGACCAGTTTTGATACCTAAAAAAAGTTTACGTAGGTAATTTTAGCAAAGCCCTTTACAGTAAATTAAAATGTAAAATTGAACTAATGAAAAGATGTCCCTGGACCCCCCCTAGACATTTTAAAGTACTTTTGTAAAATTCTTGAGGGGCCTGTGCCCCAGTAGTGATCAAACTCTAGAAACGCCCCTGCATTACCTTATAGATTTTTACGATGTTGATATACCTAAATTGCATGTGTTCTAGGTTCAACCTCAGTTATTTTTAATTCCTTGTTATGACAAAAAAAAAAAAAAGAAATCTCAGTGAGTGAAAATATCATAAGTATAGACACAATTATTTCATAATTCTTATTTCAATATTGTTATAAAGGAATGAGCTTATACACCTGTTTCTAATCATTTCAAGTTTAAAATTGCTTTTATACTGTTGGCAGATGATGCTTACTTCAAACATGTGTTTCTAGAAAGAAGCAAAATTAGCCAAAGCTCTTTATTATCATGTGCACAGAAGTACTATGAAATTCTTAGTTGCATGTTGTTCCTCAGGATTTTACATAAAATACAATGCCAATGCAAACCCTATCCAGCATACAAACATGCAAAACCAACAGAAGACTTAAAGATAGATACATTTGACTATATTTGCCTATTTTATGCTTTTACTTGCTAACTAACATTTTTTCAATTTTTTAACCCAAATCAGTCCTTCAGAAAAGTCTCACTTTCTATGGTGGGTGAACACACTTCTCTACTCTGCATTGTCTGTCAAAATGGCCTTCCAGAAAACAGGAAGTGTAAATCCTGAGAACTTCCTGTGGAGTATTTTGCATATACAGTGGTGTGTTTTGGGAAGGCAACATGGCTGCCCCTGTCTGACCGACAAAACTTTTCAGCAGCTTCCTTCCCTGCCTGAATGTGAACAGCATCGTGGGAAAGATAGAAAGGCATTACTATACTGGGCCGTTCCTTGATGTATTGTACTCAGTCATTCAGCACCGCCAAACCCCTGAGCCCTAACAAATACAGCTAGAACAGTTATAGCACATGACATTGTTTCTGTTTGTGTGGGTGTGTGTGACAAGTGTCTGACTGTGAGTGTAGAAAAATGATGTAATTTGCTTATTTTGGGTTTTTGCTTCTTTAACTTTTCTGTCATTCTTTTACATAGTACAAGTGTGTGTGTGTGTGTGTGTGTGTGTGTGTGTGTGTGTGTGTGTGTGTGTGTGTGTGTGTGTGTGCTGCCTTTATTTGCATTGTACAAGTATGAATATGTGTGCAAAAACTTGCCTTGCTTTCCTGAGATGACAGATTAAAGAAACATGGCCTTCTCTCTGCATTGTGTTTCCTATCAGTGCCAATCAGAGCTTTTCTGGCATAAGGGGCTTTAGAACTAATTCAGAACCAGATAATGAGGTTACATGGATGGAGTCGCCAACAAGGAGCCTTATTTCCTTTCTTTTATGGGAACATTTCTGCAGTTTTGGCATTTGAATAAGAATTTGTCATCTTATGCGAAAGCAATCAGAGTCAGTGTCAGAAAAGTTATCTTCCACTGAGACTTTCCACCTTCTCCTTGGCAAGTCCAATACAACAAAAGGATAAAAAATAGAGGAAGATGCGACAGTCAAGTGTACAAGGTCATCGAAGGATTCTCTTACTTCCCGTTCTCTTCTGTAAAAGCTCACAGATGGATCTCTCAGCTGCTTCCTGTTTATTGCTACAAAAACCTGTTGTACTCTCTTGACGAAGTTGCTTGACCATTGAACTCCAGGATGGAAACGAGTTTCCTGTAATGGCTTCCGTGCACGCAGGGGATGTAATCGTTCCACTTGTTCATATCCGCCAGTAAAGCCTTGCCTCTGAACCTGAGGAAGGATGTCAAATGGTTATGATTTTCTGTGAAAGCAAGCGTTTCTTTCCCCTCCCTCTTTTTTTTTGATGTGCAGTACAGATAACCTTTCATTTTTCTGTATAATTCTGAATGTTAAGAGTTGCTTTAAATGATACTTTGTTTTTAAGCAAATATTTTCTTAAATATTGTTTGGCAAATGGGCATGGCTATTATTTTGAACTTACTATGCTGATGCAAGTTTCATTTACACAAATCAGTGGCATAAAAGAACAATAACAAAGGTGTTTAAGAAACACAGGGTGTCTACAGGTCTAATCAATGTTAAATAAAATGCTTTTTAATAAAATACTATTTGAAAGGCAGTTCAAATGTGCTGTATTCATTCATTCATTCATTCATTCATTCATTCATTCATTCATCTCCAGTAATTGTTTTATCCTGGTCAGGGTCATGGTGGATTTGGAGCCTACCCCACCAACAGTGGGTGTAAGGTGGGAATACACCCTGGATGGGCCACCACTGTACGGCAACATGAATACCAGGACCAAACTGGAGAACCCGGAACAAACCCAAAAAATGGAGAGAACTTGCAAAATTCTACACAAGCAGAAACCCAATTTCAGGATCAAACCAGGGACCCTGGAGCTGTGAGGAGACCACACTAACTGCTTTGCCATTCAATCATCTTGTCAAAAAAAATTTCTCGTTGACATTGACTTGAAAACCATTGTGAGTTACTGCTGTTCTATAGCCACTCTTGGGTGAATTAGCATATTTCTAGGTACAGTGGTACTTGAAAGTTTCTGAACCTTTGGAAATTTCTATATATCTGCATAAATATGACATAAAACATCAGTCCTAAAAGTAGAATAAGAGAACCCAGTTAAACAAATGAGATAAAAATATTATATTTGGTCTGGTCTGTTAGAGTCACCCTCTCGGCGCGACTCGTGATAACTGCCGAGTAGTGCATTTCCGCATTCCCCTCCTTCCATCCATAGACTCTGGTTTTGTTTATGTCACCATGTGCTTCTTTGTTTTGGTTTGCGTCATGTCTCCGCCCCTGTGTTTTTATTGGTCCTTTGCTTTTGGTTCATGTCATGTCTCCGCCTCTGTTTGTTCATTGGTTCTCTGCGTTTAATGTCATTATGAGTTTCAGGTGTTTTGTATTATTTAAACCGCTTACTTTCCCCGCTTCGACGCGGAGTATTAATTTGTGAATGACTTAAATGAAGTTTATGTTCGTTGCACTGCACTCACCTCGTGTCTCCTGGACTGTGGACTCTTGCCTCGATATCCTTGTGGATTATATACCTTGTGGATTACATACTTTATGGATTATTCCCGTACTATTTTGTGATTTTCTGTTTTGTTGTTTTGTGGATTTCTTACCTTGCTCTTTTGTGGATTATTGCCCCGCCTTATTTGTGGATTATCATTTGTGTTTGACCCTGCCTTTGTGTTGCGTTTTCCCCTGTCCATATACTTTTGGTTATCTCTTAATAAACTGACTTTTCCCCAGCGCATGCATCCAGCTCCCCTGTGTCGTTCCGTAACAGAATACTCCGCCTAAACATGGATGCAGCGGGGAAAGTACAAGCATGCCGCGCCAAACTTTTTGTTCCTCCCCTCGACTCAGTTTCTTTTCCCCAGTGGGCCCGTATTCATCCTCCTACTGCGTACAATGGTTTTTCCGGATATCCCCAATATTTTCTTTGGCAGGCCCAGGGTTATTTCCTCAGTTTGGAGGACCCCAAACCCAGTGAGGAACAATGGGTGATGTTCCTCCTATCCCGTTTGGTCGGCTCAGCTCGCTGGTGGGCAGAGATCCACCTCACCAGTGGGTACACAGAACTAAATTCCTCAATGCCTTCCTGAACAGGGTTCACTTGCCCGATCAGCCCAGCCAGTCTTTCCTCGAGCACTATGGGAGGGAGCGGGCCAACATGGCGGCCGGCACCTCTCAGCCCCTGACCCAGGAGTGCGCTACCAAGGGCTGCACCCGGCAGGCCAGTCTACAGTGCTCCACCTGTCGAAAACAGGGAAAATGGAGCTCCTATTTCTGCTCGCAGGAATGTTTTAAGGACAGCTGGTGTATCCATAAATGGCTCCATAAGCGGGCAACCCCAGAGCTCCAGCCGGAGACCCAGCAGGAGGTCTCCTCAGTGGAGCTCCACCTGGAGGTTAACGTGGCAACCTCCAGCCCTGAGCTCCAGCCAGAGACCCAGCAGGAGGTCTCCTCAGCGGAGCTCCCTCTGGAGGTTAACATGGCAACCTCCAGCCCCGAGCTCCAGCCAGAGACCCAGCAGGAGGTCTCCTCAGCGGAGCTCCCTCTGGAGGTTAACATGGCAACCTCCAGCCCCAAGCTCCAGACGGAGACCCAGCAGGAGGTCTCCTCAGTGGAGCTCCCTCTGGAGGTTAACGTGGCAACCTCCAGCCCCGAGCTCCAGCCGGAGACCCAGCAGGAGGACTCCTCAGCGGAGCTCCCTCTGGAGGTTAACATAGAAACCTCCAGCCCCGAGCTCCCAGCCGGAGACCCAGCAGGAGGTCTTCTCAGCAGAGCGCCCACCGGAGGTCCACGAGGGGACCTCCGCTCCAGCCCTGTTCCGGCTGGGGGTCCATGAGGAGACCTCCGCTCCAGCCCTGTTCCGGCTGGGGGTCCATGAGGAGACCTCCGCTCCAGTCCTGCTCTTGCTGGTGGTCCACGAGGGGACCTCTGCTCCTGTCCTGCTCCTGCCGGAGGTCTACGAGGGGACCTCCGCTCCTGTCCTGTTCCTGCCGGAGGTCCACGAGGGGACCTCCACTCCTGTCCTGCTCCTGCCGGAGGTCCACGAGGGGACCTCCACTCCAGCCAAGTCCCTGCCGCAGGTCCATGAGGGGACCTCTGCCCAAGCCAAGTTCCTGCTGGAGGTCCACAAGGGGCCCTCCACCCAAACCAAGTTCCTGCCGGAGGTCCACGAGGGGACCTCCGCCCAAGCCAAGTTCCTACCGGAGGTCCACGGGATGACCTCCACCCAAGCCAAGTTCCTGCCGGAGGTCCATGGGATGACCTCCGCCCAAGCCAAGTTCCTGTCGGAGGTCCATGGGATGACCTCCTTTCCATGTCCTAGTCCATGTCCAAGTCCAAGTCCTAGTCCAGGTCCAGGTTCCGGTCTTAGCCCATATCCAAGTCCATGTCCAAGTCCAAATCCATGTCCTAGTCCAAGTCCATGTCCAAGTCCTAGTCCAGGTCCAGGTTCCAGTCTTAGCCCACATCCAAGTCCATGTCCCAGTCCAGGCCCATGTCCTAGTCCAAGTCCAGTTCCAGCTTCATGCCTCAGCCCATGCCTCAGTTCAGACCCAGAGTCATATCCAGAGTCATGTTCCAGCCCATGCCTCAGCCCATGCCTCAGTTCAGGCCCAAAGTCATATCCAGAGTTAGTTCCCAGTCCTGTTCCCAGTCCAGAATCCAGTCCATTTTCCAGTCTAGAATCCAGTCCAAAATCTAATCCTGTTTCCAGTCCAGTTTCCAGTTTAGTTTCCAGTCTCGTTTCCAGCCCAGTATCCAGCCCAGAATCCAGTCCAAGTTTCAGTTCAGTTTCTAATTTAGGTTCCAGTCCAGTTCCTAGTTTGGTTTCCAGTCCAGTTTCCAGTCTCATTTCCAGTCCAGAATCCTGACCAGAATCCAGTCCCGTTTCCAGTTCAGAATCCAGCCCAGAATCCAGTCCTGTTTCCAGTCCAAGTTCCAGTCCTGTTTCCAATCCAGGTCCCAGTTCAGTTTTCAGTTCAGTTTCCAGTCCAGTTTCCAATCTAGGTCACAGTCCAGTATCCAGTCCAGGTCCCAGTCTAGTTTCCAGTCCAGTTTCCAGTGCAGAATCCAGTCCTGTTTCCAGTCCAGAATCCAGTCCTGTTTCTAGTCCAGAATCCAGTCCAGTTTCTAGCTTAGTTTCCAGTCCTGTTTCCAGTCCAGGTGCGAAGTCGGGTTCCAGTCCAGGTTCCAGTCCTGACTCCCGTCCAGGCTCCTGTCCAGGTGCCGAGTCGGGTTCCAATCCAGGTTCCAGTACAGGTTCCAAGTCAAGCGCCGCGCCAAGCGCCAGGTCAAGCGCCGTGCCAAGCGCCAGGTCAAGCACCGCACCAAGTGCCAGGTCAAGCATTGCTCCAAGCGCCAGGTCAAGCGCCATGCCAAGCTCCAAGCCAAGCTCTAAGCCAAGCGCCAAGCCAAGTTCTCATCCAAGTTCTCGTCCGTGGCCGACGGGACGGCCAGACAAGCTCAGCTCACACCTGTGGCCGACGGGATGGCCGGACACACTCCGCTCTGGCCTCGGAACTATGGACTATGCCTGCCTCAGGACCTGGGGGATGGGCATTATGATCGTGCCCAGGGGCCCAGGTCCACCAGAGCGGTTGGAACTTTTGGCACTTCAGGAGAAGCGCTTTTGGGAGGGGCTCTGTTAGAGTCACCCTCTCGGCGCGACTCATGATAACTGCCAAGTAGCGCATTTCCGCATTCCCTTCCTTCCATTCATAGACTCTGGTTTTGTTTATGTCACCATGTGCTTCTTTGTTTTGGTTTGCGTCATGTCTCTGCCCCTGTGTGTTTATTGGTCCTTTGCTTTTGGTTCATGTCATGTCTCCACCTCTGTTTGTTCATTGGTTCTCTGCGTTTAATGTCATTATGAGTTTCAGGTGTTTTGTGTTTCACGCCAATTATTTAAACCTCTTAGTTTCCCTGCTTCAATGTGGAGTATTAATTTGTGAATGACTTAAATGAAGTGTATGTTTGTTGCGCTGCACTCACCTCGCATTTCCTGGACTGTGGACTCTTGCATCGATATCCTTGTGGATTATATACCTTGTGGATTACATACCTTATGGATTATTCCCGTACTATTTTGTGACTTTCTGTTTTGTTGTTTTGTGGATTTCTTACCTTGCTCTTTTGTGGATTATTGCCCCGCCTTATTTGTGGATTATCGTTTGTGTTTGACCCTGCCTTTGTGTTGCGTTTTCCCCTGTCCATATACTTTTGGTTATCTCTTAATAAACTGACTTTTCCCCAGCGCATGCATCCAGCTCCCCTGTGTTGTTCCGTAACATGGTCATTTATTTCTTGAGGGAAATTATCCAATATTACATATCTGTGAGTGGCAAAAGTAATTGTAAGTATTGTAAAGGTGTAAAAGTTGTGAGTGAGCACCCTGTTTTATTTAAAGAACAGAGATCTATCGAAGTCCAATCTTCACAACACATGTTTGTGGAAGTGTATCACGGCATGAACATGGCAGATTTCTGAGGACCTCAGAAAAAGAGTTGTTGATGCCCATCAGGCTGGAAAAGTTAACAAAACCATCTCTAAAGAGTTTGGACTCCACCAATCCACAGTCAGACAGATGTGTACAAATGGAGTAAATTCAAGCCCATTGTTACTCTCCCCAGGGGTGGTCGACCAACAAGGATCACTCCAAGAACAAGACGTGTAATCGTCCGCAAGGTCACAAAGGAACCCTGGGTAACTTCTAAGCAACTATAGGCCTCTCTCACATTGGCTAAAGTTAATGTTCATGAGTCCACCATGGAAGGACCTGAAGTAAGCAGTTCATGTGAGAAACCCACCAACATCCCAGAGTTGATGTTGTTCTGTACTGAGGAATGGGCTAAAATTCCTCCACGTCGATGTGCAGGACTGATCAACAGTTACTGGAAAAGTTTAGTTGCAGTTATTGCTGCGCAAGGGGGTCACACCAGATACTGAAAGCAAAGGTTCACATACTTTTGCCACTCACAGAAATGTAATATTGGATAATTTTCCTCAATAAATAAATGACCAAGTATAATATTTTTGTCTCATTTGTTTAATTAGGTTTTCTTTATCTACTTTTAGTACGTCTGTGAAAAACAGATGATGTGTTAAGTCATATTTATGCAGAAATATAGAAAATTCTAAAGGGTTCACAAACTTTCAAGCTCCACTGTATGCTATCTTAACAACAAGTGGCTAATATTAGCCTCAGCTTTTATACAAATGAGTATAACAATGTCAGTACCAAAAATGTTCATTCTTACTATTTAAAATATTGTGGGAATAATCAACCTTAATGTTTGTTCTGTTTAAACAATAACATGCCTTTAAAAATCTGTTCTATCTTGGAATCAGAAAGCTGGATATTGTGGTTTGTTTGGTCCTGGATTTGGGTCAAGAACAACTCTAGAGCAGCGATAACTCTCCTAGCTGGCAGATCACTCCTCTGGCACATGGTGAGGGGGTTTTCAAATACAGTAGGGAACTTGGGGGTCAATTTGTAAAATATATTGAAATATCATGTAAACACCAGATGTTTAATTGTTGTGCTACTGTATATTTCATTCAAAAGGTAGCATGTGTACTGTTAATTGCTGTTGCCTCTAAGGTACTAAGTCTGTAGATTAAGGGCTGTCATCAACCCTGCTTTCAGTCAAAAATAACAGAAAATGATGCGTGTTTATTTAGGAAACATAATCTTAATTATGTTTGGATAATTGATAAATATGCTTGCTCATGTGGACTCAACTTTTGTTCAACCCTACTCTATGTGTGTTTCAAATTATTTTAGACTGGGACTGTTCCTTTGCTCTTTTGACAAGAATTAAAATGGAAATAAACCCAATGTGAGATGTTTGTGCAGTGTTTTAAAAATGTGACAAATTGTCAAATTGGAATAAAGCCTTTGAAATATTGAGTTTATATATTTTCAAAAATTTTAAAAGCTTCCATTTGCATATAGCCTTTATAGAAAGGATAGATCTAGAATTCTGCAGTTCATCTACAAACCCTCATGGAACCAAAATGAAACCTTGGAGAACCCTTAAATTCTAAGAGTTTAATGCTGTAATGTATACAGCCTAAATTGGTCCTTTCACTGCATGTTTATCAGAATTGCAACAACTTGGGATGTATTAAAATGACTTATGGTTTTCTGTTGAATTCTCAAATCTGTTTAGTCGGAAGGTGCTGATTCTTTTTCTATAAGAGCAGCTCTAGTGCTGTGTGTAATTCAAATGATAGGTTTATTAATGCGCTCATTATAATATGTTATTGTTTGTGTAGTAAGACCTAAATCACAGAGACTTGTATTTCAGAAGATCTGCATACTCTAAGGTTAATAATGAACAGATTGAAAAAAAAAATGTGTGGCTATTTAACAAAGAAATATGTATAATTGTTGTTGTCATTTATTTAACATTTATGGAAGGCGTCAGTGCTTTGTAACACTCAGAATGTTTTGCACCACTGGAAAGTCTTCTGGAAGGGGACTTCCGGTGGTGGAAAACATTCTGACTGTTACAAAGTACTGACGCCTTCCATAAATGATTTCTCTGTAACATGACAAGCTACATTATTTTTTTGTCTTATTAATGTCAAGAAAGGGAAAAAGACTGGTGAGGGAACAAATGTTTATAGCTGTTATAAGGTAAGTGATAAGGAGCTAATTTGTCTGGCAGACATTGCACAACCTTAAATGTAACTACAAACACTTCAAAAGTATTTTTATTCATTAAGAAATATGAAAATATAATTGTTGGCAAATTTCCCTATAAAAGCACACCCTTTTATGGTAAATCCCTTAAGTATTGTAGAGAATAAAGTCTGTAAATTGGACCTGCTTTCAAATAGATTGGAATTAATCATTTGTGCTCCAGGCAACCTGCATTGTAGCTTAAACAATGTAGCTTAAACATCTCTTGTGTTATTGTGTTAATGCCTGGGAATGAAGTTAATCTAAAGTTTTTTAAGCTGCTGAACTTCCACCCCCTCCCATAAGAGTTTGAATTGTGAGTTTAACCCAGAGTTCATGATCTCAGTGCAGAACACACACTTCCTTGTTCTTATCAGTTGGGCCTAAACTCTAGTGGGGAGAAACACTGCCTATCGTAACACAATGAACTGTATCTACAATAAAGAATGTAAATGGAGTGCATATTAGAATTCTCTAAAGCTAATAGGTTCTAAAAAGTTTTTATACTTATACCGCTTCCTACATAATTGTTACCACATATTTACAGACACGGTTTTGATTTATAGACAGAGATTTGTAGTGATATATTTGTTAAACCTGATTTGGAGAAAGGTTTGAAACCAAGCCAGGAATCTTTTCCGTTCTCACTAGCAGAGGGTGATTTTTTGTTTTGTTTTGTTTTACTCAAATCCAAGGGAGAGTTTAAGATCTTAGCACAGTCCTACAGGTGTACCAAGTAGCTCTCTGGGTAGAATCTTAAACATTATGCTGTTAAACTGGAATTTTAGCTAAACTGTTGAAACTATATGTGGGATTATGTGGAAAGTGATGAAAGTTATGTAAAAAAAAATAAATAAATAATAAAAAAAAAGTACTATTAATTATACATTTATGCCCGTAGTAAAAGGATTACATGAAAGGTTAATGGTTTTCCAGTAGGGTTTTATCTGGAACCTTCACATAGAGAAAACCATTGTTGTAGGGTTCTATACAGAGAAAATGTAAAGGTTCCCCCAGAGGGACAAACCAAAGAAATATTTAGGGTGCTAGGTGGAAGTGTATATTGTATTCTTTCTGTAGCATATGTAAATTCACTTGTTCATTTATGATCAGTAAGCATTTTATCCTGGTAAATGTCACAGTGAATCTGGAGCCTCTCCAGGAAACTCTGGGTGAAAAGCATACGTGTGAATTTGATGCCAGACCATTGCACAGCATCAGAGACACTTGCACATTCACTCACACACATTCATACCAAGGAGCAGTTTGGAGTAGCTAATTTGGGATGTAACTGAAGGAAATCCCCATGGACACAAGGATAACACATTAAATTCAGTAATTAAATTCAGTATCGAATCCTGAGCGCTAAAGTTGTGAGGCACCAACCGATGCATGCTTATTACAGTTATTTTTGATAGAAAAGCCTCTAAAACTCTTGCCTCTTTGGAGCAGGAATGGTACTTCCTAGACATTTTCAGCAGAAATGGATCTAATGCTCATCTTAAATATATGCTTAAACAAATGAGGGGATAAATAATCCATAAGAGCTGAAATCTGAGAGGAAGGCAGCTATAACTGTCTTAATCTATCTTTGCTGTCCATGCCTATTTTCCAGAATGACAGGCCTTTATGAAATGTTATAATAATATTCAGTGGTCTTGGAAAACCATCCTCCATGTCGGTGACTATTTTCTAATAAAATACACAGCAGCCATGCTTTAGCCATATGAACAAAATAAAAGAAAACCATTAACATGTGGGTCTGGACCTTTTCAACAGTTATTTCCCTTTCAGAATGACTGAAGTTAATTTCTCATTGTGGAACAGCCTGGGAATATTTCACACATATGAAAGTACAAGTTTAAAAAATATATATATATATTTTCTCAATTAGTGCAGACTGGCAGACAGAAAGACAGACAGACAATATATATATATATATATATATATATATATATATATATATATATATATATATATATATATATATATATATATATATATATATATATATATATATATATATATATTTCAGGAATAATATCCCCCCAAAAATCAGTGGCTATTGTTGTGATAAAACCAGAGTATATAGGTCTGTTTGTCCTACTTCCAGAGACCTGCTGCATCTCTTTTCCATGCTTCAGCCAGAGTAGTCATTCATCAACCTCCACCAGAGAAAAGGAAAAAAAAGGCATGGGTGAAAGTGCACAGTCTCAGAGATCAGCCGATGCATTTCCCATTACTCTGCACAGATAGCTCTTGGATGGAAAAGCAAGGTGGCGTAATATTGGGGAGATCTGCTGGAGCACTTAGAGGTCGACCAGCTCTCCACATCACAGAGCTACTGATTTTGTGGGCTCTGTAATTATCATGCAGTGGGCTATTTCTGTGATATTCAGCTACGGATTAGTCTAACGGACACCCGGACTGTTTCCATGGCAAAGTTGGAAAGTCACAAAAAATAACAAACTGAAGGAACTCAATCAAGATTGAACGTGACTCTTAGGCAGTGCAGAGATTCAAAATACTTTGGTGAATAAAAAATAAATAGAAAAGATCTGCCTGGGATTGATTAGATATAGATATTGAATGTGGCAAATCTAACTATATGTGAAATATTTTTTGAATGCAAAACTAATTTGTGGTTGATGAGATTTTGGTTACAATATTTAAACAATGGTTATTACAATGTTATGAAAAGAACTGTCATAATAACTTGACCAGGTAAAAATCATTGACCAAATCACCGACCAGCAATATGCAACTGTTTCTGAAACAAGTGTTGGTTTTTCACACAACTTTAAGTGTGAAAAACTCTTAAATATAAGTGTATTATATTTCTACTATTTCTACTATCTATTTTTCTTTTTAACCGGATTGAGGCTTTCTTCTTTCAGAAATTCAGAGGTCTAAAGAAAATCTTACAACCCAAAATGATTCAATATCCCATTGTATAAATTGTCAGGTGGCAATCAAGATCAAAGTCCAAAAACAGGAAAAGGGTCATTCAATCAGTAAACAGACATAGATAGACACAAACCAGAATTTAAAAAAAAAAAAAAAAAAACAGAAAACAGTATGCACAAGAAATAGGGTCGGTAATGTCAAGAGCAGAGTCTGAGCTATACTTTGTGCTTTTTGCGATTTCTTCTGATTTTTTATAATTTTCGTAATTCCATAAAAGGTATACCATTTTTATGAGCCCTGCATCAATTGCTATTCATCCTTACAAGGGTGAAAATTAGTGGGTGTCTGTTCTTTCTCAGTGCTGCCACCTTTTGCTATACTTAACAGTCTGAAACATTTGTGAAAAAAGATGCTGTGCAATTATAACAGGCGTTACAACGGTGTTACAACATACCACAAGTAGTACCCATGCTTTCCTCTTGTCTAGATAACAAATAACTAGTTTGTGTAGAACTAAATGTAAACAGTTTGTGTAGAGCTAAATGTACACAGCTGCATAGATTTCAGTTTTTGAATGTAAGGAAAAATAAAATAGAAAAATTATTCTGGCATTTTTTCCCCCTTTTAATGCCACATAATGGGTTTTGCTCCAAAAGCAAGACTGGATAAATCCTGCTTGTTTTTTTTAAAAGGACACAGAAAAGTGATGTACTTGTATTTGCACATAATGAAGCCACAGTTTCATGCATGCATTTAGAAAAAACAAACATGTTACAGTTGGGCCAGCTCTCCCCTACAGTTGCTTTTTAGCACCAGTAGCTTTCAACATATTACTGTTTGCTAATAAGCTCCATAATATGAGGCACTTTTTTGTATCAAGTTTAGAATATGTTTCCGTTTTAGGGGAAGTGGATGATCATAAATCTATGGAAGTGTAGAGCTGAAAGTTTGTTACAGTTTACAGTGTAAAACCCTGATTGGTAACTGGAAAAGAAGTTAATAGTTGGGCAGAGAAGGTTGCCATGGACAGTGATGGTTTTGAAAGGGCATGCAAAGGGCATCCATTATTATAAAGGTCACTTGACCAAAATCAGTGGCTATAAGTAGTATGTATGTAATTTAAACCACATTGTAAAATGCCTTTTTCTTTTGATATGAGGGTGATTCATCAAAACAATGTGTAAGAGACTGTGACCAAATGTTAGCCTTGGGCTGTCACAGCTTGGTGCAATTATTTTCATGTGGCACGGCATGTCTGGGGGCTGAGAGAGAGGCACTCACCTGCACCTTGATGTCTTTTCTGAGAACAAAAAGCAGGAAAGTGTTTGAAACATGACAGCCCTCGTTAACAATGTGATTATTTGGCTATATACAGTGCTGTGAAAAAGTAACAGAAGTGATTTCTTCTGTTTTTGTGTACAACCCCAATTCCAAAAAGTTGGGATGCTGTGTAAAATGTAAATAAAAACAGAATACAATTATTTGCAAATCTCATAAATCCATATGCTATTCACAATAGAACATAGAAAACATCTTAAATGTTTAAACTGAGTAAATGTGCCACTTTAAGGAAAAAATAACTAATAAAAGTAATTTCGAATTTGATGGCCACAACACATCTCAAAATTGTTGGGACGGGGGCAACAAAAGGCTGGAAAAGTAAGTGTTACTAAAAAGAAACAGCTGGAGGAACATTTTGCAACTAATTAGGTTAATTGGCAACAGGTCAGTAACATGACTGGCTATTTAAAAAAAAACATCTTAGAGAGGCAGAGTCTCTCAGAAGTAAAGATGGGATGGAATCTGGATGGAAGCATATGTTGCTCTAAAACCTGTATATACCTTTCAGCATTGATGGTGTCTTTCCAGATGTGCAAGCTACCCATTCCATAGGCACTAATGCACCCCCATACCATCAGAGATGTAGGCTTTTGAACTGAGCGCTGATAAAAAGCCAGATGCGGCGTCCATGGTTTCCAAAAAGAATTTAATGTTTCAATTCATCTGACCACAGAACAATTTTCCACTTTGCCTCAGTCCATTTTAAATGAGCTTTGGCCCAGGGAAGACGGCGGTGATTCTGGATCATGTTCACATATGGCTTCTTCTTTGCATGATAGAGCTTTAACCAGCATTTTTGGATGGCATGGCAAACTGTGTTCACAGACAGTGAGTTCTGGAGGTGTTTCTGAGCCCATGCAGTGATTTTCATTACAGAATCATGTCTGTTTTTAATGCAGTGCCACCTAAGGGCCCGAAGATCACGGGCATGCAATATTGATTTTCGCCCTTGTCTCTTGTGCACAGAGATTTCTTCAGATTCTCGGAATCTTTTGATGATATTATGTACTGCAGATGATGAGATGTTCAAAGTCTTCACAATTTTACATTGAGGAACATTATTCTGAAATTGTTCCACAAATTGTAGATGCAGTTTTTCACAGATTGGTGAACCTCTGCCCATCTTTACTTCTGAGAGACTCTGCCTCTCTCAGATACTCTTTTTTATACCCAATCATGACCTGTTGCCAATTAACCTCCAGCTGTTTCTTTGTAGTAATACTTACTTTTCCAGCCTTTTGTTGCCCCGTCCCAACTTTTTTGAGACGTGTTGCAGCCAACAAATTCAAAATTACTTAATTTTTTCCTTAAAATGGTACATTTCCTAAGTTTTAACATTTGTTATGTTTTCTATGTTCTATTGTGAATAACATATGGGTTTATGAGATTTGCAAATCATTGCATTCTGTTTTTATTTACATTTTACACAGCATCCCAACTTTTTTGGAATTGGGGGTATATATCTCATACTAAATTGTTTCAGAAATTAAAACAAAATCTAAGATAAAACAAAGGCAACCTGAGTAAACACAAAATACAGTTTTTAAATGATAATGTTATTTATTGAAGCAAAACCTTTATCCAATACCAACTGGGCCTGTGTGAAAATGTATTTGCCCCTGTAGTTACTAATTCCCCAAATCTATGAAACTGCATTCATAATGGGGCTCAGCTGGACTAGACACAAACAGGCCTGATTACTGCAAACCCTGATCAATCAAATCAACACTTAAATAAAACTTTTTCAATAGCATGAAGTTGGTTAAAACGTCTTACCCAGTGACACACTATGCCAAATTTGAAAGAAATTCCAGAAATGATGAGGAAGAGGGTGATTGAAATACATCAGGGTTACAAAGCTATTTCAAAGGCACTGGGACTCCAAAGAACCACAGTGAGAGCCATTATCTCCAAATGGAAAAACTTGGCACAGTAGTGAACCTTCCCAGAAGAGGCCAACCTTCCAAAATTCCTTCAAAAGCTCAGCAACTACTCATCCAGGAAGTCACAAAAGACCCAATGTCACGCCACCAGAGTAAGGCTGGATACAGTTGCGGTATGAAAAATCCGTCACTTTATTAAGAACACACAAAAAACAGGAAATCAGGACAACGACAAGCTTAAGGCAGATCCAAAAAACAGACAGGGTTCAAAAATACCGGCAGACAGTTATATCAGGGGCTTAGGCAAAATACCAAAAAACCAGGAAACAAGTGGAAGTTCAAAAATACCAAAAAGTCAGTCGTTGTAGGGCTTAGGCAAAAATTGTAATCAAAAAGTACTTAGCTTAGTTCAGAAACCAGAAATTCAGTCCAGAAAAGAGTGCTCGGCACAGCTGAATATAATATAGACAAACTAATACTTTGCGACGTGCGCGACAAACTAAAGAACTTAAATAGTGAGGATGTGTGCAACCTAGAAAATTACGGACAAGTGTGCAATCAGAAGGTGGGTGACTGTGAGCGTGGGAGTGAAGGAGTGTTCTGGATGTTGTAGTCCCTGGCGGCCATATCTGTAGGCCGTTGAGTCTGCTGAGATGTGTAGTGCAGTGTGTGTGCATGTGGATTGGCGGCGGCCATGTTCGTAGGCCGCTGAAAGTTCTGGGAACTGGAGTCGCACTTATGGCGCGACCTAACAGAGACCCCCCCCCCCCCCCCCCAAAGGGCTCACTCCGGGAGCACTCTCTTGTCTGGGTCGGCCTCTGGGTCGAGGCCCTGGGTACTCAGGATGCTGCCGGTGGAAATCATTGACCATATCGGGGTCTAGAATACCCTGGGCTGTAACCCAGCTCTGTTCCTCTGGACCGTACCCCTCCCACTCAATGAGGTACTGGAGCCGCCCTTGACGTCGACGGACTTAAGAATCTGGTGAACTCGGTAGGCCGGTTGTCCCCCGACCTCCAGTGGAGGAGGTGGGTTGTCAGACGGGTGTTGATTGGTGAGGATGCCTGTATGGAAGGGTTTGAGAAGGGAGACGTGAAAGGACGGAGCTATACGCCAGTGCGGGGGGATGGCTAATTTGTATGTTACCTCATTAATGGGTTTTATGATCTTAAATGGTCCGATGTAACGAGGACAGAGCTTCTTGCAGGGGTGTTTTAGTTTCAGGTCTCGGGTTGAGAGCCACACTTGTTCCCCTGGTTGGTACTTTGGCGGTACTTGTCGACGGCGATCGGGCTGGGCTTTTGTTTGGGTGGCCACTTGCCTTAGTCGTTGATGTGTGTCAGCCCAAACCTGCTCGCTGCGTTCAAACCATTCGTTCACTGCCGGGGCGTCCGGGAACAGTGGTGGTTGATAACCCAGAACACACTGGAATGGTGTCAGGTTGGTGGCTGAGTGGCGGAGAGAGTTTTGGGCGTATTCCGCCCAAGGCAGGAAGCGTGACCAGTTGGAGGGGTTTTGGCTGCAGAACGAACGGAGCATTCTCCCTACTTCCTGATTTACACGTTCTACCTGCCCATTAGATTCAGGGTGATATCCGGAGGTGAGACTGATATTCACACCTAGCTTCTCCATGAACTCTGACCACACCCATGAGGTGAATTGCGGCCCTCGGTCACTTACGATGTCCTCCGGAATACCAAAATAATGGAAGACGTGATTAAAGATTAATTCTGCGGTGTAGAATGTGGAAGGGAGACTGGGAATGGGGATTAAACGAAGAGATTTAGAAAAACGGTCGAGGATAACGAAAATAGTGTTGTTACCGAGAGAATTGGGAAGATCTGTGAGAAAGTCGATGGCTAAATGTGACCAGGGATGCTGGGGTGTGGATAATGGCATGAGCTGGCCTGCCGGGAGTGCTCTGGGTACCTTAGTTTGTGCACAAACGCTACAAGATTTTACAGCCTGTTGTATGTCCCGGGACATGCGGGGCCACCAATACTTGGGTGCCAATAGATGGTACGTATGTCGGGAACCGGGGTGACCCGTGCCTGGGACCGTATGGGCCCACTTGATTAATTGGTCCCGGTGTGCCCGAGGGACAAACAACTTAGCAGGTGGACAGGCAATTTTCTTGAGAAGAAGGCCACCGGGTGAAGTTTGGGTTTTTCCCCTAGGCGTTGAGAAAGAATGGCCCCTACTCCGGCCTCGGAGGCATCTACCTCCACTATGAAAGGACGAGAGGGGTGAGGGTGCTTGAGTATGGGCGCGGTGGTGAAGGCAGTTTTGAGCCGGGAGAAAGCCCTCTCGGCCTCCGGGTTCCATACGAGACGGCAGGGTCCACCGCGCAGCAGGGCTGTGAGAGGCAGGGCGATGGAACTAAAGCCCCGGATAAAACGCCGGTGAAAATTGGCAAACCCCAGAAAACTCTGCAATTCCTTGACTGTTGTGGGATTGGGCCACTGTGTCACAGCTGTGACCTTACTTTGCTCCATGGCAACCCCCTCGGGGCTGATAACATACCCTAAGAAGGTTGTGGTGTTCTTGTGGAAGTCACATTTTTCTGCTTTGACGTACAAATGATTTTTCAGGAGGCAAGAGAGGACCTGGCGCACATGGGCCACATGAGTTTCATAGGTGGGGGAGTAAATTAAAATATCGTCAATACAGGCGATGACGAATTTGCCTAACATGTCCCTCAGTACATCATTAATTCGGCACTGGAATACCGAAGGCGCATTAGTGAGCCCATATGGCATAACAAGGTACTCGTAGTGACCTGTAGCTGTACTGAAGGCGGTTTTCCACTCGTCCCCCTCTCGTATACGAACGAGGTTGTAAGCACTACACAGGTCTAGTTTCGTGAAGTAGTGGGCCTCTCGTAGTTGTTCTAGGGCTGAGGGGACGAGTGGAAGAGGATATGGGTACTTGACTGAGGCCCGGTTAAGACCTCGGTAATCAATGCATGGCCGAAGGCCCCCTCCTTTCTTAGCCATGAAGAAGAAACTTGCTGCTGCCGGGGAAGTGGAGTGGCGGATATATCCCTGTTGGAGTGCCTCCTGAATATACTCAGACATGGCTTTCTGTTCTGCTTGTGATAGTGAGTAAATATGGCCGCGAGGCGGCGTCATACCAGGTAGGAGGTCAATAGCGCAAGCATATGGACGATGGGGCGGCAGACCACTGTAACCGAGTGTAACAGTACAGAGTTGGAAACTTTGATGCCTGTGTGCATTCACAGACACAATCAAGAATATGTGGACTGCTGTGGACTGCTCAACACAAACTCTGTCATTTTATGTTTCTGTCATGTAATGTTTCTCTCTAATATTACTTAGTTTGGAATGAATTTTTCTAAGTTACAGTAATTAGTTCACTAACACTCTCTGATGTTACATCTACAATAACATTAATGTTGGAGAATAAGCACTAATTGGTTAGGTTAGCTTGTTGGTTAGCTTCCTAATCTTGAATAACTTGTGCTAGAGACACGTCTGATTAAACCCATCAGCAAATAGCAATGATTGTGGTATTATCTGCTTGTTAGAGAATAAAAGACTTACAATCACACTGTGCCTTAACCAAACAACCATGTTGCTTCCAATGCCTCCACAGTAGCATCCCCTCTTGTGTGCTCATGGTGGCAGTTGATGGAGCCAATGTCAGCGCAACTGGGCTCTCTAACCAGTACACTTATCTGAATGTTTACCTTGTGCAACTGTATGGATTCTCTCCATCTTAGCCAATTACCAAGTGGGAGTTCATGTTGTCATTTAAGCAGGTAATAAATTATTCATTTAATTTGTCTATATAATTAAACTTTCTATATATATTATAATATATAATTTAGTTGCCCATTTAGGAGCAAATAAATATTGCATTGCTTGACTATATATAACAGTGTTAAGTTCTATTATTAATATTAGCATTTGATTATTCTGTTGGTGTCAGTTGGAATAAACATAGTCAGACAAATAGGCTATCAACTACATATCTATGTACTCTTCCTCAGTTACATCAGTAAATACACTATATCAAAAGTATGTGGACCCCTGACAATCACACCCATATGCGGGCCTTCCTTAAACTGTTACCACAAAGTTTGAAGCACATAATTGTCTAGAATGTCTAGAATGTGTCAGGAATGGTAGTTGGCACAATGACTAGGAAACATAATTGAAACACAATTGGCTAACAACATGAACATGATACGCATAGAGAGACAACGACTAAAGACTGACAAGGAGTTCTATACAATGCATGACTTAATTACTCTTGCGAGATACAGGTTCTTATGGTCATGTGATATGGTGTGTGCAATGGCTTGTGGGTGCTGTAGTCCAGTTCCGTATTGGCGCTACCATGACAGAACCCCAGTTCCATCATGACAGTGCCCCGTGAACAAAGCAAGTTCCATGAAGACATTGTTTGCCAAGTTTGCAGTAGAAGAACTCAGGTGGCCTGCACAGAGCCCTGACCTTAACCCCACTGAACACATTTAGAATGAACACATTTAGGATGAACTGGAATACCAACTGTGCCCCATGCTATCTTGCCCCTTCAATGATTCCATATGCATAAGCTTCTCTCCTTATCACCTATACATTTCCACTTTATGTTTATTTGCGGTGTGTGTTCTTGTGGGTTTCTTGGTCTTGCACATTATTTTGTGTTCTCTAGTGTTTATTTAAGTCATTTAATCCTCCTTGAATCTGCATATAAAAAGCCATTATCAACTTTTTTTTTAATGTAATACAATGATTAAAATAACTTTTTTTAAAACTCATCAGCACTTTCACATTAGCAATATCACTTGTTAAAATTATTGCATTTTACAATAATGACAAATTAATGTCATCAAATGTTATTGTGAACTAGTGTTAAAGCTTCATTTAATATGATATGAGTTATAAATATTTGGAGACATTTGAAATTAGGCATTACAAATTTTTTTAAGTGGATTGGTGGCAGAAGCAATACAGCCTTGTACACGATTGACCTGATTATTATTTGGCTAGTAGTTGAACGCGCCCTCTATTTCTTCCCAAAAGAGATCATGTCCAGTTTACATATAATTTTGTATCATTTGCATACAATGTTGTGACTTGCAAAAGCAAGTATTTTGTATAGAGAAATTATCTGGTTCCAAGATATATAGAGAAGGGTGAACAACAGTATGCAGAGGTGAAGGTGTAGCCACCTAAGAGTGGGTGTGGGGATTGTTTCCTACAGGATGCTGAAGATGCATTAAGTTAAGCAATGTAAAAGAAAGAAAGAAAGAAAAAACACACATACACATTATACATTTACACACAACAAAGTGCTATTCTTTACCTAAGAAGCCAAACTACAAAAAACAGATCACACTACTCACATAAATCAGTGTGCTTCAACTACGTTCTCCTATACTATATGAATGCCAATTGCCTTAGTATTGGTATGTGAAATAAAATTCATAGTGATGAATAACCTTGTGATTTTATGAAGCTATTTAAACACTATAGATGATGGAGATATGGGTAAAGGGGTAGAAATGGAAAAACAGATTCTGTGTGGCGTGTCAGCATGACTGTTTGGCCTCGTGTGTAAGATTTGGGGAATTCGGTTCTGCCTGAGGAGGGGCTCGAAAGACTAAAAAAAAACCTCTATAATGGAGCCAGAAATTTTCAGGGTAATCTCTTTGGCACTACTAAAAAGTGTCTGTGGTTTAAATCCTTAATTTAAAAATTGTTTTGGATATACAAATAATATTGGCCTAAAAGGGCTGGGTGTGGTGAGGGGGAGTGTGAGTAATCAATCCCAGGTTACGTGTGTGTGCAGTTAGTGGTGCCACTATAGCAAAGCACAGTTGGTTCTAGTTTAGTGGCTGTATAGTCTGTTTTGCCTCCTTGCAGTCATTCCTTCCTTATCCTTCCCTCCACTCCTTCCTGCTCTATCAATTTCTGACATTCCTTCCTCTACATTATATTACAGTCTACTTTTTTTCTAGCGCACAGTTAAAGCAACTGTTCTCAAATTAAGCCCTATGTTTAATTAGGGTTAACTGGTATTTCAGATGTGCTACATTTCAGACAATAAATAGTTTATTATTATTATTATTATTATTATTATTATTATTATTATTATTATTATTATTAATAATAATAATAATAATAATAATAATAATAATAATAACATGGCTGTCAACCATGTTCATCAGGGCAAACTGTCCGGACATCGTTCTCCATGATAGTAGCAAGAGATATTGTTTGCTCATCAATGTAGCCGTCCCAGATGATGCGAATGTCTCAGTGAAAGAGGTAGAAAAACTAAGCAAATACAAGGACCTCAAGATTGAGAACTCGCATATATGGAACACCAGGGTTTGTGTGATTCTGGTCCGTGTCGGAGCACTAGGCACTTCTTGACTAAATTGCCAGAAATACTTGCCAGGCAATGCAAATGTATTACAAGTGCAGAAGATCGAACCTTCTCAGTACAGCCCACATTCTTCTAAAAGTCCTTACTATCGGGCAATAAAAACCTAAGAAGACCAGTGGACTCCCAGTATAAAGCTATGAGCAAAAGCTGAGAACACAGAAAGGAATAATAATAACTATTATTATTATTATTATTATTATTATTATTATTATTATTATTTAGAAATTCTGCATTAATCTTGTAGTCCTAGATATTGTTTACACTAGGTTGCTTCATGTACAGTGCTGTGAAAAAGTATTTGATTTCTTCTGTTTTTGTGTATATCTCATATTATCTCACATTAAATAGTTTTAGATCTTCAAACAAAATGCAAGATAAAACAAAGGCAAATACTTTTTCACAGCACCATATCCTGAGCCTTATATCCAGATATGGATTACTCATAAAGTGTAAATGCACTCGAGATGCATTCAACAAATTTAAATTTGATGACTCAAGCCACAAGGACGTCTGTGTACATTTTAGCCACATTATGCAAGTGTAAATGCATGTATCTTCCACAACCCAAACCCCTTCCAATGCATTACAGCAAAACTCATAATCCATGACTTCATGTAATTGGTGTCTTTAAAGAATTTTAAAATCCATATTTATTTGACTCTTTTTTGTCTCTTTTTCACAAGACAAGTAAAAACAAGGTACAACCCAGGAAGTTGGGTGTCAAATATATGAGGCTGATTTGGAATTTAATGCTTAAAGTATACACCAAAAAGCCAAAAATCCCAAGCCATGTATGAAGCCAAAATATTTTTTACTAGACTGTCAGTGTAATACAAAAAGGCTCGCCACATATAAATTAAATCAATGAACTGGGCTGATGGTTTTACTGTGTCCACAGTGAAAGCTTTTACAGCAAAGTTGTTAAATAATGAAAGTACAACTTATGAAACTGACAGGTCTCTGCTCTTTAAAAAAAAACTCAACAAACAAAAAAAAAACAGACTCCATGAAAAAATATAAACTGATACAAACTTGTGTGTTCCTCCTATTCCTCCTATTTTCAAGGCATTCATTTATGATAAGAGGTCAGTGTAATAGCTCCTCTTGGCACATAATAATTTGCTAATCAATGTATCAAAGATGCTTATACAAACTATAATCACTATGATAGTGAGAAACATATAAACTATATATTTTTAGGGTGCTAAAAAATTATTTTGAGCACCAGTGATTTACTGAGGTAATTTTATTTGTGTGGTGCTTTTAACAGAAGGCATTGCCAAAAAGCAGATTTACATAAATGTGGATGTGGATTTAGATCCCTAATGAGCAAGTCAGAGGTGGCAATGGCAAGGAGAAACTCCCTGAGATGACATGAAGAAGAAATCTTGAGAGGAATTAGACCTGAAAATAAACCCCTTTTTATAGCAGCAGCAAAAAATTACACAATTTTCCAATAATCTTGCAGTATGGACAGAACTGAAAAATACTAAACCTTTTGCAAGAACTTGCCTTGTTGCAACATCTTGGATGGGTTGGATGGAGTATGTTTCATATGTTTTATGTTCCATCAATGGCAAAAATAATTTTTTTTAAAAACAAACAAAAAAAAAAAAACACCAATATGGCCAGGCCTGATCTATCTTTCTATCTGCAAGAGCTATAGACTGAGTTTAAGAAGTTTGGTGAACAAGTGTGAACAAGTGTATAGTGGGATGTTTGAAGGGATTTGAGGGTTTTTACACTCTGTACTTTAATGTTAGTCCAAGGTACATAGTGAGGGGAAAAAGTATTTGATCCCCTGCTGATTAGATATGTTTGCCCACTGACAAAGAAATGATCAGTCTATAATTTTAATGGTAGGTGTATTTTAACAGTGAGAGACAGAATAACAATAAAAAAATCCAGAAAAACACATTTCAAAAAAGTTATAAATTGATTTGCATTTTAATGAGTGAAATAAGTATTTGATCCCCTATCAATCAGCAAGATTTCTGGCTCCCAGGTGTCTTTTACACAGGTAATGAGCTGAGATTAGGAGCACTCTCTTAAAGGGAGTGCTCCTAATCTCAGCTCGTTACTTGTATAAAAGACACCTGTCCACAGAAGCAATCAATCAATCAGATTCCAAACTCTCCACCATGGCCAAGACCAAAGAGCTGTCCAAGGATGTCAGGGTCAAGATTGTAGACCTACACAAGGCTGGAATGGGCTACAAGACCATCACCAAGCAGCTTGGTGAGAAGGTGACAACAGTTGGTGCGATTATTCGCAAATGGAAGAAACACAAAATAACTGTCAGTCTCCCTCGGTCTGGGGCTCCATGCAAGATCTCACCTCGTGGAGTTTCAATGATCATGAGAACGGTGAGGAATCAGCCCAGAACTACACGGCAGGATCTTGTTAATGATCTCAAGGCAGCTGGGACCATAGTCACCAAGAAAACAATTGGTAACACATTACGCTGTGAAGGACTGAAATCCTGCAGCGCCCCCAAGGTCCCCCTGCTCAAGAAAGCACATGTACAGGCCCGTCTGAAGTTTGCCTGAATGATTCAGAGGAGAACTGGGTGAAAGTGTTGTGGTCAGATGAGACCAAAATCGAGCTCTTTGGCATCAACTCAACTCGCCATGTTTGGAGGAGGAGGAATGCTGCCTATGACCCCAAGAACACCATCCCCACCGTCAAACATGGAGGTGGGAACATTATGCTTTGGGGGTGTTTTTCTGCTAAGGGGACAGGACAACTGCACCGCATCAAAGGGACGATGGACGGGGCCATGTACCGTCAAATCTTGGGTGAGAACCTCCTTCCCTCAGCCAGGGCATTGAAAATGGTTCGTGGATGGGTATTCCAGCATGACAATGACCCAAAACACACAGCCAAGGCAACAAAGGAGTGGCTCAAGAAGAAGCACATTAAGGTCCTGGAGTGGCCTAGTCAGTCTTCAGACCTTAATCCCATAGAAAATCTGTGGAGGGAGCTGAAGGTTCAAGTTGCCAAACGTCAGCCTCGAGACCTTAATGACTTGGAGAGGATCTGCAAAGAGGAGTGGGACAAAATCCCTCCCGAGATGTGTGCAAATCTGGTGGCCAAGTACAAGAAACGTCTGTCCTCTGTGATTGCCAACAAGTACTAAGTCAAAGGGGTCAAATACTTATTTCCCTCATTAAAATGCAAATCAATTTATAACTTTTTTAAAATACGTTTTTCTGGATTTTGTTGTTGTTATTCTGTCTCTCACTGTTAAAATACACCTACCATTAAAATTATAGACTGATCATTTCTTTGTCAGTGGGCAAACGTACAAAATCAGCAGGGAATCAAATACTTTTTCCCCCACTGTATATCAGCAGTAAATTAATCTTCACATATTTGAGTGATGCAGTCTCCAGAGGTGGATAGAGTAGCCACAAATTTTACTCAAGTACAAGTAAAACTACTTATAAAATAATTACTCCAGTAACAGTAACAGTAATATGTTAATAATTACTTGAGTAAGAGTAATAAAGTATCCAATGAGAAGCCTGCTCAATAGCAAGTTACTAGGTACTTCGGATCTGATTAAAATGAAGGGAAAATCCTGAATCTCAGACTACATGGAGAACTGTAAGTCATACCTCTCCTTGGAAGTCTGTCTGTTCTGTTTATATGATATAAAATCTGGGTTCAAGATGAAGCAGCATATCCCAGTCCTGTGATTGGTACAACAACACAGAACCTGTCATTTTCAACACAAAATCTCACACAACCCAAAAAACAAACATTTTCCCAACAGTTGACTGTCTTTATTTTCACATGTTAAAAACACAAACTTGTCAGCATCTACATTTAAACAAGACAACAGAGAACAAAAGAACAGACTATGGAACAGAACAGAAGAGAAAGTGTGTGTAGAGAGAGTGAATGAGCGTGCATGTCAGTATGTTTGTGTGTGTGTGTGTGTGTGTGTCCTGCCTCCGCTAAAAAAGTGAGCAGTTGTTGCATCCGCATTCAGCCCACTGCAGCGTATCACGAGACTCACGACCTCATTATACATTTAAACTAATTATTAAAACTACATATATTCATTAATATTTAACAGTAACGGAGGAATGCCACAGAATGTAATGAAGTACAAGTACATTTCTGTGATTAAAAATGAACTTGAGTAAGAGCATGAGTATGGCCAGTTAAACCTACTCTTAAAAGTAATTTTTTTTTTTCAAAAAGTTACTTAAGTAAATGTAACGAACTAAATGTAGTGCATTACTAGCCACTTCTGGCAGTCTCATATACCATATGCTTTTATGACTCACTGCTGTTCCATTTCTCACACTTTTGTGGCTCAGAAATACTTATTGAAATGAAACCAAATACAATATATGACATCTAAACATCATTGTGTTCTACATGAGCTGCATGTTTACGAGCAATGTTGTTTTGCATTCAGAGGTGGACAAAGTACTGAAAAATTAAGTGCCAAAATCTTAGTCAATTACTCAGTGGAAGTATCCAGTCCAAAACCTTTACTCTTCAGCACCAGCAATGTTTCAGTGTCTCATTAACAATGTGCTGCAAATGTTAGGGAAGTACAGTAATGTGAAAAAATAAGTACACCCCATGGAAATTGTTGACTTTTTTGACATATTTAGACAAGCAAATATTTGATCATCTTTGAAACAGTGCCTATTAATAAAGTTGATATACTTGAACAAAAACCACAAGGAAAAATAGCTTTTTCAATCATTTATTCAACAGAAATATCAATAGATGTGATATTTTTCTGTGGAAAAAGTAAGTACACCCTTGGCCTCATTAGCTAGTATTGCCCCATTTAGCAGAAATAACTTCCTGTAGGTGCTTTGCATAATTGTCCACTAGTCTCTGACATCAGCTTTGCAAGATGTTTGAGTGTTTTCTTGAATGTACTGTCTGTTTCAAATCACCCCAAAAACCCCACATGTAGATGATTTACCTTACAGTGGAATGATGTACTTCAAATCATTTGGAGATCTTTTTAAATTCCTTGCCAGACTCATAGGCATCAACAACTTTTTTTCTGAAGGCCTTACAGAACTCTTTAGAACTTGGCATGATGACACCACACACCTCAATAGCAAAGGGAAGACCAGACACTAGATGTGAGAGGTTGAAATAAGCAGGTTCTAATCAGTGGCACCCAATTTTGAACACCTGATTCTAATTTTATGGATTTGGAGGTATGATAAATGTAGGGGTGTACTTACTTTTTCCATGTGACTGATCTGTTTTTGTTCATTTAAATTGTGAAAATTAGGACTTGAGGGGGTGCTCATGGACCAGGATAAAGTTTCAGCTGTAACCAACTGGATTGTCCCCACCAACATCAAGGAACTACAACAGTTCATCATGGGATTCGCCAACTTCTACTGCCATTTCATATGGGGCTTCAGCAGCATTGCGGCTCCCCTGACTGCCTTATTAAAGAAGGGGACCAGAAAGCTGAAATGGGACATCTCAGCAAATCAAGCTTTTGAGCAACTGAAGAAAGCTTTCATCACCGCACCCATCCTGAGACAGCCCGACCAGAGTAGAGGCTATTTTCTCCCAGTGGTCAGGTGTAAAACCCAAGCACCACCCAGTGGCCTTCTTCTGTAGGAAGTTATCCCCTGCCGAGAGGAACTATGACACTGGCAATTGAGAGCTCCTTGTGGTGAAACTAGCTCTAGAAGAGTGGCTTCACTAGCTGGTGGGAGGTCTCCACCCGTTCACGATTTTCACGGACCACAAAAACCTTAATGGAGTATAGCAAGTCTGCCAAACAACTGGATTCCTGAAAGGCACGGTGAGCATTATTTTTCTGCAGATTTGACTTCACTCTCTCCTACCGCCATGAATCAAAAAACATTAAAGCCAAGTCCCACTCCCACATGTACCCAGAGCCCCCACTTGAAACCACAAAAGAATGCATCCTGCCCAAATCGCAATTCATTGGGACACTCAGTTGGGACATTGACAGAAAGATTGAGGCAGTTCAGATAGTGAGAGTCCCCATTCAGTGCCCAGCAGGAAATAAGTTCATGCCCTTGTCACTACACGAGAAATCACTTGGGCTCACACCTCCCCATCCACGGGACACCCTGGCACTCACAAGATGTTCCAACCACTTCAGGGCAAATACTAGTGGCAACAGATGATACGAGACATCTACCAATTCGTCTCCTCATGCTTAGTCTGTGCTAAGGCCAAGGTACCACAAACACTACCTGCAGGCAAACTCCTCCCCCTACCAACATCCCAAAGACCATGGTCACACATTGCCATAGATTTCATAACCAACCTTCCTCCATCTCAGAACAAAACTGTCATAATAGTCGTTGTGGACCAGTTCTCCAAGCCCCAACATCTGATTCCCCTGCCGGGCCTGCCATTGGCCTTTGAATTGGCTGAAATGGTGTTTGAGCATGTGTTCCAGTACTATGACATCTCTGAAGACATAGTGAGTGACCAGGTGGTTCAGTTCACATACTGTGTCTGGAAGGGCTTCATGGAGAAGCTAGTTGTCTTGGTGAGCTTGTCTTCCAGCTATGGGCAAGTGGAATGGGCCAATCAGGAGATTGGGCATTTCCTACGGGCTTTCTGTGCCAACAATAAAGAGGACTGGGCACGATTTCTCCCTTGGGCTGAGTACACCCAAAACTCCCTAATGCACTATGCAATAAACCTCACTCCATTCCTATGCATCCTGGGGTACCAGCTGCCCCTGCTCCTGTAGAACGCCAACCCCAAGGACCTCCACTACTGGTTCCAGCGTAGTGAGCAGGTGTGGGAACAGGTCCACTAACACCTAGAGCAGTGGTCAGGAATCTATGGTTGTGAACCACACATGGCTCTTTGACAAAAATCATGTGGCTTGCCAGGTGTCTCACCCTTCACCAACATATGATCATAAAAAACTTTGACACGTCACTAGCAATCAGCTTCCTGCAGAAAACGCGAAGTCAGTTAAAATTCCTTTGCTGTACAGCCTACCGAAGTTAATGAAAAGTAAGTTTACAATAATATATTTCAACTGGTTCCGCCAAATGTGCATATGCAGTGGCATGCACAAGTGCCACCACACAAATCAATGGCAAACCACCTATGTTTTATGGTAACCTCTTGTGCTCAGACTCAAGCAGCTACCTAGCTAGTTTGTGGAGATGCAAAATGAAAGAATTCAGAGGAGCATCAAAAATGTCTGGACTGAAACATTTGCTTTAATTTAAAGCTCTGGTGCTCTGCTGTGTCTGATTTGCACAGAACGTATTGCCTCATTTAAAAAAAATCAAATGTTAAGAGACATATCAAAATCCACCATTCAGCTTTTTTCCCCGGTGGGGGAAAGCCGAAGGAAGGCGCAGAGCTCCAACATAAACTGCAAGCCGGACAGCAGCAGCTGCATGCATGGACAGGGGAAACTGGAAGCCTGAATCTTGCCAGCTTTGCTGGCTCATTGGAGATTGTAAGACAAGGAAAACCTTTTACGGATGGAGGATGTAAAGTCATGCATGTTGAGTATGGCAACTGAACGCTGAAAGCTGTGCCCCTGTCGACCCGAACAGTGCATGACCAAGCTATCATGGTGCCACATGAGATATAGAGGGTACAGATCAAGGATATAGCTTCGGCAAATTATTTTTTCTCTTGCGCTGGATGAGTCTACAGACACTTGTAATATTGCACAGTTAAGCATTTTTGGGCGCTATGTGTCTGGCAACATAATACATGAAGAAAGTCTGGCCATTCTGCCTATGAAGCATACAACTAAAGGGGAAGACGTACTAAAAGTGTTTGTGGATTTTGATACTGAAAAAACTGCCACTGGACAAACTTGTTTCTGTGTGCACTGAGAAAAGGTTTTGTATCTCTGCTATGTGAGCAAGAAAAGCATTGTATTTTGAACTCACAAATGAGCCCACCCGTGATGTTGCACTAAGTCAGCTGATTTAACCTTTTGATGTCATTCAAAGCACATTTTGGGGACTTTTGTGTGCATAGCAGTTTGTTCAAATTTATCACACATCCACACGAGACCACACTTGACGACAATCAGCTCAGTGTCATCCCTGGCACCTCCACTGCAAGTTTTGTGTTAGAGGCTGTTGAGCTCAAATCTGCAAAAAATATGGTTGACCAAATTTGTCACTCTGAATACCAAGCTGGAAAGTGTCATTTGTCAGAGCGAACTTTTGGCAAAGGAACAGAAGTGGAAGGACATGGGGAACCTTGAACATGAGGACAATCTCATACTGAATACCTGGAATTAACTTCCAGGCTGTGCTGACTATGTTTGGCTCCACATACTCATGTGAGCAGTCTTTCTTGCATATGAACAATATCAAGTCCAACCAGCGCTCAAGGTTGACAGAGGAGAGTTTGACGGCCTGCATGAAATTGAACTTTACCACCTATGAACCGGACTACAAAGCTATTAGCAAGACCATGAAAACCCAGAAGTCACAATAATTATGAGTACCCCTAATATAGAGAAGTGCACTTTTTCATGGAAATATGTGTAATGAAGTTTAATTTTAAGATGTAAGCCTGTAAGTAGTTTATAAGCAATGGAAGTAATTTTTTGGAGGCCCCAGTGTAAGCACTGTGCTTTGTTCTTCACTCACCCATACACACACACACACACACACACACACACACACACACACACACACAGAACACTGAATTGTTTTATGCTGTTCAGGTGGAAACTCAACCTCAAAGTGAAAGCCCTGTACAATTGATTCCATATTGCAACATGTAACCTATTGTTTGTTGCATATTTGTTTGTTTTTGAGTTGTCTATGAATCTAAATAAAGTTATTGTTAATGAAATGTTATTGAAAAAATGTTTTTTTTATAATAGTAAAATATTAGTTTTTGCAATGGCTCTTTCGAATGCATTAACCAAAAATGAAAAAAATGGCTCTTTGGTGTAAAAAGGTTCATGACCCTATAGACCCCAATAGAGCGTGCATTCCAAACAAACAAGAAATTTGTGGATAAACGGCATGGAGAGACACTCAGCTACGAACCAGGTGACCGCGTATGACTTTCCACTAGAGACCTATGGGTCACGGAGGGAAGCTGAAAATTATCAACCTGATACCCTGGCGCATTCAAGGTCCTCCAGAGAATAAACAACATCACCTACAAGCTGGAATTACCACGCCACAGTCACCAAGCCCCATCTGCCCACGTTTCCCTCCTCAAACCAGTCACTCCAGGTCCCCTCGCAGAGGGCATTCCCCCCTCAACCCTCAGCACCCCTGGACACTGAATGCAAACCAGCCTACTCCATAAAAAAGATACTGGAATCACGACATCAAGAGGGTAAACTATAGTATCTGATTGGCTGGGAGGGCTACAGCCTGAGGAAAGGTGCTGGGTGCTAGCCCCCGACGTATTCGACCCCCGATTGTGTCGGGACATTCATGCACATCACCCCAACGGTCCAGGTCCATGTCTTAAGTGGAGGCCTAGGGGAAGAATTCCCAGAACTTACCAGAACTCAGCGCAGACTACAAACATGGTCGCTGAGAACTACAACACCCAGACTCTTTCACTGTCACGTTCACCAGATTACTGATTACATATACCTGGTTTCAATCACAGTCACCACCACACTCACAGTATAAATAGACTCTCAGTTCTCACAATCGTTGTGAAGTATACGCTCTGTGTCATTGTGCCAGTTGATACCAAGCTTTGATTTACTGTTTGTTTACCTGGTTTGATCTAGTTCTTGTTAGTCACATTTTTGCTCTTGCCTGCCCTTTTTTATGTTGTTTGCACGTCACCTGACCCTTGCATATTTTTGGATTACATCTTTGATTAATAATATCATTAATAATAACATGATTAATAATATCATTGAGTACCTGCACTTGCATACTCAACTGTTTCCAGACAGGTCTAATGTAAATAGAAACATCAGAAACAAAATGTTTTTTTCCTGGAAATGTAATTAATTATTCAATTTCAATAATACTCAAGTAAAGTATAAATATGCCAAAATAATACTTAGTATTAAGTATAAAATTGAGGGGGCACAGTGGCTTAGCGGTTAGCACGTTTGCCTCGCACTTCCGGGGTTGGGGGTTTGATTCCAACTTCCACCCTGCATGCACAGAGCTTGCATGTTCTCCCCGTGTTTCGGGGGTTCCTCCAGGTACTCGAGTTTCCTCCCCCAGTCCAAAGATATGCATGGTAGGCTGACTGGCATCTTGAAATTGTCCATAGTGTGTGAATGGGTGTGCGATTGTGCCCTGTGATGTGTTGACACCCTGTTCAGGGTGTCCCCGCTTTGTCCCGCGAGTCCCCTGGGATAGGCTCCAGGCTCCCCATGACCCTGTGCAGGATGAGTGGTACAGAAAATGGATGGATGGATGGATTAAGTATGAAATTTTAAAAATGACAAAATAATACAAACTATAAAGTATTTTAATTTATACAATGTACAATTACAGTATTAGCTCACTGTACAAGCTCACAGTTTTTCCTTTCCTTACTGAATAACAATAATAAAATATTACAGTATATCATCTTTAAGTCATTATTATTGGAAGAATGCATATGCTGCAGATTCTGATGTCATTTTGTATCCAGAAAAAGTCACACGGGAACAGGGCTTCATTCAGTTATTCCTGGTCCTTTATCACTGTACCTCCTGTTCTGTTTAAAAGATTTGGTATAGCTCTTTATCCAGACTACTAATCTTGCATTCTGTGTTTATCACAGTGGTTTTGTCCAAGCTTCAGCATCTTGTCTTTATCATGCTATGTTTTGTTTTGTGAAATGGTGACAGGCCTGAAATTGCATGAAAGCTTACTACAAATAAGGGAAAGCAATGAACTAAGGTCATGGTTTTCCCTTTATGGCATCCAAAGTGAAGG
This sequence comes from Cranoglanis bouderius, assembly GCA_023630585.1. Classification (NCBI taxonomy): domain Eukaryota; kingdom Metazoa; phylum Chordata; class Actinopteri; order Siluriformes; family Cranoglanididae; genus Cranoglanis; species Cranoglanis bouderius. Next base: position 2,522,034 of record CM042550.1, on the reverse strand, counting down.
ATTTTGCAGGTTAGCTATTAAATAAAAGGAGCACAACTTATGAAGCTGTCAGGTCTTAGGTTTTGTCTTTCTTTAAGTCAAGGTTCTTTCTATCTATAGGCATTTTTATGCTTCCTCAGTTCATGTGAGCACCAGGTCTGTTTCATATCTATGCTTCTAGATTGTGAGACTGAGTTAGTCTGTTAAATTTCAAAAGATCAATGGGTATTAGTAATTGTGTCCTAGTGGCTGGGGAACACATTAAATAACTATTATAAAGCAACACTAATTTTGAGCATGAACATTTAATACAGAGGACAAATCCCCATATATTCCCAAGGGGGGAAAAGGGTTTGGCAGTAATTTGGTGGTCTCCCAACTGGGATCAGGAACTGAATGGTTCACTGAGGCATGGAAATGGAATTTGTCATGAATAGAAACTTGTATGTTGATATATGTTGATATGTTGAAATATGACATTTTATTCTTTTTGATATGAGAACATTTATGAATTACACCACAGAATTATACCAGAGACTTCAGTATTTAGGTGACCACTATACTATACTGTAAAAAGAGCACCGTCTTTTGGATGAGACGTTAAACTGAGGTCTCTAATGACTCTCTGTGGTCATTAAAAATCCCAGGTCACTTCTCGTAAAGAGTAGGGGTATCACCCCGGTGTCCTGGCGAAATTGCCCCATTGGCCCTTGTTTATCATGGCCCCCTAATAATCTCCATCCCTGAAATGGCTATATCGCTCCTCTCCACCAATAGCTGGTGTGTGGTGGGTGTTCTGGCGCACTATGGCTGCCATCGCATCATCCAGGTGGATGCTACACACTGGTGGTGGTTGAGGAGATTTCCCTCCATACTATGTAAAGAGCTTTGAGTGTCTAGAAAAGCGCTATATAAATGTAACTAATTATTATTAAATTAATATTATCATTATCACTACAGGCCATATTCAGAGTTGAGTTAAACATGCACAGTGAGGATTTAATACCAAAATTGCATAAATCGATATTCAGACCTCAGGTATAACTCTGGACTTAAGTGCTATTCAGAGTGTTGCATGCATGGGGTGAAATCTGTTGAAAACAGACACCTATTTACACTTGATTCTGAACTTGAAATTTAGCACATTATTTTTGCATGATATCGGCTCGGCTGAGAAGTAGTATTAAGTCCAGATTCAATGTACGGCAATTTGTTGCAACCATTATATGTAAAACACTATATGTTTTTGGGCTGTAAATATATTCTATGGAATGTCATTCGAGTTCAATATTAAATATGTAAATATAAAACTATTAATTAGTATTAATAGTACCGACAACAAAAAGGTTTTTTCAACACGGAGGACACTGGATCAGACACCATTTTAATTAGAGACATTGTTTGTCATGAGGACTGAGTTTCTTGCAAATAAAATGATTAATTAATTGACTGGATGTTTATTAATGTAATAATTACATATTAGGATTATTCATGCAGCAATATTCTATATAGGCAACATACTAGACACCTATTAGATGTTTATTTCGATCCTTCCCATTCATATAGCATTCTATTAGTCTTATTTGATTTTTATTTTTAAGTTGTCTCTTGTTTTTATGTTATATTTTATTACATTTAACAGCAAAGACAAAAAAAAAATAATAATTTCATTCCGTGGTCCACATTTTCTATCCCTGATTTATTTCATGCATAAAAGCAGGTGGTTGTGTTTAAAGGCAGTGGTCTAGGCTCTGTTGAAAAACCCTGTCTCAGACATTTCTACTCGTAGAAAAGTCTAGTAACCTCAGAGGTGTGAACTGCACACAGGTAACTTGCACAGAATGGTGCACACAGAAAACTGACTTAAGCGGGTGCTTAACCCATCCCTGAGTACACACAACTTTCCCCACAGATATTGAGGTAGGTTTAATTTACCAAATCTGAATAAGGCCCTATGAAAGTGTACAAACGAAAAATAAGCATGTTGCGCTTCTTGCAAGTTACCATATTTGACAGGTTGATATCCACTGTAACAATCAAAACACATTTCTTTGAAGAGATTTAGCTATTTAGAATAACTTCTCTAAAGACATTTATACACAGCGTGTTTTGACTGCAGAACAGTTTTGACACAGAACGTGGACATGATTCAGGATTGGGCTTCATTCTTTCTTTGCCTCAAAAACTCCTCATTACAGTTTGATGCTTTGGCATGAGCCCCTTTGTTTACATTGCTTTTCTTTGCTTTGCTTGCATTTCTTGTTAAAAGCTTCTGACATTCTCCATGTTTGCTGCGACCAGCTATCCATCAGGAAGCCATCAGTGCTCTCAGATTAAATGTCTCTACTGATAAACATCTCATCACACACTGTTCTTGTGCAGTGTTGATAGAAGAAGGGGGAGATGATGGAGGTGTTAGAGAACAGGGGCACATTGCACCACTGTTTTGAAGAAAAGCATGGACATATTGCAGATGGATGCAGTGAAAATCAATAAGGTAGATTTGAAACAGTCTGATTAATGCTGCACTGTTCCAACTTCTCCCTGTCAGGATCCAGCATGTGGATAATAAAACAGCAGGTTACATGACTTTGCTATTGATTCAAAGGTCTTGACATGTGAATCATTTCAGAAATACTGAACAAAGCAAAACAAAGAAAAACTGCTTGGAGACTAATCTTTTGTTGATGCTCGATTGTTAGTATTGCAGCAATCAGACAAACCACTCTGACTGGGTCTGTTTGTGGAACACACTGCCTCAGGATCGGCTGGGTAAACACAGGAAGATCTGACAGAGGTGGGTGTATGAAGGGGTGTGGCGGGATTTCCAGATCTATCCGAGAGCCAGCTGATGAACATGAGTAAAAAAAACAATAGAGAAGTGATAAAGCTTCTTCATTAAATCTCTCATGATATTTACTGCATGATTTAGTGGTTAATGCTTGTCTGCATTATAAATACACTCTAGGTCAGATAAATCTTTCATAAACTTATTGTTCGAGTTGTGAGGGATCCTGGATATGGGAATGGGGTTCAATCTTCCTGGCACTGCACTCGCTGGTAGCTGCGTAGCACAGAATTAGCAACACAAGAGATCAGAGGACGCACTGAACTGAGATCAGCTTTTTATTATTACACTACTAGAAGGAAACCATAGACCAAAAAAAGAACAGGCATGAAAGATATATAGCAACAAGATCAGAGAGAGCATTTGCAGTCTTGCAGAAGTCTCATCTCTGACACCATGAAAAGAGGATGCAGGATATTATTACTATTGGAGTGAGTGAACTGTGGTGGTTCTAGGGTGGTTCCCATGATGACTTGCTGTGCTTTTGGGGTTACAGGAGGGCGTGTCGGCTGTTTTTCCACTCTGGACACAGCACAGGTCAGAGAGGGAGGAAGGCCACAACACTCTGACTTCCTACTGAACTAAGCATGTTTGATTGTACCCTCAGAGCAGCTGCAGCAGATCGTGTGGGCACAGAATCGTGAATGGAAATAGCCTGGCCTGCTGCGGTGTGGGGATTTCTAAGCAGGGTGTATTGTTTGGTTTGCCTGTCAGCTGAGGTCATCATCTTCAGTGGACCAACTGCCAGGCAATGAAAACACATCAAAGTTAATGAGAGAGCATTGGAGAAGATCAGGAGAACATACAAATCTGATGTGACTGTTTGTTAGTATGTGCACGTGTGAGCGTATGCTAACCACACTATGTTTATCTGTAATTAGATGCTTGTGTGGTCAGAGTCAGATCAGTGATTTTTCTATTGTGTTGATCTATGTTCTGCAAGCACTGAAACTGAAAGTAAGGTCACTATGTGGCATGGACTGTCAAAGGCCTAAAGTTCAATGCTATAAATATGCCACACAAAAGTGCTAGAGGGCCTTAAGGAATTCTCAATACTAAAAAGAATAATGCCTCTGATTTTTAGTTAATTTTTCAGTGAATCATCGTGCTTGTATCGAATCTCTGCAAGTAATGTAGGAATAGCCTCACTTTTGTTGGGTTAAAAAACCTAAAATATGGAATCTAGGCTGGTACAGACAGTCTACCTCACCAATTGGTTGTGACAGCTAAAGCTTTACAGAAGGCCGTAAGCATCCAATTAAACATAATTAGGAACTGACAGTAGAATTAACCAATCATATTTAGATTTTTAGTGGGTGGGACTGTTTCATGTCACTCCAGACCTTTTGAATGGCCAAGTGTAACAATGTCGGCGGTAGGGCGCTCAGAAACACAGCAGACCCACAACAAGATCGCATGTGAGCTCTTTATTCAGGCTCATGCCTGTGGAATGGTAGTCAGTAACAGAAAACTTCTGAAAACAAATGACTTGCCAGCTTTCCTGCTCTCTCACCGTTCTCTGCTTTACTCATAGCCACACACACATATGGCTCACTGCTCCAGGAGAGAGAGAAAGAGATAGAAATCACATTAATATAAGGGGAAAACATGGCTCAGTTGCGCCACATCAGTCATTACCCCTGTAGCTCATCCCCCAAACATGACTCTTCCGCTGCAGACTCCTGCTTCACCATACAGTGACCCAAGTATTACACTTATTCTATGCATATCTTGATTTGACAATGCATTGGTAGATAACATTTTTCTGCATTATATGGAACTTGGTATGTGTGAAAACAAACATGGCACTTCTACAAACATGAGGACTAGAACTGGAGCATGTTATTAAAAAGTTCACAATCTTAAAAGCAAAACACTGAATAAAGCGTACTAGAGGGATCCAAACAACAAAACCAAGTAAACACATGCAAATGTCTAAAACTACAGAAGCATTGTAACAGAGGATAAAGATTTGGGTGTTGGCAACTTTACAAAGAAGAATAAATAAATATGTACAGTATATATACAATTCAGTGAAAAAGTATTTGCTCCCATCCTGATTTCTTCTATTTTTGTGTATATATCATACTAAATTGTTTTACAAATTAAAAACAAAATCTAAGATAAAACAAAGGCAACCTGAATAAACACAAAATACAGGTTTTAAATGATAATGTTATTTATTAAAGCAAAAAAGTTATCCAATACCAACTGGGCCTGTGCGAAAATGTATTTGACCCCATAGTTACTAATTCCCCAGCATGAAGTTGGTTAAAACGTCTTACCCAGTAACACACTATGCCAAATTTGAAAGAAATTCCATAAATTATGAGGACGAAGATGATTGAAATACATCAGTCTGGGAAGGGTTACAAAGCTATTTCAAAGGCTCTGGGACTCCAAAGGACCACAGTGAGAGCCATTATCTCCAAATGGAACAACTCTGCAAGTAGTGAACCTTCCCAGAAGTGGCTGACCTTCCAAAATACCTCCAAGAGCACAGCAACTACTCATCCAGTAAGCCACAAAAGAGCCAAGGACAACATCAAAGGAACTACAGGCCTCTCTTGCATCAATAAAAGTCACTGTTCATGACTCCACTATCAGAAAGACACTGGGTAAAAATGGCATCCATGGAAGAGTGGCGAGGCAAAAACCACTGCAAACCCAGAAGAACATTAAGGCTCGTCTGAATTTTGCCAAAACACACCTTGATGATCCTCAAACCTTTTGGGAGAATGTGGATTGATTCTGTGGATTGATGAGTCGAAAGTGGAACTGACAGGGGTCCCGTTACATCTGGTGTAAACCAAAAACATAATTCCACAAAAAGAACATCATATCTACAGTCAAGCATGGTGGTGGAAGTGTGATGGTGTGGGGATGCTTTGCTGCTTCAGGGCCTGGGCAACTTGCAATAATTTAGGGAAACATGAATTCTGCTCTCTACCAGAAAATCCTAAAGGAGAATCTCTGTTCTTCAGTCTGCAAGTGGAAACTCAAGCACAACTGGATTATGCAGCAAGACAATGATCCAAAGCATAGGAGCAGTTATTGCTGCTAAAGGTGGCACAACCAGATTATAAGTTTAAGGGGGCAATTAGTTTTTCACATTGGTGATAGGTGTTGGATAACTTTTTTTGCTTCAATAAAAAAATTAAAACAACTGTATATAAAAACAACTTGCTGTTGTTTTATGTTGTATTTATGTTTTGAAGATCTAAAACTATTTAGTATGAGAAACATGCAAAGAAATGCTGTAGAGCAAAGATAGCTTCAAAATAATGAAAATAATGTTTCTACATAAAAAAATACCATAAAGAGCAGTAAACAGTGGTAAATAAAACAAAGTCTATATTTGGTGTGTCAAAAAATAGTAGTCTCTGGTACAATTTGTGCAGTTTTATAAGGAAATGAGCTGGTAAGTTTTATTGAGCATCTTGCAGAACCAGACACAATTCTTCTGGACACTTTGACTGTCGCACTCGCTTCTTATATTTGCAGCGAAACCCAGCAGCCTTCATTGTGTTTTTTTGCCTGAAAAGTGGTCTCTTACGTAATATGCTGCTTTCTTTACAAACATTTTTCTGTAACATTTAATTTTGTGCTAGAAAACTAACATGTTTTTTGCACTGACGTGATAATGTAGAAGTCATAAAATAAAGTCTATAACAAAATTTGTACGAAGAAAATAGGGTGCCTAAAACTTTTGCACAGTACTGTGTGTGTATATATATATATATATATATATATATATATATATATATATATATATATATATATATATATATCTGCAAATTATTGAGTCACAGGTATTGGTTGGTTACACCAATGATGAATAGGCTGGCAAAGTGAAGTTTTTTTTTTTTAAATCCAGGAGTAACACTGGACGGGGATATGACGAGACAACAGTGTCATCACTCCCTCTGATTATATTTTAGCAATTTCTTGTTTTCTATATTTCTAATGTCCTGCCTTTGCCCAATTAGTTTGCATGCATTTGAATACATTTGGTCTGCCATATACAGGACATATGATAAACCAAACAAATTATTGCAGAACATACCAATACACCAAGCAATCCATCTCATCTGCACCCAGATAACATAATGACTGCACTGAATCATGGTAGATGATCATGCTACATGTTTAAAAGGGCAGTATGAATAGCTTTAGAACTGGAGCTAAACTGTCTTGCTGCACTATCAGACATTAAAGCAAGTGACTTGCATTTGCCTGCAATCTTCTTTACTATTACTGACACATCCTTGACCCACTTCTGGAGCAGGAAGAGAATCAGACAGCTGCTTAAGATGTTGCACTGAGGTTAACTGCTCTCACACACAAAAAGGCACGAAGGCTTCCCTGAAATAGCGTAACGGGTGGAAACAAGCGATCTGAAACAGAATCTGACTTCAGAAGAGATTATGTCCATTTGGTAATGTTATCACTGCTGACACCTGCTCTCACTCTCTTGTGCTCTTATGAATTAGCCATCACTGTTCTAAACATTACATCCAGTTTCATAGCAAGTTCTAGTGGGAGACAGGAAGAGGCCATGAGACAGAAGAGTCTGGCTACATCTCAAGGCCACACAAAATTTGCTCAATTTAAGCAGGTTGCTAATCTGAGATCATTTTCAGTGGGAAAGAGAGAAAACAGATGCAGACTCTTTAAAGATAAACACATTTCTAAAAAAAAAAAAAAAAAAAAAAAAAAAAAAGACAGAGTTTGTTCTGTTCATATTTTGGGTCAAGATCACCAAAAACATTCCAGGGCATATGTTTTAGTGACTTTGATTCTGTATTTTGATAGAAATTGAAGAAATAAAGTATAAGTAATTGATACAGTATTCACTTGGCAACATTAGCAGCTTACTAGTGCTTTATTAAGTGCCCTATTATTGATAATTAATGATTAGTAAAATGACTGTAACAATCTAATTGCGCTTTTAATTAATTGTCTTACACAAGATATATAAAGACATGATAAGATAGAACCTTATAATTCCAGGGTACTCATAAGGTAAGAATATGTGAAAACTAAATAAACAACTAATAAGCTATATTATAGTTACAAATTAATGGCTAATCATTGACAGCTCAAAGCTCCAGGGTCCCCGGTTTGATCCTGACCTCGGGTTACTGTCTCTGTGGAGTTTCATATATTCTCCGCATGTCCTCTAGGGTCTCCGGTTTCTTCCAACTGCACGAAAACATGACAGCAAGTGGATTGGCTATGCTAAATCGTGCCTAGGTGAGAATGTTTGTGTGCATGGTGCCCTGTGATGGACTGGCATCCATCATTTCAGGGTGTATTCCTGCCTCACGCCCAGTGTTCCTCTGATAGTCTCCATAACCTCACAACCCTGACCAGGATAAAGCACTTACTGAACATGAATGAATGAATGTCTAACATGTAACCTGCTATACTGACGTCTTACCGAAAAATTTTATACAATGTACTAAGCCCATTTCAATAAAAGTTTTTTCTAAAAGATTTTTTCTAAAATGCAATAAAACCAGAAATCTGTGATGTGATCTTGTCAAGTTTCTTGAAACTTTAATTAACTGACAAAAGTACAAAGATAAGATATTCAATGTTTTCACTGACCAACTTAATTGTATTTTGCAAATATAAACAAATTTATAATTTGACGTTGCTTTGATGGCAGCATATGTCTCTCTAAAATCCCAATATATGCCTACATGTCAATGGTACCTTCACACATATGCAAGTCACCCATGCCGTGGGCACTGATGCACCTCCATACCATCACAGATGCTGGCTTTTGCACCGTTCTCTTATAACAGTCCTTCTCTTATAACAATCTTTCATCTCCGTTTTTCCCGAAAACAAGCTGAAACGTGGACTCATCTGACCACAGCACACGTTTCCACTGGCTTCCTCCTTGTGTAACAGAGTTTCGTTTTGCATTTCTGGATGCAGCAGTGCACTTTGTTAGGTGACAACAGTTTTCCGAAGTCCTCCTGAGCCCATGTGGTTATATTTATCACAGTAGCATGACATTTTCTCAGGCAATGCCACCTGAGGGCTCGAAGGTCATGCACATTCAACAGTGGTTTCCAGCCTTGCCTTTTACGCAGAGAGATCTCTCCAGATTCCCTGAATCTTTTCACAATTTTATGCACTGTAGATGGTGAAAGACCTAAATTCTTTGCAATCTTGCGTTGAGCAATGTTCTTTTTGAACTGACTGACAATTCCCTCACGAAGTTTGGTGAGCCATGGCCCATCCTTGCTTGCAAAGACTGAGCTTTTGGTGGATGCTTTTTTTATGCTCAATCCTGATACCCTCCCCAGTTACCAATTAACCTGATCCTCCAAAATGGTGTTACTTGAATATTCTATAAACTTTTCAGTCTTATTTTGCCTCTGTCCCAACTTTTTTTTGAGTGTGTTGAAGGGATCAAATTCCAAATTTGTTTATATTTACAAAATACAATTAAGTTGGTCAGTGAAAACATTGAATATCTTTTCTTTGTACTTTTGTCAGTTAATTAAAGTTTCAAGACCTGACAAATCACAGATTTTTGTTTTTATTGCATTTTAGAAAAGAATCCCAACTTCTCTAGAAATACGGTTAGTAAATAAAGAAACTGAGCAGAGTGAGTAGACATATGGAATTGACACAGTTCTGATGGATCTAAGTAACACTGAAAATTGGATCATCCATTTTGGTATTAAAACAAGTCATGTACATTAAAACACAAAACAGGGCTCTATTTGGGACGTTTATTTCTTAGTTCCTGGAAAAGAAAAAAAAAAAAAAAACAAGTCTATCTGCTTTCAGATAACCTGAATGTCTAGGATTTTCACCAAGCCAGCAGATGAAGGAGTCCACACGTACACTACATCCGCTTCCCTCTCTAGCAGGAACTGCATGACTTGAAGGAAATGAGGAAGGATATACGCAGGGAGAGTCTCTTGAACAAATATGATTAGTAATGTTATAAGCCAGCGAGGCTTCTTAAAACACTCATAGGAAGAGCAAGTGTGCCTGCTCATATAGGTGGAAGAAAAATCCATAACAGAGGTGGTTTGAGAAGAGACAACCCACTGCCTTAAATATGAATAGCTTTTTTTTTTTTTAATGAAAACATAAAGCTCAGAATGGAGGCTGTAAGTCCCTCTAGTAAATAGAACCAGTCACTTTGTTAGTTAAAGCATTAGCAGGAAACACCTAGCCTATCAGATTCTTACAGTGATGCATGTGCAGATATAGGGGGCGCTTTGCTCTGTTCACTCGAAAGAAATGTGCATGTGCAGTGCAACCTGATTTTTTTTTTTCATGTTATTTGAGCTAAAGACTACACATTATTATGTAATTTGTCAGATTTTAAGAGCCATTTAAAATTTGTGTTTAAAACAGCTTTGTGTTGATCTGTTTCTGGTCTCTCTCCATTCAAGTAGATAAGAGCTTGACTGAAAATAATTGCCTGGGCACATTGCAAACATGGCTTCCGAGTAGACAGCCTTCACTTGAAAGACTTGAAAGATATGCAATAAGTCAGCATGACATACAGCAAGAGTGAAAAAATGTAATTTGTGACTGATGATAACCAAAGCTCAGGCAGATGTGAAATGTTTATTGATTGCCTCACTGACCTTTCTGTGACTGCTGTCTCACAAGATGCAGTGTTCAATTTAAACATGACTTAGAAACCTGTAATTAGGATTGAACTCAGGGTGAAGCGCTTCAAAGAGGCCACTGGTCAGAATCAGATTAGGCATGAGCAGTAAAAAGTGTTATTGTGTGTGTGAATAGAGCCTGGAGTTCACATCCCTTGCTTTTTCAGTACTAATTTGAACATACTTCACAGTTATTAACAAATTACTCTCCTTTTGGACAAAATATCACAGTTATAGGCTGTTAACCAATTCTGATTCAGTTTTCAGAGGAATTTAAAGTGAGTGCATATGAACCTTTCCAGATGACCATGGAAATCGAATCTAACCTTTATCCTCACAAAAGCGGTCTTCTCTCTTCACTATAAAAAGCAGGATCTGCAACACGATATCACCTTGTCAGAAAAGATGACACGTCAAGAGCTGAAATCCCAGAGAGCTCCACTCGTTCCAGCCTTCCCGAGCCTTGGATGTAGTGGAGTCCGACAGATCTCAATTAGACTGAGCCTGTGGTTTGAAACTGCACACACAGATCTATATTTGAGATTGAAAATAAAAAGCTTGTCAATTTGCCACGGAGATGTGGTTGAGGAGAAAGGAGGCTGAGAGAGCGAGAGAGAGAGAGCGAGAGAGAGAGAGAGAGAGAGTAGTATGATATAATTACAGTCTATGAGCATGCTGACATCTAAATGGTAAATGCTAAGAGTTTTGATAGGGACATTTTTTTTTTATTATTAAAAAAAAAGGGATAAGAATGGTGTGAGCAACACAATAAGAGAATTTCTGAATGATGAATTTTTTGTCATTTTGTCTATTCAAATGTTGAATTTTTTGTACAAATTCTGTCAAGTAGCACAACTGTTATTTACTGGGTTATTTATGTGTTAGAAGACAATATAGAAATGTGTTTTAAAGTGAGGTTGTTTTGTTTAGATGCCTCTCTCCGTCTCTCTCTCTCTCTCTCTATGTGCACAGGGTAATGGTGTATTCCGTAGTCCAGTATGCATTTAGAAATGTTTTCCCTCTGTAGCCAGACCACGGTAACTCTATAATTACGACTGTGGCACAAAGTGCTTTCGCACTGCTCCTGCATCACCTATATACAAACAAGTCTGCAAGAAGTTAGGAGGAGAAAATATACAAGGCAATGATATAAGCTCATTCACAGAAAAGGTAGAGGACTACTACTGAGGTTGAAATTTGAATGAAAGAGAAGCAAGATCCTTTCATGGTTCCATGCTTGCATGGTATCACTCTAGAGGTCAACACCAGCACCAGTTTGCTTTTTAACTTATTCAAAAGGGCCTGTGCTGTATTATTCTCTGTAAGATAAAGAAGCATGCTGTTGTTGGAACAGATGTAGCACATGTTTTGTTAGCTTACACTAGCAGCAGATGTGGAACTATGAAGAGACAATTTTGAATTTAATGGCCACAACATGTCTCAAAAAAGTTGGGACGGGGGCAACAAAAGGATGGAAAAGTAAGTGTTAAAAAGAAACAGCTACAGGAACATTTTGCAAGTAAGTAAAGTAAGTAAACTAAGTCTGTGGAACAATTTCAGAATAATACAATTTGTGGAACAATTTCAGAATAATGTTCCTCAACGTAAAATTGTAAAGACTATGAGTATCTCATCATCTACAGTACATAATATCATCAAAAGATTCTGAGAATCTGGACAAGGGCGAAAATCAATATTGCATGCCCATGATCTTCGGATCCTCAGGCAGCACTGCATTCAAAACAGACATGATTCTGTAATGGAAATCACTGCATGGGCTCAGAAACACATCCAGAACTCAATCCCTGTGAACACAGTTCGCCGTGCCATCCACAAATGCTGGTTAAAGCTCTATCATGTAAAGAAGAAGCCATATGTGAACATGATCCAGAAACGCCGCCGTCTTCTCTGGGCCAAAGCTCATTTAAAATGGACTGAGGCAAAGTGGAAAACTGTCCTGTGGTCAGAGAAATCGGAATTTGAAATTCTTTTTGGAAACCATGGACACAGCGTCCTCTATCATTGTGCTGGTTTTGTTTGCTTTGGTCCACCTTAGTTTGGATCTGAAATAGTACAAATCTTTGAGAAGTGGCCTCTTCAGAGCTGACCAAGGCCTACAATCTAAATGCAAAAAGCTTTGCTTGAATTTTACTATATAAAACCAATTTGAATGATGATATGAATTATGAAGAGGGTTAATATCATCTCTGGAGGCACGGTGGTGCAGCAGGTATCATTGCTACCTCACAGATCCAGGGTCCCCAGTTTGATCCTGAGTTTGAGTTTCTCTGCATGTTCTCCCTGTGTACACATGGTTTCCTCTGGGTTTCCTTCCACCTTCCAAAAAAATCCTAGTAGGTTGATTGCCTCTTAATTGCCCCTAGGTATGAATGTGTGAATGCATACTGTCCTGCAGTAAAGTGGTGTCCACTACATGGTGTATTCCCGCCTTATGTCCAGTGTTCCCAGGATAGGCTCAGGTTCCAACAATTCCAATTAAATTCAATTTCATTTGTATAGTGTAGTATATTTATTTGTATAGCTTTACAGAAATCCAGATATACAATTTTAATTTTAATTTATCCCTAATGAGCAAGCCAGAGGCAACAAGAGGAAGAACCCTTGAGAGGAGCAAGACTCAAAAGGGAATCCATCCTCATCTGGGTGTCACCAGATAGTGTGATTATAAATAATTTACCTTCTATAACTGTATAATATAAAGTCAAGCAGTGCTAAGTGTGTTAAAAAGAACTTGAGTATGAGCATCATTAGAGTTTAAGCTTCAGTTTCTGGTATTCAGCAGAAGTTATTATCAACTGTTCAATGAGTGTAAACTGTTCTTAGCGATTGCTGAAAGAACATCAACATTAACTATCTTAAGGGTGTCTGTGTGGTACCTTCCACAGTAAACCCATGGTGATCTGTAGGCTATCCATGCAGGGCTTCAGCAGGAGTGAGTGATTTTCAGGTGAGTGAGGCTCCAAGTAGAAGTGGGTCCACCGGGTCTGGAGAGCAGGAGGAGTCAGGATCTCAGGGAACATGTGTAGCTCGACAGAGAGAGACAGAACACCATAAACCCTGACCAACACCATAACCCTGACCAAGATAAGGCAGTTACTAAACAGGAATTAACGAATGAATCATCTCAAAACTGCGTAAACCTAATGTGAGCATCAAGCATGGCACAACCACCCCTTACCCCACTAAACTAGTATTAATGTGTAGTGTGTGGGCACTCACTAACAGCTGTGCCCTGTTTAATGACGTGCCCCACTGTTCTGTGTCTGCCTGCTATTAATGCCGCCGGGGTGGTGCGTGTGTGTGGGTGTGAAACCTATATGGCAGATGAGAGAGCACACCACAAGCAGAGAGTGTGTGAGCGAGCTAGTAAATGAGAATGGCCGAGTTAGAGTGTACTTGAAAGAGAGAGCGTGCAAGAACAAAGCAGTCCCCCACAGCGCTGTGGTGCCGAGTCAGCTGCGAGGTGGAAAACAAAGAAGCCCACCATCCTATGAGTCTAGATCCTGTATACTCCACACACTCAGATGGCTCCATGCATTCATGCATTACTGCTTCTGAATTTTCTCATCAAGCCCAGGGGAGGCTGGGACTGACACAACAGAGGGCCTTGGTTTCAGGTAGTAATCATGCATCACACCAAATCATCTTAATACAGCTGATCTTATCTCCACAGACAGAACAATCCATGTTACTCTTAACTCCAGTCTCACATTGTGCATTCTCTCGGAAGGCATAACCGCTATTTTATACATTCCGAGTCTGATGAGTTACTTTGGTAAACATTAAGGGGCACTACATCAGACATAGATCTTGTATGTTGTTTTGCCAGTTGCTGCAGGAGTGTTTAAATGTCTTAAGCCATAGTTATGCAGAGACTATTAATACATGGTGGTGATGGTGAAGAAGCCTTTTGTTCTGACACACCAAAGATCTGGAACACATTACCAATAACTTTCGTCACACTCCATCTCTCAGTGATTTTAAACAGCTAAAACATGTTTTTTCACTTTAGCTTGTAATTAACTTTTATTATTTGCCTTACTTTTGTTGGCATGTTACTTTACTTTTATGTTATTGTAATGTGATTTGATTTTTTACACACTTTTCATTGTATTTCTAAAAAATATTTTATTATTTTCCTATTTCTATCACTATTATAATTTGTCCCATTTTTTTTTTTTTTGCACTAAGCAGAAGTTCAAAAAAGTGACCACAACCGAGAGATGCAAATATTTACCCTTCATCATCCTGGATAGGTGGAAATCTGTTATTAGACTAATGATGACAGCTCTATGACATAAGTTGTGAACAGTAAAAGCCAGTTGAATTTCAAAATCAAGTTCTGTAAACTTAAAAATATAAAAGTTCAACTTTTTAATTGTAACTTTTTAACCCATAACCCACTTTTTTTTTTTCAGGTCACAACCTACCAATTGAAAAATAGTGAATTAGAGAACAGTCTTGAAGTTGGCAATTCCAAACCAAACTGAGAGAAAAGTGTTTAAAAAAAGACAAGCAATTATAGATTTTAGCTTTTTAGTCTTTTAGCGAACAGTCTTTCAGTGAAGATGCTTTACCAGGCCACATGGTTCATGATGTGCTTGTTTACTCAAACATTGGCATCTAGTGGCCATTAAGAAAAGTGTATATTTTGAATAAAGCAAAATTTACAGTCAGTAGCAAACACCCTTTATTCATTTATGGGGAAAAAATAATTATCCACCTTTTCTCATAGTGAAATTCCTTACTTATAAACCAACTGTAAAAACACAACACATAACAGTGGTGATACCCAGTCACACTGCAGTGTGTACAATTAGGGCTGGGCAATATGACAATATAATAATCATTATCATGGTAACCTATGGCACAGTACACGTTTCTGAGATATTGCATTTATCACAATCTTTTATCCTTTTCCCCCTATCTTTAAAATAGCAATCACAAACTCTGATCAGAAGCAGAAGATTTGATGTTAAAACATGCTGATACTGAACCTTTGAAATGGTCAAAAAAAAAAATTTGCTTTACATTTATTAGAATTTTTTATTTTTTTTTTTACCCTTTTCAAGTAATTAACACTGTTTTGTTGGCAGTCACTTTCCTATATATCATGATACATATCGTGTATTTTAGAAATGTCTTTGAGTATCGTGATATAAATTTTGTCATATCACCTGCCCATATGTAAAATGCAGGTAACATAAGCCCATAAGGAGAGTGTCAATGCAATATGTGCTTGACAGAAGTCAATTAGGAAAAACATTCTATGAGCTGGATAATTGACAAAGAACAGCACTTGTAAATGAGTGTTGACAATTTCAGCCTTCAGACTAACAATAATAAATGTTTTATCATTATAAAAATGACAGCATTTTAGAGTGAAGTACTCCTTAATGCAGAGGTGTCAAACTCATTTTAAGTAACAGACCACATAACACTAGGGGTCCAGTGAGCCAGACCACAAAAATCAGTTCAGTGGACCAACAACACATCAACTACTCCTCTAAAACATATTCACTTATCAGCATTTATCTGAAACGTATATTCTGAATGCGCAAATGGACTGAAACTATATCACCTACAAAAAAATAAAGATAATTTTTTTTTTTAAATTCCAAATGATGTTTTTAACCATATATACATAAAGTTCCTTGCATAAGTATTTACCCTCTTTAAAATGGACTTAATTGGGATCTCAGTTCATGAATCTACACAAAATACAAAAAATATATATAGCTAGCAAAATTATTTACAAATAAAAAAAATTAAAAGTTGTAATTGCACAAGTATCCAGGTATTCAGAGACATAGTTACCGTGTCTAGCTTGTTAGCTAATACAGAATTACCTATCATTAGCACATTTCACCCATAGCTGTGTTTATAGTCCTGAGTTTATTGCTCTTTTGCCCCCTAGTGGAATAACAGAGACTAGCTCTTTTTTCTTTCTTTTAAAACTGAGGTTTACTTAATTCATTTGTGTTAAAACTACAGGTGCATCTCAATAAATTAGAATGTCCTGGAAAAGTTAAATTATTTCAGTAATTCAACTCAAATTGTGAAACTCGTGTATTAAATAAATTCAATGCACACAGACTGAAGTAGTTTAAGTCTTTGGTTCTTTTAATTGTGATGATTTTGGCTCACATTTAACAAAAACCCACCAATTCACTATCTCAACAAATTAGAATATGGTGACATGCCAATCAGCTAATCAACTCAAAACACCTGCAAAGGTTTCCTGAGCCTTCAAAATGGTCTCTCAGTTTGGTTCACTAGGCTACACAATCATGGGGAAGACTGCTGATCTGACAGTTGTCCAGAAGACAATCATTGACACCCTTCACAAGGAGGGTAAGCCACAAACATTCATTGCCAAAGAAGCTGGCTGTTCACAGAGTGCTGTATCCAAGCATGTTAACAGAAAGTTGAGTGGAAGGAAAAAGTGTGGAAGAAAAAGATGCAAAACCAACCGAGAGAACCGCAGCCTTATGAGGATTGTCAAGCAAAATCGATTCAAGAATTTGAGTGAACTTCACAAGGAATGGACTGAGGCTGGGGTCAAGGCATCAAGAGCCACCACACACAGACGTGTCAAGGAATTTGGCTACAGTTGTCGTATTCCTCTTGTTAAGCCACTCCTGAACCACAGACAACGTCAGAGGCGTCTTACCTGGGCTAAGGAGAAGAAGAACTGGACTGTTGCCCAGTGGTCCAATATCCTCTTTTCAGATGAGAGCAAGTTTTGTATTTCATTTGGAAACCAAGGTCCTAGAGTCTGGAGGAAGGGTGGAGAAGCTCATAGCCCAAGTTGCTTGAAGTCCAGTGTTAAGTTTCCACAGTCTGTGATGATTTGGGGTGCAATGTCATCTGCTGGTGTTGGTCCATTGTGTTTTTTGAAAACCAAAGTCACTGCACCCGTTTACCAAGAAATTTTGGAGCACTTCATGCTTCCTTCTGCTGACCAGCTTTTTGAAGATGCTGATTTCATTTTCCAGCAGGATTTGGCACCTGCCCACACTGCCAAAAGCACCAAAAGTTGGTTAAATGACCATGGTGTTGGTGTGCTTGACTGGCCAGCAAACTCACCAGACCTGAACCCCATAGAGAATCTATGGGGTATTATCAAGAGGAAAATGAGAAACAAAAGACCAAAAAATGCAGATGAGCTGAAGGCCACTGTCAAAGAAACCTGGGCTTCCATACCACCGTGCCACAAACTGATCACCTCCATGCCACGCCGAATTGAGGCAGTAATTAAAGCAAAAGGAGCCCCTACCAAGTATTGAGTACATGTACAGTAAATGAACATACTTTCCAGAAGGCCAACAATTCACTAAAAATGTTTTTTTCTTATTGGTCTTATGAAGTATTCTAATTTGTTGAGATAGTGAATTGGTGGGTTTTTGTTAAATGTGAGCCAAAATCATCACAATTAAAAGAACCAAAGACTTAAACTACTTCAGTCTGTGTGCACTGAATTTATTTAATACACGAGTTTCACAATTTGAGTTGAATTACTGAAATAAATGAACTTTTCCACGACATTCTAATTTATTGAGATGCACCTGTACTTGAATCATTTTTGTTGACATAACTAACCGGGCAGCGGATCTGTAGTTCCCAGCATGCTTTGCAAGGGACTGCATTAGGAGAGTAAATTTAGGGATTAAGTGTTATTTTATGTATTTTTCAGAAAAGGGAAAGACGTGTTAGTCTTTAATGTTCAGTTATGTTGGACATTTGAAGGAGTTTCTCTAATGTTTTTGAATTTTGTGGTTACTATGGCGCTGAAGAGTGGCGCTTGTGCTTATAAGGCTGTGGGCGCTCACTAACTGGCCCCAGTCTTTTCTTATTTGTTCATTATATACATTGTGTATAATGGTGGCTGAAACTGCTTGTTTAAACATATGAAAATGAACTAAACCTCAGTAAATTAATTTTTAAAAATGAAGCTGGACCAACATAAGAAAATTTAGTTTGGCAAATGTAATAAAGTTAATTAAACATACTAGAGTAAATTAATTTGACCTAAACCACTAAATTGTGTTGACCCAACTAAACTGATTAATTTTGAATGAACTCAATTAAATTGTGTGTAAAAACTTTCTTCAATTAAATTAAGCAAGAGTAATGAATTCAATTTTCAAGTGCAGTAACCACCAAATACTCCTGAAATGATTTGTAACTTAGAGCCAGTATGAGAAATACTTCCACTTCACTTCTTATAAAAACAGGATGAAAAAGTCCATCAGCAAAGCAGTTTAAGCTTCTTATTTCAGACAGAAGAAAAAGTAGAAAGGTTTGACAATACCAGGACACTTAATCCCATACCTTTGTACTGTATTGGAATGACCTACTTCTAATATTGCCTTATTGAAATTGTAAACCATATACAGGCACTTCATAATACCCGAAATCTAATAATCTAATGATAATCAGGCTATATCTAATGTTATATCTGATTTTGTTCTCTTGTAGAATGCTGCTGCTATATAATATTTTTAATATTAATTTAAATAAAATCTTATTGTACTTTTGAAAAGAAAAAAAAAAGAACCCATATAGAAATCATTTTAAATACTTTACATGTTTCACTGATAAAAATTCTTCTGCAAACATAGCTTGCAAAGAACTGAAAATACATTTCCTCAGAAATGTAACGTATAACATGACCTCGAGTACCCTTCATAAGCATTTTCACATAAAATCGCTGCATTACTTTTGTAATATTTAAAGTGCAAAAGTAAAATTGGTTTAAAATACACTGCTCACAACTCCAAATACACACAGCTGCCTCAAGGCACACAGTTGCAGACAGAGTGGTGAGAAGCATCTTCCCTTTTTTTTTTTTTAGACTACAGGTGTGTTGTCCGTTTCTTGAGTTTCCTCTTCTGGCAAGAGATTCTCACTTTCGTTGGTATTTTCTAACCCAAAGAATCGAAGAACGCTGAAATAAAGGTGAAGTGAAACATTAGTGAAACTTCCTTATGCACGTAATTAACATTACAAAAAAGGTTTCACTAATTGTCTGCAGCATTCAACTAATATTTTTTGGTAACAATTTGCAGAAAAACATTTTTTTATTTAATATTTAATTTCAAGTAAAATCTATTTGATTTAAATGGTTAAATATTACACAATGTCATGGATATGAATGAACTCTGGACTACAGTTCCCAGCAGCCACTGCACCCCACTGCATCACTGTCACATGACCACCTGCACCTGATTCACATCAATGTTAAGGAGCACTTTATATATATAAATATATATATATATATATATATATATATATATAGAGTCACAGTTTGCATTGCACTATTTGTTTTGCTCTTATTGTCTTCTGTTTCGCATTATGCTCTCCTGTCACTGGTGTATTGTTTCATGTTTGTTTTTCTCATTCTGGTACATTGCCACGTGTTCATAGCATCTTTTGTGTTTGTTTTGATTGTTATAAAAATCTTGATCTGCACTTGAATCCGTCTCTGCCTCCAAACCCTAATACACAAATAAAACATGTAAATCAAACTTTTGCTCCCTTCTTTAAATCGATTTTACTTAATTATTTCATGCAAGGGAGCATAAATTAATTACATACAGTGGTGCTAAAAAGTTTGTGAACCCTTTAGAATTTTCTCTATTTCTGCATAAATGTGACCTAAAACATCATCAGATTTTCACACAGGTCCTAAAAGTAGACAAAGAGACCCAGATTAAACAATTGAGACAAAAATATTATATTTGACCATTTATTTATTGAGGACAATTATCCAATATTACATATGTGTGAGTGGTAAAAGTATATGAAACTCTAGATTTAGCAATGAATTTGAAGTCTGGTGTTTTCAATCAGTGGAATGACAATCAGATGTGAGTTAGCACCCTATTTTATTTAAAGAACAGGGATCTATCAGAGTCTGATCTTCACAACACATGTTTGTGAGTGTGTGTCATGGCACAAACAAAGGAGATTTCTGAGGAACTCAGAAAAAGAGTTGTTGATGCTCATCAGGCTAGAAAAGTTTATAAAACCATAGCTAAAGAGTTTGGACTCCACCAATCCACAGTCAGACAGACTGTGTACAAATGGAGGAAATTCAGGACCATTGTTACCCTCCCCAGGAGTAGTCAACCGACCAAGATCACTATAAGAGCAAGACTGCAAGGTCACAAAGGAACCCAGGGTAACAATTAAGCAACTAAAGGCCTCTCTCACTTTGGCTAATGTTAATGTTCATGAGTCCACCATCAGGAGAACACTGAACAACAATGGTGTGCATGGCAGGGTTGTAAGGAGAAAACCACTGGTCTCCAAAAAGAACATTGCTGCCCATCTGCAGTTTGCTAAAGATCACATGGACAAGCCAGATGGCTATTGGAAAAATGTTTTGTGGGTGGATGAGACCAAAATAATACTTTTTTTATTTAAATGAGAAGCGTTATGTTTGGAGAAAGGAAAACACTGCATTCCAGCATAAGGACTTTATCCCATCTGTGAAACATGGTGGTGGTTGGATCATGGTTTGGGCCTGTTTTGCTGCATCTGGGCCAGGACGACTTGCCATCAATGATGGGAGAATAAATTCTGAATTATAAAAGCGAATTCTAAAGGAAAATGTCAGGATATCTGTCTGTGAACTGAATCTCAAGAGAAAGTGGGGAATACAGCAAGACAACGACCCTAAAGCACACAAGTTGTTCTTGTCAAAGTCCTGACCTTAATCAAAGACAAAGTCCTGACCTTAATCCAATAGAAACGTTGTGGAAGGACCTGAAGCAAGCAGTTCATGTGAGGAAACCCACCAACATCCCAGAGTTGAAGCTGTTCTGTACTGAGGAATGGACTAAAATTCCTCCAAGCCCATGTTCAGGACTGACCAACAGTTACCGGAAACGTTTAGTTGCAGTTATTGCTGCACAAGGGGGTCACACCAGATATTGAAAGTTTCACATAGTTTTGCCACTCACAGATACGTAATATTGGATCATTTTCCTCAATAAATAAACGACCAAGTATAATATTTTTGTCTCATTTGTGTAATTGGGTTCTCTTTATCTATTTTTAGGACTAATGTTGTATGTCATATGCAGAAATATAGAAAATTCTAAAGGGTTCACAAACTTTCGAGCACCACTGTAAATCTAAACACTGTAAATGGTACACATGGTCTAAACATCATTTCTTGTTTCCATTTGAAAAAGTATAATTTTTCAAATCTTTTATCATTATCACTGCTAAATGACCAATAACATCTTCAATGCACAAACCAGAAGTAGAACTCCAATGCGAACATGTAATTTCATCCCCCCCAACACAAACCGTACACCTGACTGAGAACCACAAAGAGGGTGAACCTAGTGACATTTACAATAAAACTTGATCTTACAAAACATTTCATAATACAACAGCCCTAGGCTTTAAAGCCAACAAAAAAAGAGGAAATCAATAATGTTTAAAAATTTTAATCAGTTTAAAGTTCCGCAAACCCGTATACAAATCAAGTTCAAAAGCCCCACATCGGTATGGTGCAAACTGTATTTATTTCAACTCAGCGTGCCTGTATTAATTTCAACTTGATGCGACTAATTTAATTTCAACTTTGTCACTAAACATATATAAAGGAAACAGAACATGTGCAGCGCCACAGCAAGCTCAAGGTCCACTTCTGGTCAGCATGTGTTTATTTGCACATGTATGAGAGTCCAATCGGTTCAAGTAAACAGGACTCTTTTTTTCTAGTTTTGTGAGCACTTGCCAAATTCTAGTAATTTAATCAAAAACACACACACACACACACACACACACACACACAACTAAAATACACGTTTGTATTTAGTCACTTTTGTTTCTATTGTGGTGACTAGAAACCTGCATCATAAAACTGACATAACCATAATATGTCATGGTCATATGCAGTCATGAGTACAGTGACATATACATGACATGTTACTATGGTAACAGCTGTTGTAATGTTTATAATGGAAAAGGTATGGGGAACTAGAAAGTTATAGCATGCCATTTTAGTAATGAGGAAGCAAAACATGTAGAAAGCCCCTGGGCTGTTTGCATTCTTCCCTGCACCTCAACCACTGTTTCCTTGTTTTTAGGACACTTTGTTGGCCATTATGCTACAGATCACATACTAGAAATCACAACTAGTATGCTAAACAGCATATACATGCCTGACAAGCCTACTGACATAGACCTAACAATAACATGTCATGATTGAACTGCTATACAACTGTCCACGACCACACATGACAGTATATGGCATCTGTAATGACAGTTATGACATGGTTATGTCAGTCTTATGTTACTCTGATTCTGAGTCTGATAACATAAATCATCTGTAAGTAGCTCTGGATAAGGGTGTCTGCTAAATCCTGTCAGTGTGAATATAAATCAGGGTAATACTAGTACAGTACTACTGATTATGCCTCATACAAACCAGCATTATTTTTGGACTTTTCGACATTTGGGATGCAAGATATTACAAATATATAAATATGGCGCACTAGACAGATGCTTTTACACTCAATGTACTTGAAAAAGATCATCGTTAATAATTAAAAAAAATAATAATTATATTTACACAGCATTGCTTTAATAAGGAAGTATCTTTCTAGCAAACTCACTGCAGATCAAAACAGTGGTGTTTAACTGTGACTCAGCACAATTTTTTTTTTTACTCAGCATGAGAACAATATTTTTTTTTTTTTTTTTTTTTTTTTAATTCCCCCAGTTCTGAAAAAAACAAGTCTTTTCAAAAAGAAGAAGAAGAAGAAGAAAGACTCATATATTCCACAGCGCTGTTAAATTCTCCAATTTGACTGGTCTGAAAGTGTTGATTAATGGTTCTGACAATAGCCGGCTTTAATTTATCTTATATGTTTATATGAATACATGCTTTGTAATACATTATAGTATATGTATTATACTATTTACTGTACATTATACTATACATTTCTATAGTGACAACTCATCCACAGGAACTATGGCAGATGATCTACATAATCTAAAGCTAATAACCAGACTTTAAAAACCTGTTTTCAAAGAAAAACATAATCTTTCATACAGTAAAGCTTTCTGTAAGGAGGTGTTTATGAAAGGAGTCTTCAGTTTCAGTATTCTGTAACAGCCATTACTTTTTCTGCCATGGGAGAATCTTCAGGACAGAGGACTTGCACTTTCTGGCTTCTTGGTAACATGACATGACACTGGAAAGTGCAAAGTCCTAAAGCTACAGCATTTGTCTCTTATTAATTTCAAGAGAGAGAAAAAATAGAGGGGGAACAACTGCTTATAATATACAGTCCCCTCCGAAACTATTGGAACAGCAAAGCCAGTTCAATTGTTTTTGCTGTAGACTGAAGACATTTGGGTTTGAGATCAAAAGATGAATATGAGAAGAGAGTTTAGATTTTCAGCTTTTATTTCCTGGTATTTATATGTAGACATGTTAAACATAGCACATTTTGTATCAGACCACCCAATTTGTAGATGAGCAAAATATTGGGACATGTGACTGACAGGTGTTCCTTGTTACCCAGGTCTGTCCTGTCAGATTCATTGTTTAAACAATAAATAGCTCTGAACATCTACTCTTGGTTTTAGCCTTCAGTTTCACCTGTGAATTTGTTGTAAAAAAGGATAAGCCAAAGCAAGCCATTTTGAAGTGGAGAAAAGAGAGAAAATCAATTAGAGGCATTGCACAAACTTTGAGCATAGGCAATATAACAATTTGTAATGTCCTGAAAAAGGAAACTGAATGGGATGGCCAGGGAAACCACAGCTGATGACAGAAACATTGTAGGAACTGTGAAGAAAAACCCAAAAATAACAGACAATGACATCACCAACAACCTCCACAGGGCAGGGGTGAAGGTATCACAATCCATCGTTTGAAGAAGACTTCGAGAGCAGAAATATAGAGGCCAGACCACAAGATGCAAACCACTCATCAGCAGTAAGAATCGGAAAGCCAGATTGGAATTCGCAAAGAAATACAGATATGGGCCACAAAAGTTCTGGATTTTAGATTAACCTCTACCAAAGTGATGGAAAGGCCAAAGTGCAGAGAAAGAATGATCCAAAACATACAAGCTCATCTGTGAAACATGGTGGAGGTAGTGTCAGGCTCAAGGCTTGGGCTTGCATGGCTGCTTTTTGAACAGGCTCACTAATCATTATTGATGATAACTCATAATGGTAGCAGCAGAATGAATTCAGAAGTTTACAGGAACATTTTGTACAGAGAAATGCATCCAAATTCATTGGGAGGAACTTCATCAATGATCCAAAACACCCTGCCGACTCAGAGGGGAAAAAGTAGAAGGTTTGCGACTGGCCAAGTCAATCACCAGACCTTAACCCAGTTGAGCAGCATTTCACCTCCTGAAGAGGAGACTAAAGGGAGAAACACCCCAAAACAAACAACAACTGAAAGAGGCTGTGGTAAAAGCCTGGAAAACACAATCACAAAAGAAGAAACCAACAATTTGGTGAGGTCAGGGAGTCACCGGCACGGTGCAGTTATCGCAAGCGAGGGACATGCAACCAAATATTAAGTGTTATTGACTTTAATTTAATCTGCTCCTATACTTTTGCTTGCCTAAAAATTGGGTGGTTTGATACAAAAGGTTCTATGTTTTATGTTGTTTAACACATCTAGATGTAAATACCAGGAAATAAAAGCTGAAATCCTAAACTCTTGTCTCATATCCATCTTTTGATCTCAAACCCAAATTAATTGGCCTTGTCATTCCAATAGTTTCAGAGGGGACTGTAAGTGAGAATTGGAACTTCTCTTGGACATTCGATATTAAATGTATAAAACTATAAATGGATAAAAAGCATGTTCATTAATAAATTAAAATTTTAATCTTTCAAATTGTCATGGTATAAGAGGAGTAAAACACTTCAGGACAAACTGCAATAGGAAAATTGAAATCTTTGCAGCTTACGCTGCATTTGTTTTCAGGCAGAAATGTCCCATGAATCTAATTTTATGTACATACAGGTGCATCTCAATAAATTAGAATGTCGTGGAAAAGTTCATTTATGTCAGTAATTCAACTCAAATTGTGAAACTCGTGTAATAAATAAATTCAATGCACACAGACTGAAGTAGTTTAAGTCTTTGGTTCTTTTAATTGTGATGATTTTGGTTTACATTTAACAAAAACCCACCAATTCACTATCTCAACAAATTAGAATATGGTGACATGCCAATCAGCTAATCAACTCAAAACACTTGCAAAGGTTTCCTGAGCCTTCAAAATGGTCTCTCAGTTTGGTTCACTAGGTAAGCCACAAACATTCATTGCCAAAGAAGCTGGCTGTTCACAGAGTGCTGTATCCAAGCATGTTAACAGAAAGTTGAGTGGAAGGAAAAAGTGTGGAAGAAAAAGATGCACAACCAACCGAGAGAACCGCAGCCTTAAGAGGATTGTCAAGCAAAATCGATTCAAGAATTTGAGTGAACTTCACAAGGAATGGACTGAGGCTGGGGTCAAGGCATCAAGAGCCACCACACACAGGCGTGTCAAGGAATTTGGCTACAGTTGTCGTATTCCTCTTGTTAAGCCACTCCTGAACCACAGACAACGTCAGAGGCGTCTTACCTGGGCTAAGGAGAAGAAGAACTGGACTGTTGCCCAGTGGTCCAAAGTCCTCTTTTCAGATGGGAGCAAGTTTTGTATTTCATTTGGAAACCAAGGTCCTAGAGTCTGGAGGAAGGGTGGAGAAGCTCATAGCCCAAGTTGCTTGAAGTCCAGTGTTCAGTTTCCACAGTCTGTGATGATTTGGGGTGCAATGTCATCTGCTGGTGTTGGTCCATTGTGTTTTTTGAAAACCAAAGTCATTGCATCCATTTACCAAGAAATTTTGGAGCACTTCATGCTTCCTTCTGCTGACCAGCTTTTTGAAGATGCTGATTTCATTTTCCAGCAGGATTTGGCACCTGCCCACACTGCCAAAAGCACCAAAAGTTGGTTAAATGACCATGGTGTTGGTGTGCTTGACTGGCCAGCAAACTCACCACACCTGAACCCCATAGAGAATCTATGGGGTATTGTCAAGAGGAAAATGAGAAACAGGAGACCAAAAAATGCAGATGAGCTGAAGGCCACTGTCAAAGAAACCAGGGCTTCCATACCACCTCAGCAGTGCCAAAAACTGATCACCTCCATGCCACGCCGAATTGAGGCAGTAATTAAAGCAAAAGGAGCCCCTACCAAGTATTGAGTACATGTACAGTAAATGAACATACTTTCCAGAAGGCCAACAATTCACTAAAAATGTTTTTTTTATTGGTCTTATGAAGTATACTAATTTGTTGAGATAGTGAATTGGTGGGTTTTTGTTAAATGTGAGCCAAAATCATCACAATTAAAAGAACCAAAGACTTAAACTACTTCAGTCTGTGTGCATTGAATTTATTTAATACACGAGTTTCACAATTTGAGTTGAATTACTGAAATAAATGAACTTTTCCACGACATTCTAATTTATTGAGATGCACCTGTATATGGGACACCTGTACTTAGTGCTGAGCCCTTGATCGGATCACCCAGGACACATGTTAATGCGAGGTGTGAACAGGCCCTCTCTGTCCTATAGAAAACCATATGGTCACATGCTTACCCCAGCAGACTCATGGGAATGAGGCACAATCCACCAGCCAGGAGGAAGGCAAAACCGGGGAACCAGGCTACTGTGGCAGCATATATGCTGTTGAATGCTGCATTTGCCATGGTAGTTGTTAGGTTATCAATAGCAGTCACACAGGCAAAGAGTGCACCTTACACAAGCAGAGAAAAATAAATATTAACACCTTATTGCTCTTAATTCTCATATTATTTAAGAGATAATGCACTAATTGTGCTAATACCAGTGATGGATCCAGTCCTGAGGATACTGACTACTAACACAAACTCTAACATAAATCACTATAAAATGTGTAACTGAGAGGTTTAATAAGGTGTACTAAGTCACAGAATATGGGCCTCTTAGCCTGGGATTAGAAACCTCTGCAAAATGGTATTAATTAACTCTTTACAAAGCCACAAACAGTCCCATATGTGCTTTATCTATCTTTTTTCCTTGTGTCAAAAATTAAGAGGCAAACTTCTTAAGTCAATAATGGACATTTTTTTGGCCCGAAGTTTAAAGTCCCCATGAAGTGCCTTGAAACATGCAACGATATTCAATGCGTTGACGTAATTGCCACTGAAACAGGAAGTTGGGGTGGAACATATCGGTGACCCCTCCCCCTTTTTAAATAGCCAGTAGCATTTAGCTGACCACACAGCCCTAAGTCGTACTTGATAATTTCAAAGATCTAACAAAGATCTAACAAAGATTTTTATAATGTTGGGGGCGGGACACTTCAGATTCTAGAGAGCATTTGATTGGAGAGAAAATCTGATGAGAAGCTGAAGTACAATATGATGTGATCAAAACTGTTGATCCATATTGGTGGTAGAGAGAGACTGTCAATTTTGAATGTATATATCTTCTAAATGCAAATTTTGTCATTGTTTTGGAGCACACTAGCTTATAGATAAGGCTAACATATTCATACTAAATGCCACAAAAACAAAATGGGGACTTTAAGGAGTGAGACTGGAAATTTAACGACTGGGAATCTAACGACTATTTACGGCTGAGTGAATGTACATTCCTATGAAACAGGAGAGCACTTGAGACACAGAAGCTTGGCTGAGTAGGAGCTTTTAGATGCAGAAGAGTGGTTTAGGTGTTTAAACATACCCTGCTCAGTCTTTGAGACCACCTTCGACATCATGGAGCGCATGACAGGAAACGGCATGATAGCCAGGAGCATGGGAAGCCTCACTACAGAAAATAAAATTGACACACTTCAGTTTAGTGTAAGCGTACGTATCAAATTTGCAATCTACAAATTTGCAGAGATCAATTAACCACAAGTAAATCACATAAAGAGATAACAGGTAGTCATTTGGAGTTTTGTGAGAAAGTTACATAAGAAACATTTACTTTGCTAAGTTTAGGTGGGTTTTAACTGATAAACACTATCAATTATTTCTCATAGTTCGTAGGGATTCCATTGAAGAACGCTTTTGTAGTTATGCCATTATATGCTGCTTGTATGAACATGGAAACTTCCATAACAAAAATAAGCCTAAATTGAAATATGAGTTCATGTTCTAAAGAACTACTTTTACTTCCTGTAATGCTACAGAGTGCCACATGTGCATCACCGACAGCAAAATGCAAGTGAACCTTGAGAATACTGGCCTTTTTTAATATAGTCCCTTAGTTAATTTTCACTGATTTGTTTCATTAATTGTCCATTTAAGCATATTCTCAGATCTGGTTCCAGTAGTCTTTGTGAGCTGTTTGTTATTTTGACAATCATCAAAACTGCTTTGGAGGTAGTGGAGGAATGTATGTAAAGTAATGTACTCTAAGCATCAGGAGATGAAAAGGAATTTAAAAAGTAGGCCTACACAGTAATCAGACACTCTGGTGTTCAACTGTGGTTACAGAGGGCTGGAAAAGTGTCACCAAAATGCGCCAGAAATTAATGACACAATGCTGACGGAAATGCAAAAATATCTGTTTTTCAATAAAATCATCTCACAACTACACTATATGGCTAAATGTTGGTGGACACCTGACTATCACATCCATATGTGGGTCTCCCCCAAACTGTTGCCACAAAGTTTAAAGCACACAATTGTACAGGATGTCTCTATATGCTGTAGCCTTATGATTTCCCTTCACTGGAACTACAGGACACAAACCTGTTCCAGCATGACAAATGCCCCTGTGCACAAAGCGAGATCCATAAACACATGTTTTGCCAAGGTTGGAGTGGAAGAACTTGAGTGGCTTCACAGAGCCCTGACCTCAACCCCACTGAACATCTTTTGGATAAACTGGAACATCAATGGCACCCCTCCCTGTGAGACATCAGTGCCTGACCTCACTAACGCTGTTGTGGCTGAATGGACAAATCCCCTCAGCCACGCTGCAAAATCTAGTGGAAAGCCTTCCCAGAAGAGTGGAGGTTATTATAACAGCAAAGCTGTGACCAACTCCATGTTAATGCCCATGGTATTGGAATAAGCACATGTGGGTGTGAAGGTCAGGTGTCCACATACTTTTGGCCATATGGTGTACTTCATGTTTCATTCTAAGCTGCAATACACCATACAGCATGTTTCGAGGATAACTACAGTAAAACATGCAGGGACAGAGCCTCACTGAAATCAACATGCAATTTCAGCACATTTAGGAGAGAAAAAAACACATCTGAGTCCTTTACAGATAAGATGTGGGTAAATCAATATGAGTTTGACACACAGTGATTGATCGCTGATCAACATTTCACTCCTGCTGCTTTTAACAAACATCTGCATGTGGGAAGTTTTCTGGTTTAACAAGGATAAAGGAGTGGTGGTGAAAATTAACAAACTGACCTGTTTTGATCCAAGCCATCATGCCTAGCTGGTTTATCATTTATATCCAAACTAGCAGAGGTATATTATTTGAATGAGGTGTACTGCTTTTGAGAAACTCAGGTTAGATTTGGAAAAAATGCAAATAAACGCAGAGAGGTCACTTTGTGTTTGCAGCAGCTCAGTATTTGTTGATGTGTGTGTGTTAAACTCAACACTGTATGTAAGGTATAAAAGACAACAGGGCATGCTGTTATGAGAAAATAATCAATGATGGGATGGTGTAATGAAGCCTGACTCAAAGCAGTTATTCTTTACACTCCAAAGTGTTACTATTATTTACCCTTACCACCCCAAAGATTTATTAATACTTACTGTTATCACCCAAAGTTTTATTATTATTATTATTAGTAGTAGTAGTAGTAGTAGTATTTTCCCAATAACTGCATGTCCTGAAGTGTTTTATTCCTTTAATAGCACAGCAATTTGACAAGGATTACAAATGAATGTTAATTAAAGAACAGCAACATTATGTTACCAAGAAACCACAAAGCTCTCTGTCCTGAAAACTTTCCTGTTTTGGAAAACTTAAAGTTACCTTTTTACCTCTGACTCGGACTCGTATTCAATTCATATTGTATTCTTACTTGTTTGGATAAATTTGCCTGCCAAATTAATAAATATATAAACAGCACGTTTAATGTCACCCTGTTTGAATGTGTGCAGTCATAAGCAGATACTGTGATGAGTTCAGTGGAAAGTTTACCAAGAAACATCAGAAGTGTGGTCTTGATGAAGGCCATCATCACCAAGCCTATGAAAACGGACAACATCCCAGTGAAGATGATGGACGTGTCAGAGAGGCAGCGTGACAGCACGTACACGCCGACGAAGCTGACAGCAAACACAGCCGTGGAGAGAGCCGAACCATAGCCAATGAGGATCTCATTCCAGCACAGTGGTTCATTCAGCTCGTAAAGCGTGACCAAACTCAGGCCTCCAATGTTCACAAAGCTAAATGAGCAGAAGATGATAATCAAGAGTACAAGCAGGTGGTTTCTCCTCCTGCTTCCACGGGCAAAGAGGCCGTAGATCCCAAGTGTAAGCTTCTGCAATGTAGGAGTGTTAGTTTCAGCATAGGCCACACTGTCAATCACCCTGCTTTCCTCCAGAATAAAGACTGCATAAACCAGATTGAGCAGATGGAACATGGCCGCGGTGAAAAAGGGCCAGTTAAATCCCGCTGAATGTATAAAGTAGCCAGTGGAGATCAAGGCGACGCCAGAGAGAAGCCCGAGCATCATGTCCAGTCCGGCCATGCGTAGCATCTTCTGCTTTCCATCCTCGAACAAGTCGGCCACGTAGGAGAAGCAGCCACCCAGGATAGTGCCTATACCACCGAAGAAGGAGCTGAGTATGGATGCTACGATTAGCAGGTAGACGTTAAGCTCAAAGATGGACACTGCTATGAAGCACATGCAGTAGACCAGAGAGCCTATGAGAGGGAGAATTATGGTGATTTTACGTCCACGCTGGTCGCTATACGCCACCAGAACAAGGGTCACCAGGAGACTGGGGATCATGGAGAATAGTTCGGAGTACATGGAGAACAGCGAGGCTGCTTTTTGCACTTCCTGAGAAAATATAAAAAGTACAGCAACTGAAAAACAAATAATCACAAAGAGGAACGGTGCAAATCAGCCTAAGGGGCAAATACATAAGGAGAAAGCAATGCCGCTGCAAGCCTACCACAAAGGTGTCCTTCATAGTGCAGCAAAAAATAGAAAGTGGAAAGAGGAAGCAGAATGCAGAAGTTAGTAGAAGAATTAATAATATTTTGGCATAAGCACTGTCTAACAGTCTAACAAAGCCTGCAACATGTGCCTCTCCCCTAGCACACAGGACTTTTTAAAAGGAAAAATCCCCCGTGAACGACTTTATAATTAACATGTTGATCTTCTTTGGTGTTCAAGATTTACTTTGTAATGAAATTCCAAGTTGCCTTTTTAGTTTAATCAATTTTCATTGATAAATTGGTTTATTTTATTATTTTTTTTACTCCAGTTAATGGTGTCCTACAATACACACAATGCTGTTTGACTGCCTGCTAGTGGCACCAGAGACCTTACTTCATCAGTACCTAAAGAGAGTGATGCAGCAGTGCTTTGGTCTTTGAGTCTGTCTACACTCTGCACAAACAATTAAGGTTCCAAAGCTTCAACTTTCACAATAATACCACGGTCAATGCCATCACGTTTGTCATCTTGTAGCTCGCTAACTAACCGAGTCGAGTCTCTACCATAAAGCGGCTGTCACAACAGACTTTCAAGCATGCGAAATTTCTTCGGAGACCACTGCGAATATGGGCGGCAACCAGATATGACATCACACGCCAGTGTTAAAATACACCATCTGTTCTTGTATGCAGCGACACCGCAATCCAGGCAACTTCTCTTTTGATGTTGATTTTATTCTTTTAAAGCGGTGTTGTATAAAACGCCATAAAACAGGATGGTGCGACATGGCTATCATCGGTGCTTCCTAAATCTTGGATTTTCTGAAGCGGTAACGCCGTGACACGTCGATCTTCTACTGGTCGCACGTCTTCACGTGATATGAATTCGCAGGTCAGAGTTCACTTTGGAACTTTAGAACGCAGCGAACCAGCTTGCGTTTCCAGTCTCCAGCATCCGTATGAGTGTGAATAGAAGTCAACGGAACGAAAAGTGTAGCGTGACCGCCCCTCAACTCGGCTACTCGGTGTCCTGAGGACCCCACATTGGATTTCTCGTCAACGTGACACTGAACGTCACTAGAAACGTGACAGAAGAAGCGCTTGCTATTTTGTTTTTAGGAGGGAAACAGCGAAACCTGCTCGTTAACCACCTATATTTAAAATCAGTGGAAAGTTTTCTCCTGTTAAAACACAACTGTAGCTGCACTAGTGATGTCCCTTGGTGATGTCAGCACAGCACACAACCTAACTTCTTACAGGAATAACAAGAATACCACATCAACCAACACGTTAACACCAGAATCACAAAGCACATCACAAATATTTCAACCTAAACATATTCAATGTGTTTCAGGGAGGACTTTTCCTTTAAGTTAAATGAGTTAACCGATACAAAAGTTGACAATTACACGCCAAAGGATTCATTCACTGTATGACTAAAGACTCACTTCATGTAGGCTGGAATGGTTGGTGCTGTTCGTGTCGCACTGGGATGAAGTGTCGATTACAGGGTAGGAGGTGTTGGTGATCTGCTCCCACAGACGGCGGTAAACATACTGCTGTACCAGAGGATACACCATAAAACTGGCAAACGCGTACACAGCCACCACCGGCTCCACCAAGTACAAACCCTTCATTCCGCCAGACAACGTGTCTGGAACAGAAAAGGAGCAAGAAGTCACATACACATAACATTACATTACATCCGAAACCACAAAAGCTACTAATGTTACAGAATTATAGTCAAATCCTATGGTGGTGTATTATTGGTGTATTATTAACACACTAAACTTAATCACATAATCACATAACTACCTATTTGTACCACAAACCACCCTTTCAAGTACACTAGAAAAATGTTTACCTCAGACGAAACATAAAGTCAACACTGCCAATAACGCGCATCTGTGATAAAGACCGAAAGCAGATGAATTTATATTCCTGTGTTCGTCGATATAAACTGTTCCTGTTTTCAGCGCATCCTGGTATCTGATTGGACAATTCTCCCGAACACGAATGGTCATCATATTAATGGGCGGGGCGGAGGGCTCCTCAGCTCCTGCTTTGCATGAGTCTCTTCAACACTGTCGTTCCCAATCACCAAATGAAACTGTAAACAAATATATATATATATATATATATATATATATATATATATATATATATATATATATATATATATATATACACAATATATATTCTTTATATGTATGTATCTATCTATCGATTAAAGAGCTTTATTAGACTAAATAAAAATGTAAATTGGAAGATTTAAATGAATTTTATGATTTATGTGGTTGTGCAGTAATGATGTCAAAATGTTCAATGTAATTCGGATTATTATGCATTTGCACTCTCTTCAGTAAAGCATTTGCAATAATAATGCAAAAAAAATATGCATTATTATAGACACCACGCTGGAAACATGGCAAAACATCAGCTTGTTGCAAAACATACTCTAGCTATTGTGCTAATTTTGTAGCCAAATTCATTTTAAATTAATTCTGGCTGCCACATTTTCATTAGCACAGCCCTCCAGCTGTCACTCAGTCCATCTGGGCGGGGTCATCAGTCAGTCAGCCCATGGGGCGGGGTCATCTGTCAGTCATTTTTTCTGTTGTTTTTTCAAACATTTTTCTGCTCTATCATACAGGCATGACCAAGGATCAAGTTTTACCCTCTTTTTGTAACAAACAAACAAACAAAAACCGAAAAAAACACACAGGGGCAGTGGATCCACAAAACTTTTAAAATACTGATTAAACATAGGCCTCTGATCACCTTCTCTGCCGCTTCTACCATTTTTCTATGCTGTTGCTAAGCATGCTAGTGATTGTTCACAAACCCAGAGAGAGTTATCGTAATAATATTAATAGTAATATTAAATGAATCAATAAGTCAATGACTTTAAAAAAGATACAGAAATGTACATAAATGTGTATTAACTTATTTTCCTTTTCCTTATTTCTTTGTTTAACGTGCATACGATGATGAATGGTCGTGTCGTTTTCAGAGACACCTGTCGAGAGAGACATAAGCTAAAGCAGCTGCTGCCCCCTCGTGCACCGTGATGGTACTGCAGGAGGCTCTCGAAAGCTCAAGCATTCAGGTTTGTTTTTACATTTTCTAAGGAAATCAGTTATTCGTTATTTATATCTAGTCGCAGTTACAGTAAACATGAACAAACTCCGCTAGAGGATTTACACTAAAGAGATAGTATTTTCATAATCTGGCTGTACAATGTTGTCTATGAGCAGTCTTCAGTGTATCTGTGCATTCAAAACAACCGGAGACGGAGTTATGCACAGTCGACCTAGAGTCTGATATCACTAATGGGAATAAAGATAAAGATAATGGTACTTCTTGATAGACAATTCTCTCATATTACAAGGCTAAGAAAACAAAATTAAACAGAGAAATAAATAAACAGGCTAAATATGAAAATAAACAACTAGTAGACTACAATCTGTGATTAGTGAAGAATATCAGGGCTGAGGCTGTAATGTCACCCCGCTGTGTCACTGTGCAACCTAGGAAGAATACCAAGAAAAAACAAAACATACAATAAAGTTTGATAAAACACTATAAAACGATAAATTCAGGCAAATAAGTAAAAACTTATTTGCATGTATTTACCAATTTACTGATCTGTGAATTATTTTATATGTATATTGTTTGTTTTGTGTCAATTTATGAACAGCAAACTGCCCTTCACAGAGAAACAGCAAAGTTAATGTTAAGAAAACAAAAGTGTGAATGCTTGGACGTATTAAGAAAGAAAAAAAGAAAGAAAATAATTAATATAATAATAATAATAATAATAATAATAATAATAATAATAATAATAATAATAACACAATACAAATAACAATAATACAGATTTTGCATGTTGAAATAATATTTTCCCATGATTATTTGCATTTCAGTCTAGAGTTATGTACATACTGTATGTCTTGAGGATTCCCCCTGTGTTTGTAGTTTTTTC
The DNA here is from genome assembly GCA_023630585.1 of Cranoglanis bouderius. NCBI lineage: Eukaryota > Metazoa > Chordata > Actinopteri > Siluriformes > Cranoglanididae > Cranoglanis > Cranoglanis bouderius. The sequence goes on along the minus strand of CM042550.1, from coordinate 2,486,366 downwards.
ACGCTGTTGATTGGAAATACTCAGTAGCTCCACTACACAATAGAAACAGGATCAATGGATCCTTGGATCAATTATTATTAATTATTCATTATTATTTAATATTTATTATTAAGACTCGACGGCTAGCCTACTGTGGGCGGAAATTACGTCATTTTAAGGGCTTTTTTTTTTTTTTTTTTTTTTTTTTAAGTGGGAGGGGTTTATTTAGTCAGATACCGAAACTACTGGTGTCGGGATTTCCGGCTCTTTTCACCGAGTTAGATCTTTTGGTTTAGTTCACAAACGATTCTATCGGCTGAAACCGGACAATTTTTTGACCAATGATTGTTCTTTCTTGCCTAAGATCTTTCATGAAATCTTACTCTACCCTCTGAATAACAAACTGACTTTTCAAGAAGATTAATTTCCATTTAGGTTGATAATCACCTCCTCTAATACACTTAAATGCGTACAGTACACACATACACCAATAAGCAGCAGATCATCTGTGTCACGCTGCCTCATACACACACAGCCATTCGATCAAATTACACTGCTAGAGTAACAGTATTGTATAAAAAAACCAAAAAAACCCAGGCGGATCATATATGCGATTCGGTTCTCAACGTTTACCTAAAAGAACCGATTCAAAGAACCGACTCGTTCAGGAACGATACATCGTTAGTTGTCACTAACCGGACACGATTTTGGACCGGGTGGTGACACAACATTGACAGGTAGAAGATGATCGTTACATTTTTTTTTTATGTTTAAAATGCAATAACTCTGAATGTTGTGAATCGCGAATGTGTTGTGAATTGTGTCAGTGTGAATAACCGGGGCTGACATTGTGAAGAAAAAAAATCTGTTGGTGAAAACCTTGGGTAATCGTTCGAGCTGATGCTTGATGTTTATCTGAAGGGTTCAGCGGTGCGTTTTCAGGATAGACTGGCCTTACTCCCAGCTAGATAACGCTGCTGAAGGATTTCTCTTTAATGTTAGCTAGTGTTGTAGCAGCTGACTTCTCTATTTAACATGATTCATTCGGTCAACGGTGGTCTAACCGGAAGATAATATTAGCTAGCAAACTAAGCTCAGCTTTTTTTTTTTTTTTGCTTCATTTAAATGGCTGAGATAAATAATGACAATAGAAAGCTAGCTACAGTTGGGGTGCAGTGTCAATCAGTTAAAATGAACATGCAAGACCTCACACAGCTAATACGCCTAAAAGTGGCTATGCTAAGCTAATCTCACTTACTAGCCCGCTGCTTTCTATATAGCTAGCCAATAGGTTAGCCCGCTAGCTATTTACTTGACTTGCTAGCTTACTACTGTACTACTAGTACAGACTGGGACTTCATTTACGATTTATCACGATTTACTGGCCTGACTCTGACTGTCTTTCTCGTTCCCTGCCGTAAAATGTGAACGTTTAGCAGATTACCCTGCTAGCAAAAGCAGCAATCATTATATTTCTGGAGAGTATAAATATTTCATTCAAGCTGTCATCAGTAATCATGCTGTGGATCAAAGCACAGGCGCCACTGAATATTAATGGCGATGTTTTTTGGTTGACGTGATAAAAAATAATAATAATAAAATAAAAAAAAACGCTCTAAAGTTCAAACTGTGTATGTTCTGTCACGATTCACGCGAACCTTGTCTGTTTTTAGCAATCTGATGACAGACTGCTTTAGGAAAGGTCCTTTATATCTGGATGCTTAAAATGAAAGCTGTCTGATTGTGTTTGTGCACCTGCTGAGTCTCTGGGTGTAGAGCTGCAGTGGACATAAGGCCCAGTAAAGGGATACCGGGTTAGATTCAGCTTTATTGTGATCGTACTAGTACAGCAAAAATATAGTTTAACATCTAAGTGCAATAGAAGTAAAGTGTAAGAAGGTGAATAGAATGGCAAGGTATGTTCAGTACACTCAGAAAAAAAGGATACTAAACAAAAAAATTTGAAATTTAAGTACTGGAAAATCTTGAAAATATATATTTTTTAATCTAGTGGTGCATAAAAAGTGCTTGCATTATAAAAAGTCAATAAATACGAAATCGGTTAAAAATAATAATAATAATAATAATAAAATAATAAAAAGGGTAGAGTGTTTATTTTCGATAGAAGATAAATACAATGCTTTCAGTCAATATATGACACCCCACTCTAGCCCCTCCCCCTCCTCCCGCTATTCTGCCGCAGGTCACCTCTCTCTGCGGCTACTCTGTTGAGAGAGAGAGAGAGAGCGAGAGCGCGCGCGCGCAGCACATTCAGTGTGAGAGAGGGGGAAAAAAGACCTTGTCACTTCTAACATTCTCTCTGAGTGATTATTTTACATGTAAATACAGCCGACATCCAGTGTTTGGGAGTAGCTAACTAAAAGTAGTGACGCTACTAACTTAACTATATTTCTCAGTAGCGTGACAGAAGCTTCACTACATTAAAAATAGTGTCGCTTTTCCAGTAACGAGTTACTTTTTCAAACCAGTAGCGATGTAGCGCGACCAATCACTACTTTTTTTTTTTGTCCAGTTATAACGGTCCTCTTCATTGCATATCTGCGGTGCTCACTCGCTTCACAGGAATTAAGTCTCATTGTAGCTCACATGGACAGGAAGTGACCGTCTGATGGACACGTAAAGCGACCAACCACAGTTAGTCACGTGATGAATGGGGCGGGTAAATTATAATACCATAATAAATTAACGCTGGAGTTTGTTCTCTGATAAAGAGAATATTACTGGCGCTTTGTTTTTAATAGGCGACACAACACAATGTTTACATTTACTTACAAATAAAATGAAATAATTCACTAAGTTTATCAGTGTATGCCCAGGGATTTATTTTATGTTCTGAATACTACAGTCTGATTGTATTCCTCAACATCTCGTTTAAAGGAGCAGCAAGAGAAAAAGATCCCGTCTTAACTTATTTATTATTTATTATTATTTGCATGATAAATTAATTATTATTATTTATCACTGCATGTATTATTATTGGCCTAATATCAATTATTCAAGTTCGATACACTCCTCCTTATTATCCATGATGGAGCGGGAGATGGGGCCTGATTCCCATAATGAGAAAACCAATTACCCACGGCCTTATTTGTCGAAGTTCATGTGCCTTAAGGAATCAAATAAATCTCACATCTTTATATGTAATCTTTGCAAACCAACGATTAAAATACTTTGTCCAATACTTAGATTATAATACGACGTCCAAGAGTTCAAACACAAATTTAAGGAAGCATATAGAAATGAACGCGACTGTCATGTTAAATTGATAAGTAGCCTAATGTGCACATTATAAATTCATAATTGATCTGAATTATTTTTTATTATTGTGTTTAATTTCTTTATGCAGAATTATACGGTTATTCATAAGCTGATTCACAATCCTGACGTACCAAAAATGTTGTAGATAAGTAGTTAGCTACTTTTTGTTCGTAACTTGTAGCGTAGCTAAATACTTTTTTAAACGGTAGCCTGACTGTAGCGTAACTACTTCAAACTATGAGTAGCTTGTAGCTTGAAAATTGTACCTTTAGTGTGTATCTTTTACCTAGAAAAGTGCATGTATGGTAAATGTACATTTAAAGCTTTACTTTAAAATGTAATTATGGTCTAATTATGTACATTAAATATTTTCTAAACATACACTATATGCACATTCCCAGGTGAAAGATACATATTAAAGTTACAAAAAATAAACCTACCGCCCCAGCGCCAAGGAAAGGTGCAGTCTATTACTCATGTTTACTGAGAGGGAGTATGTACAGTGTAAATATAATCAGTATATTGATAAAATCACAAGATATATATGTACAGATCGAGTGATGAATATGTACACTATCAATATGAACAATATTAAAAGACTACAAAATGGACAAAGAAGAATGTGCAAGTAGATTAAGTGCAAAAATGTGAAGTGAGTAATGTGCAAAAAAAAAAAAAGTGGATTGGGGAAAAGTATGTAATTTGATGTACTGTATGAAAAATTATGTATATGTTGTAATATGTACAATCAAAGGAAAAAGAAAGTACACCCTCTTTCAATTCTATGTTTTTATTTATCAGGGGCTATATAACAATTGTGTGGTCCTCACTAACTTCTATAAACAAAAAATTAGCTCAAGTGACCAAAAAAAAAAAACAAACAGATTTCAATAGTCCCAAAAAGTAAACCAACATTCATAAACCAGGTGAGGAAAAAAAAAATAAGTACACAGTATAATTCAGTAACATGTAGAACAACCTTTAGCAACAATAACCTGAAGTAAACATTTTCTGTGGGAGTTTATCAGTGTCTCAAATTGTTTTAGGGAGATTTTGGCCCACTCTTTTTCACAACAGTCCTTCTTGGCGGTTCCAGCACCTTGATGTTTTTCTTCTTTAGCCATTCAAATGTCGATTTGCAGGTGTGCTTAGGATCATTGTCCTGTTGCATGACCCAATTTGGAGGACAGATGGGCTCACATTTGTCTCAAGAATATTCTGGTATAAACTAGAGTTCATCATTGTCTCAATGACTGCAAGTTTCCCAGGTCCTGTGGCTGCAAAACAAGACCAAATCATCACCACTCCACCACCATGCTTGACAGTTGGTATGAGGTGTTTGTGGTGATACGCGGTGTTTGGTTTTCGCCAAACAGGGTGCTGTGCAAGATGATTAAATATCTCCACCTTGGTCTCATCAGTCCAAATGATATTGCTGTGTTTTGTTCAGATGCAACTTTGCAAACCTAGGTTGTGCTGCCATAGTCTTTTTGGAGAGAAGGGGCTTTTTCCTAACCACCCTTCCATGAAAGCCATACTTGTTCAGTCTTTTTCTGATTGTGCTGATGAACATGAACATTTAAGGTGCTTCCAGAGGCATGTAGGTCACATGAATTGGGTTTTTCTTTATATCTCTGAGCATTAAATGGTCTGACCTTGGACTGAATTTGCTGGGACACCCACTCCTGGGAAGACTGGCTGCTGTCTTGAAGGCTCTCCATTTGTAAGTAATTCTTCTCATTGTAGAATGGTGAATTTCAATTTTTTTTGGAGGTGGCCTTATAACCCTTCCCAGACTGATGAGCAGCAACAGTTGCTTCTCTGTGGTCATGGCTGATGTCCTTTCATCTTGGCATGATGTAGACACACACCTGAGTGTTCCAGCACACCAAACTGCCAAAAGTTCTGCTGTTATAGAGGTAGTCACCCTTCTTGATGATTAACTAATCTTTTGCATTCCATTAGTAACACCTGGCTACTAAGTACTCTCTTATTGATTGTGTTTTCCGAATGTTGGTTGACCTTTTGGGGGGAAATGACTACAAATTGGAATCTGTTGTGGTTTTTTGTTTTGTTTTTTGTTTTTTTGTTTTTTTTTGGGGGGGGGGGGTATTTGTTTGTTTATAGAAGTTAGTGAGGACCACACAATTGTCATTTGGCCCCTGATAAATTAAAACATAGACTTGAAGGAGGGTGTGCTTTCTTTTTCCCATGACTGTAAGGTGCAATGTAACAATTGTGTATGCAAAGAACAATCTTGTAAAAATTGAGCATGGGCTGTGTGTGGGCTGGGCTGTGACGCATATAATAATACATCTGTGTCAATCGTGTTAAATCTCATACATCAAATTGTTTGGAGTACTGCTCAATGATTTGATGATTGTTTAACAGGCATCTGAGGAATGTTTGTGTTTGAAAAGATGTCAGCCATTATTTTTGATAAGATCTTATGCATTCCATCTCAAATGTAACTGTGTCCGATTAACAGGTTTGAATCCAGTTGTGTCGACCATCAGCCATGGCTTTCAGTAAAGGATATCGCGTTTATCACAAGCTGGACCCGCCACCTTACAGCGTGATTGTAGAAACAAGAAATCGTGAAGAATGCTTGATGTTTGAGTCTGGAGCTGTGGCTATTCTGTGTAAGAGAATGTTTAAGCACAGACTCTGCATGCTGCTGTGGGAGCTACAGTTTGTTTTACTATAATCTAAGCTTTATAAACTGAGATGCATTGAAAGATTTTCACATCAGAATTAATCCCTAGAAGAGTAATATTAACACTGTACTATGGACACTGTTGTAGAGATGATTTAAAAACATGTAGGTTTGCATTAGTCACTCAAGATTTGCTGTGACCCGTAATTGTAAAATTCCCCGTTGTCATATTGCTGTTCGTTTTCAGCGGCTGCAGAGAAGGAAGCTGTCAAGAACTCATACACCAAGATGCTGGATGCGTATGGTATTCTTGGGGTTCTTCGTCTTAACCTTGGTGAGTGAGGAGAGTCTCCTGGATTCACTGGAGGAAAAAATACATACAGTGCCCTCCACTAATATTGGCATGCTTGGTAAATATGAAAAGAAGGCTGTGAAAATTTTCTTTATTGTTTAACCTTTTGATATTTTGTTTAAAAAAAAAAAAAAATCACAAAAATACTCTGCTCTCATGGATATCAAACAATTGCAAACAAAACACGGGTTTATCCAACAATAAATCTTTGTTAAATATAGGTGTGCAACAATTATTGGCACCCTTATAGTCAATATTTTGTGCTACCTCCCTTTGCCAAGATAACAGCTCTGAGTCTTCTCCTATAATGCCTGATGAGGTTGGAGAATACATGGCAAGGGATCTGAGACCATTCCTCCATACAGAGTCTCTCCAGATCCTTCAAATTTCGAGGTCCACGCTGGTGGACTCTCCTCTTCAGTTCACCCCACAGGTTTTCTATGAGTTTCAAGTCAGGGGACTGAGATGGCCATGGCAGGACCTTGATTTTGTGGTCAGTAAACCATTTTTGTGTTGATTTTGATGTATGTTTTGGATCATTGTCCTGCTGGAAGACCCAACCATGGCCCATTTTAAGGTTTCTGGCAGAGGCAGTCAGATTTTCATTTAACATCTGTTGATATTTGATAGAATCCATGATGCCATGTATCCTAACAAAATGTCCAGGTCCTCTGGCAGAAAAACAGCCCCAAAACATTAAAGAGCCACCACCATATTTAACCATGGGCATGAGGTACTTTTCCATATGGCTACCTCTCTGTGTGCACCAAAACCACCTCTGGTGTTTATTGCCAAAAAGCTCTATTTTGGTTTCATCTGACCATAGATCCCGATCCCATTTGAAGTTCCAGTAGTGTCTGGCAAACTGAAGATGCTTGAGTTTGTTTTTGGATGAGAGTAGAGGCTTTTTTCTTGAAACCCTTCCAAACAACTTGTGGTGATTTAGGTGTCTTCATATTGTAGTTTTAGAGACTTCTGACCCCAAGATGCAACTAACTAGCAATTTTCCAGCTTTGATCCTTGGAGATTTTTTGGCCACTCAAACCATCCTCTTCACGGTGCGTTGAGACAATATAGACACACATCCAATTCCAGATTGATTCATAACATTTCCAGTTGACTGGAACTTCTTAATTATTGCCCTGATGGTGGAAATGGGCATTTTCAGTGCTTGTGCTATTTTCTTATAGCCACTTCCCATTTTGTGAAGCTCAACAACCTTTTGCCACACATCACAGCTATATTCCTTGATCTTACCCATTGTTATGAATGACTAAGGGAATTTGGCATGTGTGTTACCTCATATTTATACCCCTGTGAAACAGGAAGTCATGGTTGAACAATTTCCTGTTCCTAGTCTCCCACTAAAAAAATGTAAAATATCAATGGGAATATACTTCAAATATATTTTTCTCATATGAATTCATAGGGGTGCCAATAATTGTTGCACACCTATATTTAACAAAGATGTTTTTGTTTTTTTCAGAAACCCATGATGTGTTTGCAATTGTTTGAGCAGAGTATTTTTGTGAATTTATATCAAAAGGTTAAACAATAAAGACAAATTTTCACAGCCGCCTTTGCTCATACTTACCAAGGGTGCCTATGTTAGTGGAGGGGACTGTGTACGTGTGTGTGTGTGTGTGTGTGTGTGTGTGTGTGTGTGTATGTGTATATATATATATATACAGGTGCATCTCAATAAATTAGAATGTCGTGAAAAAGTTAATTTATTTCAGTTATTCAACTCAAATTGTGAAACTCGTGTATTAAATAAATTCAATGCCACAGACTGAAGTAGTTTAAGTCTTTGGTTCTTTTAATTGTGATGATTTTGGCTCACATTTAACAAAAACCCACCAATTCACTATCTCAACAAATTAGAATACTTCATAAGACCAATAAAAAAAAAAACATTTTTAGTGAATTGTTGGCCTTCTGGAAAGTTTGTTCATTTACTGTACATGTACTCAATACTTGGTAGGGGCTCCTTTTGCTTTAATTACTGCCTCAATTCGGCGTGGCATGGAGGTGATCAGTTTTTGGCACTGCTGAGGTGGTATGGAAGCCCAGGTTTCTTTGACAGTGGCCTTCAGCTCATCTGCATTTTTTGGTCTCTTGTTTCTCATTTTCCTCTTGACAATACCCCATAGATTCTCTATGGGGTTCAGGTCTGGTGAGTTTGCTGGCCAGTCAAGCACACCAACACCATGGTCATTTAACCAACTTTTGGTGCTTTTGGCAGTGTGGGCAGGTGCCAAATCCTGCTGGAAAATGAAATCAGCATCTTCAAAATGCTGGTCAGCTGAAGGAAGCATGAAGTGCTCCAAAATTTCTTGGTAAACCGGTGCAGTGACTTTGGTTTTCAAAAAACACAATGGACCAACACCAGCAGATGACATTGCACCCCAAATCATCACAGACTGTGGAAACTGAACACTGGACTTCAAGCAGCTTGGGCTATGAGCTTCTCCACCCTTCCTCCAGACTCTAGGACCTTGGTTTCCAAATGAAATACAAAACTTGCTCTCATCTGAAAAGAGGATATTGGACCACTGGTCAACAGTCCAGTTCTTCTTCTCCTTAGCCCAGGTAAGATGCCTCTGACGTTGTCTGTGGTTCAGGAGTGGCTTAACAAGAGGAATACGACAACTGTAGCCAAATTCCTTGACACGTCTGTGTGTGGTGGCTCTTGATGCCTTGACCCCAGCCTCAGTCCATTCCTTGTGAAGTTCACTCAAAGTCTTGAATCGATTTTGATTGACAATCCTCATAAGGCTGCGGTTCTCTCGGTTGGTTGTGCATCTTTTTCTTCAACAATTTTTCCTTCCGCTCAACTTTCTGTTAACATGCTTGGATACAGCACTCTGTGAACAGCCAGCTTCTTTGGAAATGAATGTTTGTGGCTTACCTAGTGAACCAAACTGAGAGACCATTTTGAAGGCTCAGGAAACCTTTGCAGGTGTTTTGAGTTGATTAGCTGATTGGTATGTCACCATATTCTAATTTGTTGAGATAGTGAATTGGTGGGTTTTTGTTAAATGTGAGCCAAAATCATCACAATTAAAAGAACCAAAGACTTAAACTACTTCAGTCTGTGGCATTGAATTTATTTAATACACGAGTTTCACAATTTGAGTTGAATTACTGAAATAAACGAACTTTTCCATGACATTCTAATTTATTGAGATGCACCTGTATATATAATTTTTTTTTTTTTTTTTTTTTTTTTTTTTTTTTTTTTTTTTGCATTTTTGGAACGTGGTCAGTTTTTATGAAGACATTTTTCATCTCTGTCTTCATTGTAAGGACGGCAGTAGATGTGCCTCATGGGATTTTTTGATATAACAGGCAAAGATTGCAGAGGCTATTATCCATAAGAAAGTTTCCCATAGTGTATTATTACTTTACTGCATTTATTACACACTTTTCTATTTATAATTCGTGTGATACTTGATGCTGGAATTGGTAGTGCATATTTTCTTGATGTTGACTGGCCACAAAACTGGTTCCTTTCTGTGTTTTTATTTATTTATTTATTTTATAAATATCATTAGGAGACTCTATGCTGCACAGTTTGGTGTTAGTGACCGGGTGCAGTTCAGTGGGGAAAGTGCAGGATTCAGAAGTGTTCAGGGTCACGGCCACAGACTTCATCTCCCTGAAGAACGATCCGTCAGATGAGGACAAGATTGCAGAGGTGCGAAAGGTGCTAAACTCTGGCAACTTTTATTTCGCCTGGTCGTCCACTGGCGTGAGTATGGACCTGAGTCTGAATGCACATCGCAGGATCCGAGAAGACACTTCAGACAATCGTTTCTTCTGGTGAGTTCAGCAGCTTTCAGGACTGGAAATAAAGCTTTGCTTAAAAGTTTAGCTGTGGTAAAAATAGTCCATGTGCATTCGCTTGAATTGTAGAGAGACTGCTTTGACAATATTTAAATGGTGTCCTGGGTGTGGTTTGTATTTGCATGTTCTGATGGATAAAGTCAAATGGCTCTTTTGAATGTGTCAGAGCCACAAAATGTTTTAACCGTAGTATCACTCAGAAATAGGCATTTAGAAATGCTGTATTGTTATTTTCCTGTTCATGCCCCATCTTGCCCATGTACTTGTCTGCAGAAGTCAGAAGCCTGCATACGAAGTTCTCTATTAATCGTTTCCTTTTTTTTACACTAACCTAAAGTGAACTTGCTGACATCAGTGCATCACTTCCTGACTTACAGGCCATTGCATGAGAGAATTGTTTCAAAGTCAAATACACAAAGCCTGTTCACGAAACACAGTGCTGTTTACTAACTTAATCTTAGTGATTCATTGAAAGCCCTCATCATCAAATCCGAAGATATATGCTCTAAAACATTGAATCTTTCTTTATTTATTTATTTATTTATTTATTTGCAAGTGAATCTTTATACAGTCCCCTTTGACAGTATTGGAGCACCAAGGCCAGTTCTTTTGTTTTTGCTACAAGTCATTTGGGTTTGAGATCAAAAGATGAATATGAGACAATAGATCAGAATTTCAGCTGTCGTTTCCTGATTATTTACCTCTAGATGTTTGAAACAACTTGGAACATGGCACCTTTATTTTGAACCCACTCATTTTTCAGGTGATCAAAACTATTGTAACGTGACTGACAGGTGTTTCTTGTTACCCAGGTGTGCCCTGTTAGATTGATTGTTTAAACAATTAATAGCTCTAAATATCTACTCTTGGTTTGAGCCCTGGGTTTCACCTGTGAAGACTGCATTTGTTGTTAAAAAGGATAAACCAACATGAAGGCCAGAGAGCTGTGTATAGGAGAAAAGCAGTTTTGAAGCTGAGAAAAAAGGAAACTTGATCAGAGCCATTGCACAAGCATTGGGCATAGAAATACAATAATTTTGAATGTCATGAAGAAACCACTGGTGAACTAACAACGAGACATTGAACAGATTGGCCAAACAACAGCAGTTGGTGAACAAAAACAGTCAGTGACATCACCAACAACTTCCACAGGGCATGAGTGAAGGTATCACAATCCACTGTTTGACCAAGACTTTGAGAGCAGAAATATAGAGGCCATACCATAAGATGCAAACCACTCATCAGCAGTAAGAATCAGAAGGCCAGATTTGCAAAGAAATACAGAGATGAGCCACAAAAGATCTGGAACCAGATTAACCTCTACCATATTGATGGGAAGGCCAAAATGTGGAGAAAGAAAGGATCTACTCTAAATCCAAAACATACAAGCTCATCGGTCAAGCATGGTGGAGGTATTGTCATGGTTTGGGCTTGCATGGCTACTTCTGGAATGGGCTCATTAATATTCATTGATCCAGTAACTCATGATGGTAGGAGCAGAATGAATTCGGAAGTCAACAGAAACATTCTGTCTCCCAATTTACAGAGAAATGCATCCAATCTAATTGGTAGGAACTTCATCACGCAGCAGGACAATGATCCAAAACACACTGCCAACACAACAAAGGATTTCAACAGGGGGGGAAAAGTGGAAGGATTTAGATTGGCCAAGTCAATCACCAGACCTTAACCCAAAAGAAGAATGCAACAGTTTGGCGATATCAGTCGGTCACCAGCTTGTTGCAGTTTTTGCAAGCAAGGGATATGCAACCAGAATTCTTATAACACTATAAAGTGTTATTTACTTTATTTTACTTTAAGCCTTCATACTCCAAAACCTTTGCTCACCCAAAGATTGGGTAGTCTGCCACCAAATGCCATGTTGTGAGTTGTATAACACATATAGATGGAAATATCAGGAAATGAAAACTAAAATTCAGATATATCGTCTCATATTCCTATTCATGTCTTCAGTGTATAGCAAAACAAAAGAATTGGCCTTGCCGTTCCTGTACTTTTGGAGGGTATTTACATTTATGTGTGCAAGTCATTACATATTTTGTTGGACTGAATCAGGAATCAATCCCTGCATCTGCACCTAAAGCATTATGGTGTGAACTGTGATGACTGGCTGTTGAGGCTGATGTGTGGTGGAGTGGAGATCCGCACCATCTACGCTGGCCACAAGCAAGCCAAAGCCTGTGTCATCTCTCGCCTCAGCTCTGAGAGGGCGGGCACACGCTTCAATGTGCGTGGCACCAACGATGACGGCCAGGTGGCCAACTTTGTGGAGACCGAGCAGGTGGGCTGTTTTGATTTTGTAGTGGATTTTTACACCTTATTTATAAAGCCAGTCATTAGTGTGAGTGTATATATTCATTTATAATTATATACAAATTGTGCTGCCCACAGGTTATTTTCCTCGACGACAAAGTCTCTTCTTTTATTCAAATCCGTGGATCTATACCTTTGTTCTGGGAGCAGCCAGGTATACAGGTAAACGCTTGGACAATTTACATGGTTCTAGTTTGGCGTGTCATATTCCACTAGAAATGGCATTTCAGGGTAATCATCTACTACTGAATGGATTCAGTAAAGGTCAGTGAGTCAGCACATCAACACTAGCAGCCGCTGACCATCTTGTTGATGTTGTTGGAATAATTCTGTCCAGGGAATTTTGTCACATCTGAATCAAAGCCGTCATTCGGGCACAAACAGGAAGGACATAAAACTGGTATTTACAATGTTCAGTTCCACATCCGATTTGGTGTATGGTCTTTTTTAAGCCGTCACTTTGTGCAATGTCAGTGGTAAAAAAAAAAAAATTTAAAAAGCCCTTTGTAATTAGACCAAGCATTAGTGGGACCGCATCCAGATAGGGTTAAATTTTTAAAATGTTATACAACATAAAGCAGGTCACAAAATGCCTTTCCACTGACATTGAACAGAGGTCATGGCTTTACATGTGCCGTTTCAGTGGGGATTTGGGGAGGGAATCTTTCGCTTCTGCTTTTCCTTTGCTCCGTGCTGGTCCTGCGTTGTGCCATTGTTAATAACAGCAAACATATAGGAGCAAGGTTCTGATGTGTTTTTCCAAGAATCTGAGAGTAACCTGAGATGCTTTGTATGTGGCTGCTAAGATAGCGTTAAATATTTATGGCAGAGACCTGCACAGAGAGGACAAGCTTACGGGCAGTCCTGCCAAATGACAGTGGTAAACTAACACCCATTCCATACCAGTCACTATATTCACCGAACACAAAGCATGCTTGGTAACAGTATTCCTGTTTGGTGATCTCACTGTAATTTAATAAAGCTACGTACAGAATTGTTGGCACCCATCATGAAAATGATTGACAACACACAGCACTTTCAATGAGTGATGTTTTGAGATTTTTCACTGAAATTATTGGCACCCCTGTAATTAATATTTGGTAAAGCCTCCTCTGAAGAAAATAAAAGCAGTTTTTAACTGCTTATGTATTTGTATCCATTACCTGGACTTTATACACCACCAGTTTGTGTTTTCCCCTGGTGATGGATGACTTTTTATTTGGTTAGGAGTAACTTCAATCCTGAAGATTAAGAGCAATCCCCCCCCCCCCCCCCAGAATGACCATTTATTTGCATTTTTATGCCTTCAGTTTCACCTGTGAAGACAGGCGTATCCTTGTTATAAAGGATAAGCCAACATGGAGATCAGAGAGCTATCTGTGGGAGAAAAGCAAGCCATTTTGAAACTGGGAAAAGAGGGAAAATCAATCAGAGGCATTGCGCAAACATTAGGCATAGCCAATGCAACAATTTGGAATGTCCTGAAAAAGAAAGAAACCACTGGTGTACTTAGCAACAGACACTGAATTGGTCTGCCAAGGACTTCAATCCTGAAGATATTTGCATTTTTATGCAACTTATGTTTTTTAGGCAAAAAAAAAGTTTCTTATGGTATTTATTTTACTTTTGCTGTATCTCTGATTGTTTGAATGAAAAGCGAATCATTGTTTACAGTAATTTTTGACCATTCTCCTGAAGGCTTCCAATAATTCCTGTAGTTCAGCCTGATAGTGGATACAGCCATGTGCTGTGTTATTATTTGAGTGTTAAGCCTGTTACATGTTGCCAACATACAGGTGCATCTCAATAAATTAGAATGTCGTGGAAAAGTTCATTTATGTCAGTAATTCAACTCAAATTGTGAAACTCGTGTATTAAATAAATTCAATGCACACAGACTGAAGTAGTTTAAGTCTTTGGTTCTTTTAATTGTGATGATTTTGGCTCACATTTAACAAAAACCCACCAATTCACTATCTCAACAAATTAGAATATGGTGACATGCCAATCAGCTAATCAACTCAAAACACCTGCAAAGGTTTCCTGAGCCTTCAAAATGGTCTCTCAGTTTGGTTCACTAGGTAAGCCACAAACATTCATTGCCAAAGAAGCTGGCTGTTCACAGAGTGCTGTATCCAAGCATGTTAACAGAAAGTTGAGTGGAAGGAAAAAGTGTGGAAGAAAAAGATGCACAACCAACCGAGAGAACCGCAGCCTTATGAGGATTGTCAAGCAAAATCGATTCAAGAATTTGAGTGAACTTCACAAGGAATGGACTGAGGCTGGGGTCAAGGCATCAAGAGCCACCACACACAGACGTGCCAAGGAATTTGGCTACAGTTGTCGTATTCCTCTTGTTAAGCCACTCCTGAACCACAGACAACGTCAGAGGCGTCTTACCTGGGTTAAGGAGAAGAAGAACTGGACTGTTGACCAGTGGTCCAAAGTCCTCTTTTCAGATGGGAGCAAGTTTTGTATTTCATTTGGAAACCAAGGTCCTAGAGTCTGGAGGAAGGGTGGAGAAGCTCATAGCCCAAGTTGCTTGAAGTCCAGTGTTCAGTTTCCACAGTCTGTGATGATTTGGGGTGCAATGTCATCTGCTGGTGTTGGTCCATTGTGTTTTTTGAAAACCAAAGTCACTGCACCTGTTTACCAAGAAATTTTGGTGCACTTCATGCTTCCTTCTGCTGACCAGCTTTTTGAAGATGCTGATTTCATTTTCCAGCAGGATTTGGCACCTGCCCACACTGCCAAAAGCACCAAAAGTTGGTTAAATGACCATGGTGTTGGTGTGCTTGACTGGCCAGCAAACTCACCAGACCTGAACCCCATAGAGAATCTATGGGGTATTGTCAAGAGGAAAATGAGAAACAAGAGACCAAAAAATGCAGATGAGCTGAAGGCCACTGTCAAAGAAACCTGGGCTTCCATACCACCTCAGCAGTGCCACAAACTGATCACCTCCATGCCATGCTGAATTGAGGCAGTAATTAAAGCAAAAGGAGCCCCTACCAAGTATTGAGTACATGTACAGTAAATGAACATACTTTCCAGAAGGCCAACAATTCACTAAAAATGTTTTTTTTTATTGGTCTTATGAAGTATTCTAATTTGTTGAGATAGTGAATTGGTGGGTTTTTGTTAAATGTGAGCCAAAATCATCACAATTAAAAGAACCAAATACTTAAACTACTTCAGTCTGTGTGCACTGAATTTATTTAATACACGAGTTTCACAATTTGAGTTGAATTACTGAAATAAATGAACTTTTCCACGACATTCTAATTTATTGAGATGCACCTGTATGTTTGGGCTATGGTATGTCAATCAGGACTGTGTGGCAGTTTATCCTGTCCACATGGGCCAGTTCCTTAGCGATATCAGTGTGTATTGTCTGGAGAAAACTCAACCCCTGAACACAAATGGTGTCCATTAGGAATGTTGGTCCTGGAGGTAATTCCTGTGGTCAGAGTTTAATTCTTAGGTTTGTTTAGGGAATGTGTAATGAAGTATCTTTAAGTTGTTTACAGTAGCAGAGAGGAACCAGTGAGGACAGTGTGCAGCGGGGTGTGAACTGTGTCGTGATCAATCTCTCCCTCTCACGCATTCACACGTGTACACGCACACACACACACACACACACACACACACACAGACACCGTTCCTCGTCCACAATGGGGACACGTACAGGACTCATTTTCAGCTACTGGTTGTAGAAACCTGTGTGATGGTTACACCATGTTTTACAGCTATTCATCGGCTTAAACATTGGCATGGTTTAATAGTAAAATGAATTCCACCGAGCCTGTCACTGTTTATTTCATGGACAATATTTAAATGTTTTTTCTATTGTTTTTTTTATTATTATTATTATCTATATTTTGTCTATTTATTAAACCTAGAGATTTTTTTTGTTCCTGAACTTTCCACCGACAGAACACGTTAGATTCACATTATTTATACGCCTACTTGTTTTTGAGTTATTGAGGGACAAGTCAAATAGGTTAATAACTATAAGAGGGTTATAGGGTTAAATTTATCAGGGGAAACAAATAAACAACACACTTCTTCAACCTGCAAATTACTTATCAGTCCGTACAGGATTTCACAGAGTTTTACGTATGTGATTGTTGCGGCCAAAAATGCTTGATCTTGCTGCTGGTTTCTTTCAAAATTTGCAATGAAACTTGCAGACATTTTTAAATTTTTTTATTTATTTTTTTGGTGGAAAACTACTTGAATTGGCGAAATTGCAATCGTGTGAAATTGTTTTTCAGTCTTTGGCAGTGATGTTTGTTGGTAAATGAGACCCTTTAGCTATGCACATGAATCAAAGAGGGCTTTGGCTGAATGAGCGTTGCGATGGCGTGTGCTGATGTGTCTTGACCCAAGTCTGCAGAAGATTTTGAAAAATTACAAGCTCCTCCAAATATTGCAGCGTTTGCTTGATTTTGCATTAATTTCTGCGATCACAAAATCCTGGAGGGACTGCCTTGTTTACTATTAGCAAAACTGTTAATTTGCTATTAGCGAACTTCTTTTAGGGTTGCTGTTATAGATATTATGTAGTTATTATAGATATAATCTGGTCACTTAAACTGCATTGTTAAAATTGCACCACTCACATTTAATGTGTTTCTTAACGCTCCGGAGCATAAAAAGAGCATAAATAATGGCTTGAACCTATAACCATTTTTACTTAAACTAAAATGGTGGTGATTCTAAATAAAACTATGTATTTGAATCTAATAAAAAAAATCAAAACAGAAGTGTTCCCTGGCAGACGCCTGAATCCATGAGCAGTGCTGCTATTTCTTTGTTACCATCCTTTTGGCTACAATTAATTAATTCCATTCATTTTGTCTTTATAATGAATTATTATTTGCAACTTTACACTATATACAGTCCCCTCTGAAACTATTGGAACAGCAAGGCTGATTCTTCTTCTTTTTTTTTTCCTTTCTTATTTTCTTCTTTTTTTTCTTCTTTTTTTTTTAACAACATGGAGAGCTATCTGTGGGAGAAAAGCAAGCCACTTTGAAACTGGGAAAAGAAGGAAAATCAATCAGAGGCATTGCACAAACATTAGGCATAGCCAATGCAACAATTTGGAATGTCCTGAAAAAGAAAGAAACCACTGGTGTACTGAGCAACAGACACTGAATTGGTCTGCCAAGGAAAACAACAGACAGAGACATTGTGAGAGTTGCAATAGTTTAGGGGGGGGGGGACTGTATATAATCATCTAAATATAAATGATTTATTCTCACATAGCTTTAGATAGGAAAGTATTAAGCGAATAATAAGTGCTGGCCTGTTGTGATGTATTTCATGTTGTGAATGAGCGATGAGTGAGTGAGTTATTTTGATTGACATGAGACAGATTTTACATTGAATGTAGGACAAATCGTCTTAAAGCACACCAATGTTGCACTTGTGATGTTTTGAATAGCTGGCAGACAGAACAATTGGTCACTGAGAGGATGTCACCAATGTTCAGCCCTCTGAGTCTGATATACATCACTGTAAACCCAGCTTTTAGATACAATATGTTTATTAGTTATGCTGTTTTGCAGTCAAGTGTTAGGCTTTACACTGGCCATAGTAACAGTAGCAGTGTTGGTGTTGCTGGAGGTTCTCAGGTAGCTTTTACCATGTGACCAAATGTGACAATGGTTTAGTTTACGAAATGCAGTAGATTTAAGACTGAAAACAGTAATTAGAAGCAGGGAGCTGTTTTTAAAGAATTAATGTCATGCAGTTTTGTTTTGGTTGTGGGATCATTATTTCACTGAAGCATTTTTGGGAAAAGAATCAGTTCTGACCTTTCTAATTGGGAAATCAAATAAAGGGTTGCTGCGTGTATAGTGGTGTACATTATGATATGTGCTTTGTCTCTTTTGGCATTTTAAGGCTGACATAAAGCAAGCTGGTGAAATGGTGAATGTGTGTCTTTCTCTTTATAAAAAAAAAAAAAAAAAAAAAGAAAGCAATTCCCACAGAGGCAAATATAGCCAGCCGACACTTGCTTTGTATAGTTTTGAATCAACTTTCTTTTGTTTCTGCCTTTCCACTCTTCTTTTACTGTCTTTTAATCTTCCTTATTAACATGTTATATGTGATATGCTTCTTTCTTTGCTTCCTCCATATCTAAAGGTTGGTTCCCACCGCGTCAAACTGTCCCGCGGTTTTGAGGCCAACGCACCAGCTTTTGAGAGGTAATTAACACATGCCGCTCCCTGCTGGAACACTGCAGCACAGTCATGCGATGACATCATTGTGCTGTCAATGTCAAACGAGGAAAAACGTCCTTCAGGATTTTCTACCAATAAGGAGAAGCATAAATTTGGACTGTTACTTATACTGGGAGTCAAAAGTTTTTCAACACCCTGTATTTCAGCATTTTTGTTTAAATAACCAAAAACAAGGTGTTTTTAAATATTTAGAAAATTTGAAAATCTAACCAAGGAATATGTATAAGTGAGTCAGGAAATGTTTATTATTAAATGTTTAGTGAATTGAGAAATATTTTATTCAACCAATCTAAATCTAATCTAATTAGACCAAAGACCAAAATTTATATTACTCTAATTTTAGCACACCACATGTTTATGTTTTACCTATATGCTTATTCTTATAGTCTTGTATGCTTATAGTCTTACCTGTATGCTATAAGTTTTCTTATTTAATTGCTATTCTGCATCATTTTGTTTGGAAAAGGACATTCCTCTATTTCTTTTCTTTCCTTATCCTTCTCTGCAATATCACTTAGTTTTATTACCTCATCTATTTTTGGTGTGTAGAACAAGATACTAATCATTCCCACCATTTCCTAATTATATCATTCCATTGAAATAAACATTTCTTGATGATCAGAGTGAAAGTTATAGAGTGTTAATTTGTCTTGTATATGTTCCGCTTATGCTGTTTTTACTACTAGACTGTCCCTAATTGTACATCCTGTAAATGTAAATGTTGAATTGTTTCTTGTCATCTCCATCTTTGCAGGCATTTTACAGCTCTGAGGAGGCTCTATGGTAAGCAGTTGATCATTAACCTGCTGGGCATGAAAGAGGGGGAGCACATGCTGAGCAAAGCATTCCAGGTTAGTTATTGCTTTTTCTGAACTACTCTCCTGAATTTATAATTAAATTCAATTTCATTTTATTTATATAGCACTTTTAGCAATGGACATTATCAAATGCAGCTTTACAGAAATCAGTACGTAGAATCAATCATTCAGTCATGTATGTTATATTTGTAGTTGAGGGTTGTTTTTTTCTTTCTGAATTTGTTTTTAGTTTTGAGTCTTATTTGTGTACGTTTTGGATCACACATGTCCATTTGGGTTCATACAGAGCCACCTGAAAGCCTCAGAGCATGCCAACTCTGTGAAGATGGTCAACTTTGACTACCACCAAATGGTGAAGGGAGGGAAGACAGAGAAACTCTCGTCTGTGCTGAAACCACAGATCAACAAGTTCTTGGACGATTGTGGCTTCTTCTGTTACTCTGCTGCGGCTGGAATTGAAAAGTAGGTTTATACGCTGTAGTTTAAAGGGTTTTCATACACCGTTTAATCAGCTGTTAACCAAGAACATCCTGGTTTTTATGTTTACTCTCAGATGCTCTTTTGAATTACAGTTTGACAAAAGTATCGTCAGCTGTGCAAAAAATATATATATATATATATATTTGTCTCTTTTCTCTCTAGATGTCAGACTGGGACTCTTCGAGTCAACTGTCTGGACTGCCTGGACAGGACAAATAGTGTCCAAGCCTTCTTTTCACTTGAGGTTTGTTAATATAGCAATTTACTAACTAATCCACACCACCACTTCTTGCCTTAAATTAAGAATATCCATGGCTCATCTGTGATGTGGAAATGTCAAAGCTGTGAACTCGCTAGTTAGTCGTAATATGGATATAACAGACTTATTTTTTTAAGTTTTACTTTTTTTCCTCTCTTTTGCTTAGATGTTGCGCAAGCAGCTGGAAGCCATGGGTCTTACAGAGAAGCCCCAGCTCGTGGCACGCTTTCAGGAGGTCTTCCGCACCATGTGGTCGGTCAATGGAGACTCGGTTAGCAAGATCTATGCTGGCACAGGTGCTCTAGATGGCAAGGCCAAGGTACACACCTTTCAGAGGAATAGATAAAACTGGGACATTTGTGAGAGCAAAATACTGGGCAGTCTAAAATTTTCTTTCAATTAAGAGACGACTGTCCACTCACAATCACTGTACAGGCATATTGGACACATCAGTGAGTTCTTTACTGAAAGGTCCTGATATAAGCTTCAAACATGTGTCCTCTTTTACACCACTGTGGACCTTTGTCTGTCTCTTAACTCTTGTATGTGTGCTATTGTCCTCTGCTTTCCTCTGGAAACTTATCTACCTGTCTGGTAAGTTTACAAGCCAGCCATGCAGGCCAACATCTTTCTTCTGTCTTTGTGTCAGTATTTTTGCGTATCTAGTGTTGTATATACAAAGACTCTTACCTTACCTTACCTTAATTGTGCATGGACCTTGTTGGTGTGGATGACAGTATGTTTTATGAATGAATGTTGACAGGGATTTTCCTGAGATGGTAACAGTGCTACTAACTGTACTGTAAACTCATAAACAAAATGCAGAATGCATGGTCATTAAAAAAAAAAAAAGTCATAAAATGAAACTGAAACACACATCACACATTGCTCACACATCTGCGCCTCTATGGTGCATTGTTATTAAAGACCAAATTTGAATTTTACTGGCCATGTAATTAGAGTATGGATTTGCACAGTCGTTATGTAACAAAATAAACCATACCATAGTGCAGTAGTGTGCACATGTCTTTGTAATTTATAAATACGGAAAAGAAAACATAGTATTTGACATGATTAAATTTTTTGTCAATATTATTATTATTATTATTATTATTATTATTATTATTATTATTATTGACATTGTGCAGTAGTTTTTTTTTTTCATTTATGAGTTTATTGTGAAGACTGTCCGCATTCAGTTATCAAAAATGCCATCATTATTAGCAATGATCAGTTAATGGCAGTGCAGAGGGCATTTGTTGTTTGATGTAAAACTGCAATTTTCAGTAGCGGGGAGTTGTCTAAACTTTGATCTCTAGCTGTACTGCATTACTTTGTAGCTGAGGTGAGCACCCTTACAACTCCACTATCATTAAAATACTCCTGTAATACACACAATAACTTTTTACAGCTTGTCGTCATTAAATATAACAAATACATAAACTTGAGTGCGATGTTAAAAGCTGGCAGCAGCTGTTTAGGACTGGTCGTGATTAGGAAAGAGAAAAGGAGCAAGACAGAGACAGATAAAACGCTTCTAGTCAGACTGTCTGATTACATTATCACCTCAGTTCCTTTGTCTTAAATCTAAAGTCACATTGAAGTCAGCTGTTCTTGCGTATTTCACTCGTGCACTCTGTTTACTGCTTTAAATTTCCGCCTTCGTAATATTTTACATGGATCTATGTTGTATGTCTTTTTCACATGAGCCAATTGCTTATCAAGGGGTTTTCTGTGTGTTTGTCCTTGTGGTGGTGCGCAGGCTGGAAAGCTGAAAGATGGAGCACGCTCAGTCACCAGGACCATCCAGAACAACTTCTTTGACAGTTCAAAGCAAGAAGCTATCGATATTCTGAGGCTGGGCAGCACTCTAAACAGTGACCTGGCTGATAAAGCTAGAGCTCTCCTCACCACCAGCAGCCTGTATGGTATGTAAACGGCACTTTAACAGTGATGCAGTTGTATCAATTTTTTTTTTTTTTTTTCTTTCTCTCTCCGTTTTTATTTATCAGTAAGGCGTGGTGATGCCGTGTGTATTTTATTTTCTTTCAGCAAGGTTTCCTTGCAACTACCATGTAGTGTAAATGTTAAAACCACACCTGCGAACACTTTGGGAAAAGATTGCTCTGCATTATTTCGACTTATACTGATGCATTCTCAAACCCAATTGGTGTTCATTTTCGGTAACGGTGTGGCTTTGACAGTAGTGCCAGCTGTAATTCAGATCACAGGTTTATATTAAAGTGAACATTCTATTACATTATCATTTCCAGGGTTTTCCTTTGGTTTTCAGAGGGCTTAGGTGCTGTCTGGGTCCCGGGAGCAGGGTGCTGGTTGGGGGCAGGGTTTGAAGGATTAAAGAATTATTTGAAGGACATTTTAATTTATTTAAATATTTCATGTTGTTTTCAACCGTTATCCGTAGCATATTTGTGAAAGAAAGCTGGCAACACTTATTGTACTTATAGTCAAAAGGCAAAGTTAAAAAGTTCATTTCACGAAATAACATGTTTAATGCAAACAAATGCCTTTTTATGTTCATTCGGCTTAAGGTGCTCCGCAAAAACACTTAGGTGCTGCGCCTAAGCCTTTCTATGGTAAGGAAAACCCTGATTTCTGTAGTAACAGCTCATTGACAGGGAATTGTATGGCAGACACTTCACATAATGTAAGGCTAATAATATAATGATTTTGCAAAAAAAATAAAAAATTACCTATAATTATTGATGTGTTACAGCTTTCTATAAGGAGGCATTTATTTAACGTTTGTTTAAGGAGTCTCGGGTGTCATGGGAAAGTCTTTCTTATTATTAATGGATTAATACTGTTTATAACTGCTATAATCTAAGTGATAACAGGAACTAACTTGTCTCCCAGATTTTCCATAATGTTAAACTTAACTAAAAATGTTTAAAAGTACGACATGTTGTTTTTTAATTAATATAAACTTGTAATCATTTGCAAATAACTGTGGTATAAGAGGAATAAAACATTTCAGGACCTGCTGCTATTAAAAAATCATCAGCTGCAGGCTGGTATTATATCATACCTCTATGGCATTGTTTATTTTCCTACTGCAACACGTCATGTCGTGTCCATATTGTAAATGATCTGTAGCTCTAGGTTAAGTTGTTAATAACAATGACATGTTTAGGAAATTAGTGGTTCATGCTGTCTTGCTAATCTTTCTCCTTCAGCTGCCCAGGGTGTGTTTCAGATTAGCACTGAAGTACTGTGCTAATATTGTTATCTGCCTAACTGCTAACTGTGCTGCTTCTCTCTCTCTCTCTCTCTCTCTCTCTCTCTCTCTCTCTCTCTCTCTCTCTCTCTCTCTCTCTCTCTCTCTCTCCTTACTGCTTACATGGTTAGTCTCTGAGCCCATTTTACAATCAGGTACAGTATGCTTTAGCTCAGCCATAACAGTCAATGATTCCTCATTTTATGGGTTTCATCGTTTTTTTGTTTGTTTTGGCGTGCTGGCTTACCTGTTTGCCTTATTTTTATGGCTCTTTTATTTTGAACATCTTTTCAGTTCTGCTGTTTGGCATTGTCTCATGATGCCCGATGCAGGATATGTGCAAAATGTCTGGTGACATGTGAAGAAGCATTATGCTTAATGAAACATAAACAAATGAGGGAAATAAGGAAATTTGGGAACATACAAAAACATTGTTAATTAGGTGACCTTGTCTTGCCCTACCCTATATGGGAAAAATGGCTGAGAGATTTTGGGTTATTTTAGCTAGGAGCCTAAAAGCTGAAGAGGTCCGAGGCCATCTTTATTTTAATAGCTATAGAGTAGCATGGATTCCGTTGAGGACTTTCATTTATTTGACCATTTATTTTACCAGGCCTGAGTGCTGACTACTAGTCATGCAGACAACAGGGTGCTCATGAATTGCATTCACACACACACACACACACACACACACATATATATACAGGTGCATTTCAAAAAATTTGAATATCGTGGAAAAGTTAGTTTTTTTCCGCAATTTAATTCAAAAAGTGAATTTCATACATTCTAGATTCATTACACATGAAGAGAAATATTAGATCCCGAAGAAGCCACACTCACTTTATAGTGGCTGGTCGGCTAGTCAGCTAGCTAGCTCACATTGATTTGTACATGCGTGTTAAAGGTGTAGTGAATGTAATAGTGAACATAAACAGATGAGCGGAGTGACACACACAGTGAAGCATCCCAGTGTGGTTATAGGAAACCTAGGCACTCTTGGACAGCTGCTTGACCAATCAAATTAGTGGACCAGAACTAACTTGTGTGTGTGTGTGTGTGTGTGTGTGTGTGTGTGTGTGTGTGTGTGTGTGTGTGTGTGTGTGTCAGAATTAAACCCTGATTAACTTACAACTCCTCCTAGACCATGACACATATGTGTTACAATAATTCAGAGACATTGATATTCTTCAGACATTTAATAGATAGCAAAACAGTAAGTTAGCAGATTAAAGCAGACTTAAAACCTACATTATAAACGGTTGCATTTCCGTTTACCAGCTAGAGGTTCTGCACATATCCAGAAATATGCAGATCATATAAAAACAATGTGAAACTTTATTCCACTTTGTGCAGCCATTTTAAAGCTTTCTCATATCCTCCACCTTTTTTCCACTTAGAAGTATATGTTTAATAACCATATTTTCCCCATTGATTTCACGTAATTTCTCTGACGGTTGAGATGCAGTGGCTGCCATAAGAGTTTCAGGAGTTTATTTACTGACTTTGCTGATCTTTTTGGCTTTTAGCATCTCCCAGAGTGTTGCTGGGCATGTGTCAGAACCACCACAAATACACACGGCCTAAAAAGATCCGTGTGTGTGTGGGGACATGGAATGTTAACGGAGGAAAGCAGTTCCGTAGCATTGCGTTTCGGAATCAGACCCTCAGCGACTGGCTGCTAGACGCACCAAAAAAAGCAGGCCACCCCGAGTTTCAAGGTGAGCAGCTACTCGAAACATGCTTATTTCTTTATTATTAGCTACTCATTTATGAATTCTTATCATACATGTTAACACCGTGTACTGTGATGAATATCCAGAGTGATTGCTTTATATCTCAGACAGCAGACCCCAGCCTGCAGACATCTTTGCCATTGGTTTTGAGGAAATGGTGGAGCTGAATGCTGGCAACATAGTCAGTGCAAGGTACAAAACCCACAATCCCTTCATTTAAAAAAAAACTGGGCCATGTAAAAATTGTGGTAAGTACCTCAATAGCTTTTACGTTAAGAAGAATTTGTCAAGCTTAATTATTCACAATCACTGCTCCCCCCAGGCTTGTCCTGATTGGCTACTGGCAGCCAAAAGGAGGAGAGAAAAAAAGAAAGAGTGTGCATATTCAAAACGCGTTCGACTTTATCAATGCAGCTCAAATCCAATAATTTAAACAAAACAAATGAAATATTGAGATCTGTTAAAAAAAAATAATAATAATTTACTATTTTGCCTTTTGTCACTTATGCAGTTCATCTTCCTACTCATTCCATCAACATCTTTGGCAAGACACCAATTTAAAGAGATACTCTACCTTATAATAGCCAATTCAGTCAAAATAGTTGTTTTCTTGACCGTACCATGTGCATTTTAATAAAATTGTTGTACTCTGTGTCTGCACTTCTGTGGTTGCTGCACATCAAATACTCCTGGAGTGCAGCGACAACATCAAGTTTACTAAAACAGATCTGAGAAATCACCACAATCTTTATCTTTGTATAAAGGTCTAGTGATCTTTATAAAGTAAGCGTCGAGTATGCTGACATTTTAGGCTGAAATATCACTACATGTGATTCTTTTTCTGTACAGCACCACCAATCAGAAGCTGTGGGCAGCAGAGCTGCAAAAGAGCATCTCACGGGATCATAAGTATGTGCTGCTGGCCTCAGAGCAGCTGGTGGGAGTCTGCCTCTTCATTTTCATTCGGCCCCAGCATGCTGCATTCATCAGGTATACTCACCTGGGCATCGCTTGGATTATCGTTATTTTATTATAGACGGCAACAATCTGGAAGGTCATGTTGCCAGAATTTTCAAATCTATGCCAAAGGCACACTGAACACTGGCTTATTGTGGACTAAAACCTTACTTGATGTTGTTTTTTCCTTTAATTTGTCACCTGCGTGCTGTATATAAACATTATATAGAGATATTTGAAGGGTCGTCAGTCTTTTCTTGGTTCTAGATTCTCTCAGTGGTCACCATCTTAGCATGAGTTGTCGATTGCTGATGGGTGGCACAGAAGAAATAATGCAATTCGGTATTAATAGGAATTCTTCTCCTTCTTGAACAGAGATGTTGCTGTAGATACAGTCAAGACCGGCATGGGTGGCGCCACGGGGAACAAAGGAGGGGTGGCTATCCGCATGCTCTTCCACACCACCAGTATCTGCTTCGTGTGCTCGCATTTCGCCGCCGGCCAGTCACAGGTCAAGGAGCGAAATGACGACTACAATGAGATCACTCGCAGGCTGACATTCCCTATGGTAACTATTGTTTTATTGTGCTAATAGCATAAAGACAAGCAGACAAACCACATTTAGATGAAAAACATTGAACCTTAGATTGTCACAGTTTATCCAAAACATGTATTTACTCTTATTTGTTTGTCTTTGTGCGCAGGGCCGTCTGCTCTACTCCCACGATTATGTGTTCTGGTGTGGGGACTTCAACTATCGCATCAACCTGCCAAATGAGGAGGTAAAAGAGTTGATCAGGCAGCAGAACTGGGATGCTCTCATCGCTGGGGACCAACTTGTGGAACAGAAGAATGCAGGCCAGGTAACAAAGAATGCATGTATTATGGTACATATACACAATAAAGTATACTGTTCATAAACATTTATATATGTACAGTTGTGCTCATAAATTTACATACCCCTTGCAGAATCTGCAAAATGTTAATAATTTAAAACAAAAAATAAGATAGATCATTAAAATTGCATTTTGTTTTTTTATTTAGTACTGCCCTGAATAAGCTATTTCACATAACAGATGTTTACATATAGTCCACAAGACACAATAATAACTGAATGTACACAAATGAACCAGTTCAAAATTTTACTGTGTTTATGTTTTGTGATGGTTGTTCATGAGTCACTTGTTTGTCCTGAATAGTTAAACTGCCCACTGTTCTTCAGAAAAATCCTCCAGATCCTGCACATTCTTTTCTTTTCCAGCATCTTCTGCATATCTGACCCTTTTTCAACAGTGACTATATGATGTTGAGTTCCATCTTTTCACACTTAGGCCAACTGAGGGACTCGTACACAACTATTACAAAAGGTGCAAACATTCACTGATGCTCAAGAAGGCAACACGATACATAAAGAGCTGGGGGGGAGGCGGGGGGTGTAAACTTTTGAACAGGATGATTGGTGTAATTTGTTGTTATTTTGTTTAAAGATCTTATGTAGCTTCTGAAGGGCAGTACTAAATGAAAAAAATAAGATCTTTACATGTTTCCCAGAAGACAAAATAACAATTTACAACGATCATCCTGTTCAAAAGTCCCTCAATTGTCCTAAGTGTGAAAAAATGAATCTCAAAATTATATAGTCACTGCTGGAAATTGGTCATATATATAGAAGATGCTGGAAAACCAAATGATATACAGGACCTGGAGGATTTTTTCTGAAGAACAGTGGGCAGTTTAACTGCTCCGGACAAGCAAGGGACTCATGAACAACTATCACAAAACATACACGCAGTCGTTGATCATCCAGGTAACAACACACAGTATTAAGAACCACGGTTATGTAAATTTTGAACTGCTTCATTCGTGTAAATTTAGTTATTATTGTGTCTTGTGAACTATATGTAAACATCTGTTATGTGAAAGTTTATTCAGGGCAGAACTAAATAAAAAAGCAAAATGCAATTTTAATGATCCCTCTTTTTTTATTATTATTGACATTTTGCAGATTCTGCAAGGGGTATGTAAATTTATGAGCACAACTGTATAAATACATGGGGAGCGAAGGCTACCGATCCCACAGAAGAGCTGCTATAGCACAAGTTGCTGAAAAAGTTAAATTAATGCTGGCTATGACAGAAAGATGTCAGGACACACAGTGCATCGCAGCTTGCTGCGTATGGGGCTACATAGCCGCAGATCGGTCAGAGTGCCCATGCTGAGCCCTGTATTTATTTATTTTTATTCTATACAGAAATATCAGTCTCCGTGTTGCCAACTCAGAGCTCCCTGTGTCAGTATGGGTTTCCTTCAGGTTCTCTGGTTTCCTCCTACCTCCCAAAAACATGCTAGTATGTGGATTGGCTATGCTAAATAAGTGTGTTTGTGTGTATTTCCACCTCACACCCAGCTTTACCAGGATAGACTCTGAAGCTGCCACAACCCTGACCAGCAAAAAGTGGTTGCTGAAGATGAATGAGTGAATGACGAAGCTTATCTTTTAAAACTGTATGAATAAATGATGAATGAATCAACAATCTCTAAGGCCATTTTCTTCTTTATTACAGGTATTCAGGGGCTTTATTGAAGGAAAGTTGGATTTTGCTCCCACGTACAAATATGACCTCTTTTCTGATGACTATGACACGAGTGAGAAATGCCGCACACCTGCATGGACTGACCGTGTGCTCTGGAAGAGGAGAAAGTGGGACTTTCAGAAAACCGGTGGGATGGGATGCTGTTTAAATGTTAGCTTCTTGCCCTTGTAGTTTTCAGTTTGAAGCAGTCTGAACTCATATCTGTGTGTGTGTGTGTGTGTGTGTGTGTGTGTGTGTGTGTGTGTGTGTGTGTGTGTGTGTAGCTGAGGAGTTGGACCTGAATGTAGTAGGAGCTCCAGTAGAAGAGGAAGATCAGTACCCGTGGAGCCCTGGTGAGCTAAAGTACTACAGCAGAGCTGAGCTCAAGACCTCAGACCACAGGTACAGCAAACACCAAACCCCTGGTGTTTATATGTAAAACTATATGAGGCACCAAATGCTTTATGTCAAGGATTGCAAATATTATTTAAAGCATTAACAATGTTTTGGGGGTTTTTGTGTATGTATTGAAAATATGTCCATGTATATTCTTAGTGTATGCTACACTGGTGCTTTTTATTCTATGGATTTATAATGTAATTTAATATGCTGTTTTCATTCATTATTTACTATTTACATAAACGTCTATTAAAAACATTTAGAAACATTCAATCCTTACATGGTTTTGAATGGGAAAAGAATAAATGACAGTAGATACATTTTGCTAAACCTGTTCTCCGATACTGCGTGTCTTTATGTGGAAAATGGTTTCCAAGATTAAGTTTAATCTGTGTCTAGAAAACCATTCCTAAGTGATTTTTAGTAATAGTCTATATTGTGTCCGTCTCTTCCAGGCCGGTGGTGGCCATCATCGATGTGGATATTCTTGAGGTGGATCCAGAAGCGCGGCATCAGGTATACAAAGACGTGATCGCCCTGCAAGGTCCACCTGACGGCACTGTCCTAGTCTCTCTGTGCACTTCAGGGCCTGATGACTACTTCGATGATACTCTGATAGATGAACTGCTGGACAAGTTCGCTATCTTTGGCGAGGTCATTCTGATCAGGTAAAGGTTTTGTTAGGGGGTGATTCTAGCTAATAATATTATGGTACTTGTGATGTGCTTCTGAGCAAGGTGTTTATTGCCAGTTTTTTTTTTTTTTTTTTTTTTTTTTTTTTTTTTTAGAAACTTGTTAATCTAAATAAGTATTTTGACAATTATTATAAAGTGGAATTATTACTTAGTACATGGAGCCTTTTTTAAAGCCTTATTTTCTTTCATGTCTAAAACAGGTTTGTGGAGGAAAAGATGTGGGTGACGTTTTTGGAAGGGTACTCTGCACTGGCTGCGCTTTCGCTGAGTGCCTCCACTGTAAGTAACAGGATTTGAATTGTGTGGTTGAATCTACACTCAGTTGCTATATGTGAAATTGTAATTGCAATGACACTCAACGTTTCCGAGTTGAATACGTTAAAAACCAAACGTGAAACTGGGGGAAGCAGAACCACACAGCACTGCATGATATAGACAGATTATCATACAGTAAGAACCGTCAACTCACTGCAGAACAATTAATATGACAAGTCTACTAATTTGACTACTGTGATATTGTTTGCCTATTGCAGTTTTCATTGAAAATAATTTTCAGATTTTTTTTTTTTTTATATGTACTGATCTTGCAGCATTGTGCAACACTATCCCTGTTTCTATTAAAAGTCAAACTAGGAATTGTCAACCAAGACAGATTTACTTATGTATAACCTTTCTCACTGTTCATTCAGGTGTTGGGGAAAACCATAGACATCCGCCTGAAGAGTCCTGGCTGGACCAAGAGTCTGGAAGAGGAGATGAGTGTGGAGAGGATCTGTGGCAGCATCCCCACCTCCGCCAGCTCCACGCTGCTCGCCGAGGACAACGACATGGGAGACGAGTTTGACATGGAGGGTATGTTGGGTTATGATCATGGCTTTTTATAAAACCATAAAGCCAGAGGCAGTGGGTTCAAGTAATCAGAAATCATCTTTGACACTTATGTGTTTTGAAGGCGATGTGGATGAGGAGTTGGAGAATATTCTTCCCCAGCACCTGCAGCCTGGGGCTGGTATGGATGTGGGTATTTCCCCAGCACCCTCTCCCCGCTCCAGCCCGTGCTCCTCACCAACTCATGGAGAGCCCGCACCACCATGCAGGCCAAACAGAGCTCAACCACGCACAGCCGGACCCCCACAAGGTAGAAAACCTGCGCTATGTAAAGCTGAAATGCTGCTCACATTTTCCCTTTACATTTACTTTGTTTATATTTTGCAAAGAAACATGCAAAACTAAAAGGGTAATGAATTTAAGGGGATTTTTTTAAATTGCATTTAATTATTGTATTTCTACTGACAATTTATTTACTTTCTTCTAAATCTTTCGATCAGTGTATTGATTTTACTTTTTTCACTGTGGCTGAAAGGTGGTCTCAGTCCGATCACATGTAGGAGGGAACAGGCAGGTAAAGAGTGACGCTTTTAGAGGTGCCACAGATATTTTGAATATGTGTGCTGTAGGATTTAAAGCTTCTGGGAAAGCTTTTACTGTGCCTATTTAGTGCTGCATGTTACACCAAAGCTGATGATTATATTAATGATGATGGTGATCCTAATATTGATAGTGGTTATCATTAACTTTTTCTTTTAGTTACTCCTTTGGATTGTCAGGTGCTAGGAGCTTCTGCATCACAAGGACTCGAACCAAAACGCCCCCCTCCCCCACGACCCAACGCTCCCCCTGCCAGACCTGCACCTCCACAGCGCCCCCCACCTCCCTCAGGTAAAGCAGGTTGACCTAAGTCTAAACTTATTCTTTTTATAAATCGAAATATTACATTCTCTAATTCTGTAGCACAACCTTTGGTCTAATGTAAGTAGCTTGTGTTTGGGGAGTGTTACTCCAAAGGAATAATTTACAGTCAGATATGGATTGTTTTCCGTATCGACTTATTATAACTGTGTACATGTGTACCTGTTGGTCTCTGTCATCAGATTCCCTTTTGTATTATTACCATTTTGGAAATATTCAGCGTCTGACTTTTTTAATATATTTTAAAATACATATTCTTGTTTGAAGGCTTTGCAGAGCCTCTAAACCTACTTGATTTGAGTGATAACGAAGGTAATTACA
The DNA here is from genome assembly GCA_023630585.1 of Cranoglanis bouderius. NCBI lineage: Eukaryota > Metazoa > Chordata > Actinopteri > Siluriformes > Cranoglanididae > Cranoglanis > Cranoglanis bouderius. The sequence goes on along the minus strand of CM042550.1, from coordinate 2,454,441 downwards.
AAAAATGTAGTTACCTGTATATAGCTCCTCTCTATTCACTGATTTTTGTGTCTTATTAACACACTAGAAATGAAGAGTTCATGCACTCATGGCTAGAATTAGCCTAGGTTTTATACAACAAATGTTATCTTTTTGTATTTCAAGATCAGTTATATTTGCGCATAGGGGCGTAGCCATCATTTCAGATGTGGGGGGGCGGACAGAATGTCAAGGGTATTATTTTTTTTTCTGACCTTTGTCTAATTGATGGGTTTCATATCTTCTTGCTCTTAATTGGCTTAATGTGCAATTAATGATTCTGTACTTACATGTTTTGTATATTGCACTGTATTATTTAAATATTGCAAATTGTGTTTAGTGTACATTGTATTGCATATACATAGCACACAGTATATAATGTATATACTTGTATATTATGGATGATTTTGTTTCAGTTCTCTCCCTTTTCTATTGAATTATATACAGTAGTGTAAAAATGGCAGGGTTACACTTTTTTTTCCTATACTACTAACCTACTACTAACTTAAACTGCTGCATAATGATTTAAGTTATTATAGCAGCCTGTTATGACTCAGTCATTGTATTTATAAAATGAAAATGTTTTATTCTAGAATATTTATATTAATATTTAGCGTCAACATAGTAAAAGAAACCATTATGTAACATGCAACGCTGTCTGATCCAGACGTATGTAATCCATGCAAATCCGAATTCAACATTAACAATTCACCATCTTATTCTATATAGATAACACATTAGATAACACATCTGTAATAAAAATAAAAGATGTTACAAAAGAGTTTGAAAATAAGTGCAGGTTTGTGCAGGACTGCGGGTAGGCTAATATTACCATCAAATCTAGCTAATTATTCAAATAGGAATAGGAAATAGGCAGTGTTTAAAAAGAAATATGTAGCAAATTATTCATCATTGTGCAACAGGAATAAGCACACCACATGCCAAAAGAACTTACACTGCTCAACTTAGTAGTGATGGGTCATTCGCGAACGAGTCGGCTGTGTGAGTCGGCTCCTTTAAGTGAACGATGAGAGTCGCCTCCCGTCTGAGAGCCGATTTCATTTTTTTGTAAATTAATACAAGACAGAATAATAGGATGATCTTTTCGCCACACTGCTCGGCCACTTATTGAGTGGCCAATTGTCATGGCAACGTCAGGTCACGTAAAGACTTATAGACATGTACAGGTATAGAAATCAAAGATACACAAATTGGCCATGGCCAGTGGAAAAGGGCGGGGGACGAATTTACAGTTTATTAATAGTGCAGGACACGTCCGCCGCGGATTCTATACCCATGTTTGTGCATGACCTCTCAGTTCTGCTGTGAGCGCTTAGATGAGGTGTGATGTAGCAATAGACGACTTCTTCAGACAAAAAAAAACTTTCAGTCAGACATGTACAGTTCTGTGCAAAGGTTTTAAGCACATGCAAAGAAATGCTGTAGAGCAAAGATGCCTTCAAAATAATGAAATTAAATGTTTCTGCATTAAAAAAAAAAAAAATACTGTAATGAGCAGTAAACAGTAGTAAAGGAAACAGAGTCAGTATTTGGTGTGACTAAAAATAAAAATAAAAATATTAGTCTCCGGTACAATTTGTGCAGTTTTATAAGGAAATGAGTTGGTAAGTTTTATTGAGCGTCTTGCAGAACCAGACACAGTTCTTCTGGACACTTTGACTTTCACACTTGCTTCTTATTTTTGCAGCAAAACCCAGCAGACTTCATTGTGTTTTTTGTCTGAAAAGTGTCTCTTATGTAATCTGCTGCTTTCTTTAATGACATACAAACATTTTTCTGTAACATTTAATTTTGTGCTAGAAAACTAATGTTTGGGAATCTAAAATGTTTTTGTACTGACTTGATAATGTAGACGTCATAAAATAAAAAATCTATAACAAAGTTTGTACTAAAAAAACTAGGGTGCCTAAAACTTTTGCACAGTACTGTACTTGGATACTAGGGGTGTAATGCAGTGACATTATCTGTATCGCTATCTATTTATTGTTCCAAAGATCCGTATCTGTATTTAAACCCAAAGTAGTCTAAATGGGAAGCGTTTTTTTTTTCCCCTCAGTTACTAATTAATTAAATATGAACTCTACCACTATTCTCCCATGAACAGTGGAAGACAGAGGGGGAGATCACAACTAGTTTCAAGTAGAGATGTGCATAAGGTTGATTTTTAAATCCTGCTCACGCAGGTATTTTTGTTTGCACCTCCCTGTGATAGTCTAATTAATTTAATTGTTTCTGTTTCCAAAACTATAAACAAACTAATTTAAACCACTGCAACCCTGACCAGGCAATTACTAAGGATGCTGTAATTGCATCGAGCAGCACTCCACTTTCATGTTCTATGTGGTCTTTGTCTAGGAGCTTCATATATGACCACTCGCTTGCACTCACATGAAAATTATACGGTTTGACTTTTTTGCTGTGTCCAGTGCTATCCTCGTCTCAATCTTTAGTCTCAACCAGATACCCTGTGAACCTTTAAAAAAAAAAAAAAAAACTAATAGTGCACCTCCTATTTGTATCTGTTACAAGCACATTATCTGTTTATTCCAAATAATGTATTTCTTATTTAGGGTAATTTCTCAGGAAGAGCCCATATATAGATTTTAAGTATTGTAAATATGTGCAGCTTGTATACACAGTAGTATAAATGTATAATGTATGAATTTGATGGATACACCGAAACTGAGACTAATAGTAAATCACTTACTCCTCCATGCTGCGAAGGACAAAAAAGCCCTGCTTTACCCAGAGCAGATGTTGCTGGTAAGTAAGTACACAGAGATTAAATGTTTAAATTTTACTACATTCAGAGAAAGCATTCAGGTCTCAGTGCCATGATCAATGACTACCCTTCCATGGCACCAGAATGGAGGGAGTTTTGGGGAAGTTAGCCAGTCTTCACCTGGCGGGCACACCTCACTTGCCAGGCTGCTGTCAGTAGCATTTTCCTGGCTTCCTCATACTGGCGCTGTTGGACATTTAAGTTGCGTGGGAAAGGGAGTATGCTCTTGCATGCGAGAATAGTACAGGGATTTGGCTACTCATTTGGCCAGAGAGTTGGGCCTCGCAGCACTGTTTGACCCCATGTTGACCAGGAAGAGGTGAGTCAGGGAGGAAAGGAGGAGGGTGGAGGAGATTTCTGTGGGATGAGAGCACTGCAGCAATTTCTGCATACACTGGCTCAGATGTTTTTTACTTCAAAGACCATATCAGGCTTCCAGCAGGCTCAGAAAGCTATACACATGAAAAATATGGCTTTGTGGGGATGCAGTCAAAATATGAAGGAAGAGGGTTAGATAGCAGAGGGTGCTGAAGCTAAATCCACAGATGGTATTAGCAGTGTAATGAAATTTTTTTGTTTTGTTTTGAGGATGACAGAGGGTGCTTTTAAGTGTAAGAATGATTCCTGCTGTTTTTCAGGACGAGGCCAATCTACTGGAGCCCCAAGCGGTTCAAGGCCGGTGGGTAAACTTTGAAGAAGACTATACAAAATAACTTATTGATGATGCAGAAATTGAGACGTTGAGAAGTTTTAGCCAGACCAGATGTATCCACCTCAAAAAATCAGTCTAAAGTCATTAAAATATATATTATTTCAGAACATCCCTCCTAGGGCAGGTGTTATCAGTGTGCCACCACAATCCAGACCCCCACCTCCTGCCCACCCCGGAGCTCCAAGACCCATAGCTGAGGTTCACCCGGGAGCCCCCCGAACCACTCCAGATAACCACCCTGGAGCCCCGAGACCTGTCCCAGACACACCAAACAAACCAGCAGAACTCCCTCTGGGTACATGAACAATCACAGCACACAAAAAATGCTACTAAACTGCAAAATATTACAGATATGAGCTAAACATGTTGGTATCTTTTTATTCAGCTTAATATTCTGACCACTCTGTTGTTAAACTAGCTGCTTCTAGCTGTAAACGACTTCTAAATTGAAATATCATATCTCATTTAAAGATCTAGAGTTCCTTCATGCCTGTCTGGCCTGTAGTTAGTTATAAATAAAGCTTGTAGATTGGCACTCAAAAAAGAAAGACAATATTTCTCTTTACTTGATTCCAATGTACTTTATATTTTCAGTTTTTGTTAGCTGTTTTTAAACCACCACAATGGATTGATTGGCACAGCTTAATATTTCTGGTGTTTTCAGTCCTCGTTATAGCTCTTAGCTCATTACGTTTTAGGTTCTACAACTAACTGTCCATTTTGCGGTCCAGTTAAAGTTTAAGGGCGATTGGTACTTTCTCTGTTGCTGGCCAAAGAACTTTTTAATTAGGTCTTTTCCTGCTATTGATGCTTTGTATTCCTGTGGTAAGACCCCTCTTTGTCTTTAGCCTACAAGTCTTTGCTTTTACATGTAAGTGAAAATGAAAAAATTCCTTCAGGATGTCCAGTGTAGTGAGACTAACAGGCCTGTGTTCTTTTATGCCCTACAGCACCTCCTCCCTCATTGCCTGGCCCCATGAGGCCTCAGATGGTCTCTCCAATGCAGCCTCAGTCCACCTCCCCCATTCGGCCACCAATTCAGGCCCAGCTGCCTCAACCCATGGTACCCACGCTGCCCCCGCCCATGGTACCTACGCTTCCCCCACCTATGGTGCCAACAATGGCAGCCCCTCTGCAGCTTCAGCCCACTGCTACAAGCACCGGAGCAGCCATGCCACCTCAGCCTGGCCTGGCATCACCCAAACCACCGCCTCGTAGCCGCTCCTCACATGCCCTGCCACCAGAGGCTTCTCCTGCTCCTGCTCCTGAGTCTCAGGTTAGTCTTGTTCTTTATATAATGCAATTCACATGTCTGTCATATGTCAGAATAAAAGACTAGTAGTCACAGGGGTGTAAATCTCTTTACAACATCTAAGCCGTTTTTTAGCGTAAATGGTATGATGCGTGTTTGACTCTCAGCTGTGTGTGTGAGGCAGACAGGGAGGATCCACTGAACTGCAGTTTGTCAAGAATGTACTATATCTATTATTAGAGGAGGTGATTATCAGTATAAATGAAAATTAATATTTTTAATGAAGCACAGACACAATAAAAGGGAATTCCGGCTGTTTTCCGGCTCATCATCACTAGTGGGAGTTTTCAGGTGTTTCCATTTGTGCATCATCAACGGGCTGCTATGAAAGACGTTTCCGCTTTGTGTGCACAGCATTGTACAGAGCTTTTACATTTCTAAATGAAACTGCAACAGTCTTTTAGGTCTTGCTTTTTTTTTTTTTTTGACTCCTCTCTCTCATAGTTCATACATTCATCTTCACTAACCGCATTACCCTGGTTAGGGTTGCAGTGAATCCGGAGCCTATCCTGGGAACACACCCCAGGCGGGAATACACCCTGGAGCGTTCTCCAGTCCATCGCAGGACAACATGCACACAACACATTCACACACTCCTTCACAACTAGCATAGCCAGTCCAGTTTACTGCAAAGTGGGAGGAAACTGAGAATCCTGAGGAAACCCAGATACACAGATACAGGTGTGCATGCAACCAGTCAGAAATCTAGATCACAGAAGAAGGAGGAAAAAGCACACAGCTTTTTCTAAAAAGAAAAGAGCATGGTTTGCTCACATTTTTAAGGGTCACAAATTCACGTTAAATTTAAAAGACATTTAAAAAACTATTTTCTTTTTGTTTTGTTTTTTGGCTTGCTATTATCTAAGCAAGAATGTCACAAGTGAAATCAGCTGGACTGTTTTTTTCCCCCATTAAAAAGAAAAAGGACTGTATTAACAGAGTTTAAGTGAATTATTTATGTGATAACTGCCAGAAAACCGTTTCGGGAACAGCCCTATATGTTACAAAAGAAGCAGCGATGGCTGTGTTTTAGTACATTACATGCTGCCAGAGGTTTATGCATTCTTACATTAAAACACAATAATGTTGTTGGTTAAGTGAACAACATGTCGTCTGTAAATTCACGTTGCTCACGCTACTCTTCGATTATGTCGACAATAAACATGTAGCGTCGTGTCTTTTCTATATAAATTAAACTGATGCATTTTTACATGTTTAATAAAATTAAATTTAAAAAAAAAAAAATTATTCAACACTCTATAATACAGATAGTCATCAGTACTGAGGCTATTTGGGGCATTGGGACATTTTTATCCAAATATTCTGTTGTTTCCCCAGCTTTTCTTATCTCTTACTCTTACTGTTTCTGTGATTCTCTGCTTTCCTGCTTTTGTTGATGGGTATGTGTGTGTGTGTGTGTGTTTATCTTTCTCTCTCTCAAGCAGGAGCAATCCTCAGGTTGAAAGGTATTTAATGCTAGTTCTGGCCTCACAGCATTGCGCATTGTGCTCACAGAACCATAGTCCTCTCTCCCAGTGTATACTCATACATTGTAGTGACCACCATGTTCTAGTTGCTTTTCCCCCTTGTTTCAGTTGGCTGTCGTAAATTCCATTTATAAGTGGTTTATTATTTTTGGTAGTATGTATGTGTTTGGGGGAAAAAAAAACTTAACTTGAACCTCTTCGCAATGTGCAACTACAAAAGTGTTACTAGTATCACCAGTTCTATAGGTGAACAATGAGTTTTAAAAATGGTTCAAGGAAAGTTTTTGTCTTTTGTCACCACCTTTTGTCTGTCAATGGTTTCAGTTGTCATTTTGAGCATCTTCTCAGTGAACCTTATGGATATATTACAGCAACTTAATCCATAATCCATAGTATATGAGGCTCTACTTTTTATTAAACAAAAGGAAAGTCTCACAGACTAATCACATTCATGCGTTTAATGAAGCTGTAACTGTAATATAGGTGTATTGCTTATTATTTATATCAATACTTTAGTCAGGTATGTTCATTTTGAGGTTTTTTGCATTAATTAAGCCTACATTTTCCTTCTGAAAGTCAGTCTTGATTGGTTCTGTTGGTGTGTGTTTTCTCTCCAGATGAATGGAGCAAATGGAATCCAAAAAGAAGCACAATTTAAAATCGGCCCCTTTGACCCGCTCACTTCCGATCAGTTCTCCACCACTTCCTGGTTAAACAACCAATCCCAGTCTAGTAGTTCTTCACTCCACAGCTCCTTCCACTCATCCACCAGTTCACGATCTCTGAATTCCACTCCAGTTCCTCTGTTTCCCCAGTCTAACCCAATGCTGACCCTTGACCCCATGCCAACTTTGCTGGCCCCGCCCCCTCCTTCCCGGAGCCGCTCACAGGAAACCCTCCCAGTCTCCTCAAACCCCTTTTTGTCTGATGTCCAATCTAGACCCAACAGCACCAACCCATTTACTGGCACCATGGCAACATCACAGCGTCGCTCACTCACACCTGACTTCGACGCCAAGCCGGGCCTCCACAAAGCCGCATTCGACCGAAGTCACAGCTCAACTCTGCCTTCCTCCTTCTCCAGACCAGCTCCACCAGCTTTACCTCTACATCCACCCAAAGTCCAGCAGTGGGTGACCTTTGATGACGATTCAGACTTTCAAAGGTCAGGAAAAGCTCCAGCGTCAACTGCAATGACGGACCCTCCACTGCTTCCTTTGTCCGCTAGCACTACATTCCAGCAGCCGCAAAGCAGCTCCTCCACCTCTGGGTTTGACTCTAACAGTAACTGGGCTTCCCTTACCACACCCGTATTGCCAACACTGCCCCCTCCTGTGCCAGGCAGGACTAGCGCTAACACAACCCCAAGAAACCCCCTGATCCCCGAATTCATGGAAAGATAATATATATTGTAATGTTCTACTGACGTTGAGGTGTGTGTGGGAAAACTAGAGAAATTCTTTATTCGTGTGTGGTTTGTATACAAGTGTGCTGTTCAAGTCATGTCTCTCTGAAACGGATAAATCAGTCACTCAACCCAGAGCAGGCCTAGATTAAATATGACCGTTCTGGTGTTTCTATCTGTAAACATATTTATAAATACATGTACACACACAACTCAGTGTGAAATTCTGTGCAATATTTTATTTTTCTTCAGTCAGATGCTTATCAAATATAATTGCTTTTATGCATTTGTTTTGTTTTTTTTTTACCTCTGGTTGTGCAGCATTTAAAGTGATTGCAAGCTGCAAAAAATGTCTCTCTTGAATGCACAGCGTGTTATTTAAAATCTTGGATGGAGAGCGCTATTAGACCTTTTAATATGGCCTCTGGAATTTTAGTCTAACAAAAAATAGCTACAGCACATAGTGACTCTGTAACCCCTTGCTATGATTTCTCTCTCATTATGAATGTATGTTCAGTCTGTTTTATGTTTAATGTCTGTATTTTTCCCCAGAGTGGTGGAGAAGTGTGGCATATCTTTCATTACTGTGTAACACTGATCATTTCTCTAATTACACAGACCCACTTTGTCCTGTATTCTTATATCTCTAGACCAACATGCTCAAGTATATAAGTTGTGGATATATGTATTACGTAGCCTTCAGTGTGGTTTAAAAAATGTACAGTAGTCTTAAAATTTGTGTATATATATTATATATTTGCTTGTAATATGTACCTGCCATACTGGTATTGCACTGAAATGCTCTTATCCTTTAGGTCTTCAAATGTACTTTGAAGCCAGAGTTTTGAGTTTTCAGGTTTGAGAAAGCAGAAAGCATATCTGTTTCCTGGCATGTGTGCTTTTTCCCCCTCCCGTCTGCCCTCAACCGAGTGTGTATTCCCTTTCTTCTGTTTCGCATAATCCAAAGCGTTCAACAGAACCGCTATGCATTTAATGAATGTGCTTATTTTAGTGAGTTCTGGTGTTAGTCTGACCATACCAGAAAGCTATGTGTACTCACGTTTTTCGATTCGCAGTGAGTTGGTACTTCACTTTAATTTCACTGGGAATGTGGTTCTTTCTATTCTTTATGTGAGGAAACAATATGCTGTGTCTTGGTGAGTGCTCTCTGTCTGCATACATGCACTGTGTACGTCTGTGCTGATGGGGTGAGGTTTTTTTTTTTTTGTTACCTAGCAGTTTGACTTTGTGTGCATCCACTCTCCTGGTTCAGAATGAATCAAACAGGGCCTTCAAGCATGTTAAAACACGCACAGTAGGAAAATATATCAGTTACATGTTCCTTTTCTGATTAGCATTTACCTTATTGATACCCAGTGTTGTCAGTTACCTCCACTGTGCAAATCGTGTCATCGCCAGTTCTGAAGTCATATTACTTTCTGTGCATTCCATACTGTATTGCTGTTTTGATCTGGTGATTTGCTCTTGATATTTTCTTGGCCTTTGGGGATTAATAACTTGTGCAGTGTTTTGTTACACCACATTCATTCTTTGTTGAAGTGTTGCTGTTAGTACTGCTCTATTGGCAGTATTCACATTTCAGTCATTCTTGAGTTACACAGCTGCATAATTGAATACTTTTAATTCTTAACTTGCTACATTTAAATCCTCTTAAGAGGGCATTCTGTGGAGGAAAAAAAAAAACTGTGGCAATCTGACAGAGGACAAAGGGTAGGGGAGACCAGCAAGCCACCTCATTTTATAATGGGGTCATATCTTTTGTTTTTTTGACACTTTTGACAGTTTCAGTTTTGTGTGAAAAACTGAGTGTGTGTGAAATGTCATGACATGCCATTTCCTTTCAGTATGATCCTTTATACATGTCGTCTATTGCACATGGGCATATGGTGGAGGGCTTGCTTATTGACAAGACATAAAGTCATGCAGGTACAGCAGGTAGGCTACAGAAACTGTACCTTTAAAGCAGATGTTGTCTGCACACCTTACTCTCTACACACTTTTTTTTTTTTTTTTTTAAAAGGATGTAGCCATTGCAAAACTTGAATATTTCCCTTGAGGCTACTCAAGAAAAAGGAGATGCCCATACTAAATTTAACCCCCTCTAAAATATGACTGAAAGGGAAATTTTTTTGCTTTGTTTTATTTCAGCTGTTGGAAATAATGTAACCACTGGAAAATAATAGCATTACACGTACTGTTCAGTTGTATTCAGCTAATAATCGAATCAAATCAAGTCATGCAAATATTTAACTATTAACTCATTTTGTGATGTTGACGTTTGTAACTTTAGCTCAGTGGTAGAGATCCTTGTGTTGTTAACCGTAACTATAGGTATACACACCAACCATGACTGCAGTTTAGTACTTAGTATTCAACCTGTGATTTAAGTTCATATCAAATTGCACAAATGTATGGAGTAATTGATGTTGTACGTATGCAATAATAAATGTATTAATGTAAATGCATTAGTAGTCTTTGAGATTTTATTCAGTACAAGACGGTATTGTGTGTGACGTCTAGAACAGAGATTCTCAAGGTCTCTAGTTCTATGGTTCTCACAGTGGGTACCAGAGATCCCCAGGGGTTGATTGAAGCATGGCCAATGGGTTATTGTTTTCTAAAAATTAATTAATTAAAAATTACAGTGGTGGAAATCACAACCCACAGTTATTAAACTGGTTATATTTATGATAGATTTTCTTTATAGCTATTACCCTGTTTGACTGGTCACTTGAATTGAGTTTAATCCAAACTTCAAAAATTTAAACGCAAGTAGGCCTTGATCTTAAATCTAATTTTCAAATTTAAAAAAAAATCGTGTTATATAAGTGGGAAATTCAGAAATAAAAACACCATGACTGCAATAAATAAATAAAATATTGTACACAATTCCGTGAAATTGTTTTATCCTTAAAGGCTGACCATGGCTGCAAACAGTATGAGAACGCTTGCTCTAAATAGTCTGTATATACGGTATATGATTTTTTAGAGCGCGTATATACCACAACATACGGCCGTCGACGTTACTATGACGTCGCACTAGCCGGAAGTTGTCTGTGCGTGTGTATGTGGAGACGGTAAGAATTTGTAAGTATTTATAAGTATCGTGCGTGTTTTTTGGGGGTTTTTTTTCTTCTTCAATATAGCAGTATATTTAAATACAAATAAAAAAACTAGATATGTTATATTTATACACATTTTTACATATTCATGAATTGTGACAACACTTAACGATAGCTTTTGTTAGCAATGCTAAACTAGAAAGTTAAAGAACTTTCTAGCAGCGGGACTCCAGTGTTGTAGGTACCATGGCAACGCAGTCAAACAGGCGTCGCGCGCTGTAATGCTAGCTAGTCTTATTTCACTACTTGGCTATTTACAGAGTCCACATCAAAACTGCTGATTTGCAGTCTTTTCCAGACTATCACATTAGTAGTTATGGTCCAGCTTCACGTTAAATGCGGAGATGAGAGCCAGTTTCTGTTCACCACCACCGTGGATATTTCCATTGAGACGCTCATTCAGCAGGTCACTGAGGTCTACAATGGCAGGCTGAAGGTGGACAGGATTTGCTCTGGTAAGTCAACGCTGTTCCATGCAATTATATTTATTATATGTAATTATAAAAATAAATAAATAAAAAAGAATTATATGTACATGTGTATAAAGTTCTCTTACTGTTGACTACTCTAGGCAGAGTGATTTTCAATCCTGGTCCTATCACCATGCCCTGTGTATTTTGTTGTTGTTACTGCTCCAACACACACTGTACAACTGCTTAGCTAGTGAACAGGCCCTTCCTGGGTGACGTTAAAATGTGCAGAGCAGAGGGACTCGGTTACCAGGGATGGGAATCACTGATTTTGAGAATGCTAAAAATCTAGCCTTATAGGGGTTAGATAAACGTAGTGAATCGGTAGTCCATGTGTGTGCCTCTCCAGAGATTCCTGAACTTGCAGATCATGGCATCACACTTCCCCCCAACATGCAAGGCCTGACAGATGACCAGATCATAGATCTGAAGTTAAGGGATGAATGGGAAGACAAGTGCATCCCCAGCGGTGGGGCAGACTTCAAAAAAGATGAAATTGGACGCAGGAACGGACACGGTAAACACCCTGTGCTGCTTCCGACATGTATTTTCTACATTTAAATCCAACAGCTGAAATGAATTTTCTCTTTTCTCTCGCTTCAGCACCCAATGAAAAAATGAAGAATATTTTGAAGAAGACTATGGAAGAAGCCAAAGCGTTGATCTCAAAAGTAAGTTTGGGACTAAACTTAATGCTTTCTTAGCTTGCAAAGGGTATATGCTGGGTCTGTACTATTTTGATTTTATTTTACTTTAAGAAACAAGTGCAGGCAAACGTGTGCGTTACCATGGATATGGTAAACGAGGCTCTGGACCAGTTGCGAGGAGCAGTGATGATCGTTTACCCAATGGGCCTGCCGCCTCATGATCCCATCAGAATGGAGTTGGAAAATCAGGAAGATCTTGCAGGAACACAGGTTGTTCGACAAGTGTTTGAATTTTTTATTTTTTTATTTTTTTATTTATTTTTTTAAATATAAAGTCACCCCAGTGTTTGCTTACCAATCCTGAATTGATCTCATTTCTTTTTGCGCCAGTCTAATTTGGTGTTGCAACATTTTTACATAAAATTTTACAGATCTTTTTACTCCTGCTTGTCATGTGCAAAGTCAATAGTTACAGTGCTGTGAAAAAGTATTTGCCCCATCTTGATTTCTTCTGGTTTGATGTATATCTCGTACTAAATTGTTTCAGAAATTAAAACAAAATCTAAGACGAAACAAGGGCAACCTGAGTAAACAAAATACAGTTTTTAAATTATAGTTCTTTACTGAAGCAAAAACTTTATCCAGTACCAACTGGGCCTGTGTGAAAATGTATTTGGCCCCGTAGTTACTAATTCTCGAAATCTATGAAACTGCATTCATAATGGTGTTCAGCTGGACTAGACACAACCAGGCCTGATTACTGCAAACCCTGTTCAATCAAATCAACACTTAAATAGAACTTTTTCAACAGTATGAAGTTGGTTAAAAGGTCTTACCCAGTAACACACTATGCCAAAGTTGAAAGAAATTCCGGAAATGATTAGGAAGAATGTGACTGAAATACATCAGTCTGGGAAGGGTTACAAAGCTATTTCAAAGGCTCTGGGACTCCAAAGGACCACAGTGAGAGCCATTATCTCCAAATGAATAAACCCAGCACACAAATGGATCTTCTCAAAGGTGTCCAACCTTCCAAAATTCTTCCAAGTGCTCAGCAACTACTCATCCAGCAAGTCACAAAAGAGCCAAGGACAACATCCACTATCCAGACTCCACTATTAGAAAGACACTGGTCAAAAATGGCATCAATGGAAGAGTAGCCAGGTGAAAACCACTGCTAACCCAGAGGAGCATTAAGGCTCATCTGAATTTTGCCAAAACACACCCTGATGATCCTCAAACCTTTTGGGGGAATGTTCTGTGGATTGAGGAGTCAGAAATGGAACTGTTTGGAAGACAGGGGTCCCGTTACATCTGGTGTAAACCAAACACAGAATTTCACAAAAAGAACATCATACCTACAGTCAAGCATGGTGGTGGGAGTGTGATGGTGTGGGGATGCTTTGCTGCTTCAGGGCCTGAGCAACTTGCAATAATTGAGGAAAACATGAATTCTGCTCTCTACCAAAAAATCCTAAAGGAGAATGTCCGGTCTTCAGTCCGTAAATTGAAACTCGAGCACAACTGGATTATGCAGCAAGACAATGAGTAAGTCCTAGTCCTAGAAGTAAGTGAAAGACTGATCTCCAGTTATCGGAAGTGCTTGGTTGCAGTTATTGCTGCTAAAGATGGCACGACCAGATTTTAAGTTTAAGGGGAAAACTTTTTTTTCTTGCTTCAGTAAAATAAATAAATAAATAAAAACTCTATTGTGTGTTTACTCAGGTTGCCCTTGTTTTATGTTGTATTTCTTTGAAGATCTAAAACTATGAGAATGAGAGTATGAGATACACAAAAACAGAAGAAAAAATACTTTTTCACAGCACTGTAACTGTAGTAATGTACTTCCTTCATTCATCTGTGAAACATTACATTAGTAATGTGTGGTTTGTAGCTAGATGCAGTTTAGAGTTTTGACTACAGTGATTGGTGACTGTGCTTATGAACAAAATAATTTGATCATTTGACTTGCTTATATTCGGAATTTCCCTGACCTAATAAAAATAAATGAAAAAATAGATTCTGACATGATGCATGTCCTGTAGGCTTCTCTACAGGTGATCCCAGAGAAAGAAGCTCAGCTGTGGTGGGCAGCAAAGGAGTTGCGTCGAGACAAAAAACTACAAGATTACATTGGAAAAAATGACAAAACAAAGATTGTTGCGAAGATCCAGAAGGTGAGCATTGACCTTTCTGTGTAGGCCAGGTCACTATGTATGTTACCTTCTCCTTTTGGCTAGTGCTTTATTACATGTAGCAATTTCATTTGGTACTGCATAACTGCGTTTACTAAGTGAATGTGTACATTTGACAAAAAGCCTCATCATTAATGTTTATGACTTGCCCTTTACTTCAGAGAGGCCAGGGGGCGCCAGCACGGGAGCCTCTGGTCAGTGAGGAGGAGCACAAGCAGATGATGATGCACTATTACAGGAGGCAGGAGGAACTCAAAGTAAGGCTCTTGTATAATTTATTCTGTTTTCTGTTGTTGTTGGAACAGTGTGTTGGAAAAGGTTTGAAGGTTTTTTAAATCCTTTGTCCAACGCCATAATCCCAATCATATAAAGGTGTCATCTTCTTTCTTATATGAATGAGCACTGTTCTGGGAACTGTTTTTTTTTTTTCCCTTTGCAGAAGCTGGATGAAGCAGATGATGATTCCTACTTGCAGTCAGAGTGGTCAGACAGGCAGGCTTTAAAGAAACAATTTCAAGGACTTACAAATATCAAATGGGGCCCAAGATAAATGGATCTTACTTATTTTATCTCCGAGACCGTTTTGCAAATATTGATGCCTTGTTGGCCTACCTGCAGTGGACAAAATGTAGAATCTTCCATTCTTCCTTTTTTAAATACATTCATGACTTTGTAAACACAGCTTGTGATGACTGTCATTAAATGTAAATTGCCATGTACTGATACTAATTGAACATCTCCGAGTTCCCCAATCAAGAACACAGAGAAAGAAGGATGCAACACCTTTCCTGTCTTTGTCTGTGATCCTTCCACTGACTTCACTGAAAGCTGGTGCTGTTTACAAGCAGGAAGTTGCATCATAGGCCTCAGGGATACAGAGGTCATCCAAGGAGTGTAAGGAAAGGATAACGGCTTCAGTCCCTTTATTGTAACTCCCTTTTATTTGAAAGCAAATGATCATTTGTCTTTAGGTAGAAGTTTTGAAGATGATAACTATTAAAGTATTTTATTTAAAAGTGTGAAATAAAGGATCATTGGTATTAAAGTATGGCTCTTATGGCGACTTAATATTTATTAAAAGTAGTGTCTTTTATTCATTATTAAATAACTCTTGTTTTAATAATAAAGGAATACAATGAATTGTGGAAGATGCACAAGTAATAAATCTGTTTGTTTAATGACCACACAGTGATCAGGCAAGCTAAGGATTCCTTTTTACCTTCTACATTCTGATTTCAACACTTCACATGTATTCATCCTTTTATCCAGCAAAACAGACAGTGTGTATCAGTGCAGAGTGCAGGAAGTGCCATTGAGGTATGCATTCATCCTGATCTCCTGGATGATCATCTCTCGTCGTTCCAGCCTCTCGATCAGTTCAGCTGCCTCGGTCGTGTACATTGCCTCTTCCCAACAATACACTTTCCTGCCTACCTCTGACATCATTGAGCTGTCCACCAATGGCTCTGACTCTTCATCATCACTGTCTTCATCATCATCTTCGTCTTTTGGTTCCACAGTGACTGTCTTCTTGTTTAGATGGCTCAATCCTTCAAGATGTCTGGTGCAAGTTATCCTCATAGAGATGGCCAGCAAGACAAGGATCAGTCCCAGACACACACTCGAGACAAAGAGCAGGCCAGCTTTTTCAGGATGTTCTACAATGTAAAGTGCACTCAATTTTACCAATACTCAGAACTGCTTAATGGTTTCGGATTTAAGTGTCTCCTAAAAGTATAAATGTACAACCCCAATTCCAAAAAAGTTGGGATGCTGTGTAAAATGTAAAATGATTTGCAAATTTCATAAACCCATATGTTATTCACAATAAAATCTAGAAAACATCAAATGTTTAAATTGAGAAATTTTAAGAAAAAATAAGGTAATTTTGAATTTGATGATCGCAACACATCTCGAAAAAGTTGGGACGTGGCAACAAAAAGTAAGGGTTACTAAAAAGAAATGGCTGGAGGTTAATTGGCAACAGGTCAGTAACGATTGGGTATGCAGAGTCTCTCAGAAGTAAAGATGGGCAGAGGTTCACCCATCTGTGAAAAACTATGTCTACAATTTTTGGAACAATTTCAAAATAATGTTCCTCAACATAAAATTGCGACGACTATGAATATCTCATCATCTACAGTACATAATATCAAAAGATTCTGAGAATCTGAATCTCAATATTGCATGCCTGTGATCTTCGGGCCCTCAGGCAGCAGTGCATTAAAAACAGGCATGATTCTGTAATGGAAATCACTGCAAGGGCTCAGAATCACCTCCAAAACTCATTGTCTGTGAACACAGTTCGCCGTCCCATCCACAAATGCTGGTTAAAGCTCTATCATACAAAGAAGAAGCTATATGTGAACATGATCCAGAAACCCCCCGTATTCTCTGGGCCAAAGCTCATTTAAAACAGACTGAGACAAAGTGGAAACCATGGACGCCGCGTCCTCTAAACTAAAGAGGACTAAAGAGGAGAGGGACCATCCGGCTATTTATCAGCGCTCAGTTCAAAAGCCTGCATCTCTGATGGTATGGAGGTGCATTA
Source organism: Cranoglanis bouderius (assembly GCA_023630585.1). NCBI lineage: Eukaryota > Metazoa > Chordata > Actinopteri > Siluriformes > Cranoglanididae > Cranoglanis > Cranoglanis bouderius. Next base: position 2,437,698 of record CM042550.1, on the reverse strand, counting down.
GTGCCTATGGAATCGGCAGCCTGCACATCTGGAAAGGCACCATCAATGCTGAAAGGTATATACACAGGTTTTAGAGCAACATATGCTTCCATCCAGATTCCATCCCATCTTTACTTCTGAGAGACTCTGCCTCTCTAAAACATAAAAAATAAATTATACACAATCATGTTACTGACCTGATGCCAATTAACCTAATTAGTTGCAAAATGTTCCTCCAGTTGTTTCTTTTTTGTAACACTTACTTTTCCAGACTTTTGTTGCCCCTGTCCCAACTTGTTTGAGACGTGTTGAAAATCAAATTAAAATTACTTTATTTTTTCCTTAAAATGGTACATTTCCTCAGTTTAAACATTTGATATGTTTTCTATGTTCTATTGTAATAACATATAGACTTTTTTGGAATTGGGGTTGTAATTGTAATAGTTTTAATCTAGGAAACCCAGACTTGCTCTACCTTTAATGTATCCATATGCCATAAGAGTGTTGCTCACAAGGATGCCTTTTTTACCTGGCAATCTGGACTCTCTGACATCTGGAAGTTTCCCTGTGGATACGAAGCAAAAATCACACAGATACATTTACATGATCACATGAATCGGATCCACAAATGATTTAACTACATGTCCTTACTAGCTTTGGTGGTCTCCTGGGGAATTGTGGTAGTTTGGAAAAAGTTGGGGTCAGCCTCTTTGAGTAAACTCTGTGGAACTGTCAATAGAATGGGGAAAAGGGAAATGTAAAGTGTTATTCATCAACAGATGAACCATATACACCATACATGGTGTATTTTAACTTTTCATACAGTTGTCTTTTTTTTTTTTAATGTAATATGAGCTTACAAAACACTAGATAAGTTACTCTATAACTGTGGGGGGAAAAAACAAAAGCAAGATTATACCACTTTGTTTTTTACATGAAATTAAATATCCACTGTTCAAAGAGCACAGGGTGAACTTTTAACAACTCTCACAGTTCCGTCTGAGGAATCACTGGCAAGGAAATACAGTATTTCCAGAGGCTGATGAGTAATCCTATTCTCCATTTAATGTGCCCAATGCCACTCAGAAACAAAAGCTTGGTATTTTAACCAATCGGCGGAAAGTCCTACAGGAAGCACATGAAGTCTCCTGATGGCATGTGCTTTCTCTGCCTCTATTCCTGAACAACAGGTGTTTTTATTTTTTGTCATTGTGCTTCAGGAAGAAAATGTATAGATAAGGGAGAAAAAAAAAAAAAAAAAAAAAGACAGATGGGGTTCATGCAACTTCACTTTCCCACACTCGCAAACAATGCACATATAGAGGAACTCCAAAACTAAATCAAGGTATGTATATACATATATTTATTTATTTTTTACTATGTATAGGTTATACTCATACCGCATGAGTAGACAACACTGAGGTACTTCTTTGTTTCAGGCGTGCAGGGATTTCTGAATTGTTGATCATTAATTATGATAAGACACCGCTGCTTTCCATAGCACAAGTTTTTTACTGTGTCTAGGGCTCCATGATACAAGCACTCTGTTAAACACAAATCAACATGAACACAGATAAAAATGCATTCAAATGGAACATGAGAGGATAGAAAGTATTATTAACATTTATGTTTTGTTTGGGACATTTTAATACTATCTGTTAGTCAGTTTTGACATGAAGATGAAATCAAAGTTATTCTGCTATCAAGAAGCTCATCAAGCAATTTTTTGTGTCCGATTCCATACATATTGTTCATACTACCAAATTAAGATTAATATAAGTTTAGAATAAGGTTAATATAAAAGTAAAATTATGTGGGTCAATCCTGACATCTAACACGGTTATGTCTAATATCTTTGGTTGAGTGAGCCTGTATGTTAAAAAATAGGAGCAACTTATTAAGCTGTTTGGATTTAGACTGACTAATAAACTCACCAAAGGGAGGTGGTTGCTCTTCCTCTGTAAGACAAGCTGCTTTCTCTCCCAGTTCCCGCCCGTACACAGCCGAATAGATGTTCAGCAACTTCGGGTACTTACAGTGAAGCAGCATTTGATCTCCTTCACATCTTGTTCTGTTTTTATTTTCCGCTGAAAGAAAAAGAGCACAGCTGGATTTATAAGAGAAAAGAATTACTTCACAGGTGAAAAAAAAATACACTCACCAGCCAGTTTACTAAGAAAAGCTGTACACCTGCTCATTAACGCAATTATCCAATCAGTGGCAGATTGGATAAGCAGTGGGAGCGAGGCATCGCCATCATAGACATGTGATCAAGCTTTGCAGTTCAAGGCTGGCCTGGATATCTTGCTGTACACTGATCAGTCATAACATTAAAACCACCTGCTTAATGTTGTGTAGGTCCCCCTTGTGCCACTAAAACAGCTCTGACTCATCGAGGCATGGACTCCACAAGACTTCTGAAGGTGAGGTGTGGTATCTGGCACTAAGACATTAGCAGCAGATCCTGTAAGTCCTGAAAGTTGTGAGGTGGGGCCTCCAAGGATCAGACTTGTTTGTCCAGCACATCCCACAGATGCTCAATCAGACTGAGATCTGTGGTATTTGGAGGCCAAATCAACACCTTGAACTCTTTGTCATGTTCCTCAAACCATTTCTGAACAATATTTGCAGTGTGGCAGGGCACATTATCCTGCTGAAAGAGGCCAGTGCAATTAGACAGTGCCGTTGCCATTAAGGGGTGTACTAGGTCTGAAACAATGTTTACATTTCAAAGTAACCTACAGTTGCAATCAAAATTATTCAACCCCCATTGCAAATAAGGTTTATTGTCAAAATTTACAGACTTTCAGCTGTTTACAATGAACAAATCAAACAAAAGCAACTGAAATAGTTCAGCACAATGAATGCTTCAAGTGGTTTCCTCAAATTCAACTGAAAATGCAACTTATAATGACTTCTCCAGTCTCAAAATTATTCAACCCCTTCATGGCAAGCATCTTTAGTACTTAGTAGAGTACCCTTTTGCTGTTATGACCTGCTGCAAACGAGATGCATAGCCAGACACCGGCTTCTGAGGAATCTTAGCCCATTCCTCATGAGCAATGGCCTCCAGTTCAGTAATATTCTTGGGTTTGCGTGCTGCAACCGCCTTCTTCAAATCCCACCAGAGATTTTCTACGGGGATCAAGTCAGGTGACTGTGATGGCCACTGTAGAATCTTCCAGGACTTCTTCTCCAAACAAGCCCTGGTTTAATTTGAGGTATGCTTGGGATCATTGTCCTGTTGGAAGGTCCAATGACGCCCAAGCTTCAGCTTCCTCACAGATGGCATGACGTTTTCTCCTAGGATTTCCTGATACTTCAATTAATCCATCTTGCCTTCCACACGCTGCAGGTTTCCAGTGCCAGAGGATCACCAAGCCACCACCAGGCTTGACTGTGGGAAGAGTGTTCTTTTCAGCGTATGCTTCATTCTTCTTCCTCCAGACATACCGCTGATCCATTGTGCCAAAAAGTTCCAGTTTTGTTTCCTCGCTCCACAGAACAGAATCCCAAAACTTCTGTGGCTTATTTATGATTTTGAGCATATTGGAGCCGACTTGTACGTCTTGGAGTTCTGGCATTGACACCTTCTGTGTTTAGTACGCACCATACTGTGCTCACTGAAACCTCAGTACCTGTTGCCACCAAGTCTTGCTGCAGGTCTTTTGCAGTCACTCGAGGGTTTTTCACAACCTGCCTTCTCAGAAATCTGGTTACAGCCGTTGATAGCTTCCTTTTTCTGCCACATCCAGGTAGTGTAATCACTGTTACCTTAACTCTGAATTTGCGAACTATGCTTCCAATATATTCAGTGCCTTCGCTATCTTTTTGTATCCTGTTCCTTGTTTGTGAAGGGCGATGATCTCTTCTCTTAACTTTTTGAACCACTCTTTTGACCAAGCCATATTTCTAACATGCAGTCAAACGTGACACTCAACAAACCCCTAGCCAGTTCAGGTATTTCATGTGTCCCGGCTCAAGCACACCTGGTGCATCTAATGAAGCCCTTGATTAGTTGCATCAGGTGTGCTTGAGACAACGCCTGTTTTGCATATTAGTGCTGTTGTGAGGGATTTTATTCAGGGGGTTGAATAATTTTGAGACTGGAGAAGTCATTATAAGTTGCATTTTCAGGTGAATTTGGGGAAACCACTTGAAGCATTCGTTGTGTTGAACTATTTCAATAGCTTTTGTTTGAGTTGTTCATTGCAAACAGCTGAAAGTCTGTAAATTTTGACAATAAACCTGATTTGCAATGGGGGTTGAATAATTTTGATTGAATGCTAGGACCCAAGGTTTCCCAGCAGAACATTGCCCAGAGCATCACACTGCCTCTGCTGGCTTGCCTTCTCCCTTGTGCCATCTCTTCCCCGGGTTAATAATGCACACACATCATGTAAAAGAAAACATGTTTCATCATTCCAGGTCACCTTCTTCCATTGCTCCATGGTCCAGTTCTGATGTGCATGTGCCCATTGTAGGTGCTTTCGGCAGTGTAGAGGGGTCAGCATGGTCACTCTGACCAGTCAGTGGCTACATAGCCCCATACACAGCAAGCTACGATGCATTGTGTGTTCCGACACCTTTCTATCATAGCCATCATTAACGTTTTCAGCAATTTACTACAGTAGCTCTTCTGTGGGATCAGACCAGATGGGCTAGCCTTTGTTCCCCACACGTATCAGTGTGCCTTGGGTGCCCATGACCCCGTCACCAGTTCGGTGAACTGGTTGTCCTTCCTTGGTAATCAGTAACGTAATCCAAGTATCATAATATGAAAGTAATGTAATCTGATTACTTTTGGATTACATCAAGGTCACATATGTAAATAAAGTCCAGAGAAAAGCAATATAAAGTATATAAATTCTTACATTCTTTTGAATGACCATGGAATAAAATAAAAGATCATATGCCACGAGTGTACCTTCTGCCATCATTTACACATTTGAATGGTCATGTAATATGACACAATGTGATAACATGAAATTAAAAATGACCTTATGTGACCATGGGCATTGTTTCGACTCAGGACAGCTGTCATTTGCTGCTATTGTCAAGCAACTGTTTGATGCCGTACACAACGCTTGACGTTCACTGAGAGTAGGCTAATGTTTGAGAGGCAGGAATTTGGCCAATAGTTGCTGCAAGCCTTTTATAATCGACCAACTGGTGTGCGAGAAGGCGGGAATTACAGAGAGGGGTTAAAATATGCGCACACATGATGCAGTATTAGACTATAAGCACATCATAATGAAACTAAAGCCGAATCATTTTCTCAAATTTAGAAATCCCGGCCGGACGCTTTTTTTAAGGTCCGAAAAAGAGGACGTATGGTCAACCTAACAAATCCATTTCAGAGAACAATTTGTGTTCAGTCAATTGATTAATTTTGCATAAAATTTATTTGCGCATGCACCAGGAGGTTGCTCATGTGAGTCACGACTGGCAAGAGAGAACCAGAACTATAATCAAGAAGCTCTATATATTATGTTATGTCAAACGATTAATTAATTTAACGATTAATTTCTTTGGTTTTAAATGAAAAAATGTAATCCTGATAGTATTCCCATTTTTTTTTTTTTTTTTTTTTTAATGTACCTGTAATCTGATTACTTTGCTTTTTGATGTAACTGTAACGGATTACAGTTACCAGTTTTTGTCTCCTGATTACGTAACGTCGTTACATGTATTCCGTTACTCCCCAAGCCTGTTGGTGAGGGTATATAAAAGCACATGGGTTGTACTCACTAGGTTTGCAGCTGTATGACACATGAAGGTGTTTGGTGGTTCCAGGACAGGGGTCACTGCCAAACAGACGGTAATTAACCAAGACTTGACAGTTTCTCCGGCCTTGGCATTCTGATAACATCTTCTGTTTGGGAAAGAAATGTTAAACTGTAGTATTTTAGTGCTCGTTATAGTAACTAGTGTAACTCAGTGTTTAGACAGTCCTCATTTTTGCTCTTTCCAGGCATCCAACATGTGTAAAAGCCTTTTGGTGCCCTATATTAATGGTTCTCACAGTGCGATCCAGGGGCTACTATGGGTCCATGATGCATAGGTTTGGACATGCCGTGAGCTGGAACTGAGCAACAAAAAAAAAAGTTTTTCTTCCAGGCTATACGTATATGTACAAACCTAAATTGGGTTATTGCTCCTCAAACACAATATCAAGCTTTAAAAGATATAATCAGTTTAATACCATGATAAATGAGATGACAGTGGGATGCAGTGATTTTTGTTATTTTTTATTTGCGTAGCATTCATGTAGATAGTGTTTTCTAACATGGTGCTTATTGATATCACATTTTTGTTCATTTTGCCACATAAGAACTCTATATAATACTGTGCAACACTGTTCATACTGCACAGTGGGAGTTAATTGAGCACAATAGCACAAGTTAACTCAGTTGCAGAGATGTTCATTCAGCACTTGCACTGCTGGTACTGAGTATACACAACTTGTTTGGTATTTATTCAGATTCATAACCAGTGGCGTACATTTAACACCACAGAATTAATTCAACGCTGCAGATGTTGATGTGCATGATTGAAAGCTCTCACCTGCAGTGCTGTAGGTGCATTGCAGTATGTGAGAGGTGTGTGAGGCCTGTAGAAGGCAGACTGCACAGAGATGGTGGAGTGGCGTGGGCAAGAAAGCAGCAGAAGCTCACCATCACGGGCATGTGCTGAGTGACTGATGATGATCCTGAATAAATAATCTGGGCAACAGAGACAAGTGAAAAGTGGAGATTGTATGTTATTTTGCACATAGAAAGTTTTATTTAGCACATGAGGCTTTACAGTTGTATTTCACCTCTCTTAACCGGCATTGAATATCACCTGGACACCTTCTTGTACGTATGTGCACACACATGCCAAGATCTTCCAGTTAAGTCATGAGATTAATGTATGACCCAGTGTTTGCTATAAATATCAGACTCCTATCATCTCCACAACTGAGGTGAGTGGAATTTATCATACTTTTGATGTCCATTTAGAACTCCATAGCTGGTGAAGTTGGATTCCTCCATTAGTTTACTATCCTTGTTAGCTATAATTCACTATACTGTGCACAATTAGCTACAAACTGTTCTTGTTGGCACTCAAGAAGTGCAATAGCAGTTATGGCACTTACTTCTCAGTCCCTCGCCGAATGAGGTCTCCCTCAGCACTCTGAATTTTTCACACCATCTACAATCTGGTTACGTGCAAGCCTGTGATTATGTGCCACTAATGTGGTTGAATGATCTCCCTGTGTCACATGAGCCAGAGTGGGTTCACCTCAATCGCTCACCAACGGACTGGCTTGACTAAACACAGCTAAAATGGTCAAGTAGGTTTCCCTCACTATACCGCCATTGCTAGTTAGCTGGACTACTAACACACAGCACTGGGGCTGGAGTAGGGTTGCCAGATTTTAGGCATGACAAAATCCTTAAGGATGGAAACACAAAACAACACACAAGTCATACTACTACATTATAATGAAAGCAATACAACTAAAAAAAAAAAATCTACACTTACTGAAGACACCCATAATTTAATATATCAGTCAGTAAAGGATTTTGTGGAGTTTTTGTTGTTCGTGTGGCCCAAAACTTTTAGCGTTTTTTTTTCCCCCTGGAAAACTACTTGAATTGGCGAATTTTGTTGATTGTTGATCCCACTGAGGATGAAATTATTTGTGGGAAGTGGAAGCTCAGTGGTTAAGATGTTGGACTGCTGATCAGAAGGTTGTAATAATATTCACACGATCAGCTGCTTTTAGCATACACCTGGACCACATGTTAAATGATATATTGTTGCAGTAGCAGTGCACAGAGTCTATTAAATTATTTATTTAGTTAAGCACCTAGAATATTAGGGAGCTAATTAATCATTATGTGGTTATTTTCACCTGAATTGTTTGTTCTTAAGAATCTTCTAGGACGATTTCAGTTCATGTGGGGTCATCAGGTGAACTTTAAGGCATTTAATATTTTCTCCCACTGTGCTATTAAATCATTAATTTAAAAAATAAAAAATAAAAAATCCCGAACTAAACTAACTTTTTAGATCAAAATCTCTATTGGCCAGGTTTGATTACTGTGCATGTGGCGGCTATCAAAATGTATTCTTAGTGATTACACTTTTAAACTGTGGCCTAATAATCATAACTTGGGTAGGTATTGAAATACCTATGCCTGCTTATAAAAGAAAATAATTTCACAAGTTTATGCTTCATGTAATGCTGTTAGAAAGGGTCTAGCCACTTCATCCAACTACACTCACTGTCCACTTTATTAGGAACACATGTACACCTGCACATTCATACAGTTATCTAATCAGCCGATCACGCGGCAGCAGCGCAATGCAAACAATCGTGCAGGTCAAGAGCTTCAGTTAATGTTCACACCAACACATCAGAATGAAGAAAAAGTGTGATCTCTGTGACTTTGATCATGGCATGGATATTGATACCAGAAGGGCTGGTTTGAGTATTTCAGAAACTGCTGATCTCCTGGGAATTTCACACACAACAGTCTCTAGAGTTTACACGGAATGGTGCGAAAAACAAAAAACATTGAGTGAGCGACAGTTCTGTGGGTAGAAACGTCTTGTTGATTAGAGAGGTCAGAGGAAAATGGCCAGACTGGTTCGAGCTGCCAAGAAGGATCATATAATCAATCTTTACAACTGTGGTGAGCAGAAAATCATCTCCATATGCACAAAACATCAAACCTTGAGGAGGTGGATGGGATTCAACAGCAGGAGACCACATCAGGTTCCACTCCTGTCAGCCAAGAACAGGAACCTGTGGCTATCATGGGCACAAACTGGACAGTTGAAGATTAGAAATCAAATCATCCGTGTAAACTCTAGAGACTGTTGTGTGTGAGAATCCAAGGAGATCAGCAGTTTCTGAAATACTCAAACCAACCTTCTGGCACCAACAACAATGCCACGGTTAAAGTAACAGAGATCACACTTTTGCTTCATTCTGGTGTTTGATGTGAACATTAACTGAAGCTCTTGACCTGTATCTGCATGATTTTATGCACTGTGCTGCTGCCAGATGATTGGCTGACTGTTCCTAATAAAGTGGACGGTGAGTGTATACTGTATGCATGATACTGTGGGCCACCCAAATAAATAAATAAATAAACACTACAAACTTTTAATGGCCTGAAATAATTAATTTAAACAAAAATAAAGTGAATTTGCGTCAACTGCTTACTTTAATTAGGCTATTAAATGTCTCACATTACCTACCACGTTTCAAGCACCTCACCTGTAGAGGTTTTTGATAAAGTCATTAGGCTACCCATTTCATCACATCATGACATTAACAATAAGTGTTTCATATTCCATTATTACGTATAAAGATAAACCATGGTGGCCCGAAATGGACATTATAAGAGTTAATTCAACAGCGTAGGGCTTGATCTCCATGCTGAAAGGGTTAACTCACCAGCAGGGATTTTGCTGGGTGGGATTCTTAACCTAACTCATGACTCATCCCCTTTAATCACTTTATCTCGGCTAGTTATTTTTCCTTCATCATACATAACTTGATTATATTATATACAGCTAGCCGTCATGTCACCTTCTTAATCAGTGCGATTGTCATCATTTCAGTGAGAAGTAGCCTGTACTAACTTGAGAAGTCGGAGAGTCCGTGCATTTCCTCACTCCACAGGAGGAGAACACTGTAGAGAATGTGAAAGCTCCAGCCGCCGGTGGCTCTGTGGTAACCGCAGCCGCTCACAGACTCCGCCGAGATCATGTTCATCTTAATCAGTGCTCGGATTTTCTATCAAAGCTCCATTAAAGCCATCCAGGAGGGATTTTTTGCCAAGAATGCCAGTATTAAAAAAAAAAAAAACCCATACGCCTACGCTGAGCTCATGGAGCTTCTGACAGCCTGTGCTGTCTGATAATGCCTTTCACAGCTGTCCGGTATTTCAGCTTCGGTAATTTATGGCTCGCTTCAGACGCGCTGCATTAAGAAATTCAGACAAGCCGTGAGCTCGGAGGCAGGACATCCGCGGATGACAGAAAGACGCGTATTTCAAAGTTACTCGGTCCCAGTGGGAGAAAATAACAAGTGCGCAACAAGTGAAACGTGTCTTGTAACGGTCGTTTCCCAGCAAGTCAGGTGGTTTTCCTGCCTTTTCCGTCAGAGCTGAGGTCTACTGTGAGTTTACATCGACTGTACCGTAACTCCCGTCACGCATTAAACGTTTAAAAGAATAACATAACTCTCGGTTGAGTACTGGAGGGGGGGCGTGGCACTGAGTGCCTCCCATGATTATAGGCTAAAGTGGAGTAGGATCATTTGCATAAAGCAACCTAGTGGCCTAGAAAACCCCGCCCCCAATCCACATATTCTACAAGTCCTCAGTACAAAGACATGAATGAATTCTGTCAGTTGACATTTTGATATTTCCTTTTGCTTCACAGAAAGGACGTACTGATGCCATTTTCCCCATTTTGTCATTCATTTATTCATTTTCAGTTACTGATTTCACAGTGAGTCCTGGGCACGATACAGGAATACACCCTGGATGGGATGGCAAGCATTTAGATCACCAAGTTTAGAGCACTAAGTCCATCTACCTGCACGTTTTTGGGAGGTGGGAGGAAACCTGAGGACTCGGAGGAAAGTCATGTACAGAAACTTCATACACAGACAGTAACCGGAGCTCAAGATTCTTGAAACCAGGGACCCAGGATTTGCTGCCTGCAGCGCCGTCATGCCGCCCTTCCATTTTTCATATGATGTCAATACCAATTTTGATTATCAGTTCATAAGCAATACCGACACCCACCTAGTGCACAGTTAGATCGGAAGGTCTTGAATTCAAATCCCAGCACTGCCAAGCTGCCACTGCTGGGCCCTTGAGCAAGGCCCTTAACCCTCAACTGCTCCCTGTGGATAAGGGCATCTGCCAAATGTCATAAATAAAATAAAGGTAAATGTAAATGTAAATGCACAATGCCAGCATGCATTAAGCAAGTTGTGTCCCGTGTTCATGTGCATCAACTGTGCTGTGTCGGTCAACATAATGCATTAATAGCATAAAATACAATTCTAATGCATTATGTCTATGCATTACAAGTCTAATGCAGTACCTATCCAGCGTTTCAGGCCAATATTGGCACAATAGATACCAATACACTGTGTCTGTTATATAGGCTATGTTATTTAAATTTTTAATGATTTGCCTATTATAAAAAAAAAGTACTTTAGATTAAAATAATGTGGTTTGTCTTTAGAACATATTTACTTTCAGAATGGAAAAATAGCCATAGACCTAATTGGAGAGCAACTCCAACGATCTACAGTCCATTACAAACATTATACACAATAATCCAAACTTTTCACTCAGACAACAGAAGAATCAACAGCAAATTTACCTTTGTTTGAATAAAAACAACTGTTTTAAATAATAGTATTTTCTCTTAAAAATATGGTTCAAAATTATTGACAATTACAAGGAATGCTTTAAAGAGATGCAAAAAAACTGTCATCCTTATACAATAATATTTTGTCATTTTATCACAGTCCTCACAAAGTCTGTTGTTGCCTTTGTCCATGTCCTGTTAGCATGGGATATAAATATGAGGTTGTACACAGGTAAAATCCATTTGTCATCTACAATCATGGGGAAAACCAAAGACCTTTCAACACAGAAGATGCAGATGGATGCCATCCTGCACAAGAAATCTAAAAAAAAAAAAATCAGACTGTACTAGCCATACCATTCAAGAACCAGACTGGCTGATCAGAGGGTTCAACTTTTGCTGACTGGAGTGACCAATCCAGTGGGAGTATGTGCCATGCACGTGGCAATACCATTAGCTCTCTTGAGAATACCCTCCAAGCACCTGCACTCAGCGCTTGGGCAGCCTGTATCTGAGTCTGCTTCATCTGGCAAAGCCACCAGTGAGGCAGTGCAAGCGTCAACAGCAGGCATGTGGCCCAGGTCGACCTGCTCACCATTAGTCATGTTGCCTAGAGCAATGAGCCATGGAGCCTGAGGGCGGTGCTACAGATAATTTGGTGTCTACTTTTTCAGTCTTTGTATTGTGGCACAACTTTTGTGGTTGGATCTGCACAAAACAGTGCAGACACAGTGCACAAACAAAAACCAACACTAACATGTAAACAGCAGAAAACAAGGTTACAGTGGGCTAAAGAGAGGCAATCATGGAGTGTGGATGATTGGATTAAAGTGATATTCAGTGATGAATCACAAATCTGCATTCGCCAAAGAGATGATGCTGGAACATTTGTCTAGTGCCGTTCTAAAGAAACATATCAAGATGACTGCCTGAAGAAAATAATCAAATTTCCCACACATTTATGATATGGGTTGCATGTCAGGTAAAAGACCAGGGGAGACCTCAACAGTCAATGCACAGGTGTATGTTGAAATTTATACATTTTTCTCATTAAATCAATAGAAAATAGATTTGGTGGTGATGAAGTCATTTTTCAGGATGATAATGCATCTTGCCACAGAGCAAAATGTGTTAAAGCTTTTCTTCAGGAACGGCATATCCACTCAGTGACAGGGCCAGCAAACTGTCCGGATCTCAATCCGATTGAAAATTTATGGTGAAAATTTAAACAATTGGTCCATGACAAGGCTCCATCCTGCAAAGCTGATCTGTCAACCGCTATTAGAGAAAGTTGGAACCAGCTTGATGGACATTGACGTTGCGACCTGTAGCGCTGAGCCAAGGCAGGCCTCACTTGGTGTCAATACAGGAACTTATGGAGGGCAACCCCCTCCTACTTGTGAGTGCATGCTAGCAGTGCCCACTAAGTTTGCAAGCACAGCAGTGTGAGTGATGAGGGAGAACCCATCAACCTGCCAGCGGATATCACAGGTCCACAGTCAGGTCTGACCATGTCCATGATGCAAGAAGAATAAATTAAAAGCACACATAACTGAGGGTATTTTATAGCAAAATACTACCTCAGATGGTCAACAAGTGACTTTGTGGTAAGGTCTTAGCATCGCACAAGAAGGTACACAGGTGTTAAAACACTGTGCCTGGAGGTTAGGAGGGGAACTTCAACTCTGGGACTTTTTGGGGGGGATATACAATGAGCATTACATTTGTTTAGACTTACATAGTATCAGGATAAGAGATAATAAATGGTTCCGATTGTTTTAGGTGTTTTCTGACATTTAATGTTATGTTTTGTTAGAATTTTCAATAATATCGCTGGTGTTGGCTAAATGAGCTCCAGAGCAGCAGGTGGCGCTGAACGGATCTGACACTCATCACTGAGGTAAAGGGGAAGAAAAATAAAAATCCGCGCGCGTAGAATCAGTCGTTTCTGACCCGTTTTGTAAACAAATCACATTTGCACTTATACAATGGCGCGGCAAATCGACCACGTTGGCCATAAAGATGACACGTATGTGGTTTCAGAGGGTTTGTCTATCGCTGACAGCAGCAGCAGTAAACTGGAGGATGATGGAGAAGGAGACAGCGACGCGCCTGCCATTTTTCTGTGCGGAAAATGCAGGCTGCCTTTCGGAGACTCGCTCTCATGGGCCGGGAGCGACGACGAGCAGAATCAGATCCTGCTAAAGCGTACTATAATTATCTACTTTTTGCATTCGTTTACTCATATAAACTCTGTACAGATTCACATTAGCCGCTGGAGAGCTTGACTGTGTTTGAAGGTTGTTGAACTAGCTAATTTCACCTGACTTTATTTTGCTGTCCGCATAGTTATTAATGGAGAAGCAACACATTCTCTGAGAGCAGTTATATTCCTACTGACTTTAGAAATTTTGCTAAGGTTTAATGGCACCTACATCCCTGCTAACAAACAGACTGAACTGGGCAAACTGGTAGACCATCCCTGCTGAAAAAACAACAACAATAGAAACCCTCATAGAATTTGTAATGGTCTTAATGGTAATAACGGGAATTGTATTGGTTTTAATGTAAACTGTAATGGTGCCTGTGGGATTCTACTGGTTGTTTGTTGCCTTGTGTTGGTGGCATGTTGTGTCTAGTGGATACCATTAAGGAGCAGTAATGGTAATGGTTAGTTGATGATTTGTAATGGTATTTGTAGTGGAAACCATTAGAATTTCTGTGATTGTTTCTATTGTTTTTTTCCTTCTTTTTTTTTTCAGCAGGGATCTTTGCTAGCCAGTAGAAAGGAATCCGTTTCTCAAATACTAAGGAAAGATAGTAGACAAGTTCTTTGTAAGAAAATAGCACAACAGTAAGGCAATTAGATTAAGTGTATAACATTTATTGATCAATTTATTCATGTAATAAGGAAAATGGAAAACCTACCAGCTGGCAAAAATGGTCTACCCTGTGTTTTGGTATATGATCAGTCCAAGCTGGAGTTTTCAGCACTGGAGTAGCCTACATCTACCACCTACCTTGTATCTCCACTTATGGGTCTAAGAGTTCAACTTAATCTACGTAACATATGGCTTAATGGACCAGGTGGAAATCACTTTTACACTACAGATGTGGTGGACAGAGATTAGGCTAAAATCACCTGACCATTCAAGAAGCTGGAGGTTATTAATTGCAGCTTAAAATCCTGATTTGTTTCCCCATTATATGTGTATTTGGCTTAAGCTGACACTTGTTTTCTATTTTTAGGTGTTAATGACAACATTTTGATTGGCAAAGAACCTTTTGTCTCTGGCACAAGTGAAGAAGTACAATGGTAAGGTGTCTGATTATGTTTTCAGTCTTCCATCTTATTGAACTGTCTGGTGGTAGTAAGTCGAGGCAACAAAGCCGGTATCGAGACTACCTGTGGCATCAAGTTATATTGCTAAATCTGCTACACCTGGTAATTGTAGACGGTAGAACGGTTCAAAATTTTCATTTCCACTGTCATTTTCCTTTTCTTTTAGCCTTGCTGTGCATCTCACTTGTCGTGGTTGCAGCTTCAAACTTGGACATATGTACATGTCCACTCCAAAGTCACTGGACTACAAAAGGTCCATTTTCTGCCTCATGGTTGAAAATATTGAGAGGTAAATGGAAACATTCCAGCTTGGTACAAAAGATCATTTTTGCAGTCGTTTCCATTTGGCTAATGGTAGAATCATATATCCTGAAAAAGGAAAATGCACTACAACACAGGTTTCTGACCCTGAACCTGTCCTGCATGTTTTATTGTTTTCCCCGCTTCACCACACAGAGACACACATACATTTCAACTCAAGAATGGCTGTTAATTAACTGATTAGTTGAATTGGGTGAGCATGGAAAACACTAATATGTGCAGGAGAAGGGGTGCTCCAGGACCAGGGTTCTGTGAGGAATCTGTGCATTACGACAGAGCACTTTTCAGATTTCACAATGTTGCAGCTTGTAGATGCAGAACAGTATGGACTTAAAAGGAAAATACAATGTTGTTTGCAGTGTCTTTTTTCAAAAAAAGTCTCGCATACAGCTGACATTTAGAAAGCAATTAATCTTATTTCTCTTAACCTAGACCAGTGGTCACCCACCCTTTTCCTGGAGATCTCCCTTCCTGCAGGTTTCATCTCCAACCAAAATCTAACACATCTCTTTTAGTTGATCAATAACTTCTTAAGGCATTGATTAGATGGTTAGGTGGGCACGATTATGGTTAAAGCTAAGGTCTTCCTGAAGGTAGATGTCCATGAACAGGGTTGGTGACCTCTGACCTAGACTAAACCTAAACTGTGATTATTTTGTGTAGTTATGTTTTAGGCTCTCCTGACCAGAAGGTGGCAGCAGTGGACAGTGAAGAAAGGCCTGTGACATTGGAGTACATGGACAATGTTGAGCGACAGATGACCAAGGTAAACCTATTGTAAGGTAAAACTGAGGTAAAAGGTAAGGTGAAACTGTTTTAGGCACATGCAAAGAAATGCTGTAGAGCAAAGATGCCTTCAAAATTGTGAAATTCAATGTTTTTACATTTAAAAAAATACCATAAAGAGCAGTAAACAGTAGCAAATGAAACAAAGTCAATATTTGGTGTGACAAAAAATAAAAATAATAGTCTCCGGTACAATTTGTACAGTTTTATAAGGAAATGAGCTGGTAAGTTTTATTGAGCATCTTGCAGAACCAGACACAGTTCTTCTGGAGACTTTGACTTTCACACTTGCTTCTTATATTTGCAGCAAAACCCAGCAGCCTTCATTGTGTTTTTAGTCTGAAAAGTGTCTCTTACGTAATATGCTGCTTTCTTTAATGACGTACAAACATTTTTCTGTAACATTTAATTTTGTACTAGAAAACTAATGTTTGGGAATCTAAAATGTTTTTTTGTACTGACGTGATAATCTAGATGTCATAAATTAAAAAAATCTATAACAAAGTTTGTATTTAAAAAAAATAAATAAAAAATTAGGGTGCCTAAAACTTTTGCACAGTACTGTGTGTGTGTACAGTGGGTATAGAAAAGAATCACCCTCCTTTAAAATAATCACATTTTGTTGCTTTTCAGCCTGAAATGAAGACGGACACAGTTTTTGTTTTATCCAGCTGTATTTACTCAGTGCAACTTATAACATCCAAGTGAAAGATATAGCACCAACATGTCAGAAAAAACAAAAAAAAAACAGAATCACTGAGTTGGAAAAAGGATCACCCCCTCCTAAAAATGACTTGTAAACTCAATCAGGTGTAGCTAATCACCTTCTCAGTGGCACACAAAGCCATTTGACTTTCAACTGTGATCAGCTGTGGTCATTTTGATTAGCTCAGCATGAAAAGAGCTTCCCTGGAGCATTTTGTAGTGCAACTGAAGCAAACAATCAACTATGGGTGGCAAGGCACTGTCAAAAGATCTCTGGGATAAAGTTGTGGACAGGCACAAGTCAGGAGATGGATACAAAAAAATATCAAAGGCTTTATCAATGCCTAGAAGCACAGTGAAGTCTATCATTAAGAAGTGGAAGGTATTTGGTACAACACAGACCCTCCCTGGATCAGGACGTCGCTCCAAACTGGATGAAAGAGCCAGGAGGAAACTGGTCAGAGAGGCTACCAAGAGGCCTACAGCAACTCTGAAGCAGTTGCAGGAATTTATGACAAAGAGTGGTCATTGTGTGCATGTGACAACAATATCACAAATTCTCCACAAATGTGGCTTGTGTGGGAGGGTTGCAAGAAAAAAGCCACCCATGACTGAGCTTTGCCAAAATGCACCTTGAAGATTCTGAGGCCACATGGAAAAAGGTGTTATGGTCAAATGAATTATCCAGTACAGCTTACCATCCAAATAACACCATTCCTACAGTAAAGCATGGCGGTGGTAATATCCTGTTATGGGGTGTTTCTCTGCAGCAGGGACTGGAGCGCTTGTCAGGATAGAAGGAAAATGGATGGGGCAAAATACCATCAAATTGAGGAAAAACTGCTGCCCTCTGCCAGAAAGTTATCAATGGGAAGAAAGTTTACCTTCCAACATGACAATGACCCAAAGCACACAGCAAAACTGACCACATAGTGGTTGCAGGAGAAAAAGGTGAATGTCATTGCATGGCCTAGTCAGAGCCCAGACTTAAACCCCATTGAAAATCTGTGGAATGACTTGAAGACTGCAGACCACAAACGATCACCATCAAATTTAACTGAACTTGAGCAGTTCTGCAAAAAGAGTGGGCAAATATTGCAAAGTCTAGATGTGCAAAGTTAGTAGAGACATATCCCAACAGACTAAAGGCTGTAATTAAAAAAATAAGGAAAATTAAAGCAAGGGGGTGATCCTTTTTCCAACTCAGTGATTCTGTTTGTTTGTTTGTTTGTTTGTTTTTTTTTGTTTATTTATTTATTTATTTTCCTGACATGTTTGTGTTATATCTTTCACTTGGATGTTATAAGTTGCACTGAGTAAATACAGCTGGATAAAACAAAAACTGTCCATCTTCATTTCAGGCTGAAAAGCAACAAAATGTGATTATTTTAAAAGGGGGTGATTCTTTTCTGTACCCACTGTATGTATGTGTGTGTGTGTGTGTATGTATGTGTGTGTGTGTGTGTGTGTGTGTGTATGTATGTATGTATGTAATCAATAAAAAAAAAATCAGATCTTCAGATGTAAACAACAAATTATAGAAATGATTCCCTCAAACATCACGGCTCTGTTTTACTTGTTAAGTTCTGGTTCTGAAATGAAAGCTGTGGCAGAAGTAATTCTTTTTCATTTCTCCTTACTGAATAAAGTGTATCACTACTGTTCTTGTCATGTCTTGTCTTGTGAATTTTCTCTTCTATCATTTTGTCTGTGTACTTGTGTGGAAAGGTTTAGGCCATTTTGAAAACAAATTTGCTAAATGAGAGACCAATAGTAATGAAACACACCAGAGCAGTCACTGAGCCATGACTGTAGTAGAGTTTGAAAGAAAATTTTTCATTTCCAAGTTTTTGTTGCAGATATGGGTCGAAGATGTAAATAACATTATGCGGTAGAGAGAGGGAGAGAGAAGTAAGCATAAGTCAGTTTCATTTTATTTTAAAAGAATCTTTTTACTGTGTTACTGATCTGCTTAAAAATAATTTCAGCATTTACAGCACACACACTGTAAATATCTGAGTGCAAATGTGCTGTTTTTCTGTTGTTGGGCTCGGACAGCAGATGGCGCTCTTTCTGGCCTGAGAAAAGTTCTTTGTTAGAGGCCAAACAAAGAGCCGTTAGGACCTGTTCAAGAATTTCATCCTCAAGGAAGCAGGCACAGTGATGGCACCTGATCACAAATACCACGTTGATTCATATTACCATTTAATAGACTTTTCTCCTTTGAATTCACAATATTATAATTCTGCAATGTAGCATGTCTGCCTTAATGGCAAATTCTAAATTAATTGTGAATTTACTCTCAGGAACAATGAATGCAAAAATGCCATTAGCTATTTACTTTGCGTGTGTGTTTTTAATTGGTTTAGTAAAATCTTTTGTTAATTATGAACAGCTTCAATTTTATGCTTTTTATTCCCTCATTAACCTAAAATGTAGAGTGGGGAACAGCAAAGCATTAGACTGTTATTCACTGTTCTGATCTATTTCTTTTGTTTTGCAGATAAAATCTCTAGCAGTGACAATAGGAAAGCGGCTCTTGGAGATTGAGGTTGACCTCCAGTGCAAGTCTGGGACGACTTAACGAGAGCTGCACTTCGCCTAGAGTTGTTCTTCAGGTGTTTGTTTTCTGTTCCTGCCACAAGGCTTTGCTACAGTGTACCATGTTATTTCTGCTCAGAAAATCTGTTGTTTGCTGAAAATCTTGAAAGTCACATGATATCACTGTCAAACCAATAACACACACCGAATTGTTAATATGTTGTTTGCTGTTGTTGTTGATCTCTTTCTATGCTTTCTGTTATTTACATGAGGATGTTTCACATAAGCTCATATTTTGTAATCCTGTGTATTAAGTAAAAAAAAAAATTATTGTTACTGAATTATTTTTGTTTATTCACTTCCTTCTGTTCGCCAGATTTTCAGGATTAAAACAGAAGACCCCACCCCACCCCACCCCAACTTCTCCTCCCTCCCATCACAGTTTTCATAATTCCACTAATCTTTAATCAAAGGTGTGGCAAAGTCTTTTGTTTACAGTTCCTGTCTAATGTGCCTAGCAACACTTTATGCCAGAAAGGCAGACAGATCCTCTCGAACCCTCCCAATCTCGAGAGCTGGAGCAGCATAACAACAGCGGCACGGATATTGAAATCAATCTGCACAGACCAACCAGTGGCCTGTATCCAAGGCCTGGCTGCCATGGAAACAGGCTACTATGCTGCATGCCTGTTACCACGGTGCTGACCGTTTCCTGGATTCAGAGCCAGCCAGCCAGCTCGCTCGTTCGCCTGTCTGTCATCCAGAGGGGTGGAGTCATTGCTTCTCTAATCCCCAAGGATGTTTTTCTTTCTCCTCTTCAACTGTTCCCTCTTCTCTCTTCCCCCTCCCTTCCTCAGTCTCGGTCTCTCTCCCTTTCCAAAATAGGAAAAAAAGACCTGCCAGATTAGGAAAGGTAAAAAAGAGAAAATAATCAGGCAGATATCTTGGATGGCAGTATAATCTTATGTTCCCTATTTCCCATCAGGCATCGTTCCTCCAGCAGATACAATATGTGTTTTTTGAGACCACTGTCCAGATGTTGGGGTGCAGCCTTTTGTTCTGGGATTTTTCTTCCAGTCTCATTATTCTGCCCAGCACGCCACACGGTCATTTTGATTAATGTGCTTGGCCCTACGTCTGGGCGCTGCGTCCCGCTGAAGGTGAACTGCTGATGCTTGCCGCTTTTTAGTGCGATCGATGCAGACTGATCACCTCCCCGCTCACATACGTCCTCTTGCTCCTTCACCTCAAGAACCAAATGCACTCAGGCATGGACATGTTGCATGGCGATAAATAATGTAGACAGGCTGGTGGAGGAAGGTTACCTCTCTTCTGAAGCAATCAGAGAGTAACTGTAGCTGTTGCACATAGGAATAGGACCTGTAACTGAAACAAGCTGTCCAATCCGTTGCCACTGAAATCTTAATCAAAGGTGGCATTCATTTCCCCCCGAAATAATATAATTGAATAATGGTAGGGTTGCAGCACTGATCTGATTTATTTTCTCATTTTTAATATATTAGCACACCTGACCTTTTTAAAAAATCACTTTAAATGCTTTTTAAATATATTACTGTTAGCCATTGTTTTCCTTCAGCTAATTATGTTCTGGAAATAATGAATCTAACAAAGCTACCTGACTTTAAAAATTGTCAGCGAGCATCACACGCATCTCATAACATGCATTCAAATAATATTAGTGGATCACATTCCAGATCAAATCCAGTCTAATACCAATCAAGCCTTTTAGGTCGATGTTGGTCAGATACCGATACTTTGATAACTGAGATTAGTGTGTGAATATACACTACATGGTCAGGTGTCCACAAACTTTTGGCCATCAACCCCTTTTGCTGTTATAATAACCACCACTCCTCTGAGAAGGCTTTCCACTAGATTTTGGAGTGTGGCTGTGGGGATTTGTGCTCATTCAGCCATAATGAAGTGAAGTCAGGCACTGATATCAGGTGAGGAGGCCTGTGGGTGCAGTCAGCGTTCCAGTTCATCCCAAAGGTGTTCAGGGGGGGGTTGAGGTCAGGGCTCTGTGCAGGCCACCTGAGCTCTTTCACTCCAAACTTGGCATGTCTTCATGGAGCTAGCTTTGTGCACAGGGGCATTGTCATGCTGGAAAATGCTTAGTTCCAGTCAAGGGAAACTGTAATGCTACAGCATAAAAAAACCAGTAAAGCTTTCTGCTTTGTGGTAACAGTTTGGTTAAGGCCCACATATGGCTGTGATGGTCAGGTGTCCTTAAACTTTTGCCCATATAATGTATCTCAAAATATTGTGTCATCTGCTGTAGAAGCTCATTTCACAATCGGATCCTTTGTCCTGTTTTCCGACAAAGAAACTGTTACTTCTTTCAACTGGAAAAGCCCTTCATGAACAGGATTAATGGCAATCGATTTTTAAGCCTGAAGATTGAGTAGGAAGAGTGGTCACTACACAGTGAGAGGCCAATGGCCTGATGTTGACTAATGAAGCCTGTAGCCATGCCGACAGCCTGGAAAAGCTTACAAATGTTTTAACAACTAGGCTGCTGAGTTTAAGCCAGGAAAGTCACAAAACCATCATCTTGCCAGTGCTCGGTGGTGTTTACGCCCCCATTCTGCTGCGCATTAGTCAACTTTTTTTTTTTTTTTTTTTTCAAGATTCGTGATGTGTGTGTTTAGGGAGGCATCCAGTTTTAATGGTTCGGTGTGTACAGAGACGGATTAGATTAACTGTGTTACTGCCATAGTAGTTTGTGAAATATCAGTTTTTTTTCTTTCTCTTTCTCAGTCCTACTCCAACCCACTTCACCCGGTTATTTGTTTGCAATACTTTCAAATGAACGTAATGGGCCAATTTTAAAACTAAAAAAATATAAAATGTTAATAATAGCAATTTGGTTGTACACAATAAACAGACTGGGTGATTTCACTTTTTGCAACATTTATTATAATAGCTGACTATAACAAACCAAGAGCAGCCAAAATTAATCAAATTTGTCTGCCTTCTGACATTAGATAGGGAGGACACATGATTACAAATGGGATAATTTAATAACTTTGCTTTGTGCTGAGTTCATCCACAGGTGCATTTTAACCCAAATGTGTGTAATAAAAGCATTACAAAAACAATAAAAAGCATATTTTGCTCACAGCAGTGTGAATAGACTGATCACTCAGATTCAGAGTGTCTTGACGAGCAGTAATGAAACACCTGTATATGTATTAAGGTCAATGAAACTTTTTAATGCTCAAATAATTTGCCCTATGTTGTGAAGGATGATTCCACAATTGGGTTGCCACTGATATTAATGTTACAAATATGTAAAAGGTAAAAGACATTTCAAGCATGGATAAAGTGTCCTTCATAACAACCGATGTGCATGTTCCAGATAAATAACTTAAAAAGAACTTCTCTGCAGCACTTAGGAAACAGCATTTTTGTATTCTTAGTAATTTTTTGCATTAATGTGTGAATCCATTTTAAGATCCAAACATCTCATGTCTGAAATCCTTTTCTATGAGTCACCCATTATACAGTATATGTACATTTTAATCCCAATACATTCACTCAAACACATCCCCCCCCCCCCCTTATGAAATATTTGGAATAGTCCACAAATCACATGTTCAACAGGAAGTTGCATCATCCAAATTTCCTGAAGATCATGGGAAGAAGAAAGTTCTCATTATTTTGAGGTCAACCATGTTAGCCAAATTATAGTTTAAAAGTAAATTATCTTAAAATATGACGTATTCATTTGAATACTAAATGTTGTAATTCTATGCTAAAAAAAACATTTGGTGCCTAAGATGGGTTCACACATTTTTTAATGTTTAAATGTCTGTTTTCTTACAGTTAATGTTGGGGAAAATGCGAAGAAAAAGTTTAATTTTTAAAAGTTAAGTTATACAAGTTCTAATTGGCACCCTAATTGTGGAATAACCCGTAAACCTCTGGGATCTTTGTCCACGAACCCACAGCTTGGCCACTCTGATTTATCCAGGACTGAGTGTGTGAACACCCATATCATTTATCGGGGTGTAGAAAGTGTCCACATACTGTGAGTGCATGTGCTGGGCATTTGTGGGGCCATTGCACAGCTGACTGGATTAAATGAGGCCTGTGGGGTTGTTCAGCTGTCACTTATTTCACAGGTGCCCCATGGGAAAAGTGGATAGCACAAAAATGCCCCGCTTCATGTTACAGGCATATGGATAAAAACATTTTCTTAGTATGTGAGGTAGTAAAACATGCTATAATAAAGTCATATTTATTGTGTAAGATGTGTCATAAAAGAAGTGTGGGTTTAGTGCAAAAGGAAAACAGAGCACAAATACTCGGTTTTTAAAATATAAATATTAATTTTTTTTTTTTTTTTTTTTTTACAGAATAAAAATCTCTTCTCACTTCAGCACAAGTTGTTATAAAGTTTACAAAAAGATCCTCAGAATTCAAAAGACTTCAGACCTCAGGTTCATTGCTCACTGTAACAAAACCACGTCCCACAGCCTACAAATCATTGGAACAATGTCCTTTCGCATGCAAAGAGGAATTTCATGTTAGAAAAAGTTCATAAACAAACAGTTCATAGCCTTCTGTTCAAGTAAACACTTTGAAAGCTTTTTACCTCAACTACAGTAATGTGCAATGAGTGAAGGTATCAATGTACTCACAACATGAAAGACACATTGAGTTCATATTTACAAGTGGTTCTCGCATCACAGGGTCAGAACTGTTCAATGAACAGAATTAAAGCATGTAGATGATTAACACTGGGTACAAAATAATTGCACGGTCTACTACGTCACTCAGCATGATGGGTTACAACATGATGAACCCCGACTCCCTCCCCAAAAATGCATGTTTATTTAGAGTGATAACACACAGACTACACAATGAACAATACTTCTGATTGGCCTTATTTTGACCAGAGGGCATTAACACACAGTATTTAAGGCTATACAAAGTTCAACAATCTCTTTCAAGGTAAGCAAAAAGCTAGTGGTGACAGTAATTCACAGCAAGACTAAGGGGAGGTTTTCTTTTCTGTGAAGTTGACCTGAGTGTCTGTAACTTGTGAGGTGGAAATGCAGCAACAGCTTCACTCATGCCACTAAAGTAAACTCATCTCAGGATTATTTGCTTCACAGGTGCTCTGAGGTACATAGTGAACTGGCAGTGATGCAGCATCTTCTATTGAAAAAATATGTGGTTTAATGAAAGTCTTTATATGATCCTCAAATGGTGTTTGCAGTAAAATGAAAATATTACAATTAGTATACTAGTTTGTGACCAGTGTGCCACATTAGAGGTAATTAATAACACAGTGCGCGGATTTAGGGTGTGCCCAGGCATCTACAGGCTTCTATCTGTGCATATCAAGGACAGCTCATTCCCCAGAGGATTCAAGTTCGATTACCCCATCACATTGGAAGCCCCGGTGCTTCGAACGGAATAAAAATAAGTGGTAGTTAATATCAGTTTACTGCATACCGTTTCTGTTTTAAAAGTGTGTTTACTTCAGAATATGACTGTAATTAAGATCTAGTGGTGAAACAGCAAACACTGCATTTAGTCTCTCTTTTTTTTGTAAAAAAAACAAAAACAAAACAAAACTTAAGATAGTTCAAATGTGCCTTCGTCATCAGCACAGAGTCTTGAGCGCCCCAGAGGCACACAGTAGAGTCTGCATGTGGTATGGAGTCGGAGACTCCACCTCTACGGCTGGCTCAGGCCTGAACAGAGGTGCCGGAAAGGCAAAGGGTTGAACCTTCTTCTTCAAAATCTGTCCAATGCCCATGGAGGGGAACTTAGCACGGTGCTGTGGGCTGCTGGGCTCCTCATTGCTGCTGCCACTGCTGCCTCCACTACTGCCTCCACTACTGCTGGCACCACTGCTGTGCCCATGGCTACGCCCACTGCTGCCCGCATTGCTGCTTGACTCGGGTTTGCTGTGCCACTCTGTGCTGGGGGGACTATTCTTGGGCTGGGGTTTTACAATGACCACTGGGACATTGGGGATGGTGGCCTTTTTGAGGTAGGAGCTGTCTGGCTGGTGGAAAGCAGAAACATGTCGTGGTGGTGAGAGAGCTCCATTGGTGAGCTTGTACCAGGGTGATGGCGGATCATCTTTGCTAGGCTCTTTGCTCGCTGATGCCCAGGAATGTGCACCCAGAGATGAGGGAGGCCGCGCAGGCACATCCACAGCCCTCGGGCCGTCTTTCTTGGGGGGCTGGGCATCAAGGTGCCGTCCTCCTTGAGATGTCTGTGGAAACAGCGGGTGGATTTCCAGGTATTCTAAGGAGGAGGAGGCAATGCAGCCACCCTGCCGTGAGTAAGCGTCCTTCAGACCCGTCATCGCTTTAAGAAGCCCTGAGAAAGAGAGAGACACTCTTAAAACTGACTAAGCCCATAACGATGAGTAATACATTTTATCCCAGGACAGAGTTATCCAAAATAAAATGACAGCTGGAATCCAATTTCTTTGGAGTAATTTTTTTTACTTTGATGTTTTTCCTTAATGCTACTCACATTAATATTACTGCTCACACCATATGTTGTGTCTTGGGTGCTGTGGACTAACAGCATGAGGCAGTTTTTAAGCTATTAAGTAGCTGTTGCCACCAGTCTCAGGCACTCACCTGTTTTCTGTTTCTTTTCTTTGGTGGGGCCTTTGCTCACAGCCAAATAGACTGGTGTCTGCTTTGGTGGAATGGTGATCTTCTCAATGTGTTTCCTCCACTGTGTCTGGAATAGTTCACTCTTTTTCTCCTTTTCCATAGTGTACTGCTTTTCCTGTGGAGAAATAAATGTGGGCTTAGTTACATTCCATTCAGCAGATGGGCCATCTGATCCCCTTGCCCATCTACTGTATAATGTATATTTGGATATAGAGTACAAAGTGAATCTAGATTAACCCCTTCAATCTGATTAGATGTGATCCTACATTGTTCCTGATAATGAACAGAAAGTACTGAATAATATTCTTGTGTTAAGCAAAACAGTAAATTAATGATAAAGATATCTAAACAGCTGATCATTGTGCCACTGAGCATCAGACTCACCCGGTACTCTTTGGAAAGTCTTTTCATTTTCTTGTTAAGGAGGAAGTAGACAGCAAGAGTGTGGCAGGCTCGGTTAGTAAGCACAGCACTAAGGACTGCACTGTGCTTGTAGCCCATTCGTTCAGTCATATGCAGAAGAACTGTGTGGTTGATTTCCTCAATATGGATCCTGTGCAAGGCAGCAACATTAGATTATACATAAGAAAACACAGATTGGTCAACTCAGTTGTGTCTGGTATAAAATAATAAAAAAGGTAGGGTTTTTTTTTCTTATTTTACCTGTTTAAGTAAGGGATTCCAGTGTGTGGGTTGCCCAGCTGTAGCCATGAATCACCCATAACTTGGTGGATGTTAGGTCTTTTGGCCGGGTCTGGTTCCAAAAGGCTCTTCAGTAAACTAACTGCAGCTGTAAGCAAAAACAATAAACTGTCTGTCTGAGTTTATTAAATTACATTTGGTTCAATGAGTCTTGACTGTCATATTCTCTACTTCATTAAACCATAGACACTGAAATCAGCAAATCTATAGCTGACCTTCAATGAACCCCTCAGCAGGCCTTTAGAGGGAACACCTAAAGAGAACAGTGTGTTCCAGTCTCTTTTAGTCCAATGCATTACAGAAACACAACACCTCTATCAAAATTGGATAAAACCATGCTGTCCCAACTCTGTGTGGTAAGATCCAATTAACCCAGTACCTTCCACATAGTGCATTACATAAGAAGATTGATGAGAAGACACATATGTGTCAATGATAATATCTTTGTTACATAAAGAGGATTATCTTATTTCAGTACTACATTATAGTACATAACCTAATCCTTTAACATGGAAGTGACAAAGAAAAATGGTGGCTCTGTTATGTTGTGGGGAGCACTTTGCTGGCATGGTTTGGGTTTACTTGTCCCCTTAGAGGGGACTAAAAGTTACTGCAAATCAATTGAAGCTTATTGTGATCGACCACCTATCATTCATCATTTATCCTATGATGAAACATTTCTATTCCAAGGGAAGTGCTTGAGTGCTCAATAAATGGTTTCATGAGTACAAAAATGATGTAAATTATACACTGGGGCACTTCAAACAAACAACTCTCAACCAAAATCGAACACCTATAGGAAATTTTGGACCAGTGTTAGTGCTCTCCACCACCATCAGAAAGACAAACAACTGAGGGCATATCTTTTGAAAGAATTGTGATTATCCCTCAAGTACAGTTCCAGAGACTTGGAGAATCTTCTACTGGCTTGTCGGAGGTGTAACACCTTACTAAGATACTATATAGTCTTACACAGTATCTTCATTACTATAATGTTCAATTTCTCTATAGATAAAGTTCTGTGGCTATGCCCATATCTGTGCCATGTTCTGTCCCCAACCTGTTCAAACTGTTGAACATATCACACCCTGTTTTAGTGAATTTCTTGGGGCATTTCCTATTTGCTGTAGACCAACTCTGCAGCACGATAAACTGGTTTTACCTCTTCAGCCTCAGAAGCACTTTGCTTACACAGCTGATAAAGGATTTTTGTCCAATATAAAAACTGACGGTCTTTGTAATTATACTATGGAAGTGCTGATTTCGGTGTGTCCTACATGGTAATTGCTAGTTTATTTGTACCTGAGGAGAGTGAAGGAGGCAGAGGGTTCATGTCCTTGTCCACCATTCTCTGGTGCAATGCTTTGAGGTTGAAAGGCTCCACCGTGAATGGAAGGGTGCCAGTGAGCATGGCATACATGTTGACTCCACTGCATTAGACCAAAAACACATATGTGCAGGTTATAAGGATAGCCTACCTTGTAAACATTACCTCTTATGTTCTCTTCAGGTCAAAATAAAAGTGTTATGATACTGAAATATCTTTTTATTTTCCACACTGTGTTTGGAACAACTGTTCTAATCAACATGTAACAATATTATTTCCAAAATCAAATCTATGTCCGTTTATGTCCGGGCTGTTTTTTTTTTTTTTTTTTTTTTTTTGGGGGGGGGGGGGGGGGGGGGTGAAATAGAACTGCTAAAATTGAAACATTTTCATGAATATGAAACAATACTGTCCCAGTCACATTATCTCCATTCCAGTTTTACATATAGCAATCTTATCATCAAGATTTACAAATCTGTGTGTAGCTATAACAGAGATGATGTATCGAGACCTGTAAAACCCATTTTTACATTTGCACTGCTGTAAAATCAAAAGAGATGACTTGGCTCAATGTGACATAAATTGAAATCATGTGGTGCAGGTTATGTGAACTCACATCGACCAGACGTCTACTTTGGGCCCATACTTCTTCCTTGAGAGCAGCTCAGGGGCGGCATAAGCTGGGCTGCCACACTGTGTGCTAAAAGGGTCGGAATATCCCAGGATTCCTGCACAGTTGCTAAGTCCAAAATCTGTGTTAAAACAAAAGGCAAGAGAAGAATTTTGAATAGACTGAACTTTGCTTGAGCTTAAAGACTATGCTGCTTAGGTTAGTGCCATAGAAAAAAGCAATCATGGCTGTCTTTTGCAACTCTCTCACAGATGAGGGGGGTTTATAGCTGTCCAACACTAAGCCTGTCTGTCACACTCAGCTGTTAACTAGCAACTCTGTATGGTGAGACAGACTTTCACAGAGGTGAGAGGTTGTTTGGTTTTAATGAGATAATGATTGCTCCATCAGTCCTCACCACATGCCTAAGAGGACTATTTAATTGTGCAATGAGTTTAGATTAGCACTGGGTTGATGTTGCATTGTAAAAAAAAGTTCTGTCACTGGAACTGGGTTTTGTTAAGACTAATATCACATGCATTGGAATACAGTATTTAACAAAAGATTTGAGGGTGCCTTTACTCGCTTACCTATGAGCTTTATGTTGTCTTGTTCATCCAGCAAAAGATTTTCAATCTTTAGGTCTCTGTAGGAAGGAAGAAAAATAATGCTGTTGCTTTACACAGTGCTCTTGAGTCAATGCAACTATCTAAGCCACAGATAAGCCAACAATGCTAATTAGCATACAGAGCATTTATCCCATTCATGCTTTTCACAATATAAGCTACACAAGGTGATTTCTAATCCACTCTTCTGGTGATCTCTAAATCTTATAAATCGGTAGATCTACAAAAACAAACAAAAAAAACAACAACAAAAAAAACAAACAAAAAAAAAAAAAACAAACAACTCACACAATATTCTAACCATTTATTTCTCCAAGATGCCATACAGAAATGTCAGTGAACTTGAGCTGAAGGTGCTCAAGCTAAGATAAAGTAAATCATACTCGTTTAAATCAGACATTGTGCAGTTAGTGACATTTGTGTCTTACCTGTGTACCACCCCAGCCCTGTGCAGGTGCTCCACAGCCATGACTAGCTGGCGGACGTATTTCTGTGCCTCCCTCTCTTCGAGTCGCTTCTTCTCGTAGATGTGATTCATTAGGTTTCCTCCTGGGCAGAGCTCCATCACAAGATAGTAACTGTTTTCAGTCTCCAGGATGTCTAGCAGTTGTGTGATGTTGGGGTGGCGAATCATCTGCTGGATCTGACCCTCTCTGCGCAGGTTTTTGGTAACATACGAGTCCTTCTTGGCCTTTCTTTTGTCGATCACTTTCACTGCCACCTAGAAAACAGACAGAGAAGACTTAGACCATTAAAAATCAAACACTGAATGTTCATCAGGTCCGGTTACCACATCATTGTCCTTCAAAAATTTTAATATTTTAGTATAATGTATGCATTCAGCCAACAGTATATAACAGGTGATCAGATTCTCATTTTATATAAACTATGTGTGACACCCACAGTCTGATGGTCACTGAAGCCTGTGGAGAAGGAGGGGGCAGTGGGGGAAGATTCCGGACAAATGACTAGTGTAACAGCTAAGTTCCCGAGCCCTTTACACCACATCCACCAAGAGGCTGGGACCCCAAATGGCTTGTTAATGCCACCCATTTGTCACCACAGACACCACAAACCACTAATGCTGAATAAACACCCAAGCTAGAAGAGTGGTGACAAATGTATTTATTTATGCATGTATGTATGGGGCTCTGCACTATTAACATTCTCAGGCTCAACATAATGGAAGCACTTGTAACAATAGCTCAACCCTTTGGGGAGGAGGGGGCTTCAAACTGAACATTCAAATTCTTCCATATGACAGGAAACCCATTTGGACTCTTAAACAATAGTATCTGAAATAAACTTTATATAAAAAAAAAAAAAAAAAAAAAAAAAAAAATCATATTAGAAATAGTCCATGTGGATATTTTATTATGGCTATACACCCGTGGCCAAAAGTTTTGAGAATGACACAAATATTAATTTTCACAAACTCTACTGCTTCAGTGTTTTTAGATCTTTTTGTCGGATGTTACTAACTGTTACTGAAGTATAATCACAAGCATTTCATAAGTGTCAATGGCTTTTATTGACAATTACATGAAGTTTATGCAAAGAGTCAATATTTGCAGTGTTGACCCTTCTTTTTCAAGACCTCTGCAATTTGCCCTGGCATGCTGTCAATCAACTTCTGGGCCACATCCTGACTGATGGCAGCCCATTCTTGCATAATCAATGCTTGGAGTTTGTCAGAGTTTGTGGGTTTTTGTTTGTCCACCCGCCTCTTGAGGATTGACCACAAATTCTCAATGGGATTAAGGTCTGGAGAGTTTCCTGGCCATGGACCCAAAATGTCGATGTTTTGTTCCCCGAGCCACTTTGTTATCACTTTTGCCTTGTGGCAAGGTGCCCCATCATGCTGGAAAAGGCATTGTTCGTCACCAAACTGTTCTTGGATGGTTGGGAGAAGTTGCTCTCTCAGGATATTTTTGTACCATTCTTTATTCATGGCTGTGTCCTGGCACTTGCTGGACTTTCTTGGGCGCCCTGAAGCCTTCTTCACAACAGTTGAACCTCTCTCCTTGAAGGTCTTGATGATCCGATAAATGGTTGATTTAGGTGCAATCTTACTAGCAGCAATATCCTTGCCTGTGAATCCCTTTTTGTGCAAAGCAATGATGGCTGCACGCGTTTCCTTGCAGGTAACCATAGTTAACAGAGGAAGAACAATAACTTCAAGCACCACCCTCCTTTTAAAGCTTCCAGTCTGTTATTCTAACTCCATCAGCATGACAGAGTGATCTCCAGCCTTGTCCTCGTTAACACTCTCACCTGTGTTAACGAGAGAATCACTGACATGATGTCAGCTGGTCCTTTTGTGGAAGGGCTGAAATGCAGTGGACATGTTTTTTTGGGATTAAGTTCATTTTCATGGCAAAGAGGGACTTTGAAATTAATTGCAATTCGTCTGATCACTCTTCATAACATTCTGGAGTATATGCAAATTGCCATCATAAAAACTGAAGCAGTAGACTTTGTAAAAATTAATATTTGTGTCATTCTCAAAACTTTTGGCCACGGCTGTAGATGTATATTATGTACATCTGTTTCTGTTAAAGTACTCTATACATAATATTTAGTATAACAAATTAGTATTTAAATAAAGTACAGAAAGTACAGATTAGTTAATAGTTAACTATGATTAAATATAAATTGATATATAATTGATTTTGCATTATTTTAATGACATTAACTGTTTTTCTATATTATCTTGCCATTTCTTAGGTCAAGGTTTAAATTCTCATCTGAAACAGTGAAAAGAGCCTGGTGCTATTTGTTCCACTGCTGATCAAACTGCTCATCTCTGTATTTGCAAATGAAGAGGTTTCACAAGGTGGCCTGCCATGCCATGGCAAATCATCAGACAATAAAGGAGCCTGTGAGCAAACAGGTCATACATGACCAATTGAGCAAATAATTACACCAATTAGACTAACAGAAGGGCTAGAGATGTAAAGAAAGACCTTAAAAGCCTTCCCGTGGCAGATCCAAAACAGTCACCTAAATGCAAATGTAACAACACTTGCTCTTGATCTGTCGCCAATGATCAGCTCAGTCTCGCCAAATAGGGCTGTGGGGGGGGTTAATGGTAAGAATGGGGGGAGGGGACCCCAGAGTTCAAGGCAAACATGTTTATCTTCTCCACAGACAAAGGATGAAAATGGGTTACACATGATCAAAACACACAGGAGAAGCATGTGCTGTGTTCCCATCGCCCCACCCAAGCCTCCCGATGATGTCATCAGAGCAAGGGCGAATGAGGAAATGGGAGAACAAGGCACGCTCGCTCCTGGTTGAGATTTCTGGTGTTTGCATCATCAATGGAAGAGATGGTTTTTGTCCCCACAGCAACAGTGAAAGGCGACTGTCAGAGGGATGAACTAATCCTTAATATAGTGAGTAGGATGATTTTGAGGCCACTTTCTCAAATACCAAGCCAAGTTTTCTCAAATATGTCAATCAACACATAATTGAACAAAGGCAGACGGTAGGCAATAACCACACATCTTCCTGCCACACCAGAGCGGAGACTTTTATAAAATAATAACGATTATAATAACAATAATGAAAGGACATAATGCAATTGTATTCTCATAATATTATCACATAATGCACTGTAAGACAAAAAGCTTTCAACACATTTCTTTTTTTTTTATACCAATTATAAAAGCCACTATTTCCTTCACTGCTCGTGTGAGTCCTAAGACCTCTATGACTTCCATGGTGAAAGTGCACTACTACTCGACTCACAGTGAACTTGCTGAAGCAACAAATGATGACTTCAAAGCTTTGATTGCTTTCTGGGCTAATCTAAGATTAATTCAGACACCTAAATCTCAATAAGCCCAGTGGAGTGCCTTCATTACCTAACACCACATACGTAGGTGCTCGTGTGTTTAACTGGAGGTTCCTGTGCACTCCTGAGGTGGACTGTAACTCAAGTGCGACCAGAGAAATCCTTTATTTTTATTTATTTTTTTAGAATGTGAATCCAAATTCCACACCAAGTTAGTATTTATTATTTACTAGAACACTGATTCATGAGGAAGGAACCCTGGTGGCTTTCAGAAAGAGCTTCACTGCACCTTCTACTAAACAGTATTATGAATTGTTAGTCATAGTGTTAGTTTGTGAGAGGGCCGAAACTTTTTGTTTGTTTTTTCACATTTCAACAACTACAGTATACCAAGCTATATCAACAGTTCATATTTCAACTTACAATAAACACATTACAGTGTTCAGCTTCGTATTTATATTACACAGTGTAGTATGTTGCATCGTTCAAACAATGTTTAACTATTTTAATACAAATTAAATCGGCTCCATGAATAGCAGTAACAGTAAAGTCACCTTCTCTCCAGTGAGCGCGTGCAGCCCCTCACGCACTTTGGCGAAGGAGCCCTCTCCCAGCTTTCTGCCGATGAGGTAATTCCCAACTCTTTTGGTGTGGTAAAAGTTGCGAAGGATGTCCCCCGACGGACCACTGGACAAAGATGGAGGCGGGGTGTTTTCCGTGCCTATGGAAGCCGAGGTTTTCAGCTCAAAGAGTCGGTCCATATTCATATCTGTTCCAGCTTCGGGCATCTTGGCGCCTTCGCGTTAAACTCAGTTTGGTGTAACGGATTGATAACTCGAGTTTGTCACGTTATAGAGACGCTTCCCGCTTTAAGTGTGCTAAACTCGGGTCAACCGTGTCTGAACGGGACATCTGAACTCTAAACCCTTAACGGAAACACTCGCGACTTCAGAATTCACTTCACACTGGCAGCGGATACAGGATACAAACTTCCAGACACAACACTGCGGTTTATCTAATGACTGCATTCCCAGTAAAAAACATTACAGCAAAACTTAATCATTACTCTCTTCGATCTCAATTATCATAGACGTTAATATAACTCTAATCTATATGATTCCTCTTCAGCTAAAGATGAACCTCTTCCTGTGCCGCATTCCGTCCACAACCCATTGAATCGTTGAACGTCTCACGCGCTGGTTTAAGTGAGTTTCCCGGTACAGGGTGGGGGCGTTTCCTATTTGCTATAGACTGGTTTCTCAGTCGCTGGGTTGAAATCCTATCCAATCAGAAGCCGCGTTACGATGTGCTTAGACTCCACCTCGTCTAGTTGTAAATAAGCCCCGCCCCTTGCCTGGTGCACGCCTAGACAACAAAGAGCACGTTTCGAGGACAGTCGCTGATGGAGTGTTGATCAGATTTAGGCTACATGATGACAGTTAATCATACAATACAGACATTTAGTTCATGGTTACAAACCTATTATTAACTTATCACATTAACTAAATTCATTAACAAAAAAATTCACAATAAACTGTGAATATACTAGAGTTGTCACGATTTTAGCACAACATTTATTTGTCCCTGTCACGGAGCAGACACGAAAAGAAAGTTATGGGGTTTGTTTTATAATCTCTCTCTAAAATTCACTTTTCTTTAAAGTATATGTATATAATATGCATCTGGTTAATATCTTATTAACCAGAAAAACGCTAGATTCATCAATATAAAAACTGTACGATATTATCAAGCTCATTTCTAAAAGTCCTTTACTACTCATAAATCTTACTCAGAAAGTGTTTTTGCACTGAGAGTAGTAATATCTAAATGGAACGAGATGAGGTCATTGTTAACACAGTAAACATTACCACGTGCTCATAACAGTCTGTCATTTCTAACAAAACAACTGGAAAATAAGACCACTGGGACATCTAGTGGTGCCAGCAGGTAGTGCAGCCACCCGCTTCTGGTACGTGTTCAGGAGGTTCGGTTACTGAAATGTTTTCTCAAAGTCAGACTGAGCAAATCATAATCATTTCGGCTCTGGAAAAACTTTTCATTGTTATTTTTATGTGTCTTTCTTAGTCATGTTTTTTCTTTTTAATTGGTGATTTGCATATACTATAATTAAGCACTTATAGTGTAAGGTGCCGGGTCCCAGAGATAGCAAAATAATTCTAGCCCAAATTTGGGCAAATCTGTAGATGTGGCCCAGATACTGCAAGGAATCACAGCCCAAAATTGGCCATTCCAAAACCTTGATCTTGTTTTGGTGAAGCCATTCCTTGCTTTGGGTCATCGTCATGCTGAAAGGTGAAATTCCTCTTCATCGTAAGTGTTTTAGCAGAAGCCTTTTAATGTTTTGTGCCAAAATTGACTGGTATTTGGAGCTATTCATTATTCCCTCCACCCTGATTAAAGCCCCAGTTCCAGCTGAAGAAAAACAGCCCCAAAATATGATGCTGCTACCACTATGCTTCCCCCGTGGGATGTATTTTTTTGTGTGCCAAACATATCTTTTGGTATTATGGTCAAAAGGTTCAACTTTGGTCTCATCAGACCATAATACATTATTCCAAATGGTTTTAGGAGATTGGATGTATTTTTTTTATTTTTTATTTGATTAAAAAAGGCTTCCGTCTTGCCACCCTAACCCATAGCCCAGAGATATAAAGAATATGGGAGATTGTTGTCACATGTAGGGAGCAACCAGTACTTGCCAGAAATGGCTGCAATTCTTTTAATTTTGCTGTAGGCCTCTTGGCAGCTTCCCTGACCAGTTTTCTCCTGATCTTCTCAATTTTAGAGGGACGTCCTGTTCTTAGTAGTGTCACTATCATGCCATGTTTTCTCCACTTGTTGATTATTGTCTTTACTGTGTTCCAATGCCTTGAAAAAAAATTCTGTAACCCTCTCCTGATTGATATTTTTCAACAATGAGATCCCATACCTGCTTTATAAGCTCATTGCGGTCCATGGTTTTTCCAGTTGATGTTACCAAGAAGATGTCCTATACGAAATCCTATAGGAACAGCTTTACTTTATTTGGGGGTAATCAGTCACTTTAAATGATGGCAGGTGTATAGTAATTAGTATTTAACATGAGTTTAAATGTGATTGATGTGTTGATTCTAAACACTGCTACATTCCCAGTAGCCCCAAGTTGATGATGGTCATCTAGAGCTGGTAGTGGCCAGCGCTATAAATGAGGTATGTTTATGGACTATTTTTTAAGTTTATTATTTGTTAATGTTATGTAAGAGGATGATTGTTATAAAGGCAGTACATTATGCAAAACAATCTAGCCTGCAAAAGCAAATATTATAATTATTATTACTGTTGATGATTGTGTGTTCCTTTCGCTTTTGCATTTATTGTGCATCTTTGCCTGGCTTGATGTATCTACTGCGTAACTATGTCATACAGTGTCATGCCACGTGCAAATTGCACGTTACGTTGGTTCTTCAAATGCATTTACCAAATTCGTAAATGCATTTGAAGAACCAAATTAGCCAGACATGAATCAGGATGAGAAGATCTGGCATGACAAATAATAGATGTATAGGTTTACAAAGAGTGTTACATATACATCTATTATTTGTCTTTTCACGTTGTGCTCTCTGCAAAATCTGCGAACACTCATTGCAGAGCATTTCTGTACGCCCACCTCGGATAGGTGCGCAGAAATATTTTCGTAAGTCATATGATTATTAATCATATTTATTATCACATCTGTGTGTCTTGCTAAAGATGTCATTTTAATCCGTTGCCGCGTCTTTGCCCCCCCTGCTGTTGACCTTTGCAAATGCCGATGAGGAAAAAGTAGCTCCGTTGAAAATGTAGCTTTTTTATATTGTCTTTATTTAATTTTTCATAATTTAGTTTTAAGAAGTAATATTGAGAAACAAAATATAGAAAAATGTATCAATTCATTCTTTTTAAAGTCTGTCCTAATTTTTTTCATTTTAGGACAGAAATGATAAAAAACGATTTGATTTTTCGTTTTCCGTTTTTTTATTTGAAGACGGATATGGAATGAACGGAAGATACCCTGATTTTTAAGGTATGGCAAGAGATTTTTTGGAAGTAACAACTCCCCAGTTTTACTGACCCCTTTCATAAGGAATTGGGAGTCTCTTCCAGAGGTTAAAAACAGTATATTTCATCATTGGTATAAAAATGAATTAAGTTCTTCCTTTATTTGTTCGATGGTGATACGCTTATGTCTTTCCAGCAGCTGCAAGGCAAATTTAACATCCCAAAAGAGCATTTTTTTTTTTTTTGGTTATTTACAAATCAGACACTTTATATTAACTAAGATTCCATGCCCTTTCCCTACCTTCACTCCTTATATACCTTAAGGAGAAGGCCTTAAAACATGCTGGTAATATATTTCTATACTTATTTATTTATCTATTTATTTTGACTTGTTTGTGTAAATTTTTTTTTCTTATTTATTTATTTTTTCTTATTTTTTTAGCTAAAGTTTTGATTTGTGTTAAATTGTATATTGTATTTACTGTTTAAAACTAATAAACATTCAATTTAAAAAAAAGGATGTTTTAGGCTGTATGTCTAAGTCAGTTTTAAATGTACATCGTTGTTAGTGCAGCATTGTATTTAATACTTTTTTTTTTTTAATGCAGATATTCAAACAGTAAAATGCCCATCCTTAATGTAAAAGACTTCTACAATATTACTTAAAAGACTAGAACTTTATATATACTAAAAAATAATTACTGCAGATAGCAATATAGTTCAGGCTTACTTTTTTCTGTGCCAGATCTGGCCATTGAGTATTTTTAAGTTCACTGTGTCTTGTAGTGTTCTGTCCATATTTTAGTGTTTTGCAAGCCTTAAAAAGCCTTAAAGCCTTGCAAGCTTTTGCAAGTTGTCTTCTCTTCCTCCCACGGCCTCGGTTACCAGCCAAATGAAACGAAACCAATAGCACATAATGTCCAAGTTTCATCTCAGAGGATTTCTTCTTACTGCATCTAGCAAAGGATCGCAGAACAGTGTAAAGAGATTCATTCATACAAGGCAAATTCATGCATTCAGGCGAATTACAGCATTATACTGTAGATGTGACATTAGAACTCATATTGCCATGTGTTTCATGGCCTGCATATACTGTACATATACATAACACCTGTACACCTGCTCATTTATTCAGTTATCCAAACAGCCACTCATGTGGCAGCAGCACAATACCTAAAATCATGCAGATACAGCTTTTACACAGAATGGTGCAAAAAACAAACAACACTGAGTGAGTGACAGTTCTGTGGGTGGAAATGCCTTGTTGGTACAAGAGGTCAGAGGAAAATAGCCAGACTGGTTTGAGCTGCCAGGAAGGATATAGTAACTCATACTGAAAATCACACTTTACAACCGTGGTGAGCAGAAAAGCATCAGGTTCCACTCCTGTCAGCCAAGAACAAGAATCTGAGGTTCTGAGGCCAGAAGCTAGTATTGCCCCCATTAGCAGAAATAACGTCTTGTAGGCGTTTTGCATAAATGTCCACCAGTCTTGCTGGAAACTTTGACCACTTTTCTATGCAATATTCTTTCAGTTGCAAGATGTTTGAGGGTTTTCTTGCATGTACTGCTCGTTTAAAATCCCTAGCTCTCCCCTATAACACCTACCACTGCCCTTCCACACTCAGAGGAAAGAGCAGCCCGAGAGGCTGCAAGCTCCAAGAGGACTATGCTGCCTTAGGCCTGTGTCTGGGCCTCTTCAGGTCTATATCAGGCCAGTTCAGAAGCCTCTTCAGCCTTGCATGAGGCCTCTGCTGAGGATGTCGCTCAGCCTCCAGGCTTTGTCAAGGACACTGCTTGTGCACGTCCACTGCTTGTGCTCTGATTTTGACATGTTTTGTTTACATTAATGTCTTATCATTATCATTATTATGGATTGTCCCTTTTTGACATTGCCTGATTGTGATTTGATCTATGCTGTGAATTATGACTACAAGTATTGGGTCTGTCCTAATGTAGAAGATGCTGAGTTTACAGACTTGTGTCCTAACTCTTCGCTCATGTTACATTTCCAGCAAATGACAGACAGAGAAGCGTTCTTAGATGATGCCAACAGCTGGGTAACCCTTACCTTTCAAAACACCAAGATGCCACTTTCCAAATAATCAAGTGCAGAACAACCTAAACAGTGGCATGTAATTAGTACAGAAAACAATCCAGCTGATCATGCAACACAAATTGCTCCAGCAGCACTTTTGATGCAACTGATTCTCTGTGCCAACAATTCTATTTATTTTTATTAAAAAGAATATGGACCATTTCTGTGAGACAAAAGGCCCATCTTCACCAGAGTGAGGCACTGATGCAGAAATTTGACCATGCATAACCTTGTCCACTGAAATAACTAGAACTAATCTTGGTTCACATAGATTTGACTGATTCTCCAGATGGAAGTCACTCACTCGACCACAGTCAAACTTCTTCAAATCTTTTTCAGACAACGTACTGAGATGAATTCACAGAAGCAAAAGTGACAATCATTAAAAATGTACAAGTAGAAGTAATTAAAAAAAAAGGAATCCGTTGCCTTTCCATGGGTGCTAAAATATCCAAATACAGTTTACTCAAAAAGTTTAACCCTGTAGTCGATGTAGATGGGTTGGTTAGAGTTGGCAGTTGCATTTGTTCAGTGGACATATACTGGGAAAAGAAACACCTATCGTCCCTAAGACTCATCACATCTATATTATACCAGGCCAATACCATGAACAAGTTGCCCAACAAGGTTGTCACTTTACTAGAGGTGCTCTTTGTTTTGCTGCACTGTGGTTTGTAGGAGGCAAAAGGTAGCACCACAGTTTACATGTGCTGGCCTGGATGTGGATGTGACCATGGACAGTGTCATTTCACTGGACCACTCACGTCATGTTGTTTCAATTTTCCCCACT
Organism: Cranoglanis bouderius; assembly: GCA_023630585.1. NCBI lineage: Eukaryota > Metazoa > Chordata > Actinopteri > Siluriformes > Cranoglanididae > Cranoglanis > Cranoglanis bouderius. Next base: position 2,397,965 of record CM042550.1, on the reverse strand, counting down.
CATGTCACATGGTTGGAGCCCAGGAGAGGATGATAGGAGTTCATGCCATATTTTGGATGCCATGTTGTGCAAAATCCTTGCAACTCTCACATGAAGTTCTGGTAAAATTAATAGCTGTCAAAGTCCAAAAAGTTAAAGCTATAAAAAATGCCAGACCTTTTGTCCCTTTTGTCTCATTTTGTACTGAAATCCACAATGAAACTACTGAAAATCCACACTGAAAGTCCACACTGAAATTCATACAGTGTATCAGTGACAGGTCATGGCAAGTATTTACTTGTAGTGAAATCCACTAGATTTTTCAGACCATGTTGCTGACACAGTGACACACAGTGAAATATGAATGTGAATGAGGTGAATTATTTACCCCCCTTAAGAAACTAAAGGTAGAAAGACTAAGCTCACATTGCCCGATCAAAGTGCAAATTACATTAAAGGACAGATGACAGAGCCACAAGTTTGGTGTTTTTTGTTTTGAATGAAAGAGTTACAGCTTTTCTGTTTAGCATGTTTGCATTTAGCATGTATTTGGAGAAAAAAGCATGAAGCCAGTGGGGCATAAGACATTTAAAACACTTATAAAAATTACAAATCATGAATGCACCTGCCTATCTGCCTTTAAGTTTGCCCCACTTATTATGCCATTGAAGACACATGATATAAGCATTGCACAACCCTAACAGATTCATTGTCAAGCTACTGATTAGCTTTTAACCCTCCCATCTAATTTCATGCCCATCCATCTACTGCTACTACTACTATAGTACTATTACTACTACTAATAACAACAATGTATTATTTTATACATTTGAAATAATCCAAAAATGCTTTATAGTATAATAGTTCATAGTAACAAACTCCTAATGAATAAACAGTAGAAACCATCATAGAATTGATAATGGTTTTAATGGTTATAATGGGAATTGTATTGTTTTTAATGGAACCTGTAATGGTCCCTGTGGGTCTCTACTGGTAATTTGTTGCCTTCTGTTGGTGGCATGTTATGTCTAGTGGATACCATTAAGGACCAATAATGGTAATGGTAATGGTTTAATGGTAAAATGATAAACCTGATGGTTTATAATGTTATTTGTAATGGAAACCATTATAATTTCTGTAATGGTTTCTATTTGGGTTTTTTCAGCAGAGACCAAAGCAACGAAACAAAATTACATCCAAGAGCAATGAAAAATACAAGACAAAATAAGTATGACATAGAAAAGTAGTCTAAAAATATAAAAGCAAACGACATAGAACATTCAAAACTTTTTAAAGCAGTGTTATTAAAGGCTTTTTTTTTATTAAGTTTGGTTTTGAGCTTTTTGTAAAGCTGATAATCAATAGTCACTGAATATTGAGGGATATCTTGTTTAATACTTCCTCCAGCATTCACATAGAGCAAGGCGCAATATTCCTAATTACTAAATAATTCGTAATTCCGAATTTATTTAATAGTACGTTCATATTCTGTGAAAGTAATGAATTTTAATCTGTAGGCTATCGTGCCATTCTGTCCTTGAACCATATATTTCGTGCACAGCTGACCGCTAGTGGGCGCTACTTATTCACTATTTAGAAGAGGAGCATCAGTTAGGCTAATTCAGAAAGCACGAGTTTGGAGTGTTTTATAGGACGTACAGCGCTATTATAATGTGCGTTTTTAATAACCAGTGAGAATTTTAAAATGACTAAACACGAAACCGTGGGACGTGTCAGATATTTGTCTTGCTTTTTACTGTCTTTTGGTGAGTAAGCACGGCTAAACTAACCTACAGTAGGCTATATGTGGATTCAGTAGCTGGAGTTGTGTCTTAGCTCGTATTCTCATATATGCTGCTGTTTGTCATGGAGAACCCTGACTGCACGCTGTACTGAACATCATTTCCCTGTTTGTATTCCTGCAGTTCCTCCTTTCAGCTGCGTTCATGAAGGGACAGCAGGTGGCTCTCAAGTGAGAACAAACCGCCGGACTGGGAGCTGCGTTTCTGCTCTTTTTATTAGCGCCGCTTCCCAGACGAGGCTGTTTGATAGAAGAGTCGTTGTTACTGTTAATTAGATAATACTGCGTCAGAGAAAATAGGTTTCTAGAAAATAAAATGCTGTAATTTAGCCCAGCAGTTAGCTTGAAAGCCTGTGTACTGAAATTGATTTTAACCAATTCAACATTAGCTACTTTTTTGTTGCTTCTACTCAAGAAATAAAGTTCATATAGTACCTAGACAACTATAGACAACAGTAATGTTCCTTTACTAGTTTATTCAATCATTCATCTTCAGTAACCTCTTTATTCCGGTCAGCGTCAGTGGAACCAGAGCCTATCCCAGGAACACTAGGTGCAAGGTGGGGACACACAGTGACTGGGATGCTAGTACATCACAGGGCATCATGCACACACATTCACATCTACAGGTAATTGAGTGTAGCCAATCCACCTACTGTAATGTTTTGGGAGGTGGGAGGAAACTGACCTCCACAGAAAACTCCACACAGAGTAACACAAGCTCAGGATCCAACGGATGACCCTGGAGCTGTGAGGTGGCAAATACTTGTTGTTCCACCATGCTCCCGTTCCTTTAACAGTGTACATCCAAAAGAAGTTGTGAGATAATTGTAGACTGAAGTCACCAGCTGTGACATCCCCATGAGCAGCGGTAAGGCTTATTTGATCGACAGTTTGCCAGAAGGCAACTACGCTTTTACAGTTACTGGCCACTTTAATAGAACACCTGTACGCCTGCTTATTCGTTTCATTATCCAATCATGTAACAGCAGCCCAGTGCATACAATCATGCGGATAAAAAAGACCAGGTGATCTGGAACTGTCCAGTTTCAGTGAGTCTGTGTACCACTGTAGCCTGAGATACCTGTTCTTGGCTGATAGGAGTGGAACTCAGTGTGATCTTCTGCTGTTGTAGCCATCAAAGTTCAGCGTGTTTTGAGAGGCTTTTCTGTTGTAAAGAGTAGTAATTTGAATTGCTGTAGCCTTCCTGGCCATTCATCTCTGGCCTCTCTCGTAAACAAGATGTTTCCACCCACAGAACTGGCTGCCTTAAAGACCACATCCTTGCCTCGTTTTAGCTTTAACCTCCAAATGTGAAAATCACAAAAATGTAATTCTGAGAGTACTAGGTCCACAAGTGAACTGACTGGCATGTAGTCATGTGAATCTACAGAATACCAAATAATTCTTTCCTGCTGTACATACTACCTGTATGTACAAGGAATAGTATGTACTCCAGAAAACCATAATTATCTGGATGTGCTTCATAAAGCCCATACTGGGAGCTTAGATATTCCAGCACCCACTACCATGACCCACTAGAAGACACTGCACAAAGAAACCGAGCACACTGTGAGCTCTGAATAACCGGTGAAAGACAAGGCTATAGGTGTGCAGATATTGGAGACATTCATCATTTTTTAAATGTTGATTAATCTAAAGGGCTAAATGCCTAAAGGCCTAAATGGCTCCTGTAAAATCAGAAACACTGCAAAAATGGCATCTTAGCGAGTGAACATATCTTGAATATGGTTAGTTATCTAGTATTTGCTATTATAAGATTACCATAAACCCAATATATAAATATTAAACCTATTTCTAGACATTTTTACTAATTTAATGTTTAATTTTTTTATTCTGTTGAATATCAACAGCAGGGAAAGTGCTAGTCTAGATGCTCTTATACAGGCTTGTTTGCAGTATATCCAGATGCCAGAATAACCTGATATAACCTGATGCCAGAATCCCACTGTAGGTCTCGTCATGACTGAAGCACTGTGGATATGGTCTTCACCATAAGACACCTATCAAAAAGGTGCAGAGAACATCATCAAAATCTATTCACTGCCTTCATAGACCAATCAAAGGCCTGTAATACAGTAAACATAGAATGACAGTGGAGCATCCTGCAAAAGTACAGCTATCCAACAAAGTTGCTGCAGTTCTGCAGCACCAAATCCTGCAGCAATTTTATGAGGGAATTACGGCCTGTGTCTCTTTGGGGTTGTCAGATAGTTGAGAAATTCAGAATGAATACAGACATGGCTGGCATGGGTGCATCCTTTACTCTAAATAATTAGCATTATAATTTCTAAACTACTTTGTGATGTATGTTACAACACTGTTATATTAAGAACTGCAAAGTGATAGTGGAATTTTTGTAGACTTCAGACTAGATGGCAACTTACCACCTAACTAACCAAAAATGAATATTTAACCTGGCAGCAATTTTGCTTCTGTGCCCTTCACAGATTTCATAGTTTTCAGAATTTCAGCTTTCATTTCCTGACATTTCATGATTTGGATGTGTTAAACAACTTACAACATGGCACCTTTCATGGCAGACCACCTGATTTTTAGGTGAGCAAAAGTATTGCAACAGATAGTTTTAACGTAAATAACACTTAATATTTGGTTGCATATCCCTTGCTTTACAATAACTGCATCAAGCCAGCAACTCCCTGACATCACCAAACTGTTGTAGTATTTTGTGATGCTTTTCCAGGCTTGTACCACAAGTTCTTTTAATTGTTTCTTTTGGGGGTGTGACCACTCTGGGGTGGGCAGGCAGAACACAGACGGCGTGAGGCAGAGGTGGTGAAAAAAAAAGGTGTTTATTAATTTTTAGGTGTGGGTGAGATGGTGAAGTGGTGAGGTGAGAGAGAGTGAGTGTCGTTGTCTTCCCGGCTTGGGGCATGACGGGGAGGCTGGAGCGGTTGTGAGGCGGGACCCAGGAAGCTTGGAGCAGGCTGAGGTGGCCGGCAAGAGAGACTCTGCTGCCAGGGAGCTGCTTCTCTTCCCTCTTCTTCGTCGTCATCGGCCTTCGTGTCTGAAAAAAAGGCAGAGAGACATGCACAATTATTTTGCTGCATGGAGAGTGAACTCACTCCTCTGTGCTGGCGGTGTCCTTTTATATCCGCTGTTCTTCTGCTGGATGGTGAAGGGCGGCCGCTCCAATCATTCTCTGCCAGCCATGTGTGTTTCTGTCGCCCCGCCTCGCAGTCACGCGCTCTCTGGCTGTCCAAAACAAAGCTGGTGCTGAAGTGGCGCTGTCCGTTCAGCACCCCGCCGGCAGTTGCGTGAGGAGTGCTATGTGTGTTGTGTGTGTGTGGGCCGCTGGCCCGCCGTCACAGTGCCGAAACACCCCCCCAGCCCCGCCACCCCCCCAGCTCAGAGCCCGCTGTTGGTGTGAGCTGTGACCGGAGGGCATACCTTCTCGAGAGGCCGTCGGCATTCCCGTGCTGCGCTTCTGCTCAGTGTTGGACCTGAAATGAGAAGTCTTGCAGTGAGAGGAACCAGCGGGTCACCCTGGTGTTCGTATCTTTGGCTCTGGCCATACACTCCAGGGTGGGCATGGTCGATGACTAGGGTGAAGTGTCAAACCGCTAGGTAGTACCGCAGCTCCTCGATGGCCCATTTTATGGCAAGAGCTTTTCGTTCCATGGAAGCATACTTACGCTCAGTGGGGGTCAGTTTCCTGCTGATGTAAAGGACCGGGTGCTCTTCACTGTCGAAAGTCTGGGACAGGAGGGTCCCTAGCCCTGTCTCGGAAGCGTCGGTGTGGACGGTGAAGGGGAGAGCGAAATCTGGGTTTCTGAGGACTGGTGAGCTGGTGAGGGCCTGTTTGAGGGACTGGAACGCCCGATCTGCTTCCTCGGGCTATCGTACCCGGTCCGGTTGGCCCTTCCGCCCTCTCAGACCTGAGAAAGGAGAAGTTAGGAACAAATCTCCTGTAATAGCCCGCTAACCCCCAAAAGGCACGCACCTGTTTCTTTGACCTGGGTCGAGGGTATTCTTTCACCGCCTCTAGCTTTTTTCCTTGTGTTTTTAGGAGCCCTCGACCAATGCGGTACTGAGTACGACCCAGGTACTGAGCCTCTGTCAGTCCCAGGTGGCACTTTTTGGGGTTGACCATCAGGCCGGCCTTCCAGAGGCTTCCCAGGACTTCCCCGAGATGATAGAGGGGGTCGGTCCATGTGGTGGAGTGGATGACGATGTCATCCAGGTATGCAGCTGCTAACTGGCGGTGGGGCTTCAGGATGATGTCCATTAGCTGCTGGAATGTCGCTGGCGCTTTATGGAGGCCGAAGGGGAGAACCCTTTACTGCCAGTGTCCGCTGGTCATGCTGAAGGCTGTTTTAGGCTTGGCTTCAGGTGCTAGGGCGACTTGCCAGTACCCTTTTGACAAATCCAGGGTGGAGATGAACCGGGCTCTCCCCAAACGAGAGATCGTCTACTCGGGGAAGGGTGTAGCTGTCAGATACTTGGTTGAGCCTCCAGAACTCTTTACAAAGGCGGATGCTGCCGTCGGGCTTCGGGACCACCACAGTGGGGCTAGACCAGGGGCTAGTGGACTCTTCAATTATCCCGTCTCGTTGCATCTGGCTGACTTTTTTCTCTATAGCTTGGTGGCGAGCCTCCGGGACATGGTAGGGCCACTGTCTGATTACCACTCTCGGCTGTGTTTTTATTTCATGTAGGACCAGGTGGGTGGTCCTAGAGTGGAGGAGAAGATGTCAGAGAACTGGTCCACTAGCTCAGTTATTTCCTGGCACTGTGTGGGGCTGAGGTCTTCTCCTCGTTGGACCAAGGCACGTTCATTTGGGTCTGAGGGGACAGCAGAAAAGGCGGAAAGGGCTGGGGCAGGTGGAACTGATTTCTTTAACAGATTTATATGATAAAGCTGCATCTCTGCTCGCTTACCTGGTTGTTGTAGTCAGTAATTCACTGGGCCTACCCTCTCGAGGGCTGTAGGGGCCCTGCCAGCGGGCCAGGAACTTGCAGGAGGCATTTGGGAGCAGCAGGAGCACCTGGTCGCCTGGTTGAAATTCTCGGGGTTGAGCTGGCCAACTGTATGCTCGCTGTTGCTCTTGCTGTGCTGCTTCCATGTGTTCCCGGATGATGGGGGTGACTCGGTCGATTCTTTCCTGCATTTGTTGGATGTAGTTAACCAGGGATCGGAACGGTGAGGGTTGTTCCTCCCAGGCCTCATGACCAACGTCCAGCAGTCCTTGAGGTCTCCATCTGAAGAGGAGCTTGAAGGGGGTGAACCCTGTGGATGCTTATGGTGTCTCCCAGACAGCGATAAGGACGTAGGGCAGGAGGAGGTCCCAGTTTTGGCCTTCTTCGTCTACCACCCGGCGGAGCATCCTCTTGAGCATCTGGTTGAAACGTTCTACCAGGCCGTTGGTCTGTGGGTGGCAGACGGAGGGCCGGAGATGTTTCACCTGCAACAGCCGACAGAGATCACTCATTATTTTAGAGATGAAGGGCGTACCTTGGTCTGTCTTTGGGAATCCCCACATGGCTGAACAGGAGCACCAGTTCTCTCGTGATGTTCCAGGAGGTGGCTTTTCTTAGAGGGACTGCTTCGGGGTACTTGGTGGCACAATCGACAATCACTAGGACATACTCGTGACCCCTGCAGACTTTGGGAGTGGCCCTACCAAATCCATGCCCACTCTTTTGAAGGGGACGCCTATAATGGGGAGGGGAATGAAGGGAGCAGGCGGTGGTCTTCAGGGCTCCATTCGCTGGCACTGGGGGCACTGTTGGCAGAAGGCCTGAACGTCAGCGTCCATGCCAGGCCACAGGACTCGGTCCCGTAACTTGGCGAGGGTGTTGCGGGCACCGAGGTGGCCGCTAAATGGGTGGCTGTGGGCCAGGTGCATCAGGGGTTGTGTCTTGGAACGTGGTACTACTAGGAGGTCACAGGGCTGCCCCTGGCACTCTGTCCTGAAGTACAGGAGCCCGTTGGACACCAGGAAGTAGGTGGCAGGCAGCCGCTGCTCCGGGTGTTGGTCTACCCCATCGATAAGGCGCACCTAATCCCAGCAGTGCCTCAGTCAGACATCCTCCTTTTGTTCACGCCCAAAGTTCCCCTCCCGAGCGGCCTGGTGAAACACAGAGGAGACAGGGTTAGCTGGTAAAAGGGTCTCACCTGAGGAGGCTTGGTCTGTGGCATCCCCATCCTCCTGAGCCAGATAGGCAGGTTGGATCCGGTCCCGGACAGTCGCTCTGCTTCGGAGTCATCGGCGGTGGTGTTTTCGGGCGGCTGACGATGCAGGAAACCCTGGCCAGTCTTGGCCGAGCAGCAGCGGTACTGGGAGTTCTGGTATCAGCCCAACGAAGAGGGGCCACTGGCCGGCTGGTGAGGAGACCTGGATTTTGGTGGTGGGGACTTCCCGGACGTCTCCGTGCACTCAGGAAACCGGTAGAACTCCTGTGGGCTTTGGCAGGTGGCTTAGGGCTGTGGGACAAGCCAGGGTCACGGTGCTGCTGGAGTCGAGGAGTGACGTGACGGGTTGCTACCATCATTAGTTACACCATCAATAAGGATTAATGAGCCTGTTCCAGAAGTAGCCATGCAAGCCCAAGCCATGACACTACCGCCACGTTGTGAGTGGTTTGCGTCTTGTGGTATGGTCTCTATATTTCTGCTCTCGAAATCTTCTTCAAATGGTGGATTGTGAGACCTTCACCCATGCCCTGAGAAGGTTGTTGGTGATGTCACTGACTGTTGTTTTTGGGTTTTTCTTCACAGCTCTCACAATGTTTCTGCCATTAACTGACCTGTTTGATGTTTGGTTGTTAGTAAACCAGTAGTTTCTTTCTTTTTCAGGACATTGCAAATTGTTGTACTGGCTATGCCCAATGCTTGTGCAGTGGCTCTGATTGAGTTTCCCTCTTTTGTCAGCTTCAAAATGGCTTGCTTTTCTCCCATAGACAGCTCTCTGGTCTTCATGTTGGTTTATCCTTTTTAACAACAAATGCAATATTCACAGATAAAACCAAGGGCTCAGAATAAGACTAAACATTCAGAGCAATTTATTGTGTAAACAGTCAATTTAACAGGGCACACCTGGGCAACAACAAACACCTGTCAGTCACATGGTCCCATATTTTTGATCACATGAAAAATGGGTAAGTTCAAATAAAATGTGCCATGTTTAAGTTGTTTAATCCATCTAGATGTGAACATCAGGAAAAGAAAGCTAAAATTCTGATCTATCGTATCATAAGCGATGATCTTATGATCCATTAGGGTACCTTTTTTTCTAAAGCAAAACTGAAGGGGAAACTTTTTTCTAAGACTTGTATTATGGGATGTGGGTGTTTCTTTAAACAGTTGACAAGAACACTAACTACACATGAGTCCTGGCACTTGCCAATGATTCTCACTTAAACAGGAGCACACAGGGGTGTTCATTTAAGTCCAGCTGGACACAAATGAGCACCATCAGCGTGAACTTAGAACCAGGAGTTTAATTCATTACTAAGCTTTCTGCTGTGCTAGAAGTCTTAGAAGTCTAGTTAAAATATCAATTACTGTGTATAATGATGTTCATATCATTAATGTGCCTTCCAGTCTTAACAAGCTTTTTTTATGCACTGGCTTGTAACCTTCATTCTTCTTTCTATTTCCACAGAAAACACTCTACATACACAGCCCTGTTAACCAAGTCATAGGTGAGTTTTACCAGTGAAATGAACTATGAGACCTCTTAATGTTGAGGGAGAATATTAGACTCATGGTGCAATGACAAAACATTTACAAACAGTGAACATTTACAGCAGGGAACATTAACAGTTGCCCTGCAGCCCTTCAGTCTTTCCTGCACAGGGAACGATGTCTTGCCTCGTTTCTTGTAGTGACCTAAGTGTTTGATGAGGGGCTTTTTAACGGATGTCTGTCTACTGTGGACCACCTAGACTTTATTAAGTAAACGTGCATCCAATAATTGTCCATTTGCTTTGCTGCAAAAGCTGTTTTTATGGGTATGGTTATATAAGAAGTACATAGCCTGTAACTATAGTTTTGTACATGCAGAGAACTGCCTCTGTCTCTTATTGTTTTTCCATCAGTGTATATGAAGTTGATTTATGCTATCCAATTTAGATTCCTCTCTCTCTCTCTCTCTCTCTCTCTCTCTCTGTCTCTCTCTCAGAACTAAGAGAAGTTGTATTTGTGATTCAGAGTCAGAAGAACTCCTACCACATCGAGAGGGCAGAGCAGAGGAGAACACACCTTTTGGACCAAGAGCAGGTGGATCCAGCTAATCTTTCTCACAAATCACTATTACATGATTTTGTTTAGTTTTAATTGCAGCCATCATACTCTGCACCCTAAGATTTAATGATCTGCAAATTTATTTTCAGCTGCAAACAGCAGTAGCTAGTTTTAAAACCAAACAAAGCTAGTCTTTGCCAAATGCAGTGAGAGAGAATACTAGGTGAATGGGAAATCATCCAAATAAGCATGGATGATGGATGCTTTAACCTCTCAAAGCACTGTAAAATCCCTGAGACTGTCTGGATGTGGGAGGTGATCTGGATGCGCTTGCAGCTACTCTTGGAATATGCTTATTTCTCATAAAGCACTCCCAAATATTTAGGTAACATTGGTACATTATTTGCAATGAATAAATAAAATTATTAAAATCCATTCAGTAGGCAGCATTTATTTTTTTACTATGTACTAATGCCCTTTGATGTTGTATATGTACTAATGCCCTTTGATGAATTATAATTTGATTACCTCATCTGCTTCAAGTTGTTGCAGAAGTCATAACATTTAGTTCAGTAGTGTAGTTGTATAGTTGTTCCGCCTAGCTATGCTGTTCAAAACGGAGAATGGAGTAATTGATCATTTTGCCATTAACCACAACAGGCATATTGTTCCTCTGTGAATGGAAAAAATATATATCCACAGGATATCCGTAGAATTGTCAACTGGCTCAAGCCTACCAGGAGAGTTTTTGCAAAAATGATCAGTTTTGTCATTGGTGGGTTATCTACACCATAGATTAGGCTAGATCAACTTTTTTGTTTTTTATTTTTAAATCTGGTTCATATTAGACCTATTAATATAGACATATTAGACATGCTCTAGATTTTTTAAAGCACCTCAAACGGCATGAAAGCTATTGGGAAAAGACCGTGACTTATTTATTTTATTATTTTTTTAAATAATAAAGATTAATTTGGTACTCTGCTTTTTATTGATTGAACGCTTGGCTGTATTACTTTTGGCTGGAGGCTAAGTAACCATTTTGTGTCATGGTTGATTGCCTACAGGATTGTGATTGGATTATAAGAACACACTCACATTCCCACATTATTACGATTGGGCAATAAAAAAACACCCTCATGCTCTATACTGCGAAGATCATTTATACAGAGCGCGAGTCTTCAAACATCATTTAAAACCAAAATATTATTATTATCATTTTATACCTGCTTATTATCATTTTATACCTGCTAGATGTAACATTCTAAAATCCTATTTCTTGATGTAAGGTTAGGTTTAATAATTGATTCATGTAAGATATCCTAGTTAATTTGTTGACACGTATATGTCAAAGCTAAATTAAGCAAGGGCAGCATTAATGATTTGACACAATAGCTCTTGCTATGATCTAATGCTAATTAGTTACAGTTGGTATAGAAAAGAATCACCCCCTTTAAAATAATCACATTTTGTTGCTTTTCAGCCTGAAATGAAGACGGACACAGTTTTTGTTTTATCTAACTGTATTTATTCAGTGCAACTTATAACATCCAAGTGAAAGATATAAGACCAACATCTCAGAAAAAAATTAAATAAAATAAAAAAACAGAATCACTGAGTTGGAAAAAGGATCACCCCCCTCCTAAAAATGACTTGTAAACTCAATAAGGTGTAGCTAATCACCTTCTCAATGGCACACAAAGCCATTTGACTTTCAACTGTGATCAGCTGTGGTCATTTTGATTAGCTCAGCATGAAACGAGCTTTCCTGGAGCATTTTGTAGTGCAATTGAAGCAAACAACTTTGAACCATCAACTATGGCTGGCAAGGCACTGTCAAAAGATCTCCAGGATAAAGTTGTGGACAGGCAAAAGTCAGGAGATGGATACAAAAAAAAAAATTCAAAGGCTTTATCAATGCCTAGAAGCACAGTGAAGTCTATTATTAAGAAGTGAAAGGTATTTGGTACAACACAGACCTCCCTGGATCAGGACATCGCTCCAAACTGGATGAAAGAGTCGGAGGTAACTGGTCAGAGAGGCTACCAAGAGGCCTACAGCAACTCTGAAGCAGTTGCAGGAACTTATGTCAGAGTGGTCATTGTGTGCATGTGACAGCAATATCACAAATTCTCCACAAATGTGGCTTGTATGGGAGGGTTGCAAGAAAAAAGCCACCCACGACTGAGCCTTGCCAGAATGCACCTTGAAGATTCTGAGGCCACATGGAAAAAAGTGTTATGGTCAGATGAGACTAAAACTGAATTATATGGTCTCAGCACCAAACGATATTTCTGGCGGAAATCCATTACAGTTCACCATCCAAATAACACCATTCCTACAGTAAAGCATGGAGGTGGTAATATCCTGTTATGGGGGTGTTTCTCTGCAGCTGGGACTACAGTAAATACAGTTGTACTGAGTAAATACAGCTGGATAAAACAAAAACTGTGTCCATCTTCATTTCAGGCTGCAAAGCTGTTGGGAGGGGTCTGGCTGGATCAGCACGGGGGTGAATTGCTTCTTGAGTCTGGAGAAGGTGGACTCAGCCTACGGGGTCCACATGAAGGCGGTAGAGGTGGAAGTTACCCTGGTGATTGGTCGACTCCACTGTAGTCCCGGATGAACCAACGATAGAAATTGGCAAACCCCAGGAATCGTTGGAGTTGCTCCGGGTGGTCAGCCTGGGCCACCTGGTAACTGCCTGGATTGTCTTGGGGTCGGCCCTGATTCGCCCGGTCTCAATGACAAACTCCAGGAACCTGACCGAGCTGGCGTGGAATTTGCACTTCACCACTTTGGCGAATAGGCGATTTTCCAGTAGCCTCTGGAGTTCCTCGACGGACATGGGCGATGTGTTCAGCAGCGGTGTGGGAGCAGATCAGTATATCGTCGAGGTACATAAAGACGAATCTGTTCAGGAAATCCTGGAGAAGGTCATTGATCAGGGCTTGGAAGACTGCTGGGGCATTGGTAAGGCTGAAGGGCATAACCAGATATTCGGAGTGGCCCAAAGGTGTGTTGAATGCAGTCTTCCATTTGTCCCCCTCCTGGAGCCTAACAAGATGGTACGTGTTCCACAGGTCCAACTTCGTAAAGATGGTGGCCCCATGTAATGGCTTGAAGGTGGAATTAAGAAGCGGCTTGTTCTTGATAGTGATGTTATTCAGGGCCCGATAGTCAATGCTGGGGCAGAGTGTCTTTTTTTGGCCACAAAGAAAAACCTGCCCCTAGGGGTGAGGAGGATGGGTGGACAATCCCTGTGGCAAGGGAGTCATTAATGTATTGCTCCATGGCCTCTCGCTCGTGACAGGACAGGTTGTATAGGTGGCCGGATGGCAGGGGGGACCCAGGAAGAAGGTCTATGGCGCAGTCATAGGGCCAGTGAGGTGGTAGTGAGAGGTCCTTGCTGAAGACCTCTCCTAGGTCATGGTACTCAGGGGGCACAGACGAAAGGTCAGGAGTGTGGAGGAGATGTAGCGGCAGTAAAGGGGGGAAGAGCTGACTTCAGACACAATGAATGACAAAAGGAGCTCCAGGTAATTTCTCCCGGCCACCTAGTTGATCTGGGGGTTGTGTCGTCTCAGCCAGGAGTGGCCCAACACCAGTGGGGTACCCAGAGAGGAGAAGAGGTTAAGTCGGACCTTTTCGTGGTGGTTGCCAGAGAGGACCAGGAGCAGCGGGGTGGTGCGATGGGTGACCTGGGCCAGGAGTCTACCATCCAGAGCATTGACTGTCACGGGTGGGTCCAGTAGTTCCAGAGGGAAGCCGGCCTGGGAAGCTAGCTCCTGATCGAGGAAGCTGTCTTCTGTGCCAGAGTCAATCAGGGCCAGCAAAGGGACGGAGGCTTGCTTGTGGTGGTGTGTTACCAGAATTTGGAACTGGGACTGGGAGATTTGGGGGGTTTGGCTCGACCTGACTAGATGGAGGACCGGATAGCATCTGGGCCAGTTGGGAAAGGACACAGCTGAGCTGCTTGGTGAGAAGCCTAATCTCCTGGGACATGGCTTGGTGATTCTCTTGGAGGGTGTGGAGCTGTTGTTCATGTTGGCCCAGTTGTGTACCTTGCCAGGACAGGGCTGACTGTGGGGGGGGGGCTGGTTCCACTGGGTCCATGGTACCCAGATTGTTCTGTTATGCCACAGAGACAAGGAGGACCCAAATGCAGAACACAGACTCAGGGACCAAGGAAAATGGATTTTATTGAGGGCTTGGAGGGGTGAGGGTGTGTATGGGAAGATGAGTGAGTAGTGTGGTCATGGACCAGAGCTCAACTCCGGTCTGCTGCGGGAAGGTCGGACATGCAGCTGATGTGGCATGGTGAGGGGAGGTTGGACTCGGGTCAGCGGCGTGGGAGTCGAGTGCTGAGCTGGAAAGCCAATGGGAAGGCGAGGCGGGGCTGGGCATAGCAGGAAGTAAGCCGGGAGCGAACAACAGGAAGCTCAAGCGGGGAACCTGGGGCACGACATGGTGAGCACAGGGGAATAGCACAAGGGAAAACGTGGAATACTCATGGAAAATAAACACGAGTACAGCTAGAAGTTACCGCACTGAGAGCCAGAACAATCTGGCAGAGAATGACTGAAGAACCGGTGTATTTATACTCTGCCAATGAGGTGACTTGATGAGGAGTAGGTGAGACCACTGATTTAGCCATGGATGGCCACGCCCAGGAGTATATACACACACACACATGCACACACACACACACACACACACACACACACACACACACACACACACACACACACAAACAGAGAGGGAGAGAAAATGCTGGAAACGTGGGGAAGGGGAAGACTGGGAAGATACGCAGAGCCTGACCCAGACCATGACACTTACTCCTATGCTTTGAATCATTGTCTTTCTGTATAATCCAGTTACGCTTGAGTTTCAACTTATGGACTGAAGACTGGACATTCTCCTATAGGATTTTCTGGTAGAGAGCAGAATTCACGTTTCCCTCAATTATTTTGTTATAAGTTGCCCAGGCCCTGAAGCAGCAAAGCATCCCCACACCATCACACTTCCACCACCATGCTTGACCATAGGTATGATGTTCTTTTTGTGGAATTCTGTGTTTGGTTTATGCCAGATGTAATGGGACCCCTGTCTTCCAAACAGTTCCACTTTCTACTCATCAATCCACAGAACATTCTCCCAAAAGTTTTGAGGATCATCAAGGTGTGTTTTGGCAAAATTCGGATAAGCCTTAATGTTCATCTTGGTTAGCAGTGTTTTTCGCCTCACCACTCTTCCATGGATGCCATTTTTGCCCAGTGTTTTTCTGATAGTCATGAACAGTGACCTTTATTGATGTAAGAGAGGCCTGTAGTTCCTTCAGTGTTGTCCCTGGGTCTTTTGTGACCTGCTGGATGAGTAGTTGCTGTGCTCTTGGAGAAATTTTGGAAGGTCGGCCACTTCTGGGAAGGTTCACTACTGTGCCGAGTTTTTCCATTTGGAGATAATGGCTCTCACTTTGGTACTTTGCAGTCCTAGAGCCTTTGTAACCCTTCCCAGACTGATGTATTTCAGTCACCTTCTTCCTCGTCATTTCTGGAATTTCTTTCAACTTTGGCATAGTGTGTTACTGGGTAAGACCTTTTAATCAACTTCAGGGAGTTGAAAAAGTTCTATTTAAGTGTTGATTTGATTGAACAGGGTTTGAAGTAATCAGGCCTGGCTGTGTCCAGCTGAACCCCATTATCAATGCAGTTTCATAGATTTGGGGAATTAATAACTACGGGGTCAAATAAATTCTCACACAGGCTCAGTTGGTATTGGATAACTTTTTTGCTTCAATAAATAACATTATCATTTAAAAACCATTTTGTCAGGTTTCCTTTGTTTTATCTTAGATTTTGTTTTAATTTCTGAAACAATTAATATGAGATATACACAAAACCAGAAGAAATCAGGATGGGGGCAAATATTTTTCAAAGCACCGTAGTATATTGGAGTTGAAATGAAACAATATTAATTCAGACTTTCAGCTTTAATGCAAATGACACTTGAAATCAACTCTAGACCTTTTATCTACTTACATGTACCATAACAATAACAATAGCTTTGTCAATGTCCAAATATTTATGCATCTGATTGTATATAAGCTAGTAATAGAATGTAAGTAAACAAACTACACATTGACTGCCTGTCAGACTGCCTACTTTTTAACATGTTGTATTGTGATAAAAATGGCTACTCACCAAGGAAATTATAGGTCTCATCAGCAGGTGTCTGGTGTCTTGCAGAGCTCATCAGAGGTTGTGCTCCTCCATGAATTATCAGAATACGATGGAAACTGGGGGATTCTTCCTGTGCTGCCTCGGTGAGCACTATTTTTATCCACATAAGAAAGGACACAGGCATGTGAACAAGCACATCAATAGTAGACAATTTCACATACAGTGCCCTTCACTAATATTGGCACACTTGGTAAATATGTCAAAAAAATTGTCTTTATTGATTTTGATTGATTTTGATGTATGCTTTGGATCATTGTCCTGCTGGAAGATCCAACCACGACCCATTTTAAGCTTTCTGGCAGAGGCAGTCAGGTTTTCAATTAATATCTGTTGATATTTGATAGAGTCCATGATGCCATGTATCCTAACAAACTGTCCAGGTCCTCTGGCATGAGGTATTTTTCCATATGGCTACCTCTCTGTGTGCACCAAAACCACCTCTATTTTGGTTTCATCTGACCATAGAACCTGATTCCATTTGAAGTTCCAGTAGTGTCTGGCAAACTGAAGATGCTTGAGTTTGTTTTTGGATGAGAGTAGAGGCTTTTTTTCTTGAAACCCTTCCAAACAACTCGTGGTGATGTAGGTGAATTTGGATTGTAGTTTTGGAGACTTTCTGACCCTAAGACGCAACTAATTTCTGCAATTCTCCAGCTGTGATCCTTGGAGATTTTTTGGCCACTCAGCCATCCTCTTCACAGTGCATTGAGACAATATCGACACACGTCCAATTCCAGGTTGATTCATAACATTTCCAGTTGACTTGAACTTCTTAATTATTGCCCTGATGGGAGAAATGGGCATTTTCAATGCTTGTGCTATTTTCTTATAGCCACTTCCCATTTTGTGAAGCTCAACAACCTTTTGCCGCACATCACAGCTATATTCCTTGGTCTTACCCATTTGTTTGAGATCCATGAGAGCAGAGAATTTTTGTGAATTTTCTGAAAAAAATAAAATAAATATATACAGTGGGTAAGGAAAAGAAAATATGATTATTTTAAAAGGGGTGATTATTTTCTGTACCCACTGTGTGTGTGTGTGTGTGTGTGTGTGTGTGTGTGTGTGTGTGTGTGTGTGTGTGTACAGGCTTGGGGAGTGATGGATTACATGTAACGGTGTTACGAAATCAGGATACAAAAAACTGGTAACTGTAATCCGTTACAGTTACGTCAAAAAACAAAGTAATCAGATTATAGGTACATTTTGTAAAAAATGGGAATACTATCAGGATTACTCTTACAGGGCTCCAAACTGCCTCTGAAAAGGTTGGATTTGCGACCAAAAATATTAATTTGCGAATGATATGCAATATATATAACATTATGATTTAATATATAACGTTATGATTTAAAAAATGCATGTACTGTCCTTTTAATTACGTTCTGCGAGGAGGAACCTCTCCCATAATTTGTTGTGTTGACTTAATAAAATGAGGTTCTGCGCATGAAGTTCAAATTCATCCAGAGCGCCAAAATATGCTCAGGGAAAGCGCAAATCAGCTTTCCACCTCAGAAAGACATGTCTAAACGAAAAATGTCAGACTTTACAAACAATCCTCATCTCTGTCGAGCACCAATGCTGATGGCACACCTGCTAATAAAAAAACAGGCTCCAGTTGTGCCAGCATGAGAGAGATAGAAAATGACGGAGACACAGAGGATCACAGAGAAAGGCATTTTAAGACTTCTTGGATTCAAGAGTTTGCATGGCTTAGGTATGATCATCGCACACAGAAAATGTTTTGTGAGTTTTGTTCCAAAGCGGGCAGAGAAATAGCGGGGAAAACTGATTTCATTACCGGAACGAACCATTTCAAGAAAGAGACTGTGAGAAAACAGGGCGATAGTCAAAAGCATAAAAAAGCTCGTGACTATATAATCACAGAGAGTGCCACAAAAACACTGTTAACACAAGCAGTGTCTCGTGCATGTGAACTACATGACGAGACTGAATGGAAAGAGCTAAAAATAAAATTCAACACCGCCTGTATGATTGCATGCGAAGAGCTGCCTTTCACCAAATTTACCTCTCAGATATTACTAATGAAGAAAAATTGACTGGATGTGTGCAAGACGTATGACAACAACACAGCATGTGCTTTGAGCAGAATGCATCTGGTTGAGATATTGGCTGCTCAGTGCGAACGTGGCTTTTCATCTCAAGACAGGATAAAATCAAAAGTACGCAATTCAACCTTGGAAACTTGATCAGGATCAGCACAAAGGCCCATCACTTGAACAGTTTGATCCTGAACCATGTGTCAAACGCTGGCTTTCTGCAACACAGAGGAGGCCAAACTCCACTGAATGGCCAAGTGATGCTGACATAATTATGGTCAGTGACACTGGCTCAGATTCTGTGTAAAGAACAATTCTTTGTGACTGTATATAGTTCTCAAGTTGGAAAAGATATTCAGTTCCCACTTCAAGTGAACTTGGATGAAAATGCTGACGCTGTAAAAGGAGTCCAGACGTACACAGATGAGAGGATGACTGAAAGTAAGTGTTTCAAAATTTTCAAATGTAAGTTAATTTTTATGTGGCACAAATCATTTGACACCTGTTTTTTTGTCTTATAGGAGCCAATGGTTCCTTAATAGATTTGTTTGTCTGGAGCTCTGCTTTTGACATAACACAATATAGACAGCTACATGATTATAGTTCTGGTTCTTTCTTGCCAGTTGTGACTCACATGAGCAACAAATTTATTTGTTTTATTAAAACAAATCCAAACACTGAACATGTTTTAAGCTCTAAAATAAGCTCTAAATAAAAGTATTTTAGATCATATTGCTTTTCTCTTGACTTTATTTACATATGTGACCTTGAAGTAATCCAAAAGTATAAGATTACATTACTTTCATATTGTGATACTTGGATTACATTACTGATTACAATTTTTATGAAGTAATTTGTAACTGTAACAGATTTTTTAAACTAACCCTCCCAACCCTGTGTGTGTGTGTGTGTGTGTGTGTGTGTGTGTGTGTGTGTGTGTGTGTGTGTATGTGTGTGTGTGTGTGTAAAATATCAAAATGTTAAACAATAAAGACAATTTTTCACAGCCTTCTCTGCTCATATTTACCAAGGGTGCCAATATTTTGTACCTTTTGATTTTATTACACCACTAAGTAAGGACATCTCCTGTGTACAGCCCGCTTCAGGTCACCCCACAGATTTTTAGTTGGATTCTGGTCTTGGCGCTGGCTAGGCTATTCAAAAACATTGATCTTCTTTTGGATAAGCCATTCCTTTGTTGATTTGGATGTATGTTTTGGGTCATTGTTGTGCTGAAAGGTGAAATTCATTTTCATCTTCAGCTTACTAGCTGTAACACCTAAGGTTAACAACTAAGGTTTTGCATGAAAATTGACTGGTATTTGTAGCTATTAATGAAGTAAAGCTGAAGAAAATCAACCCCAAAGTGGTATGAAGTCACCACCATGTTTTACTGTGGGTATGGTATTCTTTTGGTGATGTGCTTTCTTTTTGCATGAATCATACCTTTTTGAATTATGGAATTATTATTCCTTATGTACACTTTTTATAGAGTACTGTGCAAAAGTTTTAGGTAGGTGTGAAAAAGTGCTGTAAAGTAAGAATGATTAAAAAAAAATACATGTTAATAGTTTATATTTATCAATTAACAAAATGCAAAGTGAGTGAACAGAAGAAAAATCTATATCAAATCAATATTTGGTGTGACCACCTTTTGCCTTCAAAACAGCATCAATTCTTTGCACTTGCACAAAGTCAGTAATGTTGTAGGCATATAGTCAGGTGTATGATTAAACAATTATACCAAACAGGTGCTAATGATCATCAGTTCAATATGTAGAATGAGACACAATCACTAACTAAAACAGAAACGGCTGTGTAGGAGGATTAAAACTGGGTGAGGAACAGCCAAACTCAGCTAACAAGGTGAAGACAGTTTACTATCAAAAGTCATACACCATGGCAAGACTGAGCACAGCAACAAGACAGAAGGTAGTTATACTGCATCAGCAAGGTCTCTCCCAGGCAGAAATTTCAAGGCAGACAGGGGTTTCCAGATGTGCTGTCCAAGCTCTTTTGAAGAAGCACAAAGAAACGGGCAACGTTGAGGACCATAGACGCAGTGGTCAGCCAAGAAAATTTACTGCAGCAGATACACATCAGGCTTACTTCTCTTCGCAATCGGAAGATGTCCAGCAGTGCCATCAGCTCAGACCTGGCAGAAATCAGTGGTACACCTGGTGGTACACCTACATCTACTGTCTGGAGAAGTCTGGTCAGAAGTGGCCGTCATGGAAGATTTGTGGCCAAAAAGCCATACCTCCAATTTGGAAACAAGGCCAAGCAACTCAACTATGCACGAAAACACAGGAACTCGGGTGCAGAAAAATGGCAGCAGGGGCTCTGGACTGATGAGTCAAAATCCGACATATTTGGCTGTAGTGAAGGCAGTTTGTTTGCCGAAGGGCTGGAGAGCGGTACATGAATGGGTGTCTGCAGGCAACATTGAAGCATGGTGGAGGTTCCTTGCAAGTTTGGGGCTGCATTTCTGCAAATGGAGTTGGGGATTTGGTCAGAATTAATGGTCTCCTCAATGCTGAGAAGTACAGGCAGATACTTATCCAACATGCAATACCATCAGAGAGGCATCTGCTTGGCCCCAAATTTGTTCTGCAGCATGACAACAACCCCAAAAGTCATTAAGAACTATCTTCAGCGTAAAGAAGAACAAGGAATCCTGAAAGTGATGGTATGGCCCCCACAGAGCCCTGATCTCAACATCATCTAGTCTGTCTGGGATTACATGAAGAGAGAGAAGCAACTGAGGCTGCCTAAATGCACAGAAGAACTTTGGTTAGTTATCCAAGATGTTTGGGCCAATCTACCTGTTGAGTTCCTTCAAAAACTGTGTTCAAGTGTACCTAGAAGAATGTTGCATAGTACTGTATGCACTGTAGATGTCAGGTTGGTGGAAACAGCCTGTTTGTGTTTTTTTTTTTTTTGGAGCACTTCCCCCATTCCAGAATAAATTCCATCTTTCCAAGTTTGCTTGAAATATTTAATTGGGCTTGTCCTATCTCTATTTCATTCTATTTGACATTGTATTCCTGGTTTATTTTTTTATTATATTAAAAAAAAAAAAAAATTTCAATATACTTAATTATTTGTTTTTCAGTCTGGCTGAAGGTTACTGCTGTAGGTCTTTGTGGATATTTTTCCTTGAGGAGGAAACCATTGTCAATATAGCCAGACTGTTGCAGGTGCTCAGCAGATTTAACCCTTGGAGAGTAAGTTATTTTTCTATTCCACTACTCAGTTTGACTTATGGATAAATCTTTGCATTGGGTCTTTTGTATTATATCAATATATTATTAGTATATTTACAGTATATTTTTAAGGCATGCTATTCCAGCATGCTATTTTCAGCCCCTTGTAGTAATTTAACCCTCATTTGTTAAACCCTCAAGAGCAAGACAGTATTTTATAACACGTAAAACATTCAAACAATAAAATTATAACTATTGAATACACTGATTGAAAAGAAAATGGTTGTAATCTTTGATAATATTCTTGAGGGAAAGATAAAGTAGGTATAGAAAATAATGACTCTCCTTTAAAATACGCACATTTTGTTGCTTTTCAGCCTGAAATGAAGACGGACACAGTGTTGTTGTTTTTTTTTTTTTTTTTATCCAGCTGTATTTACTTAGTGCAAAAATTTTTTAAAAATTAAAAAACAGAATCACTGAGTTGGAAAAAGGATCACCCCCCACCACCTCTAAAAATGACTTGTAAACTCAATCAGGTGTAGCTAATCACCTTCTCAATGGCATACAAAGCAACTTCACTTTCAACTGTGATCAGCTGTGGTCTTTCCTGGAGCATTTCAGTCCTTGGTAGTGCAACTGAAGCAAACAATCAACTATGGGTGGCAAGGCACTGTCAAAAGATCTCCGGGATAAAGCTGTTGCAGTTGCAGAGTTGCAGAGTTGTTGCAGTTGCAGGAATTTATGACAAAGAGTGGTCATTGTGTGCATGTGACAACAATATCATAAATTCTCCACAAATGTGGCTTGCATGGGAGGGTTTCAAGAAAAAAGCCACTCCTCAAGAAAGGCCTCATGCAGTCACGACTGAGCTTTGCCAAAACGCACCTGAGGCCACATAACAAAGGTGTTATGGTCAGATGAGACTAAAATTGGCGGAAATCCAATACAGCTCACCATCCAAATAACACCATTCCTACAGTAAAGCATGGAGGTGGTAATATTCTGTTATGGGGGTGTTTCTCTGCAGCAGAGACTGGAGCACTTGTCAGGATAGAAGGAAAAATGGATGTGGCGAAATACCATCAAATTCTTGAGGAAAATCTGCTGCCCTCTGCCAGAAAGTGGTCAATGGGAAGAAGATTTACCTTCCAACATGAAAATGACCCAAAGCACACAGCAAAACTGACCACCCAGTGGTTGAAGGAGAAAAAGCTGAATGTCCTTGCATGGCCTAGTCAGAGCCCAGAGTTAAACCATTGAAAATCTCTGGAATGAATTGAAGACTGCAGTCTACAAATGGTCACCATCAAATTTAACTGAACTTGAGCAGTTCTGCAAAGAAGATTGGGTAAATATTGTAAAGTCTAGATGTGCAAAGTTAGTAGAGACATATCCCAACAGACTAAAGGCTGTAATTAAATCAAAAGGTGGTTCAACAAAATACTGACACAAGGGGGTGATCCTTTTTCCATCTCAGTGATTTTGTTTTTTAAATTTTTTTCTGACATGTTGGTGTTATATCTTTCACTTGGATGTTATAAGTTGCACTGAGTAAATACAGCTGGATAAAACAAAAACTGTGTCAGTCTTCATTTCGGGCTGAAAAGCAACAAAATGTGATTATTTTAAAGGGGGGTGAATCTTTTCTATACCCACTGTAGCTAACAGGTTACTTCAGTACAATTTAGAGACAGACATGCTTTTCTGTAGAAATCATTACTGATTCACTGTAAAGATAAATGACCAAATATATGTGGAATATACAGTATCTCACAAAAGTGAGTTCACCCCTCACATTTTTGTAAATATTTTATTATTTCTTTTCATGGGACAACACTGACGAAATGACACTTTGCTACAATGTAAAGTAGTGAGTGTACAGCTTGTATAACAGTGTAAATTTGCTGTCCCCTCAAAATAACTCAACACACAGTCATTAATGTCTAAACCGCTGGCAACAAAAGTGAGTACACCCCTAAGTGAAAATGTCCAAATTGGGCCCAATTAGCCATTTTCCCTCCCCAGTGTCATGTGACTTGTTAGTGTTACAAGGTCTCAGGTATGAATGGGGAGCAGGTGTGTTAAGTTTGGTGTTATCGCTCTCACACTCTCTCATACTGGTCATTGGAAGTTCAACATGGCACCTCATGGCAAAGAACTCTCTGAGGATCTGAAAAAAAGAATTGTTGCTCTACATAAAGATGGCCTAGGCTATAAGAAGATTGCCAACACCCTGAAACTGAGCTGCAGCACGGTGGCCAAGACCATAAAGCGGTTTAACAGGACAGGTTCCACTCAGAACCGGCCTCGCCATGGTCGACCAAAGAAGTTGAGTGCACGTGCTCAGCATCATATCCAGAGATTGGCTTTGCAGAATAGACGTATGAGTGCTGCTAGCATTGCTGCAGAGGTTGAAGGGGTGGGGGGTCAGCCTGTCAGTGCTCAGACCATATGCCGCACACTGCATCAAATTGGTCTGCATGGCTGTCATCCCAGAAGGAAGCCTCTTCTAAAGATGAAGCAAAAGAAAGCCCGCAAACAGTTTTCTGAAGCCAAGCAGATTAAGGACATGGATTACTGGAACCATGTCCTGTGGTCTGATGAGTACAAGATAAACTTATTTGGTTCAGATGATGTCAAGCGTGTGTGGCGGCAACCAGGTGAGGAGTACAAAGACAAGTGTGTCTTGCCTACAGTCAAGCATGGTGGTGGGAGTGTCATGGTCTGGGGCTGCATGAGTGCTGCCGGCACTGGGGAGCTACAGTTCATTGAGGGAACCATGAATGCGAGTATGTACTGTGACATACTGAAGCAGTTCCCTTCGGAAACTGGGCCGCAGGGCAGTATTCCAACATGATAATGACCCCAAACACACCTCCAAGACGACCACCGCCTTGCTAAAGAAGCTGACGGTAAAGGTGATGGACTGGCCAAACATGTCTCCAGACCTAAACCCTATTGAGCATCTGTGGGGCATCCTCAAACGGAAGCGCAAGGTCTCTAACATCCACCAGCTCTGTGATGTCGTCATGGAGGAGTGGAAGAGGACTCCAGTGGCAGCCTGTGAAGCTCTGGTGAACTCCATGCCCAACAGGGTTAAGGCAGTGCTAGAAATTTGGGCCCAATTTGGACATTTTCACTTAGGGGTGTACTCACTTTTGTTGCCAGCGGTTTAGACATTAATGGCTGTGTGTTGAGTTATTTTGAGGGGACAGCAAATTTACACTGTTATACAAGCCATACACTCACTACTTTACATTGTAGCAAAGTGTCATTTCATCAGTGTTGTCCCATGAAAAGATATAATAAAATATTTACAAAAATGTGAGTGGTGTGCTCACTTTTGTGAGATACTGTAGATGTTTTTTACTGGCCTTATGTTTGTATCTTATGATAGATTTAATTAGCACACTAGTGTGGGTGGGTACAACACCATTATCTTACTTGCAGTAACAGAATTTCGCATGACATGGCTAGCATGTTGCTTCTTTCTAACGTATTTACTCTGTGTCTGATAAATCGTTAACATAGTGTTGCAGTATGCAGCACAGCTTGGAGTAAGTAAAAACTCCTTCCCTGTAAAATGATAAGTTCTCACTCTTTCCAAATAATGCAGAAATGTATTGCCACAAGCAGGTATCTTAAAAAGATAGACTCACCTACTGCCGCTTGTATTGTATTGTTGATAACTAGATAAAAAGGACAAGTAACCAAAATTATAGTATTTTCTTTCAAACTAAGCTATATAAGTGAGGGAAGACTACCTCAAATTCTTACCCTTGAGGATTATTATTTGGGTTATGGTGGATAAGTTAATCACAGGATCACAGAATATTTTAATGTATCTGTTTTACCTCTGTCAGATTACCCCCTTAGTTCATGCTATACCACTTGGAAGGCGCTGGCTGGATGTGCACTGGCCCTCTTTCTGTCATTCAGAATATTGTGGAAGTAAAATGTACATTTTTCATAACCTATAACACTATGTAACACAAATTTTGTTCCTGGGTACTAAGTGTTATTTTCTAATTGCTTATGCCTCAAAAGTATTGACTATTAATCTCTTCAAACTTTGCTTTTGTGACCAGGACATTGGACATTGAAATTTACATATTTTCATTTTACAAGGCAGAAAAAAAAAAAATCTAAATTAACATGTACAGTCATTTGAAAAAATAAGTACACCCCATGGAAACTGTTGGCTTTTTTGACATATTTGAACAAGCAAACATTTGATTCTCTCTGAAAAAGTGCCTATTAATAAAGTTGATGCACTTTATCACATGACACATAAAATTGACATTTTGTAGTAAATCACAATTTAAATTAACCAAAAAAAAAAAAGATCAGTCACATGGAAAAAGTAAGTACATCCCTACATTTATCACACCTTCAAATCCATACAACTGAACTTCAAATCCATACAATTGCCAGTGATTAGAACTTGCTTAGGGAGTGCAGGTGTTATTTAAACCTCTGACATCTAGTGTCTGGTGTTCCCTTTGCTATTGAGGTGTGTGGTGTCATCATGCCAAGATCTAAAGAGTTCTGTAAGGCCTTCAGAAAAAAGGTTGTGGATGCCTATGATTCTGGCAAGGGATTTAAAAAGATCTCCAACTTTAAAAAAAAAGAATCATTCCACTGTAAGTATAATCATCTACAGGTGGTGCAGATTTCAAACGACTGCCAATTTGTCCAGGACTCGCTGTCCCAGCAAATTCAGCCCAAGAGCAGACTGTCCAATGCAAAAAGTCTCCAAGAACCGCCAAATTTTTGCTTGCATTCACTGATTCAACTATGAATTCTGCATCATATCAAAGAGTGCTTGAAGATAATGTGAGGCCATCTGTCTGAAAGTTGAAGTTGAACCGAAAGTGGACCTTTCAACAGGATAATGATCCTAAGCACACTAGCAAATTCACCAAGGAATGGCTCAAAAAGAAGAAATGGAGGGTTAAAGCCCAGATTTGAATCCCACTGAAATGTGGTGTGGGGATTTGAAACGGGCAGTACATGCAAGAAAACCCTCAAACATCTTGCAGATGAATGAATATTGCATAGAAGAGTGGTCAAAAATTACAGCAACCCAATGCCAGAGACTGGTGTGCAAAACACCTACAAGAAGTTATTTCTGTTAAAGGGGGCAATACTAGCTTCTGAGGCCAAGGGTGTACTTACTTACTTTTTCCACATAAGAATATCACATCTACTGATATTTCTGTTGAATAAATGATTGAAAAAGCGAATTTTCCTTGTGGTTTTGTTCAAGTATATCAATTTTATTAATAGGCACTGTTTCAAAGATCAAATATTTGCTCGTCCAAATGTCAAAAAAGCCAACAATTTTCACGGGGTGTACTTATTTTTTCACATGACTTTATTTATATTAAAGTCATACAAAACTGACCACAAAAGATTTAGGACTAAGAAGTATTTTGAGATTTATGATTATATTGTAAATCCCTTTCACGAAGCAACCCCCAAATGTAGTCACCCATCATGTTCTCGTAATGTTTTCCTTGGTAGCAGTGTTCAAAGTCCAGTATGCGCTCGCCTAGCTCCTCTGATTACGCTCCCATGTTCTCCTTGAATTTATCAAGATGAGCATCAAGGATATGGACTTTGAGATGGAGGTTGACCGATTGATTGGTTTTGCCAATTAATCGGCTCCCGGTAACGGATTGCTGGAACTATCGGTTATCTGCAAAAATCCAAACAGATAGTTTTTCTCGGTTGCGTCTGTTGCAGGAGCGGTTGATAAGGGTCCGCTGCAATTTTACAATACGAGAGCAGCCTCTAGAGGTGAAATAAAAAATAGCACTGATGCTGTTAATTATAATTATAATAAAAAAATAGCACAGTGGTTCACACACACACATATATATATATATATATATATATATATATATATATATATATATATATATATATATATATATATATATATATATATATATATATATATACACACACACAGTGGGGGAAAAAGTATTTGATCCCCTGCTGATTTTGTACGTTTGCCCACTGACAAAGAAATGATCACTCCATAATTTTAATGGTAGGTGTATTTTAACAGTGAGAGACAGAATAACAACAACAAAATCCAGAAAAACGCATTTCAAAAAAGTTATAAATTGATTTGCATTTTAATGAGGGGAAATAAGTATTTGATCCCCTATCAATGTGCAAGATTTCTGGCTCCCAGGTGTCTTTTACAAAGGTAATGAGCTGAGATTAGGAGCACTCTCTTAAAGGGAGTGCTCCTAATCTCAGTTTGTTACCTGTAAAAAGACACCTGTCCACAGAAGCAATCAATCACTCAGATTCCAAACTCTCCACCATGTCCAAGACCAAAGAGCTGTCCAAGGATGTCAGGGACAAGATTGTAGACCTACACAAGGATGGAATGGGCTACAAGACCATCGCCAAGCAGCTTGGTGAGAAGGTGACAACAGTTGGTGCGATTATTCGCAAATGGAAGAAACTGTCAGTCTCCCTCGGTCTGGGGCTCCATGCAAGATCTCACCTCGTGGAGTTTCAATGATCATGAGAATGGTGAGCAATCAGCCCAGAACTACACAGGAGGATCTTGTTACTGATCTCAAGGCAGTTGGGACCATAGACACCAAGAAAACAATTGGTAACACACTACGCCGTGCAGGACTGAAATCCTGCAGTGCCCGCAAGGTTCCCCTGCTCAAGAAAGCACATGTACAGGCCCGTCTGAAGTTTGCCTGAATGATTCAGAGGAGAACTGGGTGAAAGTGTTGTGGTCAGATGAGACCAAAATCGAGCTCTTTGTCATCAACTCAACTCGCCATGTTTGGAGGAGGAAGAATGCTGTCTATGACCCCCAGAACACCATCCCCACCATCAAACATGGAGGTGGAAACATTATGCTTTGGGGGTGTTTTTCTGCTAAGGGGACAGGACAACTGCACCGCATCAAAGGAACGATGGACGGGGCCATGTACCGTCAAATCTTGGGTGAGAACCTCCTTCCCTCAGCCAGGGCATTGAAAATGACCTTAATGACTTGGAGAGGATCTGCAAAGAGGAGTGGGACAAAATCCCTCCTGAGATTTGTGCAAACCTGGTGGCCAACTACAAGAAACGTCTGACCTCTGTGATTGCCAACAAGGGTTTTGCCACCAAGTACTAAGTCGAAGGGGTCAAATACTTATTTCCCTCATTAAAATGCAAATCAATTTATAACTTTTTTGAAATGCGTTTTTCTGGATTTTATTGTTGTTATTCTGTCTCTCACTGTTAAAATACACCTACCATTAAAATCATAGACTGATAATTTCTTTGTCAGTGGGCAAACGTACAAAATCAACAGGGGATGAAATACTTTTTCCCCCCACTGTGTGTGTGTGTGTGTGTGTGTATATATATATATATATATATATATATATATATATATATATATATATATATATATATATATATATATATATATATATATGTATGTATATACACACACACAAACACATATATGTGTATATATATATATATATATATATATATATATATATATATATATATATATATATATATATATATGAGAGATAACCAAGAGATATAGATATATACTGAGTTGGAAAAAGGATCATCCCCTTGCTTTAATTTGCCTTAATTTTTTAATTACAGCCTTTAGTCTGTTGGGATATGTCTCTACTAACTTTGCACATCTAGACTTTGCAATATTTGCCCACTCTTCTTTGCAGAACTGCTCAAGTTCAGTTAAATTTGATGGTGACCGTTTGTGGACTACAGTCTTCAAGTCATTCCACAGATTTTCAATGGGGTTTAAGTCTGGGCTCTGACTAGGCCATGCAAGGACATTCATTTTTTTCTCCTTCAGCCACTATGTGGTCAGTTTTGCTGTGTGCTTTGGGTCATTGTCATGTTGGAAGGTAAACCTTCTTCCCATTGACAACTTTCTGGCAGAGGGCAGCAGATTTTCCTCAAAAATTTGATGGTATTTTGCCCCATCCATTTTTCCTTCTATCCTGACAAGTGGTCCAGTCCCTGCTGCAGAGAAACACCCCCATAACAGGATATTACCACCTCCATGCTTTACTGTAGGAATGGTGTTATTTGGATGGTGAGCTGTATTGGATTTCTGCCAGACATGTCGTTTGGTGTTGAGGCTAAACAATTCATCTGACCATAACACCTTTTTCCATGTGGCCTCAGAATCTTCAAGGTGCGTTTTGGCAAAGCTCAGCCCTGTGTGGCTTTTTTCTTGCAACCCTCCCATACAAGCCACATTTGTGGAGAATTTGTGATATTGTTGTCATGTGCACACAATGACCACTCTGTGTCATAAATTCCTGCAACTGCTTCAGAGTTGTTGTAGTCCTCTTGGTAGCCTCTCTGACCAGTTTCCTCCTGGCTCTTTCATCCAGTTTGGAGCGATGTCCTGATGCAAGGAGGGTCTGTGTTGTAACAAATACCTTCCACTTCTTAATAGTAGACTTCACTGTGCTTCTAGGCATTGATAAAGCCTTTGAATTTTTTTTTGTATCCATCCCCTGACCTGGGCCTGTCCACAGCTTTATCCCGGTGATCTTTTGACAGTGCCTGGCCACCCATAGTTGATGAGTTGAGTTGTTTGCTTCAGTTACACTACAAAATACTCCAGGAAATCTCTTTTCATGCTGAGCTAATCAAAATGACCACTTCTGATCACAGTTGAAAGTCAAATGGCTTTGTGTGCCACTGAGAAGGTGATTAGTTACACCTTATTGAGTTTACAAGTAATTTTTAGGAGGGGGGTGATCATTTTTCCAACTCAGTGATTCTGTTTTTTTAATTTTTTAATTTTTTCTGACATGTTGGTGTTATAACATCCAAGTGAAAGATATAAGTTGCACTGAGTAAATACAGCTGGATAAAACAAAAACTGTGTCCATCTTCATTTCAGGCTGAAAAGCAACAAAATGTGATCATTTTAAAGGGGGGTGATTCTTTTCTATACCCACTGTGTGTGTGTGTGTGTGTGTATGTGTGTGTGTATATATATATATATATATATATATATATATATATATATATATATATATATATATATATATATATATATATATATAGTATCTCACAAAAGTGAGTACACCCCTCACATTTTTGTAAATATTTTATTATATCTTTTCATGGGACAACATTAATGAAATGACACTTTGCTACAGTGTAAAGTAGTGAGTGTACAGCTTGTATAACAGTGTAAATTTGCTGTCCCCTCAAAATAACTCAACACACAGCCACTAATGTCTAAACCGCTGGCAACAGAAGTGAGTACACCCCTATGTGAAAATGTCCAAATTGGGCCCAAAGTGTCAATATTTTGTGTGGCCACCATTATTTTCCAGCACTGCCTTAACCCTGTTGGGCATGGAGTTCACCAGAGCTTCACAAGTTTCCACTGGAGTCCTCTTCCACTCCTCCATGACGACATCACAGAGCTGGTGGATGTTAGAGACCTTGCGCTCCTCCACCTTTCGTTTGAGGATGCCCCACAGATGATCAATATGGTTTAGGTCTGGAGACATGCTAGGCCAGTCCATCACCTTTACCCTCAGCTTCTTTAGCAAGGCAGTGGTCATCTTGGAGGTGTGTTTGGGGTCGTTATCATGTTGGAATACTGCCCTGCAGCCCAGTTTCTGAAGGGAGGGGATCATGCTCTGCTTCAGTATGTCACAGTACATGTCACAGTACACTCCCCAGTGCCAGCAGCAGTCATGCAGCCCCAGAGCATGACACTCCACCACCATGCTTGACTGTAGGCAAGACGCACTTGTCTTTGTACTCCTCACCTGGTTGCCGCCACACACGCTTGACACCATCTGAACCAAATAAGTTTATCTTGGTCTCATCAGACCACAGGACATGGTTCTAGTAATCCATTTCCTTAGTCTGCTTGTCTTCAGCAAACTGTTTGTGGGCTTTCTTGTGCATCATCTTTAGAAGAGGCTTCCTTCTGGGACGACAGCCATGCAGACCAATTTGATGCAGCGTGCGACGTATGGTCTGAGCACTGACAGGCTGACCCCCCACCCCTTCAACCTCTGCAGCAATGCTAGCAGCACTCATACGTCTATTCTGCAAAGCCAACCTCTGGATATGATGCTGAGCATGTGCACTCAACTTCTTTGCTCGACCATGGCAAGGCCTGTTCTAAGTGGAACCTGTCCTGTTAAACCGCTGTATGGTCTTGGCCACCGTGCTACAGCTCAGTTTCAGGGTGTTGGCAAACTTCTTATAGCCTAGGCCATGTTTATGTAGAGCAGCAATTCTTTTTTTCAGATCCTCAGAGAGTTCTTTGCCATGAGGTGCCATGTTGAACTTCCAGTGACCAGTATGAGAATGCGTGAGAGCGATAACACCAAACTTAACATACCTGCTCCCCATTCACACCTGAGACCTTGTAACACTAACTAGTCACATTTAACTGGGGAGGTAAAATGGCTAATTGGGCCCAATTTGGACATTTTCACTTAGGCGTGTACTCGCTTTTTTTGCCAGCGGTGTAGACATTAATGGCTGTGTGTTGAGTTATTTTGAGGGGACAGCAAATTTACACTGTTATACAAGCTGTACACTCACTACTTTACATTGTAGCAGTGTCATTTCGTCAGTGTTGTCCCATAAAAGATACAATAAAATATTTAGAAAAATGTGAGGGGTGTACTCTCTTTTGTGAGATACTATGTATGTGTGTGTATATATATATATATATATATATATATATATATATATATATATATATATATATATACACACACACACACACACACACACACACAAAATATACAAAATTTACAGACTTTCGGCTGTTTGCAATGAACAAATCAAACAAAAGCAATTGAAATAGTTCAACACAACAAATGCTTCAAGAGTTTTCCCCAAATTTAACTGAAAATGCAACTTATTATGACTTTTCCAGTTTCAAAATTATTCAATCCCTTCATGGTAAGCATCTTTAGTACTTAGTAGAGCACCCTTTTGCTGTTATGACCTTCTGCAAACGAGATGCATAGCCAGACACCAGCTTCTGGCTTTGTTCCTGAGGAATCTTAGCCCACTCCTCATGAGCAATAGCCTCCAGTTCAGTAATATTCTTGGGTTTGCGTGCTGCAACTGCCTTCTTCAAATCAAAAAGTCAGGTGACTGTGATGGCCCAGTAGAATCTTCCAGGACTTCTTCTGCAACCAACCTTGCTCACAGATGGCATGACGTTTTCTCCTAAAATTTCCTGATACTTCAATGAATCCATCTTGCCTTCCACACGCTGCAGGTATTCCAGTGCCAGAGGATGCAAAGCAGCCCCAGAGCATGACCGAGCCTCCACCATGCTTGACTGTGGACAGAGTGTTCTTTCTTCATTCTTCTTTCTCCAGACATAGCGCTGATCCAACGTGCCGAAAAGTTCCAGTTTTGTTTCATTATGCCACAGAACAGAATCCCAAAAATTCTGTGGCTTATTTATATTATTTTGAGCCGACCTTTCTTGTGCTTTTGGGACAGTAGTGGTGTACGTCTTGGAGTTCTGGCATGGAAACCTTCTGCATTTAGTACATGCCTTACTGTGCTCACTGAAACCTCAGTGCCTGTTGCCACCAAATCTTGCTGGAGGTCTTTTGCAGTCACTTGAGGGTTTTTCACAACCTGCCTTCTCAGAAATCTGGTTGCAGCCATTGTTCGCTTCCTTTTTCTGCCCCATCCAGGTATTTCATGTATTTTCTGCCCCTAGCCAGTTCAGTTATTTCATGTGTCCCAGCTCAATCACGCCTGGTGCAACTAATGAAGCCCTTGATTAGTTGCATCAAGTGTGCTTGAGACAACACCTGTTTTGCATATTTGTGCTGTTGTGAGGGATTCTGTTCAGGGGGTTGAATAATTTTGGAACTGGAGAAGTCATTATAAGTTGCATTTTCAGTTGAATTTGGGGAAACCGCTTGAAGCATTCTTTGTGTTGAGCTATTTCAATTGCTTTTGTTTGATTTGTTCATTGCAAACAGCTGAAAGTCTGTAAATTTTGGCAGTAAACCTGATTTGCAATGAGGCAGTGTAATGCCTTGGGCAGTGTCTGGGGAAGGGTCTAGTTAGGTTCCAGCCAGTACACAGGTGCCTACAAAAGGCTCTAATCTAACTCTGACAGGAAGTCTAATGGTGGCTGTAGCCCAAATAGGGTTGGATAGTGCAATGCAACCCACAGTGAACACACCTCACTTGAAACCTCACTTCTTGCTGGGTCAAGTTACATGGTGAGTATCTGCTAACTTAGTTTACATGTGTTGTTGTGATGTATGCATATTCACCCCTGCAGAATCTGTCTTGCATACTGTTGTCACTCTTCAATCCTGCCATCATCTGCCTGCCTTGCACTTTTAGGCAGGGGTGTCCACACCCTCAGACTCCTGGTGGGTGTCTGAGAGTGCTCCTTACTTCATGTGGTAAAGCTCACGGAGAGCTGAAAGTGCAATCAGAGAATAAAACAGTGAAAGAACTTCTCAACGGCAGAAGTGGAAGTTATTTTGACTCACGTCTACAAATATATCTGCGTAACAGCACCTGAAATGGCTAACTGCTACGTTAAATTGGTTTAAGTGTCTTGATGAAACACTAGTGTTATTCATGCCTAAAGACTGCTGTGCTGTGTCAAAGCATGAAAAAGATGAACGGTAATATGCTCATGAGTTGACCTTGGTGTGTTGGCCACAGCATAAGTGCTAAGATGCAATAAAATGTTGTTGTGTTGTAAAAAAACTAACAGGAGTGGTTTCTGGGAAGGGCTCTTTATGATGCTAGTGCAACCATTATCCACCACTATGCCTTCTCAGAAGAGCCAACTGCTTTCAGCTACCCTGATTTTGCTGCTGGCTGGGCACTGAGCTGCTCTCTGGTTAAAAGGTGAGGCTATGAGTTTGTCTGGTTGTCCTTCTTTGCTTTAAAGAAAAGCTTACAGGTAATTTGTATTATGTAAATGTTGAACAACTTAATTCGTTTGGTATTTCAGATTAGCTGATTACATGAAGCATGAGCCACCAAAATCCGATTTCACCATCGACCTTAAGCACGAGGTAAGTTTGTCTTAAAAAGTTGAGGTGTGATCTTATTAAATGTGATATCGTAGTAGGCTAGGCAATTATGTGACAGACTTTTCTAGGATATTGCCAGTGTTTTCAGTATGCTGGCTCACTGTACCAATGAGCTGATATGAACATATATTTTGTGCTGTATGTTGAATTTTTTTTGGTATTAAATGATTTATTACATATTTTATTTTACTACTATTGGTTTTGCTACCATTTTTTATGGTTCTTTAAAAACTACTTTTTTGCTGGTACTCTGTCAGCAAACAGAATATCATACATATTGGGTTTCCAGAAAATGTATTATAATAATAGAATGATGCAACATCCAGTGCAAAACAAAATGCAGTGTTTCCTGTGTAATTCTGAAAGTAGCTCCATTACTCTAACCTTACCCAGTAAGGTATGAAGATCCTTGTTCTTTTTTATTTTATGACTGTGAGACTTCTGTATATTGAAGCTGACTCTTTCACGACAGTTGCATTATTGCTTATGGCTTCAGTGTTTATCATCTATATTGGAATGTGATTATTCATGCCAGCTGAAGCAAATAAAGCTGTGGTTTAGCTAAAGAGTTGTTTTCTACAAACATCGTAGAAAACGCTCATGTTTTCCTTAAGCATATGGAACTTAAGCATGCATGAAATTAATACTCACTTGGTTGATTTGCATATACCTGAATGGAAAAGCATGACAATTTTATTGTGTATAACTTTTTTTTTTGTTTTAACAGTTCAGTAGGTTTTGAAAGTTCCCATGACCGTTTTACGGTTTTTTTTTTTACCGTTACTTGTGTTGTCTCAGAGTGGTGTGAATTTAGGTTTGAGGATGGAGGCATTTATGAATTAATGAATTAATTTGTCTGTCTGATTCTGTAACGCTCCTGTCAAGTTTAAAAAGCCTTTTTTGCCTTTTACTATCATGACATCATTTTGAAATATGACCTGCAAATAATAAAAATTTCTCCTCAGATCCTCTCTCAGCTCTGATTGTTCACTTCTCTTCTTCCAGCCCATTTAAATGGCTTTCATTATTACTCACCTTTCCATATTTTAGGTTGTGTTACATACATACATACATTTGGATGAATACAGATAGTATAAAATGCCACTGGTGGGGAGTATGAACTTGGTAATGGGAACTTGGTGATCTCTTCCTTTCTTCCATCCTTTCATTTGTTCTCTCTATCACAGGACTGTGTGTTCCTAAAAAAAGAGCTGTCAGAGTGCTCTACTTCATCCTTTCTCATTCTTCTCAGTTGATTTCAAGCTCCAAGAGGCTGTTTCAAACTGTCTGGTCTTGCCCTTTACACCTGTCTGTTTCCTGAAAGTGTGCCTTCTTCTCAGTAATATTACTTCTCAGTAATATTAACTTTGTGCTCTTCATTATGCCTGTATGTTCTAGAAAAATCTTTCTGTTTGTCCCATATCATCAGCAAGGCCTACTATGGAATGGTCTAAATAGTGTAATGATCTGATTTTTTTAAAGGTTGCCCTGTATATTTGGGAGGAGGGAAGAGGACCTGTTTTAACCGCTGTGCATGAGTTCTGCTCTGAACTTCACGACTCCCCAAACACTGAGCATTGTGCTACCACTGTCAATTCTTACCTGCCAAGTTGTGTAGGTATAATATTTCATTGCTTGTGGTGTTTTGTTTAGAATATACAGATTGTACCAAAATCATTAATAGAGGAAGTGTGATGATCTTTGACTGATTTGGCCCAGACCGATCTTATAGTGGACAGATACATCCATCCATCCATCCATCCATCTATCCAAAAATGAAAATTTATATTGAAATTGTCTAATTTATTCTGCACATATTCGGCACCCTTGGAAAATATGAGCAAAGAAGGCTGTGAAAAATTGTCTTTATTGTTTAACCTTTTGATCTTTTGTTAAAAAAAATTCACAAAAATACTCTGCTCTCATGGATATCAAACAACTGCAAACACAACACAAATTTATCAAAAAAAAAAAAATCTTAGTTAAATATAGGTGTTCGACAATTATTGGCACCCTTTCAGTCAATACTATTTGCTAACTCCCTTTTCCAAGATAACAGTTCTGAGTCTTCCCCTTTAATGCCTGATGAGGCTGGAGCATACATGGCAAGGGATCTGAGACCATTCCTCCATACAGAATCTCTCCAGATCCTTCAAATTTCGAGGTCCATGCTGGTAGACTCTCCTCTTCAGTTCACCCCACAGGTTTCCTATGAGTTTCAAGTCAGGGGACTAGGATGGCCATGACAGGACCTTGATTTTGTGGCCAGTAAACCATTTTTGTGTTGATTTTGATGTATGTTTTGGATCATTGTCCTGCTGGAAGATCAAACCACAGCCCATTGTAAGCTTTCTGGCAGGTTTTCCTTTAATATCTGTTGATATTTGATAGAATCCATGGTGCCATGTATCCTAACAAAAAGTCCAGGTTCTCTGGCAGAAAACAGCCCCAAAACATTAAAGAACCACCACCATATTTAACCGTGGGCATGAGGTACTTTTCCATATGGCTACCTCTCTGTGTGCACCAAAACCACCTCTGGTGTTTATTGCCAAAAAGCTCTATTTTGGTTTCATCTGACCATAGAACCCGATCCCATTTGAAGTTCCAGTAGTGTTTGGCAAACTGAAGATGCTTGAGTTTGTTTTTGGATGAGAGTAGAGTCTTTTTTCTTGAAACCCTTCCAAGCAACTTGTGATGATGTAAGTGAATTTGGATTATAGTTTTGTAAACTTTCTGACCCCAAGATGCAACTAACTTCTGCAATTCTCCAGCTGTGATCCTTGGAGATTTTTTGGCCACTCGAACCATCCTCTTCACAGTGTGTTGAGACAATATAGACACATGTCCAATTCCAGGTTGATTCATAATATTTCCAGTAGACTGGAACTTCTTAATTATTGCCCTGATGGTGGAAATGGGCATTTTCAATGCTTGTGCTATTTTCTTATAGCCACTTCCCATTTTGTGAAGCTCAGCAACCTTTTGCCGCACATCACAGCTATATTCCTTGGTCTTACCCATTGTTATGAATGACTAAGGGAATTTGGCCTATGTGTTACCTCATATTTATACCCCTGAAGTCATGGTTGAACAATTTCCTGTTCCTATTCAACCAGGTGTACTAAAAAAATGTAAAATATCAATGGGAATATACTTCAAATATATTTTTCTCATATGAATTCATAGGGGTGCCAATAATTGTTGCACTATATTTAACAAGTTTTTTTTTTTTTTTTTATAAACCTGTGTTATGTATAGAATTGTTTGATATCTATGAGAGCAGAGTATTTTTGTGAATTTTTTAAACAAAATATCAAAAGGTTAAACAATAAAGACAATTTTTTACAGCCTTCTCATATTTACCAAGGGTGCCAATATTAGTGGAGGGCACTGTATTTTGTAAGAAATTTTAAGACCAAATATGTAATATCTGTCACAGTTCTTCCAGATCTTTTTACACTGTCTATCTCTCTGTAGGGTACCCTAGTGAAGAGGGAGGACCTTTTTGTGGCAGTGAAGACTTGTCATAAATTCCACCGAGATAGAGGTGCGTTATATCAGCTCTCAACTGTGCCGTCTACATTTTTCTGACTGCAGTTCGGAAGGAATTTTGTGTGGACACAAAACTTGCAAAGATGACACCTCCCACAAACAAGCCCCAAAATGTATTTTGCACAATGTGTGAAAATTCCATCAGTGAAAGATTATGTCATTTAAAAAAAAGTTAAAATGAATTAGTTGTTCCCAACTGATAAAAATAGTTCTTAGTAACTGGCTAAAACTATTTAATATAATGTTTGTCTTTCGTTGTTTTATGAAAAGTAAGCAACATTTCAGCTTGTTTAATCACGTATTTGGGAACACCTGAAATTTTCTCCAAGGCTTTCTCCTGCAAGGAGATACCACTGGGTAATTTATTCAGTTAGTTGGGCCTATAAAAAGGTGCCCACTTTCTGTAGTATGGGACTGAGATAAGTGGTGTTGGAGGAATCCTAATTTAATTGCTGTTATTTACATGACTTCAACAACTGTTTCAGGGAAATGTTAAAAGCTACCACATTTTATTCAGTCCCAGCAAACCATCCAGCATTTCCTAAAAGCATGTTTCAGAACAGAACTGTCCTCGTCTAATGGTAATTACACAAAAACGTTTTCTGATGGTGTTTACTGATTTAGCTGTTGGATTGTGATTATTATTATTATTTAGTCGTGATTATTATGTCTGTATATTTGTTCAGTCAAATTGTATGCATGTATTAGGATTAGTGTGGATTGTATTTTCTTTTTATAATTAAAAAAGAAAATACCATATCTTATACAGGTGCATCTCAATAAATTAGAATGTCGTGGAAAAGTTCATTTATTTCAGTAATTCAACTCAAATTGTGAAACTCGTGTAATAAATAAATTCAATGCACACAGACTGAAGTAGTTTAAGTCTTTGGTTCTTTTAATTGTGATGATTTTGGCTCACATTTAACAAAAACCCACCAATTCACTATCTCAACAAATTAGAATATGGTGACATGCCGATCAGCTAATCAACTCAAAACACCTGCAAAGGTTTCCTGAGCCTTCAAAATGGTCTCTCAGTTTGGTTCACTAGGTAAGCCACAAACATTCATTGCCAAAGAAGCTGGCTGTTCACAGAGTGCTGTATCCAAGCATGTTAACAGAAAGTTGAGTGGAAGGAAAAAGTGTGGAAGAAAAAGATGCACAACCAACCGAGAGAACCGCAGCCTTATGAGGATTGTCAAGAAAAATCGATTCAAGAATTTGAGTGAACTTCACAAGGAATGGACTGAGGCTGGGGTCAAGGCATCAAGAGCCACCACACACAGACATGTCAAGGAATTTGGCTACAGTTGTCGTATTCCTCTTGTTAAGCCACTCCTGAACCACAGACAACGTCAGAGGCGTCTTACCTGGGCTAAGGAGAAGAAGAACTGGACTGTTGCCCAGTGGTCCAAAGTCCTCTTTTCAGATGGGAGCAAGTTTTGTATTTCATTTGGAAACCAAGGTCCTAGAGTCTGGAGGAAGGGTGGAGAAGCTCATAGCCCAAGTTGCTTGAAGTCCAGTGTTAAGTTTCCACAGTCTGTGATGATTTGGGGTGCAATGTCATCTGCTGGTGTTGGTCCATTGTGTTTTTTGAAAACCAAAGTCACTGCACCCGTTTACCAATAAATTTTGGAGCACTTCATGCTTCCTTCTGCTGACCAGCTTTTTGAAGATGCTGATTTCATTTTCCAGCAGGATTTGGCACCTGCCCACACTGCCAAAAGCACCAAAAGTTGGTTAAATGACCATGGTGTTGGTGTGCTTGACTGGCCAGCAAACTCGCCACACCTGAACCACATAGAGAATCTATAGGGTATTGTCAAGAGGAAAATGAGAAACAAGAGACCAAAAAATGCAGATGAGCTGAAGGCCACTGTCAAAGAAACCTGGGCTTCCATACCACTTCAGCAGTGCCACAAACTGATCACCTCCATGCCAAGCCGAATTGAGGCAGTAATTAAAGCAAAAGGAGCCCCTACCAAGTATTGAGTACATGTACAGTAAATGAACATACTTTCCAGAAGGCCAACAATTCACTAAAATGTTTTTTCTATTGGTCTTATGAAGTATTCTAATTTGTTGAGATAGTGAATTGGTGGGTTTTTGTTAAATGTGAGCCAAAATCATCACAATTAAAAGAACCAAAGACTTAAACTACTTCAGTCTGTGTGCATTGAATTTATTTAATGCACGAGTTTCACAATTTGAGTTGAATTACTGAAATAAATGAACTTTTCCACGACATTCTAATTTATTGAGATGCACCTGTATTCTATTGAAGTGTCTCTAATCCTTCCTTAATTCTTCTTTTCATTCCTCATTCATGCCTGATCATTCCTTGCTTGTCTTTCTGTGCATAATTTTTTCCTTAGTGCCTGTAGTAAAGAAGACTTGGGTGAAGGATGCTGCGTTGCTAGAGTTTTATAGTGATATTGCTGATCCAGCCATCCCCACCATTGACCTGGGAGTCCCCAACACGGAGAGTGGTCAGTATTTATAGTTGCATTGTATGTTTTTGTATTTGTCTGCTGTGGACTCAAAAATACATCTGCAGTATTTAAAAATTCAGTGTCACAAATAGCTTTAACATGCAGTACCATGTCCGGGCCAAAAATACCTACTTATCCCACTTCCATCCCTTCCACTCTGTATTTGGTGGACAGCCCAGAGGGTATTTTGCTTCTAAACCACTTAATTACTTAATTTTACACTCAGCCATTCCCTGCAGTGTACACTGACTGACCATTTTATCAGCTCCACCTACCATATAGATGGATTTTTGGGTGTGCAATTACCGATTGTAGCCCATGAGTGGATATTCACAATTTGTCAGCCCTTCTCTACGTAGTAATGGAACCACTGCTAACCAGATATTATGTGTGGTGGTTCATTCTCAGTGCAGCAGTCACACTGACATGGCCTTGTACTGGTATTGTTCTCAGGTACTACTGTCCTTCAAACAGAAATTAAATAGATAGGTGTGTCTATATATTTAAAAATTTGCAAAGACTTTTTAAAAAATTTTTATCCCAACTGTAGCCCTTGGAATAGAAAATGTCTTTTTCTTTCTTATGCTTTGTGTCCATCTTCCATCTCTCTCTCTCTCTCTCTCTCTCTCTCTCTCTCTCAAGGTGAGTCTTTAACCTGTGATGTGGTCACTGGTTTTTGTTTAGTAATGTGTCTTTTATGGTACAAAATATAATAATTCTCTCTCTCTCTCATATTCAGTATATTCAATGTTTATTAACATATTTTGTCTGCATATGTCACGTTCCAGATGGTCTGATTTTGTGTGTGTGTGTGTTTGTACAAACACAAAGTGGAGTGGCTGTTGATCTGCCCCCACCTCTCTGCTCTAGAGTCCAAGTTACTGCTGATCCCTTCCTTTCATCTAGTGCCCATAATAGTCATAATGCTGGGCCTCTATTCAGAAATACATTCCATTTCTCCTGCATGCTCTTTTGACCAAATTATCATCCACAGGATACAGATGTGTGTGAGTAAGCCACTGCAGGAAGCATTCTGGGTTTTCCTAGTAAACTAAGATTATTTTCCCTACTAATTCTGTAATTTTTGTCATTGTCTTTTATGGTCAAATTCTTGTGGTTCCTCTGGCATTATTAGTCATGCTATTTTATTTACTTTTGAGTGAGACTAGCAAGATACAACATCTGATGTATTTTGTAGCCTAAGACTATAATGGAGCATCAAAAGCCTGACAAACTAACAGCCAAGCAGTTAGGCAATGTTTTTGTACCTCTTTGTAGACAGTCTTAATCTTACTAAAAAAAATTAATTGGTAAACAAGGAAATGAAGGAAAACATTTAATTTTCACATAGCACAGTTTAATGTAATGATACTAATAATGTAATGATGTAATGTGCTATATGTTGCTTGCTCTTTTGCTCCCCTGACCCCCACCTCCCGTTATCTTACCAACCCTGTATCGATTAATTTTAAATTGTGCAATTTGGTTCACAGGGCATTGTGCAAAGACGTTTGCCATTTTAAGGAGGTTTGTCAGCGGAGAAGTGACTCAAGCACCATGGCTGCTCCTAGTAGATGATGACACGTTGATAAGGTAACACATCTGGCAGCCTAGTGAAACCCACAGGTACACGCTGTCCCTGAGACTAAAAAAAAAACCCTCACCTGTAGCATGCTGTCTCAGAATCAGGGTAACATGAACCTGAAAAACAGGTCCACTTAGAGCACGTATGTCAAGCACAAGGCCCGCGGGCCGAACTAGGCCTGCTGCACATTTCTGTCTGGCCCGCATATTGATATGAGTTTTAAATTGATCTTGGCCCGCTTTCATACAGTCTGCGCTGCACTGAACTGCAAGTCCCAGCAAGCATTGCCAACATGCTGCGCACTAAACATCAGGTTACCGCTACCCCCCTTCCTCTTATCCACACACACGCACAAGACAGTTGATCCAGCGCACTGTCTGGATGTCAAAATTAGTAACGGTTTTAACAGCAGAATTGTTCCCTATTATCAAAAAAGTACAGTATTAGCTAGCTAATATAACATTAACTGCAATGTAACAGCGCTCTGAAGGCAAAGTACGATTCAGTCGGGGC
The DNA here is from genome assembly GCA_023630585.1 of Cranoglanis bouderius. NCBI lineage: Eukaryota > Metazoa > Chordata > Actinopteri > Siluriformes > Cranoglanididae > Cranoglanis > Cranoglanis bouderius. The sequence goes on along the minus strand of CM042550.1, from coordinate 2,355,193 downwards.
TGGTCAGTTTTACGCTTTTATCCCAGAAACTGTCACGGCTCTGCCTACAGTTTGCCCGTATGCTGTGCATGTTTGGTAGCACATACCTGTATGAATAGCTTGTTTATGAAGATAAACAAAACATCTCACAGATCACGACTTACAGACCAGCACTTTCATTCAATTCTCAGAGTTGCCGCAGCTCAGGAGTTGATAAACTTGCATCAAAGAAAAGAAACCAGGTTTTAAGTAGTAGCAGATAGATAAAAAAAAATAAGCCTGAAAACCTGATAAACACTTAAATAGTTTGGGCAGTTAATTTAAGTGTTATTCATGATTATGTTTGCGTTTAGTTATTTGATGCTTAAAGTCATATTACCTTTTATATGAAGTTCATATTTGTATGAAGCAATGACTAGTTTGAGTCACAGCAGCATCACATTTTTTTTTAACAAAAAATAAATATAAGCCATATCTGGGCCAGGGATTGGTCTATTTTTAAAAATTTTTTTTTTATATGGCTCCTAAGTTGATTGAGTTTGACACCCCTGACTTAGAGCGAAGTACTGACATTGTGTGGTAAAGAACAGACAATCACAACTTTGTCATTTGATCAGGCATCCTAATTCAGAACACCTGTGTAACAGCTTTTGCTGCAGTCGATGCAAACATTTTACTATACATATTTTGGTCCCAGTTTTAATGGGGACTGCTATACTCTTGTTGGGAGATAGATAAAAATCAGACACTTTGGGCAGTGATGTGCGTTGTGATTGCTTTTCAGTCTGCCTAGACTCCGGCGGCACCTAAAATGTTACAACCCTAATGAAGCTGTGAGTATCGGTGAGCGCTATGGCTATACCCTCAGCAAGGGTGGCTACAGCTATATCACTGGTGGAGGAGGGTAAGCCTGTAAAACCAACCTTCCACTGTTGTTTTTTACTTAGTGGTTAATGAGTTACTTTTAGTTTATTGTCACTGAACAATGGTGGTTTGTGAATAGATGATATTTTAATATAGTTTTTGATGTATTTGATGATGCTTGGTGATGCTTGTTTTTTTTTTTTTTTTTTTTTTTTTTTTAATGAGAAGTCTCTGTGATAGAATTTAAAGTTCAAATGTGAAATTTGTATTATAGCTTTTGTGTAGAATGCTACAGTAGAATTGGCTACATTCTGTGACCAATGTTGTAGTATTCATTATCAGTATACCTCTACATTTAATTTCCTATAGTTCATTTAATGCTTGATTAGCCTTGATTAACCTTTATTTTCTCTCAGCTGATACTTCCATTGTACCATAGTTATGCTCTAATTTTCTATGCTGTCTCGTGTGTGTCTGATAATTCCTGTTGTGGGTTTTTTTTCTTAAATCTTTCTGTCAGTATGGTGTTCAGTAGGGCCGCAGTGTTGAAAATCCTCTCCAGTGGCTGTGACTGTTACAGTCCCGACACACCAGATGACATGGTATTGGGAAGGTGCCTTAACACACTGGGTTTGTCGGTCACACACAGCCCACAGTTTCACCAGGTAATACACATACACAGTTTGTTTTATTGAGCATTTATTAGCACATTTTCTTAACCTTCATGTTGAGGTCAAAATGACCAAATATGGTCATTAATACTGAAAATTATTTTTTCAACACAAAACATTGTGATTGCCAAATTCTCAAATGAATATCATTATTTAAAAAGCAGTCATCAGAAGGATCATCTAATCAGGAATTTGTGTGCTTGTTTCCAAACATATTTTACTTCTAGTAATTGGCTCAAAATAATCATAATATGGTCTTAGTTAACAAGAACATTTGCTATTTACAAGTATTCAACAGTACATGAGAGTTAAGCACTTAAATAGAACTTTATGGTGATAATTTTAATAGAGACTATTTGTGGAGAACTATAAACTCTACTGCCATTCCATAAATGGTTTCTTTTGTGGTCCACAGGCTCGTCCAAATGATTATCCTAAAGAGCTGCTGCTCCGTCAGAGCCCCATCTCCTTCCACAAACACTGGAACATCAACCCTGTGGCTGTGTACCAGCAGTGGCTGATGGACTCTGAGGATCTGCTTCAGCAGAAGAACTGTAGGAGAGAGTACAGACAGGAGCTTTAAACCATGAGCTGTCTTTCATGTTGTAAGTGTATATAATTTGGGGAATATAAGTTGGGGAAAGAATTACTCGTTCATTTTTGTTTTATTGGGTTTTATTGAAGAATATTTTGTTTGTTTACTGTAAATTAACACTTACTGTAGCTATAGATTTAATATATGAGTGTAGCTAGCTGGCTAGTAGAAAAATAGAACCTGTGAAAAATACATCCCAATTGGCTAATCCTGTTTCTCTCCATAGCAGCTTGTAACCAATAAAATATGATTGAACACATTTGATCCATTTATTTGACATCTGGGGCAGTTAAATATGGAATCATAATGACTTTGTTGACATTTATGAACTTCATTATAGCGCATTACAGTGTTATTTGACATACGGTAAGATCCATAAGTATTTGGACAGTGACACAATTTTTGTAGTTTTGCCTCTGTACACTACCACAATGGATTTGAAATGAAGCAATCAAGATGTGAGGGAATGTATACTTTCAGCTTTAATTCAAGGAGTATTACAAAAATATTGCATTAACCATTTAGGAATTAAAATTGAGTCCCTCAATTTTTTCAGGCTCAAAAGTAATTGGACAAACTAACAATCATAAATATTAAGATTATTTATAATACTTGGATGCAAATCCTCTGCAGTCAATGACTGCCTGAAGTCTGGAATCCATGGACATCATCAAATGCTGAGTTTCCTCCTTTGAGATGCTTTGGCAAGCCTTTACTGCAACTGCCTTCAGTTGCTGCTTGTTTGTGGGTTTTTCTGCCTTCAGTGTTGCCTTCAGTAACTGAAAGGCATGCTTAATTAGGTCATCAGACATTTAAGAACATTTAATTTATTTGCCTTAAGAAGCTCTTGGTTTGCTTTCATGGTATGTTTTGGGTCATTATCCATCTGTACCGCGAAGCGCCATCCTATCAGTTTTGCAGCATTTGACTGAATCTAGACCAGAAAGTATAGCTCTATATGTTTCAGAATTCATCCTGCTACTTCTATTAGCAGTCACATCATCAATAAACACCAGTGACCCAGTTCCACTGGCAGCCATACATGCCCATGCCATAACACTGCTTCCACCATGTTTGACAGATGATGTTGTATGCTTTGGCTCATGAGCCCTGCCTTTCCTTTTTCATACTCTTCTCTTCCCATCATTTTGGTACAAGTTAATCTTGCATCAGAACTGGTCAGGTTTTATTTATTTATTTATTTTTTAGCAAAGTCTTAATCTTTCCTTTCTGTTCTTGAGTGTTACCAGTAATTTGGATCTTGAGGTAAACCGTCTGTATTTACATTCATGAACGCGTCTCTTGATTGTAAACTTTGACAATGATACGCCTACCTCCTCCAGAGTGTTCTTGACTTGGCTAGATGTTGTGAAGGGGTTTTTCTTCAACAAAGAAATAATTCTGCGATGATCCACTTTAGTTGTCTTCCGTGTTCTTCCAGGTCTTTTGGTGTTGCTGAGCTCACCAGTGCATTCCTTCTTTTTAAGAATGTACCAAATTGCTGATTTAGCCATTACTAAAGTCTCTGCTATCTCTCTGATAGGTCTGTTTTGTTTTTTCAGCCTAATGATGGCCTCCTTCACTTGCATCAACACCTCTTTGGACCGCATATTGAGACTTCCCATGAACAGCTACCAAATGCAAATTCAATGCTTGGAATCAACGCCAGGCCTTTTATCTCCTGAATCTGTCATGAAATAACAAGGAAACAGGCCACACCTGGCCGTGAAACTGCTTATCAGTCAACTGTCCAATTACTTTTGAGCCTGTGAAAAATGAAGGGACTATGTAAAAAATGGCTGCAATTCCTAAATGGTTACTGCAATATTTTTTGTTAAACCTCTTGAATTAAAGCTGAAAGTCTACACTTTAATCACATCTTGATTGCTTCATTTCAAATCAGTTGTGGTGGTGTACAGAGGCAAAATTACAAAAACTGTGTCGCTGTCCAAATACGTATGGACCTGACTGTATATTCAGCTGCTGTGTTAAGTTAACCACCTTCGAATAAGCATTTTGAACTGTCATACAATATTTCACAGGAGGTATAAAAGCTCAAAATCCAGTGGTTCAGTACTGTAGTTATTCATTGATTTCAACTTCCTTTTTTAACTGTGTAAATCTGTTCAAAAAAACACTGGAAAGTCATCAAACTTTAACCTTGCAAAACATCTATCATACTTTTTTCAGTCAATTGTTTATAAATAATATTGAATTAAAGTCTTCTTTTGTCATTTTAATTGGGCTGTACAGTCAAATATAAAGACCGTCAGTACAGTGGTTCCTATTTTAAGTGTTTCCACACAAAGTTAGTCATGGACCAGTATATAGAAAACAGGAAGAAATTGGTAGGAAAAAAATGCAAACCCATTCACGTTTTTGTGGATCATTGATATGAAATTGACATAATGATATACAGTATGTTTCTGTTGCAGTCCGGGCAGTGTTTTCATTTTGATCCTCAGAAACCTTACATACACTGTTAGTAAGCACCAGCAAATGTAAACTTTTTGCTGTAAATGGTAAATTGCAAATAGTCACTGAATTTGCCTGCAGCTTTAATTTGGCCATTAATAATACTTTTGTGAGTTTAATATTGCAGTTTTTAATTTCCTTATTAAATTTCCCTATTAAAATGTCAGAATGTTTCATCTTTATTATTTTAATTAAAATAAATTTTAAAGTGTCTTCTTTCTGGCCATACATAACACAGATTTAATGACATCTTCACTTCAGTAATAATATTAATGATTAATAATAATAATAATGATATTTTAATGATTGTTTCATACTCCATAACCTTTTTCCATATCTGGGTTAGGTGTCTGAAAAATATGCAATCAGCACTGATCCAGAATTATACTGGTTGAATTATAGACAACAATGGCAGACTCTAAAAGGAAAGAGCCACATTACTAGTTTTATTGTACATGTAAATTCATTCAAACATTGAAAGAATAAATTGAAAATTGAACATAAAATTGATCAGGTACTGAGATCTGATCTAAGTATTATATGGGATTGGTGCATCCCTTTGGTATATTTCCTAAGCTATTTTTCCCCATTTTCTCCCAGTTTGCTCATTTGCTAATTCCCACCCATTAGCCTGTTCTTTTTCTAATCATATATATTTTTTGTTCTGAAGAAGCTATATTTTAGTATTCACTCTACTTTCCATTTTAGAGCTGTTAGATTAAAGTTCCATTACAAATGCTCCCTGATTAGTCAGTGTAATTAATAAAATCATTACTCTGTGTTTACTCAACCAGAATACCAAAATTATCTATCATTTCACTCAATTTAATTTTGGAAAGATGTTTTTTCAATTAATTTCTATTAATATTGGTCAGCGCACATTAACATTTTTCCATCTCATTTCCCACCTCTAATGCAGTATGATGTATAATGTTGTGCCAACATGTAATTCCAGTAATAAATGAGTCTAAACAGCCTAGAAAAGCTTGTCAGAGTAACTTTTGCAGTACATTTTTATTTTTTATTTTTTATACATAATAATCAGGATTTTTTTTTAATGATTGTGGTGTGAACAGCAGAGTCCCCACAGGGTGGGTTGGGAAATGCTATGTGTTGGGATGTACTAGCAACCTCTGGCACCTTGCTGCCCAGATCCATGCGTGTACTGGCGTTACCTCCATGGCAGTTCTATCATGTATGTTGGCCTCAGTTAAGTCTTACTGTGTAGGCAATCAGTGCTAGACTGGAATGCGAGTTCTGTGGGTATGGGTTCTGGTACTTTGGCTGAGATTTGCTCTTGAAGCTTTGGCAGGCACATGGTAAATTCTCCTCAGAGGCTCCAGTGGTCAGGGAACATTGACAGGGAACATACCTTTCTGCCACTTAAGTAACTGACAGTTTATCCTGCTTGGAGCGCATGGCCCATCTGATACTGCGCTCCAACACAGGCCAAGATAAAAATTTTTAGTTCCTCATACTCCATTGTGTTTAATTTTGATATTCTGTAGAAGGCTACCAGTCATCTACCAGTCATCCTTCTTCCGGTTCTCACTTTTGGCAATAAGTTCAAAGTATTCATTGTCAGTGATCATCTTAGTGAGGAGAACAAATGACTGCTGCCATGGTTCCTACACATCCACTCGCTGTGCTTTATCGTGTCCTTGGTAGGGTTTCAGACAAATGTCCAGCTCCTAAGTAACTTACTATTGTTGGATTAAGGCTTTGAGCTCATGCTGCATAATAGGATCCATGTCCATTTCTGGACATGAAGAGTGTGCCCCTGCCCCCTCCAGCCCCCTGGTAATATCCAAGCTATCCTTAGCCAGCCTTTCTACATTTTTTATGTTTTTTGAGCACACATAAGAGAAAAACACAACCAGTTTTAGCCACTGCTCCCAGTGTTCATAATGCCATTGTTGATGGTGCTGAACTCCTATTCTCGAGGCTGTGCCGAGGCCCTCAAAGGAGTACCACATTTCAACAGATATAAGGGGAATTTTGTGGACAAAACATGGCATCACACTTGAGTCTCCATATTAGCTCTACACTGGCTGTTTTAATGGAAGCTTTGTTTATGTATGTACCTTTTAGGTGAACTGTGTAGGACATTCCATTTTAGAAGAGCTAAAGTAAGTTGTATCTTGGCAAGATGTGTCACTGCATCAACAGTTCATGCACTGGAAATTTAACAAAATCTCTAGTGCCTGGAACAGATGACAATAGGGCTGTGGTCTTCCTGGAGCTTAGTTGGATAAAGCTGGTTGCAGATGTTGAATTTGTCTGTTTAAAGTTGTTCCTAAATGAACTTTCATGGTTAATAAAGCAGTCTATAATGGGGCTTTTAAAAAAAAGCATAATAAATCAGAAACAAAGCCAAATACTATGTACATCAAATCAGTCATTTGGTATCAATTCGTTGGTAAGAAAGAAGAGCATAATGGTGAACTTTAAGTACCCTAATGCATTTGGTACCAAGTCTAGCATAAAAAAGCAAGTACTGAAAATGGTGACATTACAAGTCTGGCAGGGCATTGCCCTTTGTGCAGTGAGAGATTGCATCCAGATTTTTCAACCAACTAATAATTATGATATTTTTGTTTCGATTTGGTTCCCTGAAATGAGAGGAATGTGGCACAGGTGTTATCCACACAGCCAAACGTGGTAGCATCGTAATGCATAAAATCATGCAGAGCTTCAGGTAATGTTCACATCAAATAGCAGAGTGGGGAAAAAACTGTGATCTCAGTGACTTTGTGATGGTTGTTAAGCATACAGGCTGTTTTTCTCCCCCCACACACAGCCATTGTGAAATACCCCTGGGATTTTCATGCACAACCATCTCTTTTCACAGATTGGTATGAAAAGCATACAGGGGGGGGCATTTCTGTGATTGGAAATGCTTTGGTAATGAGAGAATGGCCAGAATGGTCCAAGCTGACAGGAAGTCTACAATCAAACAACTTTATTTACCACTCTGTACAACTGTGGTGAGCAGAAAAGATAGCCCAGAATGCACAACACAATAAAACTTCAGGCACATGGACTATGACAGCAGAAGACGACATCAAGTTCACCTCCCGTCAGCCAAGAACAGAAATCTGAGGCTACGGTAACTAACCAAAACTGGACAATTGATGATATCGTCTGGTCTTTCACTTATGTTCAACTGCCCAGAACAGGTGTACAGGTGTTCTTAATAAAATGGGTGGTGACTGTAGATGTATCATGCAATTAAGCTGACCTTCTAAACTTATAGTCATAGTCATTGTTTTACTTCTAATCCAGTATATGAGGATGCTCAGCCAAAACTAAAACAGCTACAGATCTGACAAACAGATCCTAGTTTCCATCCTTTGCATCTTGTGAAAATTGTGTAATTCCTGCAATTGGATACATCAATGCAATTTTGTTGGCAATATAATAAACATCTATAAAGTCTCTGACAGATTTATTGCAAAAATCTTCTGTTTCTTCTCTCTCTCTCTCTCTCTCTCTCTCACACACACACACACACACACACACACTTCAGGTGCCAACCATCCACCCATTACAGCTAGTGAATCATGGCTAGCATTTAATTTTGCGAATGTGTATAATCCAGTACAGATGGTAAGGTTTAATCCCATGCTAAGTAAGTTTGCTCTGTTTTAGTTTCAGTACTAATGGAAAAGTACCCAGCCAAGTTGAAATAGTTCTGTTTTTCTTTTCTTATAAACTTTTCCAGATTGAGATCTTATCTATATGGAAGCAGGGGCAGACTGGCAATTTGCTGTCAAGCGGCCCCTATTCGAATTTCTCGATCAACAAATCATTAATTAAAAAAAAAACCACAATCTGTTCATTTGTATTGTTTGTGTTAAGCTAGTATGTAAAACGATGAAACCTTGTTTCAGCTAAGATGACCTATTGAATATCTGTATATAGGCTATAAAATGCCAGGGTTAGGAAAAAATGACCGGCCCTCACAAGACCGGCCCACCGGGAAAATTCCCCCGAACTTCTCAATGGCCAGTCCACGCCTGAATGGAAGCAGTGTTTGATGTTTATCAGCATTGATGATTATTTTACAGTAACTGTTTTTATATTCAGTCTATGAATGTAATTGAATTAGATATCAGAACAAAGTCAAGTAAGATTTTAAATGTATTAGACAGCAAAGGATAATAATCCTAAGCACACTAGCAAATGCACCAAGGAATGGCTCAAAAAGAAGAAATGGAGGGTTATGGAATGGCCTAGTCAAAGCACGGATTTGAATTGCATTGGAATGTTGTGGGGGGATTTGAAACAAGCAGTACATGAAGAAAACCCTCAAACATCTTGCAACTGAAAGAATATTGCATGCAAAATGCCTACAAGAACTTTCTGCTAAAGGGGGCAATACTAGCTTGTGAGCCCAAGGGTGTACTTACTTTTTCCACAGAAAAATATCACATCTATTGATATTTCTATTGAATAAATGACTGAAAAAGCTAATTTTCCTTGTGGTTTTGTTCCAGTATATCAACTTCCAAAGGGCCATTAATAGGCACTGTTTCAAAGATGATAAAATGTTTGCTTGTCCAAATATGTAAAAAAAAAAAAACAATTTCCATGTGATATACTTATTTTTTTCACATGATGTATATGTATATACAGTTGCAATCAAAATTATTCAACCCCCATTGCAAATCAGGTTTATTGACAAAATTTAGACTTTCAGCTGTTTGCAATGAACAAATCAAACAAAAGCTATTGAAATAGTTCAACACAACGAATGCTTCAAGTGTTTTCCCCAAATTCAACTTATAATGACTTCTCCAGTCTCAAAATTATTCAACCCCCTGAATAGAATCCAACACACAACAGCACAAATTTGCAAAACAGGTGTTGTCTCAAGCACACCTGATGCAGCTATTAGCTTCATTAGTTGCACCAGGTGCTTGAGCTGGAACACATGAAATACCTGAACTGGCTAGGGGTTTGTTGAGTGTCACATTTGACTGCATGTTAGAAATATGGCTAGGTCAAAAGAATGGTCCAAAAAGTTAAGAGAACAGATCATCGCCCTTCATAAACAAGGAAGGCACTGAATGTTCTTATAGACACCATTGGAAGTAAAGTTTGTAAGTTCAGAGTTAAGGGAACAGTGATTACACTACCTGGACGGAGCAGAAAAAGGAAGCTATCAACAGCTGCAACCAGATTTCTGAGAAGGCAGGTTGTGAAAAACCCTCGAATGACTGCAAAAGACCTGCAGCAAGATTTGGTGGCAACAGGCACTGAGGTTTCAGTGAGCACAGTAAGGCACGTACTAAACGCAGAAGGTTTCCATGCCAGAACTCCAAGACATACACCACTACTGACCCAAAAGCACAAGAAAAGTTGGCTCCAATATGATCAAAATCATATAAATAAGCCACAAAGGTTTTGGGATTCTGTTCTGTGGAACTTTTCAGCACGATGGATCAGCGGTATGTCTGGAGGAAGAAGAATGAAGAATACGCTGAAAAAAAACACTCTGTTCACAGTCAAGCATGGTGGTGGCTCTGTGATGCTCTGGGGCTGCTTTGCATCCTCTGGCACTGGAAACCTGCAGCGTGTGGAAGGCAAGATAGATTCACTGAAGTATCAGGAAATCCTAGGAGAAAACGTCATACCGTCTGTTAGGAAGCTGAAGCTTGGGTGCCATTGGACCTTCCAACAGGACATGATCCCAAGCATACTTCAAATTCCACCAAGACTTGGTTGCAGAAGTTGTCCTGGAAGATTCTACAGTGGCCATCAGTCCCCTAACTTGAACCCCATAGAAAATCTCTTGTGGGATTTGAAGAAGGCGGTTGCAGCATGCAAACCTAAGGTTATTGAATAACTGGAGGCCATTGCTCATGAGCAATGGGCTAAGATTCCTCAGGAACGTTGCCAGAAGCTGTTGTCTGGCTATGCATCTCATTTGCAGCAGGTCATAACAGCAAAAGGGTGCCCTACTAAGTACTAAAGATGCTTACCATGAAGGTGTTGAATAATTCTGAGACTGGACAAGTCATTATAAGTTGCATTTTCAGTTGAATTTGGGGAAACCACTTGAAGCATTCTTTGTGTTGAGCTATTTCAGTTGCTTTTGTTTGATTTGTTCATTGCAAACAGCTAAAAGTCTGTAAATTCTGATAATAAACCTGATTTGCAATGGGGTTTAAATAACTCTGATTGCAACTGTATATATTTTACGGTACTATACTAGCTGAAATATCACGATAGCACACAATATTGTGTTAATTCATAATTCATCTACAAAATGAACCAAATCTACAGAAATTCATGGATATAAATGAAAACGGACAAACCAGATTTTCCTCTGAATACTTTATTAATGGGAATGAATAACTGGGTATTGGAAAAACTCAAGAACAAACATACAGTTGGCAAGCAACTAATTCAATGTGCCGCATATTTCATCTATTGTTCCCTAGAGCAAAGAAATGATGCAAATGGAGATTGTCCTCAGAGTACTAAGTATGAACACATTAGGAATAAATAACTGAATTTGGAAATGAACTCTCTTATGATCAAACACAGCTAAATTTGAAGGGTTCATACAGATGCTTCATGATGAAATTCCAGGACTTTCAAACATATTTTTTGTTGTTGTTGTCTTCAAGCACTATACAAGAGATATTGTCATGTTGTCAGACAACGGAATGAGTATGAAATAGTGATTGATTTCCAAGCCATTTCCAAGCTGCTGCTCTGCATTGCTAAAATCCTGATTTATAACCACGACATCGACTGACAAAATCACCATACAAATAAGTTAAAGACAACAGCTGTGCTGTGATTTCGGCTATATGTAAGATGATTAACTCAGAGAGAAAGTTAGAAGCGAATGAATGTGCTGCTCCTCTCTGAACAGAGGAGCCGCAGAGAGAGGATCCTGCAGTGGGAAAGCAGGACCTCACGCTCGCAGGGCAGTACTAGCAACTCTCTTCTTTGGAAAGTAGCTAAAGTTTGCCCAAAAAGTCACTAGATTTGTCGCTAGGTGCTTTTTTTGAGGAAAAAAGTTGCTAAAGGGGTCTGAGAAGTGGACCGGAGCTGTCTCTGTTAAAATGAGCGAGTGAATAGCGGGAGGAGGGGGAGGGCCTGCAGTGGAGAGTTATATTTTAAGTGAAAGTATTGTATTCATGTTCTATCAAAAATGAACACTTTAAAGTTATTTAGCGATTTCGTATTTATTTACTTTTTATCATTCAAGCACTACTAGATATAAAATGGCTATTTTCAAGGTTTTCCATTACTTACATTTCAAAAAAACAAATTCAAGCACTTCAAGCACCTTATACAAACCCTGATTTTAGTGTTTAGACACAGCAGTTAGCGTAATGTTAGCTCGCTTACTAGCAAACATTGCTAATTTTATTATTTACACACAGCGGTTAGCATAACGTTAGCTCGCTTGGTAGCAAATAAAGATTAAGGTAAAGAATTTAGGTTAAATGAAGTGTCACTAACCTTTGTGCATTCTGCAAAAGCAATGAGAAAATAGTATTAACTGCTGCACATACAACATTCCATTAGTCTTTTTATGCTGCATTTCCCTTCACTGGATCTAAACAACTTGCCAAACAGCCAAAACCTGTTCCAGCAAGACTGATGATGATCAAGGCAAAAGAGTAGCCAGCAGTCACTTGAAAAGAATTGCAGGACGACCTGAAAGTAGAAGGAACAGCAGTTACAAAGACGACAATAAGCAGTGACCTGCACTGCATGTACAGGTGCATCTCAATAAATTAGAATGTCATGGAAAAGTTCGTTTATTTCAGTAATTCAACTCAAATTGTGAAACTCGTGTATTAAATAAATTCAATGCACACAGACTGAAGTAGTTTAAGTCTTTTGTTCTTTTAATTGTGATGATTTTGGCTACAACCCACGCAATATTCCTGTGCTAAAAAATGAAGCACAGAGATGCATGCCTAAAAGCATTTAGACAAATCATAACTCTTTTGGAACAATATACTCTGATCAGATGAAACAAATTTATAACTCTTTGACAATAATTCAGCTTGTCATGTTTGGAGAAAGAATGATCCCAAGAACACCATACCCACAGTGGAATTCAGAGGTGGAAGCATCATGATATGGAGCTGCTTCTCTGTAAAAGTACTGGGGCATTAGACGTCAGTGAAGGAAAAATGAATTGAGCGATGTACCTAGATATATTAGAGGAGAATTTAATCTCATCGGCCAAGAAAATAAATCTAAGGATAAGATTTCAACAAGAAGATGTTTCAACAAGACAACAGCCTAGCCAATCTCTATGAAGGAAAATATATAAAGGTTTTTGAAATTGCAAGTCCTTTAATGGAACACTTGTAACCTTGGGGAATTGAAGATGATGACTGGGCCATAATGACCACAGTGCTGCAAAAAGTGAACTACTTACCGAATTGTGGCTTGAAAAGTATTCGAACTTGCTGGAATGTATCAGATTTGTCTGAATAACATATTATTCCTGTCAGTATTTTTAATTGTAAACTCGTATTCTCTTATAGTGAATTTTCAGTCAAAGTAAAATTAATTATTGATCGGCAAGTATTTCAAAGAAAATCAAAAACTGAAAAATGATGCATGCATTAGTAGTTAATCCTCCAGGTTCCAGAAGCTCCAGGTGAAGTTGTTGTCTCGAAGTAATTGTCTTAACAAGGACACGATTGACTTAATAATTGGCCTTCACCTATGAAATATTAAAACAGCTCTGATTTTCTGAACAAAAACCACCTCAGTTGGCATGTCATTGAAGAGACTGTCAGTCTGAAGGAATTGAGTGAAAATGAAGACTAAGAAGCATTCTAAGAAAGTTAAAGTTAAGACAATAGAATTTCATAACTTAGTTTGGAGTTGGACATCCCAGTAAGCACTGTTATATCAATAGTAAGGATGTGGGAGCTGCATCATACCACCCAAGGCCCTCCTTTAAAACTCAACACAAAAATAAGACAGAGACTAGTGAGGGAAGCTACAGTGAGGCCAACAGTCCCTCTGAAGCGTTATAGAGTTCAGAGCACCTTATACACCTTCAAGCACCTTATACAAACCCTGATTTTAGTGTTTAGACACAGCAGTTAGCATAACGTTAGCTCGCTTGGTAGCAAATAAAGATTAAGGTAAAGAATTTAGGTTAAATGAAGTGTCACTAATGAAGTGGCTGAGAATGGAGTGATGGTGCACCAGAAAACCATTTTAAGAGCTCTGCATAATTCACTGTATGAAAGGGTGGCTAGAAAGAAACTGTTGTGCAAGAAGAGCCAAATGAAAGCACAAGAGTGACCCAGTGAGGTTTTTTGGTGTGATGAGACCAAGATTGAGATATCTGTTTAATATTGAGAGAAGTTTAAAAGTGCTATGTGTGGTGCAAATGTAACGCAGGCCATAACTCAATGAACACCATGCCTACAGTAAAATATGGTGTTGGCAGCATGCTCTGGGGGTGTTTTCATGGGCTTCTTGTCAAAATTGAAGGAAGAATTGATGGAGCAATATACAGGGGGATATTACAAGAGAACCAGCTTCCGTCTGCTAAAAATAGATAAATAAAAAATAAATACTAAAACTTGGGGGAAAACTTCACCTTTTAGCAGGACAATGGCTCCATACACAAAGCCGAAGCACTGCAGGAGTGGTTAAAAACAAAAAGGTGAATGTTCCAGTGGCCAAGTCAGAGACCAGATCTTTATCTTTATCAAAAAATAAAAACTACTGCCTGGAACAATCTGCTAAGCATCGTTTGTAATCCAGATGAATTTGCTGACATTTAAGAAGTTTGAATACTTTTGCATGCCACTGTATACAGTAAGCTGTAATCTGTTTTATTTATATTATACTTGCTATATGCCTCAAGCTCAAATTAGCCTAAAACTATTTTCATGGAAAATACATTTTTATGTTTATATTTATACATATTGCACATTCGGTTATAATACTCATACATCAAGCACTGTTAGATATGATACAGAGACGTGACATTTTTTCTGCCTGGGAAAGTCTAGGAAAGAGGAAAAAGTGCTTGCATTTTTCAGAGTGGGTATAAAATATTTGTGGTTTTCTGTTGTCAAACTTGTATATAGCTATAGTGTGGTATAGCAAAAAGAAAATTATGTTTGATTGTATGGATATGGTGCCACGATTTTTTCATACCGTTCCACTTACAACACAGGGCTTCTGTGATCTATGTCATTTGTTATTTTAAAGTTAATTTTTTTTCAGTTCGTTTTGTGTTATTACAAAAAGAGGATTACCTCAAATACATTTTGTTGTTATATATTTTGGTCTTTCAGTAAAAAAAAAAAACAAAGGTCTTTCAGACTTACGATGCATTTTCTAATGGGTTAGAGGTCCCTAGATGAAGGCAGACACCTTAAACATCAACTGGAATATGTTATAAAACGTCCTCTGACCCTTATCCATGCCCAATCAAGGAATTAACAAGCTAGAAGGTGTACTCAGATACAGTACCGTAGCCAGGAATTAATTTTAGAGGGGGGTTAAGGAAATATACTAGGTAGTCACTATGGGATCTGCACTAATATATACAGTGCCCTGTACTAATATTGGCACAGAAGGCTGTGAAAAATTGTCTTTATTGTTTAAACTTTTGATCTTTTGTTCAAAGAATTCACAAAAATACTCTGCTCTCATGGATATCAAACAATTGCAAACAAAACACAGGTTTATCAAAAAAAATAAATCTTTGTTAAATATAGGTGTGCAACAATTATTGGCACCCCTATGAATTCATATGAGAAAAATATATTTGAAGTATATTCCCATTGATATTTAAAAATTTTTTAGTACAGCTGGGTGACTAGGAACAGGAAATTGTTCAACCATGACTTCCTGTTTCACAGGTGTATAAATATGAGGTAACACATAGGCCAAATTCCCTTTGTCATTCATAACAATGGGTAAGACCAAGGAATATAGCTGTGATGTGCGGCAAAAGGTTGTTGAGCTTCTCAAAATGGGAAGTGGCTATAAGAAAATAGCACAAGCATTGAAAATGCCCATTTCCACCATCAGGGCAAGAATTAAGAAGTTCTAGTCGTCTGGAAATGTTATGAATCAACCTGGAATTGGACGTGTGTCTATATTGTCTCAATGCACTGTGAAGTGGATGGTTCGAGTGGCCAAAAAATCTCCAAGCTGAGATCAGAGTAATTTTTTGAACAAAAGATCAAAAGATTAAACAATAAAGACGGCCTTATTTGCTCATATTTACCAAGGGTGCCAATCTTAGTGGAGGGCACTATAGATAGGTGTGATGTACTCATGTATGTTATGTGGATGTCATACAGAAGTAGGAGCAGTTAGGGCACAATTTTATTATTTGAATCATTTATGGCACAATCTACCATCAAATGATCTTGATATATTAATATCAAGTGTTCCCATAAAATACCTTTATAACAGTTCCTCTGAAAATTATTCAAATAAGATGTTAGTAATATGGGAAAACGACATCTACGTATCATGCATTAAATCCTTTCATACATCATCGCCCATCACCTTGTGTTTGTGCATGGTTAATGTTGCTGGGGTATCTTCTGCCGGAGTGAGTAGTTTGAGCAGGTTGTGGTTTGGGTGGCTGGGGAGTTTTATGATTCTCAGGCCCCTCCTCAGGCACTGTGTGGCATAGATGTCCAGGACGGAGTGAAATTCACCGCCAGTGATGCCCTGGGCAGTTCGAACTATATGCTGTGGTGGGTTTTGCAGTTCCCGAACCAACAGGTGACGTTATCAGTCAGGATGCTCTCAATAGTGCAGGTGTAAAACAACCTGAGGATTCAGTCAGAAACTTTTAAGGCATCTGAGGTTGAAGAGGCATTGATGAGCTTTCTTACGAGCACTCTGGTGTGCTCTGAACAGGTGAGGTCCTTGGTGATTTGAACACAGAGGAATTTGAAGCTGTTCACCCTCTCTACTGCAGCTCCATTTATGATGAATGCTGTGTGTGTGATCCTGCCTGTTTCCTATAGTCCACAATTGGTTCTTTTGTTTTGTCCGCATTCACAGAGAGGTAGTATTCCTGGCCCTACAGTGCTAGGGTCTTGACCCCTTCCCTGTAGGCCTCCTCATTGTTGTTGGAGATCAGGCCTATAATTGTGGTGTGGTTTGGAAACTTCACAGTGATGTTGGAGTTCCTTGTGGCCACACAGTCATAGTTGTACAGTGAGTAGAGTGGGCTTTGCACCCATCCTTGAGGTGCACCTGTGTTACAGTGGGTATAGAAAAGAATCACCCCCCTTTAAAATTTTGTTGCTTTTCAGCCTGAAATGAAGACAGACACAGTTTTTGTTTTGTCCAGCTGTATTTACTCAGTGCAACTTATAACAGTGGCATCGCTAGGACTAAATCTAGCCCCGAATGTTTTGGGCCTGGAACAGGCCCCTGAGCTTTGGGGAAACATGATACGAATTAAGTAAATATTGGTTGTTTAATCTTAGTTTGGAGCTGTCTCTGACTGGTGATTGTTGAGATCTGTCTCTCCCTCCCTCCACGCACAGCGCACACACACAGACACGTCACGCACCACATGAGTGATTTCATCCTATCCTAGAATAACTCCAGGAGTTGCGCGCAACAGCAATCAATCTCACAGCATTTTAAAAAATAATATTAACACAGTCTGTGCCACGCAGACAATGGCAAATAAAACAAATAAAAAAGAACACGAAGAAAGGTAACTTTTAACTTTCTGAAAATCTGTAGGTGAAAACTACGGGAGTAAAACGAACTTTTACCTGCTTAAATTAAATGATGCAGTGGTTCATGGTTTTATGTAATACGGAGGAAGGGCTGGATGCATGCGCAGGGGAAAAATCACTTTAATGGGGGAAACTTCAAAAGTAACGGAACATGTACAAAACTATAGGAACAGGGAAAAAAGGAACACAAACAATAATCCAAATAAACTTAAATGAGTATAATCCAAAAGGTAACGTGAGAATAAGCCATAGGAATAGAACATAAATCCACAAGGAGCAGGGCAGTAATCCAACAGGGAGCATGAACATCACAAAATAGCATGAAACGTAAATACAAAACAAAGACAAAGCAAACACATGAGACTTGGCTAAGATTTAGGAACTATGGTCTATGGTCTATGGGCGAGAGACCGCGAGAAGTGAGCAAGCGCACAACACATGCATAAACTTTCTTTCTTAGTTAATACTCCACGAGGAGACAGAAAAACACAGGGGTTTAAATAAACAGAATTAACCAGGACTAACACAAAGCAGCTGAAACTAATGATGAGACAATGAACGGAAAACCAATGAATGAACAGGGGCTGAGACATGACGTAAACCAGAACCGATGAACAAACGGGGGCAGAAACATGACGTAAACGAAAACAAAAGCACATGGCGAAAGTAAACAAAGCGAGAGTCTATGAGCGATTCAGTCCAGCGGAGTTTGTGAATGGAGCTCACGCTTGCTACAGAGAGCAAGCGTGGAATGCGGAAGTGTTCGCGCAGCGAATGACTCCGGGAGTCAGCCGCTCGCTTAGCGAGCGACTCCGCGTGCGAAGGGTTCTCTAACACATGGACCCATTTCACAGACTGTGATGACGCGTTTTAACGGTCATATCTGTGATGACGCATTTTAACGGACTGTAACGTAAATCCTGCAAAGTTTTTTATTTTTTCATTTTAAAAAAATGTATATGTACATTTATAACACTATACTTTGGTATTATATTACCTCTGCATCAAATTTCAAGAAACTAGTTAATGCTGCTGTGAGGGTATTTCTAATACAGCGGCTCTGACTCCCGTTATCAATCTCTCTCTATTTTTTCCTCTTTTTGAAAGTGGTGAAAACACTATTGTGGAGTTTTTCTTTTGCTATTTGAGCAAATGGGGACACAAAAAAAATAAATTTAATGTAGTCTCTCACCGCTATAGAAGTTTACCCAACTATGACGACTTCCGCTTGTGAAAAACCCAGAAATGTGAAAAGGGTCTATTGACATTTAATGACTTTTAAATGGCCAGGAATCGGGTTTCCTAACAGTTATATTTGCCTGATTTCAATGCTGGGGAAATACATAAAGCAAAGCCTGAAAGCATACACAAGCCCTAAATACAATATAGCTAGATCTAAATCCGGAAGATATCACCAAGCTCTAAAAAGAATTTAAAGCACTTATGCATAACAAGCATATGACTTTCTGTTTTATACAAGCAGTATTTAAGTTAAAAATCAATCAGTGACATTTATCATCCAACAAAAGGAGGAATATTAGTGCTATTTGGTGGAAATCAAATGCAATGTAAATGTTTAACCACTAGATGTAACAGTCATAAGCATTTACAAACATATAATCAGTTTTTTTTTAAATAAATAAAACTCTCAAGACATCAGCCGCAGACTCATATATAGTTTTCATTAGTAATAGGAAGAGTATTGTTTTAAGTTTTGATGCTCAACTTTCCAGATGACAGTAGTAAAGAACTGCACTGTAAATATATGTAATCTTACGTGGAGTAACTGATTGTGTGTGCGAGAGAGAATATGATATATTTTTTTTTACCTCCAAGACTGTGAAATGATAGAGGGGTAAGAAACATGAGGCAAAACTGAATGAATTTAATTGAGAGATGTAAATAAATTTACATATGATTAATGTGTGTTACTTTGTGTTTCCCAATAAACAATAATGCAAAAAAATTGCTCTTGCAAATCATGTTATCTTATCACCCACCCCCAGCCCCTGATGTCTTCGGCTCAGCCCCTGATGTTTTTAAAACCTAGAAACGCCCCTGACTTATAACATCCAAGTGAAAGACATAACACCAACATGTTAGGGAAAAAAAACAAAACAGAAACACTGAGTTGGAAAAAGGATCACCGCCCTCCTAAAAATGACTTGTAAACTCAATCAGGTGTAGCTAATCACCTTCTCAATGGCACACAAAGCCATTTGACTTGGATCAGCTGTGGTCATTTTGATTAGCTCAGCATGAAAAGAGCTTTCCTGGAGCATTTTGTAGTGCAGCTGAAGCAAACAATCAACTATGGGTGGCAAGGCACTGTCAAAAGGCCTCTGGGATAAAGTTGTGGACAGGCACAAGTCAGGAGATGGATACAAATAAATTTCAAAGGCTTCATCAATGCCTAGGAGCACAATGAAGTCTATTATTAAGAAGTGGAAGGTATTTGGTACAACACGGACGTCGCTCCAAACTGGCTGAAAGAGCCAGGAGGAAACTGGTCAGAGAGGATACCAAGAGGCCTACAGCAACTCTGAAGCAGTTGCAGGAATTTATGACAAAGAGTGGTCATTGTGTGCGTGTGACAACAATATCACAAATTCTCCACAAATGTGGCTTGTATGGGAGGGTTGCAAGAAAAAAGCCACCCATGTCTAAGCTTTGCCAAATGCACCTTGAAGATTCTGAGGCTACATGGAAAAAGGTGTTATGGTCAGATGAATTATTTGGCCTTAACACCAAACGATATGTCTGGTGGAAATCCAATACAGCTTACCATCCAAATAACACCATTCCTACAGTAAAGCATGGAGGTGGTAATATCCTGTTATGTGGGTGTTTCTCTGCAGCAGGGACTGGAGCACTTGTCAGGATAGAAGGAAAATGTATGGGGCAAAATACAGTCAAATTCTTGAGGAAAGTCTGCTGCCCTCTGCCAGAAAGTTGTCAATGGGAAGAAGGTTTACCTTCCAACATTTAGACTGTAGTCCACAAACGGTCACTGTCAAATTTAACTGAACTTGAGCAGTTCTGCAAAGAAGAGTGGGCAAATATTGCAAAGTCTAGATGTGCAAAGTTAGTAGAGACATATCCCAACAAACTAAAGGCTGTAATTAAAAAATTAAGGCAAATTAAAGCAAGGGGGTGATCCTTTTTCCAACTCAGTGATTCTGTTTTTTAGTTAAAAAAAAATAATTTCTGACATGTTGATGTTATATCTTTCACTTGAATGTTATAAGTTGCACTGAGTAAATACAGCTGGATAAAACAAAAACTGTGTCCATCTTCATTTCAGGCTGAAAAATAAAATGTGATTATTTTAAAGGGGGGTGATTCTTTTCTATACCCACTGTAAGGGTTAGTGGTGTTGGAAGTGTTGGAGCCAGGCCTCACCACCTGATGCAGGAGTCTTCCCTGACTGAAGATGACCTAAAAGTTCAGAAGGCATTTTGCACTGATTAAACATTAAATTATGGCAATGAGAAAACAATGGCAATAACTGAAATGTTAAAGCTGGGGAGATTTTTCACTCAAAAGTACAAGCATGATGAAATGCAGTCTATGCAACACAAAGATGCCTTTCAGAGCAGCACTTTGGTTATGCAGACATTTAAAAGGAAAACACATGAAAGTGAAATATACACTATACTAGTCGATGCTGTGTGAAATGTAAATAAAAACAGAATGCAATGATTTGCAAATCTCATAAACCCATATTTTATTCACAATAGAACATAGAAAACATGTCAACTGTTTAAACTTAGGAAATGTATCATTTTAAGGAAAAAATAAGGTAATTTTGAATTTGATGGCAGCAACATGACTCAAAAAAGTTAGGACAGGGCTGTGTTTACCACTGTGTAGCATCCCCTCTTCTATTAACAACAGTCCGTATACGTTTGGGAACTGAGGAGACCAGTTGCTGGAGTTTTGGGAGAGGAATGTTGTCCCATTCCCAATCGATACAGGATTGGGTCTTTGTCGTATTTTTCGTTTCAAGATGCACCAAATATTTTCAATTGGTGAAAGGTCTGGACTGCAGACAGGCCAGTTCAGCACCTGGACTCTTCTACTACGAAGCCATGCTGTTGTAATAGATGCAGTATGTGGTTTAGCACATGTGGTTTAGTCTTGCTGAAATATGCAAGACCTTCCCTGAAAAAGACGCCGTAGGGATGGAAGAATCCAGGTGCATCTCAAAAAATTAGATCATGGAAAAGTTCATTTTTTCCATAATTTAATTCAAAAAGTGGAACTTTCATATATTCTAGATTATTTACACATAAAGTTAAATATTTGATGATTACGGCTTACAGCTCATGGAAATGAGATACTGGAAAAATCCAGTATCTCAAAAATATTAGAATAAAGAATTTATAAAACAGCAATGTCGACCTGAGAAGAGCTCTAATCAGCTAATTAACTCAAAATACCTTTTTACTCAAAACACTGTTGCTCAGTGGTCCAAAGTCCTCTTTTCAGATGAAAGTAAATTTTGCATTTCATTTGGAGATCAAGGTCCCAGAGTCTGGAGGAAGAGTGGAGAGGCACAGAATCCAAGTTACTTGAAGTCCAGTGTGAAGTTTCCACAGTCAGTGATGATTTTGGGTGCCATGTCATCTGCTGGAGATTTTAGAGCACTTCATGCTTCCATCTGCTAACAAGCTTTATGGAGATGCTGATTTTCTTTTCCAGCAGGACTTGGCACCTGCCCACATTGACAAAACTACGAGTAACTTGTTTGCTGACCATGGTATTACTGTGCTTGATTGGCCAGCCAACTCGCCTGACCTGAATTTTGTCAAGTGGAAGATGAGAGACACCAGACCCAACAATACAGACAATAAATTACGGGAAAACTTTTTTACCACGATATTCAAATTTTTTGAGATGAACCTTTATGTTGCTCTAAAACCTGTATATACCTATATATATATATATATATATATATATATATATATATATATATATATATATATATATATATATATATAATTTGTAGACACAGCTTTTCGCAGATTGGTGAACCTCTGTGCATCTTTACTTCTGAGAGACTCTACCTCTCTAAGATACTCTTTTTATACCCAATCATGTTACTGACTTGTTGCCAATTACCCTAATTGGTTGCAAAATGTTCCTCCAGCTGTTTCTTTTTAATAACACTTTTCCAGCGTTTTGTTACCCCCACCCCAACTTTTTTGAGACGTGCTGTGGCCATCAAATTCAAAATTACCTTATTTTTTTCTTAAAATGGTACATTTCCTCAGTTTAAACATTTGATATGTTTTCTATGTTCTATTGTGAATAACATATGGGTTTATGAGATTTGCAAATCATTGCATTCTGTTTTTATTTACATTTTATACAGCGTCCCAACTTTTTTGGAATTGGGGTTGTACATAATAAAGAAATCTTGATACTTTTGTGATGATTCAGTGAAAGTAGAAAAATTACAACACTAACTGAATAGTTTAATGCAGGGTCCTATGTTTAGATGTAAATTAATGTGTAGGTTGCCTCCTAACATACTCAAAGGATTTTAATATAAGGCTCATTATTTAAATTTGTACAATGATATTTTGGCTGTTAGTTGCAGCCATAGAGCACTTTTATTCCTGACATTTCCTGCCAACAGAACACTTAAGGCCCAACATGAAATTATTTATAGGCCTATTTGCTTTTGAGTTATTGAGAGTTTGGATGTGACCAGCCAAATAGGCTAATAATGATAAGAAGTCAACAATAAATATAATGACTACTACTACTACTACTACTACTACTACTACTACTACTAATAATAATAATAATAATAATAATAATGATCAGTTGATGTCTATTGTAACTTTGCTTCATGGACCACTGAGGGTACCCAGACCCCACTTTGAGAACCAATAGTTTAGATGAAATAAACACAATCCATTTAAATCTTATGTCAAGTTTCTTTTCATGATTTTTTATTTTTTAAAAAATTTATTACTGTAATTGGAACAGGCAATAATCATTAGATTATTCATTTATCACAGAACATCAGATCATTAAATTACAAAAATTGTTTGATTATTAGATTAGAAAAAAATAATCAATTGTTGTAGCCCTGCACCAGTGTGATGGAGTGATAACGTAGCAGGAACACACACTTGAGACAAAGTTGTAGTTTTTGCCCTGGAAGGGTTCTCTCTTGCTCGAGTGTGTATCCCTCTTGTCTTGGTCCTGATGAGATACCTCATGATGGATGAAGAAGATCATTGACCTCAGGTTGTGATCCCTTCCAGGCCTTGGATGCACATGCTCAGGCGTGGACTGGCCATTGGGAAGTTTGGGAATTTTCCCGGTGGGCCGGTGTTGTGAGTGCTAGTCTTTTTTTCCCCAACCCCGTCATTTTATAGCCTATATACAGATATTCAATAGGTCATCTTAGCTGCAGTGACATGGCTGGTGCAATCTGTAATAGCAGGTAAGAGTTGCCATCACAACTGAAAGTATCTAGCACTCGTTGCCGAAACATGGATAGAAAGAGAAAACCTGTGGCCTGCAGTGCAGAGAAGGTACGCCATAAAAAAAGAAAAAGGCTTTGCTGGCTGATGCCGCAAAGTGTGCTAAAATAACGTATTTATTTAAGCAGTCGCAGGTGGTGATGAGGACAGTGGCGAAGAGGCAGAAACAAATCAAATCAAAAGGGATTGAGCAGGGAGCTTTGTCATGCTTACGTGCTATCTGCTGTGAACTAGCTAAATGAACTAACTAAAGACCAAAATGTTTTTGTTAACCTTGGGGTTTCAATGCTTATGCTAGAGTGAGAGTCCTGCAGCTCTGTAGGTTTGACCATTTCCAAGCTTTAATGAGTCAGACCCAGTGCACAAATGTTTCGAGAAATTTATGCTAAATCTGTGTTTAAAATCAGGTCATCAACTTCGACTGTAAATGGGTAAAATAAACATGTAAATTTGATCATTTTCTTCTAGACTACTCATCAGTTCTTTTTCGCATTATAGCCTATAAAGCATAATTCTGATAATAAAAGCAGGCTATTTGTCTAAGGATAATTATAATCAGCTTGCAATAAAATTGCATCGCTGCATGGACGAATATTGATGCTCTGTGCCGACGTGTCTGATACTGCTGTACAACGACACGGATAACCATACAGCTACTGCAAGATAATATAAGCCCCAAGCAAGCCTAGCCACCTGCTAACAAAATGGCAGCAATGCACATGCCGACCATGAAATGTTCAGACCCAGATCTGAGTGAAGCATTAAGCCTATTCAAACAAAAACTCACTCTTTGGAAAGCAAGCAAGAAAAATATGCAGTGGTATAGGCAATGAAGGGCTGAAAAGGCTCAATGCCAGTGGGCTCATTGATGATCAAAAGAAAGTACCAGATACCCTGTGGACATTTTTTGAAGGCCAATTGAAACTAAATGTTAATTTCAGAATCCACAGACTGCATTTAATGCAATATAGACAGAAAGTGGATGAAAGCATTGATGATTTTGTCACCAGAGCCAGAACTCTTGCAAATAAATGCGACTTCACAAAAGAAGAGCTTAATGAGCACATCATAGAGTCAATCATTGCGAGCAGACCATTTGAAGCTTTGAGAAACGATTTGTACAGTAAACTGAAGGGGCACCCAATCGCTGATGTTATGTGAGAGGGGTGTAAATACGAGGCCCTTTCTGCAGGCAATGAACAGCTGAATAAATTAGGCATGAACCAGACCACAAAAGTGCACGTTGTGAATAGAGGACGAGTATGCCAAAATTGCAGTACCCAACACAAGCCGAGACAATGTCCTGCCTACAGTGACACTGGTAGGGCATGTGGTAACAAGGGAACAGCCACACAGTCCAAGCAGAAGAAATAAATCTCGACCACCACATCAAAGACAGTCACATAAACACAACAGAGAGTATAGAAAACGTAGAGAGACACACATAGATGGCATAGAAAGTGACGATGATGATGATGACCATAAATACCAGAGACACTTCTATTCAATCACGGTCAGTGAGAAATGCATGCACAGCATCCATTCAAAAACGCGACAGGAGGCATACACCACATTGAATATAAAACCACCATACTTAGGAGGCCAGGGACATACACTCTGCCTGAAAATAGATACGGGGGCATCAGGGAACATCCTTACACTGCACATGTACAAGCAGATGTACGGTGAGTCAACCAAAACTCTTCATCGACTACAGCCAGCCCCCAATGTGAAGCTCACTTCATTCAGTGATGTAATTCCCTGCTACGGCGTGTTAGACATTCCATGCCAATATAAAGACTCTAAATGGATCACTGCAAAGTTCTATGTCGTAGATGTTCCTGGCCCAGCCGTGGTCAGGATGTGGTCAACATGTGAGTTGCTGCAACTCATAACTGTCCATGTAGACCTGATGGGTGAATAAGTTGACACAAAGAAAAAAAAGGTAACGAACATTGGTGACCTACAATAAGCATACCCAGAACATTTTTACAGGGTTGGAAATTTCAGTGGAACAGCCAAACTTCTTCTTAAGGAAGATGCAACCCCATTCATTGACCCTCCAAGGAAGTGCAGTATACACTTAAAAGAGAAGCTACAGAAAGAGCTTAACAGCCTTGTGGACCAAGGAGTGCTACGTAAAGTAGAGGATCACACAGATTGGTGTTCAAGCCTTGCTCTCAGCACAAAAAAGATGGTTCTATCAGAATATATCTGGATCCACAAAAACTGAATGCCAGTCTAAAAAGATGCCCACATTGCATTCCTACAGTTGAAGAACTGAACCCGAAACTGTCAAACACACAGCTTTTTAGCAAACAGGATGCTAAAGCAGGCTACTGGTCAATCCATCTCGATGAAAAATCGCGGAATAGCGCTGGCGCAAGAAGGCCGACCCATTGCCTTTGGCTCGAAAATATTAACTGACTGCCAGTCCAGGTATAGCAACATAGAGCGTGAAATGCTAGCCATTGTCCATGGGATTCTTTGATACCACACTTACCTGTACAGGAAACTGTTCACTGTTATCACGGACCACAAACCGCTGGTTACCATTTGCTCAAAGCCACTGCATGCTGCTCCACCCACTTCAGCAATTGCGACTGAAAATACAGGGGTACAACTACCAGGTCACATACCGTCCAGGAAGTCAGATGGTCCTGGCTGACACCCTAAGCAGATTACTAAACCCCAACAATCACAGCCACATAGAGTTAGACGAACGCATTGATGGTATTGAGGTCGAGCTGGAAGACCCAGAACACCTCACTATGGCTATCATCAACTTCTCCCCTGAGAAACAGAATGCCTCCATACAGAAACCGCAAAAGACCCCAGACTGAATGTGCTGAAGGAAATCATTTACCAGGGGTGGCCAGAAAGAATCCAAGACCTACAAAAAGACCTGAGAGCTTTCTGGCCATTCAGAGACGAACTAGCGATTGAAGCTGGAGTCATCTTCAAAGGAAGGCAAGTGCTCATTCCAGATCTCAAGATTGAAGACATTCTGACACAACTACAGTGAGGGAAAAAAGTATTTGATCCCCTGCTGATTTTGTACGTTTGCCCACTGACAAAGAAATGATCAATCTATAATTTTAATGATAGGTGTATTTTAACAGTGAGAGACAGAATAACAACAAAAAGATGCATTAAAAAAAACGCATTTCAAAAAAGTTATAAATTGATTTCCATTTTAATGAGTGAAATAATTATTTGATCCCCTATCAATCAGCGAGATTTCTGGCTCCCAGGTGTCTTTTAGACAGGTAATGAGATGAGATTAGGAGCACTCTCTTAAAGGGAGTGCTCCTAATCTCAGCTTGTTACCTGTATAAAAGACACCTGTCCACAGAAGCAATCAATCAATCAGAACTCTTCACCATGGCCAAGACCAAAGAGCTGTCCAAGGATGTCAGGGACAAGATTGTAGACCTACACAAGGCTGGAATGGGCTACAAGACCATCACCAAGCAGCTTGGTGAGAAGGTGACAACAGTTGGTGCGATTATTCGCAAATGGAAGAAACACAAAATAACTGTCAGTCTCCCTCGGTCTGGGGCGCCATGCAAGATCTCACCTCGTGGAGTTTCAATGATCATGAGAACGGTGAGGAATCAGCCCAGAACTACACGGGAGGATCTTGTTAATGATCTCAAGGCAGCTGGGACCATAGTCACCAAGAAAACAATTGGTAACACACTACGCCGTGAAGGGCTGAAATCCTGCAGCTCCCGCAAGGTCCCCCTCCTCAAGAAAGCACATGTACAGGCCCGTCTGTAGTTTGCCTGAATGATTCAGAGGAGAACTGGGTGAAAGTGTTGTGGTCAGATGAGACCAAAATCGAGCTCTTTGGCATCAACTCAACTCGCCATGTTTGGAGGAGGAGGAATGCTGCCTATGACCCCAAGAACACCATCCCCACCATCAAACGTGGAGGTGGAAACATTATGCTTTGGGGGTGTTTTTCTGCTAAGGGGACAGGACAACTGCACCGCATCAAAGGGACGATGGACGGGGCCGTGTACCGTCAAATCTTGGGTGAGAACCTCCTTCCCTCAGCCAGGGAATTGAAAATGGGTCGTGGATGGGTATTCCAGCATGACAATGACCCAAAACACACAGCCAAGGCAAGGAGTGTCTCAAGAAGAAGCAAAATAAGGTCCTGGAGTGGCCTAGCCAGTCTCCAGACCTTAAACCCATAGAAAATCTGTGGAGGGAACTGAAGGTTCGAGTTGCCAAACATCAGCCTCGAGACCTTAATGACTTGGAGAGGATCTGCAAAGAGGAGTGGGACAAAATCCCTCCTGAGATGTGTGCAAACCTGGTGGCCAACTACAAGAAACGTCTGACCTCTGTGATTGCCAACAAGGGTTTTGCCACCAAGTACTAAGTCGAAGGGGTCAAATACTTATTTCACTCATTAAAATGCAAATCAATTTATAACTTTTTTGAAATGCGTTTTTCTGGATTTTTTTGTTGTTATTCTGTCTCTCACTGTTAAAATACACCTACCATTAAAATCATAGACTGATCATTTCTTTGCCAGTGGGCAAATGTACAAAATCAGCAGGCCATCAAGGCATAGAAAAGAAACGCAGGTTGGCCAGAGAAAGTGTGTACTGGACAAGGATTAATGATGACATTGAAAGAATATGCAAAGCGTGCAGTACATGTACTGAAAACCAAGATGCTCACCCCAAGGAACCACTCATTCCACACAAAATACCATCCAGACCGTGGCAATACTTAGCCTCTGATCTTTTTGAAATTGACAACCATCAGTATCTACTTGTCGTATCCTCTGGTTGATGAAATGCATGCGCCAGTATCAAGCCACCCACACATTGTGAGACGAAACAGGAGTAATCTTTGTGAGATGTTCGTGAACCCAGAAACAATCAAAGATAAACAAACAAGTCTCTTCCTATTCCTGCTGAGCCAGAAAAAAGACTTTCACACTCACACACCAATACACATACAGAAACAACGACAGGGTGCAACACAAGAAATTGTCAGTGACACACCAAAACAGTGTACTAGGTCTGGTAGAACAGTTTAGTGCAATACTAAAGAGGGACTGTAAGTAAGTAAAAAAAAATGTTCACACTGATTTTAGTATTGAACTTTTTTTTTTTTTTTTGTATAAGAAGTCAATATGTTCGTGTTCATGTTGTGACTGAGCCTAAATGTTATATCTCATATATGTGGTGATATGTAAATGGACCTGGTCCCTTTAAGAAAGTTGTATTGTGATTACAGTAGTCAGTGAGGGCAGTGAGTTTGTGCTTGTCTCTGTGTTTGCATGTTCCACTGTCGGCTCTAATAAACACACTATATTTCAACCAATGGCCTTTCCAATAATACTTCAATTACATTCATTCAGCTTAGAATTTTTGCTTTCTGTACAATAGAAATGAACAGTTTTTTTTTTTAAGTTTAATTTGTTTAAATTAATGATTCGTTGATCGAGAAACATGATGTGTCAGTTCGAATTTGGTGTATCATATTGGGGCCGCTTGACAGCGAATTCCCGGCCTGCCCCTGCACATGCTATTACTGACATTCCAGGAGCTGCCAGTGTGCTGAGGTGCCCCATGTGCATCTCCATGAACTCCAGCTTCACTGGCCATACTTACTAGTCATAAAGTAATACCTTTCACCTGTCAAACAATGCCAAAGGTGATGAAAACAAATTAACGGTGTCAAAGAGAAATGGTCTGTACTAAGATGTTTTCATGGACTTTGCTCAGGGTCTGGTCTCATGAAATAGAGACGCTATAGTTTTTTAAGTACGAGTGTAGACCCAAAACAGCACCAAAAAACGTACGACTACCCAAACAGCCTACTAATAGACTGTCCTTTATTTCCCCAACCTTCTGAAACTCGTCAGTGACGGAACTAAATGAAGGCGGAGTCGCGAGCACAAAACGGCTCGCCGCGATTCATTTGAAGCCTCTGCGCGCCAGACCTAACCGTCCTCACGTCGGATATATAACTGATTTATTTTCTGATCAGTTCGTTCTCGCTGGAATTGAAACATGGGAAAACATCATTTTCTTACGTCATACCCGCGCATCGAGTGTGAGAGTTACAAGAGCGTGTGAACAGAGTGAAAGAGGGAGAGAGCGATGAAGAGCTGTGCCAGACTCACTTTAACGGACTGCGCCGTCCTTATTCTGCGCGTTCAGCTGTGCTTAATGGCATCTCAAGGTAAACATGTATCTTTCGTCTGTTTTGTGGTTGTTATTGTATCTCGTTTGGAAGTAAACAGCAAAACAAATGATTAATGAATTTAGGATTCAGAGCTGGAGAAATATACAGGTGCATCTCAATAAATTAGAATGTTGTGGAAAAGTTCATTTATTTCAGTAATTCGACTCAAATTGAGAAACTCGTGTATTAAATAAATTCAATGCACACAGACTGAAGTAGTTTAAGTCTTTGGTTCTTTTAATTGTGATGATTTTGGTTTACATTTAACAAAAACCCACCAATTCACTATCTCAACAAATTAGAATATGGTGACATGCCAATCAGCTAATCAACTCAAAACACCTGCAAAGGTTTCCTGAGCCTTCAAAATGGTCTCTCAGTTTGGTTCACTAGGTAAGCCACAAACATTCATTGCCAAAGAAGCTGGCTGTTCACAGAGTGCTGTATCCAAGCATGTTAACAGAAAGTTGAGTGGAAGGAAAAAGTGTGGAAGAAAAAGATGCACAACCAACCGAGAGAACCGCAGCCTTATGAGGATTGTCAAGCAAAATCGATTCAAGAATTTGAGTGAACTTCACAATGAATGGACTGAGGCTGGGGTCAAGGCATCAAGAGCCACCACACACAGACGTGTCAAGGAATTTGGCTACAGTTGTCGTATTCCTCTTGTTAAGCCACTCCTGAACCACAGACAACGTCAGAGGCATCTTACCTGGGCTAAGGAGAAGAAGAACTGGACTGTTGCCCAGTGGTCCAAAGTCCCCTTTTCAGATGAGAGCAAGTTTTGTATGTCATTACAATGACAATGACAGTGCAATATCATCTGCTGGTGTTGGTCCATTGTGTTTTTTGAAAACCAAAGTCACTGCACCCGTTTACCAAGAAATTTTGGAGCACTTCATGCTTCCTTCTGCTGACCAGCTTTTTGAAGATGCTGATTTCATTTTCCAGCAGGATTTGGCACCTGCCCACACTGCCAAAAGCACCAAAAGTTGGTTAAATGACCATGGTGTTGGTGTGCTTGACTGGCCAGCAAACTCACCAGACCTGAACCCCATAGAGAATCTATGGAGTATTGTCAAGTAGAAAATGAGAAACAAGAGACCAAAAAATGCAGATGAGCTGAAGGCCACTGTCAAAGAAACCTGGGCTTCCATACCACCTCAGCAGTGCCACAAACTGATCACCTCCATGTCACGCCGAATTGAGGCAGTAATTAAAGCAAAAGGAGCCCCTACCAAGTATTGAGTACATGTACAGTAAATGAACATACTTTCCAGAAGGCCAACAATTCACTAAAAATGTTTTTTTTAATTGGTCTTATGAAGTATTCTAATTTGTTGAGATAGTGAATTGGTGGGTTTTTGTTAAATGTGAGCCAAAATCATCACAATTAAAAGAACCAAAGACTTAAACTACTTCAGTCTGTGTGCATTGAATTTATTTAATACACGAGTTTCACAATTTGAGTTGAATTACTGAAATAAATGAACTTTTCCACGACATTCTAATTTATTGAGATGCACCTGTATGGTGTGATTTCTTTTCTTTTTTATGTCTTACTGTTTTTAAACATATATTATGTGCATATATTATTTGTCTGATAAGGGAACTCGAGAGTTAGTGTGTGTAGCCTACACTGTAAGAAACGTACTGTGAAATATTGGCAACAACTGTAGAATAAATTACAGTATTTTTTAGTGTTTTTATTTACAGTAGCAACCATGTAACTGTAAAATAAAACAGTAATTTCAAAGTACTGTTTTTTGTTAATGGTAATAGTGTTTTAACTGTAAATTATCACAGTAATTTCCAAGTTTTTTCATTTTTATATTATTATTATTATTATTACTACTATTATTATTATTATTTTTTTTTTTTTTTTTTTTTTAACAGCAGTACTGTTTAAACTGTAAAATAAAACTAATATATAAAAAATAATTTCCAAGTAGTGTATTTATGGTTACAGTAGCAGTGTTTTAACTTTAAAATGTAGTAATTTTTGACTATAAAATAGAAACTTTAATACTGCATTTAAGTTACAGTATCAGTAATATAACTTAAATAAAACCGTTTACAGATTAGATTTAAAATTCTTGACATATTTAAGCTTCAGCAATAACTGAAGAAAGACTGCAAACAATACATTTAACTATTTATTCTTAATTGTTGATCAGTAACAAGTGTAAACATTTTTCTTGTGCTTAATGGGTGAGCATACCATGGCTACCACACACATACAGTACTGTGCAAAAGTTTTAGGCACCGTATTTTTTTTTTTTTTTTTTTTTTTTTTTTTTTTTTTTTTTTTTTTTTTTTAGTACAAACTTTGTTATAGATTTTTTATTTTATGACTTCTACATTATCAAGTCAGTACAAAAAACATTTTAGATTCCCAAACATTCGTTTTCTAGCACAAAATTAAATGTTACAGAAAAATGTTTGTATGTCATTAAATAAAGCAGCATATTACGTAAGAGACACTTTTCAGACAAAAAACACAATGAAGGCTGCTGGGTTTCGCTGCAAAAATAAGAAGCAAGTGTGAAAGTCAAAGTCTCCAGAAGAACTGTGTCTGGCTCTGCAAGATGCTCAATAAAACTTACCAGCAAATTTCCTTATAAAACTGCACAAATTGTACCGGAGACTGATATTTTTATTTTTATTTTTTTTATCACACCAAATATTGACTTTGTTTCATTTACTAATGTTTACTGCTCAGTAATTTTTTTTAAATGTAGAAACATTTCATATGTACCTAAAACTTTTGCACAGTACTGTACACTATAAAGTTTGTCTTCCATAGCATGCACAGTTATCTTCCATGTCTTTTAAACTGTGCTTAACTGACAAGAAGCTGCAATCTCTACACATGGGAAATTATTGGGATAATAATATCCAAAAACATGAGGATTGCATATTTAAAACCAGTGGTGATAACAAATCAACATTAAAAATAAATTTAAGCCATTTTTTTCTACCAAGGCATTTTACAGATGCTCTGTAGTTGAAACAACACAGTTAGGCAAATACATTATCTCTATTCTGACATAAAATACAACATTTAAAAACACTTTGAATACAAACAACCAAATGTGAAAATGGTGGCAAACAGTTTAAACATAGTCCACTCAAACAAAACTGAAACAAAGTCCACTCATAAACACTGGGTATGTGGGGAAGTTGCAATAGTTAGAAGGTGCCAATAAAGTGCTGTGATAGAACTGGCATGTACGCTATAGAATACTCTATTTGAGGTAGACAGCTTAAAAGGTAACTCTAGCTGTCTCAAGTTTTGAGTCTTTTGTGTGTTTACACAGGAAAATGACCCAATTAAATATCAGACAAAATTAATTATTACATCTTTAAAAAAACCTCAATGCTAACTGCAAACATGGTGTAAAGGACTATAGAGATTAGTGTATATAGTGCATACTTAACAGTTAACATGGAATTTGGACCAAGTATCTGCATCCTTAACAGTTCTGTTTAAAACATATTTAACCTATATAACTTATTTTAAAACTTCATTACATCAACATCTTCAAAATAGTGTTTTCCCCTTACAGACAAATCCATATGCACAGAGAGCCCACCCTATTCCACAGGTGAACAAAAGGGACTTAGCTTAGCAAAAAGGTCTATGGCTCCTTGCCTCTTAGGAACTTAGTGATTCCATCACTATTCAGTCCATCAGTTCCACAGTGCTGCAAAATGAATCCCTGAAAAATAAACAATCATAGTAAATAAGTTTAAAATATACATTTACTTTAAAAAAAAAAAAAAAAAAAAATCTCACTCTCCTTTAGTGCCAGTAAAAGCCAAACCTATCTTCATGGATAAATACCACTAGAGGGAACTCTTTAAGGGCCATTTTATTATCAGAACCTCACCTCCAGCTAGTTATTTTGCCAGTCAAACTTGGTGAAGTCCCTGATGAAGGAAATGACGTGTGGGTTCATATATGATATCTTCCGCATTACAGTTCTTCCACTTTTCTGGCTTGTGTGGACCTTGCCACTGCACTTGCTGGAGTCAGGATTAATCCTGACAAGGAACCTAACAGAAATGATAATGGAAGTTATTATTTATCTTCCAGGAGGTCAAGACAGCAGCATATCTGAGGTTCACAATAAAATTAAACAGAAATAACAAATACTACAATTATACACACACACACACACACACACACACACACAAAAGTCAGTGTATAAGAACGATCAATTAAAACAACTACAAGTTTCCTTTAAAGCAGTTTGCAAAAGACCTTTAAAAATATTCAAAGAGGGAAGCTTATCTAAATTTATTACATTTTGCAATTCATTCCATACCCAAGGAGCATAAAAAGAAAAACTGTCTTACCAAATTCTGAATGTACCCCTGGGACTTTCAGCCGAATTTGAGTTGTAGATCTCGTGCAGTAACTACTTGCATGATAGGTTAAAAGATTAGAAACATACGAGGGTAATTTACCTAAAAGTGCCTTGGCAATGAATATAAACATATGCAGTTTTCTCCTATGATACAAAGATGACCAAGCTAACGATTCATATAAAATACAGTGATGAGACAAAGCGTAGAGCTGCATGATGGACAGAGTCCAGTTTTTAAAGTAAGGATGCAGCTGAATGCATATATAATAGATCACCATAATCGAAAACGGATAAAAAAAAGTACTCTCAACTATTTTCTTTCTCTCCCCACAGGGGAAGCATTTTTTAATCGATAAAAGAATCCCAGTTTTGGCCTAAGCTTTTTCAATAGATTATCAATATGTACATCGTAGGCTAATCTTTCATCAAGCCATATACCTAGATATTTATAAGCATTAACTCTTTCTATAGGTATACCTTCTAAAGTTGAGATCGTCAAATCCACTATTTTAGAGCCTGTACGACTTAAAATAATATATTTTGTCTTATTTGGATTTAAAACCAGTTTCAGATGTAATAATGAATGCTGCATTGTTTGAAATGCACTGTGCAATCTCTGTAAGGCTTGATTTAAGGAGGGAGCAATAGTATAGATAATTATATCATCAGCATACAAATGTATTTTAGATAAATTTATTCCAAGGCCTAAATCATTGATAAAAATAGAGAATAAAAGAGGAGCTAAAATAGATCATTGTGGAACACCTTTGTTAACTTTAAGAATTGGTGAGCTATAATTTTCCACTGAGACACATTGGGTACGTTCAGAAAGATAGTTTTCAAACCATTTTAAAGCGACCTCACTAAGACCTATATGCTTTTGAAAGATCAACAAATAAAGCTGCAAAAGACTGTTTCCTATCTATAGATTTGATAATATTATTTGTGACTAACATGGCTGCTGTAATAGTACTATGACCTGATCTAAAGCCTGATTGATAGTCATTAAGGATATTATTATCAAATAAAAATTGATATCAGGTGATTTAGAAAAAAAATTAGAATCACCTGGCTGTTTGCACATGAGCACATCAGGTTAACAGGAGTCCTCTCAGGGCAGATCAACAAGAACTTATTTGATAATTACAGGGTAAACCTAGTATTTCAAGGTTAGGATCAACCGAAAAGGATATGAACTTTCAGAGAAAAATCTTTGTCAATGTGCCTCCAGGTTGTTAAAACATAAAAATCTCTTAGATGGTGGTTGGAATATTAAGAAGTCCTGTTCTTGTATTGCCCTACAACAGACAAATGCCCATGGTGGATATATTCTCCTCCACTTAATGACACCTGTATATTCATTGTAAATCTTTTTTTAAAATTTATATTCTGTTGCTATGATTCTATGCGTTTTCATCTTGGGGTACACTTTAATATACTTTCACCACTAAAAAATTTTCATGCTTTTTTTCCCTAATGTTTGTAGTTTAATAGTTAGAATGTCATATGGCTCTACTAATGTGGACACGTTAACCTAACTGGTTTTAAATGCTTAAAGAGAAATGAAAAAAATGAAAAAGAAAGAAGTGTGATGTACAATATGTATTGTGAGCAATACCTCTGAACAAACTCCAGCGCTGTGGCTGCTTCCACCTGATATTCAATATTAAAAACACAAACTGGGGAACAAGACAGCCAAGGCAGTTGTGAAATCTGGCAAGGGAGGTGAATGTGGGATTACAGGATGGCCTTCTATGGACAGCATCCACCTGTTCGCAGACCACACAATGTCTCCTGCAATAATCAAACATAAAACAACAATTCAGTTGCAACATAGTAATTTCTGCAGCCCCTAGTCACGTTTGTCCTGAGGGGAATTGAAAAGGGACCCCATGACATCTTTGAAATGGTACTTTATTTGGAAAGCAGTCCTGGCACAAGAGTTGCCCGATTGTATTTGCTATGCCCACTTAATTGTATTTATCTTCAAAAGACTACTTTTATTTAATTCGAGTTTTACCTAACACCAGGTAGGGGAGGGAGAACTGGGCCTCAACATCAGCAGGAGTTGTAGTTGCCTATGAATATTAGAATTTAGATGAACAAAGGCATAGAAAAAAACTCCAAAACTTAGAAAACCTATGTGATGCCTATGAGTTGCTTTTGCAACTTGCATTTTCACTAAGCTGTACTGTAAAAGTTTGGGTACTGTTACACAAATTAACTGACCAAGTTGAATTTAGTCAAGAGAAAGCATTTTGTTTAAACTTACAGACAGTGATGCGGTCTGTGCTGCTCCACTCCTTGAATGGTTCCCCACTCATCGCAAAAATGCCCACGTTGTGAAAAATAATCTTCCACCAGCACTACCTCTCTCGGGATCTCGGCTGTTCCACTCCCGTAAAATTACTGCGCCGCAGAGCTCTGAATCCGTTCTATCTATGGCATCGTTAGTTTCAGTCAGTTATCACATTTAAAAAAGCCGCCCAAAAAGACCACGTCCACCAGTGAACCGCACCGTGCAAACACACACATTAACTCTATGCACACTGAAACAGAGAATGCTTTCAATGAAATGGAATGAAGGATAATGACCTTGATGCAGTGGATAATTTCTAGTCTCCTCCATGTTTTTTTCTGAATTTCTGGAAGACAAAATGCCTTGCGGCACATCGCTGCCTCCCACAGGTTGGGATTAGATAACAGTCTTTTTCCAAGGCGTAATCCTGTCTCAATGATGAATTCAAGGACTTTTTACCGGAGGGATTGAGCAGGATTTTCATTGTGACTGTCTTTGTACCCAGGCTTAATCTTCTTGTTCTTAGTGTTATTCTTGCACTATGGCAGGGTCTGCTTTAGATTCTTGACTTGGCACAGGTTTTACGCCAGATGCCCTTCCTGACCTCCCATTTTATCCAGACTTGGGTCCATCCCCCAACAGCTGGGGCACACACTCTCACACATCAGCCTACAACACATGTCTTTGGACTGGGGGAGGAAACCGGAGTACCCGGACGAAATCCCCGAAGCACGGGGAGAACATGCAAACTCCGCACACACAGGGTGGTGTGGTGTGAGGCAAAGGTGGTAACCACTAAGCCACTGTGCCCCCGTACCCAGGCTTGATAATGTAACATAAAGCATTTCTTGTTGCTCCACATAGCGGTTGCATTAATCATAAAAAAAATAAAGTAAATAAAGCATGAAAATGCTCAAAATAGAAATAAATAGTTTTAAATACAAAAAAAGTCCTTTGGTTAATTTGCACAATAGATTTGTATAGATAATTTTGGGTTGCCACTGAAACTAAACATGCAGTATCTCACAAAAGTGAGTACACCCCTCACATTTTTGTAAATATTTTATTATATCTTTTCATGGGACAACACTGACGAAATGACACTTTGCTACAATGTAAAGTAGTGAGTGTACAGCTTGTATAACAGTGTAAATTTGCTGTCCCCTCAAAATAACTCAACACACAGCCATTAATGTCTAAACCGCTGGCAACAAAAGTGAGTACACCCCTAAGTGAAAATGTCCAAATTGGGCCCAATTAGCCATTTTTCCCTCCCTGGTGTCATGTGACTCGTTAGTGTTACAAGGTCTCAGGTGTGAATGGGGAGCAGGTGTGTTAAGTTTGGTGTTATTGCTCTCACACTCTCTCATACTGGTCACTGGAAGTTCAACATGGCACCTCATGGCAAAGAACTCTCTGAGGATCTGAAAAAAAGAATTGTTGCTTTACATAAAGATGGCCTAGGCTTATAAGAAGATCAAACACCCTGAAACCATACAGTGGTTTAACAGGACAGGTTCCACTCAGAACAGGCCTCTCCATGGTCGACCAAAGAAGTTGAGTGCACGTGCTCAGCATTATATCCAGAGGTTGGCTTTGCAGAATAGACGTATGAGTGCTGCCAGCATTGCTGCAGAGGTTGAAGGGGTGATGCAGATGGTGTCAAGTGTGTGTGGCGGCAACCAAGTGAGGAGTACAAAGATAAGTGTGTCTTGCCTACAGTGAATGAATGAATACAGGAACCATGAATGCCAACATGTACTGTGACATACTGAAGCAGTTCCCTTCGGAAACTGGGCCAC
Source organism: Cranoglanis bouderius (assembly GCA_023630585.1). NCBI lineage: Eukaryota > Metazoa > Chordata > Actinopteri > Siluriformes > Cranoglanididae > Cranoglanis > Cranoglanis bouderius. Next base: position 2,316,679 of record CM042550.1, on the reverse strand, counting down.
AGGGCAGTATTCCAACATGATAACGACTCCAAACACCCCTCCAAGACGACCACTGCCTTGCTAAAGAAGCTGAGGGTAAAGGTGATGGACTGGCCAAGCATGTCTCCAGACCTAAACCTTATTGAGCATCTGTGGGGCATCCTCAAATGGAAGCACAAGGTCTCGAACATCCACCAGCTCTGTGATGTCGTCATGGAGGAGTGGAAGAGGACTCCAGTGGCAACCTGTGAAGCTCTGGTGAACTCCATGCCCAACAGGGTTAAGGCAGTGCTGGAAAATAATGGTGGCCACACAAAATATTCACACTTTGGGCCCAATTTGGACATTTTCACTTAGGGGTGTACTCACTTTTGTTGCCAGCGGTTTAGACATTAATGGCTGTGTGTTGTTATTTTGAGGGGACAGCAAATTTACACTGTTATACAAGCTGTACACTCACTACTTTACATTGTAGCAAAGTGTCATTTCTTCAGTGTTGTCCCATGAAAAGATATAATAAAATATTTACAAAAATGTGAGGGGTGTACTCACTTTTGTGAGATACTGTATATACTGAAAAACCTATAAACAAGTGTCAACATGAAGCAAAGTTTCTTCACATTTTGCTAGATGTGTTGCAACGAGGATGAAGTCTCTGTGACCTGGTGATTTTTTTTTTAAACCATTTTTTTAAGCTTTGAGGGCTGTACTGCTGGAATCTTGTTAAGTTAACAAAATCAAATTTCAAGTCGTGATTGACCATGTCATATTAATTTAAAAAAGAAAAGCAAAATCAATTATAATTAAGAATTTTAAAGATTAGGCACCCCATAGCAGCAGCTAGCATTGCAAAGATACAGTGTTGGTTACTGTAATTTTCTACAGTACAATGTTAGTTATAGTGATTTTCTACATGACATTGTTTACTGTGGGTTTCTACGGTACAGTGTTGTTTACTGTGGGTTTCTACGGTACAATATTGGTTACTGTGGGTTTCTATGGTACAGTGTTGGTTACTGTGATTTTCACAGTAATTCTTTCATTACTGTAAGTTTCAATGGAATATACTGTATTCTACTGTGAACTTGTATACAATAATTCCTGTGCACAAACACCGTAAATTACTGTATATTTCACATGTATTTTTAACAGTGTATACATGAAGTACTCTAGTTTTCGGGTTTTTGTCTAGTATTATTATTATTATTATTATTATTATCGAGATAGGTGTCACTGATGAACTCTTTTTAACTAAGTAACCTCATTGTTTTGAGAATGTTTGACCCATATTGGGAGAGATCTAGGTTTGGGTTAAAATATATTGTTGATGTCAATCCATCATCACATAAACACAGCCTTTAAATCTCTTAGCGATGAGTATAAATTATTTAATTTTGTTATTGGTAAGTGTCCATGTAAATAGCTACTCGTAAAGGTTAGCAGTGTAAATAGCTACTCGCTATTAAAGCACTTAAGGTTGTGTTGTGGCGACTCCCCGGCTTGTTCCGATTCCCCTGCTCGTGCAAGCGCTTGGCACTATATCGCACAGACTATAGTTGCAACTTGCTGTTTGTATGTCAACAAATCCTCAACAACGACCATGACAGTAAATGTTAATTTGATCTATCGGACTTAAAATTGTGATGTGGCTGGAATGGCACTTGGAAAATTGAATGTCTTAATGAATGAATAAAGATAGGCTAAATATTGTGAGATTGTTACTCCGCATCATTTTTATTCTTCTCTGGTACTGTCTTCAGATAATCACCAATGGCATTAAACAGACAGTAAAGTGTACTTAAAGTGTTAAATCATGAGAACACAGGACATGACGTCATTTTGTTGTTGTTATTATTAGATTACGTGTCTTACCTGTTTCTTTTTATGAAATTTTTAAACTGTCGGTCAAACAATCTACACTCTTATCACCCTGAACAACAATGTGAGGTATAAATCTGCTCTGTGTAGGCATCTTGGTTAGAAACATTAATTCTGTCAGTGTTTAGTTTTACACCTGGCAAAATTGCCTCTATGGAAGTATTTTGCGAACAATTTTCAAAAGCAGTTGCAAACTGTATTTGCAGTTGTATTTCCTATTTGTGGACGCATAAATTGTGACATAATTCAAATGAAAATACAAATCGTGTATTACCGTTTGCATTTTCGTTCACACAAACGTACAGTGTCTGCCAAATTTCAAATGGAATGTGTTATGGCCCTGTCACATTGAAATAGCAATAACAATCACCCTGTTTGCTATTTCACTTCCTCAGTGTCACGTATGGAGCCTGCCCAAATTCAAACGGAATCACAAATCCCTTTGCATTTGCATTTCCTATGCCTTGCACAGAAACCTGTCAATCAGTGTTGGGGGTGGGAGTATACTATGGGGCGTGTTTGTATTTTGAAGTGACCTCACTCACAGTTGACCGCAGTCGACTTGCGGTCACCGGACATTCACTGCACGTTCGAGATTCTCTCTTCTAATTTCTCAAAATAAAAACACACAGAATGGACAAAATGTGTATTGTCTTACTCTGGAGTGGAACGAGAACCAAGTTCATCATTTCAAAACATCAACTTTCTAATAAATTAATGAAATGTTGAGTTAGGCATGTTGAAAATCTGAATCAACAACACTGTTGCAACATTGTTCTGTGTTTTATTGAAATAATCTCCACAACTTGGCTGTAGTTTGGCTTATTTTTAAGGCTAAATGTCATGTTTTGCCTCCTGTATGTGACTTGTAGCCATCAGTTGCAATAGCTGATTTTTATATAAAACTTTAAAACATGTATGCCCTTCATATAAAAACTTGACCAGTGGGGCTCATGAGTGATGCAACAGAAAAGCATTCACCTTATCAGAGGAATGTGAGGTTGAATCACAGCCATCCATTGCCAGAGCCCATGGAACAAAATTGGCTGTGCTCTCTGGGTGGGAGGGATGGCATACTCTCTCTCTCCTGTCAATCAGAGCAACACTAGTCAATTGTGGACATCGGAAAGAGTCAGTTAATGCTTTTCCCTGGGTATTTGATGCAGCATGAGCAGCTGTTCAATAATATGCTGTGGCTGGCTTCAGATGTCTTGGAGGAGGGAGCACGTGTTAGCTAGGGTGACCATACGTCCTCTTTTTCCCGAACATGTCATCTTTTTCTGACTTTAAAAAAGCGTCCAGCCGGGATTTCTAAATTTGAGAAAATATCCGGGATTCGGTTTTAGTTTTGTTATGATGTGCTTATGATCTAATACTGCATCATGTGTGCACATATTTGCAAGAGATATACTTGTAAGAGATACTTACGTAAGATACTCATACTATATAAGAGACAACTTTTCAGACAAAAGACACAATGAAGGCTGCTGGGTTTCGCTGCAAATATAAGAAGCAAGTGCAAAAGTCAAAGTCTCCAGAAGAACTGTGGCTGGTTCTGCAAGATGCTCAATAAAACTTACCAGCTAATTATCTTATAAAACTGCACAAACTGTACCAGAGTCTACTATTTTTATTTTTACTTTTGTTTTTTTGTCACACCAAATATCGACTTTGTTTCATTACTGTTTACTACTCTTTATGGTATTTTTTTTAAATGTAGAAACATTTAATTTCATTATTTTGAAGGCATCTTTGCTCTACAGCATTTCTTTGCATGTGCCTAAATCTTTTGCACAGTACTGTACATGTTAAGTGCTGAGATCATACGTCTTTATAAGTCATAGAGACAAATTTGGTGTGAGGCCTCTGCTGAAATTTTGTGTTGACTACAGCAGTGGAGCTGTTAACACAGTCGTTTTAACACGCCACAGAAGCTTTTCAACAAACCATTAGTGAAGTCTAATTAATGAAATGTGTAAGGCTGATCATAATGTTTTCATTTAGGCCAGTTCCAGGGCACACTAGAGGTCACACAGCATGATGGAAGCAGCAATGCGGAAAATGCTTTCAATGGCAGGAAGAGTTCATTTCTGGCTGAAGGGTTGTTCTTGGGTTTCTGATCTCACAGGATTTATGTACATTATTGCAACAGTCATTGGAACAGATGTGTGTACTTGAGGAGGCTCAGGACTCCCCTAAGCTCATCATCCGAACTGTGCTTTGGGCTCACTATTAAATACATGAATCCCCTGCATTAGTCACGCAATGTGTGACTCTATGAAATAGTGAAAATGGTCAATCAGAGCTGTTAAAAAGTTTAGGACAAAGTACAGTAAGGCTGAAGTAACAAGAAAAATATGTTAATGAGTGAAGTTTTTATTAAATGAAGACTCGTGTCAAAACAAGTGAACAGTGTGATATGGCTGATATGCCAATTAGTTTTATTCTAATAAAAAGACTGTTGTGTACATAATAATCTAATAAACGTGTGGAAATAAACTGTATTCTGTCTTTATATGGTGAACTGCTGCTTCTGTAACATAAAAAAGCACTGTCACAAAAGTCCTGTTAATGTGTCTACAGAGGAATTTGATGTACGATTTGTGACATACAGCATGTGATCAGGTTTCCTAGATCTTCACAAAAGATTGCAGTGTAGAATCAGTATTAAAAGACATAGTTTGCCTGAATAGTTCTTTCACAAATGTCCTAAAATGTTATAAGTAAGTTAGGAAAATTGATGAAAATAAAAACTGCATCTTGCTATAAATTAGCTGAGTGGGATTGAATAGTGCCATCCATGGCACCAAATGCTCTCTTTCACACAGCACTGGTCATGATGGAATTCACTGTGCCACAATGCAGGGATTTAATTTAAATGTTATTTTTCTATGTGATTTAGTTATGTGTTTAGTTTAATTAAAAAAATTTATTAAATTAAAAATAAAAAAACAGTCCCACACACACCTTCACACTTGTTACATAGTGCTATCAGTGATAAATTTCCTTTTCCCAGTATAGTCTTACACAATGTGCATCTAGTCTGTACTGCTTGTACGAATAGGCATAGTGTTATACTGTATAGACTGTTGCGTATACACATCCGTAAACTACTGTTAAATAAACAATTAGACCTCAAAGAAGTATTACAGAAGTATTAAAAGTGAGCTACTATATTAAATTATCCACTAACAGTTACATGTTACCTTTAGTTATGTCATGAAAAGTCACCATCTTTTATTTATAAGTATATATCAATGTAAAAGAAATTACTATTTATTGTGCTACTTACTGGATGTAGTATGCATCAGCTGTACACTAGATTTACACTACATAGTTTGCCAGATTGTACCTCTGCTGGGCCACTTAGAACAGATGCCCCTGTTTGCCACAGTATCAGCTATGCGGTTAACTGAAATTATTTGCATCGGAAAATCAGTCCAACAGCCTGTGATGCAGTTAAAATGTTTGCTTTGAATTGAAAAGGAAACTGATTTGTAATGGTGTTACTGGATTTTAGCCAAATACGTGCCATCTGATACTAAAATCTGTCACTCCCTGGACTGTGTGTATGTGTGAGAGCAATAGAGCTTGTCAAGTACACCTTCTCCAATTTGTCTTGGCTTCCACACAAAAAAAAGAAGACAAACATGATTTGCAATGCACCAGTTAGCCTTAGGTCAAAGTTTAGAAATGCTTCAGTAAAATCTCAACAAAAGTTCTGCAGTGTGCAAAAGCTTACAGCCTGCAGCTAAGGATGCATTGGGCATTAGCATTAGCAGTTTCTTCTAGAGTATGTTTTTAATTTGACCCTGTTACATCACCAGACCTCCCAAAGAACTCCCACATGACCCCATTGCTGCGTTCCCTCCACTGGCTTCCTGTAGCTGTAGATTTAAAACAAAACCGCTCCCTCCTACATAAAGGCACTGATCAGCGCCGTACCACATTGCCTTTGAGCTACAAGTATGGCCTGACCTGCCATCCCTCAATACACAAGAAAGACAAGCAAAAAGACTGTACAGGCAGTAAGGTGGCAGAAAAATATTCCCTGACTTTCTAAACTTCTGAATAAAAGTCAAATATAGACCATGGCCTATTTAGTCTAGCAAACAAATATATTTTTCCTGAAACTAGTAAGCACTTATTGTTTAAGGATCACTCACAAGGACATTTTGACAGCTGTCATCTGCCATTTCTGTCAATGAGCACAATGCATGAACAGACAGCAGGCAGCAGTGCTTGCTCATGTGTATAAATTACATTCTGCTGTCTGTTACAGAAAAGTTCATCAGAGTTGAACTTTTTCAGGAACATACTTTGTCGTCCATGTGCCAACTAATAGAAGATCGCCTGGATGGGGCTTAAATCATTCATGCTGATGTTATGTAATCTTTTACATTATTTTAAAAGGAATCCCAATTGCATGGCATTTACTGGGGTGGAGAGTGGTTACATCATACACAGTATGATGTACCTTCCCAGTGGAGACGCTAATTCAAGTGGCATCTTTTCACTGCTACTCAAAATGTTTTATTTTGTTCAGTCTGTACCACCTATTGGATTCGTTTAAAACACAGAACACAAGTATAACTGTCAGGTAGCTACAGTGGGTATAGAAAAAAATCACCTCCCTTTAAAACAATCACATTTTGTTGCTTTTCAGCCTGAAATGAAGATGGACACAGTTTTTGTCTTATCCAGCTGTATTTACTCAGTGCAACTTATAACATCCAAGTGAAAGATATAACACCAACATGTGTTTAAATAAAAAAAAAAAACAGAATCACTGAGTTGGCAAAAGGGTCACCCCCTTGCTTTAATTTGCCTTAATTTTTAAATTACAGCTTTTAGTCTGTTGGGATATGTCTCTACTAACTTTGCACATCTAGACTTTGCAATATTTGCCTACTCGTCTTTGCAGAACTGCTCAAGTTCAGTTAAAATTGATAGTGACTGTTTGTGGACTGCAGTCTTCAAGTCATTCCACAGATTTTCAATGGGGTTTAAGTCTGGGCTCTCATTCCAGGCTTGTACCGCAGCTTCTTTCACTTGTTGTTTGTTTTGGGGGTTTCTCTCATCCGTCTTCTCTTCAGGAGGTGAAATGCTGCTCAACTGGGTTAAGGTCTGGTGATTGACTTGGCCAGTTTAAAACCTTCCACGTTTCCCCCCTGATAAAGTCCTTTGTTGTGTTGGCAGTGTGTTTTGGATCATTGTCTTGCTGCATGATGAAGTTCCTCCTAATTAGATTGCATGCATTTCTCTGTAATTTGGAAGACATATTGTTTCTGTAGACTTCTGAATTTATTATGCTGCTACCATCATGAGTTACATCAATAAAGATTAGTGACCCCATTCCAGAAGCAGCCATCAAGACCAAGCCATGACACTACCTCCACCATGCTTGACTGATGATCTTCTGTTTTGGATCATGAGCATTCCTTCTCCACACTTAGGCCTTTCCATCACTTTGGTAGAGGTTCATTTTGGCTCCAGAACTTTTAACTCATCTCTGTATTTCTTTGTGAATTCCAATCTGGCTTTCTGATTCTTACTGCTCATGAGTGGTTTGCATCTTGTGGTATGGCCTCTATATTTCTGCACTTGACGTCTTCTTCGAATGGTGGATTGTGAGACCTTTAACCCTGTCCTGTGAACGTTGTTGGAGATGTCACTAACTGTTTTGGACTTCGCAGCACCTGTTCCATGTCTGGTTGTTAGTGCACCAGTGGTTTCTTTCTTTTTCAGGACATTCCAAATTGTTGTATTTGCTATGCCCAATGTTTGTGCAATGGCTCTGATAGATTTTCCCTCTTTTTGCAGCTTCAGAATAACTTGCTTTTCTCCCATAGACAGCTCTCTGGTCTTCATGTTGGTTTACACTTTTTAACAACAAATGCAGTCTTCACAGGTAACCTAGGGCTCAAACCAAGAGTAGACATTCAGTCAATTTAACAGGGCACACCTGGAAGAACCAGCAAGAAACAAGCAAGAAAGTAAAAAGATAAACTAAATTATGAGGCAGTGTTCAGTGGTTTTGTGAGGGAACACAAAAGTGTGCCCTAAATTTATTAACACTCTGGCTCATATTATTGTTATTTATCATTAAACCCAAATAAAACCTGATTATCTGTCATCTTAGTTTTTATGCCACAACAGTTTCTCTTTACTGTTTTAGCTCCCATGCCAGACTCTGCTGAACAGAATGGATACAAATTAGGCAGCCCAGATTGAGAAGAGTAAACAAATAAAGGATTATACAAGTGCACGATGATCCTGATCCTAACCATAATTACATTCTCCAAAGATAGTTAAGTCCATTACAAAGCTGTACCATTTTACTTTTTAAAATAAACAAAATTTAAGTTTAATTAAAAGGTTTATGAAATGTTTGTTTCATGAAATATATATATATATATATATAATGTATGATGCTGATAGTGTCTTTTTCAGTCTATTAAAGTTTGCATTCAAACTTTGCATCCAAAAAAAAAGTGAAAAAAGGTGTCCTCTTTTTGAAATACTCCAGTATTTCAAAAAGAGGACACCTTTGTTCCACATCTATTTTGGTCACCCTTCTCAGAGTGGTTATGTGAGTTACTATATCCTTACTGGCAGCATGAACCAATCTGGCCATTTTCTGCTGACATTCCGATTTTCCACTCTCTTATCAACAAGGCGTGTCCACCCAAAGAAATGTAACTCAGTGTTTTTGGTTTTTCACACCATTCTGTGTAATCTCTAGAGACGGTTGTGTGTGAAAATCCGAGGAGATCCCAGGAGTTTATGAAATACTCAAAGCAGTCCTTCTGGTACCAATATCCATGCCACGATCATAGTCAAGTCATAGAGATCACACTTTTTCTTCATTCTGATGTTTGATGTGAACATGAAGCTCTTGACCTGTATCTGCAATGCAGCCACATGATTGGCGGATTAGATAACAGCATGAATGTGCAGGTGTACAAGTGTTCCTAATAAAGTGGATGGTGTGTATGTCTATTAAGTTAATACCAACAAATGTAATATCTCTACTGAATTTAAAATACAGTAACTAATCTGGTTGGTTGAAACTGTATCACTGACCCAGTTTACTTATTCCTATCAAATTTTCCTATAGATGGGGAATATGATTGTCACCGTAAGATAGTAGGATTCTGTGATATGAGACTGAGCTGCAGTAGAGAGTTGCTGTTTAATAAGAAGAGGATGGGGGAAATTGTGAGACAAGTATTCTTGGCAGAGTTTACCACAATAATATCTCACCACAATATACTGGAAAGAGACAATGGGGAAATGTACCAACTGTTCCAAAATACACAAGGAACTGCTGATAGATTCATTGGAATCATTTCAAAGGGGTTGTAATTGCCTTGTGACTCTCCCTCACACACAGCAGATCTATTCCAGAGATATTTGTCCTTTATGCAATTACCATTACCATAGCAGTCTTATTGAGTGTTTAGCTAAAGGAGATTCTAGAGCAATTTGATTGGTTTTTAAAGTATGTCTACACTGGGATTGGCGTCCAACTACACTTCCACTCACCAGATTACTGATTACACACACCTGTGTCGCATACAAATATCCCTAGTACCCTACTATACAGGAGGCAAAAGCAGTACGCCAAAGGAGTAGTATGTCTGAATTCTCAGTATTCATAAAACAGAAGGCGAGAAATACCTGGATGTCCTACTGCTTCCGCCAATATTCTGTAGTATGGAACCACTGGACACTGTGGATACTGCACTATCCCATAAAACAGTTGAACTGGTGCAGAAGCGCTTTCAGTATCAAAGATGGCGGAAGGCAGCGCGTTGGCTCTTTTGAAATTGTACATGGCCATGGGCGTGGTTTCAACTCAGGACAGCTGTCGTTTGCTGCTATTGTCAAGGCAGGAGGCAGGAATTTGGCCAATAATTGTTGCAAGCCTTTTATAATCGACCAATTGGTGTGTGAGAAGGCGGGAATTACAGAGAGGGGTTAAAGCAATGCAAATATGTGCACACATGAAGCAGTATTAGACCATAAGCACATCATAATGAAACTAAAGCTGACATTTTCTCAAATTTATAAATCCCCGGCCAGATGCTTTTTTAGGGTCTGAAAAAGAGGACATGTCCGGGAAAAAGACGACATATGGTCACCCTAACAAAAGCATTTCAGAGAACAATTTGTGTTAATTTCTACCAAATTAACTTTGGGCAAAATTTATTTGCGTATGCACCAGGAGGTTGCTCATGTGAGCCACGACTAGCAAGAACTATACAGAAGCAGAACTATAATCAAGAAGCTGTCTATATTGTGTTACGTCAAAAGATAAGATTACTTTCTTTGGTTTTAAATGAAAAAAAATGTAATCCTGATAGTATTCTTTTTTTTTTTTTTTTTCTTTTTTTTTTACAAAATGCACCTGTAATCTGATTACTTTGTTTTTTGACGCAATTGCAATGGATTACAGTTACGAGTTTGTATTTTGATTACATAACGCTGTTACATGTATTCCATTACTCCCCAAGCCTGATGGTTTCATAGTGAAAGGTGCTGACTTGAAGTTGGAGTGGTTTGGTGCTGTGTGTAATAGAACCTCCTCCTATGGGACCTCCATCTAGGGATTGGATATGGAGAAGGTTTTGGAGAAGTCGAAGGCAGAGCTTGAATTCTTCTGTGATGGCTCTGTCAATTAAATTTCCTGTAAGAGTGGAGACAGCTTCTGAGTGCTTTATCTTACCCGGCTTTGAGAAAGCTTGAGGGGATAAATATTTAGAAAGACTCACCGAAGCGAGCATTGATCAAAGGGAACCCACCTCTTTGTGGTTGGTGAAGGACTAGGTACTGGATGTACTGGACATTGAGCAACCCTATGTTGGTTGCTGCCACAGTAGAAACACAGTTCAGGTCGCCTTCATCGTTTATGTTCAGGGAGTGTGAGTTTGTTCTAGCCTACCTGTATGCATTCAACGAGGTTTGCATTAGGAGGTAGTCAAGGCGAATAGAGAGATCGATCAGTGAATCCAGGGATTTTTATCTTCACGACAAGCGAGCTCTGTGAGGAGGTTCTGGTTCAGCCCATGAAAGGCAGCCTTAAGTGCTGGTTCATTCCATCCACAGCCAGCAGTGTGTGTTCTAAAATCCAGGGTGTATTTTGATGCTCCCCATCTTCCTTGGATTACTGTCAAATGTTGCTCGCCAATATTTTTACCTTCTGGAGCATGATCAAAGATGTGGAGGAACAGTTTTAACAAATTGCACGTATGATGAGGTCTGTTCGCCTCCTTGGTTCCATATTGTGGTCATCCAGGTTAACGCGTTTCCAGTGAGAAGGGTGATGAACAAACAAATCCAAAACACAATATCAGGGTCAAAATCCAGAATCAGGCAAAGGGTCAGGCGATATACAAACAGGTGCTCAGAGGATGAGACTATGATCAGAAAACAAATGTGGGTCAAAACCAGAACAAACAAACATGAAACAAAGGCTTGGTATGTCAGATACATGAACAGAGCTGAACATGAACGTGAATGTTTATTAAGAAGATGCACTGTCAATGTTAGTCATGTTGAGGGTGGGTGAATGAGACTGACTTTATTAGCAAAGATAAAATGAATGCAGGAATATAGCTTCCTTCATAAATTAATGATGCAGAAATTAAATCAGTCCATTTGGTCATCTTTCTTTAAGAAGAGAGAATAGTGTGGCATTTTGAATGATCTGTCTACTGTGTGTGGCATTTAATAGCAGCAGAACAGATTTTGGTCTGATTCATCTTGTACTGAATTAAGGGTGTTGTAACTTGGCAGACTCAGACACAGGATGAAGATCCATGTGTGGATGTTTTAATAAAAAAAATAATAAAAAAAAACCCAGGAAAACAGAAAAGATAGAAAACATAGAAAACAGTGCCAGAAGCTTACCCAAAGAACAAATAAAAAATGTAGCAAGGGTCACAACACATAAAGGCAAAGACAGGAATAAAGCTCAGAACATACTCAAGTGAATGAAAAGGCTTCGCAGTGTAACAATATCCATGAGCACTTCATATAGAGTAGAGATAAGAACTATAAAAAGGAAGTTTAGGACACCATCCCAAAAAGTTTTGTAGTGTTTATGCAGATACTAGTAAATAAAACAACAGTGCAAATCAACAGGCCAGTAAAAATCCTGCTTTATTCTCATGGGTAGGTTAAACAATACTTCATGAATGAGGCCATTTATTTCTGCTTCTAGTGTGTCCAGCCCTAGTCATATGTCCTTCATCAGTTTGCAGTGTTTGCATTGTTTCTCTTGTGGCTGTTCTATGGTTTTGATGATATTTCTCAGTGTTGGGATGCTTGCTTGAATTTGGGTCATTGTCACACTGTAACCATGCTTTCTACATTTGCCAATTTATTTTTAATCTGCTATTTATGTAGGTACAGTAAATGTTATGAATGAGTGTGATTTTCCCCCATAACTGAAGCCTGGGTTAATGAGTAACTGATGCAGAATCACTGTCTCTGAACTGGAGAGTTAGTTTTGGTGTGTGATGGTATTTGTCTTTTTCCCCCTGTTGTGCATGCGTGCGTGCGTGCGTGTGTGGTGGGGGTTAGGGTGGGGTCCTGGTTTGGTTTAAATACCAAGCTGTATGCTATTTGTGTGTATGATAATTTTTGAGAACATTATGATTCTGTTCAGTGAAAATTTAATGAATAGGCTTGAATCGTAAGCCTATTTGCACAAGCCACATGTTTGGGGGAAAAAAACAAAGATTATTAAGATTATAATAATCTTAACTGAATTTACATTGATAATAACATTGATCTAAATTTGAATTTCATTGGACTTTTGGTTTTAAATACATAGTCATGTGAAAAAATAAGTACATCCCTGGAAATTGTTGGCTTTTTTGAGATATTTGGACAAGCAAACATTTGATCATCTTTGAAACAGTGCCTATTAATGAAGTGCTTCGACAAAACCACAAGGAAAATGAGCTTTTTCAATCATTTGTTAAACAGAAATATCAATAGATGTGATTCTTCTGTGGAAAAAGTAAGTACACTCTTGGCCTCAGAAGCTAGTATTGTACCCTTTAGCAGAAATACCTTCTTGCAGGCATTTTGCATAATTGTCCACCAGGCTTGCTGGTATTTTTTGACCACTCTTCCATGCAATATTCTTTCTGCCTGTTTCAAATCCCCCCACAACATTTCAATGGGATTCAAACCTGGGCTTTGCCTAGGCCATTCCATAACCCTCCATTTCTTCTTTTTGTGCCATTCCTTGGTGGATTTGATAGTGTGCTTAGGATCATTATCCTGTTGAAAGGTCCAACTTTGGTTCAACTTTTTGATATGATGCAGAATTCGTAGCTGAATCAACGAATGCAAGCTGTCCAGTCCCTGAGGCAGTGAAGCAACCCCAAACCATAACATTTCCACCACCTTGCTTCACAGTTGGTATGAGGTGCTTCTCCTGAGAAGTTGTCTTTGGTCTGTACCAAACATGCCTGCTGTTACTGTGGCCAAACATCTCTATCTTTGATTCATCTGTCCAGAGCACATTATTCCAAAAGGCCTGGTCTTTGCCTACACTTGCAATCAAAATTATTCAACCCCCATTGCAGATCAGGTTTATTGTTAAAATTAAACTTTTCAGTACACTTTACACTTTACACAGACTTTCAGTTGTTTGCAATGAACAAATCAAACAAAAGCAGTTGAAATAGTTCAACACAATGAATGCTTCAAGTAGTTTCCCCAAATTCAACTGAAAATGCAACTTATGACTTCTCCAGTCTCAAAATTGTTCAACCCCTTCATGGCAAGCATATTTAGTACTTAATAGAGCACCCTTTTGCTGTTATGACCTGCTGCAAAGAGATGCATAGCCAGACAACAGCTTCTGGCAGCGTTCAACCCACTGAATAGAATCCCTCACAACAGCACAAATATGTAAAACAGGTGTTGTCTCAAGCCCACTTGATGCAACTAATCAAGGGCTTCATTAGTTGCACCAGGTGTGCTTGAGCTGGAGCACATGAAATACCTGAACTGGCTAGGGGTAGAAAATACATGAAATACCTGGATGGGGCAGAAAAAGGGAGCTATCAACGACTGCTACCAGATTTCTGAGAAGGCAGGTTGTGAAATCCCTCGAGTGACTGCAAAAGACCTGCAGCAAGACTTGATGGCAACAGGCACTGAGGTTTCAGTGAGCACAGTATGATGCGTACTAAACACAGAAGGTTTCCATGCCAGAACTCCAAGACATACACCACTACTGACCCAAAAGCACAAGAAAAGTTGGCTCCAGTATGCTCAAAATCATATAAATAAGCCACAGAAGTTTTGGGATTCTGAGCAATGAAACAAAACTGGAGCTTTTCAGCACAATAGATCAGTGGTATGTCTGGAGAAAGAAGAATGAAGAAAGAACACTCTGTCCACAGCTGCTGCTTTGCATCCTCTAGCACTGAAAACCTGCAGGTGTGGAAGACAAGATGGATTCATTGAAGTATCAGGAAATCCTAGGAGAAAACGTCATGCTGTCTGTGAGGAAGCTAAAGCTTAGGCATCATTGGACCTTCCAACCAGACAATGATCCCAAGCATACTTCAAATTCCACCAAGGATTGGTTGCAGAAGAAGTCCTGGAAGATTCTACAGTGGCCATCACTGTCACCTGACTTGAACCCCATAGAAAATCTCTGGTGGGATTTGAAGAAGGCGGTTGCAGCACACAAACCCAAGAATATTACTGAACTGGAGGCCATTGCTCATGAGGAATGAGCTAAGATTCCTCAGGAACGCTGCCAGAAGCTGTTGTCTGGTTATGCATCTCGTTTGCAGCAGGTCATAACAGCAAAAGGGTGCTCTACTAAGTACTAAATATGCTTGCCATGAAGGGGTTGAATAATTTTGAGACTGGAGAAGTCATTATAAGTTGCATTTTCAGTTGAATTTGGGGAAACCACTTGAAGCATTCATTGTGTTGAGCTATTTCAATTGCTTTTGTTTGATTTGCTCATTGCAAACAGCTGAAAGTCTGTAAATTTTGACAATTAAGCTGATTTGCAATGGGGGTTGAATAATTTTGATTGCAACTGTACTTATTTTTTTTTAAACATGACTGTATATACAGTACATACATACATGAATACATAAAAAAGAAACAAATGTGCTGATAATAACCTACCTGTTATCAGTACTTATTTATCAAACCTGATGTAATGGACCATGTCAAACTTATGCCAAGGTGATGGCAGAAGCAGACCAACAATATTTACTTAATTTATTAGGTTTCAACTGATGCCCAAACTCCAGACATTCCTATAAGCTTCATATTTATTTGTGTCTGAATTATTACAAGCCAGGCTCATGTTTCATAGTGACATCTTTTTGGGTAGGGTCTCCTTCAGAAACAGAAAATTGCAGTAAAAAAAAAACACAGCCTCTAGTAGGGGCAGTGAATATTCAGGCTAAAAAATGGTCACACTTTCTAAATTTTAATTTTTATTTAAAAATTATTTCTAGAGAGCTAATGTCATATAGATAAAAAGCTTTTTTTTTTTTAATAGATCATGTTCTTTCTGGGTTATATTGTAGTGCTTAACACCACCGGTGTCCAAGAACATGCTGTCTGCTAGGTTGATCTTGGATGGGTTATTGCATCACATTGTGGGCTATAATTGGATTGTATCTTTTCCCTGCAGTGCCACGAGCTTTCAATAATTGCACATGGCCCACAACACTTTGAAGAGATATACAGGATATATATATATTTTATCCTGCATAAACCCTGCATAGTGCACAGTTTATGACGCACAACTAATTATCCTCTGTATAGAAAAAGCAGAAATAGCTTCCTTTTTCTGCCCCGTCCAGGTAGTGTAATCACTGTTCCTTTAACTTTGAACTTGCGAACTATGCTCCAACGGTGTCTCTACGAACATTCAGTGCCTTCACTATCTTTTTGTATCCTGTTAGAGTTTCCTTTGTTCTCGGAGTTCGCGAACACTTCCGCATTCCACGCCTCGTAGTAGCGCGAGCTTCATTCACAAAAACCCCGCTGGACTATGCATTCATGAACTCTCGCTTTGTTTATATCACCATGTGCTTGTGTTTTGGTGTACGTCATGTCTCCGCCTCCTTTATGCTTATTGGTTCTCTGGTCTGTGTCATGTCTCCGCCCCTGCTCATTCATAGGTTTGCCGTTTATGGTTTAATGATTAGTTTCAGGTGTTCAGTGTTTAACGTCTTTTGTTTCTGATTTGTTTGTGTATTTAAACCCCCTTCCGTTTCCGCTTCCTTGCGGAGTATTAAAGTAAAGTAAATAGAGTAGAGTGCAACTTAGCGTGTGCTGTACGCCTGCTTTCTTCTCGCTTCCTCTCGCCTTTAGTTCATGGTTCCTAGACCATAGTTCATAGCTCCCTGTTTATAGTTCCTAGACCAGAGCTCATTAGCTATTAGCTCATCGTTCGCAGCTCCCAGACCATAGCCTAGTTTCGTGCGTGTGCTTTTGTTTTGTTTTGCTTCGCTTTGTTCCTATTTTCATTCTCTTTTGGAATATATGCCGTGTGGATTATCGCTTTGGGGAATTACTGCCGGCTTGGATTATCTCTTTTTGGATTATTACCTTACCCTGTGATGGATTATGTTTTGTGTTATGTTCCTTTACTTTTGCATGAACTGTTCCTAATAAACTGACTTTTTCCCCTGCGCATGCATCCTGCCTCCCTCCGTCTGTGTTACATAACAGTTCCTTGTTTGTGAAGGGCGATGATCTCTTCTCTTATCTTTTTGGACCATTCTTTTGACCTAGCCATATTTCTAACATGCAGTCAAATGTGACACTCAACAAACCCCTAGCCAGTTCAGGTATTTCATGTGTTCCAGCTCAAGCACACCTGGTGCAACTAATGAAGCCCTCGATTAGTTGCAACAGGTGTGCTTGAGACAACTCCTGTTTTGCATATTTGTGCTGTTGTGAGGGATTTTATTCAGTGGGTTGAATAATTTTGAGACTGGAGAAGTCATTATAAGTTGCATTTTTAGTTGAATTTGGGCAAACCACTTTAAGCTTTCATTGTGTTGAAATATTTCAGTTGCTTTTGTTTGATTTGTTCATTGCAAACAGCTGAAAGTCTGTAAATTTTGACAATAAACCTGTGGGTTGAATCATTTTGATTGCAACTATATAATAGGAAAAGCAGTTTGTGCTAGTACACAATAATGGTTTGATTAGTATTGTGGAAAATGTCCTGGTTATTCTATAAAAAAGTATTTGAGAGTCCGGGGTTTAAGATGTCAAAAATCAGACTTTATTGAAAACACCATAAAGCCGAGATGACTGCAGACTATCTGACAAATACAGCCAATACATCAGTTTTTATACATTTCTAATGCAATGATCTCATTCAGGCGGGGTTTCCCCATTTTTTCTTTAATCTCACCTCTGGCAGCTTTCCACAATTGTGTGTCTTTCTATGGATCTCATAAATAACCGTGGCGCGAGGTCCATCAGTGTATTTTTAAAAAAAAAAGTTTCAAGGCTAGACGTCTCAAGGCCTTAATTGGTCTTGACGGCCAAAAAGTCTCAAGGCCTTAATTGGTTTCGATGGCCAAAAGTTTCAAGGCCTTAATTGGTTTCAACTATGCAGATAGCGAGGTTCACACTGAGATCACCTGGCCTGCTTTTTACCTTATACTAAAGGTTTCATCTCCTGCTTAATTTTATCCAGTGATTGATTACATCAAAATTGATTTATTGGTTAATACATGAAAATGGTAATACTTAAAGGTTAATACTGGGTTAATATATGAAAATACACTATATTAGTACATTAATTTAATTTGGCATTTAACTTGGAAAATAAATGAATGAACAAAAAATCAAAGATCCCTAGTCTGGTACTCTAGTACTAGGCAGTGAGCCATATGGGACTTCCAAGCAAGATGGCAGCTCTTTGAGAGGGCTCCAATGTTTTTCACTAGACACTGCACTTGTCAGAACTTAATAAGTCACTGTTTTCCTTGTGAGGACTATATCCCAGCTCTGCAAAATGTAATTTTCTGAATATTAATGCAGGTTTATTCATGACCTAAACACCAGAGATGCCAACATCTATAGTGAGATGGGAGACAGCTATACTTTTCTGTTTTTTCAGATAAAGGAGTGATCAGAAACACTGTGCACTGATTACATGTTTACTGAATTTTTACTGAATTTTTCATGACCAAACTACTATTGTGAGGAGTATTGGATACTGAATAAACAAGCAAGAAACCTCAATTTAACGTATCTGCTAAAATCAGTTCTAGGCTCTTTAAAGCTTACTGCAACTTCCATTTTCTGAACTGTTCAGTGTTTTTGAAGTGATTTGTATATTTACTGAAGATTGATCACTTTCCTAAATGCAATGGTGTAAATCCTACTCATACAAAATAAATAAATAAATTATTTTACTACATAAAAATGCATTTTGTGTTTTTCTGCACAGGACACTGTGTATGAGTGAAATGTCAATCCTGCTAATTTGGATATGGTATTAAATAGGTGGCAGTCTGCAACCAAGAATTACATGTATTACTAAAGGGTTGTGCAGGAAAAACCAATATAAACCAGTTAGCTAGCTAGCTAATATAGGAGACTAAGAGATTGATTTAATGTGGCTTAGTAAATACAGCTGAAATTTCAGAACCCCCTCTCCCCAATAATATGAACTCAAATTTACTCCAGCATCTGAGTGGTCTCTCCAGGATGACCCCATCCATAGAGCATAAGGGCTCACTGAATGACTTGATGAGTATGAAAATTATGTAAGTCATATGCTATGGCATTCACAATCGCCAGATCTCAGCCTAATTGAACACCTATGGGAAATTTGCAGCAGCTTGTTAGACAGGACACTCCATCATTATCAAAACACCAGTTGAGGGAATGTCTTTTAGAAGAATAGCGTTCATCCATCCAGTACAGTTCCAGAGACTTGAAGAATCTTTGCCAAGGAGTATTGAAGCTGCTGTCATGGCTCATGGTGGCCCAACAGCTTACTAAGTTACTTTATGTTGGTTTTTCCTTTAATTTGTCACCAATCCGAATGAGTTTATGGATCTGATGAATATGGAAACAATGACGGTCAGTCAGGTTTTTGACACCTTCAGTGTCTTATGTTTTATTACAGTTTAATCACAGTTTAATGACACAGAATAGCAATTAAATAAAGAAACGTACATCTTTATGGAATTAAGGAATGAGCACTTTATTAATTTACAGTGGATCTGTACATTTCCCAGGAACCCTGGGCACTAGGTGCAAATACACCCTTGATGGGATGCCAATCCATAGCAAGGCAAAATGAACACATACAGGTGCATCTCAAAAAATTAGAATATCTTGGAAAAGTTCATTTTTTCCCCCATAATTTAATTCAAAAAGTGGAACTTTTATATAGTCTAGATTCATTACACATAAAGTGAAATATTTCAAGCCTTTTTTGTTTTAATCTTGATTACGGCTTACAGCTCTTGGAAATAAAAAATCCAGTATCTCAAAATATTAGAATATATAATTTATAATACATAAATGTCGACCTTCTGAAAAGTATGTTAATTTATGCACTCAATACTTGGTCGGGGCTCCCTTTGCACAAATTACTGCATCAGTGCGGCGTGGCATGGAGGCAATCAGCCCGTGGCACTGCTGAGGTGTTATGGAAGCCCAGGTTGCTTTGATAGCGGCCTTCGGCTCGTCTGTATTGTTGGGTCTGGTGTCTCTCATCTTCCTCTTGACAAAATTCAGGTCAGGTGAGTTGACTGGCCAATCAAGCACAGTAATACCATGGTCAGCAAACCAGTTACTAGTAGTTTTGGCACTGTGGGCAGGTGCCAAGTCTTTCTCGAAAAGGAAATCAGCAGCTCCATAAAGCTTGTCAGCAGATGACATGGCACCTCAAATCATCACTGACTGTGGAAACTTCACAACATGGATTCTGTGCCTCTCCACTCTTCTCCCAGACTCTGGGACCTTGATTTCCAAATGAAATGCAAAATTTACTTTCATCTGAAAAGAGGACTTTGGACCACTGAGCAACGGTGTTTTGACTAAAAAGGTATTTTGAGTTAATTAGCTCATTAGAGCTCTTCTCAGATCGACATTTCTGTATTATAAGTTCTTTATTCTAATATTTCTGAGATACTGGATCTCATTTCTATGAGCTGTAAGCTGTAATCATAAAGATTAAAACAAAAAAGGCTTGAAATATTTCGCTTTATATGTAATGAATCTAGAGTATATGAACGTTCCACTTTCTTAATTAAATTACAGGGAAAAAATTTACTTTTCCACGATATTAAAATTTTTTGAAATGCACCTGTACATTCACAACTAGGGTCAGTTTCAAATCAAATCAACACAGGCACAGGGTGAACATTTGAAACTTCAAACGGACAGTAACCTGAGCTCAGGATTTAACCGGGGATTTAACTGTAGATACAGTGCTGTGAAAAAGTTTTCTTCTGTTTTTGGGTATATCTCATACTAAATAGTTTTAGCTCTTCAAACAAAATACAACATACAATGGGTATAGAAAAGAATCAGTGCAACTTATAACATCCAAGTGAAAGATATAACACCAACATGTCGGGGGAAAAAAATAAAAAAAACACAATCACTGATGGAAAAAGGATCACCCCCCTCCTAAAAATGACGTAAACTCAGTAAGGTGTAGCTAATCACCTTCTCAATGGCACACAAAGCCATTTGACTTTCAACTGTGATCAGCTGTGGTCATTTTGATTAACTCACCATGAAAAGAGCTTTCCTGGAGCATTTTGTAGTGCGACTGAAGCAAACAATCAACTATGGGTGGCAAGGCTCCGGGATAAACTTGTGGACAGGCACAAGTCAGGAGATGGATACAAAAAAATTTCAAAGGCTTTATCAATGCCTAGAAGCACAGTGAAGTCTATTATTAAGAAGTGGAAGTTATTTGGTATAACACAGACCCTCCCTGGATCAGGACGTTGCTCCAAACTGGATGAAAGAGCCAGGAGGAAACTGGTCAGAGAGGATACCAAGAGGCCTACAGCAACTCTGAAACAGTTGCAGGAATTTATGACAGAGTGGTCAATGTGTGCATGTGACAACAATATCACAAATTCTCCACAAATGTGGTTTATATGGGAGGGTTGCAAGAAAAAAGCCACTCCTCAAGAAAGTAAAGCATGGCGGTGGTAATATCCTGTTATGGGGGGGTTTCTCTGCAGCAGGGACTGGAGCACTTGTCAGGATAGAAGGAAAATGGATGGGGCAAAATACCGTCAAATTCTTGAGGAAAATCTGCTGCCCTCTGCCAGAAAGTTGTCAATGGAAAGAAGGTTTACCTTCCAACATGACAATAACCCAAAGCACACAGCAAAACTGACCACACAGTGGTTGAAGGAGAAAAAAGTGAATGTCCTTGCATGGCCTAGTCAGAGCCCAGACTTAAACCCCATTGAAAATCTGTGGAATGACTTGAAGAATGCAGTCCACAAACGGTCACCATCAAATTGAACTGAACTTGAGCAGTCCTGCAAAGAAGAGTGGGCCAAAATTCCACCACAGCACTGTGAAAGACTGATCTCCAGTTATCGGAAGCGTTTGGTTGCAATTATTGCTGCTAAAAGGTGGCACAAACAGATTTTAAGTTTAAGGTTTTAGTTTTTAGCAATTAGTTTTTCACATGGATGATGGGTGTTGGATAACTTTTTTTGCTTCAATAAAAAAAATTAATATATTGTTTGACTACTAGGGTAGGGTTGTATACTAACCTTCCACTATTCCATTGTATTCCACTGTATTGCATATATGGGAGTACTGACTGATCCAAATACAAGACTACCCGATTCATTCTTCACTGTACACACACACAGACACACACACACACACACGTTTCCTGTACAAACACAAAATTTTACTGTTTGTAAATTTATAACAGTAAATATTTATATGCTCACGTACAAACCTTAGAAACAGAAAATTTTAACCAGAAAACAACATAAAACCTTAAACTTACATTGACCATACATATTAGCAAATAATTTCTAGTTGAGTGTCAGTAATGTCAGAACATTCATTTGTTTATCCTTTGACAATACCACTGCTTTTTCTTGTCAAAAAATAAAACAACCCCATACATTAGGGTGCAATGACTGCAATCAATCTTGGGAACACAGTGGTATTGTGTGTGAGAGGCTGTCCATGTTCTACTCTCACCTGACTGCTGCCCATTTGCAGACCTACTCCCACGCAACAAGAAAAAATGTCTCATATCCGTCTACAATTAAATATACATTTAAAATTTTTTATCATGTTATCTAGTTCATTTTAGCTTTTTAACCACATGAACAATACAGTTGGTTCTACATCAAGTCAACCCCTGAAAACTGATTTCATTTCAAATCATTTTAACTAACCAGCTAATATTCATTAATATTCATTAAGAATATAAACAAATCTTGTATTAATGTAGTTGTCTAGATTGGCAGTATGTTTAATCTGTTCTATATGAAATCAGTTTTATTTCTATTTATTAAAAATAACAACATGAATCTATCAATTTGCCACGTTTATAATTCAGTTAAAATTCGGACATCAAAAATCACAAATCCCTTTACTCTAAGGCTAATAAATGTATGTCACGATCCACTCCTGGGTCATTATTTAATACAAAACTATATTTAATAATACAAAACAAAATAACTCCACATGATGTGTGTCTGTGTGTCATCCACTCTGATATGCAGTTGAGTGCATTGACTGAGTGCTATCTGACACTGATGTGTGTCTTTAATCATTTCTGTGCATGACTGCATGGTAATGTAATGCCACAATCCACAATAATATGTTTTAAATTAAAAATTAAATTTTCAAATGAAAATGGCATTATGATCGTTTTCTAAAGTATGCGTTCATGGGTGTTAATCGCTCCATTTTCGCTGGAAGAAAACAACTATAGTGTGATGAGGGATGAACACAGCGAAAACTTATTGGATGGGAAACCATTCTGTATTGGTCCAACAACATTATGTAAACTGCATTTATGACAAAGAACTGCACAGACGCAGATGTCATGACAATCTATCAATAAATGCACTCACCTTGTCCTCTGCTTCTGACGTTCATTATGCTCAGCGCTGCGGATTGAAGAACACGCTGAATCAATGCAGACTAAACGACGGTGCGGAGCCGAAAACTGCTGCTGTTTTCATATGAGTTTTAAAGGGGACTGAAGTGATCACGAATTAGTGTACAGATTACGGAGTTAAAAAGGGCCTAGGGACGCCCATGTGCCACAATATCTCAATTGGTTCAAGTCAGGCCTTTGACTAGGCCACTCCAAAATTGCTTTTGAGCCATTCAGAGGACTTACTCCTATGCTTTGGATCATTGTCTTGCTGCATAATCTAGTTGTGCTTGAGTTTCAGCTTACGGACTGAAGACCGGACATTCTCCTTTAAGATTTTCTGGTAGAGAGCAAAATTCATGTTTCCCTCTATTATTGCAAGTTGCCCAGGCCCTGAAGCAGCAAAGCAGCCCCACACCATCACACTTCCACCACCATGCTTGACCGTAGGTATGATGTTCTTTTTGTGGAATTCTGTGTTTGGTTTACGCCAGATGTAATGGGACCCCTGTCTTCCAAACAGTTCCACTTTCGATTCATCAATCCACAGAACATTCTCCCAAAAGGTTTGAGGATCACCAAGGTGTGTTTTGGCAAAATTCAGCCTTAATGTTCTTCTGGGTTAGCAGCACCTCGCCACTCTTCCATGGATGCCATTTTTGCCCAGTGTCTTTCTGACAGAGAGGCCTGTAGGTCCTTTGATGTTGTCCTTGGGTCTTTTGTGACTTGCTGGATGAGTAGTTGCTGTGCTCTTGGAGGAATTTTTGAAGGTCGGCCACTTCTGGGAAGGTTCACTACTGTGCCGAGTTTTTCCATTTGGAGATAATGGCTCTCACTGTGGTCCTTTGGAGTCCCAGAGCCTTTGAAATCGCTTTGTAACCCTTCCTAGACTGATGTATTTCAATCACATTCTTCCTCATCACTTCTGGAATTTCTTTCAATTTTGGCATAGAGTGTTACTGGGTAAAACCTTTTAACCAACTTCATGCTGTTGAAAAATTTCTATTTAAGTGTTGATTTGATTGAACAGGGTTTGCAGTAATCAGGCCTGGTTGCGGTTAGTCCAGCTGAACCCCATTAATGCAGTTTCATAGATTTGGGGAAATAGTAAACATGGGGGCCAGGCTTGGGGAGTAACGGAATACATGTAACGGCGTTACGTAATCAGGATACAAAAAACTGGTAACTGTAATCCGTTACAGTTACGTCAAAAAACAAAATCAGATTACAGGTACATTTTGTAAAAAATGGGAATACTATCAGGATTACAGTTTTTTTTTTAATTTTTTTTTTTTATTTAAAACCAAAGAAATTAATCTTTTGTAGGGTGACCATACGTCCTTTTTTTCTTGGACTTTTTTTGTCCTCTTTGAGAAAATGTCCTGGATTCAGTTTTCGTTTCATTATGATATGCGTATGGTCTAATGTGCGCATATTTGCATTGTTTTAACCCCTCTCTGTAATTCCCGCCTTCTCGCACACCAATTGGTCGATTATAAAAAGCTTGCAGAAGCTATTGGCCAAATTCCTGCCTCTCAACCGTTAGCCTACTCTCAGCGAATGCGAATCGCTGTTGTGTACGGCATCAAACAGTTGCTTGACAATAGCAGCAAATGACAGCTGTCCTGAGTTGAAACAATTTCATGTTATAACATTGCTTCGTATTACATGGCCATTCAAATGTGTAAATGATGGTAGAAGGTACACTCATGGCATCTAATATTTAATTTTATTCCATGGACATTCAAAAGAATTTAGGAAAAATTTTTAAACGTGGGCAGAGTGAAACCAATTTTATTTATATATATTTATGTGATGCTAATAGTGTGTCTTTTTCAGTGTATTAAAATTTGCATTCATAGTAGCACTGTTTTGAACATGATTACACAAGAAATTAACACAAATTGTTCTTTTTTTATTTTGTTTTATTAAAACAAATCCAATCCATTGAACATGTTTTTAAGCTCTAAAATAAGCTCTAAATAAAAGTATTTTAGATTATATTGCTTTTCTCTTCACTTTATTTACATATGTGATCTTGAAGTAATCCAAAAATAATTAGCTTACATTACTTTCATATTGTGATACTTGGATTACATTACTGATTACATTTTTTATGTCAAGTCATTTGTAACTGTAACGGAATACATTTTCACACAGGCCCAGTTGGTATTGGATAACTTTTTTTGCTTCAAAAAAGGCAACACGGGTTGCATTTTTTTTTTTTTTTTTTATCTTGGATTTTGTTTTAATTTCTGAAACAATTTAGTATGAGATATACACAAAAGCAGAAGAAATCAAAACTTTTTTACAGCACTGTATATGAATCTTGACTTCCCCTTTCAGGTGTATATTTTGTAAAATATGGCAGTGTAATTTCTGACCAAGGTGTGGAAGAAAAAAACACGAAAATTTTGGAAAATTACAGTGAATAGCTGTAATTATCAGCCAAGTCCAGCATGACACCACCAGCTACTGAGCCTTCCATTTTGTTAACAGCTGGTTATGTTTCAAGTGGATAAAAAAATAATTTGCATTTGGCATCGGCACAATATAATTTATGATGTGTGGTTCTGTAGACATAATGTGAAGTGTTGTTCATATTTTATTGTTCTTTCTTTTCCTTGAAAAAACAGTCTCCGTGCTTGCCAGCAGGGTGATGGTGGAGGGCTGCCCGCTTGGCCAGTTCCCCTGTGGGAATACAAGTGTGTGCCTACCACAGGTGCTCCAATGCAACGGTCACAGGGACTGCAAGAATGGAGCAGATGAGGATCATTGTGGTAAATATGCACATAGGGGCATAAAGATTTATAGAGTGAATCAGGTCACTTGTCTTGTAATAAAATGTGGTAAATAATTGTGACAGCTGATATTGACATCACTGTCTTGGTTAGTCTACTATTCTTTAGGAATTTTAGCAAATTTTCACTTGAGGTGTTTCTTTCAAAGGTTTATCTCTCCTTAAGACTTTTTTTTAAAAATCAATATGTTTGCCAGCCCTTAGATCATAATAGTATTACATAGTTTCACAGCATTATATAAACGCATTTTGAAATGTAATAGTTTAGTAGGTGTATTGACTGGTTTTATGGTCATTTTTAGGAACACCATACTAATACTGGCTCAGACATC
The DNA here is from genome assembly GCA_023630585.1 of Cranoglanis bouderius. NCBI lineage: Eukaryota > Metazoa > Chordata > Actinopteri > Siluriformes > Cranoglanididae > Cranoglanis > Cranoglanis bouderius. The sequence goes on along the minus strand of CM042550.1, from coordinate 2,290,542 downwards.
CTTTGCTCTATAAACAGCCTTAATTCTAGGCATGGATTCTACAAGGTGATGGAAACATTGCTTTGAGGTTCTGGTCCACATTGACATGATTGCATCACATAACTGCTACAGATTTGTCAGCTGCACATTCATGCTGAAAATCTTCCAGTCCACCACATCCCAAAGGTGCTCTACTGGATTCACATCTGGTGACCAGGGTCTATATTAATGTATACAATGTATACTCATTGTCATGTTCATGAAACCAGTTTGAGATGACTATTTGCTTTGTGACATGACACATTATGCTGTAAGCAGCCATTATAAGATTAAATTAAATAAGGTAAATTGTGGTCATAAAGGGACGCACGCGGTCACCAACACAGATAGGCTGTGGCATTCCATTGATGCTCAGTTGGTATTAAGGGGCCCAGTGTGTGCCAAAGAAACATTCCCAACACTGTTACACCACCATTAACAACCAGAAATGTTGACACAAAGCAGTTTGGGTGATTGGATTCATGCTGGTGATGCCAAATTCTGCTACCATCAAAGCAGAAATCAAGATTAATCAGAGCAGGCAACATTTTCCAATCTTCAACTGTCGAGTTTAGGTGAAACACTGTAGCCTCAGACTCCTATTCTCAGTTGACAGGAGTGGAACCTGATGTGATCTTCTGCTGTTGTAGCCCATCTGCCTCAAAATTCGACATTTTGTGCTTTCTGAGATGCTTTTCTCCTCACCATTGTTGTAAAGGTTATCTAAGTTACCGAAGACTTCCTGTCATCTCAAACCGGTTTGTCCATTCTCCTCTGACCTCTCTCAACAAGACATTTCGGCCTACAGAGCTGCTGCTCACTGTATGTTTTTTCTTGTCAGGTTAGAAATGTTTTATCATAGGATAAAGGTGATTGATCTGAATAACTTTTCTTTTTGTCTAAAAATGCCAGAGACATTTGTGCATGAAAATCCCAGCAGATCAACAGTTTCTGAAATACTCAAACCAGCCCATCTGGCACCAACAACCATGTCGTAATGTTTGATGTGAACATTGACCTGTTTCTGCATGATTTTATGCATCGTGCTGCTGATTGGACAATTGCATCAATGAGCAGGTGTTCCTAATCAAGTGGCTGATGAGGATGGTGAGTGAAATAATCAAATGATATTTTCTTGAGCTGTTATCACCAACCCTGTTCCTGGAGATCTATCTTCCTGCATAATTCAGTTGTCTCAAATTCCACACACAGATAAACAAGCTTTACTTTATCAGCTTTCCTTGGGTTAGGTTTGGAACTGAATTCTGCCTGAATCCCATCTAACAGGTTGTGGTCTGTGGTATTGGATGCCACCACAACAACAACTACTATCAAGTAAAAGAAATCTGGAAGACAAAAATGACTCATTTATTTATTCAACATGAACAATTTTCCTGCATTATTCATTTGACTACATGAATGTGTACCAAAATGCCTGTTGGCTCAGTTGAAATGTCTGCTTTCTGTCCTCAGGTGATAACAGTGGATGGGCTGACATCTTTGACCGTACCATTACTAAGAAAGCTGAACCACAGGACCTCACTGATGCCTGCTGTATGTTTATGTCTCGCTCACTGTTTCTTTCTCTTTTAAAAAAAAATGTGATGTGCTTAGATAACACTTTCTCTGATAAGAATAGTTTAAAGTCACATGCTGTATTATATCTTACCTGAAATTGAAATTTCCCAGAAAAGCACAGCCCACATGCCTTTTTCAGATGTAGGATGATGGGATAGGACTAACTTTATGTCTTAAAGGATGTTTTGAATATACTGACAGCCATCACCGTCTAAATGGTCATGCATCGCAATACTTTTTGCTCCCAGTGGGGCTAAAGCAGCAGCAGATCTGAATTTAGTATTCATTGCTTTCACTACAGTTTCGCAAATGAACCTGAACTTCTAAGCATGTATGTGTCTGATGATTTCTCTTAGCACTTCAGCAGTATCCGGAGAGCTGTGACTGCTCCAAGACAGAAGTGGAATGTGTGGGGGTGAACTTGCGTGTCGTGCCTCTTCTCTCCTCTAACGTGACTTGGCTGTAAGTACTCTTCTCAGAGAGATTACCATTTTATTCTTCTTTTGTGTGGCAGAAAATCAGTTCCGCAGGAATGCAGTTGGGTTGTTTATTTAGTTTTTTCCCTGCTTATTTAGCTACACAGCTTGGAGTGGGATGAGAATATTTTTGTCTTACATTGAGATGTACAGTGCCCTCCACTAATATTGGCACCCTTGGTAAATATGAGCAAAGAAGGCTGTGAAAAATTGTCTTTATTCTTTAATCTTTTGTTAAAAAAATTCACAAAAATACTTTGCTCTCATGGATATCAAACAATTGCAAATACAACACAGGTTTATTAAAAGAAATCTTTGTTAAATATAGGTGTGCAACAATTATTGGAAGCAACAATTATTGACTATAATAGTCAATTGGCAATATAACAGCTCTGAGTCTTCTCCTATAATGCCTGATGAGGTTGGAGAATACATGGCAAGGGATCTGAGATCATTCCTCCACAAACTGGTGGACTCTCCTCTCAGTTCACTCCACAGGTTTTCTGTGGGTTTCAAGTCACGGGACTGGGATGGCCATGGCAGGACCTTAATTTTGTGGTCAGTAAACCATTTTTGTGTTGATGTTTTGGATCAGTGTCCTGTTGGAAGATCCAACCACGGCCCATTTTAGGCTTTCTGGCAGAGGCAGTCAGGTTTTCATTTAATATCTGTTGATATGCCATGATGCCATGTTTCCTAACAAAATGTTCAGGTCCTCTGGCAGAAAAAAATGTATAAGAGTAGAGGCTTTTTTCTTGAAACCCTTCCAAACAACTGGTGGTGATGTAGGTGACTTCAGATTGTAGTTTTGGAAACTTTCTGATCCCAAGACGCAACTAACTTCTGCAATTCTCCAGCTGTGATCCTTGGAGATTTTTTGGCCACTCGAACCATCCTCTTCACAGTGTGTTGAGACAATATAGGTACGCGTCCAATTCCAGGTTGATTCATAACAATTCCAGTTGACTGGAACTTCTTAATTATTGCCCTGATGGTGGAAATGGGCATTTTCAATGCTTGTGCTATTTTCTTATAGCCACTTCCCATTTTGTGAAGCTCAACAACCTTTTGCCGCACATCATAGCAAAAGGTGTGATGTGCGGCATTCACACCAAGCATTCCTTGGTCTTACCCAGTGTTATGAATGAATAAGGGAATTTGGCCTATGTGTTACCTCATATTTATACTCCTGTGAAACAGGAAGTCATGGTTGAACAATTTCCTGTTCCTAGTCACTCAGGTGTACTAAAAAATGTAAAATATCAATGGCAATATACTTCAAATATATTTTTCTTATATGAATTCATAGGGGTGCCAATAATTGTTGCACACCTATATTTAACAAAGATTTTTTTTTAAAATAAACCTGTGTTGTGTTTGCAATTGTTTGATATCCATGAGAGCAGAGCATTTTTGTGAATTTATTTGAACAAAAGATCAAAAGGTTAAACAATAAAGATGTCTTTGCTCATATTTACCAAGGGTGCCAATATTAGTGGAGGGCACTGTATGCTGCTTGGCAGGTGCTCTAATCAAGAGGCAGTGGGTTATCTGTTTGGGTATGATATCCTTATGCAGTTCAGTTCAGTTTTATTTGTATAGCACATTTAACAATAGACACTGTTACAAAGCAGTCTTACAGAAATCTGCATGAGAGCTTGTTCTCAAATATATACTATAAAGTCGAACACTACTTAGTATGGTAAAAGGATGTTTACTGTATACAGCATCATACTGTAGCATTACAGTAACCGTTTTTTGGTAGAAGTTTACAGTATTATCCACTGAAGCAGGGATGAGACTTGGGCATAAATAGTTTTTGGGAAGTGCAAATCATGCTAAATACTGAATGAGATATTTTAGACAACGTTTTAACAATGAATTTATTATTCAATCTTTTCTGGGAGATAAATAATAGTAACACAGTCATATTTTTTGCATCCTGCTGCTACATCACTGCTCAGGTCCCTGAAGAGCAATGATCTGAGAGAGCTTCCTGATGATGTCTTCTCTAAATATACTGACCTGCAGCGACTGTGAGTATCCACAAGCATTCATCTCAGCATTAAATCAAAGTACTTTTAACCAAAACATAGTGGTCACTGTAGTCAAAGAGGAATCCAGAGTGAATTATCGAGAAGTGCTTTATAGGCTCCTTCGAAAACATACACTCACTGTCCACTTTATTAGGAATGCCTGTACAGCTGCACATTCACTGAGTTTTCTAATCAGCCAATCATGTGGCAGCAGCACAATGCAAAAAAATCATGCAAATACACGTCAAAAGCTTCAATTAATGTTCACATCAAAGATCAGAATGGGGAAAAAATGTGATCTCTGTGACTTTAACCATGGCATGGTTGTTGGTGTCAGATGGGCTGGTTTGAGTATTTCAGAAACTTCTGATCTCCTGGGATTTTCACGCACAATAGTCTCTAGAGTTTACATAGAATTGTAAATTGTTGATAAGAGCGATCAGAGAAGAATGATCAGACTGGTCTGAGCTGACAGGAAGTCTATAGTAACTCAAATAATCACTCTTTACAACTGTGATGAGCAGAAAATCAGCTAAGCATGCACAACAGGGCTACAACAGCAGAAGACCACATCAAGTTCCACTCCTTTTGTAGCCCATCCACCTCAAGGTTCAATGTTTTGTGCATGCTGAGATGCTTTTCTGCTCACCACAGTGATTATTTGAGTTATTACATCCTTCCTGGCAGCTTGAACCAATCCGGCCATTTTCCTCTAACCTCTCTTATCAACAAGGTGTTTCCACCCACAGAACTGTCGCTCACTCAATGTTTTTTGTTTTTCACACCATTCTGTAAACTCTAGAGACTGTTGTGTCTGAAATTCCCAAGAGATCAGCAGTTTATGAAATACTCAAACCAGACTTTCTGGTACCAACATCAATATCATGATCAAAATAACAGATAACACTTTCTCATCATTCTCATTTTTCCATCATTCATCATTTCATCATGACCTGTATCTGCATGATTTTATTGCATTGCACTGCTGCCACATGATTGGATGATTAGATAACAGAATGAATGTGTAGTTGTACAGATGTTCCGAATGAAGTGGATGGTGAGTGTATATACACACTGTGACACACTTACACTTTGGCTGAGGAGTATTTTTAAACTAGCCCAGTCTGGCAACCCTGTCATTAACTCTGCATTTGACTATAGATTACAGGTGCATCTCAATAAATTAGAATGTCGTGGAAAAGTTCATTTATTTCAGTAATTCATCTCAAATTGTGAAACTCGTGTATTAAATAAATTCAATGCACACAGACTGAAGTAGTTTAAGTCTTTGGTTCTTTTAATTCTGATGACTTTGGCTCACATTTAACAAAAACCCACCAATTCACTATCTCAACAAATTAGAATACTTCATAAGACCAATAAAAAAACATTTTTAGTGAATTGTTGGCCTTCTGGAAAGTATGTTCATTTACTGTACATGTACTCAATACTTGGTAGGGGCTCCTTTTGCTTTAATTGCTGCCTCAATTCGGCGTGGCATGGAGGTGATCAGTTTGTGGCACTGCTGAGGTGGTATGGAAGCCCAGGTTTCTTTGACAGTGGCCTTCAGCTCATCTGCATTTTTTGGTCTCTTGTTTCTCATTTTCCTCTTGACAATACCCCATAGATTCTCTATGGGGTTCAGGTCTGGTGAGTTTGCTGGCCAGTCAAGCACACCAACACCATGGTCATTTAACCAACTTTTGGTGCTTTTGGCAGTGTGGGCAGGTGCCAAATCCTGCTGGAAAATGAAATCAGCATCTTCAAAACGCTGGTCAGCTGAAGGAAGCATGAAGTGCTCCAAAATTTCTTGGTAAACGGGTGCAGTGACTTTGGTTTTCAAAAAACACAATGGACCAACACCAGCAGATGACATTGCACCCCAAATCATCACAGACTGTGGAAACTTAACACTGGACTTCAAGCAACTTGGGCTATGAACTTCTCCACCCTTCCTCCAGACTCTAGGACCTTGGTTTCCAAATGAAATACAAAACTTGCTCTCATCTGAAAAGAGGACTTTGGACCACTGGGCAACAGTCCAGTTCTTCTTCTCCTTAGCCCAGGTAAGACGCCTCTGACGTTGTCTGTGGTTCAGGAGTGGCTTAACAAGAGGAATACGACAACTGTAGCCAAATTCCTTGACATGTCTGTGTGTGGTGGCTCTTGATGCCTTGACCCCAGCCTCAGTCCATTCCTTGTGAAGTTCACTCAAATTCTTGAATCGATTTTGCTTGACAATCCTCATAAGGCTTCGGTTCTCTCGGTTGGTTGTGCATCTTTTTCTTCCACAATTTTTCCTTCCACTCAACTTTCTGTTAACATGCTTGGATACAGCACTCTGTGAACAGCCAGCTTCTTTGGCAATGAATGTTTGTGGCTTACCTAGTGAACCAAACTGAGAGACCATTTTGAAGGCTCAGGAAACCTTTGCAGGTGTTTTGAGTTGATTAGCTGATTGGCATGTCACCATATTCTAATTTGTTGAGATAGTGAATTGGTGGGTTTTTGTTAAATGTGAGCCAAAATCATCACAATTAAAAGAACCAAAGACTTAAACTACTTCAGTCTGTGTGCATTGAATTTATTTAATACACGAGTTTCACAATTTGAGTTGAATTACTGAAATAAATGAACTTTTCCACAACATTCTAATTTATTGAGATGCACCTGTATAACTTGTAATTCCTGACCTCTGACCAGGAAAAACTAAAGAAAATACCCCCTAAATTCAGAATTCCTACTCGAGAACTTGGGATCGTCTCCCCAACTCCGACTTCCTCTAAGTTTACCAAGTGATGTCAAATCAAGCATTACTGCAAATAACAAGTGGTATTACTGTATATATAAGTATTTGCTTTAGATTAATCAACATATTCACTTGTTAAATCTATAACACTGACTATACAGTTCACAGATTTGAGGAGGAAAATATACATCGCTCATCACAGTTAGTTGGCTAGCTTGTTGCTAACAAAAAATGAACGTAGAGGTCTTTGCAGGATTGTTTTTTGTTTGTTTGTTTGTTTGTTTTTTTAAATCCCGCTCCTGCTTAATTTTCACTCTGTGTACACTCACTGCAATCAATGATTTTCTGCTTACAATTAATTTCTTCCCAACCTGACTGCTCCTGATGAATTAAGATTTTGTTTCCAGAATCTCACAATTAAATTTTCCCAGAGAGAGAGAGAGAGAGAGAGAGAGAGAGAGAGAGAGATATGGGGGAAACAAATATACAAATATTTGTCTTATCAGCATACAATGTGTTACTGTTGCCTTAAACCAGAGGTCCCAGTCTCTTGGTTGTTGAACAGGACATCGTGCAAAGGGTAGTTTAATTCACCTGCATCTATGACGTGTGAAAATTATATATATGTGATATACAGTACTGTGCATAAGTTTTAGGCAGATGCAAATAAATGCTGTAGAGCAAAGATGCCTTCAAAATATTGAAATTAAATGTTTCTACATTTTAAAAAAATACCGTAAAGAGCAGTAAACAGTAGTAAATGAAACAAAGTCAATATTTGGTGTGACAAATTTTTTTACATTAAAATAAAAATAGTAGTCTCAAGTACAATTAGTGCAGTTTTATAAGGAAATGAGCTGGTAAGTTTTATTGAGCATCTTGCAGAACCAGACACAGTTCTTCTGGACACTTTGACTGTTGCACTTGCTTCTTATTTTTGCAGCAAAACCCAGCAGCCTTCACTGTGTTTCTTGTCTGAAAAGTGTCTCTTACGTAATATGCTGCTTTCTTTAATGACATACAAACATTTTTCTGTAACATTTAATTTTGTGCTAGAAAACTAATGTTTGGGAATCTAAAATGTTTTTTTTTTTTTTTTTTGTACTGACTTGATAATGTAGAAGTCATAAAATAAATAATCTATAACAAAGTTTGTACTAAATAAAACAGAGTGCCTAAAACTTTTGCACAATACTGTATATCAATAAATTATATATATCTGACTTGCCTGTGGTTGGCTTCGTAGCACTAAACTGACCATTTTCCAATCCAAGTCCTTTGACGACAGCCTGTGTTTGCTTGGTCATTCTTATTGACCACCTGCATAGCTTGCTCTGAGGACTGTATTATGCATGTGCTGCAACCCTAGGACTTACAGTATGTGTAGACATCCAAAAAGAAAAGCATTAAGATGGTGAGAAAATATTACCAAAAAGAAGCTAAAATAAAATGGGCAAACAGGTTGACTGAAAGCTTGAGAGTAAGAAGATCTTAGACAACCATTTCAGTTCCAATATCCTCCATTCATACGAATTTACACTATATCAGAAAGGAAGATAATCAAGGGTAATTTAAGTCTCAGAATGTCAGTAGTGATGATATCAGTGAAGCAGGAATTGTCTGTTACCTTTGCCCCTAGCATTAGTATTACACAATTAAACATAAAATACAAAAGGATTCTGTGTGTGTGAGTGTATTATATATATATATATATAATTTATTTTATTTATTTATTTATTTATTTATTTATTTATTTATTTATTTATTTTTTGCTCGGTCTTCTAAAATTGTAACTTTCAGCCTCATTTCAGCCTGAAATGAAGACGGACACAGTTTTTGTTTTATCCAGCTGTATTTACCCAGTGCAACTTATAACATCCAAGCGAAAGATAGAACACCAACATGTCAATTTTTTTTAAATAAATAAAAAAACAGAATCACTGAGTTGGAAAAAGGATCACCCCCCTCCCAAAAATGACTTGTAAACTCAATAAGGTGTAGCTAATCACCTTCTCAATGGTACACAAAGCCATTTGACTTTCAACTGTGATCAGCTGTGGTCATTTTGATTACCTCAGCATGAAAAGAGCTTTCCTGGAGCATTTTGTAGTGCAACTGACGCAAACAATCAACTATGGGTAGCAAGGCACTTTCAAAAGATCTCTGGGATAAAGTTGTGGACAGGTACAAGTCAGGAGATGGATACAAAAAAATTCAAAGGCTTTATCAATGCCTAGAAGCACAGTGAAGTCTATTATTAAGAAGTGGAAGATATTTGGTACAACACCAACCCTCCCTGGATCAGGACGTCGTTCCAAACTGGATGAAAGAGCCAGGAGGAAACTGGTCAGAGAGGCCATAAAGAGGCCTACAGCAACTCTGAAACAGTTGCAGGAATTTATGACAGAGTGGTCATTGTGTGCATGTGACAACAATATCACAAATTTTGCACAAATGTGGCTTATATGGGAGGGTTGCAAGAAAAAAAGCCACCCATGACTGAGCTTTGCCAAAAAGCACCTTGAAGTTTCTGAGGCCACATGGAAAAAGGTGTTGTGGTCAGATGAGACTAAAAGTTAATTATTTGGCGTCAATGCCAAATGATATGTCTGGCAGAAATCCAATACAACTCACCATCCAAATAACACCATTCCTACAGTAACGCATGGAGGTGGTAATATCCTGTTATGGGGGTGTTTCTCTGCAGCAGGTACTGGGGCAGTTGTCAGGATAGTAGGAAAATGGATGGGGCAAAATACCGTCAAATTCTTGAGGAAAATCTGCTGCCCTCTGCCAGAAAGTTGTCGATGGGAAGAAGGTTTACCTTCCAACATGACAATGACCCAAAGCACACAGCAACACTGACCACACAGTGGTTGAAGGAGAAAAGGTGAATGTCCTTGCATGGCCTAGTCAGAGCCCAGACTTAAACCCCATTGAAAATCTGTGGAGTGACTTGAAGACTGCAGACCACAAACGGTCACCATCCAATTTAGAAGAAGAAGGAGAAGTTGTTTTATTTATATAGTGCCTTTCCAAAGCTCAAGGTCACTTTACACAGTATATATCAAATACAGAAAATACATACAAATTCGTAGAACACGAGGAAGAAGTAAATAAATAAATAAATAAATAATTGAAAGTACATTTCAAACAGATACGTTTTTAGCTGGCTCTTGAAACTAGTCAGAGAAGTGATGTTTCGGAAAGTAAGAGGTAGTGAGTTCCACAGTTTTGGAGCAGCAACACAGAATGACCTTCCACCTGCAGTGGACAGCTGAAATCTAGGTATGAACAAGAGGCCAATTTCTGATGATCTAAGGGACTGAGTAGGGCAGTATGGGTGAAGTAAGTCAGACAAGTAAGAAGGGGCAAGACCATTTAGTGCCTTGAATGTTAGAAGTAGTATCTTAAATTGAATATGTGATACCACAGGTAGCCAGTGGAGATCATACAGAAGAGGAGTGATATGAACACAGCGCCTGGTGGAGTTGAGAACCCTTGCAGTGGAATATTGAACATACTGTAATCTTGAAATGTGTTTTTTCGGGCAAGCCAATAAATAGGGCATTACAGTAATCCAGACGTGAAGTGATTAGATCATGAACTAAGATTTCAGCATCTGTCAGAGTGAAAGAGGATCGAAGACGCACAATATTATGAAGGTGGTAAAAAGAGTTTCTAACTATAGCGTTAATATGGGAATCAAAAGAGAGAGTTGTGTCAAATACAACACCAAGATTACAGGCAGAGGAAGAATATTTAATAGGAACCCCATCAATATTCCCATTCATAATCAGATCACCTACAGCGGAGGGTGTAGTGGACGTGAAAGCAGAGAAGGAGCATTTTGAGTGGGCTGTCCTAAGCTCAACATGTGGGGCACCTGTATGAGGGGTATATTTGGCAATAGATTCAGTGGTTGTCTTCAATTTGTCCGGAAAAATTTGAGAAAAACTATTCACAAGCTTCTCAGAGCCAGAGATAGCATGCTGTGGAGGGTTAATGAGCTTCTTTACCATAGCAAAAAAGTGGATCTGCAAATAGAGTTCCTGATAGTGTAGGAGAGATATGAAGAACGAGCAGCAGTGAGGGCTATGTGGTAGTTATGCAAATGTTCTTTAAAGGCCAGAGAGTGCACAGTAAGTCCAGTTTTCCTGCATAGTCTCTCCAGGCAATGACCTTTAGCTTTCATAGCTCGAACTTCAGGAGTGAACCAGGGTGAGATATGAGTGGATGGAACCAGAGACATTATATAAACCAGATGTACAGATGAGATCCAGCATATGACCTCTGGAGTGAGTAGCAAAAGTAACATGTTGGATTAGATTGAAACAATCCAACACAGACATTAATTCATTGCACTGCACAGTGTTTTCATGTATATTAAAATCACCAAGTACAATTACAGATGAATATCTAGCACAGACAGGAGTGAGTAGTTCATTAATCTCAGAGAAAAAATCAGAGTGAAGTCTTGGAGGTCGATAGATTAGGATCACAGCCATTGATGTTTGACCAGCCATTTGCAATGCTAGGTATTCAAAAGATGCAACATCATGAAACTCAATCTCCAATATTCTAGTATTCTTACGGCAAACTACAGCCAACCCTCCACCTCTATGATGGGGACGGTTTAGAAAAATAAATATACCAGGGTGGTGTAAGGAGGTTTAAATTCAGGAAGTCATTTGGCACCTGCTAAGTCTCAGTCAGAAGTACAGGTGCATCTCAATAAATTAGAATGTCATGGAAAAGTTCATTTATTTCAGTAATTTTTACTCAAATTTTGAAACTCGTGTATTAAATAAATTCAGTGCACACAGACTGAAGTAGTTTAAGTCTATGGTTCTTTTAATTGTGATGATTTTGGCTCACATTTAACAAAAACCCACCAATTCACTATCTCAACAAATTAGAATACTTCATAAGACCAATAAAAAAAAAAAAAACATTTTTAGTGAATTGTTGGCCTTATGGAAAGTATGTTCATTTACTGTGCATGTACTCAATACTTGGTAGGGGCTCCTTTTGCTTTAATTACTGCCTCAATTCGGCGTGGCATGGAGGTGATCAGTTTGTGGCACTGCTGAGGTGGTATGGAAGCCCAGGTTTCTTTGACAGTGGCCTTCAGCTCATCTGCATTTTTTGGTCTCTTGTTTCTCATTTTCCTCTTGACAATACCCCATAGATTCTCTATGGGGTTCAGGTGTGGTGAGTTTGGTGGCCAGTCAAGCACACAAACACCATGGTTATTTAACCAACTTTTGGTGCTTTTGGCAGTGTGGGCAGGTGCCAAATCCTGCTGGAAAATGAAATTAGCATCTTAAAAAAGCTGGTCAGCAGAAGGAAGCATGAAGTGCTCCAAAATTTCTTGGTAAACGGGTGCAGTGACTTTGGTTTTCAAAAAACACAATGGACCAACACCAGCAGATGACATTGCACCCCAAATCATCACAGACTGTGGAAACTGAACACTGGACTTCAAGCAACTTGGGCTATGAGCTTCTCCACCCTTCCTCCAGACTCTAGGACCTTGGTTTCCAAATGAAATACAAAACTTGCTCTCATCTGAAAAGAGGACTTTGGGCCACTGGGCAACAGTCCAGTTCTTCTTCTCTTTAGCCCAGGTGAGATGCCTCTGATGTTGTATGTGGTTCAGGAGTGGCTTAACAAGAGGAATACGACAACTGTAGCCAAATTCCTTGACATGTCTGTGTGTGGTGGCTCTTGATGCCTTGACCCCAGCCTCAGTCCATTCCTTGTGAAGTTCACTCAAATTCTTGAATCGATTTTGCTTGACAATCCTCATAAGGCTGCGGTTCTCTCGGTTGGTTGTGCATCTTTTTCTTCCACACTTTTTCCTTTTTGGCAATGAATGTTTGTGGCTTACCTAGTGAACCAAACTGAGAGACCATTTTGAAGGCTCAGGAAACCTTTGCAGGTGTTTTGAGTTGATTAGCTGATTGGCATGTCACCATATTCTAATTTGTTGAGATAGTGAATTGGTGGGTTTTTGTTAAATGTGAGACAAAATCATCACAATTAAAAGAACCAGAGACTTAAATTACTTCAGTCTGTGTGCATTGAATTTATTTAATACACGAGTTTCACGATTTGAGTTGAATTACTGAAATAAATGAACTTTTCCACGACAACTAATCGATATACCTGCGTTAGCCAGAACCGTATCGAAACCACATCAGCAATCCAACGAAAGGAAGGCTACCCAACCATACCAAGGAATGCCAGTACAAATGATAAAGAGAGTGGAGACTCACTGTACCAGATGTCGGTTTAGAAATGGAGACGAATGGAGAGGGCTCGCAGTCGATCAGTGTGACAGGATCACCAGAATCACAAAATCCATGTCAGTCGTCCAGATTGTTTGAGTGAAAGACAATAGTCTAGAGAATAGTCCAAATTCAGGTCAATTGCTTCGTGGTAAGACCAGATCCAAACACGTATCATCCAACAAACAAACAAGCAAACAAACAAACAGGTACCAGTGTGAAGTGGCAGCACAAAGGCGCCTAGCGTTCTCACACCAGAAGCGGTAGCACCAATGAGCATAATCTTGCCCAGAGTACTCTATAATCAGGAGGTGAGCAGTTCTGCAAAGAAGAGTGGGCGAATATTGCAAAGTCTAGATGTGCAAAGTTAGTAGAGACATATCCCTACAGACTAAAAGCTGTAATTAAAGCAAAAGGTGGTTCAAAATACTGACACAAGGGGGTGATCCTTTTTCCAACTCAGTGATTGTTTTTTTTATTTATTTTTTAAAAAATTTTCTGACATGTTGGTGTTGTATCTTTCACTTTGATGTTATGAGTTGCGCTGAGTAAATACAGCTGGATAAAACAAAAACTGTGTCCGTCTTCATTTCAGGCTGAAAAGCAACAAAATGTTATTGTTTTAAAGGGGGGTGATTCTTTTCTATACCCACTGTATACAGTCCCCTCTGAAAGTATTGGAATGGCAAGGCCAAGGTTTTAGACTGGCCAAGTCAATCACCAAACCGTAACCCAATTGAGCATGCATTTCACCTCCTGAAGAGGAGACTGAAGCAACAAGCTCCACAAAAGCATCACAAAAGAAGAATGCAACAGTTTGGTGATGTCAGTGGGTCACCAGCTTGATGCAGTTACTGCATGCAAGGGATATGCAACCAACTATTAAATGTAATTTACTTTCATTTCATATCTGTTCCTATATTTTTGCTCACCTAAAATTGGGTGGTGTGCCACCAAAGGCCAAAGTTGTTTTACACATGTATATGTAAGTATAGGAAATGAAAGCTGAAATTCGGATCGTCTCATATTATATATCAAACAAAAGAATTAGCCTTGCAATTCCAATGCTTTTGGAGAGCAATGTACACTACAGGTGCATCTCAATAAATTAGAATGTCGTGGAAAAGTTCATTTATTTCAGTAATTCAACTCAAATTGTGAAACTCGTGTATTAAATAAATTCAATGCACACAGACTGAAGTAGTTTAAGTCTTTGGTTCTTTTAATTGTAATGATTTTGGCTCACATTTAACAAAAACCCACCAATTCACTATCTCAACAAATTAGAATACTTCATAAGACCAATAAAGAAAACATTTTTAGTGAATTGTTGGCCTTCTGGAAAGTATGTTCATTTACTGTACATGTACTCAATACTTGGTAGAGGCTCCTTTTGCTTTAATTACTGCCTCAATTCAGCGCGGCATGGAGGTGATCAGTTTGTGGCACTGCTGAGGTGGTATCGAAGCCCAGGTTTCTTTGACAGTGGCCTTCAGCTCATCTGCATTTTTTGGTCTCCTGTTTCTCATTTTCCTCTTGACAGTACCCCATAGATTCTCTATGGGGTTCAGGTCTGGTGTGTTTGCTGGCCAGTCAAGCACACCAACACCATGGTCATTTAACCAACTTTTGGTGCTTTTGGCAGTGTGGGCAGGTGCCAAATCCTGCTGGAAAATGAAATCAGCATCTTCAAAAAGCTGGTCAGCAGAAGGAAGCATGAAGTGCTCCAAAATTTCTTGGTAAATGGATGCAGTGACTTTGCGTTTCAAAAAACACAATGGACCAACACCAGCAGATGACATTGCACCCCAAATCATCACAGACTGTGGAAACTGAACACTGGACTTCAAGCAACTTGGGCTATGAGCTTCTCCACCCTTCCTCCAGTCTCTAGGACCTTGGTTTTCAAATGAAATACAAAACTTGCTCTCATCTGAAAAGAGGACTTTGGACCACTGGGCAACAGTCCAGTTCTTCTTCTCCTTAGCCCAGGTAAGACGCCTCTGACATTGTCTGTGGTTCAGGAGTGGCTTAAAAAGAGGAATACGACAACTGTAGCCAAATTCCTTGACACGTCTGTGTGTGGTGGCTCTTGATGCCTTGACCCCAGCCTCAGTCCATCCCTTGTGAAGTTCAGTCAAATTCTTGAATCGATTTTGCTTGACAATCCTCATAAGGCTGTGGTTCTCTCGGTTGGTTGTGCATCTTTTTCTTCCACACTTTTTCCTTCCACTCAACTTTCTGTTAACATGCTTGGATACAGCACTCTGTGAACAGCCAGCTTCTTTGGCAATGAATGTTTGTGGGTTACCTAGTGAACCAAACTGAGAGACCATTTTGAAGGCTCAGGAAACCTTTGCAGGTGTTTTGAGTTGATTAGCTGATTGGCATGTCACCATATTCTAATTTGTTGAGAGTGAATTGGTGGGTTTTTGTTAAATGTGAGACAAAATCATCACAATTAAAAGAACCAAAGACTTAAACTACTTCAGTCTGTGTGCATTGAATTTATTTAATACACGAGTTTCACAATTTGAGTTGAATTACTGAAATAAATGAACTTTTCCATGACATTCTAATTTATTGAGATGCACCTGTATATGGCCAAAGTTTTTGTGAACATTTGACCACCACACCCCTATGTGGTTCTTTCACGCGTATTAGGGTAAATCTATGTAATATCCTTGGGATTTTTTTGTTTTGAAGTTTCACACAGTATATAGCCTCTAAATCACCAATAAGGCATTAGTTTCAAGTTCAAGGTCTTAGCAAGTTCCCAGCTCAGTCTCTTAAACCTCTAGTGGAAGGATGGGATCTGTCCTTTTGCAGTTGTGTAAGTTTGATGTGATAAACAGTTGAGGATAATTTATTTACCTAAATACTACCTCAAATCCCCATACTTTTCTTTCTATAAGTCCTTTTCTTGGCATGGAAAGATAAAGTGCTATAACAGCCAGTTGAAGTGTTTCTGCTTGACTTTATACTTAAATGTACAGGTTTAGTTAGACATCATAAAAAATATTGACCTTTTTATATACAAGGATAAAATGAACTCTTGCTGCATTGTCTTGGAACATACAAAAAGGAAATTAAACCAGTAACATAATTTTCTGATTATAGAGCTGTGACACCTTTAGATTTGGAAAAATATGAGGTCTGCATGAAGCATATAGTAATTGCTTACATAACATAATATTATACTTACATAATACATAATCCCTCCCATTTAATTGAACCGATAAACAGAATATAGTTAAATGACTGACTTGACTAGTTAATAACGTCCCACTTTTTGGCCCTGAAAAGCTGAATAGTTTCAGGTCAGTATCCTGTTACTCCGGTTAGTTTTAACGCACTTAGTTGGAGGTGATTCTGTACACTACATGCCATCATGACAAATAAGTTTGTCACAGAACTTTTTCACTTTTTTAGTAAACTGTTACCTGGTCTTTCTATGTTTGAGAATTATCACTTGTGTTAAACCTTGTTTAGTGGGATCAACCTTTTTAAAATATGCTGTTCTGTTCTTCTCTTTGATGTTGTTTCTGACTAAATCTGATTTATTTATTTTTTTGATCCCCATTATGGCTTTTCGTTAATGAGACTTACGTTTCATTCAGAGATTTCATCCAACAGCAACAGACCAACATTTACTCTAGACTTTTTGTTAACATTCTTGTCCATGAACTGAAAAAGAGAGACACCTGGTAAAGAAACTGTCCCTTTATTTTTGGTTCCCTAAAATTAGACACCATTATATAAAAACCACAGTTACTAAACAGTTCACTTTGATATGGATGTACATACCCTCAAATTACTCTTATTAATTAATTCATCTTCAGTAACCACTTTATCCTGGTCAGGTTCACAATGAGTTTGGAGTCACCGGAACACTGGGCACAAGGTGGAGATACACCCACACACTCATTCACATCAAGGTGTAACCTATCCACGTACTGGCTTGTTTTGGGAGGTGGGAGAAACATGAGAAACTCAATAACCCAAGCCCCGTACCAGGGCCTGTGGGGTGACAGTGCTACCTGCTGTGCTACCATGCTGCCCTCATGAAACCAAACTAAACTGCATTATACATAGTCGTTATTTCATTTCAAACCCATCACACCAATAATATCATGCTCAAATTATTCATCCAATATTAATCAAATTATTTACTATAGTTGTAACCCCTATCCCCTATTAATGGTTAAAGATAAGGGCCCTGAAGTCAAATTATTCCCTTTAGCTATATGAACTAGTAACTTAGGTTTAAACTGACTTAAGTACCAGCAATAATGACCACATATACTTATAAAAATAACACCATTTTACTGAATGTTTTCTTTTTCCAGGAAAATATCAACATAAGCCTCCCCAAATGTTCTCTTTTGACTCACGGGCATATGATTATCTGGCTTCAGTTATCAATATTTTTTGTAAAGGAGGAAAAAATAACAAATAGTATCTAGAAAAATCTAGAATCTCCAAAATAATTACAAATATACTTAAAACTAATTTGGATTTTTCTTTTAAATTGTGAGCTTTATACCCAAAACACCCAGCGTAATTAGATTTAGATTATAAACCAATAAGGATTTCAGCCTCTACAGAGTTATTACTTTCTAATACATCTTCTCATGAATCACCCCACAATTTAATATCATTTGTATTATGGGTTTGATATGAAACAATAATGTTATGTTTCCACAGAAATATACAATTTTGGCTAATATTTAAGCAATATCGCACAAGCAAGAGTGCGTTTAAACTGAATATTGGCACAACTATGATTTGGCTGCAGACACAAGCCTGTAGTCTGAGTGCCTTAGGTAATCACAGCTGTGCCGATATTCAGTATAACTGCATGATTGCGAGTGCGATATTACTTTTATACAAAGTCACATTTCGGACACATTATGGCCAAATGTTCTGTTTATTTTTGCTCCGCTAGTGGAAATAGATCCAGAAGAAGCCCCACTCATTTTATAGCCCATTGAATAGCTTGCCAGCTATCTCACATTGATATTTAGATTCCTGTTAGGTACTTCCAGTGATTTGGCATCCCTTCAAAAGTTATATTCCTGAAAAGTATAGTTTGCCATGTCCACTGATGATGTCGCTAACTCTATGTAGCAACTGTTTCGAACTAGGAAGTGGAATTTTACGTAGCGAACACAGCTAGGCAGAGTGATGCGCACACAGTGAAACAGTAAAATGGTAATCAGAAATATATGCACTCTTGGAACGCCGCTTGTCCAATCGAATTAGTGGACCATAATGAATTGTTGTATAAAAAAATACAACCCCAATTCCAAAAAAGTTGGGACGCTGTGTAAAATGTAAATAAAAACAGAATGCAATGATTTGCAAATCACATAGTAGAACATAGAAAACATATAAAATGTTTAAATTACCATATTAAGGGAAAAATTAAGGTAATTTTGAATCTGATGGCCACAGCACGTCTCAAAAAAGTTGGGATGGGGGCAACAAAAGGCTAGAAAAGTAAGTGTTACTAAAAGGAAACAGCTGGAGGAACATTTAGCAACTAATTAGGTTAATTGGCAACAGGTCAGTAACATGATTGGGTATAAAAAGAGTATCTTAGAGAGGCAGAGTCTCTCAGAAGTAAAGATGGGATGGAATCTGGATGGAAGCATATGTTGCTCTAAAACCTGTATATACCTTTCAGCATTGATGGTGCCTTTCCAGATGTGCAAGCTGCCCATTCCATAGGCACTAATGCACCCCCATACCATCAGAGATGCAGGCTTTTGAACTGAGCGCTGATAAAAAGCCGAATGGTCCCTCTCCTCTTTAGTCCTCTTTAGTCCAGAGGACGCAGCGTCCATGGTTTCCAAAATGAATTTCAAATTTTTATTCGTCTGACCACAGGACAGTTTTCCACTTTGCCTCAGTCTATTTTAATTGAGCTTTGGACCAGAGAAGACGTCGGCGTTTCTGGATCATGTTCACATATGGCTTCCTCTTTGTATGATAGAGCTTTAACCTGCATTTTGGATGGCAAGGCAAACTGTGTTCACAGCCAATGAGTGCTGGAAGTGTTTCTAAGCCCATGCAGTGATTTCCATTACAGAATCATGCCTGATTTTAATGCAGTGCCACCAAAGATGGCCCAAAGATCACGGGCAAGCAATATTGATTTTCACCTTTGTCCCTTGCGCACAGAGATTTCTCCAGATTCTCGGAAACTTTTGATGATATTATGTACTGTAGATGATGAGATATTCAAAGTCTTTGCAATTTTACGTTGAGGAACATTATTCTGAAATTGTTCCACAAATTGTAGATGCAGTTTTTCACAGATTGGTGAACCTCTGCCCATCTTTACTTCTGATAGACTCTGCCTCTCTAAGATACTCTTTTTATACCCAATCATGTTATTGATCTGTTGCCAATTAACCTCCAGCTATTTCTTTTTAATAACACTCACTTTTCCAGTCTTTTGTTGCCTCCGTCCCAACTTTTTTGAGACATGTTGCAGCCATCAAATTCAAAATTACCTTTTTTTTTAATGGGACATTTACTCAGTTTAAACATTTGATATGTTTTCTATGTTCTATTGTGAATAACATATGGGTTTATGAGATTTGCAAATCATTGCATTCTGTTTTATTTACATTTTACACAGCTTCCCAACTTTTTTGGAATTGGGGTTGTATATAAAATTGTGGGCCCACACTCAAACCAGAAAATGAGGGGGGGAATATATGGAGATAGAATAGTCTCAAAATGAATACATTCATTAAAAAAAAAATCCATTTCATAGATGTGTAAGCTAGTTCACATTCACAAAAAATGTGAGTATATTCACAAACAGCAATCCACACAGTCATAACCTAATTCATATTCACAAAATATGATTTACAGATGCATAAATAAATTTACGATTCACAAATGCAAAACACAATTCATAAATACACAAGTGTGTTTGTAAATTTCTGAATGTTTTTACATTTATGAATTAATTGCTGAATCTGCATTTGCAAATCGCCACGTGTGTGAATTACTTTGGATTTGGGTGCCTATTTTGAGACTGTCCTGCCAGGCTCCAGTTCACACAGTTGTGTTTTTTTTAAAGGACATTCTTTTTAGCCAATCAGATGCGAGTTATCAGTCCAGCCAATCATCATATGCTTTGCTCAATGCTTTGCTCTTCCCAGTTAGAAAAGTAATTTCCCTTATAGTGTTATATATAAAGCTTTTCATTAGAATGTGAAAGGATGGCCTCAGAGGTTTCTTTATCTTTAAACGTGTACTGTACAGAAAAGTTACTCTGCTAGCTCAGCGGTATGTTTTTAAGCATGCAAACACTAGCTTTTGTTGTTGCTTGTCAGAGGCTCATTCAAACAGGTCTATCCGAAGATTATTTCCAATGGATGACTGAGAAGTCAGTTAGAGCAGGGTCAGCCCCACAGGTTTTCTATGGTGTTCAAAATAGGGGACTAGTATGGCCATGGCAGGACCTTGATTTTGTGGTCAGTAAACCATTTTTGTGTTGATTTTGATGTATGTTTTGGATCATCGTCCTGCTGGAAGACCCAACCATGGCCCATTTTAAGGTTTCTGGCAGAGGCAGTCAGATTTTCATTTAATATCTGTTGATATTTGATGGACTCTATGATGCCATGTATCCTAACAAAATGTCTAAGTCCTCTGGCAGAAAAACAGCCCCAAAACATTAAAGAGCCTCCACCATATTTAACCGTGGGCATGAGGTACTTTTCCATATGGCCAACTCTCTGTGTGCACCAAAACCACCTCTGGTGTTAATTGCCAAAAAGCTCTATTTTGGTTTCATCTGATCATAGAACCCGATCCCATTTGAAGTTCCAGTAGTGTCTGGCAAACTGAAGACGCTTGAGTTTGTTTTTGGATGAGAGTAGAGGCTTTTTTCTTGAAACCCTTCCAAACAACTTGTGGTGATGTAGGTGATTCGGATTGTAGTGTTGGAGACTTTCTGACCCCAAGACGCAACTAACTTCTGCAATTCTCCAGCTGTGATCCTTGGAGATTTTTTGGTCACTTGAACCATCCTCTTCACAGTGCATTGAGACAATATAGACACATGTCCAATTCCAAGTTGATTCACATTTCCAGTTGACTGGAACTTCTTAATTATTGGCCTGATGGTGGAAATGGGCATTTTCAATGCTTGTGCTATTTTCTTATAGCCACTTCCCATTTTGTGAAGCTCAACAACTTTTTGCCGCACATCACAGCTATATTCCTTGTTCTTACCCATTTTTATGAATGACTAAGGGAATTTGGCCTATGTGTTACCTCATATTTATACCCCTGTGAAACAGGAAGTCATGGTTGAACAATTTCCTGTTCCTAGTCACCGAGGTGTATTTAAAAAAAAAAGTAAAATATCAATGGGAATATACTTCAAATATATTTTCCTCATATGAATTCATAGGGGTGCCAATAATTGTGGCACGCCTGTATTTAACAAAGATTTTATTTTTGATAAACCTGTATTGTGTTTGCAATTGTTTAATATCCATGAGAGCAGAGTATTTTTGTGAATTTTTTTTAACAAAAGATCAAAAGGTTAAACAATAAAGACAATTTTTCACAGCCTTCTTTGCTCATATTTACCAAGGGTGCCAATATTAGTGGAGGACACTGTAGCTAGCACACATCATCCATGTAGAGTGCCTTGGAACCAGAGAATCAGAGAGTTATCTGGTTTAAAATTAAAATTTTTGTGGTGATCAAGATGAATGGGGGAAAAAATCGTAGTATCTTTCTCCAGTTACAACACAGTACTCATGCAGAGTCAGCAGCTCACGGTGGCTAAACTATTGCAGATGCAGCAATAGCAGTAATAGATGCTAGCATACATACAGGTTACTTAGCAGGGCAGGCTAAATTATTAAGCAAACATTAAGTAGACTTTGAAACTCTCCACAAATGGGGTCACAGCACTTTTCTGGGTATAAGCAACAGTGTCAGTGATGATTATCGATTAGAAAATCTGTGCTATCTGTGCTATAACTGTACTAAACCAAGCTATGTTTACAGTGCAGGAAGACTTTTTTTTTTGTGGAGCTCCAAACTACCAACCTTTTAGCTGCTGTACTCCTCTTATCCGATCCTCTCTTTATACCAGTCCTACTGGCCCCTCTCACTCGTTCATTTTCTTCTACCCAAGGTTTCTCACTGGACTGAATTTTTTCAACAGACCAAACACACACACACACACACACACACACACACACACACACACACACACAAAAAAACAAAAAAAGTTTCCACTAGGAATTTTTGGTGCTTTTTTTGCTGTCTGAGAGCGATTCAGTTTACCCGACAAATGAGTATATTTTTGCTCATATGTTAATTACTGCTACTAAGGGACACTGAAATTTTGGGCTATACAAGAATGACACCATCAAGTAAAATTAACATTTTTTTTTTTTTTTTTGCAAACAAATAAAATAAAATGGTGAACAAGCCTATGAACATAACAAACAGCCGAAAACTTTCCACTAACGAAAATATTACTTTATGACACGGCTTTGTTTTAACTAGATTGGAATTTAAATGGTTTTAAACGTTCAAATGCTATCTTGCAACACATTTTCTCAAATGTACAACTTGTCTGCTTCTTTGCAGCTGTACCAGAATCTTATGAGCTCTGTGCCTGCTTTTAGCAAGAAACCTTTAAGGGTCGATTGTTTATAACAATATTTATTTACAGAAACTTCACTACTTTTGAATTGCACTGAATGAATTCTCAAAAATTATATAATTCACTTTGTTTTAGCTAGGGCTAAAATAAGGCTAAACAGATTAACAATTGGCAAACATTCCCTATTATTACCCAAGCACTTACTGTTAAGAGAGGACATTAATTAAACTATTGATTTCATTACTGTATTAAAATGCCTTTGTTTACTGATGTTGATTATTAGCTGCCTTTCAGAAAATACTCATAAAATGTGACTTGTAAGCAGGCATTATCTTATGATGAATTTTGTGTTCTTATGCTAGTGCCTTCACACAGCAAGATGTCATTAAGCTTATCTGGTATAATTTTCTCTTCTACAGGTTTCTGCAGAACAACAGCATTCATACAGTGTCCAGCAGTGCATTCAGCAGCTTATTCAGACTGAGAAAACTGTGAGTCCTTTTTATCCAGGTTCTGGATATTGAAACAACCTCGATGTACAGTACTGTGCAAAAGTTTTAGGCACATGCAAAGAAATGCTGTAGAGCGAAGATGCCTTCAAAATAATGAAATCAAAAATACTGTAAAGAGCAGTAAACAGTATTTGGTGTGACAAAAAAATTAAAATATTAGTCTCCGGTACAATTAGTGCAGTTTTATAAGGAAATTAGCTGGTAAGTTCTATTGAGCATCTTGCAGAACCAGACACAGTTCTTCTGGAGACCCAGCAGCCTTCATTGTGTTTTTTGTCTGAAAAGTGTCTATGTAATAAGCTGCTTTCTTTAATGACATACAAACATTTTTTCTGTAACATTTAATTTTGTGCTAGAAAACTAATGTTTGGGAGTCTAAAATGTTTTTTTTGTACTGACTTGACAATGTAGAAGTCATAAAATAAAAAATCTATAACAAAGTTTGTACTAAGAATAGGGTGCCTAAAACAGTACTGTGTAAGAGAGCAGTATTGATTGTGTTTGTTTTGGGACAGTTGGCCCAGCTGTCTGGAGCTGGATAAGACAAGCTCTTATTCAAAAATGGCTTCAGACAAATTTAAGATTCCTTCCCTTTCACTCAACTTAGAGTTTGCTTATTCTGCTTCACACTTCTCTAATGGGGTGCTTGGCCAGTATGGATATTTTTATACAGTAACTGTAACTGATGGAGGTTGAAACAACACATGTTAATCCACTCTCTCTTTGCATCAGTTCTCTCTCTTTATCATCAGTTCATGTGTCAAATCTCCCACTTTCAAGAGCTGAAATTGCTAGATAAACAAAGCCATCTAACAGTTGAAATTCAGTGGAAACGGGGAAATTGTTTTCAGAACGCCTACATGATGGATGTATTGTATGCTTTTCACAGTTTTGAAGAGATGTAGGTCTCCATTTGGGCTTTCTCTGTATTTAGATTGAATTACAGTCACAGAGCTTGAATTGCTAAACCTCTGTTAGTAGTGTTTTGGCATGAGTAAGAGAATAAAGTAAGTAGCAAGCCTGAACGAGTGAACTAAGAGTGAAAAAAACAACACTATATCCAGAGTGCGAAACTAGTAAAGCTGTAGGCATACTTGCTAGCTGGTTAACTAGAAGGAAGCATAGATAGCAAGCTAGCTAGCCATTATATATCTCTATGGGTACATGACTATTGCATGCGAATTTGTCACCCGAAATTTTACTCGACTTCATTTCCAATATAGAGTAGCAAAAAATGTGTGAGGGATAGAGAATGGTGAGAACTTCAGTCATGGCACAGTGAGAAAAGTTGGGCTGGTTCGAACTTTTCAAATTACAAGTGGCAGCTGCATAGTGGTGCCTAATTGGACAAAATAAATCTTTCTATTGTCCATACACAATTATGTATGTTCGCATTGTACTGCCTACATATAGTATAGATCTGTCTGGACGACATAGACATAAAAAGACATAAAAAATTAATAATAGCCACAAGCCTCTTCTTTGTGTGATGCTTGTTGCAGCTAATGTTGAATGTTTCATCACACGCAGCATTGGTGAAGGGAGAGGAGGGAGATAGCCATGCTAAGTGCAGTGGACATTTAGCCTGTGTGCTTGAAGAGTAGCTGTTTATCTCAATGGGACATATTCAGAGTTAGGTTACTAATGCATAGTGAGGAGATTCAAAAAATTGCCAAAATTGCTCTCAAAGGTATTTAGACCTCAGAAGTATCTACAGACTTAAGCGCTACTCAGAGAGTTGTGTGCATGGAGTGGAGTTTGCTAAATGTCTCAGTTACATGAGATTCTCAGCTTGGATTAAGGTAATTTTTCTTGCATGATATTAGCTCGAGCAAGGAGCAGTATTAAGTCCAACACCACTGTCTGACAGTTTAAAATAACCACAGTATGTCATGCTGAAGTTCCTGTTTTTCACAAAAGAGGACATTTGCATAGAATAAATGAACAGCCAATAAATAAATAAATAAATTGCGTGCATAATGCTATATAATGCTACTCTGTGGATATATAGGTAAAATATTGGTGAATAAAATATTTAGATTTAAGTTACCTGCTTAAGTCTTCAGCTCTGAATACAGCTTAAAGAATTTAAGACTTTAAAATATGCATCCTTCCATCCTACATCATCTGCTAGCTTATAAACTATCCTGACAATCCCTTATATCTGTTATAGTGTTTACATATTTGTTGCATGGTGAGTGAAACATGGTATACTGTGATATAGGTTTCTACCCAATGCCTTATCATATACATGAGGATGTGCTCATGTAGGATGAAGATATGCTTGTGGCACATGAATATGTGGGATGAAGACATGCATATCTTAGAACTGCATAACTAGAGAAAAGCTAGACTGGAGAAATGCTTGAAACACACGTTCATGCATACTGAAAAAATGGCATGCCGCACCAGAGGAAGGTGAGGAATAGCAGTATTTTTATAGTCTTTGTGTTTCTAATGTCATTACAACTACTTATTTCAAGTATTAAAACTAAATATATACAGTGGGGGAAAAAGTATTTGATCCCCTGCTGATTTTGTACGTTTGCCCACTGATGAAGAAATGATCAGTCTATAATTTTAATGGTAGGTGTATTTTAACAGTGAGAGACAGAATAACAAAAAAAAAAAATCCAGAAAAACGCATTTCAAAAAAGTTATAAATTGATTTGCATTTTAATGAGTAAAATAAGTATTTGATCCCCTATCAATCAGCAAGATTTCTGGCTCGCAGGTGTCTTTTACACAGGTAACGTGCTGAGATTAATAATCTCAGCTTGTTACCTGTATAAAAGACACCTGTCCACAGAAGCAATCAATCAATCAGATTCCAAACTCTCCACCATGGCCAAGACCAAAGAGCTGTCCAAGGATGTCAGGGACAAGATTGTAGACCTACAAAAGGCTGGAATGGGCTACAAGACCATCGCCAAGCAGCTTGGTGAGAAGGTGACAACAGTCGGTGCGATTATTCGCAAATGGAAGAAAATGTCAGTCTCCCTCGGTCTGGGGCTCCATGCAAGATCTCACCTCGTGGAGTTTCAATGATCATGAGAACGGTGAGGAATCAGCCCAGAACTACACAGGAGGATCTTGTTAATGATCTCAAGGCAGCTGGGACCATAGTCACCAAGAAAACAATTGGTAACACACTACGCCGTGAAGGACTGAAATCCTGCAGCGCCCACAAGGTCCCCCTGCTCAAGAAAGCACATGTACAGGCCCGTCTGAAGTTTGCCTGAATGATTCAGAGGAGAACTGGGTGAAAGTGTTGTGGTCAGATGAGACCAAAATCGAGCTCTTTGGCATCAACTCAACTCGCTGTGTTTGGAGGAGGAGGAATGCTGCCTATGACCCCAAGAACACCATCCCCACCGTCAAACATGGAGGTGGAAACATTATGCTTTGGGGGTGTTTTTCTGCTAAGGGGACAGGACAACTGCACCGCATCAAAGGGACGATGGACGGGGCCATGTACCGTCAAATCTTGGGTGAGAACCTCCTTCCCTCAGCCAGGGCATTGAAAATGGGTTGTGGATGGGTATTCCAGCATGACAATGACCCAAAACACACAGCCAAGGCAACAAAGGAGTGGCTCAAGAAGAAGCACATTAAGGTCCTGGAGTGGCCTAGCCAGTCTCCAGACCTTAATCCCATAGAAAATCTGTGGAGGGAGCTGAAGGTTCGAGTTGCCAAACGTCAGCCTCGAGACCTTAATGACTTGGAGAGGATCTGCAAAGAGGAGTGGGACAAAATCCCTCCTGAGATGTGTGCAAACCTGGTGGCCAACTACAAGACCTCTGTGATTGCCAACAAGGGTTTTGCCACCAAGTACTAAGTCGAAGGGGTCAAATACTTATTTCCCTCATTAAAATGCAAATCAATTTATAACTTTTTTTGAAATGCATTTTTGTGGATTTTTTTTGTTGTTATTCTGTCTCTCACTGTTAAAATACACCTGCCATTAAAATCATAGACTGATCATTTCTTTGTCAGTGGGCAAATGTACAAAATCAGCAGGGGATCAAATACTTTTTTCCCCCACTGTATATGGGCATACATTCACTATTTACATTTGTCTAAGAAACTAATTCCGAGCAAAAGCCTTTATCAAATTGTCTTTAAGACAATGAAAAAAATATATTCAATGTAGTGTGTCTAACTTTTGACTGGTAGTGTCAAAAATAAAACAATACATAAAGGGTTTGTCCCGACTGACATACTGTGCAAAAGTTTTAGGCACCCTATTTTTTTTTTTAGTAGAAACTTTGTTTTTATTATTATTTTTTTTTATTTTATGACTTCTACATTATCAAGTCAGTACAAAAAACATTTTCAATTCCCAAACATTAGTTTTCTAGCACAAAATTAAATGTTACAGAAAAATGTTTGTATGTTATTAAAGAAAGCGGCATATTATGTAAGAGACACTTTTCAGACAAAAAACACAATAAAGGCTGCTGGGTTTTGCTGCAAAAATAAGAAGCAATTGTGAAAGTCAAAGTCTCCAGAAGAACTGTGTCTGGTTCTGCAAGATGCTCAATAAAACTTACCAGCAAATTTCCTTATAAAACTGCACAAATTGTACCGGAGACTACTATTTTTATTTTTATCATACCAAATATTGACTTACTATTGTTTACTGCTCTTTATGTTTGTTTTTTTAAAATGTAGAAACATTTAATTAAATTATTTTGAAGGCATCTTTGCTCAATAGCATTTCTTTGCATGTGCCTAAAACTTTTGCACAGTACTGTACTACATTTCTCTGATCTAGAGTTAATGCTCCCAAAATATTTAACACAGCAAGCCAAGCTGTTAATAATTTTGCAAAACCCATTGTAAAGTTTCAGTAATTTTACACAAATTAAATACACTTTCCCCCCAGACACTACACATCCAAGTTTTCTTTGATATGATGCAGAATTCATAGTTGAGTCAATTATTGCAAGCTGTCCAGTCCCTGAGGCAGCAAAGCAACCCTAAACCATAACATTTCCACCACCCTGCTTCACAGTTGACACAGTTCACAGAGGTGCTTCTCTTGAAAAGCTGCCTTTGGTTTGCGCCAAACGTGTCTGCTATTACTGTGGCCAGACAACTCCATCTTTGATTCATCTGTCCAGAGCACATTATTCCAAAAGGCCTGGTCTTTGCCTATATGCTCATTGACAAACTGTATTCTTGCAAAGGCTGTTTCCTGGCATGCCTCCCATGCAGGTCAAATTTGTGCAATCTCTTTCTGACTGTAGACGCATGCACTTTGACACCAACAGTTGCAAGACTGTTCCCAAAATAATTAACACAGCAACCCGAGCTGTTAATAATATTGCAAAACCCATTGTAAAGTTTCAGTAATTTTATACAATTTAAACACACTTTTCCCCCTAGACACTACACATCACACACAATAAAAGTTTTTAAAACATTGGCTTGGCGAGCCTCCATTCAGTTGTAGAACCATTACATATATAACCTTCCTTTTCTTACGGACAGCCAGTCTTTTTCCTTTGGATCTAGTGAAGGCTGTGTATCAAAGTCGTCATGAGGTTTCATAACACATCCTGATGGCGCACCTTACCAGACAATAATAGGTACCAAAAAAGTATGAATACCTTGAGACAGAGAATCACTCATACAGTTAATACTGCTTCACTCAGAGTTGATACTGTTAGATCAATGAGGAGATCTATTGAGGATAAGAATCACTCAAAATTTTGATAGTGCTGTCACTTTCAGCACTTACTAATTACTCATTATGTTAATTTTGTACTCTACTGAGGATAAGAATTGCTCAGGCATGTAGTCTGTCTGTTCAGGCCCGCTAGTGGTGTAGAGTCTACAGTCTGACTATTATGCAAAATAGCTTTCATATAAAGAAAATACAAACGATATCAACAAAAGCTGCATCATCTTTCAAAGTAATAAACTGTCTATCTGCACATGAAATTTGAGCATTCTCTGTCTCTTTGTTGTGGAGCACACAGTAACTAAAACTTTCATTTAACTGAGTAGTTATTCATATGCAGTGCCTAAATTTTTGGGACAGTAAAACTTAAATTGAATAATTAAAATAAATAAATAAATAGAAAATCACTGTGGATAATTATGTAGCCTAAGCATAAAATAACCGTTTACCATTTCATGCACTTGCAGGGCATCCTTCTGTCAACCTTTGGGTCACACAAGTGATTGTACCTTTGTTTGGGGATTAAATGGTACAGACATGGACCTTTTGACAGTTGGAAACATATTTGGACCTTATTTACCCCTAATTGGTACATATTAATGCCTTAAGGTATAACTATGACCCAGTGAGGGTACAACCACAGCAGTTGTACCCTACGTGTTCACGAACGGACCCCAACCGTACTTGTTTTTCTGACAGTGCACCAACACTGCTTATTGTGCTTCATACTTCTCTAAGGGGGTGCTTGGTCAGTATGGATATTTTTATACAGTAACTGTAGCTGAGGGAGGTAGAAACAACACATGCTAATCCACTCTCTCTTTGCATAACTTCACCTATGTGTCAAAACTCCCATTTTCAAGAGCTGAAATTGCTAGACAAACAATGCCATCTAACAGTTGAAATTCAGTAGAAACAGGGGAAATTGTTTTCAGAACGCCTCCATGATGGATGCATTGTACAGTGCCCTCCATTAATATTGGCACCCTTGGTAAATATGAGCAAAGAAGGCTGTGAAAAATTGTCTTTATTGTTTAACCTTTTGATATTTTGTTCAAAATATTCACAAATACTCTGCTCTCATGGATATCGAACAATTGCAAATACAACACAGGTTTATAAAAAAAAATAGCTTTGTTAAATATTTGTGCCACAATTATTGGCACCCCTATAAATTCATATGAGAAAAATATATTTGAAGTATATTCCCATTGATATTTTTCTTATTTTTAGTACACCTGGGTGACTAGGAACAGGAAATTGTTCAACCATGACTTCCTGTTTCACATGGGTATAAATATGAGGTAACACATAGGGCAAATTCCCTTAGTCATTCATAACAATGGGTAAGACCAAGGAATATAGCTGTGATGTGCAGCAAAAGGTTGTTGAGCTTCACAAAATGGGAAGTGGCTATAAGAATAATAACCCATAGAAACCCATAGAAAACCTGTGGGGTGAACTGAAGAGGAGAGTACACCAGCATGGACCTCGAAATTGGAAGGATCTGGAGAGATTCTGTATGGAGGAATGGTCTCAGATCCCTTGCCATGTATTCCCTAACCTTAACAGACATTAAAGGAGAAGACTTAGAGCTGTTATCTTGGCAAAGGGAGGTAGCACAAAGTACATGTATTGACTAAAAGACTAAAACATGCACTGAACCAATTATTTTTATATTGTCATCAATGATATTGTCACCAATGATAACACATGCTTTTGTTATATGGCTGACGGTCACTGAACATTCAATCAACATTGAAATGGTCTGAGGTACAGCATTCCCAATTTTCCCACTGGGATTGCTGCTGTCAACATCCCTATCACACATATAAAGTCTATATGTGTGTCATTAATGTTGTAGTGATTTTCTGACTGCTTTTATGATCAAGACAGCTCTCACTTCCGTCAAAAGGCTTGCATGCCCCACAAGTCGAACTTATGAACTTAACAGTCTGCGCAGGTGTCAAATGACTTTTCCTGTAATTGACTTTCAATTCTAGAGGTTCCACATGAGAGCTCAGAAGCACTGTCTGGCTCATCACTTGCTATTTGGACACAGCAGCCAGTCGTCCAGATAGGGCTATGAATAGGGGTTATAGGCAGGGCTGTAGGAACATGTTTTACTTTGGGGATGGTGGAATTTTATACAAAATGCATGTGAGTGTGCTATGACACTGAGCTATAAATTTTGGTTTGATGGGGCTCTAGAAAAAAATCTGATATTTTTTTTTTTTGTGATGATATGGCTGTGATTTGCTTAGGCAAATATCTGGTAGTGTACCTAGGTGACTTCAACATTGCATGACTGCACATCAACCACAAATGCCTACATACTGTAAGATGTGATGGGTTAATGTTGATCTGAAAAATATATAAATGAAACATAAAATAAACATACTAGCTCTGACATACTCAACACAAAAGCTACTCAAAATACTCCATTTTAAAAATTCTTTAAATACACTTCTTCTTCTTCTTCTTCTTCTTCTAACAGTTTCTCTTAAAGGAATCCTGAAAACCAGGATTGCTGCATCACCCTCAGCACCCCCACTTTCCGCATCCTTGGTTATAGGGCAACTCTAGCACATTTTGTGAACATGCTAGGTGCTAAACCCAATGCTAAATAACCTGAACTGATAAGTTACTGCACTTATGTGGAAGCAGAGGAATCGCCTCTGCACCTCAGCAGTTGGAATGTGGAAATATCTGCTGTGCATAGAATACAGAAGGGCATTCATCACTCTTCTGGAGGCAAGCTTAGGGTTTCTAAATATGTCAGAAACTTACCTTTTTCTTCCCAGTTAGAAAAGTAATTTCCCTTATAGTGTTTATATATATATATATAAAGCTTTTCATTAGAATGTGAAAGGATGGCCTCAGAGGTTTCTTTATCTTTAAACGTGTACTGTACAGAAAAGTTACTCTGCTAGCTCAGCGGTATGTTTTTAAGCATGCAAACACTAGCTTTTATTGTTGCTTGTCAGAGGCTCATTTAAACAGGACTATCCGAAGATTATTTCCAATGGATGACTGAGAAGTCAGTTAGAGCAGGGTCAGCCCCACAGGTTTTCTATGGTGTTCAAAATAGGGGACTAGGATGGCCATGGCAGGACCTTGATTTTGTGGTCAGTAAACCATTTTTGTGTTGATTTTGATGTATGTTTTGGATCATTGTCCTGCTGGAAGATCCAACCATGGCCCATTTTAAGGTTTCTGGCAGAGGCAGTCAGGTTTTCATTTAATATCTGTTGATATTTGATGGAGTCTATGATGCCATGTGTCCTAACAAAATGTCTAAGTCCTCTGGCAGAAAAACAGCCCCAAAACATTAAAGAGCCACCACCATATTTAACCGTGGGCATGAGGTACTTTTCCATATGGCTACCTCTCTGTGTGCACGAAAACCACCTCTGGTGTTTATTGCCAAAAAGCTCCATTTTGGTTTCATCTGACCATAGATCCCGATCCCATTTGAAGTTCCAGTAGTGTCTGGCAAACTGAAGACGCTTGAGTTTGTTTTTGGATGAGAGTAGAGGCTTTTTTCTTGAAACCCTTCCAAACAACTTGTGGTGATGTAGGTGACTTCAAATTGTAGTTTTGGAGACTTTCTGACCCCAAGATGCAACTAACTTCTGCAATTTTCCAGCTGTGATCCTTGGAGATTTTTTGGTCACCTGAACCATCCTCTTCACAGTGTGTTGAGACAATATAGACACACGTCCAATTCCAGGTTGATTCATAACATTTTCAGTTGACTGGAACGTCTTAATTATTGCCCTGATGGTGGAAATGGGCATTTTCAATGCTTGTGCTACTTTCTTATAGCCACCTCCCATTTTGTGAAGCTCAACAACCTTTTGCCGCACATCACAGCTATATTCCCTGGTCTTACCCATTATTATGAATTACTAAGGGAATTTGCCCTATGTGTTACCTCATATTTATACTCCTGTGAAACAGGAAGTCATGGTTGAACAATTTCCTGTTCCTAGTCACCCAGGTGTACTAAAAAATGTAAAATATCAATGGGAATATACTTCAAATATATTTTTCTCATATGAATTCATAGGGGTGCCAATAATTGTTGCACACCTATATTTAACAAAGATATTTTTTTGATAAACCTGTGTTGTGTTTGGAATAGTTTGATATCCATGAGAGCAGAGTATTTTTGTGATTTTTTTGAACAAAAGATCCAATGGTTAAACAGTAAAGACAATTTTTTCAGTGCCTTCATTGCTCATATTTACCAAGGGTGCTAATATTAGTGGAGGGCACTGTAAGTAATAAATAACATATTAGAATTTCTGTCACCTATGGGACGCATCAATGCACTCTATATGATGGTGCAGATTTTAACAATAACAGTAACAAGATTAACAAAACTCTCAGCATCTTTGAATCCATTTCCTAAACTCAACAAGAGCTGAAAGGGAAAGAGGAGAGAAAAACATTGCATATAATCAACTGAGAAAATGTGTAAGAGTGTGTGACAAACCTGTGTACAAATGTGTTTACAATATTTCAATGTACTTCATACATTTGAGTCATATACAACAGCTAGTAGTAAATGCACTGAAGTGGCATGGACTATTTATATAGCTACATATTTACTTAAAGTAAGTAAATATACAGTGGGGTCCAAAAGTCTGAGAGCCCTTGTGAAAATGCTTCTATTTTACATTCTTTTCTAATTTAATACAATCATTTTCATTACAGTTTATATTATTGTTATTATCTAGATATTATTATATAACAGCTTGAGTGAAAAGTCAAATTTTTAAAAATATTTACATGAACGAGTTTCTTAGTATTTGGTATGTCCCTTTTTGCTTTAATGACAGTGCATACCCGAGTTGGCATGGGCTTCACAAGTGCAAAACCTTATGATCCATTCTAGATAAAATCCATCTAAAATGTGTCGTCTGAATATGCTTCAATAGAAGAAAAGGCATGAGGAAAATATGACCTTTGTACAAGGCAGTTAACATGGTCAATGTCACAAGATTGCATACATTTAAATAGGGACCTTGAAATAGTGCAGAATCTTGAATATTAAATATTCAAGATATTGAACATTTACTTTCATTGTTTTAAATATTTGAAAATTGTAAAACCTTCTGTGTATTTCCTATTTTAAATGACAAATAAAAAATCACAGATTTTCAGTGTGGTCTTAGACTTTTGGACCCCACTTTATATACATAAAGTAAAATCAACCATATAAGATAGCAGACTCAAGATAAAATCAGGTAAAGTACAGTATAAAAAGAGACCAGAGAATGTTGTGTTCTGCAACAATATTTGGAAAATCTGCCTCTCATACTCAAATCTCAGCTGATCTCCGTGATTTTAAAAAAAAAAAAAAAAAAAAAGTTTTACATTTTTGTACCAATGGCTTGGGTAAAAGACAACTAAGCTTTGATCATTAAGAAACTTGTGTGGTATAGTGACTGGTGTGGTATAGTAACATGTAAGCATTTGTGGAAAAACTGTACTACTACTAAAACCCACTTTGTGTTATGTTTTCTTGATGGTTCCTTGTTTGGCCTTTTTTTTCTGTATAGGTTCCTAAGTCAGAACTACATCACTTCCTTGGGGCCTGATGTATTCAGAGATCTCCATAAATTACAGTGGCTGTGAGTACAGCATACACTTCACAGACATGACATTTTAAGATACATATACTCTTCAAAACAGATATTTGGCAGCAATGGGTAGATCAATAGCCTCATTTTCACTCAATCAAACCAAACAGAATGAAAATAATATTATATAAATCACATTAAATTGTTCTGCAGAGTACACTAAAGTTTCTACGAAAGTAAAGACATCCAACACTAGTGCAATGAAATTAAAATTACACCACAATGCTGCTGAATTCTGTAATCAAAAGGTGTTGAATAATTTTCTATAACAGCAGCTCTGACAGTAGTTCCAGATTTACTAAGTTTAATAAGATTGAGCAACCCTGGCCAAATTGCATATTTTGTTGAGTTCTGAAGTGAAAAGTATTCAGCACAATCTCTGCAGTAAATAATTTTTTAAAATATATTTTTTCTGCAAATGCTAACTAATAGTTATTTCATATTTCATAAACTTAAAAATAGACAAAATAAATAGCAATTGTGGCATATGTGAAAATGTGGAGACACTAAAAAGTCAGTCATTAGTAACACAGATGGCAGATATCGCAGCTTTTGTATCCAGTCTTTCTGTTCTTGTTTTAAGACATTTCCCCCACTCTTCCTTGTAGAATGCTTCTAGTTTTGAAATATTCTTGGGCTGTCTTGCATGCACAGTATGTTTAAAATCTACCCACAGATTTTCATTGATCTTTAAATCAGGGGACTGTGAGGGCCGTTCCAAAAGCTTTAGCTTTTGTCTCACTTGAAGTGGTTCATGGTGGATTCTTGGGTATGTTTTTGATCATTGTCTTGTTGTAGAAGCCAGACTCTTTTTTTTGCTTCAGTTTCCTGACTGACTGTGTTGCATTTGCTTCTAGAATTTGCTGATATTTACTAGAATCCATTATTCTATGTATCTGTGCAATGTTTCCTGTGCCGCTGGCTGCCACATAACCCAAAGCATAATAGATCCACCTCTATGCTAAACAGTTGGCAAGGTTTTCTTTGAATTAAATCCTGCTCCTTTTTTTCTCCTTTTTTTTTTTACTTTTTTTACTTTGTGAGTCTGTAGCACTTGTTTCCAAAATGCCTCTGGCTTATCTAGATGTTATTTTGCATACTTCACAAGTTGACTTTTGTGCTGAGGTTGCAGGTAAAGTTTCCTTTAAGACTTTAACACTTCAGGCAACGCTGCAGAGTAGTATGGTTTCTCCACCACTCCTGTGTTAGCTAAATCTTTCTGCAGGTGTTACATGTGCTTTTGCTTTGCCTTTCTGGTCTGCATACAGTATGGGCAGTTCTCTCTCTGAGTTTTCCAGAGCTTGTCTTGACTTCCACTGTTGCGTTTAACTGCCATTTCTTAATGACGTTTTATACAGTGAAAACTGCAAGTTGGAAATGCTTTGATATATTTTAATAGCTTTTAAAGTCCTAACAATTCAATTAAAGCCTAACAAGTTAAGTAAGTGCTGAGACTTTACAACTGGAAGATTGTACAAACTTTTGGACATGCCATAATTTTTTTCTATTGTTTATGTTTATCAAATATAAAGTAACTATGGATTTATCTCTGCAGAATTTTAAAAAAGAAAAAAAAGAAGTTTGCAGCAGAGGTTGTGCTTACTTCTTTTCACTTCAAAAATCAAAATGTTTTTTTTTTTAACCAGTGGTGGCCATACTTTATATACAACTGTATAAATGATGGTTTATATTAATACACTGCACACAATCTAAGGCTAATTAAAATGAATGGATTAAGAAAATGTGTTGTTATTTATCGAATAAAAACATGTAATTGTTGATGCAGTATAGTGAGATGCTCCGTTAGGAAATGTTTTAAATTTTTAAATGCAATTTTTATTTAAAACTTAAAATATATGTTTCTGAGTATGAGCACTTTGTAACAGTCACTAAGTTTTTTTTTTGCCATTAGAAAGTCTCAGTAACATGACAAAGTATTTTTTTGTCCTATGAACTTCAAGAGAGACCAAAAGAGGGGCTGGTGAGGGAATGACTGCTTATAGTTGCTATAATGCAAGTGGTCACATGAACTAACTTGCCTCACGGATGTTCCAAAACATTAAATGTAGCTATAAGTGGTTAAAAACAAGCATGGTGAGTTGTTAATTAATAAATTTAAAAATGATACATTTTTCATTTAAATTATTTTATACCGGACCATATCACACCACCCTAGTGTGGATTATTTTCCTATAACAGCACATTCCATGTTTTATTCCATACTTATTATTATTAGTATTATTTATAAATATCCACAGTCAAGCTGTAAGGCTATCGATCATATGTTATACAAGAAACAGTTTTCATAAGCTACACTCTTGCAGAAGGATTCTTCAAGGGTTCATTAAGGTTTTATAGCTTCTAAAATGGATTCTCTATATAGGGAAACAATCTGTTGTAGGTTTCTACATATCACCTTTAAGTGATTCATAAGGGAGAACCTTAACGGTTCTAACTTTAGTGAGAGTGTTTTTACTAAGTCATGTCTTAAAACTTTTCTTCTCAGAGTCCTGGATCACAACCCCCTGAGGAGCATCTCTCATGATATTTTCACTGGTCTCAAATCATTAATATTTCTGTGAGTAATTGTCACCTCTTGATTAATACTTTCATCTGATCAGTATTTATTTGGGATTACTCAGCTACAACGCTGTATTGATTTGTGATAGCTGTGTGAAAGGTCTTTTTCAAAATCTCGCTCATGATAATTTATTTGGCCTGAAATGGGTTGTATTTTTAGAGTGAAGTCTATAAGAAAGCACTAAATAATTCATTTGAGATTTTCTTTACATCTACTTTTACTTTGTTGGGCGGCTGAAGTGTAGTTTCACGGTACTTTGATTTATCATTGTAGATTATTGCTTCACTTATGTAAATAAATAAATAAATAGATAGATAAATAAACAATCTGTGCTTATTACATTGGAATAATTCATTCCACTGGATATAAATCCTGATGAAATACTATATGATGCTTGAGAACTGTACAGCTCCATCAGACACCACTACAGTGTATTTTTAAAATATAGTTACTGAAACTTTTTTTTCTCCATGAGGCCCACCTCCCAGAGGAATAATGCACAGTCCACCCCACTGTGTGTGTGTGTGTGTGTGTGTGTGTGTTGCTTGTCTAATGTCCCTTGTCGAAACTGTGAAGTGCTTCCCCACAGCCAACATTTTCAATGTTGATCTGCTCAAACTGTTTGAATGTGTCTGTGCTGAATGGTGCAGTAGACCAGGAAACAAACAGCGAGCTTTAATAACTTCCTAATTATCATTACCATTGCAGTTATTTGTACAGTGTTAGATTATACACTTTGTTGTAGGCCTGTTTATTCTGTTGATTTTATTTTTTTTTCTTCAGTTTAAAAAAAACAAAACAAATTTAAGCTTTTTTCTCTTTCACTGATGTTAAGCAAAACATACACTAATAGATTATTTCACAGTAAAACTTTCTCATTTTAATATGACAAAGTTGAAGGCAGTGCATTAATGCACCTTTTTTAATGGGAAATCAGTTTAGTTGTGAGCACCGGCTGAAACAGTGCTGCAATGAGATGGGGGAAGGGGGCGGGGCTGTCATTCCAGACTCATATGTTGACTGACTGAAAATAAGAAGGCTGCTCTTTTGGTGTGCTATTAAGTTCTAGCATACTCTGATATAAAAATGCGGAGCTCCTACGCAACATACATACAGGCTGGCAGGTCTGATACAGACATGTAAACATTTATTTTATGGTATTTTTCTTCTCACTCCTCAGGCATGCCACCCGCAATTCCTAATAATTGGTTCTGACAACGTAATATCAGTGCAGTTGATGTTCCACTGGATGCATGTGTGCTTTTGCAATACTATTTTTATATCTATATTTATATAATATTTTTATATGTAACTGCTTCTCACATGCCTCACAAATGTGTATTTATATTTTATTTTCCCTTTCTTTTAACATATCTACTTTCATCTCAACCTGCATTTTCCCTGCCGCCAGCTTATTGTTTCTTATATATTTTTTTAATTTATCTTCAGTGAGCTCATTGCTGAATGGACTAGCTGACTATCTCAGGGCACACACAAGTGTTCTTGTGGATATGTCTCTGTTATTTATTTCCTTGTCTCTTATGACTGATTTGTTTGCTTCCAGTGCTGCTGTTGCTTGAAACACGCTTTGTTGTTGTTGTTTTTTTTTCAGCAGTAAACCCCTGGTGTCATTTTTCAGGCATTCTGACAAAAATGCTTTTTATTTGCTGCTTGTTTAATAGAAAACAGGAGACACCACATGAATGCTTGCAATAATGTTCAGCAGAAGCCTGGCAGCAGTGTGTGGTTGCTCACTGACTGTTTTTGAACGATGTAATCATTTCTGCATTTCTAGGATTATCAGCTTGTTAGAAGTGTTTTCTTTATTTAGCGCTCTTGGTGTGATGGCTGGGAGTTTAAGTGTGTGAAAGCATGTGGAAGTATATTCTACAGGACAATATGCAAATAGTCTACAGGAGAATGCATTCAGTGTTTTTTGCTTCAAAGGCTGATGTAGATTGATTTAACATGATGTGTTTCTCTTAGGTCAATGGTGAACACATCCCTGGTACAGCTATCTGAACTAAGCCTCTGTAACTACATGCCTCTGCTCAGCTGGCTGTGAGTACTATAATCCGGACCACATTCACCATTCTTATTTTGTAGTATTTTGTCCTTTACTGAC
Source organism: Cranoglanis bouderius (assembly GCA_023630585.1). NCBI lineage: Eukaryota > Metazoa > Chordata > Actinopteri > Siluriformes > Cranoglanididae > Cranoglanis > Cranoglanis bouderius. Next base: position 2,251,179 of record CM042550.1, on the reverse strand, counting down.
AATATACTGTATATACAATGTACATTAACAATATACTATGATTCATTGTATCCTAAAACAGACATTATTACTGTTACAACCCCAATTCCGAAAAAGTTGGGACAGTATGGAAAATGCAAAAAAATAGTCATTTGAAAATTCAATTCACCCTGTACTATATTGAAAACACATTATTAACATATTATTTGATGTTTTTCTTTGTGAAATTAATTTATTTTTGAAAATATACACTCATTTCAAATCTGATGACTGCAACACACTCCAAAAAAGGTGGGACAGTCGACTGTTTACCACTGTGTAACATCACCTTTTCTTTTAATAACACTTATTAAGCGTTTGGCACTGAAGACATCAGTTGGTTAAGTTTAGCAAGCGGAATTTTCCCACATTCATCCATTATCCATTTCTTCAGCTGTGCAACTGTATGGGGCCTTTGTTGCCTTATTTTGCGCTTCATAATGCGCCACACATTCTCAATTGGAGACAGGTCAGGACTGCAGGCAGGCCATGCTAGCACCTGCACTCTCTGCTTATGCAACCATCGGGGCAGAATGTGGTTTGGCATTGTCCTGCTCTGGATGGTAACATATGTTGCTCCAGAATGTGTACATATCTTTCTTCATTAATGGTGTCCTCACAGATGTGCAAGTTACCCATGCCATGGGCACTGACACACCCCCATACCATGACAGACGCTGGCTTTTGGACCTGACGCTGATAACAGCTTGGATGGTCCTTTTCCTATTTGGCCTGGAGAATACGACGGTTGTCATACATTTGAAATGTTGACTCCAAGCCCAGAGAAGTCGGCGGTACTTCTGGACAGTGTTGATGTACGGCTTCTGCTTTGCATAGTAAAGCCTTAACTTGCATCTGTGGATGCAGCGGCGAATGATGTTGACTGACAAAGGTTTATCAAAGTATTCCCATGTCAGGATATCCATTACAGACTCATGACGGTTTTTAAGACAGTGACGTCTGAGGGATCGGAGATCACATGCATACAGAAGTGGTTTTCGCCCTTGCCCTTTACGCACAGAAATTTGACCAGATTTCTTGAATCTTTTAATTATATTGAGCACTTTAGAAGGTGAAATGCCCAAAACCCTACCAATTTGTCTTTGGGGAATGTTGTCTTTGGGGATTTGTTGGATTATTTGCTGACGCATCTGTTAGCAGATTGGCGAGCCCCAACCCATCCTTGCTCTTGAAGGACTAGGCCTTTTTTGGAGGCTCCTTATATACTATGATTAGATGATTGCCACACCTGTTTCACATCACCAACCTGTCCCAACTTTTTTTGGAACGTGTTGCATGCATCAATTTCAAAATAAATGTTCATCTTCAAAAAACTATGCAGTTGATTAGGTAAAATATCACACATCTTGCCTTTATACGCCAAAGTACATTTACAAATCACTCCTCTTTGTTTTTATTAGCATTTTCCATATTGTCCCAACTTTTTCGGAATTGGAGTTGTATTTAGAATATGAGAAGACACATAAAGCCATTTTATCTTTTCATACTCATGCCACTTTTGACTATGGTTGCTTAGTCATGGTGTATGATTGGACAGTTACCTCGCCACTAACTTTTTTTTAACTCCTCCTTTTTGTGTCTGGGTGCCATTCTCCAAAACTGTTGGTTGGATTTTGCAACATCCTCTCTCTGAACTCCCACTAAATCATACAGCAACCTTTGTTTCTCCATGCAAGAGACACAACTACAGTGAAAACCCTTTGTCTCTGTAATCTCCTACTAAACATGTAAACATTTTACATTGCTAACTCTGCTGCCTCTATTAGAGTGTTCATAATTTTTATCATACATACCAGCTATCAAACGCACAAAAGATCATGGCATTGTCGACCACAAGTAAGTGAAACAAGGTTTGCTGCATTTCCTTACAGACATTCTCACTTTCAGCTTATATTGGAAAGTGATCAATTCTGACAATGTAAGAGATTTTAAATTTTAATAAAAAATAAATGTATTTATACAAGGATGTCCAAACTTTTTTTATTTTATTTTATTTTTACATATGTAGATTTCATACTAAATTTTCCTTTGATTTTCACCACCTGCTTGTGTGTCATACGGTGAAACCATGATATTTTAGACTAACCGTACATACCATAAAATATTTCCAAATTGACGTGATTTGCTTTCAGGGCACACACTCTATATGACCTTCTTAATAGGGGAAACAAAAACCACTTGACATTAGCTAGTACCCATAATGCTCTCTTTAATTTGCACATCCCAGTTACGTCTGAATCCTCACGTTTGTCTTAAAGCCATCAGTACACTGTGACATGTTCTCTGAATGTTAAGATGCTGATTTGTATTTTTAGAGAGGGGAGAGAAGTGTTCTCTTCACACTTGCCGAAAGTATAATTATATTGCGGGGAGCTTTGCTGTATTGCTGTATGCTGTATAATTATGTTAAAAGAGCTTGGCAGTGTGAACTACGGGAAGTGGCTCAGACCTACAATGTCAGGTGCTTTGTGTTGCTCTACTTGATTTTTGTCTTATTATACATGGAAGGAGCTCAGGTTCTCTCCCTGCCAGGCAGTAATATGACCAAAAGCAATGGCGGAAGAAAGCTTCTGGTTTGGGAAAAATGGCAAAATGGCATATGGCTTACTTGATTTGAGTTGGAACATGGAGAAAAGCTATATCATTCTCACTGACAGTTTGTTCTCAGTACCAGCTGTAGTGAGTCTTAAGGAAAACCTAAGTAGACACAAAACAATCCACAACAATAGAATCGGTTGTCTTCATTTGCTTATTTAATAGCAGCCATTTGATCTATTGAATTGCTTTATTTCTTCCACTTCATTTGTCTAATTCATCTTAAAAGAGAGAAAAGTGTGATTTCATGGAACCTGAGAGGTAACTTACACAACTGTCCCCTTTTTCCTGCGTACATGTAGTCAGTCAACCAAGAAGTTTGGTGTAAATTTACCATGCTACCAAGTAAAGAAAGGGTATTGCCTCCAGTTTAGCATTGTGCAAGCTGGATGTCTCAAATAATTACACACTTGACTGAAACCATGTTAAATTGTTGAGAAATCTAAAATAGATTTACATAGTGTTGTGAAAAAGTATTTGCCCCATCCTGATTTTTTCTGTTTTGTGTATATCACAACATAAAACAAAGGAAACGTGAGTAAACACACAATACAGTTTCTATTTATTGATGCAAAAAGTCACCAATGTGAAAAACTAATGGCCCCCTTAAACTTATAATCTGTTTGTGCCACCTTTAGCAGCAATAACTGCAACCAAACGCTTCTGATAACTGGAGATCAGTCTTTCACTTACTTCTAGGACTAGGACTTACTCCTATACTTTGGATCATTGTCTTGCTGCATAATCCAGTTGCACTTGAGTTTTAACTTACAGACTGAAGACCAGACATTCTCCTTTAGGATTTTCTGGTAGAGAGCAGAATTCATGTTTCCCTCAATTATTGCAAGTTGCCCAGGCCCTGAATCAGCAAAGCAGCCCCACACCATCACACTTCCACCACCATGCTTGACCGTAGGTATGATGTTCTTTTTGTGGAATTCTGTGTTTGGTTTATGCCAAATGTAGTGGGACCCCTGTCTTCCAAACAGTTCCACTTTCAACTCATCAATCTACAGAACATTCTCCCAAAAGTTTTGAGGACCATCAAGGTGTGTTTTGGCAAAATTCAGATGAGCCTTAATGTTCTTCTGGGTTAGAAGTGGTTTTCGCCTCGCCACTCTTCCATGGATGCCATTTTTGCGCAGCGTCTTTCTGATAGTGGAGTCATGAACAGTGACCTTTATTGATGCAAGAGAGGCCTCTGGGTCCTTTGATGTTGTCCTTGGCTCTTTTGTGACTTGCTGGATGAGTAGTTGCTGTGCTCTTGGAGGAATTTTGGAAGGTCGGCCACATCTGGGAAGGTTCACTACTGTGCCGGGTTTTTCCATTTGGAGATAATGGCTCTCACTGTGGTTCTTTGGAGTCCCAGAACCTTTGAAATAGCTTTATAACCCTTCCTAGACTGATGTATTTCAATCATGTGTCTAGTCCAGCTGAACCCCATTATGAATACAGTTTCATTGATTTGTGGAATTAGTAACTATGGGGGCAAATACATTTTCACAGAGGCCCAGTTGGTATTGCATAACTTTTTTGCTTCAATGAATAACGGTATCATTTAAAAACTGTATTTTGTGTTTAGTCCGGTTGCCTTTGTTTTATCGTAGATTTTGTTTTCATTTTTGAAACAATTAATATGAGATATACACAAAACCATAAGAAATCAAGATGGGGCAAATACTTTTTCACAGCATTGAATAGGGCTTCTGATACTGTATGACATACGGTTGCCTATAAAACTGACAAGAAGTACATTTAATAACCAAAAACAGACTTAGCAGACACCTTGAAGCCTGAATTATCAGTATTACTCTGTGACAGCGTCACACTGAGATGGGAGGCACAGCTTTCACATTAGAAGTAATATGGATTATGATGTAATTCCAATTACATCTGATACAAACATGTCTTGGCTGAACAAATACATTTGGATTACACTCTTAACAATATACAGTGCCCTCCACTAATATTGGCACGATCGGTAAATATGAGCAAAGAAGGCTGTGTCTTTATTGTTGAACCTTTTCATCTTTTGTTCAAAATATTCACAAAAATACTCTGCTCTCATGGATATCAAACAATTGCAAACACAACACAGGTTTATCAAAAAATATATATCTTTGTTAAATGTGTGCCACAATTATTGGCACCCCTATGAATCCATATGAGGAAAATATATTTGAAGTATTTTCCCATTGATATTTTACTTTTTTTTAGTACACCTGGGTGACTAGGAACAGGAAATTGTTCAACCATGACTTCCTGTGTCTATATTGTCTCAACGCACTGTGAAGAGGATGGTTCGAGTGGCCAAAAAATCTCCAAGGATCACAGCTGGAGAATTGCAGAAGTTAGTTGCGGCTTGGGGTCAGAAAGTCCCCAAAAACACAATCCGAAGTCACCTACATGGGTCATGGCCCCCCAGGGGTTATTCCCCCATGGACCACTAGAGGGCACCCTTGTCCCCCATGTAGAACTACTTCTTCTGTTGTTTCCCCATAATTCCTGTTTAATCATTCCCATGTGTTTTTCATTTGCCCTGATTGATTAGTGCTCTATTTAAGATCCTTGTGTTTTTTCTTTAGTTGCTGGAGCATTATGTCAAGTCAGGTTATGTTTGTTTTTGGTTCTTTCGTAATTTCTTCTGTTGTGCACAGTGTTTTGATTATTTAGTACATGTTTTCTTTATGGTTTATTTTTCTAGTTTTTCTTAGTTTCTGGATATGCTGGTTCCTAGTGTGTTTCCCTAGTGTTTATTTCCTTGAGCCTGTTTCCCAAGCCTGTTTCTTTGTGCCTGTTTTCCTGAGCCTGCTTCCCTGTGTCCCTGTCAATAAAGAAGTTCTGCATTTGCATCCGCCTCTGTAGACCCTCCCTTTCATGACAACATCACCACAAGTTGTTTGGAAGGGTTTCAAGAAAAAAGCCTCCACGCTCATCCAAAAACAAACTCAAGCATCTTCAGTTTGCCAGACACTACTGGAACTTCAAATGGGATCGGGTTCTATGGTCAGATGAAACCAAAATAGAGCTTTTTGGCAATAAACACCAGAGGTGGTTTTGGTGCACACAGAGAGGTAGCCATATGGAAAAAAGTACTTCATGCCCACGGTTAAATATGGCGGTGGCTCTTTTAATGTATTGGGGCTGTTTTTCTGCCAGAGGACCTGGACATTTTGTTAGGATACATGGCATCATGGACTCTATCAAATATCAGCAGATATTAAATGAAAACCTGTCTCTGCCAGAAACCTTAAAATGGGCCGTGGTTGGATCTTCCAGCAGGACAATGATCCAAACCATGCATCAAAATCAACACAAAAATGGTTTACTGACCACAAAATCAAGGTCCTGCCATGGCCATCCCAGTCCCCTGACTTGAAACCCATAGAAAACCTGTGGGGTGAACTGAAGAGGAGAGTCCACCAGCATGGACCTCAAAATTTGAAGGATCTGGAGAGATTCTGTATGGAGGAATGGTCTCAAATCCCTTGCCATGTATTCTCCAACCTCATCAGGCATTATAGGTGAAGACTCAGAGCTGTTATCTTGGCAAAGGGAAGTAGCACAAAGTATTGACTATAAGGGTGCCCATAATCATGGCACACATATTTAACAAAGATATTTGTTTTTTGATAAACCTGTGTTTTATTTGCAATTGTTTGATATCCATGAGAGCAGAGTATTTTTTTAAACAAAAGATCAAAAAGGTTAAACAATAAAGACAATTTTTCACAGCCTTCTTAGCTCATATTTACCAAGGGTGCCAATATTAGTAGAGGGCACTGTAGGTGCCATGACAGGGCTTTCTTTTTATTGATGAACCTTATAAGAAACTTTTTTTCTCCTAAAGAACATTTTGATTCATGGATCATTGCCATTTTTGATGGTGAGTAGGAAACTAAACATTTTTTCCTCAATCTAAAGAACCTCTTTTTGCCTTTTTACAGCCTCTCATTTGGCTTTGCAATAGTATTCATTTCCACAAATGAAATGAACCAGAGTCTATTAATCAGTAACAAGTGTCTTGATCACTGAAGTGCCCATAGTATGCCTAAAGAAAACAAGGTTTTGCCTTAATAAGAACAGAACAGTTACAGCATTATAGCATTTACCCTGTGACATATGTAATTCATATTTTCTGCCTCATTCCGACAGGAAGCCTGTGGGCTCTCGGAGTCCCACAGGATGTCTGTTTAAATGTCAGCCTCCATATCCGAGTACATGGTAAATGCATGTCATATAGTCATTGCTTCTTGCAATTTTAAGAAGATGATACTTGGTGGCTGTTGTTTCATGGCCTCCTTACAGTTTGAGTTGCCATTTTTATCAAACACACATGTGAGCAAATGTGGAGCTCTGTCTATGGTTTTATCTGTTCAGAGAGCTCTTGTAGGAGGTTTTTTTTTCCTGTGTAGTATTTGGTCAGAGTGACCTTACCCAGACCTTCAGGATGATAGTCACAATAAATGAGTTGCTTTCCAAGAGAAGAAAAGTACTGAGATGACCAGCTAGACTAATGGACCGTGAATAAATCTGAACATTAGTGTGTGTGCATGTGTGTCAGGGGAACACTATCTGCCTCCTGTATTTCCCTTATCTTAAACTAGTTAACTGTTTACCTGATGCACTGACTAAAGGAGTGACTGGACGTGTCCAACAAATGGAAACACTCTTACTTCTCTTATACCTCTAATCACAGCACTGTGGATTAGAGTGAACATTAGACAGTAGGAATATTACAGGAATGATAAGAAATACACATCTGGCCAAAAGTATGTGGACACCTGAACTTCACACCCATATGTGCTTGTTGAACTCCCCATTCCAAAACCATGGGCATTAATATAGAGTTGCTATATTATAACCCTTTGCTGTTATAATAACCTCCACTCTTCTGGGAATACTTTCCACTAGATTTTGGAGCATGTCTGTGGGGATTTGTCCATTCAGCCAAAAGGGCATTAGTGAGGTCAGGCACTGATGATAATGATAATAATAATAATAATAAGTTTAATTTATATAGTGCCTTTCCAGAGCTCAAGGATGCTTTACAATAGCAATACAATAATATAATAATAATACATAAACAATAAACAAGATGTTGGGTGTAGGAAAAATTAGCCATTTAGATGGAGCTGTTGCAATCTCCACCATTATATGTAAGGAAAATTTAGAGATATTTAGATTAAGTTACCTGTAATCTCCACTAAATATGTAGGTGTCACGTTGTAGGTAGAGACGGAGGCGGAGGCGGATGCAAGTCCAGATTTAAGTTTTAATAAAAAGTGAAAACAAAATACAAAACAGGAACTCGGAACATACAAGGCTTGAAAATAAACATAAACTGTGGTAAGGAAAGACAACGAAAGACCAAGTGTGCAGTGAAAGCGTGACTCTATATACAAGTGCTCATTAGTCCAAAATGTACATCAGGTTCAGGCAGCCATGTGATGGAATCAGGTGAAGTGCAGTGGCTGATGGGAATCATAGTCTTTAGTCCTATGCCAGTATTTACATGACAGTAGGAGAGACCAGCAGATCAGCTCGGAAGAGGAAATTTGGCTAATTTAATATTTCTGATCAACTATTTGTCCAGCGAAATTTCAGAGTTAAAATTAGTGTATTTATTAATTATGCATTAGATATCACCTCTGTGGCCACCGGCAATAATGTCATAATTATAGTGAAATACTATATTAAGAGCATAGTAACACGATTGGCAGCTCAAGGCAGCAGACTTATAAAGCATATAAGACACGTATATTTAAGAACAGACGAGACACACACACACACACACACACACACACACACACACACACACACACACACACACACACACACACAAACAGGCGTGATAATGGCTTTCAAAGAGTGAATACTCTAGTACTGTATGCTATATCACAGACCATGACCTGAACGAACCATCAACTTATTAATTTACTTTCGCTTCTTTTAGAAGGGCTTTAAACGTAACATTATATGCACCAGTTTAGCTGGAATCTGAAGGTACCTTGCCTTTGAGGGTATTTCCTCGTTACGTCGTTGTGTAGAAGGGATTCCTGCGATGGTTATTCGTCAGTGGTCAGGTCGGCGTTTGAGTGGCGTCTTGGAAGACCAATCGGAATGATGAATGGAATGGAGTCTTGTAGGCAGGAGGTTTGAAGAGCTGGTGGCGGTTCTAGGCTGAGGCCCAAAACAGAGGTGATCTCCCCAAAGATGTTGATTGGGGAGAACTCTCTGATGGCTCTGGAGACTCTCCGCTGACTCTGTCCCTCTTTGTTTGTTGTTCTGTTCTTCTCCTGATGACCTGAGCTTTCTTTGGTGTCCAAGAGTTTGAACCCTTTCTGGCTAGTCCAGCCCTCTAAGGGTTTCCAAACAATCAGATGTGGTGTTTTCTGATGACTGGTGGATAGTTCGGTCTTCCCCTCCAGCTATTTTGCATAATACCTTTTTGGCCCGTGCTTACTCTTACTTTGTGTTAAATTGGTCTTTACTTTTATAAATGGAATTACATAGTGAGTTAAAATCTGTATTTTGCTAGCATTCTGGAAATGTTACAACTAACACACACATACCAACCATGACCTAGTTAGATATAATGAAAAACTTTCCAGCTATATTGGCCTAATACAAGATAATAAAAGCCTAATAGCTACATTTTGGGTTACAACATGGCAATGTGGTTTACAGAGACTAACAGTTAACTAGTAAATATATACATTAATAAATCATAATGATTACAGTTTGATGATGATTACAAACTTTGAGTTTATAAACCTTGTATAAAAGCATGATACATTGAAGTAGACTTCATGCAACAGAAATTAAAGGTTTCTGTCCTCTGCCCTGTGGATGGTGTGAAGAGCTGCTTCAACAGAGAAGGGGGCGTCTCCCCTACCCCCGGCTTTACTCTGTGAGGGTTAACAAAGGGTTATAATGAGTTAGCCTTGGTCTGGCCAGCTGGTCTCAGTGCTTTGTTTACCTTAGCATTAAGAAGGCACGTAGCTAATCTACAGTTGCAATCAAAATTATTCAACCCCCATTGTAAATCAGGTTTATTGTCAAAATTTACAGACTTTCAGCAGTTTGCAATGAACAAATCAAACAAAGCAATTGAAATAATTCAACACAACGAATGCTTCAAGTGATTTCCCCAAATTCAACTGAAAATGTAACTTATAATGACTTCTCTAGTTTAAAATTATTCAACCCCTTCATGGCAAGCAACTTTAGTACTTAGTAGAGCACCTTTTGCTGTTATGACCGGCTGCAAATGAGATGCATAGCCAGACACCAGCTTCTGGTAGTGTTCCTGAGGAATCTTAGCCCATTCCTCATGAACAGTGGCCTCCAGTTCAGTAATATTCTTGGGTTTGTGTGCTGCAACCACCTTCTTCAAATCAAAAAGTCAGGTGACTGTGATGGCCCTGTAGAATCTTCCAGGACGACTTCTGCAACCAAGCTTTGGTGGAATTTGAGATATGCTTGGGATCATTGTCCTGTTGAAAGGTCCAATGATGCCCAAGCTTCAGCTTCCTCACAGACGGCATGACGTTTTCTCCTAGGATTTTCTGATACTTCAATGAATCCATCTTGCCTTCCACATGCTGCAGGTTTCCAGTGCCAGAGGATGCAAAGCAGCCCCAGAGCATCACTGAGCCACCACCACGCTTGACTGTGGACAGGGTGTTCTTTCTTCATTCTTCTTTCTCCAGACATACTGCTGATCCATCGTGCCAAAAAGTTCCAGTTTTGTTTCCTCGCTCCACAGAACAGAATCCCAAAATTTCTGTGGTTTATTTATATGATTTTGAGCCAACTTTTCTTGTGCATTTGGGTAAGTAGTGGTGTACATCTTGTAGTTCTGGCATGGAAACCTTCTGCGTTTAGTACGCGCCATACTGTGCTCACTGAAAAATCAGTGCCTGTTGCCACCAAGTCTTGCTGCAGGTCTTTTGCAGTCACTCAAGGGTTTTTCACAGCCTGCCTTCTCAGAAATCTGGTTGCAGCCATTGATAGCTTCCATTTTCTGCCCCGTCCAGGTATTTCATGTATTTTCTGCCCCTAGCCAGTTCAGGTATTTTATGTGTTCCGGCTCAAGTACACTTGGTGCGACGTAGTCTCTGGTACAATTTGTGCAGTTTTATAAGGAAATGAGCTGGTAAGTTTTATTGAGCATCTTGCAGAACCAGACACAGTTCTTCTGGTCTCCTACATAATATTCTGCTTTCTTTAATGATATACAAACATTTTTCTGTAACATTTAATTATGTGCTAGAAAACTAATGTTTGGGAATCTAAAATGTTTTTTGTACTGACTTGATAATGTAGAAGTCATAAAATAAAAAAATCTATAGCAAAGTTTGTACTTAAAAAAAAACAAAAAAAAAACTTTTGCACGGTACTGTATGTAAAAGTGATCATGCTGGTGAATTGTACTTGTGAGCAATTGTAAATATAAATAAATAAACAAACAAACAAAAAAAAACCCTGTAAAGTATTTATGGAGGTTCACTATGTTTTTTTCAATTCAGAGTAATGGAAATGGAACATGCTGTGCCTTTGCACATGAGGATTCAACTGGCTTCTTACATGTTCTTTCCAAAAACTGATCCGCTGCTATGAAAAGCATTGCTACTGACAAGGGTGGGAATGAGCTGCTTCACATTAGTCAAACTAACTCAGCTGGCAAAAAGAGAAGAATGGGAATGGAGATAGCTTTGCAAGTCTGTCCTTATATAATAATGGCTTTGCTTTAACTTGAGGACAGTAATCTGCATTGTCCTTTGGTCATCATCATCATTATGATGGTAGGCCTGTTTGATTTGTGAGACGCTGTGGATATAACAGAGTGTTGATAGCAGCCAGTAGAGAGAAAGCTAGAGGATGAGCATCAGTTGCTATATTGTGTGGGCTGTCCTCTTCCTCTCTCTCTCTCTCTCTCTCTGACAAATCATGGTCTGTTTTGTGGAGTCTGAAAGCCTGATCTGATAGCTAATGATAGATACTAGAAGAGGCATTCACTGACTCAATGTCAATACATCTGGTACTAAGTCATATGTCAAGACCATGTCAAGTGGGTTTTGCTATCAGATCATAACAGAAATGCGTCCACCTCTGTCAGAACAACGAGACAGTAAAATGCTGTGTGCCTATATATTGCGTTGTTGAATTTCCATTTGTTGTCACCGGTTAAAGGGGTGTAATTGTAACACATTCAAGTGTTTTTAAAACTGTTCATTTCTTTTCTGATATTGTTTGTTTTCTCTAATGAATACTCTATTTTTCTCTATTCAGAGATTTTGCTGAGAACCACATTGAGGTGCTGAACTACTCCACTCTCATGACATGTAGTGAGCTCACAGTACTGTAAGTTCTTTAAGCACTGGTGTATTGTTCTATTTGGAAAGTATCTGAAATTGCTCAGTACCTGGTTGCTGGTGTCATGGTCTTAATGTATGATCAAATTACACTGACCTTCCACTTTAATAGGAACACCTGTGCACCTGCTCTTTTATGCAGTTATCCGATCAGCCAATCATGTGGCAGCAGCACAATGCATAAAATCATGCAGATACAGCTCAAGAGCTTTAGTTAATGTTCACATCAAATATCAGAATGAAGAAAAAGTGTGATCTCTGTAACTTTGATCGTGGCATGGATGTTGGTACCAGATGGGTTGGTTTGAGTATTTCAGAAACTGTTGATCTCCTAGGATTTTCACACACAACAGTCTCTAGAGTTTAAACAGAATGGTGCAAAAACGATGAACATCTTGTGTGCAGAGGGTCTGCAGGCTGAAACACCTAGTTGATTTGCAGGTGTACTGGTGTTCCTATTAAAGTGGGTTTTTTTACTTGTGTAGAGCTCTTGGGCACAGGAGTTTTCAGGTTTTCCCTTTTCTGTCAATTGCCATAAGATGTAGCATAAAAGCAAGAGATCACTCACTCACTCACTTTCAGTAGCTGCTATATCCTGGTCTGGTTTATGGTAGAGCCGGGGGTTTTCAATGGCATGCCAGTCTATCACAGGGCACCTTTCACACACTCATTCACCCCTAGGGGCAATTTAGCATAGCTAATCCACCTAATCACATGTTTTTGGCAGGTTAGAGGAAACCCTCTCAGGGAGAGCACAGAAACTCCACACAAACACTAAGATGAGCTCAGGATTGAACCAGAGACCCTGGAGCTGTTAGACACCAATGCTACCTGTTGCATCACCTTGCCACCTTGCAACTGATACATTTTCTTAAATTCGACTACCCTGAAATTTTTATGTTGTACTTCAGTATAGATGTAGGCAAGTATTCTACCCCTACGTTTAGTCTTTCCTTTACAGTCCCTTTGTAACATTTGGTGAGGTAAGGAGCTAAAAAATTTTTTATTCTGTAAGATGAGATCAGTTCCTTGTTGAGAAGGTGCATTGTCTGGTCCTGTAGGCGAGAAATCTTTCTTTTAGTCACAACACAGTCCCGGTATCAATAAATGAAAGAGCGCTGTGTGTGTGTGTGTGTGTGTGTGTGTGTGTGTGTGTGTGTGTGTGTGTGTGTCAGCTTCAGGTTGTTGTGCCCTAGAGAGAAAATACAAGGTGCTAACTATAGCCCATGTCTGCTATTTTGAAATCTAAAATAAAGGTGATCATAGATACTGTGTTCTGAGTGTTCCTTCAGTCGTGGCTTATTTTATAACTGATGTTTCCTATTTTTAGATCATTGCGTGACAATAAAATCAGGTTTCTTCCTGAAAACACATTTCAATCACTTGGAACATTGGCAGAGCTGTGAGTACATGATAGAGTGCCTTGTGATGAAATTAAAGCAATGCACCTCTGTTTCATATTAGTAAATAAGTACATTTTCACCTTATCCAATATCAGTCATGTTTACAGGCTGCTTTTCCAACAGGCACAAACTTCTACTTACATAATTTCCTGTGTTCCTTTCTTTTCCTGTCTTTATAGGGATTTGTCCTGCAACAGGATTGCAGACCTCCCCAACAACATATTTGAGAATTTAAAATCACTATTGAAACTGTGAGTTAGTTTCTTTGTCTACTATTGAAGGTGTAGAATTCTGCTAAATTCTTATATTTTAAAAGAACTATGTATAAGACGATTACAATGATAGATTTCTGTTTTGGGTTTCTTATCAGAAATATATCCCACAATCCTTTGCTTCACATTCTTGCTGGTCATTTTGATCACCTGGTTCAGCTTGAGTCTCTGTGAGTAAACAAACACAAAAGTGGCGTTGGGGAAAAAATTACAACATATTGTGCAAAGTGGACATATTTACTATTATATAAGCACTGTTCGTGATATCAGACTGTGTTTTGCAGAGGATTGGAGGACATTGAGATTCCTGATATACAAACGAAGATGTTCCTCCCAATGGGCAAACTATCTTATATGTACGTGCTGTAGTTCCTCCTATGCTAATGCTGTGTCAGGATTTGCATGTATTGTTAATCAGCCAAAATCTTCTCCTGTGCAGATACTTTAAGGATTTTCAGTACTGTTCCTACGCACCACATGTGCGTAAGTGCAAACCCAACACCGACGGGATCTCATCATTTGAGGACCTATTGGCCAACGTGATCCTAAGAGTGTCCGTCTGGGTCATGGCCTTCATCACCTGCTTTGGAAATCTCTTTGTTATTGGAATGCGATCGTGCATTCGTGCAGAGAACAACCTGCATGCAGTGTGCATCAAAGTCCTGTGCTGTGGGTTTACATTACACAGAGGAAGCACATAAGCCATCTATCACTCATCCATTTACTGAAACACACAAACACTCACCTAATTGACAAACAGTTTTTGTGGTGATGTCACAAATTCAATTGCCTTACACTCAGTTACTATGATCAGATTTGAAGGGACAAGCCATTTATTTATAAATGACACAACAGAGACTGTGGAATGGGCTTTGTTGGAATTATGGTAAAACAGTGATGAATGGGGATATTAGCCACAGAGTAGACCAGTAAGATAAATCATGAAAAGATTTGATGCAAAAGATCCTCATGATCAGATAAATGTAGCTGTCTCTGTTTTAATCTGTTTGGGGTTATGTGTGATCTCAGTAAAAGGAACATCCAGTCCTCTGAGATCCGGGCTGCACAGGTTCAGACAATTTTTTGTTCTAACATTTTGCAGCATGAAGATAATTACCAGAGCCATAATCAGCTGTGGCTGATAATGTGTGCAGACAGTCACTCATATTCTGATCAACCGAAACGCCTCAAATGAGTGTAATTATGTCCCCTAGCTCAGAAAAGTACAGTGCTGTGATTTCTTCTGTTTTTGTGTACATCTCATACTAAATTGTTTCAGAAATTAAAACTAAATCTAAGATAAAACAAAGGAAACCTGAGTAAACACAAAATACAAAAGTTATCCAATACCAACCTGTATTGGGCCTGTGTGAAAATTTATTTGCCCCCATAGTTACTAATTCCCCAAATCTATGAAACTGCATTCATAATGGGGTTCAGCTGGACTAGACACAACCAGGCATGATTACTGCAAACCCTGTTCAATCAAATCAACACTTAAATAGAACTTTTTCAACAGTATGAAGTTGGTTAAAAGGTCTTACCCAGTAACACCCTATGCCAAAATTGAAAGAAATTCCAGAAATGATGAGGAACAAGGTGATTGAAATTCATCAGTCTGTGAAGGGTTACAGAGCTATTACAAAGCCTCTGGGATTCCAAAGAACCACAGTGAGAGCCATTATCTCCAAATGGAAAATGTCGGCACAGTGGCGAACCTTCCCAGAAGTGGCCGACCTTCCAAAATTCAAGGTCCAAGGTTCTTTATTTGTCACATACATATTACTGATTGGAAGGTTGTGAGTTCAAATCCCAGCACCAGCAAGCTTCCACTGTTGGGCCCTTGAGCAAGGCCCTTAACCCTCAATTGCTCAGATGTATAAATGAGATAAATGTAAGTCGCTCTGTATAAGGGCGTCTGCCAAATGCCGTAAATGTAAAATGTTTTTCCTTAGTTACTCATCCCACAGTGCAATAACAGACAACGACTAAGGATATACACACATGATAAAAAAGAATGTAGTAAAATAACAAAATACAGTAGACATAATAAAATTTTATAGACTGTAGAATAAAATATAATAGACTGCAGAATAAAAAATATAAATATAATGGACTGTAGGGAATATGATGTGTGGGAGTAGTCATGACTACTGGGCAGTAGTCATTCAGGGATGCAGAAAGGGGGGTTTTAGGGACAGGAATGATGGTGGGGGACTTAAAACATGTGGTAATGACTCGTTGATTGAGGGAGAGGTTAAAAATGGTGGTGAAAACTGGTACTAGTTGGTTAGCACAGACTTTTAGCACACATCCAGGGATGTTGTGCTAAAATGATGTCTGGGCCGCATGCTCTTCTGGTGTTAACTTTGTATAACACTTTCCTCGCGTCCAGATCTGAAATGACCAGTCGTTCCTCTTCCCCAGCTAGACCTGATCGTTCCTGCTCATGGTTTTCCTGGTTTGTGCTTGAGCTGGTAGCCTCACACCATGAATAAAAGATGTTCAGTCATTGGCTAGGGAGGCACTGCCATTGTTTATGGTGGGAGGGTTGGATTTGTAGTCTGTATCAGTTTGCATGCTTTGCCACAGACACCTGGAATCTGCCTGATCAAACTGGGTCTCAATCTTGTCCCTACATTTCCTTTTTGCTTCCCTCACTGTCTTCCTCAGGTTAGGAAGCTGCTTTGTATTCATCCATGTTACTGGTCTGCAGCCCTGCGTTGTAAGCAGCTGTGCGTGCTTTCAGAGCTTTCCACACGGATCGATCTACCCATGGCTTCTGATTAGGAAAAACCTTTACAGAGCGTGTGGGGAATAGTCTGTCCTATCAGAAACTCTGTATAACCAAGCACAGCTGCTGTAAACTCGCTGATGTCATCAGACTTGCACCAGAATTCCTCAGCAACTACTCATCCAGCAAGTCACAAAAGAGCCAAGGACAACATCAAAGGAACTACAGGCCTCCCTTGCATCAATAAAGGTGACTGTTCATGACTCCACTATCAGAAAGACACTGGGCAAAAATGGCATCCATGGAAGTGTGTCGAAGCGAAAACCACTGCTAACCCATAAGAACATTAAGGCTCATCTGAATTTTGCTGATGATTCTCAAATCTTTTGGGAGAATGTTCTGTGGATTGATGAGTCGAAAGTGGAACTGTCTGGAAGACAGGGATCCTGTTACATCTGGTGTAAACCAAACACAGAATTCCACGAAAAGAACATCATACCTACGGTCAAGCATGGTGGTGGAAGTGTGATGGTGTGGGGATGCTTTGCTGCTTCAGGGCCTGGGCAATTTGCAATAATTGAGGGAAACATGAATTCTGCTCTCTACCAGAAAATCCTAAAGGAGAATGGTCTTCAGTCCATAAGTTGAAACTCAAGCACAACTAGATTATGCAGCAATACAATGATCCAAAGTATAGGAGTAGGTCCTAGTCCTAGAAGTAAGTGAAAGACTGATTTCCAGTTATTGGACGCACTTCGTTGCAGTTATTGCTGCTAAAGGTGGCACAACCAGATTTTAAGTTTAAAGGGGTAATTAGTTTTTCATATTGGTGATAGGTGTTGGATAACTTTTTTTTTTTTTTTTTTTTTGCTTCAATGAAGAAAAT
Organism: Cranoglanis bouderius; assembly: GCA_023630585.1. Classification (NCBI taxonomy): domain Eukaryota; kingdom Metazoa; phylum Chordata; class Actinopteri; order Siluriformes; family Cranoglanididae; genus Cranoglanis; species Cranoglanis bouderius. The sequence continues at coordinate 2,233,870 of CM042550.1, read as the reverse complement.
AAATAAATAATTGCAAGTAGTAGTATTGTGTGTTTACTCAGGTTGCCTTTGTTTTATGTTGTATTTCATTTGAAAATCTAAAACTATTTACTATGAGATATACACAAAAACAGAAGAAATCAAATACTTTTTCACAGCACTGTACATTCACTTTGACCTTCTGCTACTAGACAATTTAAATGGACTAGATAACCTTTTATAGGCATTATTTCATTCATCTGTAACTGTTTTATCCAGGTCAGTTTCAGTGGATGTGGACCCTATGCCATGAACACCTAGGGGTAATTTAGCATAGCGAATGAACCTATTGGCATGTTTTTGGGAGGTGGGAGGTAACTGGAGAACATGAACATGGGGAGCACAGAACCTAAAGCTCAGGCTCAGCTTTTTTATAAAGGAAAGGTTATCTTCACTTGCTAAGATATAATTTTTTTGTAGTATTCCCTCAATCTCTGTATCTTTTCTCCTGTATTCTGCAGGCGCAGACTGTCTGATGGGTGTCTACCTGTTCTTTTTGGGTGTGTTTGACGTGAAGTTCCGCGGTGAGTACAATCGGAACGCACTGCTGTGGATGGAGAGCCAGGAATGCCGCACCATTGGTTTCCTGGCCATGCTGTCTTCCGAGGTGTCCGTGCTCCTCCTCACTTACCTGACTCTGGAAAAGTTTCTGGTCATTGTGTTCCCCTTCAGTCATCTGCGACCTGGGAAGCTGCAGACTAGTGTGGTTCTTGTCTCCATCTGGCTGCTAGGATTGCTTATAGCTGGTGTCCCTCTGCTCAGTGATGACCTTTTTGGGAACTACTACGGACGCAATGGAGTCTGCTTCCCCCTGCATTCTGACAGGCTGGAGAAGCCCACCGCTAAGGGTTACTCTACAGGAATATTCCTTGGTGATTTTTTGTTTTTATTTTTAAGAAATATAATTTGTGTTGCAGACAGCTGCATACGGATACAGTAGCATCACTGATTTTACTGTCATCCTGTTTAAAAATGTAAAAAATTTAAATTTGGAGATTTAAAAAATGTACTTCACATGCTGAATTGACATTTACACACACACACATACATACATACATACATACATACATACACACACACACACACACACACATATATATATATATATATATATATATATATACACACACACACACACACACACACACAGGGTTGGGATGCAATCCGTTACAGTTACAAATTACTTCATAAAAAATGTAATCAGTAACGTAATCCAAGTATCACAACATGAAAGTAATGTAATCTGATTACTTTTGGATTACTTCAAGGTCACATAAAGTCAAGAGAAAAGCAATATGATCTAAAATACTTTTATTTTGAGCTTACTTTAGAGCTTAAAAATATGTTCAGTGTTTGGATTTGTTTTAATAAAATAAATACATTTGTTGCCCATGTGAGTCACAACTGGCAAGAAAGAACCAGAACTATAATCATGCAGCTGTCTATATTGTGTTACGTCAAAAGCAGGGCTCCAGACAAACAAATTTATTAAGAGACATTGGCTCCTATAAGAAAAAAAAAAAAAAACAGATGCCAAATGATTTTTTAAGTGCCACATAAGAAGGAACTTACATTTGAAAGTTTTAAAACACTTACTTTCAGTCATCCTGACGTGTGTACGTCTGGTCTCCTTTTACTGCGTCAGCATTTTCATCCTTAAGTTCACTTAAAGTGGGAACTGAATGTCTTTTCCAACTTGAGAACTATATACAGTCACAAAGAATTGTTCTTTACACAGAATCTGAGCCAGTGTCACTGACCATAATTATGTCATCACTTGGCCATTGAGTGGAGTTTGGCCTCCTCTGTGTTGCAGAAAGCCAGCGTTTGACACATGGTTCAGGATCAAACCGTTCAATGATGGGCCTCTGTGCTGATCCTGATCAAGACTTTCAAGGCTGAATTGCATACTTTTTGATTTTATCCTGTCGAGCTGAAAGGCCACATTCGCACTGAGCAGCCAAAATTGGTAGGACAAGCAATATCTCAACCAGGTGCATTCTGCTCAAAGCACATGCTGTGTTTCGTTGTCATACGTCTCGCACACATCCAGTCAATTTTCTTCATTAGTAATATCTGAGAGGTAAATTTGGTGAAAGTCAGCTATTCACATGCAATCATACAGGCGGTGTTGAGTTTTATTTTTAGCTCTTTCCATTCGGTCTCATCATGTAGTTCCCATGCATGAGACACTGCTTGTTTTGATGGTGTTTTTTGCGGAGCTCTCTGTGATTATATAGTCACTTTTTTATGCTTTTGACTATCGCCCTGTTTTCTCACAGTCTCTTTCTTGAAATGGTTCGTTCCAGTAATGAAATCCGTTTTCCCCGCTATTTTTCTGCATGCTTTGGAACAAAAGTCACAAAACATTTTCTGTGTGCGATGATCATACCTGAGCCATGCAAACTCTTGAATCCTAGAAGTCTTAAAATGCCTTTCTACCCTTTTACTTGGGCGTTCATTGATTGACATGGAAAGATGATCCTCTGTGTCTCTGTCGTTTTCTATCTCTTTCATGCTGGCACAACTGGAGCCTGCTTTTTTATTAGCAGGTGTGCCATCAGCATTGGTGCTCGACAGAGATGAGGATTGTTTGAAAAAGTCTGATATTTTTCGTTTAGACATGTCTGTCTGAGGTGGAAAGCTGATTCCCGCTTTCCCTGAGCGTATTTTGGCGCTCTGAATGAATTTGAACTTCACGCAGGACCTCATTTAATTACATCAACACAACAAATTATGCGAGAAGCTCCTCCTCACAGAACGCAATTAAAAAGACAGTGCATGCAATTTTTAAATCAAAATGTTTAAATTTATATTGTCACCAGTGTTGATCTCAGCAAAAATATAACTCGCAAATTAATATTTTTCGTCGCAAATCCGACATTTTTAGGCGCAGTCTGGAGCCCTGCAAAAGTAATCCTGATAGTTTTCCCATTTTTTACAAAATGTACCTGTAATCTGATTACTTAAGTTTTTTGACGTAACTGTAACGGATTACAGTTACCAGTTTTTTGTATCCTGATTACGTAATGCCGTTACATGTAATCCATTACTCCCCAAGTACATATGTGTGTGTGTGTATATATATGTATATATGTATATATATGTGTATATATATATATATATATATATATATATATATATATATATATATATATATATATATATACATATATATACATATACATATATATACATATACATATATATGTATATGTATATATATGTGTATATATATGTGTATGTATATATATGTATATATATGTATATATATATATATATGTGTGTGTGTATATATATGTGTGTATATATGTGTGTGTATGTATATATATATATATATGTGTATGTATGTGTATATATATATATATATATATATATATATATATATATATATATATATATATGTATATGTATATATATGTATGTATGTATGTGTGTGTGTGTGTGTGTGTGTGTGTGTATATATATATATATATATATATATATATATATATATATATATATATATATATATATATATACTAATATGCATGGAGAACTACAGTATCTCACAAAAGTGAGTACACCCCTCACATTTTTGTAAATATTTTATTGTACCTTTTCATGGGACAACACTGATGAAATGACACTTTGCTACAATGTAAAGTAGTGAGTGTACAGCTTGTATAACAGTGTAAATTTGCTGTCCTCAAAATAACTCAACACACAGCCATTAATGTCTAAACCACTGGCAACAAAAGTGAGTACACCCCTAAGTGAAAATGTCCAAATTGGGCCCAATTAGCCATTTTCCCTCCCTGGTTTAATGTGACTAGTTAGTGTTACAAGGTCTCAGGTGTGAATGGGGAGCAGGTGTGTTAAGTTTGGTGTTATTGCTCTCACACTCTCTCATACTGGTCACTGGAAGTTCAACATGGCACCTCATGGCAAAGAACTCTCTGAGGATCTGAAAAAAAGAATTGTTGCTCTACAAAAAGATGGCCTAGGCTATAAGAAGATTGCCAACACCCTGAAACTGAGCTGCAGCACGGTGGCTAAGACCATACAGTGGTTTAACAGGACAGGTTCCACTCAGAACCGGCCTCGCCATGGTCGACCAAAGAAGTTGAGTTCACGTGCTCAGCATCATATCCAGAGGTTGGCTTTGCAGAATAGACGTATGAGTGCTGCTAGCATTGCTGCAGAGGTTGAAGGGGTGGGGGGTCAGCCTGTCAGTGCTCAGACCATATGCCGCACACTGCATCAAATTGGTCTGCATGGCTGTCGTCCCAGAAGGAAGCCTCTTCTAAAGATGATGCACAAGAAAGCCCACAAACAGTTTGCTGAAGAAAAGCAGACTAAGGACATGGATTACTGGAACCATGTCCTGTGGTCTGATGAGACCAAGATAAACTTATTTGGTTCAGATGGTGTCAAGCGTGTGTGGCGGCAACCAAGTGAGGAGTGCAAAGACAAGTGCGTCTTGCCTACAGTCAAGCATGGTGGTGGGAGTGTCATAGTCTGGGGCTGCATGAGTGCTGCCGGCACTGGGGAGCTAATGCCAACATGTACTGTGACATACTGAAGCAGAGCATGATCCCCTCCCTTCGGAAACTGGGCCGCAGGGCAGTATTCCAACATGATAACGACCCCAAACACAACTCCGAGACGACCACTGCCTTGAGAAAGAAGCTGAGGGTAAAGGTGATGGACTGGCCAAGCATGTCTCCAGACCTAAACCCTATTGAGCATCTGTGGGGCATCCTCAAACAGAAGCGCAAGGTCTCTAACATCCACCAGCTCTGTGATGTCGTCATGGGGGAGTGGAAGAGGACTCCAGTGGCAACCTGTGAAGCTCTGGTGAACTCCATGCCCAACAGGGTTAAGGCAGTGCTGGACAGTAATGGTGGCCACACAAAATATTGACACTTTGGGCCCAATTTGGACATTTTCACTTAGGGGTGTACTCACTTTTGTTGCCAGCGGTTTAGACATTAATGGCTGTGTGTTGAGTTATTTTGAGGGGACAGAAAATTTACACTGTTATACAAGCTGTACACTCACTACTTTACATTGTAGCAAAGTGTCATTTCTTCAGTGTTGTCCCATGAAAAGATATAATAAAATATTTACAAAAATGTGAGGGGTGTACTCACGTTTGTGAGATACTGTATATCCAGAGTATATACAAAAATAATAATTAATATATTTAATTAATTAATTAATAATTTCAAAATCTTAAAAATGATCAAGTAAAATAAGTATGAAAGTTTTTCTATAATTACTTATGAGCTAATTTATGCATGTCCTCCTGTTGCTAATTTTTATTTTATTTTTCTGTTTCTTTTTTCCCTAATCAATGATTTCTCTGTTGTTGTTTTGTTTTTTCTCATTTATTGTATTTCCTTAACAATTAATTGATTCATCTTTAGTAATTTCTTTATACTGGTCAGGGTTGAGGTGGGTGAGGAGCCTATTCCAAGAACTATGGGTGTGAGGCTTGTTTTTGGGCAGTGAGAGGAAACCAGAGAACATGGAGGAAACCCACATGGAAACAGGGAGAATAGAAAAACCCCACACAGACAGTAACCCGAGCTCAGGCTTGAACCAGGGAGTTGTACAAATGCAACCCACTGTGTCACCCCTTAACCATTAACCCCTGTATTTTTTATGCCCCTGTTTATTTACTTCTGTATTTACTTATGCTTATGAAAAAAGGGCTATCAGTCAGTCACATATTGGTTCTACTGGTTAATCAGTATTAGAATGCAGATCCACAGATCGACTGTATATACCTTGTTCCGGTTGTTCTGAAGGTCCTGGTACAGACAGCATGTACAATGCTGTGCAAAAGATACCACCATTTTGTTTTCAATAAAATGGCAATTGAGTACTTATCGTTAATTATTTGGTGGTAAACAATAATGATGGGAAATTGTACAGTACATTTAATTAATTTTCAGTCAAACAGCCATGCAGTACTTGGTTATTTTCTGTTACAATCCATTTTCCCATCATTATTGTTTATTATTGTTATTCTTCATAAATCACACAAAGGTCTTTAACAATAAAAACATTATGGAATCTGTAAATATTTTATTTGGCATATTGAACTTTAAAATTGACCTGCATAAACATGTATTGCTTGGCTGTCTGACTGAAAATGGAAATAATGTACTGTACATTTTCCCATCATTATTGTTTACCACCAAATAATTAAAAAGTACTTTATGGTCATTTGGTTAAAAACGAAATGGTAGTCTCTGACTACAGTACTGCATAGTACTATAGATTTTAAACACTTGTATGAAAATGCCCATCTGGATTATTTACACTGTAGTGTAGCTGGATTCAACTATTCAAAATACAATTGGTAGAGAGAATTATTATGCAGTCTTGGGGGCTCTCTTTTATTAATGGACTGTAGTGCTGACCAAATTAATTATACTCACCGAGAAGCCTGGGATTGACTAAGTTAAGCCTGGAAGACCTCTGACAGACATCAATATCTATCCACATACCTAAGAACATTAGCTGTGGTACGTTTGACCTGTAATCAAATCAGTAAAAATAAAACCAATAAAGACCAGAAGACTTAATATGAGTGGAGGACCTAGTTCACTAAGTGCTAGATACAGTCGACAGAGAAGACACTAAAATTATTACACACAATAAACACACTGATTTAAATTTTCCACTCAACCAATTTGAGAAATGACACCTTTCTTTATCACAAATTGTATTTAACCTGAAATGTATGTGCAAAAATTATAGGCTCTAATAAAGTTAAAAATACAGTTTTTAGATCTATACGTCACACAATGGTAGTATGTGTGAACCAGGTGTTAACCGACTTTTTTGTTTATAGCTGATGTGCTGTTGTCGGCTCTTATATACTTGATGTAAGAGTAGTGTTGTGTTGTGTAGTGTATTGTGTTGGCTAGTGTTGTATACAGTGTGTGTGTGTGTGTGTGTGTGTGTGAGACACTGACTAAAGATTAGACACTGATTAAAGAAATCGTGAGCTTCATTACATAATGGAAATAATGCCATCCAGTGCTGTTTTCACAAATCCTTCCCACAGAAGTATGTCCTTCATTCAAAACTAACATGTTTGTTCATACACTATATGGCCAAAAGTATGTGGACACCTGATCCGCACACCCATATGTGGTTCTTCCCCAAACTGCACACAGTTGTATAGGATGTCTGTATGCTGTAGCATTACAATTTCCCTTCACTGGAACTAAGGGGCACAAACATGTTCCAGCCTCTGTTCAAGGCCTGCACAGAGCCCTGACCTCAACTCCACTGAACAGCTTAGGGATGAACAGGAGCACTGATTGCGCTCCAGACCTCCTCACCTGACATCAGTGCCTGACCTCACTAATGTTCTTGTGGCTGAATGGACACAATTCCCCACAGCCACACTTCAAAATCTAGTGGAAAGCCTTCCCAGAAGAGTGGAGGTTATTATAACAGCAAAGGCGGTTTAAATTTGATCAAAAAGCATATATGGGTAAGGTGTCCACAAACCTTTGGCCATATAGTCTATGAAAGAAATGGAATAGGCCTTCAGCTTTTTTTGGTGGTGGTTTTTGACACAGATGTTTATGTATATGGATGTTCAACCCCTGAAGTGGCCTTGTCCACCCCATTTTTATAGTTCTATAATCAGTTCTTCCCAGAATGTGTTTAACAAACTGATTAGCAAGCAAATAGCCATGTGTGTTTGTGTCTTGTGTGTAACTTATCATGCCTTCCTCTGTTAACAGGACTGAACCTGCTGGCTTTCCTAGTCATTGTCTTTTGCTACTCCTGTATGTTCTACTCCATCTATAAGACCGGTATCAACACCACAGATGTGCATAATCGCTTGCACAAAGATGTGGCTGTGGCCAATCGCTTCTTCTTCATTGTGTTCTCTGATGCCCTCTGCTGGATTCCAATATTCCTAGTCAAAACGTTTTCCCTTCTGAAGATGGAGATACCAGGCATGTAAACGGACTGCAGATGATTTTATATTTACCATAAAATGCATACCCTCAAAAACCTGATGTGTTCATAAGTATGTAATAATGTTTTCTCCTTAGAGTGATTTTACATAATTTATAGAATTTTACTTAATTTTCTCCACATTTTTTAAAAGTAGGCAGAAGAAATTATTAATCACATCCAACTGACTGAATGTAGGCCAAATATTAAAAATAACAATCACTTTTTTTCTGAACTTTTAAATCACACTTAATATTAAAGTAATTGTTTGTTCCCTATCAAAAGCTACTATCGATGCTGCGCATCAAACGCTAATGGGAACATTCTTTGTTCAACCGGTTGTGAAGCATGTGTGTCAAACACACCAAGAATTTGGCTTAAATAACCTCGGTGAGTTACATCATTGATAATGTGCACCTGCAGGTTATAAATAGACGTGAAACAGGCATATCTTCAGGTTTCTTTGTCTTCGAGACCGCTTTGTGTGTGTGTGTTGTCCCTGTCTTGGTATTTGGTAAATTATTCCGGATGATGATCCGCACGATTTTTGTTTGAACTGCCTCGGGCAAGAGCATGCTATTGCTGCTCTTGAGGATGCTGAGTGCGAGCACTGCGAGAGAGCGCCGCCTCTGAGTGCTCCTCGCACGACGACAAGACGTTTGGGGAGCTACTCGAGGTAGTGACTAACGTGGTGGCCAGGCTTAAGTTAGACTGGTCACAGGAGCAAGAGAACCCCAGGCACTCCAAATTAGACGACAGATTTCTGTCGGGTGGCCAAGGCGAGAGATCCCAATATCGATCTCTCCCCTTTTTTCCCCAGACCTCCAAAGGAGTTAGCTTGCTCATGGAGTAAGCCTTACTCCCCGCGTATCTTTGATGTCGATCTTTCGACTATCGTGGGTGCTAAGGCGCATGGGTATGTGACGATGCCTCAGGTTGGGGAGATGCTCGCGGGCTATCTCTCCCCTGGGAGTGCGTCATCACTTAAGAAGCCTATCCTCCCCACCAAGCCTTGCAGGGTAACATTGTCGCTGGTGGGGAAGCCATTTCAAGCAGCAGGTCAGGCTGGTGCTGCCCTGCACACCATGGTGGCTCTGCAGATACAAGGCTGACCTGCTGAAGGACCTGAGCACAGGCGGGAGTATTAGTAAGGACACTCCAGACTGGAGTTTGAATCCCAACCTCATCAAAAAAAAAAAAAAAACGTCTCTCTTCAAAAATTTGATGAGTTTCTTCCCCGCCGTGCTCAGGCGTCAGGGCTGTCGGCCACCCAGCCCCGACCCAGTCCGGTCGGCGAGAGTCGCAGAAGCAGAGTGTGGCGAGCCGTGTGCCCCCTCGCAGGGACTGGGGAGCAGCCAGCAAGAGGCCGGATCTGAGGACGATTATTTCATCCAGAAACAAGTCCTGGGGGTCAAGTGCCTGGGACCGTGGGGGTGTGCCCCCCCAGGTAGGGGCGCAAGAAGTTCCAACAGAAAGTAGAGGCTCCTGCCTGGCACCCTCAGGGGGCCAATGTACAATCTCCGCCGCCACTCGTGTTTCAGGGGACAGTGGCCTCGAGCGAAATGTTAGATGTTCGGTTGCCTCCTGCCATGTTTCAAGACACCAGACATCTAACATCCCCCCATCAAAGCGAAGTGTCAAAACTAGTGCCCCTTTCAGAGAAGCTGGCAGCGTGGAAGCTACTGCCAAATATCTCTCCATGGGCAGAAAGGACTGTAGAGAAGGCCTACAGGATTCAGTTTGCATGGTGTGGTCTCCACTTCCAATGGCGTGGTCTCCACTTCCGACAAACCGGAGCGAGTGCATTTGTTGACACAGGAAGTGCAAGCCCTGCTGGACAAAGGGGCCATAGAATGTGTTCCCCTGCCAGACAGAGAGTCAGGCTATTATAGCTGGTATTTTCTGGTTCCCAAGAAAGATGGGGGGTTGCATCCAATTTTAGATCTTCGCGGGTTGAACCGCTACCTCAGAACATACAAGTTCAGGATGTTGACGATCAAGATAATTGTGTCGCAGATCCAATCAGGGGACTGGTTCGTGACAATCGATCTCAAGGACGCATATTTTTCATGTAGAAATCTTGCCACAACACAGGAAGTTCTTGAGGTTCGCTTTTGGGGGCGAAGCTTACCAGTATCGGGTTCTTCCATTTGGCCTAGCTTTGTCATCCCACACGTACACGAAATGCATGGATGCAGCACTGGCTCCTCTGCGACTCCAGGGCATCCGCACTTTAAATTACATAAATGACTGGCTGTTTCTGGCTCAGTTGCAAGAGCTGGCGCTTCAACATCAGGATGTCCTAGCTTATCTCGAATCTCTGGGGTTGAGACTCAACACAGAGAAAAGCTCTCTCTCCTGCTTGGAGGGCAACGTATTTGGGTTGTATGGGATTCGATCACGATGCAGGCACGGCTGTCTCATGCATGTGTCAAATCCATTCTAAATGCCCTAAAGAACATCAAGCTAGGCCAGAGAATTACTCTTCATTACTTTCAGAAGGTTCTAGGTTTCATGGCAGCTGCATCCACGGTGATACCATCCAAGGGCCAATCCCCAGAGGCAATAAGGGTCATGCGCCAGGGGCTTCGTACCCTTTCTATGTGGTTCAGACCCCGGTTTCTGACTTTGGTTCCCACTCTAGGTCTGTGTTGTCGTCGCAAGATGCTAATGACAGATGCTTCCCTCACAGGTTGGGGTGTGGCCTTGGATGGCCATCCAGCCCAAGGGATCTGGAGAGGTCATCTTCTCAACTGGCACATCAATTGTCTCGAAATGATGGCTCTATTTCGGGCCCTGAAATACTTCCTCCAGCAGTTAAGAGGCTACCATGTCCTAGTGCGGGTGGACAACATGGCGGTAGTCTCTTACATAAATCACCTGAGTTCGTTTCAGTTGTGGCTCAGAGCCAGGGGATTTCATCCAAGGGCCAATCCCTAGAGGCAATAAGGGTCACACGCCAGGGGCTTTGTACCCTTTCTATGTGGTTCAGACCCCGGTTTCTGACTTTGGGTCCCACTCTAGGTCCGTGTTCTCATCGCAAGATGCTAACGACAGACGCTTCCCTCACAGGTTGGGGTGCAGCCTTGGATGGCCGTCCAGCCCAAGGGATCCGGAGAGGTCATTTTCTCAACTGACACATCAATTGCCTTGAAATGATGGCTCAATTTTGGGCCCTGAAATACTTCCTCCAGCAGTTAAGAGGCTACCATGTCCTAGTGCGGGTGGACAACATGGCGGTAGTCTCTTACATAAATCACTTGGGCGGACTGCTTCCGCACCACCTGAACAGGCTAGTGCAGCAGATTCTGCTGTGGGCACAGGACAAGTTCCTGTCCCTCAGGGCAATTTACATCCCCGGGCATGTGAATGTGGGAGCAGACTTGCTGTCCAGGCAAGCTGGGACACACGGGGAATGGAGACTCCACCCCGAAGTAGTCAGTCAAATCTGGGAAAGATTTTACAAAGCAGAGGTTGACCTCTTTGCTTCACAGGAGACGGCACAATGTCCCCTCTACTTCTCTCTGACTCCCCCAGCTCCCCTGGGTCTGGATGCCATGGCCCATATGTGGCCCGGATGGGGTCTTTATGCATTTCCCCCAATTGCTCTGCTCCCGGGGGTCCTGGCCAAGGTCTCATCTCTTATTGATAGCGCCCCGTTTGCCGACCAGAGTATGGTTCTCAGATCTAATATCCCTCCTCGATGGCTCCCCATGGGCGATTCCGGTCAGGAGAGATCTCCTATCTCAGGCACAGGGGACAGTATTTCATCCCCGGCCCGAGCTCTGGAACCTTTATGTCTGGCCCTTGAGGGGGACCAACTAAGAGATGCTGGGCTTCCAGCCAACGTAGTGGAGACTATTCTAAGTGCCAGGGCTCCCTCCACTAGAAGTTATGCCTTCAAGTGGCACATTTTCGGAAATTGGTGTATGGCGCACCATTTAGACCCAGTTCACTGCCAAGTTGTTTCAGTGCTGGAGTTCCTGCAAGAGAAATTGTCCCCAGGCACATGTCCTGGTACTCTCAGAGTCTATGTGGCCACCATTTTGGCTTACCATGCTCTGATTGATAGGGTTTCTGTGGGAAAGGACCCTTTAGTCACCCGCTTCATTCGTGGAGCCAAGCAGTTGAGGCCGCTCACTAGAGTGACAGTCCCCTCGTGGGACTTAGCTATAGTGCTCGAGGGTCTGGTCGGCACCCCTTTCGAACCACTAGAGTCAGCACCTGTCAGGTTTCTGACCCTAAAGATCGTTTTTCTAATGGCTATTACTTCTCTGAAGAGAATTGGGGATTTGCAGGTGCTGTCAGTCACGAGGTCCTGCCTAGACTTTGCCCCTGGGCTGGTCAAAGCTATCTTGCGTCCTCACCCTAATTATCTCCCGAAAGTTCCATTCTCGACCATACATCCGGTCGTTATTGAAGCCTTCTGTCCTCTGCCTTTCACGATGACGGAGCAGGAAAGACTTCACTTACTGTGTCCAGTACGTGCTCTTCAGATTTACGTCCACCGCACCAGCCAGTGGCATAAGTCGGAGCAGCTTTTCATATGCTATGGGGGCCGCAACCGGGGGCGGCTGCCACTAAGCAAACTGTGTCTCATTGGGTGAGGGATGCCATTGCCCTAGCCTACGAGGCGCGTGGTCAAGCTTTGCCACTAGGAGTTAGGGCCCATTCAACCAGGGGGGTTGCATCTTCTATGGCTTTGGCAAAAGGTGTCCCCCTGCAGCAAGTGTGTGATGCGGCAGGTTGGTCCTCTCCGCACACATTTGTCAGATTCTATAGCTTGGATGTCCATAGTACTCCGGGCTCGCATGTCCTGGAGTCAACATCCCTTAGGGATGTCTGAGACCTTCTTCAATGTTTGTGCGCACACACTACACAACCTTGGGGGTTCAGACACTTCCAGTGCGGCGGCGTTGGTATTCTCGTTCCCATTAGCGTTTGATGCGCAGCATCGAGATTAGCTTTTGATAGGGAACTTCTCGGCCTCAATGCCGCACTGAAGACGTGTCTGGCGTCTCTCAGACAAAGTGTAACCTGAAGGTATACTTGTTTCACGTCTATTTATAACCTGCAGGTGCACGTTATCAATGACGTAACTCACCGAGGTTATTTAAGCTAAATTCTTGGCGTGTTTGACACACATGCTTTGCAACCGGTCGAACAATGAGTGTTCCCATTAGCATTTGATGCGCAGCATCTCGTTCCCGCTTTTTCAGGGAACAGGGTTACAGTGAAGTAACCTGAGACGTACCCTTAAGAACAGTGTTCCATTTACTATGTGTATATTTGAAATCTACAAAACCATTTAATATATCTTATTAGCAATAAGGTATTAGTTATACAAAACTAGCAATCTGAGCCTAAACTGAAAATTGGAAATAATACACTGCTGTTCTTGCTGATTTCTTCTGTTTTTGTGTATATCTCATACTAAATTGTTTCAGAACTTAAAACAAAATCTAAGATAAAACAAAGGCAACCTGAGTAAACACAAAATAGAGTTTTTAAATGATAATGTTATTTAGCAAAAAAAGTTATCCAATACCAACTGGGCCTGTGTGAAAATGCATAGTTACTAATTCCCCAACTCTATGAAACTGCATTGATAATGGGGTTCAGCTGGACTAGACGCAACCAGGCCTGAATACTGCAAACCCTGTTCAATCAAATCAACACTTAAATAGAACTTTTTCAACAGCATGAAGTTGGTTAAAAGGTCTTAGCCAGTAACACACTATGCCAAAATTGAAAGAAATTCTAGAAATGATGAGGAAGAAGGTGACTGAAATACATCGGTCTGGGAATCCGGTGTATTATCCGGTGTTGGATAACTTTTTTTTTGCTTCAATAAATAAATAAAAACTGTATTGTGTGTTTATTCAGGTTGTCTTTGTTTTGTGTTGTATTTCGTTTGACGATCTAAAACTATTTACAACCCCAGTTCCAAAAAAGTTGGGATGCTGTGTAAAATGTAAATAAAAACAATGCAATGCTTTGCAAATCTCATAAACCCATATGTTATTCACAACAGAACGTAGAAAACATAGCAAATGTTAAAACTTAGGAAATGTACCATTTTAAGAAAAAAATAAGGTAATTTTGAATTTATTGGCCGCAACACGTCTCAAAAAAGTTGGGACGGGGGCAACAAAAGGCTGGAAAAGTAAGTGTTACTAAAAAGAAACAGCTGGAGGAACATTTTGCAACTAATTAGGTTAATTGGCAACAGGTCAGTAACATGATTGGGTATAAAAAGAGTATCTTAGAGAGGCAGAGTCTCAGAAGTAAAGATGGGATGGTGTAACAGTTTAAAGGTCGGGCAAGGAGGAGGCGGGAACCAGCTGAACATAAACGTAAAATTTAATAGTAAATGAAACTGAAACCAAACATAAAACACACAAACTGAACACAAAATGCACGTGCATCTCTCTCTTTCTCCCCGGCGCTTCCAGCCGCTCCTTTATCTCTCTCCCTCACTAATTAGACAAATCAGTGCCAGGTGTTCGTCTTCACAGCCTGGCCACTCCCTCCTCCTCGCCACAGATGGAATCTGGATGGAAGCATATTTTGCTCTAAAACCTGTATATACATTTCAGCATTGATGGTGCCTTTCCACATGTGCAAGCTGCCCATTCCATAGGCACTAATGCACCCCCATACCATCAGAGATGCAGGCTTTTGAAGTGAGCACTGATAAAAAGCTGGATGATCCCTCTCCTCTTTAGTCCAGAAGCGGTGTCCATGTTTTCTAAAAAGAATTTCAAATTTCAATTCGTCTGACCACAGAACAGTTTTCCACTTTGCCTCAGTCCATTTTAAATGAGCTTTGGCCCAGAGAAGACGTCGGTGTTTCTGGATCATGTTAACATATGGCTTCCTGTTTGTATGATAGAGGTTTAACCAGCATTTGTGGATGGCACGGCAAACTGTGTTCACAGACAATGAGTTCTGGAGGTGTTTCTGAGCCCATGCAGTGATTTCCATTACAGAATTGTGCCTGTTTTTAATGCAGTGCTGGCCTGACGGCCCGAAGATCACGGGCATGCAATATTGATTTTCACCCTTGTCCCTTGCGCACAGAGATTTCTCCAGATTCTCGGAATCTTTTGATGATATTATGTACTGCAGATGATGAGATATTCAAAGTCTTCACAATTTTACATTGAGGAACATTATTCTGAATTTGTTCCACAAATTGTAGACACAGTTTTTTGCAGATTGGTGAACCTCTGTCCATCTTTACTTCTGAGAGACTCTGCCTCTCTAAGATGCTCTTTTTAAACCCAATCATGTTACTGACCTGTTGCCAATTAACCTAATTAGTTGCAAAATGTTCCTCCAGCTGTTTCTTTTTAGTAACACTTACTTTTCCAGCCTTTTGTTGCCCCCGTCCCAACTTTTTTGAGACGTGTTGCGGCCATTAAATTCAAAATTACCTTATTTTTTTCTTAAAATGGTACATTTCCTCAGTTTAAACATTTGATATGTTTTCTATGTTCTACTGTGAATAACATATGGGTTTATGAGATTTGCAAATAGTTGCATTCTGTTTTTATTTACACAGCGTCCCAACTTTTTTGGAATTGGGGTTGTACTATGAGATATACACAAAAACCTTTTGAAGAAATCAAATACTTTTTCACATCACTGTATATATTAACAATATTAACAATATAGCTATATTAATGATTATTTTATATTATTATAACTAAGGCATATTGAAATAGATACACCAAATCACATTCTTTCTGAAGACCAGAGAGATAATGTGATGACTGTGATTTAAAATAAAATCATATTTATGTTTCATATTTACAAAGACCGAGTATTTTAAACATAAGGTCAACAGGAACATGATATTTCTGATAATCCAACTTATTTTTTATTAAAGACTGAACCAAGCACATGTGATTTCAGTCAAAAACACAACTTAAATTGTTAATTAAGTGTGTTCATGTCATGCAGGCACTATAAACTCTTGGGTCGTGATCTTCATCCTGCCTATTAACAGTGCTCTGAACCCCATCCTCTACACACTGACCACCAGCTTTTTCAGGGAGCAGGTGGAGCTGTTACTGTGCCGCTGGCAACGCAGTTCGTCCTCAATGAAAGACCACAAGAGCCACACCAGCACCTCAATCTACATGCATACATCCAGTCATAAATGCTACCATTCAAAAGGCAAACTGTCCCGGGTCTCCTATCCAGACGTGGATGCCCGATATGGCTGATGGAGCAGAAAAGTGCTGAACTCGTCATCAACCCCATCTGCATTCCATGGGATTTGAAGGCTGTACTATAGAAAACACAACAAAGGAATCTTGGTCTGCAAGTGGGTTCTAGGTAGCAGCATGGCTCTAGATTCATTTTCTCTCTCAGGAGGATGAATGCAGAAAAAGGTGTCATTCCTAATGTACAAAACTGAAAAGGGGGGATTATATTTGTTGTCTCCCATCAATGCAGACTAAATGGTAGTGGCCAGCATCTTAACGAAGAAGAGAAAAAAAGCAGAGATACATAAGGAAATCAGATGCTCTTCACACAAGTGCAGTATGTTGCGTGTAATGTCAGTAGGTCGCTTGAAATCTCAAATGAATGCTCTTGAGCCACTTCTTCAAGCTTTCTAAAATGAATGATCTGTGGAGGATTTCTTTTACACATGTACATTATTTAAGAGCCCAACTTCTGATGAATTTATCAGAAACTGTAAAAATCATCTAATTGAATGTACTGTACAGTTCACAAATGTCACTGTACTATACTATACAATTCACAAAGTTCTGCATGTATTTATAACATAGGAAAAATGTTACTTATGAACACTACAGTGGGTATAGAAAAGAATCACCCCCCTTTAAAATAATCACATTTTGTTGCTTTTCAGCCTGAAACGAAGACGGACACAGTTTTTGTTTTATCCAGCTGTATTTACTCATGCAACTTATAACATCCAAGTGAAAGATGTAACACCAATATGTCAGAAAATTTTTTAAAAATAAAGTAAAAAACAGAATCGCTGAGTTGGAAAAAGGATCACCCCCTTGCTTTAATTTGCATTATTTTTTTAATTACAGCCTTTAGTCTGTTGGGATATGTCTCTACTAACTTTGCACATCTAGACTTTGCAATATTTGCCCACTCTTCTTTGCAGAACTGCTCAAGTTCAGTTAAATTTGATGGTGACCGTTTGTGGACTGCAGTCTTCAAGTCATTCCCCAGATTTTCAATGGGGTTTAAGTCTGGGCTCTGACTAGGCCATTCAAGGACATTTGCCTTTTTCTTCTTCAACCACTGTGTGGTCAGTTTTTCTGTGTGCTTTGGGTCATTATCATGTTGGAAGGTAAACCTTGTTCCCACTGACAACTTTCTGGCAGAGGGCAGCAGATTTTCCTCAAGAATTTGATGGAAACACCCCCATAACAGGATATTACCACCTCCATGCTTTACTGTAGGAATGGTGTTATTTGGATAGTGAGCTGGATTGGATTTCTGCCAGACATATCATTTGGTGTTGAGGCCAAATAATTCAATTTTAGTCTCATCTGACCACAACACCTTTTTCCACGAGGCCCTTTCTTGAGGAGTGGCTTTTTTCTTGCAACCCTCCCATACAAGCCACATTTGTGGAGAATTTGTGATATTGTTGTCACATGCACACAATGACCACTCTTTGTCATAAATTCCTGCAACTGCTTCAGAGTTGCTGTAGGCCTCTTGGTAGCCTCTCTGACCAGTTTCCTCCTGGCTCTTTCATCCAGTTTGGAGCGACGTCCTGATCCAGGGAGGGTCTATGTTGTACCAAATACTAGAGTTGGAGTATTCGATCCCGGACTCGGACTCAAGTTCAGTTATGAAAGAACTTGGACTTGTCACACACTCAGGTAAATTTGTACTCGAACTTGACACGGACTCGGAAATTTTGGACTTGGAAATTTTCTCCGAGTACAATCGAGTCCGCATCATGTGCAGGGGTGTAACCTCGCATTTTATCTTTAGCCCTGAATAATTCTCCATTTGGAGCGGTTTGTCACTACGTAACTGAAGGTCAGTAAAACAAGACAGCCTGTAATTTTATATCTTCAGTGAATGGAAGCGACACCAATCAGACAGGGTTTATAAGAAAACACGTGGAAATACTCATGTCTTATTGGCTGACAGTCTCAATTCTGTCAGACACTAGCTCACAGTCAGTGTGAGGACTGAGGAAAAAGGATGAAATTGATATGCCAATTTTATTTTATTTTTTTAAACCAGTAAAGGGGTTGAAACTGAAACACTAACATCCTCTCATGCTGAGCAGGAAAACAAGGTGTGTAAATGTCTATATGAGTTGGTGAATATGTATAAGTTAGGTGAATATGATATGAGAAGAGCATAAGGACAGATAACACACTCTGTAGATAGATTAACTGTTCCTCCCCTTGGCTAATGACTACAAACTAGCCTATAGTCTCATGTTGGATAGGCAAAAATTTTTATATTTTATTGGTCTAGTAGTCCTGCAAACAGTGAGAACACCCGAGGCAAGTTTAATGATAAATTCAACTTTTTGTCCAATTTTCAATTAGCCCTTACAAGCAAGAAAAAAATGCATGCAATTTTTACGGAGAAGAATCTGGGCTCAGCCCCGGATGATTAACAGTTCAGCTAACGCCCCTGGTCATGTGTAACATGAAAAGAAAGATAAAAAATAAATAACAAAAAAAAAATCGGAGGTGTGTCAATACAGTATATTGGATCTGTGCATTAGGTCTTAAAGTGACAGCAGTCTAATAAACCTGCTGATGTCTGTGTCATTAATGTTAATCAAATAACGAAAGACAAAGGGAAAATCACTCACTCACACATTTGACTGAATAACTTCAGTAAATTTAATAAGAATCACTTTATATGTCATACAGTGAAGTCTATTTTATTTTACATTTAATTGCTTTATTCAATTTCCGTAGTATTTCTTACCTGAATACTACTGATAGACCTGAGAAAACGTATTGTTATGGTGAAATAAGATTGCAGTCATATCGCCCAGCCCTAAACATTAGCATTTGGTGATTCCATATTTAGGGATTTTTTTTTTTTTATTATTAAAATGAAAAAAGTTACAAGAACAGAGCTGTGCTCAGAAATGAGTTTGTTGTCATTCATAGACAGATTAAAAGCAGTAATAAAGCATGAAGCTTGTTGTTATGACATGCTGATAAATGTAACTCTACTCTGTACTCTCTCTCTCTCAGCCTATATAACTGTGGGGGAGACGCATCAAATCACTGAAATGTCAACTCCAACTGGAGGACACAATATAGTGTGATACAATAACAAAACAAGTTCATTTGTATTGTCATACACTTGTAATATAATTAAAGTTCTACATATACCTCTATATCCCTTTTTTTCATTTAAATCATTTTTTGATAGGAAACTAGTTGAGGTGCTGATGACATGAATGGCAATGGCAAGATGTAATAGTGGTATTTTAATTTATGTTGCCATTGGTTTGTGAAGGTTAAAATATTAATTGAACAGCTCAGTGTTGAGTTTACAATTGCAATTTCAAATCTTTTTTCAATTTAATTACTTTCTGGACTCGGCCGGACTCGACTCGGACTCGGCCATTAAGCACTCGGACTTGAGTCCAACTCGGCCCCTTTTGGACTCAAACTCAGACTCGGACTCGATTGGTTAAGGACTCGGTCTTGACTCGAACTCGACAAAGGTGGACTCGGACCCAACACTAGTAAATACATTGTTATATAGGTAAAGCACATCAAGAACTTGATTCAGGTTACTGTCTGTGCAGTCTCACATATTCTAGGGTTATTCACATATTCCATGTGGCTATGCTCAATTGCCCCTAGGTGTGAATATGTTTGCATGGTGCTCTGTGATGGACTGGTGTCCCATCCAGGGTGTGTTCCCAGGTCATTATATTGAATGGGTGCCTTGATCTAGTGAGTTTAATTTTTTTTATGATAATTAAAAAAAAAAAAATATTCAAAATGAGACATGTAAAAATGTTTGTATGTCATTAAAGAAAGCAGCATATTATGTAAGAGACGCTTTTCAGACAAAAAACACAATGAAGGCTGCTGGGTTTTGCTGCAAAAATAAGAAGCAAGTGTCCAGAAGAACTGTGTCTGGTTCTGCAAGATGCTCAATAAAACTTACCAGCTCATTTCCTTATAAAACTGCACACATTGTACTGGAGACTATTATTATTATTTTTATTTAAATTTTTTTGTCATATTGATTTTGTTTCATTTACTACTGTTTACTGCTCTTTACGGTATTTTATTATTTTTTTAAAATGTAGAAACATTTAATTTCGTTATGTTGAAGGCATCTTTGCTCTACAGCATTTCTTTGCATGTGCCTAAAGCTTTTACACAGTACTGTATATCCTGCTTTTTTCTATTCTAGGCTTGTTATTTATGTTACTTCTTGCTCATTCAAAGGTATATCTGAGGTCAGTTATTGTCATTTCACTGAGATAAGCATTTGCTTTCTATTTATTCTATTTACAGGTAGCACATTCATGAATTTCTCAAATCTCATCTGTCATCATTTTACCATTTCTTAGATAAGTACACATTTCCACATACAGTAGAATCATGCAAGTGTAGCTTTTTTTTATTCTTACAGGCTAAATTGATAAGTACAACAAATTTCTTTTCACATGAAAGTGCAAAGATTATGATTCATTTTAAATGTTTCCACATTCATGAATGAGTATATATTAATCTTAGTAAACACTACATCATTGTTTATTTTAATTTTTTTTTTTTATGTTTTCATATTTTTGATTCTTTGACTTTGATCATTTTTCATGTAGGGTTGATGCTAAAAGAACATGGCAGAATGTGTCATAAATGAAGTTTTTCAAACAAAGCTGCAAAATTGTTCTGTATCTTTCAAACGTTTTGGTAATGGGGTTGCTGTTGTATGATTGTTACCAGTGGTTATGCACAAAGCAAAATAAAATAAGGCTGGAACAATTACCTGGTCTCTACAGCTGAATTCATCCTAAGAAAGGTGTTACTTCCGCAAAATCATCAGACATAATAAAATAATACATTATTGTACAGGGGAGTTTTCTACAAAGTAACAGAGTTGACAAATGTGGGTCAGTATGTCAGTTGTGATATTAAATAATAAGAAAATATGATCAAATACATTATGAATAAATTAGAAATGAAAAAATATGATTACTGGACTACTCAACTTGTATATAATACAGTCGTGTGAAAAAATAAGTACACCCCATGGAAATTTTATTTTATTTATTTTTTTATTTTACATATTTGGACAAGCAAACATTTGAACCTCTTTGAAACAGTGCCTATTAATAAGTGATACACTCTATCAAATGACACATAAAAACGACATTTTGTAGCAATTTCCACAATTTAAATGAACAAAAAACAGATCAGTAAGAACTCCCCTACATTTATCACCCCTTAAAATCCATAAAATTAGAATCAGGTGTTCAAGATTGGGTGCCAGTGATTAGAACCTGCTTAGGGAGTGCAGCTGGAACCTGTCTTATTTATACCCCTCTCATATCTAGTGTCTGGTGTTCACTTTGTTATTGAGGTGTGTGGTGTCATCATGCCAAGATCTAAAGAGTTCTATAAGGCCTTCAGAAAAAAAGGTTGTGGATGACTATGAGTCTGGAAAGGGATTTAAAAATATTTCCAAATGATTTCCTGTAAGGCAAATCATCTACAAATGGCAAATATGTAAATATACAGATTTCAGACGACTGCCAATTTGTCCAGGACTGGCCGTCCCAGCAAATTGAGCCCAAGAGCAGACCGTCTGATGCAAAAAGAATTCTCCAAGAACCCCAAAATTTCATCACAGGATCTGCTAGTAAGTCTTGCAACTGTTGGTGTCAAAGTGCATGTTTCTACAGTCAGAAAGAGATTGCACAAATTTTACCTGCATGCGAGCTGTGCCAGGAAAAAGCCTTTGCAAGACTACAGTTTGCCAATGAGCATATAGAAAAAGGCCAGGCCTTCTGGTATAATGTGCACTGGACAGACGAATCAAAGATAGAGTTTGAGCAGACATGTCGACCAAAGATAGCTTTTCAGGAGACGCACCTCATACCAACTGTGAAGCACGGTGGTGGAAATGTTATGGTTTAGGACAGCTTGCATTCATTGATTCGACTGTGAATTCTGCATCATATCAAAGAGTGCTTGAAGATAATGTGTCTGTCTGAAAGTTAAAGTTGAACTGAAAGTGGACCTTTCAACAGGATAAAGCACACTAGCAAATGCACCAAGGAATGGCTCAAAAAGAAGAAATTGAGGGTTATGAAATGGCCTAGTCAAAGCCCAGATTTGAATAGCATTGAAGTGTTGTGGGGGGATTTGAAACGGGCAGTACATGCAAGAAAATCCTCAAACATCTTGCAGCTGAAAGAATATTGCATGGAAGAGTGGCCAAAAATTCCAGCAAGCCATGAGCCTGGTGGACAATTATGCAAAACGCCTACAAGAAGTTATTTCTGCTAAAGGGGGCAATACTAGCTTCTGAGGCCAAGGGTGTACTTACTTTTTCCACAGAAGAATATCACATCTATTGATATTTCTGTTGAATAAATGATTGAAAAAGCTAATTTTTCTTGTGGTTGTGTTCAAGTATATCAACTTCATTAATATGCACTGTTTCAGAGATGATTTCCTTATTTCCTTATTTTTCACACAGCTGTATATTTATTTTATTGATTGGAAAATAAAAACTGTACTTTATTACAGGAAACAGACATTAATAAGATACATTTTTCAGAAATGTATATCAATGTTTGCTGCAGAGATTTAAAAGGCTCTGAGTCAGGATAATGAGCCTCCAGCCCACCGTAATCCTGACCAGGATAAATAAACTTTTGAATGAATTAACTTTTTTGGGGGGCCCCACTACTTTTAGCCATTTTTTTTTTCTTTTTCTTTTTAGTATTGTAGAATTACATCACCATCCAATGAATGAATAAATATGTGAATGTTAGAATGTTCATCTTCCCTAATCATAATCTTCTGGTGATTATGTGAAAGGTTCACAACATTGATGGATTTTGCATTCATGCATTTGCATGAAACATACACTACATAACCAAAAGTTTGTAGACACCTGACCATCACCCCCATATGTGGTTCTTCCCCAAACTGTTGCCACAAAGCACACAATTGTCTAGAATGTCTTTGTATACAGTAGCATTAAGATTTCCCTTCACTGGAACTAAGGAGCGCAAACCAGTTCCAGCCTAACAATGCCCCTGTGCGCAAAAGGAGATCCATGAAGACATGGTTTGCCAAGGCTGGAGTGGAATAACTTGAGTGGTCTGCAGAGAGCCCTGACTGACATCAATGCCTGACCTCACAAATGTTCTTGTGGCTGAATGGGCAAATCCCTACAGCCATGCTCCAAAATCTAGTGGAAAGCCTTCCCAGAAGAGTGGAGGTTATTATAATGGCAATCTGGAATAGGACATTACGTTCCAAAAGCACATATGGGTTTGATGGTCAGGTGTCCACAAAATTTGGGTACCAAAATGCTCTTTTTGCATTTTTGCCTTGGTTTGTTTGGATATAATACTCCTGCTTGCATCCTTTCCGTTTGTTTGCTTGCTATGAATTTGTGAACTCGCCATCAGCATCCATCAGCATCTCTACAGGTGCAGCTATAAACCGACTATGCATGACGTGCTGCTTATCCAATCAGCGAGCAGCCCTGTGAAAGTCTGGTATCTAATTGGTTGCCAAGGGCGGGGCCGCGCGCTCCTCACCCACTGTCTCCTTGTGACAGTCGATGGAAAAACGCTTAAGGCAAGAAGACGCGAGGCAGAAGAAGTGGAAGAAAAGCACAATTCAGCGGTTGTGTTGAATCAAGAAATGGCAATTTAACAAGACTTAAATAAGGATATAAGGTACTGAAACATTTTGACAATGCTTTAATTGTCCGAAATGGCATTTGTTGTGTCTTGGTGCTTTTTTCGCAGTCAAACGTTTGTGAGGCAGAGCGCTAAAGACTCGGCTACATGCTGGCTAGCAGGATGGCATCAATGTCACCGAAAGAAACACAGAATTGTTATTGTTTAGCGTCAGTAGACGAGTATGTGCTGTAAAATTAGCGGTTTATATCGATAAACTAAATTAATCCATTTTAAATCTGGCTGTAGTCCGCGGTCTGAGGAAATGGTGTCGAAGTGATGCTGTGATGCTGATGTCAACAAAGCAGCTGCTGTTCACGCGCACCAGGTTTTTAAAATGGCGCGTTCACTGAGCTCATCCTAACACTCACATTAATATGAAATTTTGCTTGCAAACATCATTTTGCTACCCTTGTATACGTTTTTAATCTAGTAGTCCAAAGACACATAGTATGTGATTTAAAATCGTTTCATCCTCTGGCCTACACGAAGTACAACATTTTAATACATTTGTATATTTGTAGCTTGTCTGTTTATTTTAATGGTACATCCAAGTCCTAGCTGCTGTGCAGTAATGAAAATTGCCTATGATCATGATCTTATACATTATATATAGTAGACTAGTAGAAATTCCTCATATAGCCATTTGGGTTTCTCTCTGGTGCTCATATACACTGTATGGCAAAAAAGATTTGTGGACACCTGACCATCACACTCTTGTGCTTTTTGAATATCCCATTCCAGATTTAAACCGCCTTTGCTGTTATAATAACCTCCACTCGTTTGGGAAGACTTTCCACTTGATTCTGGAGCGTGACTGCAGGGATTCGTGTCCATTCAGCCACAAGAGCATTAGTGAATTCGGCCACTGATGTCAGGTGAGGAGGCCTGGGCTGTATTCGGTGTTCCAGTTCATCCTAATGTGGGGTTGAGGTCAGGGCTCACTCGAGTTCTTCCGCTCCAGCCGTGGCAAACTTTGCCTTTATGGACCTCAATTTGTGCACAGTGGCATTGTCATGCTGGAACAGGTCTGAGCCTCTTAGTTCCACTGAAGGGAAATTGTAATGCTACAGCATACCAAGACATTCTAGACAATTGTGTACTTCCAACTATGTGGCAAAAGTTTGGGGAAGAACCACATATGGGTGTGAAGGTCAGGTGTCCATATAATTTTGGCCATATAGTGTAGGTCTCCCTCACTTCTTCCTGGGGATAAGTAAATTAAAAGTAAATAACATTTAATATTCCTTGCTTGCAAAAACTGCATCAAGCTGGCGACCCACTGACAAACTGTTGCATTCTTCTTTTGTGTTGCATTTCCAGGCTTGTACTGCAGCTTTTTTTCCAGTTGTTGTTGGTTTTGGTGGGTTTCTCCCTTCAGTCTCCTCTTCAGGAGGTGAAATACATGCTCAATTGGGTTAAGGTCTAAGGCCAGTCTAAGGGCGTACTCACACTAGGCCCGGTTGCCTTGTACCATGCCCAAGCACGATTGTACCCCCTCCCCACTCCCCTGCTGACCTGCACTCACACTGCACTTCACGTTCTGGGCCTGAGCACACTTACATCATTATGAGGCGACTTTTTTTAGTTTTGAAGAAAACAGGAAGAAAATGCTCTCGCACCGCACAATGGAGTCCATCATAGTAACGTTATTTACTTTCTGGCTTATTTGGAGTCGTTTGGGGTGCAGCCCTCTGCCCTCTCACATGCCTAATTGCCTAATAGTTTTATCTCTTATGTAGTGCAGCAATTTTAACTTAATCACGCTGCACGTATCAGAAGATTTTTACAGAGCTGATGTTGAGGGAGGAATTTGCAGGTTTACTCTCCAACTCAATTCCCGTTCATCAATAAGGTGAGTCCCAGACCCATTATAAACCCAAATATTCTCGAATGGAACAATCACATCATTGACGTCATGTTTCGAGTTCGGTGCTCGGCCACGGTTAGCGATATTGGATGCGTACAGTGCCACCTCTTCAAGTGGGCCTGGGCACGGTACAGAACGATCACACTAGTAAAATGAACTGTCAAACGTGCTCTAGCATGGTACAGATCACCTAGTGTGAGTACACCCTAAAACCTCCCTCATAATGAAGTCCTTCGTTGTGTTGGCAGTGTGTTTTGGGTCATTGTCTTGCTGCATGATGAAATTAGGTTAGATTAGATTCATTTCTCTGTAAATTGGTATAGAAAACGTTTCTGTAGACTTCTGAATTTATTCTGCTGCTACCATCATGAGTTACATCATCAATAAAGATTAGTGAGGTTTATCCTTTTTTAACAACAAATGCAGTCTTCACAGGTGAAACCCAGGACTCAAACAAAGATTAGACATTCAAAGCTATTAATTGTTTAAACAGTCAAGCTAACAGGGCACAGCTGGGCAACAAGAAACACCTGTCAGTCACATGTTCCAGTATTTTGCCATGTTCTAAGTTGTTTAACACATCTAGAGGTAAATAGGAAATGAAAGCTGAAATTCTGATCAATTTTCTCATGTTCATCTTTTGATCTCAAACCAAAATGTCTTCAGTGTATAGCAAAAACAAAAGAATTGGCCTTGCCATGTCAATACTTTCGGAGGGGATTGCACATTACTATCCCTTCCTCTCTGTGTGCCTCTGTAGGGATTGTTGTATTTTAAAACGCGCTAAAAGAATACACCTCAATTATTAACCAAGCACAAGGAACCATGCTCTATACTTATCACAGCCCTTCTTGCCAGTCAGTGTTTCTTTTTCCTGCCCTCCCTTGCTTTTTTTCCTCACCATCTTTTGTTGACTTGGTATGTGCCAGTGTCCAGCAGTACTCTGTTTGTCTAGCAGCTAACAAAACATTTCAGCCCATATGCTGACTGTCAGTGGGTGCGCTGTCTAATTAACTGTTGCCGTTCCACTACAGGCCTAATCCTGAGAAAGTCCTAAAGCCCTAAAAGAAATCCTTTACATTGTTTTTATTTTCTTGAATTATATTTTACCTATAGGTTGACATCTATGTTTGCTAATATTTTTCACACAGTTTGACTGTTAAATAGTTTATCTACACAGCCTGGTGGCACAGCATGTAGCATTGTTGCCTCACACTGCCAGGGATGCTCATCTGATTCTGAACTTGGGTTAGTGTATGTCACTGAGTTTCACATGTACCACCTCCCAAAAACATACTGCTTTGCTAAATTGACCCTAGGTGTGAATGAGTGTTTGTGTATGTGTGTGTGTGTGTGTGTGTGTGTGTGTGTGTGTGTGTGTGTGTGTGGGGGGGGGTGGGTGGGACAGAGGTGCGGTGCCCTGCAATGGTCTGGAATACCAACCAGGGTGTATACTTGCCTCATGCCCAATATTTCCAGGATGGACTCTGGATCTACTGCAACCCTGATTAGGATAAAGCAGTTACTGAAGATGAAAAAAATGTATGAACAATAAACGAAAATAAATGGCCAAAAGTGTGCGGACACCTGACCGTCACACCCATATGTGGTTCTTCCCCAGACTGTTGCCACAAAGTTGAAAGCACACAATTGTCTAGAATGTCTTTGTATTCTATAGGATTACAATTCCCCTTCACTGGAACTAAGGGGCCTGAACCTGTTCCAGCATGACAATGTGCACATAGTGAGGTCCGTAAAGACAGGCTTTGCCAAGCTTGGAGTGGAAGAACTCAAATGGCCTGCACTGAACACCTTTGGGATGAATTGGAACGCTGACTCCGCTCCAGGCCTGCTCACCCAAGGCCAGTGCCTCACCCAACTAATGCTTTTGTGGCCGAATGGACACATATCCCCAAATCTCCAAAATCTAGTGTAAAGCCTTCTCAGAAGGGAAAAGGGGGCCTAAATCTGGAATGGGATGTTCCACATAAAAGCACATATGGTTCTGATGGTCTGGTGTCCACAAATATGGCCATGTAGTGTAGTTGACCAGCAGGAATAAAGAGTACACAATTGTTCTTGCTGAAGGCCACTAGAGGGCAGAATAATACTTCCTACTTCTGCTTAAAACACAAGTTCCCGACCCTCGTCCTAAATTACCCCCTGTCCTGCACATTTGAATGTATTCGTCATTTTAACGTTTGCCCCAATACAGCTAAATAATCAGCAGATTTGCTAATTAACAACCCTTCCTGAAGTTGAAGTGGGTGTGTCAGAGCAGGGTAAACACTGAAATGTGCAGGATGGGGAGTACTCCAGGACCAGGGTTGGGAACCTGTGGCTGAAAGCAATCAATAGGTTGAAAGAGTGTTGTGATGATTTACATTTACCTCATTTGGCTGATGCTTGTATCCAAAGCAGCTTACAGTTGAAGCAGGATACAGCTGAGCAGTTGAAGGTTAAGGGCCTTGCTCAAGGCCCAACAGTGGTACTGGGATTTGAAATCACGATCACCAGTCAGTATCCCAAAGCTTTAACCACTGAGCTACCACTTCCTACTGATGATGAGATATACTTAGATATGGTTTATATATAGGAGAGGCTTTTATAAAAGTTCAGTCTCAGTTCCTGACTGTGGGAGTGTTTCTACTCACACACACAGCAATTGAATTAAGAGCTCATGTAGGCTAATGGCATTGGGATGGCTGTTCCCACCAGCACCGAGATCACATAGCTGTATCGAAATAGATGTGCAGCCTACATACAAAAGGAATTTTTTTTTTTTAAAAAGAGAGACTCACAGAAGATCAGACTGATTTAATTCAATTCAATTCAATTTTATTTGTATAGCGCTTTTAACCATAGACATCGTCACAAAGCAGCTTTACAGAGATACATAAATTTTGGATCTGAATTTTAAATCGATAACTTTATCCCCAATGAGCAAGCCAGTGGCGACGGTGGCAAGGAAAAATTCCCTGAGACGACATGAGGAAGAAACCTTGAGAGGAACCAGACTCAAAAGGGAACCCATCCTCATCTGGGTGACACTGGATAGTGTAAATATAAATAAATCCCTTCTATAACTGTATGATACATGATATAAAGTGCAACTGTGTAGTCAGGAGATTCAACACAGTCTCAACATGAAGTCTATTTTGCTGAAGTCATGAACTCTCCACCGATGGAGACCTGAGCACAAAGTCTGTTTGTAAATTGTTTGTGGAGGCTGTCCATATGGGCCCATCCTCAGCAACCGCGAGCGACCCCCAGCGATGAGAACCCCAGAAGCAGGGCACCAGGATGGACCAGGCCGGCTCAGAGAGCAGAACGGGTCAGGCCCATTGCCACCCCAGGAGCAACACGCGTAGAACTTGTGATGTGACGATTTGATGTTGGTATCGTCCAAAATCTTCGCAGGCATTGGCGTCATCTGGAAACTTCTTAGAGGCTGGTTCTGAACTGGAGCTGGCACGTTCACTGATTAGGAATAGGAAACAGATGGAAAATGATTAGCGTGGCTGCTGTTCATTGTATGGCAAAATGACCATGTGCATTTGTTATCATTTTATCAACGATGACAGAAGTACAAGGTCATGAGATGCGGTTAGGTGAATGCTAGGCCAAAGAAATGTGTCTTTAATCTGGATTTAAACTGAGAGAGTGTGTCTGAACCCCGAACATTATCAGGAAGGCTATTCCAGAGTTTAGGAGCTAAATGTGAAAAAGCTCTACCTCCTTTAGTAGACTTTGATATCTTCAGTATTATCAGAAATCCAGAGTTTTGCGACCTTGATGGATTGGCGAGCGTGATGGATTGTAACGTGATAGAAGATTGGTTAAATACAAAGGGGCTTGGCCGTTTAGGGCTTTATAGGTGAGTAGCAGTATTTTATAATCGGTACGGAACTTAACAGGTAACCAGTGTAGAGATGATAAAATTGGGGTAATATGTTGATATTTTTGTGATCTGGTAAGCACTCTTGCAGCTGCATTTTGGTCTAACTGTAGCTTATTTAGTAGATAATATTTTAAAAACAAGGTGTAAGTAAAAGCAGAGTGTAAAAAAAAAGCAGTCAATCCAAACCACACTCACTGTTATCAGAATGCTAATTTGTTCTAAAATACAAAAACTGAGAAATGTCCTGAAATGATCTTCACTACTACAGTTCCCTCCACTAATATTGGCACCCTTGGTAAATATGAGCAAAAGCGACTGTGAAAAATTGTCTTTATTGTTTAACCTTTTGATCTTTTGTTAAAAAAAATTCACAAAAATACTCTGCTCTCATGGATATCAAACAATTGCAAACACAACACAGGTTTATCCAAAAAAAATCTTTGTTAAATATAGGTGTGCCACAATTATTCATCATATCTCATATCATATGAGGACAATATATTTGAAGTATATTCCCATTGATATTTTAAATTTTTTAGTACACCTGAGTGATTAGGAACAGGAAATAGTTCAACCATGACTTCCTGTTTCACAGGGGTATAAATATGAGGTAACACATAGGCCAAATTCCCTTAGTCATGTGCAGTAAAAGGTTGTTGAGCTTCACAAAATGGGAAGTGGCTATAAGAAAGTAGCACAAGCATTGAAAATGCCCATTTCCACCATCAGGCCAATAATTAAGACGTTCCAGTCAACTGGAAATGTTATGAATCAACCTGGAATTGGACACGTGTCTATATTGTCTCAACACACTGTTAAGAGGATGGTTTGAGTGGCCAAAAAATCTCCAAGGATCACAGCTGGAGAAGGAGTTTGGAGTTTGCCAAACACTACTGGAACTTCAAATGGGATTGGGTTCTATGGTCAGATGAAACTAAAATGGAGCTTTTTGGCAATAAACACCAGAGGTGGTTTTGGCCCACACAGAGAGGTAGCCATATGGAAAAGTACCTCATGCCCACGGTTAAATATGGTGGTGGATCTTTAACGTTTTGGGGCTGTTTTTCTGCCAGAGGACCTGGACATTTTGTTAGGATACATGGCATCATGGACTCTATCAAATATCAACAGATATTAAATGAAAACCTGAGCACCTCTGCTAGAAAGCTTAAAATGGGCTGTGGTTGGATCTTCCAGCAGGACAATGATCCAAAACATACATCAAAATCAACACAAAAATGGTTTACTGACCACAAAATCAAGGTCCTGCCATGGCCATCCTAGTCCCCTGACTTGAAACCCATAGGAAACCTGTGGGGTGAACTGAAGAGGAGAGTCCACCAGCGTTTCAAGGATATGGAGAGATTCTGTATGGAGGACTGGTCTCCGATCCCTTGCCATGTATTCTCCAACCTCATCAGGCATTATAGCAGAAGACTCATAGCTGTTATCTTGAAAGGGAGGTAGCACAAAGTATTGACTAAAAGGATGCCAATAATTGTTGCACACCTATATTTAACAAAGATATTTTTTGATAAACCTGTGTTTTTTTTGCAATCGTTTGGCATGTGTGATTTTGACAGTGTAAATGCCAATGGCCTGATTTGGAATATGTGTGTGTGTGTGTGTGTGTGTGTGTGTGTGTGTGTGTGTGCTAGTGCTGGAACCATGTTTAATGAATCATTCCTGTTAGTCTAGGTGAACAGCAATCAATTACACTGTGTGGGTGATTCACAGGATGTGTGCAGTTTTTCTTCATGTTCTGTAAACTGAGCATAGACGCAGTGTGTATTGTTTATGTTAGTGTGTGTTTGGGTGAGAGGGAGGGGGAGAAAGGGAGGAGTGGGAACAGAGACCACTTCCATAGTTGTTTACTTGGTTAGCGCTAATGAGTGGGTGTGCCCATGTCTCATTCTGTGTGTGTGTGTCTGTGTGTGTGTATGTGTCTGTGTGTGTGCGTAAGATTATGTGTTTTGTGCTATAGTGTGTCCGGGTGGACAAATCAGTTACCCGGGAGTCTGAGACAAGAAGATTATGTGTCTGGGCTATTAGTCTTTTATTCATAGTTGCCTGGTGGACGAGCAGGCTGAATAGGCTCTCGGTCACCAGCAAGTTTTCTTTTCTCATTCAAAACCTGAGCAACTGAGAAAAATAAAGTGCTGCATAAAGCTGTCTAGTAAGTCTCCTGCTAGCACGGCAAGCTCTCCTCAGTCCTCATTTTCTCATCCTGAGAAAAAATAAAGACCCCAATCAAATTTGAATAATATATTTTATCTGCGATGTGAAGGGCGAACACCACATCTCATAGGCAGATGTTGGCCAACGACTTTTGTTGTACAACGTCAGACTTTTTCTTAGAAAAGTCTACTCATGAACTTATATATATGTTTGTGTCTGTATAAACATACTTAACTAGCTAACTAGCTCACTATGCTTTATTACACTATTTATTAGCTACCACTCCTTAGCCTAGTGAATTTGTTTCCAGGCAACCAAAACATGGAACTGGGCATCACAGTAGAACTTTAACATGCCCGGTGGGCTAGCTAATGAATTTATGATTTGTCCAACCCTGTGTGTACAGGTTTGTCTCTCTAGTGAATGGTGTCATCCCTCTGCTCTGTAAAGTCCAGTGTACCACTTCTGAGGGAGTGCAAGGAAAAAGGAAACCCAATTCCATCCAAATGTTACACAATTATTAGGTAAACTTCCAGGAAAATGTTAGCATGTTAATCATTTGCATTTCCATCAGTTAGTGTTACACAGTTTTTATAAGACGATTCAAAAGCAAAATTAAAATTCTCACTGATTTTTATTTTTATTTTTATTTTTTCAGCTGAGTGGAATAATAACATCAGTCTACCAGCTTTTATCAAGTTTTCAACTTAAGATCATATTTCTCTCAGAATCATTTATGACATCAGTTATGTCAGTTTAGACAAAGAGAAAGAAGATGTTTTGGGCCAAGAGATGTTTCCAGGTTCCCAGCATGCTCTAGGGCATGGAGTCATAGCTAATGAATCAGGATCTCTTGGTCAGATCAGGTTTTGTTGTTAGACAGCAGGAACAGGCGAATAAGGTATTTTGTCCTCTTGAGGGCGTGTTCAGCTTCTTTCTCTTTCTGTCTTTCATGTCGTCTCTCTCCCTCCCTCTCTTTGGAGCCAAATTCCAGGACCCAAGAGACACGGAGAATAAGTTTCCTCTTTTTGTGCTTGTCTAAAGAAAAATTACATCACCAACTCAGTAATGTCTGCAGGTCAGCGAACAGGAGGTCATTTATTAGCTTACTGTCCTTAGTCCAGGCTTAAATGCACACTGCAATTGAGACTAGCAGTTGTGGATGGGCTGCAATGCATATACAATTTCTTCATCATCTTGATAACATCTACTGTCAAACTTTAAAGTTTTAATTTAAACTTATAAATGACAAGCTCAGAAGAAAGCATTTGAGAGAAACACTCAGGGGACATGGTGTCTTGAGGACTGTTAGAGAAATAACACCCACACATATGCCAGTTTTTCATAATTGGCATGTGTGTGTGTGTGTGTGTGTGTGTGTGTTATGTCAAACCAGAATAAGGATACATGAGAACATTCGCTTGCTCATTCTTTTTTATAAGCCCAGGAGTTTGTTTATCAAGCAAAACCAGTAAAAAAAAAGATTGAAATCACAGAACAGAAACAATAACCAGCTTAATTTTCACGATTTTGCGTGTCATTCATTTTCCCACCCCCAGTTATACTCCCTGCTACACTTTACACCCACCCCTCCCTCTTTCTGTGCCTGTGAAAAGAGGCGGGCCTGGATTGAGTAACCCTACACCTGCCTCATTCAGCAGTGTTACTGTAACAGGCTAAACAGCCTCGACCAGCGAACGCACAGGCTCTACCACACATGCTTGTCTCACAAACATCTAGGTTTCACACTTTCACACGGCATATCCACCAACGCACAGACACTCAAGAGGAAATGCTACCGACCCAATAAGAGAAGAAAGTAGAAGACCACTAGCGTGGGGGATTACTGAAGACAAGAGATCAGAAAGGAAAGGAAGTAAAGGAAGACTGAAAGAAAGTGTTGCCAGATTGCTGTATCCATGCTGTTGAGTGAGTGAACACGGTTGCTCTCGGTCACCCCGGTATCAGATATGCCTAACGAGGATGCGGTTCCAAATGACACAAACACCTGGGATGCCCAGAGCCAGGACAGCATCGTCCTGGTCCAGATGGCCAGCCTCTCCATGGATATGTTCACACCTGGGGACTTCAAAGGGAAGTTCCGTAAGATCCAGCCGAAGAAAAGACCCACGATTATCCGAGAAGATACACCAGGTAGTGTCTATAGTGTACTATGTACTGTAGAGTATCCTGTTATTCTATCTTCATACTGAACCTTAAAGCAGTCCAGCTTTGAATGAAGTCTTGACAACTGATCTAGTGTCCACAAGAGTAAATATAACTCTGTAGCTGTTGATTCAACATTTTCATGTATCTTGTTAATCTGTTGTGTCCTATTCTGACTTGTAAGATCTAATAAAACCTCGGCTAAATATCTTGCCCGAACCACACATACAGCTATGTAGTACGCCTCTGTATTAAACATGCGAAACTCTGGTATCACACAACATGGTGATGTCATTGCAGAGTAATGACAGGATTTGAAATTACCACACAAGCTTCACATGCTGTTACTAGACCAGCTATTTGGTAGACTGTTTATATAAAAAAAATCTTTACTGTTTTGCTTGTAATTTGAGTGAACAGAGCTGGTGCTGGATCAGTCCTGTAAGGACATTTTCTAGTAAAATGGGTATGATCAGATACTTAAGTATACACCTAGGCACATGAAAGAACAGCAAACAGTGTCCAAAAGCCGAAGGCAGCTAACAAGAAATTGTTATTAGCAGTTATGAAAGACTAATACACGTACTCAACTACCATTCGTGCAGTACCATTTAAAAACACACAAATAAGTAAAATAATTTTGACATTAAAGGAGAAGGTGGGAGATGAAAATAGAAAACACCAAAACCACTCTAGCGTTTGTTCAATGTGTGATTAGCACGGACAATTATGTTGACACACATCACTGTACTATAAAAAGAACCAAAAACCCAGTTACTCGGAGTTTACTTGTAACATAAATATAATTAAGCATTACTGATATTCAGTATAACTGCACTCTTGCTCATGCGATATTGCTTTTATACAGCAGTTCTATAAATTGATAAATTGATATTTATCAAATTGATATAGAGTAAGTGACATTTCAGACACAATATGGCCAAATGTTTTGTTTATTTTTGCTCCTTTCCCAAAGAAGCCACAATCACTTTATAGTACGTTGGCTAGTTGACTAACTAGCTCACATTGATTTGTACTTTCCTGTTAAAGGTGCTTTTGGGATAATTGGTATCCCTTCTTTATTTGATGAGCTTTCATATTTTAAGTCAAAAGTTATAATCATGAAAATATTGTTGGTCATGTCTCTCGTTTTGAACTAGGAATTGGAATTTTATGTAGCAAACACAGACGAGCGGAGTGATACACACAGTGAAACGTCCCAGCGCGGTTATACTAAATATAAGCACCCTTGGAACACTACTTGTCCAATCTAACTGTTGTATAATGTGCAACCCCGTTTCCATAAAAGTTGGGATTTTTTTCTAAAATGCAGTAAAAACACGAATCTGTGATTTGTCAAGTCTCTTGAAAATTTAATTGACTGACAAAAGTACAAAGAAAAGATATTCAATGTTTTCACTGACCAACTTAAATGTCTTTTGTAAATATAAACAAATTTAGAACTTGATGCCTTCAGCACACTCAAAAATAGTTGGGACAGAGGCAAAATAAGACTGAAAAGTTTATAGAATATTCAAGTAACACCATTTTGGAGGATCAGGTTAATTAAAGTTTCAAGAGACAAATCACAGATTTTTGTTTTTATTGCAGTTTAGAAAAAAATCCCAACTTTTATGGAGATGGGGTTGTATAGTTGCAGCAGTTAATAGATGTTTAAAATACGTGACAACTGTATATAATAATTCTGATTTGTTAATAAGTTTGATGATGAGGCAGGCATGAAAGAAACCAATGTTGTATGTAAGCTTTAGGAATTCTACAAAAACCTTTTTGTTAAAATGTGTTTAAAATGTTAGTAGACAGCCCCAATGACTTTCATTCTTTCTTTAGTACAGGAAGTAAATGTGTCGATATCCCTGTCTGTGGTAATCTCAGATATGTTACAGATGTAGTAGCTGGAATTGAGGTTGAAAAACCACTGTGAATTTTCCATTAATGTTACAAAGACTATGTTTATAGACTAAATGAATTAATTAGCATTATATTTAGGAATCCATACGATGAAAAAAGAAATCACTCTTCTTCACTAGCTCTCTGTAGTTCAGGTGTATGTCTCTCTGCTGATTGCCTTTTCAGAGCTCTATTCAAACAGGTGTGTGAAATGTCCGAGCTCAGGAGTTCACATAGAAGCCTCAGTGTTAACTCACTGAAGAACTTCTTTGTCAAAGGGAATTCCTCTCCAGAGGTGTGTGTCCAGAGCAGATTTGGGGCATTGTTTTCTCTTTTTAAGAGGCAGAATTTAATCTAGCTGAGTGAGTGTGTATTGATCTACTTGCACGGCTGATTTGTTTTTGTCGAATGCCATTTCACAGGCATCATTCTATGTTAAAAATCTCTAATCTTACATTACTCAGCTGGGTCCATCTACAGCTCCAAGCACTCATTGACTTGTACTAGTGAGTACTTTACAGCAGAGTACTACAGTAGAGTACTTTACTGCATTCCCAGTCTCAGATGTGAACAGCTGGCTCACTGTCAGACTGCCTGGAATTCTCTAAGACTTTTTGAAGTTGAGAATAATTGTTGAGAAGTAAAGAAAAGCGTATTTATGGCAAAAGCTTCTTTGTGTTAACCGTTGAGGATCCCTAATACCAATGCAACTGTTTAAACCCATGCAAACCTTATGAATAAATTTAATATATTTTGCCATATTTTTGATCAAGCGAAGTTTAGAAGATTCAGGAATAACCTGAATAAATGTAAGTGCAGCTGCTGTAGAGACAGATGGTGACTGCGGTGTGTGTTGTAAGAAGAGGCAGCTGGGATAGCTCCAAGCCAGCTAAGAGGATTCAGCAGTAGAAGAGACCAATAAAGAAGCTCGGAAACCGTCGAGTCATTCCTTATATTTGGCCAGTGCAAACACTGTCATCAAATACATATTCATCACATTTAGTCTCTGCATTTTCTATATGCAAATGATTAACTGAAAGGTTACGTTTGATAGTTTCTTAAGGATTAAATATTAAATAAGTTCTCAGGAGTTTAAGATGACTGTATATTTAGGTTTGCAGATCCTCCTGGCATTGATGGTGATCACATTAATGTTCATCAATGACCAGCTTAATGCATAAAATATGTATAAACCAAACATCCTGTGAAATTTGTATTACACTGCAGATAGTTCCGTGTGAATTCCTTTTCTTTTTTACTCCTACCCTTGTTCATTATTAGGTTACATCATCCATAAGTCAAGCTATATCGTATTATACCACAGTGCGGATGTATGCTCAAATCTAATCGGTCAGGAGGTGTGCATTATTTGTGTATAACAGCACAGCTCGGACTTTAGTTCCGACTGTAACATGAACGATAGGTTAGTGTTAACACGCTCATTTTAATACGTTATTGTTTCTATAATAACAGCTCATACACAAGCACTTGTATGGCAGATTCCCCACATAATGTAAGATTAATAATAAACAGATTTAAAAGCATGTTGTTTACCAGAGTAAAACTTATAATTGTTGATGTGGAGACATTTTTCGTTAGGAGACATTTATTTAACCTTTATGGAAAGAGTCTCAGTTGTAAGCGCTTTGTAACGGTCACAGTGCTTCAGCACTGTCTGCCGTGTGTTATTCCTTACCTAATCAGCGCAATGTAAGTCTGAAGCCAGGAGGAGCTGGTCGAGTGCTTTGTGCTGCATGAAAGGTTAAGGAATCTGCAGGCCAGCTGTGATAACGTCTGCCCCTAGTGCTAGTTAAAGGCCCTCATCAAGGCTAATTTACTTAAAATTGGTGCTTTTCTCTATTTCTGGCCTTCTTGGTCTAGGAGTGAATGGGGGAGGGCACCGAATCATCCACAAACAACAAGAACATGTGTGAAGATAAAGAGAATAGCAAAGATGGGGTTTGATTATCTGCCTAGTGCTTGTCTCAGCCTTGTCTCAGTCTAACTGCTTTCACATGGAAATCATTTGTACCAGAACTTGTAAGTCAGCTTGTCGTTTGTACTCCCCTGAAAGATAGGATCACATTCCAGCTGAGTGCCGTACGGATACTAGTACTGATACTCATCAGCAAGCAGTGCAACATACAATCTTATTTGTTCCACCAAGGGGGTCTGAAAACTCAGACCTAGAATATGCTGGTCTAATGATCATTTTTGTGCTACATCACCTAATACTGACAACAAGACAAGTTATAAACCTTAAGTATTTGATTTTTTGCTAGCCTGGGGCAGTGGGGGCTGAACTGTTAAGACTCTGTGTTACTGATCAGAAAGTCGGGTATTCAAGCCCCAGCACCGTCAGGCTGCCACTTTTAATATTACACTGTTACACTGTCACACGACAACTCTCGGAATGAGATTAACAGCCTTTATTTATAGGAATTGAATTTAAGTACGTTTGGTCTTGGAGGCCTAGATGTGGCTGCTGCTGCTACTGAGCGAGTATGAATTCTTGCTCTGATAGACATGCACAGTAGGGCTGCAACAAGTAATCTATAAAATCAACAATAATCGATAATTAAAATAATCGACAACGAATTTCATTATCGATTAGTTGGGTCTGTGACGTCACTGTGGATAACCCCCGTCAGTGACGTCACTTCACAATGGTGAAAAAGGCATTTTTTATGAATAAAACACGTGAAAA
Source organism: Cranoglanis bouderius (assembly GCA_023630585.1). Taxonomy (NCBI): domain Eukaryota; kingdom Metazoa; phylum Chordata; class Actinopteri; order Siluriformes; family Cranoglanididae; genus Cranoglanis; species Cranoglanis bouderius. The sequence goes on along the minus strand of CM042550.1, from coordinate 2,195,211 downwards.
ACAGCGGAGGTCACAGAGTGAGCTGCTGCTGCGGGAAAAGTGCACGATCCAGGTCGTCCAAAACATGAGAATGTTTTATATTAAGTGCTTCAAACAAACTCGTAAGCGTATTAACGTGGCTTGTCGTGTCAGATGCCGTGACAGATGCGTGTGCTGTTTAATGTGTTCCAGACGTGCTTTCTTCAGCACAGAAATGACATTTTTACGTTTATATCCTCATCTGTAAATGTTAGAAATATTTCCATTTTACATAAAAGCTCGTCCTGACAGCAAGTGAGTCTCAGTTAAACTTCACTGAATGAGCGGTAGTCCGCGCATGCGCGTCAATCAAACAGCGTGCAATAGAAAGGAAGCGCAGTGACTCTGACTAAAATATTCATTTTGATCAAATGTGTTGTTTGATGCTATATTTAGAAACAAAAGTAATTGTGTTTTTTATGAGAGCAATAACTGTAATGGGGTTATAACATAATTGTATATAAATGTAAGAAGTGTCATAAATTTACAGGATAAAGTAACATGTTACTATGTTCAAATGAGTGAATGTGTGTTACTGCAGAACATTCAACCTCTTACCGGTTAACACTTAGTTTGTGCTTTTGTTTTTCTTTTTCTGATTTAACTTCTGCTTTAAGCTTGTGGACAATCAGTTGTTCTTGTTTTTTTTTCTTCTTCAAAATATAATGTTAATATATATATATATATTTTTAAAAATCCTTTGTATATAGCATAGCCCACATAGATACATTTAATACTTTTTTCATAACCTTCAATTTGCTTCAATGTTTGAAGGACAACATTGGGCGGAATGTGAAATAACGTTTTTTCGAGAGAAAAAAAATACAGAAAATAAAAATTGTCCCTTTAATCCAACTAATCAATTAATAATAGAAATAATTGACAGATTAATTGATTATCAAAATAATTGTTAGTTGCAGCCCTAATGCACAGTCATAGAGATGTAGAAAATCATGCTGCTGCTGCAGAGGGTACAGCAGGAGGAACCCCCACGTAGCAGATCTATACGGTTGTATTGGGAAGGAGGAGGGTAGGATGCGACATCTCATAGTGTGCGCAGAGGCCGTAGCCGGCGAGTTAGTCGGGATAATAAAGGGTTACGTAGATGAAGAAGCTTGGCTGTCGAGGGAACCAGTCGGAGTGCGGATAGAGTTTCACGACTGAGCTAGACATTTCACTGTGCTGTAACGTACAGTATATGTGACAAATAAAGCCGTATTCTAAAGTGTAATCATACAGTTTATAATTTATAATGCTTGTAGGAATAATTGCAACACTGACTACACAGATTTCACTCTGCATGAGTGCTATCTATCTGCCTTGAAGTTTCCCTTCTTCCTTTGATGCTTTGAGCACAAGCTACAGTTTACACATGCTATTGAGAGTGAAATCTAAATAAAACCCTGTAAAAGGCTGTACTCTGCCCGAGGAGCTTGAATACACACTGGATGTGTTTACAGGCAAAGCAAATGCTATATGTGCTGAAAATGTTCCTGTAGAACTACATGGCTTTGGCACATACACAAATCACTAGTGGATTTAAGCATGATTTGGGAAGTTTAAAATATATAAAACACTGCTGCCACTAGTGTCAGTGATTTTTAGGTAGAGAAACTTTTATGCTTTCATGCTGAATGAAATTTGAACATCAATAATTCTGTGAGAATTACACGTAACATACTTCTGATTTGCTGCTGTGCTGTTTTGATATGGGGTATGTCTGTAGCCAAAACTTGTGACAAAAATAATTTGTGAGATCCTTGTTCATCCTTATTTCTTTATTTTCCAATTACAAAACCTAATTGCAGTCTTTTTTCTAAGATCTTTTGCAGCGTGTCTGTGTTTATCATCAAATTACCGCATGCTGTATCAGTGAGCAGAAGGTGTGACAGAGTAATCTACTACAGTCTTGTACTTTTCATCACTATTCAGTCTCACCATTATTATGTGATTTTGCGATCGCAGAAATTAATGCAAAATCGAGCAAATTCCGCAATATTTGCAGATTCGGGCCAAGACGTGTCAGGTGACGTCATCACAACATGCATTTAGCAGAAGCCCTCTTCGATTCACGTGCATCGAACATGAGTATAGCTAAAAGGTCTCATTAACCAACAAACATCACTGTGAAAGACTGTGCAAAACAATTTTGCCAATTGAAGTAGTTCTCACATTTTTGTAAATATTTTATTATATATTTTCATGGGACAACACTGACGAAATGACACTTTGCTACAATGTAAAGTAGTGAGTGTACAGCTTGTATAACAGTGTAAATTTACTGTCCCCTCAAAATAACTCAACACACAGCCATTAATATCTAAACCGCTGGCAACAAAAGTGAGTACACCCCTAAGTGAAAATGTCCAAATTGGGCCCAATTAGCCATTTTCCCTACCCGGTGTCATGTGACTCATTAGTGTTACAAGGTCTCAGGTGTGAATGGGGAGCAGGTGTGTTAAGTCAGGTGTTATCGCTCTCACACTCTCTCATACTGGTCACTGGAAGTTTAGCATGGCATCTCATGGCAAAGAACTCTCGGAGGATCTGAAAAAAAGAATTGTTGCTCTACATAAAGATGGCCTAGGCTATAAGAAGATTGCCAACACCCTGAAACTGAGCTGCGGCACGGTGGCCAAGACCATACAGCGGTTCAACAGGACAGGTTCCACTCAGAACAGGCCTCGCCATGGTCGACCAAAGAAGTTGAGTGCACCTGCTCAGCATTATATCCAGAGGTTGGCTTTGCAGAATAGACGTATGAGTGAGCGGTCAGCCTGTCAGTGCTCAGACCATACGCCGCACACTGCATCAAATTGGTCTGCATGGCTGTCGTCCCAGAAGGAAGCCTCTTCTAAAGATGATGCACAAGAAAGCCCGCAAACAGTTTGCTGAAGACAAGCAGACTAAGGACATGGATTACTGGAGCCATGTCCTGTGGTCTGATGAGACCAAGATAAACTTATTTGGTTCAGATGGTGTCAAGCGTGTGTGGTGGCAAGCAGGTGAGGAGTACAAAGACAAAGTGTACAAAGAGTACAAAGTGTGTCTTGCCTACAGTCATGCATGGTGGTGGGAGTGTCATGGTCTGGGGCTGCATGAGTGCTGCCGGCACTGGGGAGCTAATGCCAACATGTACTGTGACATACTGAAGCAGAGCATGATCCCCTCCCTTCAGAAACTGGGCCGCAGGGCAGTATTCCAACATGATAACGACCCCAAACACACCTCCAAGATGACCACTGCCTTGCTAAAGAAGCTGAGGGTAAAGGTGATGGACTGGCCAAGCATGTCTCCAGACCTAAACCCTATTGAGCATCTGTGGGGCATCCTCAAACGGAAGGTGGAGGAGCACAAGGTCTCTAACATCCACCAGCTCTGTGATGTCGTCATGGGGGAGTGGAAGAGGACTCCAGTGGCAACCTGTGAAGCTCTGGTGAACTCCATGCCCAACAGGGTTAAGGCAGTGCTGGAAAATAATGGTGGCCACACAAAATATTCACACTTTGGGCCCAACTTGGACACTTTCACTTAGGGGTGTACTCACTTTTGTTGCCAGCAGTTTAGACATTAATGGCTGTGTGTTGAGTTATTTTGAGGGGACAGCAAATTTACACTGTTATACAAGCTGTACACTCACTACTTTACATTGTAGCAAAGTGTCATTTCGTCAGTGTTGTCCCATGAAAAGATATAATAAAATATTTACAAAAATGTGAGGGGTGCACTCACTTTTGTGAGATACTGTGTGTGTGTGTGTATATATATATATATATATATATTATATATATACAGTGAGGGAAAAAAGTATTTGATCCCCTATCAATCAGCAAAATTTCTGGCTCCCAGGTGTCTTTTACACAAGTGTCTTTAACACAGGTAACGAGCTGAGATTAGGAGCACTCTCTTATAGGGAGTGCTCCTAATCTCAGCTTGTTACCTGCATAAAAGACACCTGCCCACAGAAGCAATCAATCAATCAGATTCCAAACTCTCAACCATGGCCAAGACCAAAGAGCTGTCCAAGGATGTCAGGGACAAGATTGTAGACCTACACAAGGCTGGAATGGGCTACAAGACCATCGCCAAGAAGCTTGGTGAGAAGGTGACAACAGTTGGTGTGATTATTCGCAAATGGAAGAAACCCAAAATAACTGGCAGTCTCCATTGATCTGGGGCTCCATGCAAGATCTCACCTCGTGGAGTTTCAATGATCATGAGAACGGTGAGGAATCAGCCCAGAACTACACGGGAGGATCTTGTTAATGATCTCAAGGCAGCTGGGACCATAGTCACCAAGAAAACAATTGGTAACACACTACGCCGTGAAGGACTGAAATCCTGCAGCTCCCGCAAGGTCCCCCTGCTCAAGAAATCACATGTACAGGTCTGTCTGAAGTTTGCCTGAATGATTCAGAGGAGAACTGGGTGAAAGTGTTGTGGTCAGATGAGACCAAAATCGAGCTCTTTGGCATCAACTCAACTCGCCGTGTTTGGAGGAGGAGGAATGCTGCCTATGACCCCAAGAACACCACCCCTACCGTCAAACTTGGAGGTGGGAACATTATGTTTTGGGGGTGTTTTTCTGCTAAGGGGACAGGACAACTGCATCGAATCAAAGGGACGATGGACGGGGCCATGTACCGTCAAATCCTGGGTGAGAACCTCCTTCCCTCAGCCAGGGCATTGAAAATGGATCGTGGATGGGTATTCCAGCATGACAATGACCCAAAACACACAGCCAAGGCAACAAAGGAGTGGCTCAAGAAGAAGCACATTAAGGTCCTGGAGTGGCCTAGTCAGTCTCCAGACCTTAATCCCATAGAAAATCTGTGGAGGGAGCTGAAGGTTCGAGTTGCCAAACGTCAGCCCTGAGACCTTAATGACTTGGAGAGGATCTGCAAAGAGGAGTGGGACAAAATCCCTCCTGAGATGTGTGCAAACCAGGTGGCCAACTACAAGAAACATCTGACCTCTGTGATTGCCAACAAGGGTTTTGCCACCAAGTACTAAGTCGAAGGGGTCAAATACTCATTAAAATGCAAATCAATTTATAACTTTTTTGAAATGTGTTTTTCTGGATTTTTTTGTTGTTATTCTGTCTCTCACTGTTAAAATACACCTACCATTAAAATTATAGACTGATCATTTCTTTGTCAGTGGGCAAACGTGTATATATATATATATATATATATATATACACACATATATATATATATATATATATGTGTGTGTATATGTGTGTGTGTGTGTGTATATATATATATATATATATATATATATATATATATATATATATATATATATATATATATATATTTACACACACACACACACACACACACACACACACACACACACACACACACATATATATATATATATATATATATATATATATATATATATATATATACACACACATACATTATTTATATATATATATATATATATATATATATATATATATATATATATATATATATATATATATATATATATATATATAAATAAAAGCATAAATCAAGCATTTTTGGCCACAACAATCACAAAAAAAAAACCTCCACAAAATCCTGTACGGACTGGTGAACATACCCAAGAACTATGTTGCCAGTAACTGTTTAAGAAAATACCTTTCTTTTATTTTTTAAATTCTAGTGACTATATCTTGCTGCAAAAAGCTCATTGTCACTGTGTTTAAACGTTTAAATCTGGATCATTGCACAGAGGTGTGGAAAGCCAGTCAGGTTGATTCTGAAGCTTATAGCTAACTAAGTGTGAAAAAAGAAACGATGCATCTGATGCTGCGACGACATCAGAGCCAACGGCGCCTAAACACATCCCTGCCTAGGAATATTATTGTGTCTCTGCCTTTTTGTTTTGTCTTCCATTAGAGATTGGCATTTCAGATTTCCTGATTTCTTGTGAGTGTGTCTAATTATATTTTTAATTACATCAATCAGTCTGCTTTGTAAATAGATTGTATAGCTCAAAGACAAAAAGAGCACAGTCTGATGTGTTAAGGATGGAGGAAGTGGATGTCTCTCTCAATGTCTCCTGTACTAACAGCTTAGGATGTAATTAGTGCTCTCTCTCTCTCTCTCTCTCTCTCTCTCTCATGCTCTTTTAATCTCTATCTCTCTGACTCTCTGTGTCCCTCTGGACAATTCTGTGCTAGGGCCTCTAAGCCAATCCTCTTAAAGCAGGGAGGGATGAAGATGGAGGGGGATGAGAGGACGTCAGTGTGTGTGTGTTGGTGTATGAGAGAGAGAGAGGGGAAGTGAGAGTTGTTGTTGCTCACTGCTGACCCAGGATGAGCTAGTGAGGCGGCTCTTTCCATCTCTGCTGTATCTCTTATCTACCTCTCCTTCATCCCTACATTCCTGCATTGGCGCAGAGACAGAGCAGTCATGACAAGCCAGCAGGACTCGGGGTTCTTTGAGATCAGCATCAAGTCCTTTCTGAAATCCTGGAGCAGCTGTGAGTACACGCCACGGCTTCTCTCTCTCTCTCTCTCTCTCTCTCTCTCTCACACACACACACACACACGCACACACTTCATACACATGCGCATTAGCAGATCTTAAGTGGAAAAGTCTGCTGTCAGAGAAAAGTCATGTGCATTAGAGCAGGAGGTGTTTGTGCTCTCTCTCTCTCTCTCTCTCTCTCTCTCTCTCTCTCTCTCTCTCTCTCTCTCTCTCTCTCTCGCTCGCAAGGCTCCAAGTTGTCTCCTTCTGTACACTCTGTTCTGTCCTTGATGCACTGAGGAGTGAAGATGACTGGCTTGTCCTACAGACACACATAAATATCGACTCTTCAGAACGAGGATGAGGACACTCGTGTGTGTGTGTGTGTGTGTGTGTGTGTGTGTGTGTGTGTTTGATCCGGACCTTCAGAGTGGTCTTATATAATCACTGCAGGCATGACTTGATGCGAAGGTTATTTGTTGGAGTTGCTGATTGTTTTCACTTGTACTATGAGGAAAAGTGGTGTCATTTCTATGAGTTTTAGCTCCCTTGTTCTAACGCGGATATGGTTAGCTATGAAAAGTTAATGCCATAGTGATAGTGTGTCGGATTTCTCTACATCATCAGATCAGACACTTTCACCCTTTGGTGTCTTTCCACACTTTGGCGCTCATGCCATACACATACAAAGGCCAACAACTTTTTGAAAGCTGGCATTAAGTCTGCTAACTCAGTGTGAACATGAGAAGTAAATAAGCACATTGGCTTGTTAGGGAGTAGTAAGAGTATTCACTGTGCTGTATCCTCCTGCAGTTAAAAACACTGCGTATGCTCTTACTGTCACATGGCTGCTTGGGGAGGAGAGCAGGTGGCCAGATATCAGTGTTATTAACCACTCAGCAAATCTCACTAAATCTCTCTCTCTCTCTCTCTCTCTCTCTCTTTCTCTCTCTCTTGCTTACATTCTCCTCTCACTCACTCATGCTTCCCTCTGTCAGCAAACAGCGACATTCACAGCAAAAGAAATTATTTATTTGGCTGTATCCCTGGTGATGGTTTCCACTATTTTTTAATTAGTGGGAAAACTTAATTAATTAGTGGGAAGACTACAGTGGTGTTTGAAAGTTTGTGAACCCTTTAGATTTATTTTACATTTCTGCATAAATATGACCTAAAACATCATCAGATTTGACCTCAGATAAAGAGAACCCAATTAAACACCTGGGACAAAATATTAGACTTGGTCATTTATTTATTGAGGAAAACGATCCAATCTGTGTGTGCAAAAGTATGTGAACATCTAGGATTAGCAGTTAATTTGAAGGTGAAATTAGAGTCAGGTGTTTTCAGTCAATGGGATGACAATCAGGTATGAGTGCGGGCCCTGTTTTATTTAAAGAACAGGGATCTATCAGAGTCTGATCTTCACAACACATGACTGTGGAAGTGTATCATGGCACGAACAAAGGAGATTTCTGAGGACCTCAGAAAAAGAGTTGTCGATGCTCATCAGGCTGTAAAAGGTTACGAAACCATGTCTAAAGAGTTTGGCCTTTAAGACAATGAAGATTTGAAGGTTTTTGGTCATATTTATGCAGAAATATAGAACATTCACAAACTTTCAAGCACCACTATAAATATAGACTAAACATATGATGGACGGAGGTTGCTGTCACTGTAACTCAAGTTGATATGTTATTTGTCATTGATTTTTTGAACATGGTCACATGAATTTTCTTCTGAGGTTATCTGAGTAACCATAATGTTGTGAAACCATTAGTCATTTTTTAGTATGGGATGATGCACTCTGTTTGTTTTTTTGTAGATTTTTTTTTCTTTTATCGTTGTTCATGGTGGCAGGGTCGGCACAGTGTGTTGCTGCCTCACAGTCCCAGGATCCCTGGTTCAATACTGAGCTCAGGTTACTGTCTGAGTTTCTCACAATCTCCTCATGTCCACATTATTTTCCTCCAGGTTCTCTGGTTTTCTTCCAACATGAAAGTAGGTGGATTGACTATTGTGAATTGCTGCTAGGTGTGAACGAGTGTAAACAATGTGTATGTATATGTCACGGTTTCCCCCTTTGCCTTGTGGTCCCCATGGCGAATTTTGTGTTTGTGTTTGTTTTGCGTCTCTGGTTAGGATGAATCGGTTACCGAAGACGAACGAATGAATAATTTAATACTGTATGATAGGCTACATTAGAATGAAGGATGTTAATATCATCTCCAGATTCTGGTGGCTGGAAGTGCAGTGCAGTGGTGTGGGCTCTGACTGGAGCAGAAGCAGAAGAAGTTCGTTCCAAACATGAGATACAGTTTTGCCAGACTCACCTGATGGGTGTACACATGAAGGTGTCTTCGCAGTAGTGTAGTGCAACATGCAATGCTACTTATGTTTCATGTTTGCTACGGTGAAATGAGTGACTTCTCGAATGTCTAATCAGTAAGCTCCTTGTTACTAAAAAGCACTAGGAGATTGTAGCGCAGGAAGTGGGCTTTGTTGCAGTTTGGAGGGGGTGGGGGTGGCATTTCAGCACTGCTTCTCTACCATTTATCTTGACTGTTATGTTTTTAACACAGTACAACTGTTCTACTTTTTCTACCTGGGGACAAAAATGGAAAAAAACAAAACAAGATGCTTTCATAAGCTTCTCTGTAGTTACTGTAGTTGTAATAACTCAATGAAATGTATATAATAACTGTTGAAATGTTTAAACAGACATACCTTTGATCTGATAGATGGGTGAATAATCAGTATATGCACTGTCGGTTTATTGTACAGTGTATCATGCTGTCAGGCTTTGCTCTCCCACGGACCTCACCAGCTCACACACTGTAAACATGTGACGGTGATTACGGCATCATAGTCACCATACCATATGCTTGCCACCTTTTCTCTTCCTCGAAGCACTGCTGACTGCACACAAACTGCGGAAGCCCTAAGCGGCCGTGCATTATTATTTTTTTCTTTCTTGTTTTCTCGTTATCACGACTTAATTTTTCTGTGTACTCGACATAACAACATGTTGTTTTTATTGTTTTGGAGGCAGCAAAAGCAAAAATCCTGCAGCATCACGAATGAACAAACTCTTACTTTGATCAGGGACTCAATCAAGCTGAAACAGCATGTCTGTCAGCGATTGACAACTTCCGTGTCCGACACTTGAGAAGGGAACATAAGAGATAAAGTTCATCTCTACAGTGGGCAATTATTACATTTATGTTGGCGATGGCAAAGATGCCAACGCGCATGCAACACCAGGCCCATTCACGTCGCGAGAAAACAGCTTTTGTTACATGGAGATCGCGAGAAAATTAAGTCGTGATCACAAGAAATCAAGAAAGAAAGAAAAAAATAATAATGCATGGCTGCATAATAATAATAATAATAATAACAATAATAATAATGCATGGCCACCCACACACACACACACACACACACACACACACACACACACACACACACATGGAGACTGCCAGCTTCTAACTATGCTTTTTTCCTAAAGCTGTCCAGTCTTCTCACTCCTTCTGTTCTATTAGCTATAAGTAAACCTGTCACAGAGCCACAGAGAAAAACATCTGCAAATCATGGTTCATACAGACACATTAATATTTACACATTTTCATTTGGCATGCCCTTTTATATAAACAGACTTGCAAGTGAGGTGTTGAAACATAAATAACTGGACAAGGAGTTGAGACATATGTTCTAACAGATCTTCAAGATATCCATTCATTCATTCATCTTCAGTAACCTCTTTATCCTGGTCAGGGCTACATTGGATCTGTAGCCAGTCAGTTCCCCTTGGATGCCACCATCTACACTTATGCACCCCCAAGGGAAGAACATGAGAAACTCCACCCAGACAATAACCTGAGCTCAGGAACGAACTAGGAACCCTGGAGCCATGACACGGCAGCACTACACACTGCACCGCTGTGCCGCCTTCTTCATGATATTATACAGAACAAAACCTACAGAACAAACCTACAAAATCTGCAAATAACTGCAGATGTAGTCAGTGAAAGATTGTAGTACTGACAGGCTGATGTTAGACTGAGGGACATGTCAGGGTGACAAGAATCTCTGTATTCAAAAATTTGAGTTGGTCTTTTTTTTAAATCCCTCTTTCTGTCTCTCATTGTGTCCTGGACACAGTGAAGATGACACCAGTGAATGGTAAATGATTATCACAGTAATGTGTATAAACCGAAATGTTTGTCAATATTTTCTGGCTGAGGCTGTTTTCCTGATTCAGTGGTTCCACAGAGCAAGTTTAGTTCAGACCTCAGTCTGCTGAAAGTGAGTAGCCTGCCTAAACTATACAAACTGAGTAGTTAAATGTACTCATCACTCGCTCTCTTACACTGCACTGTGTAAACTGTAAGAATATTAAATGCAGTGCCAGACCACATTTCTGTGCGGATGTGTGATGATTCATACTGTTGTGTGTGTGTGTGTGTGTGTGCTTGAGATGTAGATGAGAGACTAGAAAGAAGAGACCAAGAGAAAGAACAAAGTGCAACAAAATGAGAGGATATGAACTTGAACTGATTTGATCGTTTTTTGAATCTACTAAAGATTACTAAAGAGGTGCAGCGTGTGTCACTGTTCTAAAGAGTCTGTTGTAGAAATCATGCTGACTCAGCTAGTTCTTCTAGCTGAACCATGCTTTAAAGACGTTTAAGAAGCTTTTCGATGTTTAATAAGTCACGTCCACAGCATCCTCACCCCGTATCATTTGTTTAGTCTTAACTTTGTTTATTATTTTTTTTACATGTATATGTATGAGTATTAGTGTTAATTTCCTTAACAAAAACTACGATGAAAAATGTTCATCAATGACCTTTTTTCCATGACGAAGACGAGAAGACACCGACATCATTAAACACTTAACTGTGACTGTATCAATAGCAATGTAGAAATATTGTTGACGAAAAAGGGTTTCTACCTTTCATCCACTCGAAAGCGAGTTCCGCACATAAGCGTAGCAGGGATATTCTGTGTGTGTTTGCGCAATGTTGACTTTCGTGATTGGCCATAACATCTACAGGCTGCAGCCAATGGGAAAGATGAAAAAACAAAACAAAAAAACCAATATGAAATTACTTTGGAGCACCTGGTAAAAAAGCTAGTAGTGAGAGGGCAGAGGGTCATGATATGGAAGGATGAGGATGAATGAACGGTGTTTGTTTTGTGCCACACACACTTCATGAATATTCCTGTCTTAATACTCAAGAAAACATATTGTTTGGAGGAGACATGAAATAAGTGTAATGTTAATATATATTATCGGGGTATTTATATGTTTATATTATATTTACACATACAGTACTGTGAAAAAGTTTTAGGCACCCTATTTATTTTAGTACAAACTTTGTTATAGATTTTTTATTTTATGACTTCTACGTTATCAAATCAGTACAAAAACATTTTAGATTCCCAAACATTAGTTTTCTAGCATAAAATTAAATGTTACAGAAAAATGTTTGTATGTCATTAAAGAAAGCAGCATATTACATAAGAGACACTTTTCAGACAGTAAAAACAATGAAGGCTGCTGGGTTTTGCTGCAAATATAAGAAGCAAGTGTGACAGTCAAAGTGTCCAGAAGAACTGTGTCTGGTTCTGCAAGATGCTCAATAAAACTTACAGCTCATTTCCTTATAAAACTGCACTGATTGTACCGGAGACTACTATTTTAATTTTTTTGTCACACCAAATATTGACTTTGTTTCATTTACTACTAATAATTTCATTATTTTGTAGGCATCTTTGCTGCACAGCATTTCTTTGCACAGTACTGTATTCTATCAAGGACATTTGACACAGGACTAAGACTAAGACTAAAAAAAAATTTGCTGACAAAATGAACACTAATGAGTATCATATTTCAGGGCAGCAGTGGCTTAGTGGACATGGCTCTGGCCTACTGAGCAGAAGGTTGAGAGTTAAAATCCTAGCACCAGTAAGATACCACTGTAGCACCCTTAAGCACAGCCCATAACTCTCAACTGTTTGCACTGCAACCACTATAAACTGTAAACCACTTAGAATAAAAGTGTTTTAGTAAGTATATTTGTATATAGCATAAATCACGGGTTGTAGGTTGGTGGTGGTCTCTGTAATCTTTGAGGTTTTGTTGTTCTATGATCTGCACAAGATGTAGAGGATGAGTTAATATGCTTGTGGGGGGAAAAAAGGGCACAGGCCGGCACTCATACCGATATATCCGTGCTGACATAACATACGGTACTCACTGTCTCTCTCTGCTGCTTTAATCCAGTGTTCCAGTGTGTGTGTGTGTGGTGTTTACCAGAAAAGTTTTTTGTTGATGTACCAAAAAAACCCAGGCTTGCTAGTTGACATGATTTCTGCACGAAAACATAAATTTGCACACAAAATGGCTTCCTGACTGATATATTGATATCAGCGTTGATATTTGAGGAATGTGTTTGCATGCTTGTTTACAGTAAGGAGAGATTACTTATGTGTATGTGCATGTAGTAATGGAGTGTGTTTGTGTACATGTATGTGTCTGTGTATGAGTGCTAAGGTTAAATTTAGCTCCATGTTGGCCCTCCCTCCTCTCTCTTTGGGCTTTGCTGAAATTCCAGCCTGACCTTCTCCTCAGAGAGGGCTTGCCGCTATCACACATGGCTGTGAGGATTCACACAGGAAGGCTGTTTTCCCTTCACCTTACCTTAACCCAGCAGGCTAGGGTCTTTTTTATCTTCCGCACCACGAGACTGATCCCACACTGTCAAACTGAAGTGAGCCTCCAGATGAAGGCAACATGAACACGGACACGATATGTCACCGCTAGGATCACTTTTATGGAAGTTACTGGAAAATATATGGCTGGAGATGACATGGAGCTAGTCAGCTAGATTGTTTGGGATTATTGGAAGAGGGACAGTATGGAGGTGACACCAGTGCGCTGGAGCCGGGCCAGCTTTATCAACTTTATTAAGGGTCTGGGTAGGTGCTACTGGCTGGACAGTATATTATTTGTGTACGTGTAATGTGTATGTGTTTGTCCATGTGTCCATTTGCCAATGCTGAGGGATATTGTACATTGGTAGTGAGCGTGTGCTTGTGTTTTCTAGCCTCTGTCGAGGGAGGATACATTCTAGACATACTTTGTTGCATTGCCAAAAAGGATAAATCAGGCAAAACATTTCACAGTACCATCCGAGCTGCACCCTGCTGTGTGACCCTCCTCCTGTTTACCTCTTCTGGGCTTGCAACCTACAATACACTCCCCTCTCATTCCCTTAAGCTCATTACTGAAAAATAAAGCTTGTTATTAGACTTAAGGCTCCAATCTCGAACTGTCAAAACACAACTAGTTCTGACTACAGTGTTAGCAACTGTGATATAGATACTGTACTTATTAAGCACGAATGAATGCAGTCTTGTAGCACTGTTGGTTTAAGACACCTGTAACTGATGTACTAAAAACAGCTTTGCTAAATGTTATTATGACTGATTATTTCTACACAAAAGTCATCCACAATGACTCATAAGTGTCACCCGAGCTATTTGAACCATATCTAGTCATATTCTCAGCAGCCAAAGGCCTATTTACAAAGCAAACAGTATATTTGCATCATGAATACTGGCTTCTAGAGCAGTTTTGTCTCTCATCAACATGTTTAAGTAATTATTACTCCAGTTCATGGCCTCATAATGAACTACCATGCCATTCTCCTGAGCAATAGTTTAAGCATTTAGGCTTGTTCACTCTTTAAACACTTGAGTTCCAGAGCTTTGTGAAACTTAAAGATTAAGAAAAGGAAATCCCTTAGATATCCTGGAAAGTTTATGAATAGTAGTTATGCTGTTCATTTTGCTATATTTAACAGCATAATGCAACATTACAATATAATACTTTGTTTTATTATCTGCTAAAGATTTTTAGTTTTCATATCTGTAAATTAAACAAATCGTTTGCCCAATATTTTTTAGTGCAATACTGAGCTTTGGAGACTGGTTAGCACATTTTCCTCACACACCCGGGGTGGGGGGATAGATTCCCACCTCTGCCCTGTGTGCGCGAAGTTTGCATGTTCTCCCCCTGCCTCGGGTTTCCTCCAGGTACTCCGGTTTCCTCCCCCAGTCCAAAGACATGTGTCGTAGGCTGATCGGCATCTCTAAATTGTCTGTAGTGAGTGACTTGGTGTGTATGTGTGTGTGTGTGTGATTGTGCCCTGTGATGGGTTGACACCCCGTTCAGGGTGTCACCCACCTTGTGCCCGAGTCCCCTGGGATAGGCTCCAGGCTCCCCGCAACCCTGTGTAGGATAAGCGGTACAGAAAATGGATGGATGGATTAATGAATGTAGCAAGTTACTGGAAAATCTTGCTTAGGTGTAGGACTTTTTATTTTCACTGTTATGCAGTTGTGCCAACAACATGGTTATTCCTCCCAATGAAATTATTTTCCAAATTAATAGCATGAACATTCTCAACTGTACTACAAAACAGTATCATGCTAAGATCAGCTCTGAGTGCTTAAATAGAATTGGTCTTAGGAAAATGAGATTTGATCTGAGTCTTGTGCTATGTGCGGTGGCCAAGAGACATTTATGCTAAGTCACATATGTCATGAGCTTCCTCAGCCACATGAGTGGGGCTTCCTCAACCTACCAGCCAACACCGATGACACAATCATCCCTAAAATGAAAACACCAGCTGCTCTCTGTGACCACTTTTGAAGCCAGAAAAGCTTTCTTCAATTTGTTTTTCATAAACCTTATTTTGCATTTTACATTCTGCACATAGACCAGTATTTTACTGGCCTTAAAGTAAGCAAGCCGGGCAAGGCTGAAGTAAGCCTTAAGAGTGTGGTTATTTTTTATCACAGTGTTCACCTTGGGGGGACACGGTGGCTCGGTGGTTAGAATATTTGCCTCAGGTTCGATTCCCGAGTTTGCATGTTCTCCCCATGCTTTGGGGGTTTCCTCTGGGTACTTCGGTTATCTCCCCACTCCAAAATCATGCGTTGTAGGCTGATTGGCTTTTCCAAATTGTCCGTAGTGTGTGAATGTGTGTGATTCTGCCCTGCGATGGGTTGGGCACCTCGTCCAGGGTGTCCCCCGCCTTGTGCCCCGAGTCCCCTGGAATAGGCTCCAGGCAACCCGTGACCCTGTGGAGGATAAGCGGTATAGAATATGGATGGATGCTGTCCTTTACAATACTGATCTCACAGAGTTTCAAATAGCAGTCTAATTTCTTTAGTAGAGGCAATCCGAGATTAATAGTCAGTATCTATAGCAGATATCAGATTATAGACAGTCAGGTTCAACCCAGGCAGATACATAATCAGTATCCATAGACAGGCTAAAGTTAACACCACCTGAACTAGGCGGAAGAAACGAGAACAGATCAGATCAGAGGGTGTGAACTGAAGTATACAAGAAACAGGATGACTAACTGATCAACTTCAGATGTCCTTGAGTAGGAAACAAACATATAATTTGTTTAAAAAAATACTGCAGCCTAGTCATTAACCATGTCAAATCATGGGTTCATGTGTTTTGATAGATTGAAAGTAAATCACAATACCAATATACTGTACAGTGAAGGTAAATAAGTATTCAGACCCTTTTGTTTTTGTTACTTACAGTGGTGCTTGAAAATTAGAAGTGAAAGTGACGGCCAATGTATGGTAACCCATCCAAGTTAGTGCACACACATTAGGAGTTGTGAG
This sequence comes from Cranoglanis bouderius, assembly GCA_023630585.1. Lineage (NCBI taxonomy): Eukaryota > Metazoa > Chordata > Actinopteri > Siluriformes > Cranoglanididae > Cranoglanis > Cranoglanis bouderius. The sequence continues at coordinate 2,179,009 of CM042550.1, read as the reverse complement.
TAATGAACACACACACACATTACAAACCGTGAACACACCCAGAGCAGTGGGCAGCCATTTTTGCTGTGGCACCCGGGGAGCACTTGAGGGTTAAGGGCCTTGCTCAAGTGCCCAACGGTGGCAGCCTGGCGGTGCTGGGATTTGAACTTATGACCTTCCAATCAGTAGCCCAACTTCTTAACCACTGAGCTACCACCATCCCAGAGAAGTCTTTCTGCATAAATATGACCTAAAACATCAGACTGTCCTAAAAGTAAGCGAACCCAATTAAACAAATGAGACAAAAAATATTATATTCGGTCATTTATTTATTAAGTTAAATGATCCAATATTACATATCTGTGAGTGGCAAAAGTATGTGAACCTTTGCTTTCAGTAGCTGGTATGATCCCCTTGTGCAGCAATAATTGCAACAAAACGTTTCTGGTATCTATTGATCAGTCCTGCACATAGGCTTGGAGGAATTTTAGCCCTTTACTCAGTACAGAACTGCTTCAACTCTGGGATGTTGGTGGATTTCCTCACTGCTTGCTTTAGGTCTTTCAACAACATTTCTATTGGATTAACGTCAGGACTTTAACTTGGCCATTCCAAAACATTACATTTATTCTTCTTTAACCATTCTTTGGTACAACGACTTGTGTGCTTAGGGTCGTTGTCTTACTGTATGCCCCACTTTCTCTTGAGATTCAGTTCACAGACAGATATCCTGACATTTTCCTTTAGAATTCGCTGGTATAATTCAGAATTCATTGTTCATTGATTGAACTGCAGAAGGGCAGCAATGTTCTTTTTGGAGAACAGTGGCTTTCTCCTTGCAATCCTGTCATGCACACCATTGTTGTTCAGTGTTTACCTGATGGAGGACTCATGAACATCAACATTAGCCAATGTGAGAGAGACCTTTAGTTGCTTAGAAGTTACCCTGGGTTCCTTGTGACTTCGCCGACTTTTACTTGTCTTGCTCTTGCAGTGATCTTTGTTGGTCGAGCACTCCTGGTGAGGGCAATGGTCTTAAGAGTCACATGACACCGGGGAGGGAAACTGGCTAATTGGGCCCAATTTGGACATTTTCACTTAGGAGTGTACTCACTTTTGTTGCCAGCGGTTTAGACATTAATGGCTGTGTGTTGAGTTATTTTGAGGGGACAGCAAATTTACACTGTTATACAAGCTGTACACTCACTACTTTACATTGTAGCAAAGTGTCATTTCTTCAGTGTTGTCCCATGAAAAGATATAATAAAATATTTACAAAAATGTGAGGGGTGTACTCACTTTTGTGAGATACTGTGTGTGTGTGTGTGTGTGTGTGTGTGTATATATATATATATATATATACAGGTGCATCTCAATAAATTAGAATGTCGTGGAAAAGTTCATTTATTTCAGTAATTCAACTCAAATTGTGAAACTCGTGTATTAAATAAATTCAATGCACACAGACTGAAGTAGTTGGCAACAGTCCAGTTCTTCTTCTCCTTAGCCCAGGTAAGACGCCTCTGACGTTGTCTGTGGTTCAGGAGTGGCTTAACAAGAGGAATACGACAACTGTAGCCAAATTCCTTGGCACGTCTGTGTGTGGTGGCTCTTGATGCCTTGACCCCAGCCTCAGTCCATTCCTTGTGAAGTTCACTCAAATTCTTGAATCGATTTTGCTTGACAATCCTCATAAGGCTGCGGTTCTCTCGGTTGGTTGTGCATCTTTTTCTTCCACACTTTTTCCTTCCACTCAACTTTCTGTTAACATGCTTGGATACAGCACTCTGTGAACAGCCAGCTTCTTTGGCAATGAATGTTTGTGGCTTACCTAGTGAACCAAACTGAGAGACCATTTTGAAGGCTCAGGAAACCTTTGCAGGTGTTTTGAGTTGATTAGCTGATTGGCATGTCACCATATTCTAATTTGTTGAGATAGTGAATTGGTGGGTTTTTGTTAAATGTGAGCCAAAATCATCACAATTAAAAGAAACAAAGACTTAAACTACTTCAGTCTGTGTGCATTGAATTTATTTAATACACGATTATTTAATACACGATATTACATATATATATATATATATATATGTGTGTATATATATATAGTGTCCAAATACTTTTTTCTTTATCAGTTTCCTTTTTTTAAACATACAGTGGGTATAGAAAAGAATCACCCCCCCTTTAAAATAATCACATTTAGTTGCTTTTCAGCCTGAAATGAAGACGGACACAGCTTTTGTTTTATCCAGCTGTATTTACTCAGTGCAGCTTATAACATCCAAGTGAAAGATACAACACCAACATGTCAGAAAAAAAAAAATTTAAACAACAACAAAAAAAAAAACAATCACTGAGTTGGAAAAAGGATCACCCCCCATTTTGATGAACCATCTTTTGCTTTAATTACAGCCTTTAGTCTGTTGGGATATGTCTCTACTAACTTTGCACATCTAGACTTTGCAATATTTGCCCACTCTTCTTTGCAGAACTGCTCAAGTTCAGTTAAATTTGACAGTGACCGTTTGTGGACTGCAGTCTTCAAGTTATTCCACAGATTTTCAATGGGGTTTAAGTCTGGGCTCTGACTAGGCCATGCAAGGACATTCACCTTTTTCTCCTTCAACCACTGGGTGGTCAGTTTTGCTGTGTGCTTTGGGTCATTGTCATGTTGGAAGGTAAACCTTCTTCCCATTGACAACTTTCTGGCAGAGGGCAGCAGATTTTCCTCAAGAATTTAACGGTATTTTGCCCCATCCATTTTTCCTTCTATCCTGACAAGTGCTCCAGTCCCTGCTGCAGAGAAACACCCCCATAACAGGATATTACCACCTCCATGCTTTACTGTAGGAATGGTGTTATTTGGATGGTGAGCTATTTTGGATTTCCGCCAGACATATCGTTTGGTGTTGAGGCCATATAATTCAATTTTAGTCTCATCTGACCATAACACCTTTTACCATGTGGCCTCAGAATCTTCAAGATGCATTTTGGCATCTTGTCATGACTGCATGTGGCCTTTCTTGAGGAGTGGCTTTTTTCTTGCAACCCTCCCATACAAGCCACATTTGTGAAGGGGAGTGATCCTTTTTACAACTCAGTGTTTCTGTTTTTTTATTTATTTATTTATTCTGACATGTTGGTGTTATATCTTTCACTTGGATGTTATAAGTTGCACTGAGTAAATACAGCTGGATAAAACAAAAGCTGTGTCCGTCTTCATTTCAGGCTGAAAAGCAACAAAATGTGATTATTTTAAAGGGGGGTCATTCTTTTCTATACCCACTGTATGTAGTTTGTGATCACAAAAGCTCCATGTCATATCAAACAAAACTAATGAAACTAATCATAAACTAATTTAACCAGTCCTCATCCACCGGAGGCACAGATAATCATCAAATTAGACACAAAGTACCAGTTTCTAACTCGTGTTTGTGTGTGTTTGTGTTGTCAGCATCCCCTCTAGGTAAGCCCCCTCTCCCACAAGTAAGCACCAGTCAGGGTGAGAGAAAAGGGCTGCCTGCCATCATGCCACTCACCGTGGACCCTGAGAGCAAACCGGGCGAGTATGTGCTCAAGAGCCTCTTTGCCAACTTCACCCTGCTGTCAGAGCGCAAGATACGCATCATCATGGCAGAGCCACTGGTAAACAATGTTCAACTACTTTTTTTCATTTCACTTATGAATGTATTGGGCTCTGTGATGATGTTCAGTGGAGACTGAACATAATCTTTTGCACAATTTAACCAGATACATAAATTAATATGTGTATTTTACTGTACGTTCAATTGTATATGTGTAAAATTGTGTCTATTTCATGCATTTGATCTGCAAAGCTGGCTAATTTGTATCTACAGAATGGTCAAAAGTCTACTACCAAGCGAAGATTTGGCTTGTTATATTGCTCAAGCAAAATTAAATTTTGAGGTAATATCAGATGATGGTGGATAGATGTGTTAGAATTTGAATTAATTCTATGGCAGCACAACAATTTGATGACAAATAGGGGGTGTGATATGGCTTGACCTGAAAGTTGATTATTCTTCAGTAACAGCGCATGTTTTATTCCTCTTATACTACAGCAGTATTTTTAATTTATTATTAAAGAACAGCACATTGTTTTATCCATTTATAGTTACATTTAATCTTGTGGAACATCCATGAGACAAGTTTTTCCCTCAGCAGACTATTTCCTTTCTCTTGAAGTTAATCTTTTTCAAACAAACAAAAAAAATTCAGTTACAATAAAAACCAGAAAGGGCAAAGTCCTCTGTCCTGAAGACTCTCCCATAACATAAAACTTACTGACCATTACAAAGCATTGACACCCGAGACTCATTCCATAAATGTTAAATAAATATCTTCTTACGGAAAGCTTTACCACATCAATGATAATAGGTATTTCTCTATTTCTGTTACAATCTCTTTATTTTTAGCCTTTGGTTATGTGGAACATTCCTGTGAAAGTCTTGTTGTTACTATTGAAATACTAACATATTTGAACAAGCGCATTAATATAAACCTGTGATTTGCCTTGCAGCCAAAAACTAATGAAAATTATTCAATCAGCACCTTCTGATCAGTCAGATTTGGGAATTCAACCGCACTGTGGTATAACTATTGTCATGTAATCAGGGTGGAACGGATGCAAGTGCAGTTAAAGCTTTTACTTGAGATAGGCAGACAAATCCAAACGATCAAAAACAGTTAAAAACAGGCGTGGCAGGGCTAAGTTCAAAAACGAGAAACTATGTACAGGATCAGAGAAACGAGGACAAAGCAAGGCTTGGTATGGCTCTGGCGACAAAACACAGAAACGCAATACTTCGCACGGAACAGACACACAGGGTTTAAATATACAAACTAATCAAAGGGCATAACACAGAACAGCTGAGACACATTAGAAAACAATTAATAACATTACAGGGGTGGAGTCAGGACAGAAACCCAGACAAACACACGTGTCACGGTAAACAAAATCTGACAACCCGGAAGTGCGCACTGTCGTGCTTCGGGCAGTTCATGTGCATGGTCGGCCTTTGGGCTGCTGAGCGTGCTGCTCGCTCCAACACCCAGTGCAAGGGGAAATCTCTGACAACTATCTTTTGATAATGTAAATTTTCACGTATATATTTAACTGAGTAAGGTATTAGTTTAATCATTAAAGTATACATGATTAAATAAAATGGAGAGAATGAGAAAATGAATATTGTTGGGAGTTATTAGACAACTAGAAGATTACTAGACAACTGGCTGATAATTAGTTGGAAACTTTGTCAACATATCAATCAAGGGTTCTTTTGTTGAAACAGGTTTTGATGAATGAACTTCTGTAGCGGGAGTAAGAGGCTCTTTGTTTATAAAGCGCTTTAATTGTTTTCTTTCTTTAGATTTTTTTTTTTTTTTACATGTGTAGTCTGGAAAAACAAGTAGTGCATGTCAGTGCACAGTCAGAAAACTGGGGAAGCTTGACTGTAACTGACGTGCTCCAAACCATTAATTATAGCACCGACTCGCGTGCTCTCACATATATTGAGGAAGAGGTGTGAACTTGGCATCAGGTTACTAGGCACATATACACACTTGTGTGAGCAAGAAGAAATGTCACTGTTTCAAACCACACACAGTGCATATTCTCCAGAACCATTTATAACCTGCAAGCATGTCACCAGCGACAGGCTAGGAATGGCCTATAATATAAACCACACGAAGCAGTGCTTTACACACTGAGCTGCTGCTGTGGTTCCACGGTTCCACTATAAACAGGCAGGCAAAAGGCATTGTGGGTAACTCAATTCATTCATTTAATTACAAAGTAAATCTTGGACACCACTTAAGATCACATATTAAGTATGAAGATCAATATGAAAGTCATTCCATGGTAGATTTTTCCTTTAACCAAAACACCGGTATTTTTTTATACTATATTTTGTTTTTAGTCCAGGACTCAGACTTGAATGAATTGTACCTTCATCACAATTTAACAGATTTAACCAGCCACAGCTCTTTATCCACACCAGGAACAGCCAGATGTGATTTCACAGCTGCTATGCATGGCTTTCAGTTTTCAAAAGCAGACTCAGACGTGACTGCTGACAGTCCTAATAGGGTTTTGTTCCCATTCCCTATCTCTAAACAACAAGAATAGACATGGGTGCTAATGGTATTGTCCTGTACTGTTGATTATTTGTGTCCAGGCTTTTCTCATTGGGCTCCTGATGCTGAATGGATGCCATTCACATGCCATCTGTAATAATTTGTAATAATAATTGTAATAATAAAAAGAAAGAAAAAATAACAGGACACCATGATATGCTTATGCAGTGTTATGTAAATATAAATTTTACAAATTTAACAGGTCTAATGTTAACAGCAATGTTGGCTCTAAAGTTCTTGCATTATTTCTTTGTGTGTGTTGTCTCTTTATAAAGTCACTTTCTGCAAAGAATTTTGCATACTGGGTGATAAGTTGAGACACATAGCTGCTTTTTCTTGAACTAAGTTCTCACTTAGCACCAGTGCTTGATTTTTAATGTTAATTCATATAATCACATATTCCTTCATTACAATAAATGATGTGTGCCCAATTCAGCAGACACTATATGGTAAATTGTCATACTTTTAAAGCAGGAAATAGGTGATGCATTAAAGAAATGTTTGCTTCAGTGGTTTTAAAAACATTTCTTTTTTTTTCTTTTTTTTTCAGGAAAAGCTGCTCACCAAATCTCTACAGAGGGGAGAAGACCACCAGTTTGATCAGGTAAATCAAAGCAGATTATTTGGATTATTAATCAGTAAAGGGTTCCTGATTTTCACAGATAGAATGAATGCTGTTAACAAAAGGTGGATGATAGCATGTTTTCCAAAATCAAAGTTTCCATTTCAGTTGTACCTGTGTTGGGTTTGATTAACGGCGTATATGACGGAGCTACAACACGGTGTAACAATTCAAGATACAATATGTCTTCTGATTAACTATAATCCAGTATCTTTAAATCTGAGACATACAGGATTACTACATACTTTTTGTATTAATGAAGTCATACAGTTACACCACATGGCCAAATGTTTGTGGACACCTGACCATCACCCCCATATATGCTTGTTGAACATCCCGTTCCAGATTTAGTCCCCAGTTTGCTGTTATAATAACCTCCACTCTTATGGGAAGGCTTTCCACTACATTTTTGAGCGTGACTGTGGGGATTTGACCATTCAGCCTAATGCTCCTAATGTGCAAGAGCATTAGTGAGGTTGGGAACTGATGTTGGGCGACGAGGCCTGGGGCGCAGTCAGTGTCAGTTCCAGTTCATCCCAAAAGTGATCAGTCAGGGCTCTGTGCAGGCCGCTCAAATTCTTCCACACCAACCTTTGCAAACCATGTCTTTATAAACCTCGTACTAGGGCATTCCAGTGAAGGGAAAATGTAATGTTACAGCATACAAAGACATTCTATACAATTATGTGATTCCAACTTTGTGGCAACAGTTTGGAGATGGTCAGGTGTCCATATACAGTTCATTTGGCCATATAGTGTGTGATGGGAGAGAATGTGGGATATACAAAATGGTTTGGTTTGGTTTACTTAAAGCTCTAAGCTCTGTACCTAAAAATAGTTTTAAATGTTGCACTCCATTTGCTCTGATGTAACCCTAGTTCACCCCTGCAAATACAGTCTTGAAACAGTGTGTGTGTGTGTGTGTGTGTGTGTGTGTGTGTGTGTGTGTGTGTGTGGGGTTGTGTGTGTGTCTGTGTGTGGGAATGCTGAGCATCCACATGCAAACACTCCTCCCTTCCTGTGTTTGGTTTAGCCCATCCACACCCCTCATTCTGGAGCATGACTTTACCACTTTAGCCTGAATTCCAGCTCAAAATTCTCAGCCTCCACAGAGCTACACCAATCACAGACTCCTATCCCACTCCTTTCTAGAGTTTTCTGTGATTTGTTCAGTCAAATACACTGTTTTGGTCAATGTCTGTTTAGAAATGGTTTTAAGGAAGATGCAATTAATTACAGTCAATGAAAAAGTTCAGTTCAACATAGCTTTGTTGACCTTAAGCTATTTTTTTTTAATTAAGAACTTAAGAAACTTAAGAACTTGAGAAAAGTAATAAATTAAGTAAACCTCTCTCTCCCAGGTGATTAGCACTATGAGTTCTCTGTCTGAATACTGCCTGCCCTCGATCCTGCGCACACTCTTTGACTGGTACAAGCGACAGAATGGCCTAGAGGACGAGTCTCATGAGTACCGACCTCGTGCCAACACCAAGTCCAAAAAGTAAGTCCTCCATTATTCATTATTTTGCCAGGAAGTTACATTATTCCTGTCAGCTAATCATCTGCCAGTCCTAAGTTCAAGATACAATAAATATTACATATTGTTAAACTTATTAAATTTGGGCTTAGCTATTTAATATTAATTACACCTACCAACACATCTTACTATGTGAACTGATGAAGAGTTAATGTTTGTTTATTTAGTTTTTTCACATATCATTACTGGAGCTGACTGTTTCCATATTTAGTACACGTTAGAAGGATGTGGTTGGTAGCATACAACTCGTTGGCAGGGTGACACAGTAATGTTTAGTGTGAGTTTTTACTTAGCCACCATTGCTAAAACTAGGCTTAGCTCAATTTACCAGCAGTCTGTCCCACTCATGCTAATGCACAGGCTTTATTTTAGTACGACTTAAAACCACTATTACAAAATTGTTATGACCTGTCTGTCTCTCTTGGCCTTAGTGATGAACAACAAAAGGATTATCTGTTGGAAAGGAGAGATTTAGCAATAGACTTCATATTTTCTCTGGTACTCATTGAAGTTTTAAAACAGGTAAGTTGCGTATATCTTAATCTTAGACTATTTTACTGATAATGTGGTTAGAATTGAACATTTTCAGCAAACTGAGATGCTGTGTATATGTGGGGGGTTTTCTAAGCCAGTTATGTCTCTGTCACCATGGCTCTAGATCCCTCTTCACCCTCTTCTGGATGGCCTCATTCAAGAAGTCATTAACTTGGCCTTTAAGCACTTCAAATATAAAGAAGGGTAAAGATCCAATTTATTGCTGAACTCTTATAGTGATGGGTTGAGAGATGTATGTAATGTAATTCATAAAAGCCACAAATACTGTTGATTTTTAAGTGATGTTCTGTGCCACAGGTACACAGGGCCCAACACATCCAACATGCACCTTGTGGCTGATCTTTATGCTGAGGTGGTTGGAGTGGTGGCTCAGTCCAGGTTAGTTTTAAACGTTAATGTTTTGTTTGTTGTTGTTGTTGCTGTTGTCAACGCCAACAGTTCCAAGTTTGATACATTATGCTAAATTGTATGATGTCGATCAATGAATCTTTTACTTCTGGATTAAATAATTGCCTAATTGTGATTAAGTGCTTTAATCAACAGTTAGACTCCACAATTAGAATTCCATATACAGTATCTCACAAAAGTGAGTACACCCCTCACATTTTTGCAAATATTTTATTATAACTTTTCAGAGGACAACACTGACGAAATGACACTTTGCTACAATGTAAAGTAGTGAGTGTACAGCTTGTATAACAGTGTAAATTTGCTGTCCCCTCAAAATAACTCAACACACAGCCATTAATGTCTAAACCGCTGGCAACAAAAGTGAGTACACCCCTAAGTGAAAATGTCCAAATTGGGCCCAAAGTGTGAATATTTTGTGTGGCCACCATTATTTTCCAGCCCTGCCTTAACCCTGTTGGGCATGGAGTTCACCAGAGCTTCACAGGTTGCCACTGGAGTCCTCTTCCACTCCCCCATGATGACATCACAGAGCTGGTGGATGTTAGAGACCTTGTGCTCCTCCACCTTCCGTTTGAGGATGCCCCACAGATGCTCAATAGGGTTTAGGTCTGGAGACATGCTTGGCCAGTCCATCACCTTTACCCTCAGCTTCTTTAGCAAGGCAGTGGTCGTCTCGGAGTTGTGTTTGGGTTCGTTATCATGTTGGAATACTGCCCTGCGGCCCAGTTTCCGAAGGGAGGGGATCATGCTCTGCTTCAGTATGTCACAGTACATGTCACAGTACACTCCCCAGTACTGGCAGCACTCATGCAGCCCCAGACCATGACACTCCCACCACCATGCTTAACTGTAGGCAATACACACTTGTCTTTGTACTCCTCACCTGGTTGCCGCCACACATGCTTGACACCATCTGAACCAAATAAGTTTATCTTGGTCTCATCAGACCACAGGACATGGTTCCAGTAATCCATGTCCTTAGTCTGCTTGTCTTCAGCAAACTGTTTGCAGGCTTTCTTGTGCATCATCTTTAGAAGAGGCTTCCTTCTGGAATGACAGCCATGCAGACCAATTTGATGCAGTGTGTGGCGTATGGTCTGACCACTGACAGGCTGACCCCCCACCCCTTCAACCTCTGCAGCAATGCTGGCAGCACTCATGCGTCTATTCTGCAAAGCCAACCTCTGGATATAATGCTGAGCAGGTGAACTCAACTTCTTTGGTCGACCATGGCGAGTCCTGTTCTGAGTGGAACCTGTCCTGTTAAACCGCTGTATGGTCTTGGCCACCGTGCTGCAGCTCAGTTTCAGGGTGTTGGCAATCTTCTTATAGCCTAGGCCATCTTTATGTAGAGCAACAATTCTTTTTTTCAGATCCTCAGAGAGTTCTTTGCCATGAGGTGTCATGTTGAACTTCCAGTGACCAGTAATAGAGAGTGTGAGAGCGATAACACCAAACTTAACACACCTGCTCCCCATTCACACCTGAGACCTTGTAACACTAACGAGTCACATGACACCGGGGAGGGAAACTGGCTAATTGGGCCCAATTTGGACATTTTCACTTAGGGGTGTACTCACTTTTGTTGCCAGCGGTTTAGACATTAATGGCTGTGTGTTGAGTTATTTTGAGGGGACAGCAAATTTACACTGTTATACAAGCTGTACACTCACTACTTTACATTGTAGCAAAGTGTCATTTCATCAGTGTTGTCCCATGAAAAGATATAATAAAATATTTACAAAAATGTGAGGGGTGTACTCACTTTTGTGAGATGCTGTACATGTTGGGGGAATGTAGTTAGCAGTGCAGAATCCCTCAGGAGACGCGAGGTTCGCTATTAATAACTTCAGTATAATCAGCAAATTTAATTATTATTATAATTCAGTGGTATGTGAGCAGTAACCTGGTCACTATTTCTAAAAAAAAATAGGTTTTGCACTAATTAATACATATCTAGCATAACCACTCACAAGTGTAGATTATTTTAGTTCCAGTAAAATAGAAAAGCTGTAATGTGTAGACAAACTTCACATTGGTTAAAGAAAGTCAAGCTAAGTGTGATGTCAACCCGAATCTCAACGACCATAACAAATAATAAATCAGTTATTCTTTAAGGCCTGTAAACACACCACAGAGTGTCTGCTGTCACCACAGAGAAGTAAAAGGACAAACATAACAACCAGCAGTTAGGTCAGTTGTGTCAAAGCACAATCACATTCATTATTTATTGCATTGAAATTTATTGCACTAATAAAGGACAAGAATTCGTGTTCTAGATGTCCATTTCTCGGTTGGTCTGCAACCCTTCGATGCTTTTTGAATTTGTTGATAAGTTTGGCAACAGTGTCGTGTGTGATGTGCTTGCCATGTTTCCCGTTAAAGTCCATTGCAACCTTGCGACAGCTTCCCGATCCAGCCATGAGAATGATTTCAATAGGTTTTTCTTTTGTCAAAGGCATTCTTAAAGACTGTCTGAAAAAATATATATATAATATAAACGAAGTATGAACATTTTTGGAAGACATTTTGCTAAAAAGTGTTAATTTCCCCTTATGTATGGAGACTTTTGGGACACCCTGCATTTTACAAACCATATTTAGTAATCTTTAACATGCTGAAACCCTTGTGACTTTCTGCTGGCAACCATGTTCCTCTTAATCCTGACCTGGTTCTAAGCAGACTCTGATGGCTGTATCTTTTTTTTTCTCTAACGGGGTATGATGCGAGATGAAGCTTTAATGATGTCCATTACCCTTGATGGAGGATGTGTCAGCATATATTCTGAGTATCGTACATCAATGACACACAGAAATGGAACCAAATCCTATTTTTGTAGAGTCACTGGGTTCAGATGTTAATGACGTTGCTTCATATTTAATGATCTTGTGTTTCAGATCTGTTTTCAGACGTTCTGTAAAAAAAAGATTATAAAACTGTTATTTGTTAAGGCTAACTTTGAATCTGTGTATAATACATACTGTCACATGACCACTTTATGTGTGAGGGGAAAGTACTGGCTATCAGAACTGAACCGTTAGTACTGAAGAGAGAGAAAGTCAGAGAGAGTGGAGTTCTCCTCCCATTTCTCCCGTTCCAGATGCCTTTCTAAATATAGAGCTCAAGATCTCTCCCTGTGTCACAGCAATCAAACTTCACACACATCCACACATATACAGGCAAACACATACACACACACACACACACACACACACATGTTCATACACCAACAAATGACTGAAAATTACTTATTGCCTTTCTTGTCTTATTGTCTTATTGTCTATTCTTATTGTCTTCTTTCTTGTCTTCGTATTCTTCTTGATATTCATCAGTAAGTGTTCTGTGGTTGTCCTGGTGTCCCTACATATCCTTTTTAGGTTCATTATAATAATCCTAAAAATTAAAAATTAACAAAACACACTTTTCCCACTTCCCACTCTTCATAGCATAGAGACAGACACAAGATATCAGAAAGAAAACGATTATAAAAATGCAAATACATGAAAGTAAACGTTTCACACTGGATGCATTGGTAATGATTATATTTACTCATCCTTTGTCTGATCTTTGTCTCTCTCTGCCTGACTTCCATCTCTCCTTTATTTCTGTCTCTTAGATTTCCCACAGTGAGGAAGAAGTTTATCTCAGAGCTGAAGGAGCTCAGGCAGAAGGAACAGAGCCCTTATGTAGTCAAGAGCATCATAAGTCTCATCATGGGGGTCAAGTTCTTCCGCATTAAGATGTATCCAGTGGAAGACTTTGAAGCCTCGTTTCAGTTCATGCAGGTGCAGTGATCTTTTTAGCAGTGCAGTTATGATTGTTCAGTCGTGGTACAATGTTAGAAGCATTAGTCTTACATTTAGTCCCTAATATTGATCTACGATTTCTTTGGAAAAATCTGAGAATGATTTTAAGCATTATCAAAGGAATGGTAAGCCAATAAATTAAAAAACTTTTTAGTTCTAAGACATGATGGGCCAGTAGTAGAAATTTTGAGTGTGTGCATAATTAACTGTCTGTGTTCGATTCATTTTACAGGAATGTGCCCAGTACTTTTTAGAGGTGAAGGATAAAGACATTAAGCACTGTCTGGCTGGCCTGTTTGTGGAGATATTGGTCCCAGTAGCAGCTGTAAGTTCTCAAATTTAAGTTCTCACACAGTCTTGGCTGAGGTCTGTTCATTTTCTCAACATCAGTATTATGATATAAAGTTACTGTTCAAGAAAACTATAATCAAATCATTTTACTGCACTGACGATTTACAGTAGTATCTACTCAGTAAATATGGCAAATGCTGTGTAAAACACAGGTAAATAATATAAAAACCATATAAAATAAAATACAAGACCTTTATTCTAGCCAATATATCTCTTCATACAACCCCAATTGCAATAAAGTTGGGATGCTGTGTAAAATGTAAATGAATGAATGCAATGAAATCCATATGGTATTCACAATAGAACATAGAAAACATATCAAATGTTTAAACTGAGGAAATGAATAAGGTAATTTTGAATTTCATGGCCACAGCATATCTCAAAAAAAGTTGGTACAGGGCAACAAAAGGCAAAGTAAGTGTTACTATAGCCATATGTGAACATGATCCAGATCTGCCGTCTTCTCTGGGCCAAAGCTCATTTAAAATGGACTACTTAAAATGGATGCAAAGTGGAAAACTGTTCTGTGGTCAGACGAATCGAAATTTGAAATTCTTTTTGGAAACAATGGATGCCGCTTCCTCTGGACTAACGAGGACTAAAGAGGAGAGGGACCATCTGGCTTTTTATCAGCACTCAGTTCAAAAGCCTGCATCTCTGATGGTATGGGGGTGCATTAGTGCCTATGGAATGGGCAGCTTGCACATCTGGAAAGGTACCATCAATGCTGAAAGGTATATACAGGTTTTAGAGCAACATATGCCTCCATCCAGATGACGTCTTTTTCAGGGAAAGGCCTTGGATATTTCAGCAGGACAATGCTAAACCACATACTGCATCTATTACAACAGCATGACTTCGTAGTAGAAGAGTCCGGGTGCTGAACTGGCCTGCCTGCAGTCCAGACCTTTCACCAATTGAAAACATTTGGCGCATCTTGAAACGAAAAATACGACAAAGAAGACCCAGAACTGTTGAGCAGCTAGAATCCTGTATCAGACACGAATGGGACAACATTCCTCTCCTAAAACTCCAGCAGCTGGTCTCCTCAGTTCCCAGACGTATACGGACTGTTGTTAAAAGAAGAGGGGATGCTACACAGTGGTAAACACAGCCTTGTCCCAACTTTTTTGAGATGTGTTGCTGCCATCAAATTCAAAATTACCTTATTTTTTCCTTAAAATGGTACATTTCCTCAGTTTAAACATTTGATATGTTTTCTATGTTCTATTGTGAATAAAATATGGGTTTATGTGATTTGCAAATTCTGTTTATATTTACATTTTACACAGCGTCCCAACTTTTCTGTAATTGGGGTTGTAGTTACTTGTCATTTAAACTATTTGTCTATTCTCCAAAAATGTTTTTACTTTTTTAACATTTTTAAAATAGCCCATTCAAGGCAATAAGTCTTAAATTTAAAAACAAAGCAGTGATAATTGTGTGTACTTTCATTCTAAGGATGATTTTTATAAGCATTAGGACTATTACATAATGAGAATTAAAAAAAACAAACATTTTGTTCAATTCTATTATATTAAATAAACATGTGAAGATGTTTGTTTTATAAATAAAAAACGAGTCTTGTCACCCTCTCTGATAGTTGATATTGGGTTGTTAGGTTGTCATACCGTGAATTTTTTATACCATTCCACCCCTACTTCTGACGCCAAGACACACTGAATGGAAATATGATAATGTCGAAGGATAATCTCAGGGCTGTAAATCGAGAATGTCTTTGTGTTGCATCCCTGTTCAGAGCGTGAAGAATGAAGTAAATGTGCCATGTCTGCGGAACTTTGTGGAGAGTCTGTATGACACCACCCTGGACCTCTCTTCCAGGAAGAAGCATTCTCTGGTGAGTGATTCAGTCTTTGTCTGTGCAAGGGGAATTGTCTCACATAGCCCGTCTCATAGCTGGCATGTTTGCGGCTGCTGTCTTGCACAGCATATTCCAGAGTTAGCTAACCACTACACATAGAGAGGCCAAGCATTCCACATGAACAGTCACACTATAGCTAATGGGGTGAGTGTGAAAGATATGTCTGTCGAACTGATTTCCTTGTCAGTAATTGTTAAAGTCTTTCCCCTCACAGTAAAGCTGTAATTAGAGCTGCCTTATCAGACAGAAAATGGGCTGTGATGAGAAATAGCTATTTATAATCTCTCAGGCATTTTGCCTTCTGCTCGTAAGGTTTAATTAATGGATTCTTTGAAAGGTTGTTTTTTTTTTTGCTAAGTCACTGTATTTAACCGTTTGGAAGGGTAAGCTGACACTATAAATCATCAACTGGCAGAATACAGACCCACCAAAGTATTTCAGCTGATTTAAAACTCAAAAAATACTGTAGCATAACTGATCAACATATCAAGAAAAAAAATACTGGCTGTAATTTGGTGATCCTAGTTTTCTAAACATGAACCATGGCAGCTTCTGTTGTGACTTGTACAGTAATCAGTCATATACATTTGTGTAACTTATTTAGCTAAAGAATGTATAAAGATGATTGGACAGAGAAGTATGCACCTATTCTCCACTTAGTTCAAGTACACATATCTTATCTTTTCAGTCCATGTGCTAGTCAGGAGTGATAAAGTGAAACAGCACTACAAAAGTGAAAATCATCATTTTAAATTGATCTGTATTATTTACAGCCTTTAATTAATCACTTATGGTATTAAAGTATTAAAAGTTAACTTTTGTCATCATTCAGTAATGTTAATGCTTATCCAGACCTTAACAATCTGGACCTTCACTGATTTTAGTTGAATACTGCTGCTATAAATAGACATTCATGACACCCATTTGAAAATATTTCATATTTCATCACACATCCAACATTTGTTGTAAGCATTTTCTTACCCAACACTGGATTTTAGCACTTAATTCCTGGTTCACTTCGAATATCCCTGAATATCACATGCATACTAACTAATCTCCAATAATTATGGGAATATGACACCTCACTAACTTTTCTGGATTTGTGTGTTTTCCAGGCTTTGTATCCATTGGTAACGTGTTTGCTGTGTGTCAGTCAGAAGCAGGTGTTCCTCAACAGATGGCATGTCTTCCTCAACAACTGCCTGTCCAATCTCAAGGTGGGATTTGAAAACATACAAGCATAAAAAGCAAAGCATATCAATCACTTTTAAATAAAGAAAGATGAGCAGAATTAAACAATAAATTACATTACGGCTCTGAATATTAGGTGTAAAAATTCTACAGTGTAGCAGGCGTGTGAAGAGAGTGCTTGGTGGATGAAGAGACAGGCCTTCCTTCTTAAATGTTATTCACTATGTACAGTCCCATCCGAAACTATTGGAAACGGCAAGGCCAATTCAGTTGTTTTTGCTGTAGACTGAAAACATTTGGGTTTGAGATCAAAAGATGAGTATGAGAAGAGAGTTTAGAATTTCAGGTTTTATTCCCTGATATTTATATGTAGATGTGTTAAACCACATAGAGCATAGCACATTTTGTATCAGACCACCCAATTTATCAGACCACAAAAATATTGGAACATGTGACATGACTGGCAGGTGTTACTTGTTACCCAGGTGTGTCCTGTTAGATTGATTGTTTAAATAATAAATGGCTCTGAACATCTACTCTTGGTTTCAGCCTTCAGTTTCACCTGTGAAGACTGACTTTGTTGTTAAAAAGGATAAGCTAACATGAAGATCAGAGAGCTGTCTATGGGAGAAAAGCAAGCCATTTACAGCTGAGAAAAGAGGGAGAATAAATCAGAAGCATTGCACAAACATTGGGCATAGCCAGTACAGCAATTTGGAATGTCCAGAAAAAGAAAGACACCATTGCTATACTGAGCAACAGACAACGAATGGGTCGGCTAAGGAAAACAACAACAGCTGATGATAGAAACATTGTGAGAACTGTGAAGAAAAACTCAAAAACAACAGTCAGTGACATCAACAACCTCCACAGGGCAGGGGTGAAGGTATCACAATCCACTTTTCAAAGACGACTTCAAGAGTAGAAATATAGAGGCCATACCATAAGATGCAAACCATTCATCACCAGATCTGAAAAAATCTGAAGCTGAAGCCAGATTGGAATTCGCAAAGGAATACAGAGATGACCCAAAAAAGTTTTGGAACCACGATTAACCTCTACCAAAGTGATGTAAAATGATAAAGTGTGGAGAAAGAAAGGATCTGCTCATGATCCAAAACATACAAGCTCATCTGTGAAACATGGTGGGGGTAGTTTCATGGCTCGGGCTTGCATGGCTGCTTCTGGAGCAGGCTCACTGATCTTTATTGATGATGTAACTCATAATGGTAGGAGCAGAATGACGAGGTTTACATGAACATTTTGTCTGACAATTTACAGAGAAATGCATCCACATTAATTGGAGGAACTTTATCATGCAGCAAGACAATGATCCAAAACACACTGGCAACTCAACAAAGGACTTTATCAAGGGGAAAAGGTGGAAGGTTTTAGATTGAACAAGTCAATCACCAGACCTTAACCCAGTTGAGCATACATTTCACCTCCTGAAGAGAAGACTGAAGGGAGAAACCCCCCAAAACAAACAACAACTGAAAGCGGCTACGGTAAAAGCCTGGAAAAGCATCAGAAAAGAAGAAACCAACAGTTTGGTGATGCCAGTGGGTCACTGGCTTGATGCAGTTATTGCAAGCAAGAGATATGCAACCAAATATTAAGTGTAATTTACTTTAATTTGCTTCAAGACTATCTGTTCCTATACATTTGCTCGCCTAAAAATTTGGTGGTCTGATACAAAAGATTCAATGTTTTGTGTTGTTTAACACATCTAGATGTAAATACCAGGGAATAAAAGCTGAAATCCTAAACTCTCGTCTCATATCCATCTTTTGATCTCAAACGCAAATGCTTTTGGTGTATAGCACTAACAAATTAATTGGCTTTAACGGTCCAGTAGTTTCGGGGGGACTGTACATAGTTATGAGAGTGAGGATTTATGTTCATCGCCACTTTATTAGGAACACATATAAACCTGCTCAATCATGCAATTGTCCAATCAGCCAATCGTGGCAGCAGTGTAATTCATAAAATCAGATACAGATACATGCAGATACAGGTCAAGATACAGGCTTCAGTTAATGTTCACATAAAACATCAGAATGGGGGAGAATGTGATCTCAGTGAGTGCTGGTGCCAGACAGGCTGGTTTAAGTATTTTGGAAACTGCAAAAAAAAAAAAAAACATCCAATGAGTGGCAGTTCTGCAGGCAGAAACACTGTGTTGATAAGAGAGGTCAGAGGAGAATAGCCAGACTGGTTTGAGCAGACAGGACGACTACGGTAACTCTTTAAAAACGTGGCGCAGAGAAAAACATCTCAAAATGCAGAACACATCAAACCTTGAGGTGAATGGGCTACAATAGCAGAAGACCACATCAGGTTTCACCCTTGTCAACCAAGAACAGGAATCTGAGACTACAGTGGGCACAGTTGTAGATTGGACACATGATTGGCTGATTGGATAATTTCCTGAATGAGAAGATCTATAGCTGGGTCTATTAATGTAGCTGTTTAGTGTATGCTGAATTGTTCTGGGAATTAGAGCAGTTAACTAGTTTAGTTCTTCCTCCTTCTTTACTGTTATTTCAGTTGAGAGTGTTGTGAAGCAAATTCACAAATTGATCAGGTATGTTCAGATAAAACACTGCACTGGAGAGGTGATGCTCTTCAGTACTTAGACAGTGAGGGTATTTTGCTGTATCGGGACTAAGAAAGAGAACGAAGGCGAGAGATAGAAAGAGCATCATGCTGAATAAAATGTGTGGATTTGTAGGAATGCAGACCAGAAGAGCCTGGGGTGCTGAAGCTCACGTTTAATCAATTTCTGATACTATCCCATGTGCTCTGTTCCGTCTGTTTCTCTTTCTGTCTTTCATGTCTCAGGTACCATTCCCTTTGATGGGGCTGTCTGTTAGCTAGTAACACAGACAATGTCAGACCTGAGATCTAATAAAAACTGAGATCATCAGTTATAATAAATTGTGTGGATGGATTTGTAAACAACATTTTTAGTATAAATAACATTTTCATATTTCAACAATCAAAATAAATAGAAAAATAAAAGTAATAACTATAATAAATATGATAAAATGATTGCATGTCTTAATGTAATCTGTTTTTATTTATTTTTAATTTTTTTCCAGAACAAAGATCAGAAAATGGCCCGTGTAGCACTGGAGTCATTATATCGGCTACTGTGGGTCTACATGATCAGGATCAAGTGTGAGAGCAACACAGCCACACAGAGGTAATTATATTTTCTCCTGGTATAATCGCATGCAGCTTCACATGCTGTTAATGACAGTTATGGTGATGATAAACTTTGATACCGGTAACAGTAACCAGTTGACTAAAGATGATTTTCTCCAACTTTCTCCTCAGCCGTCTGACCTCCATCATTTCCACCCTGTTCCCTAAGGGATCCAGAAGTGTTGTCCCTCGCGACATGCCTCTGAACATTTTCGTCAAAATAATCCAGTTTATTGCACAGGTGTGACTTGAAATTTTACACATGCATGCCCACATATAGTGTGACAAATGTCTGTAAAAAGTCTCATTTAGCTCTTACTTCCCACCTGTTATGCCTACAAGACAACTGAATTTTCTTTGAGCAGTTCTGATTAACTGATCACAGTTCTGACATCTGATGATGCATTCAAGCTAAATCTAACTCCTCTATCTCTTTCTGCAACAGGAAAGACTGGATTTTGCTATGAAGGAAATTATCTGTGACCTACTCAGTGTTGGCAAATCAGCTAAGGCATTTAGTCTTAATCCTGAGGTAAAGTGTCATTTGTAATCTCCTCTTTCCAACTTGCTTAAGTCCTAGCATAATTAATAGCTCATAAATCTGTAATGATGAACACAAACGTATAAATCTGTTATTGAGCAATACATGTATAAGTGTTTCATTTTCACAATGTTTCTTTTAGTAACATTTCTAATGACCTGTTCATTCTATAATTTGTTTTTGATATCGTTTGGTTATTAGAGATTATTAGACTTTAGGGAAGAGGATACAGGAAGAGACAGTTTTGACAATAGCAGTTCAAAACTTTATAGTTTGTCAAACTAACTTTCAGAATAATTAAATACCTATCAAGAGTGTATCACGGTGTGTGCTTGTGTTATACAGAGAATGAACATTGCTTTGAGAGCATTCTTGGTCATAGCGGATAGCCTGCAACAGAAGGATGGCGAGCCGCCCATGCCTAACACCGGTGCTACACTGCCCTCAGGAAACACCCTGAAGAAGAAGAAGACCTACCTGAGCAAGACTCTAACAGAAGAGCAGGCTAAGCTCATTGGTGAGTGCTCAGTTCATACACAGGCACAATAGTGTGGAGGTTTGTGTCTGTGCAAGTGGCCGTTGCGTAAACTATATGGCCAAAGGTTTGTAGACACCTGACCACCACACCCATATCTGGTCCTTCCCCAAACTTTTGCCACATAGTTGGAAGCACATAACTGTATAGAATGTCTTTGTATGCTGTAGCATTACAGTTTCCCTTCACTGGAACTAAGAGGCCCAAATATGTTCCAGCATGACAAAGTGACGTACATGAAGACAGGTTTTGCAGAGCTTCGAGTAGAAGAACTTGAGAACTTACACTTTTGGGATGAATTGGAATGCTGAATGCACCCCAGGCCTCCACGCCCAACATCAGTGCCTGACCTCACTTATGCTCTTGTGGCTGAGTGGTCAATACCCACAACCACATTCCAAAATCTAGTGGAGCACATTCCCGGAAGAGCGGAGGTTATTATAACAACAAAGTAGGAACTAACTTTGTAATGGGATGTTCAAAAAGCATATATGGGTGTAATGATAAGGTGTATAACTCTCTGAGACAGCATGAGGAAGAAACTGTAAGAGGAACCAGACTCAGACAGGAACCCTTCCTCTTCTGTGTGACACTGGATACAGTCCCAGTGTAGATTAACCTGCCATGAGCTTCATATCTGACCACCTCACATGAGATTAAAAAGTGTCCATTTTTTGTTGGGTCTCATGTGATTCCAGTCCCGATAGTTCTAATGGTCTTAAAACAGTGTAATATGACACATAGACATCTATTATTTTGCACATCTATTGCACTATGCATCTATTGCATTTATTTGTGTTCATCTTTAACGTCTATAGACTAAAGAAGCATTGAGGCTTGAAATGTAATGTATAGCCTCTGTATGGCTGTACAGTAAGATGTATGCTTTGCTGTTCTTTATCAAAAGCATAGAATTGCCTTTGGTTAATAAATTTAAGGGCTATAAATAAGGTGTGTGTTTTTATAAGTTAACCATTTCTCTGTTTTCCCCTTTAGGTATGGCACTGTACTACTCGCAGGTGAGGAAGGCAATTGATAACATCCTGAGGCACCTGGATAAGGAGGTGGGCCGCTGTATGATGCTTACCAATGTGCAGATGCTCAACAAAGAGCCAGAGGACATGATCACGTAAGTTTCACCTGTAGTCCCACGTGTCATTACCAAACATGGTATCTGAATGGTATCAACACAAACGATGACATTTACACCTAAGCCTAATATCTAAGCCCAAGCATAAACCAAACCTAAGCCTAAGTATATTCTGCAAACAACCTAATGATAAAAATGACATGTGAATACACAGTTCAGATTGTCCTTTGTGGCTATATCACAAGATTCCAACTTTTACAAGGTGCTGTTTTGCAGCAGATTGCAGTTGTGTGGGTGTTTTCCAGTGCTCTTGTTTCAGCCTGGCTGGATCAAGCCTCAGTTGAATGGCTTTTAAAAGTCAGAGTATCCCCTTTCATGGCCTGGTATTTACCTGTGTGTGAATGTGTGGGAGACAAGGAAACTCACAACAAGATATCATGAGTCATCTGTAGATCTCTCTCTCTCTCTCTCTCTGTTTTTCTCAGCGGTGAGAGGAAGCCAAAGATTGACCTGTTCAGGACGTGTGTGGCAGCCATTCCTCGCATCCTTCCAGACGGCATGTCAAAACCTGAACTTATTGACCTGCTAGCTAGGTGAGAGACCTTGAAAAAATTGCCGCCAGTAAACAATATAGCAAAGATCGTATGCCTTGATAAAGTAATAAAAGAAAAAAATGATAGGGGCAGACATAGGGGAAGCATAGAAAAAGAGACAGGTGAGTGAGCACCCAGCTTGGGGAACAGTTTGATAGAGAATTTCTGAAATGACATAACACTGCGAGTAAATGTATTCAGAGTATAATAGACAATCTGGTCATTATTAATTTTATGGACATTTCACTATAATTACTGTTATACGTTCTTATCGTAATTCTGAGTGCTGCTGGGTGAAATGATGAGAAAAGGTCATTTGACATCACACTGGTTCCATTTTGGTTCTTAATAATTTTCTCTTCTTCTTCTTCTTCTTCTTCTTATTATTATTATTATTACTGTTTTAATCATTTCTTGCCTTAAATACAATTCTGCCATGGTGAGTAGATTCAGATGTCTCGTGTCTGTGTGATGTTGTTTAGGCTGACAGTCCACATGGACATTGAGCTCCGTCTAATTGCCCAGAACTCCCTCCAGAGTCTGTTGTTGGACTTCTCTGATTGGCGAGAAGACGTTCTGTTTGGTTACACAAACTTTCTGCTGCGGGAGGTGCAGGACACACAGCAGGGGCTGCAGGACACGTCAGTAAAATTACTGCTGCAGCTGCTCACCCAGTGGAGACTGGCACTGCAGGCTCCAGGCAAGCGCTCATCAGAGGTAATACTGCAATGATCAGTGTTAACACAATATTCACACTGCCAATACATTAACTACAAAACTACAAGGCCGCCTTACCATATGAAGCCAAAATGATAAAGCAAGCATTTCTTCTAACACATTACTTTAAGTGCTTATTACTGCTACAGTAAGTTACAGTTTTCACTTCTTACTGCCAATGCATTACACAAAGACCTCTTCTCATTTCAAGTGTTACAGCATACACTTCTGCCAATACATAATTCTACTTTGAACACAGCATGGTACCTATAAGATTCAATTAACTGCCAATATATTAAAACTTCTCAGTATCCCACAAGTTGATTTTTTTCTTTTTTTTCTTTTAAGAAACAGTCTACATATTTTTAATGAATATATGCATCTTTCAAAATTGAATGCTATTATATATAATTTTTTTATCCAGAAATGTTTTTGTGTGTATCTGTTGTAAATGATAATATGTGAAAATGTATATATACAGTCCCCTCCAAAAGGCAATGGCAACACCGATTCTTTTGGGGTTTTTTCTATACATGGAAGACATGGGTTTGAGATCAAAAGCTGAATACGAGACAATATCTCAGAATTACAGCTTTCATTTTCTGACATTTACATTTAGATGTGTTAAACAAATTAGAATATAGCACCACTCAATTTTTAGGTGAGCAAAAGTACTGGAATGTATGCTGATAAATATGTATATTCAGGCTGGTGGGAGCTCCAGGTTGCCGGTTGAGCGCAGCCCCCACTCCACGGTGCTGCACGCTGTCGAGGGTTTGGCCCTGCTTCTGCTCTGTTCTTGTCAGACGAGCACACGCAAACTTGCTGTCACTGTGCTCCGGGAGATCCGCTTGCTCTTCACATCCATTGGCCAGGCAGAGGTAACATTTGTGTCAACCTCATGATCATTTTGATATCTGATCTTTTTTTTTTTTAGTTTGTTTTGAATTCTTGTGCAGCAGAGCTATTAATGATGGGTGGGTCATGGGTGGGAAAACTATAAAACATTATTGGTTGCTGACTAAGTGAAGTTGTCATTGAACCACTGTATTCATTATTGTAACCAGTTTAGCATATGCTCAAAACAAGATTTATCAGTAACTGGCCCTAGTTCTGCTGTAACATGAGTACTGGATTTGCCTTATCTTTTTTTTGCTTTCAGGATGATGATAAGCCAATGATCGAGGTGATGGACCAGCTCAGCCCCATAGTTCTGGACAGCTTTGTCCATGTGGCTGTATCTGATTCAGTAAGCACTCTAATTTCACTCAACTGATAACACATTTGCATTTATAGGTGTGTGTTTACAGTAGCTTATTTCAACTCTGCAGTTTGGTTTCATATTCAGCAATAGATGTCCTACTTACCTGGACCTTTGAGCTTGAGTATGAGCACATATATAATTTAAGGGACACCTGGCAATCTGGCATGCTACACTGTAGCAATGTCAGAGCACTTCTGCTTTCAGCCAATCTAATGTGAATCTTTTTTGTTGTTATGTTGTAGAATGATAAATGTCCTGCTCTCTATGTATTTTTGTACCTTCAGGCCACTCTGCCACTGAGTCACCATGTGGACCTACAGTGGTTGGTGGAGTGGAATGCACGTTTGGTCAACAGCCACTACGACGTTAAGAGCCCCTCTCATGTGTGGATTTTCGCCCAGTCAGTGAAGGACCCCTGGGTTCTGTGTCTCTATAGTTTTCTCCGAAAGGAACACCTGCCAAAACACTGTCCCATGGCTCTGAGCTACGCCTGGCCATATGCCTTCACACGTCTGCAGCTGCTCATGCCCCTAGTGGACCCCAAGTGAGTTAGGAAACAATCAGTAAGCAAGTTTAAATGTAAACTTAAATACATTTTATTCTGTTTTGGTTAAGCAGTCTGCACAGTTAAGCACACTTCTAATTCATGTCTAATTTTTAAAAATGTATACTAGCAAGAAGCTCGTAGAAACAAGCTGAGAAAATCTGTGTTGTTCTAAACTTTAACCTGTTAACACATTTGTATTTGTAAGCAGAAGAATGTCTCACATATGAATGTGGTGGCAGTACTTTTGTGTATGTCTTGTTTTGCAGAAAGCAAACCTGTTGATTCATCACATCCAAAATGCTGTTTATTGTTTATCATGCTTTGTTAGAGACCAAGGGTTAGCAATAATCCAAGGAGAAAATTCAATTGAAGGAAATGAATCAACCTGACCATTAGTCCTACCCATGTCCCCCTGCAGTAGTCCGGTGTATGCCAAAAAGACAAGCACAGCCGGACCCGCTGATAGCTACGTGACCCTATGGAGGAACTACCTAATCCTGTGCCTGGGTGTAGCCAAGCCAAGTATCATGAGCCCGGGTCACCTGAGGGCTTCCACCCCTGAGATTATGGCTACCACTCCTGACGGCAGCATCACATATGATAACAAGGTACATGCCTCACATGGTATGACCATTCTGATGGTTTTATCATGAACTTGAACAGTGGAAGTTGCATACCAGTGTTCACTGAGCAAAGGCTTCCAACTGTAAGGTTTGGTATTTTTTGACATAACTCCTTGCTGAATAGGAATTGAAAACATCCAAGGCATTAAAGACCATTCATTATAAGTCAAGTTATGTCAAGTCTCAGTATACAGTACATTGATACATCAAATGTATAAGATCAAAAGGTTAGCTATGGACAGTGTGTGTGTGTGTGTGTGTGTGTGTGTGTGTGTGTGTGTGTGTAAGCAGGTGATTGGAACTCCCTCAGTAGCCTGGCTCCTCAAGCAGTTGGTTCCCCTCATGCGGCTCGAGAGCATTGAGATCACAGAGTCTCTGGTGCTGGGCTTTGGCCGGACTAACTCCCTCGTCTTCAGGTAACACGCAAAACAGCTTCTAAGATGAAACACTCTGAGGAGTTCAAAGAACATAAGCACATTAAACTGACATGGTTGCACTAGTTTTATGTTGACTTTTGCTTCAGAGCCCTTGGGTTAGAGTTGTCCATTACTGATCAACTGCATTAGGGAAACAAATCTTTTAGGTAGATTTTTGTGTAGGAACTGCTTGTAAAGCATGTATTCACTCTAGCGTGCAGGCATGTTATTTACTCATAACACAGATAGTGGTCATACCACACTGGGAATTTGTCATTACTTTGAAATGAACATAATAAACCATGACAGCACAGGCATTTTATCCTAGCAAAATGTGTTTTTCAGGCTAAATTATTTAACTTACAGAAGGCTTGACAGTTTAGGAGTGAATTCCAAATCATTAAAGATATGAGAACAAATTTCAGTAATGCACACTTGTGAAAGTGACGGCCAATGTATGGTAACCCATACTTGGAATTTGTCCTCTGCATTTAACCCATCCAAGTTAGTGCACACACACACTACAAACCATGAACACACCCGGAGCAGTGAGCAGCCATTTTTGCTGTGGCTCCCAGGGAACAGTTGAGGGTTAAGGGTGTTGCTCAAATGCCCAACAGTGGCAGCTTGGCGGTGCTGGGATTTGAACTCACAACTTTCTGATCAGTAGCCCAACATCTTAACCACTGAGCTACCACTGCCCTGTTAGATAGTTATTGTTAGATAGAAATTGAAAACGTGCAAAGTATAGACACAATACTCACTTAATTTTTTCTTTGACATGGTTTATTTTGAACTTTTAAACAAAATATGCATTCCGGAAATTATTACTGTGTTGTAAATTAATGATAATATGTATGCTAATATATTTTTGGCTTTGTGTATCTCATTACTGCTGCTGTGTATGATTAGGGAGCTAGTGGAGGAACTCCATCCACTTATGAAAGAAGCCTTAGAGCGAAGACCAGAGGTAAATTTGATTGATGTTTGTTGAAGTTTGATGTTTTAAAATAATGTTTTTTGCAAGTGGGCAGTTGTTATACTACATGTGCGTATTATATATTCTCTTCCCTCTGAAGAATAAGAAGCGTCGGGAAAGGAGAGATCTGCTGAGGCTGCAGCTGCTCCGTATTTTTGAGCTGCTGGCTGATTCAGGAGTCATCAGTGACAGGTGTGTTGCACTTCACTCACTGAACTGACACCAGTTCTGCAATTAAAGTTTTGAGTAAGAAACACAGATCTAACATTAAACAATACATTTCACTCTCCAGCACTAATGGGGCATTAGAGAGAGATTCTCTGGCTCTGGGTGCTCTTTTCCTGGAGTATGTGGATCTGACACGCATGCTTCTGGAGGCAGAAAACGATAAAGAGTTGGAGATCCTGAAGGATATAAGAGCTCATTTCAGCGGCATGGTGGCCAACCTCATCCAGTGTGTGCCAGGTATCTACAGTAACTATCTGTTCACCTGGTGTCCAGTGAGTCTGTGTTACTGAATTGGAGTGGAGAGTAATTATTTTATTTCTTATTTATTATTCTTTTAATTAGCATTTGACAATCTAGTTTGGCAATCTACTTCTACACTGCTTTCTATCTAAAACTAATATACCTCAAATATTCAGAATGATTTGCCCAGTAGTTCCAGCATTATTTAACAGACATTCAGTTCTCCAGATTCTGAATGAACTGGTCCAGCTCAGAAGAACTATGGTTGAAAAGCCCTAAAAATGTTTTTAAAAAATGGTCAAAAGAAGGTATTACATTTCTTAGTATTAGAATTCCTCGTAACCTCTCTGATCTTGATGAAGTAAACTTTGAGCTATTCTTAGATAATCTGAATTTTATAGAATGATGACCTCCCTTACACCTCTCCATGTGGGGCAAAGTTCTTGACATGATGTACCAAATTTTTACTTCAGAGTTATCCAGTAAAGATTCCTATCAAATACTTGAGTATATAAGATAGGTTTCCTCCTGAACGAATGCCTTGGTATGACATTTAACTCACCTGAAGAACAATCACATTATTATTGTTATTATTTATTTTATTTCTTATTTATGAATGTTCTTTATTTTATTTTTTTTGTTTGCTCCTTTTTTATGTGACTTTTTTATGTGCCTGTGTCATATTAGAAATTGTAGTAGTGATAACTGAGTCTATGAATACAGAGTACATTCTATGTACAATATGTACATTCCGATTTAATGACTAAATAATAATAATAATATGTAGATTCAGATCAGAGGGTGTTTTTTTTATATGCTGTACTCTTTTCTCGCTCTCCATCTAGTGCACCACAGGCGATTCCTCTTTCCTCAGCAGAGTCTGCGTCATCATCTCTTCATTCTGTTCAGTCAATGGGCCGGTCCCTTCAGTGTCATGTTCACTCCTCTGGACCGCTACAGTGACCGCAACCACCAGATCACACGCTACCAATACTGCGCTTTAAAGGTACAGCAAATTACCAAATCCCTGATACCGCTAATACTGTAAAGATGGTAGTGCAGGAGTGCTGTTGACCTATCATAATCACTTAATTTTAAAAATACATCTGAAGAATTGTGATTTACATTGCAGCACCTCTGGCCACTTTCTTCAGTTATTTAAGAAAAATGGTATTTTTTCTGTCAGTTGGCTCTGATGAAGGTACAGTGTGCTATAGTATGAGTGCTACGTAGTACTTTACTAGTTCAATGAATGTACCTTAAATATAATAAAAATGGTCTTTTTTGTGACATATTTATGACATTGTTAGTGCACAGTGTAATTAATTATATGGTAGGTGAATGAGGGAAAAAAACAGTGAATGTATTTAACCATGACATATCTAACATGGTGATTGTGTGTCTACTTGTGTGTATTTTCCTCCCAGGCTATGTCCGCTGTGTTATGTTGTGGGCCTGTCTTTGATAATGTGGGTTTGTCTACTGATGGCTATCTCTACAAGTGGCTAGACAATATCCTTGGGTGCCATGATCTGCGAGTAAGACTGTGTTTGCTATATTCCGTGTCTGATTATCATCAGAGAAATCATAGTCAAAAGCAATCAAAATCAAAAACAACAGTCGGGGATTATAGATAGTGATAGTAGTAGTGATAATAAAATGTAATTTAAAAGAGCTAGGGAAATGGTCTAGGAATAATTTAAATTGCATGCTCTTTTTTAGAAACCACATCATTTAGAAATCTCTGTATTTTTCAATATGTTACTTTTAGTAAAAAAAAAAAAAAATCCCTGAACAAAATCTCTATAATTTATATAAAGTCTTCCTCGTGTTGGAAAAAATATTTTTACTATTACTAAAAACATATTTTTTAAAAAGTTATAAGGGTAAAATCAGTAAAAAGATGGTGTCTGTCTCTTAAGTTTTTATCCCACACGCACTGTTTCATGCTACAGGTGCATCGATTGGGCTGTGAGGTGGTCATTCTGCTCCTGGAACTGAACCCTGATCAGTCAAACTTGTTTAACTGGGCAGTGGATCGCTGCTTCACTGGCTCCTACCAACTGGCCTCAGGCTGCTTTAAGGCCATCGCCACAGTGTGTGGGAGCAGGTAGGAAAACCATACTACCTAAGTATGCTAGAGTGTAAGGGAACATATTTGGGATATTTATATTAATAGTAGAGAATTAATGTTATATAGGCGGAGAGATGAGCACTCATATGATGTTTCATACAGTGTTTTTATTATACACTTTTGGATTAATTTAGTACATTTTTCACAATGCATTTCTTTTTCTTTCTTCAGAAACTATCCATGTGACCTTGTTACCCTGCTGAACCTGGTGCTTTTTAAATCTTCTGACACCAGCAGAGAGATCTATGAGATCTCCATGCAGCTTATGCAGGTATGAGAAAGGAATTTTCTTTAATAATAGTTTCACAATATATAATACTTAAAATAATATGAAATACATATGTTTTCACTATTTAATATGTCATTTGCTTTGTTCATGAATTTTCTGAAAGACACAGGTCTTAACCAGCAAAGGTGAAGAATTATTCCAAGTGTAATTGATTTTTCTCACTTTTTCTCTTGCTCTTTTTCCTTTTGCTGTGTGTTACACAGGTTTTGGAGGCAAAGCTATCTGTGTACTCTACAAGAATTGTTGGCCAAAAGTCAGGGAACATCTTGTATGGCACCCACGGCCCTTTGCCTCCCCTTTACAGTGTATCCCTCTCACAGCTCTCTAACCAGCTTGCCTGCATGTACCCAGAGCTCACTCTCCCCCTCTTCTCAGGTAGTGTGTTTGTTTGTACCAGAGCAGTAGCACTGAGTAAATAGTGTGGCAGCGGGAGCCTGCGCCAACTCACTACTCTCCTTTTTTCCTTTTTTTTTTTTTTCTTGACACATGCACAGAGGTCAGCCAGAGGTTTCCTACCACTCATCCCAATGGTAGGCAGATAATGCTCACCTACCTGCTGCCTTGGCTGAACAACATCGAGCTGGTAGACACGGGTCTGCTGCCTCCAGCCTCCAGTCCCTGCACACCAGAGGAGGATGGGCAAAAGCATGCAGACGGCATGGGCCTCTCACACCCGCTCAGAGGCAGTGGCTGGGGATCCCTGCAGGCCACCTCTCTCATTCTCAACAACCTCATGTACATGACTGCCAAGGTACAACTCAGTCTGCACCTTAATTAGTATGAGGTTTTATAAGCCTTTACAGTTAATATTGTCTTAACCTTCCTGGGTTTTATTGTATCATGGCAGTGATGGTCACTGATTTCATTACCAAAAGCTTAGCCACTCCCAGAAGTTCTAAAAGATCTTCCATTAAAAAAAATTATATCATTGTTCCACTTTTAGAGAAAAAAATATAATGGGTATTTTTGTCTCAAACAGAATGTAAGGGCTTTGGGAAAATAGCATCAATAAATTTGTATATATACAGTGGTGCTTGAAAGGTTGTGAACCCTTTAGAATTTCTGAAAATCATCAGTCCTAAAAGTAGATAAAGAGAACCCAATTAAACAAATGAGACAAAAATATTACATATCCGTGAGTGGCAAAATTATGTGAAGCTCTAGAATTAGACTTTGATAGATCCCTTTTTTGTTTTTTTAAATAAAACAGGGCACTCACTCACACATGATTGTCATCCCATTGATTGAAATCTACTCTCATTTCACCTTCAAATTAACTGCTAATTCTTGGGGTTCACATATTTTTGCCACTCAATAAGTAAATGACCAAGTATCTTTTTTATTTATTTATTTCATTTGTTTAATTGGATTCTCTTGATCTACTTTTAGGATGTTTTAGGTCATATTTATGCAGAAATGTAGAAAATTCTAAAGGGTTCACAAACTTTCAAGCATCGGTATATCATGAAGGCCATTTTAAAGTAAATATTGCCTGTTGCTACTTGCTTTTGTGGTGCCCTTTTACTTTAATTTATAAATCCAATTTACTTTGTGTTTTTTCCTAAGTATGGTGACGAGCTTCCAGGCCCAGAGATGGAAAATGCATGGAATGCTCTAGTGACCAATGACAAATGGAGCAACAATCTGAGAATCACACTGCAGTTCCTTATAAGTCTGTGTGGAGTCAGCAGTGACACCACACTACTACCTTATGTAAGGACACACAAACAGGCTTACTGTCTCTTACTGTCTTATTGTATTTTCTTTGTTTTCTGCTCAACAAAAATGTCAACGGAACATCAGAATGTTTCATTTTCCTTTGGGGACCTTTGGTACACATTGTGATACATTGTGTAGCACCAGATACAAAGATCACCGTGTCAAACATTCAGATCTTACAAGCCTGTGTTTTCTGTCTGTCTCTAGATTAAGAAAGTAGTGATCTATCTGTGTCGTAACAACACCATTCAGACCATGGAGGAGCTGCTGTTTGAACTTCAGCAGACTGACCCTGTTAACCCTGTAGTGCTGCATTGTGATAACCCACCTTTCTACCGCTTTTCAGCCAGCAGTAAGATCTCCGCTGTGGCCTCAGGTGACCATAGACAAGAAATATGACTGCTCTTCATGTAATGCTCATTATGGTATGTTTTTTGTTAGTCTGATGTTTGCTGTGTTGTATGTTTGATGAAGGGACAACATCCAGCAGCAACACTGTCGTAGCAGGGCAGGAAAATATCCAAGACACAGATGAGGCAAAGATTGCTCGAGAGAACGAGGAGAGGTAATTGTGTCCACAGATAAGAGACTGAGCTTCTCATACTAAAAACTTTTTTAGTATATAGTTTCAAAGTAGTTCCTTTCTTGGAAATAAATTTTTAGTGCTTTTGTGTTTGTGTGTGTCCTCAATGCTGATGTTTGCATGTGTTTGTTTTTGTGTGTGACTGTAGGTTAAGTAAAGCTGCGCGGGCACATAACCGACTAGAGTCACGTTACAGTAACAGCTCCGGAGGCTCCTATGATGAGGAGAAAAGTCAGTACATCGTTATCATTGACCTCTGACCTCTCATTTTTGACCTCTCAGTTTTGTGATTTCACTAATTTTAGCTATGACTGGCTGTTTACTATGGACAGAAGTGTCCAAATTATATGCTCAGAGCCACAGGCATTTCACCTGTTTTTATGTGTGTATGACTAATGTTCTGTGCTCATGTAACAGTGGGGAGGGAAATGCAATTAGATACAGATTGTCATAAGCTGTTGTCATAAGCTAGCAGACAAAACAGTACTAGGAGCATGCATACTTGGTCATGCATAAGAAAGTCATCACACAAAACAAAATCAGAACCAGATGTGAGATCTTAGTGCTGCATAAACTATTATATCCTGAGAGTTTTAATACCTCATTACTGAATGGAAGAGCCATATCACCCTACAGCTCTTGCCTGGTTTCCTATTGAAGCTAAGCAGGGTTGAGTCTGGTCAGTACCTGGATAAGAGACCTCTTAGGGAAAACTAAGGTTACTGCTGGAAGTGGTATTAGTGAGGCCTGTAGGTGGTGCTCTCCCTGTGGTCTGTGTGGGTCCTAATGCCCCAGTGTAGTGATGGGGGCACTATACTGTATTTATAAAAAAATTTTTAAAAAAACAGCACCATCTTTCAGATGAGATGTTAAACCGAGGTCCTGACTCTCTGTGGTCATTAAAAATCCCAGGTCACTTCTCATAAAGAGTAGGGGTATAGTCCTGGTGAAATTTCCCCATTGGCCCTTATCTATCATGGCCCCCTAATAATTTCCATCCCTGAATTGGCTCTCCTCTCCACCAATAGCTGGTGTGTGGTGGGTGTCCGCACTATGGCTACCGTCACATTATCCAGGTGACTGCTACACACAGGTGGTGGTTGAAGAGATTTCCCCCCATACTATGTAAAGTGCTCTGAGTGCCTAGAAAAGCACTATATAAATGTAAGGGATTATTATTATTATTAATCAAGATCTTAGGAATTGTCAGTGTGATCACCTTTTAAGAATTTCAGTAATGCTTTGAGCCTTTGCCATTTTTACTTAATCCAACACTCATGTAGTATTTTTCAATCCAGATTGCTTCCAATCCAGAGAACTGACTAAAGCTTCTGCGTATACATATACCCACATATACATATGTGTGTATGCGTGTATGTATGTGCGTGTATACTGGGTGTGTTTGTCATGTGTTTGGTCTGCATACCTGGCGTGTCAGAGAGACCATTCTGAAGATTAATGATATGCTGCTGATGGTTGCTAGTTGCACTTTGTATAGTCAAGTGAAGTGGCAGGAGCTGTGTTTTGCAGCTTTACTCAGATGGTATTATTCAAGAATACATTATTTAAGAATGGTTGAACACAGGTGCCCCTAACACACAGTATTAACTGTTAACTGTTATTTAGCTATTCTCAATATAAGCACTTTGTTTTTGTATACATAATTCTTGTTATCATTTTAGGAAATAAAAGCAGTTATTGATATTAATTATTAATTATGTTTTAATGAAATATGATGTAATCTTGTTTGAGATGTATAATTTGCGTAATTGTTTTTGAGAAATAATTGACCAGAGTCTTTGAAATTTGGCTCCAAATATCAGATCAAATTATTTATTATTTTTAAATAGAATATAACTGTATTAAGTACCTGCTGTGATGTGATGGTGTATGCAGATGATCCTCTCCCACCATACGCTGGCTGGCTACTCAGTGTGTTAGAGTGTAACCGGCCCCAGCCTTTGCCTATGCCAATTAATGGAGGTTGCTGGGCTCCGCTAGTGGACTATCTGCCTGAAACCATCACACCACGAGGGCCCCTGCACAGGTAACAAAGCTCTGCCTTCTCCTGAGTCTCATTATTTCTGCTTACTTTGCATTGCTAACGCATTTGACTAGCAGGTTCAATTAAAAATTTAGGATGCCAAATTTATTATTGCAGCTGTATTGAATGCATTACATAAACACACACTTTTACACAGCATACAATAATACAATAATAATGCAGGGTCTGTTTAGGTCTAGTATGTGAACATGGATGCTTTCTTTCAGTTTCTATACAAATATGCTTTCACATTTTTAAAACACTGGTAAGTTTTTACCAGTGCAGAGTGCCTGATATTATTTTTTTAGTACCAAGCCAGCACTGTTTTTATGGTGCTAAGGCAACCATGAGATTTTGCAGTAGGCTCATGACAGTCAGTGTTTACTTTATAAAAGTGGAGCAGTGCTAAAAGCATTCAGTGGTGAGTAATTGTGTATTAGGTCAGCTTTTGTTGGGGCAAGTATCTCCATCTTAAAGGAATATGTGGGGATTTTATCATTATGGGACATTTGACAAGTCCCCTTAAAGAAACAAATTTTACCCCAAAAATAAGAAAAAAGAATATATATATATATATATATATATATATATATATATATATATATATATATATATATATATATATATATATATATATTGTTTGTTTGTTTTGTTTTTTTGTTTTTTGTTGTTTTTTTGTTCTTGAAAAAATTAAAGAGAAAAAAAATCCATTCTTTTTGATATGCTTTTATATGCTTAAGGTTGAGATTAGATTTAGGTGAAGGCATAGCATTATTTAGCAACAGCAATACCATATCAGTTTCCCACAAAAATAAACTGTGTGTGTGGTCATGTTTTTATATCTTGTTATGGACCAAATGTTCCCACCAGTATAGGACTATCTGACAGTTTTGGCAATTGGCAGGTCACCAAGAGAAATGTCACACATTTGGTTTTGTTGAATACTATCAAAAGAATAGAAGCTGCTTTTTGACATATAGTAAAACATGCTATGCAAATATAAATGAATTGAATTGACTAATACAATAAGCACAGCTGGTAAAAATATGCACCCTGATGCAGTCATTTTTACCAACAGTGTGCCCATGGCACTAAAAAACAAAAACAAAAAAATGTGTCCTTCATTTACTTTCAGTTATTTTATATTATATATATTTTATTAGATTTTATAAACCACAAAACCACAAAAATAGCAGCTATGATCCTAGGAAATAGGAGTCTCACTGTACTGCATGGACTCATGGACTCATGGGAGTGTCGATGTATGTTGGTAGGTGTAATATAGCGGTGATCTTCATGACAGAGATGGTGGTGGACCACAGTGTGCGAGAGGACTGGGCTCTGCATCTGCCCCTCCTGCTGCATGCCCTCTTTCTT
Source organism: Cranoglanis bouderius (assembly GCA_023630585.1). Lineage (NCBI taxonomy): Eukaryota > Metazoa > Chordata > Actinopteri > Siluriformes > Cranoglanididae > Cranoglanis > Cranoglanis bouderius. Next base: position 2,143,393 of record CM042550.1, on the reverse strand, counting down.
GGTAATACCGCTTCACTTTTACACCTGCTGCTTTTCTTTCATTCTTTTCTCTGTCATTCATTTCTGACTTGAAACTGATAAAATAAGGCTTAAAACAAGATTCACCTGGACACCTGGTAACTGATCGTAACTGATTGTAATGAGTAGTAATGTTTTAGGTATGAATTCCATGTATGTGTGTGCGTATGTACTAAATATGTTTGTGCCTCCATCAGAGTGTCACTAATGACATCTGCTGTGTTAAAAAGGCCTTTCTGCGGCAGTTGTTCACATCAGCGACTACATTCCCAGCTGTAATTGCAGCTTGCGGGAAAGCTGAATAACACCATGCAGCTATGCCAAAAATGTGAAAAATCTCTGATGAAAAAGGAGGGAACAACAGGGAGGGGAAAGAAATGCCATAACTCATAGCTTATCTCTCTCAGACTCTTTGTGTCGTCATCACCTGCTGTCTCCATTGCATTCTCGTCAACAGATTTGTGCAGAACTCTTCCTCTGATATTTTATCTGCAGTCAAAACTATTGCAGGCATGTTTATCACACAGATAAAAGCATGTAAATATGTTTCATCTGCACACCCAAGCATTACAAGTATTTAATATAAATTAAAGCATAACGTTTTGTTTTAATATAGTTTAGGTTTAATTTAATTACAGGTTTAATTTAATTGTAAATTTCCAGTTGCCTTTTTCGGGTCTCTTTAATTTAAATCATTTCTGTTTTTCATATTCTGTTTTATTTTAGCTTGACTCATTAATTCTTTTGCAAACACACAATAATTTTATTGTATCTAATTGTGTAAATAAGATGCATATTTTTCTGAATTTTTTTGCACATCTTTCTTCTTCAGCTTCAGGTATAGATTCGGCTTAGCGTGTTGATGCAGAAAATGACATCTGACAGTGTACACTTCTAAAATTTTCAATTTGATGCAAATAGAAGGTCCACTTTAAATGTTTGTCTGTAGCGGGTTGCTCCGCTTTTTAGTGTCAGCAATCAGGTCATGAGATCTGTACATACTGTTCATTTTTCCTGTACTTTTTCCCACATATGCCACTGCAGACACTTCACTTTATCTTCTAATCTGCATACAACAGTACATACAAAACACCAACAAGTGTCTCAGGAAGCCTTGTTATTGTTCACAGAGTTTTGGCCTTGGTTAAAATATAAGTCTTTTTCCATCTGCGAACATATGATATGTTGGGTATTTGCCGTTAGTGGTTTTGAACAAATTTTTATTCATAGATTTTTTTTTTAATCCACTGAATATCTTGGTCCAGTAAGATCACTGTTGTCATGACGTACAAAACTTTATTTCCCAGTAATAAAGACTAATTAAGACCAGTGCAATAAAGTGCCTACAAAGATTCCAGTCAGGTTGCAACTGACAAATCCTGATAGTTGTGCAGTCCACACAGTTTGTGGGCTTAGACTCTAGATGCTCTCTAGTCACTATTTTGGCATACATGTATATGAATGAGTTGCCAATAAAATTTACTTTACTTCATCAACTTCATTGGTTATTATGCTGTTCTTTCAGGTTTAGATCACTACCGGCCTGAGGTTTTTGAGCACAGCAAGCGGCTGCTCCTGCATTTGCTCATCGCTCTCTCCTGCAACAATAACTTCCAGGTCATCGCTTCTGTGTTGCTGGTCACCAGGGAGCTCAGTGACAACAAAACACTTACCATTAAATCCAGCTTTCAGCCTGAATACCTGCATACAGGTACAGAAACTAATGGAAATACAAGCAAAGTATAGAATCATTGTGAAATTGCCAACAGTGTGACCGAATTATAGTGAAATGGCCAGCTGGAAAAGTTTTACCTTTGAAATACACACATCAATGGTAGCACCACAGAGGAACCCAACACCCGCAACAGCCAACACATTTCCAAAACACCTGCATATGAATTTGCATGTGATCAGATTCTAAGTTATAGTGGTTTTAAATGTGCAGATTGATACAGTCAGGGAGTAGAGGTGACATTTATGATGTCAAAGCCTGATGGTAATGAGTGAGGTCTTATCAACAGAAGGAAAAATACGCACAGCAAGTCTCGCCACAAATAATCATGTAACAGCCAACCCGAGAGAATTAGTATTTCAGTTGTCTTGTCTATGAAATAATAAGACAGGTGATTAGAATGAGACATTGTAACTCTTGAGCCAGCCAAATCATCTGCATTTCAAATTACTAGCACTTTGTCTATGTAGTATGTGTCAAATATATGGATGGGAATTTAAAAAATAGATATCAGTATTAAGGACCAAGTTTTTGACACATGCACAGCCAAACAAATTCATCTACACATGAAATATGTAAGTCTTACCACAAATAATCATTTAACCACCAACTTAGAAAGTGTGATAGACAGGAGAGAAACAGTGTGAAGCATGTTTTAGAGAAGCATTAAAAGAGCCAGTCCAGTCATGATACCAGATCAGCTTATAGACCTATGACAGGTATCCGGTATTTTCATTCTAGTCCAAAACGAGTTATATGTTCATTATGAACATCGAATACAATCGTCACCCCCTTGCCATGTCTCTACCTGTATCAAATAAATGGAATGGTGTTAGAAAAGAGATTAAGAAAAAAAGATTAAGAAAATATAGCGACAAAAAGAAAAGACCTCTTTCTTCCATACAGGTGGTCTGGATTTCCTACGGGAGTGGCAGGCATCCCCTGTGGCAGATTCGGGTATGAGCTCCTCCTCCACCTCCTCCAGTGTGAGCCTGGGGGGCAGCATGGGGAACCTCCCTCAGATCACAGCTGAACTTGAGGACCTGGAGGAGTCTCCAACTGAGTCTGAGGAAAAGACCAACAAACTTATCGAGTTCCTCACAACCAGGTATTCACATGACAGAGTGACCCACCTATGGCCAAAAGTTTGTGGACACCTGACCAATCATACCCATATTTGCTTGTTGAACATTGCATTCCATATTTAACCCCCTTTGCTGTTATAATAACTTTCACTCTTCTGGGAAGGCTTTTTACTAGATTTTGGAGTGTGGCTGTGGGGATTTGCTGTGGCATTCTGCCACAAGCGCATTAGTGAGGTCTGGCATTGATGTTGGGCAAGAAGGCCTGGCATGTAATTGGCGTTTCAGTTCATCCTAAAGGTGTTCAGTGGGTTGAGGTCAAGTGACTCAGGTGATGCAAGCCACTCAAGTTCTTCCACACCAACCTTGGCAAGCCATGTCTTTATGGTCCTCGCTTCATGCACAGGGGCATTGTCATGCTGGAACATGTTTGGGCCTCTTAGTTAGGGAAATATTAATTCTACAGCATACAAAGATAATCTTTACAATTGTGTGCTTCCAATTTGTGGAAGAACCACATATGGCTGTGATGGTCATGTGTCCACATACTTTTGACCATATAGTGTACTGTACAGTATCTCACAAAAGTGAGTACACCCCTCACATTTTTGTAAATATTTTATTATATCTTTTCATGGGACAACACTGACGAAATGACACTTTGCTACAATGTAAAGTAGTGAGTGTACAGCTTGTATAACAGTGTAAATTTGCTGTCCCCTCAAAATAACTCAACACACAGCCATTAATGTCTAAACTGCTGGCAACAAAAGTGAGTACACACACCCCTAAATGAAAATGTCCAAATTGGGCCCAATTAGCCATTTTCCCTCCCTGGTGTCATGTGACTCGTTAGTGTTACAAGGTCTCAGGTGTGAATGGGGAGCAGATATGTTAAGTTTGGTGTTATCGCTCTCACACTCTCTATTACTGGTCACTGGAAGTTCAACATGACACCTCATGGCAAAGAACTCTCTGAGGATCTGAAAAAAAGAATTGTTGCTCTACATAAAGATGGCCTAGGCTATAAGAAGATTGCCAACACCCTGAAACTGAGCTGCAGCACGGTGACCAAGACCATACAGCGGTTTAACAGGACAGGTTCCACTCAGAACAGGCCTCGCCATGGTCGACCAAAGAAGTTGAGTGCACGTGCTCAGCATCATATCCAGAGGTTGGCTTTGCAGTATAGACGTATGAGTGCTGCCAGCATTGCTGCAGAGGTTGAAGGGGTGGGGGGCTCAGCCTGTCAGTGCTCAGACCATACGCCGCACGCTGCATCAAATTGGTCTGCATGGCTGTCATCCCAGAAGGAAGCCTCTTCTAAAGATGATGCACAAGAAAGCCCGCAAACAGTTTGCTGAAGACAAGCAGACTAAGGACATGGATTACTGGAACCATGTCCTGTGGTCTGATGAGACCAAGATAAACTTATTTGGTTCAGATGGTGTCAAGTGTGTGTGGCGGCAACCAGGTGAGGAGTACAAAGACAAGTGTGTCTTGCGTACAGTCAAGCATGGTGGTGGGAGTGTCATGGTCTGGGGCTGCATGAGTGCTGCCGGCACTGGGGAGTGTACTGTGGCATGTACTGTGACATACTGAAGCAGAGCATGATCCCCTCCCTTCGGAAACTGGGCCGCAGGGCAGTATTCCAACATGATAACGACCCCAAACACACCTCCAAGACGACCACTGCCTTGCTAAAGAAGCTGAGGGTAAAGGTGATGGACTGGCCAAGCATGTCTCCAGACCTAAACCCTATTGAGCATCTGTGGGGCATCCTCAAACGGAAGATGGAGGACCGCAAGGTCTCTAACATCCACCAGCTCTGTGATGTCGTCATGGAGGAGTGGAAGACTCCAGTGGCGACCTGTGAAGCTCTGGTGAACTCCATGCCCAACAGGGTTAAGGTAGTGCTGAAAAATAATGGTGGCCAAACAAAATATTGACACTTTGGGCCCAATTTGGACATTTTCACTTAGGGGTGTACTCACTTTTGTTGCCAGTGGTTTAGACATTAATGGCTGTGTGTTGAGTTATTTTGAGGGGACAGCAAATTTACAGTTATACAAGCTGTACACTCACTACTTTACATTGTAGCAAAGTGTCATTTCTTCAGTGTTGTCCCATGAAAAGATATAATAAAATATTTACAAAAATGTGAAGGGTGTACTCACTTTTGTGAGATACTGTATGTTGAAAAAAAAAAGAGTTAAATTTCTTTAAGTTAAAGAAATTTTAAAAAAATTAATGGTATGTTGAAGGCAGGTTATAAGACCTCACTGCTATGCAAAAACCAGGCCATTGCAAATCTAAAATAGATATCTCGCAAAGCACAGACTCATCTCATTATCAGTTCCAGGGTCATGTGAGGAATCGTTTGTCCATTAATTCTGTCTGATCTTGGTGGTGGTTTTATGGTGACCCAGTGCCTGGAGTACTGTCCTGTCATTACTCAGGGCCTTCGGACCTCTATGGTGCCACGAGGACATCACACCAAAGAACCCTAACTCCAAGAGTGCGGAGCAGCTCAGCAACTTCCTGCGTCATGTGGTGTCCGTGTTCAAAGAGTCCAAGTCAGGTAGCTGTTAGTGTACTTCAACTCAATGGAAACTTGCAATCAGTCATCAATCTTTGCTCTTATGTTTTAATGTGTATGTACCTACAGTATGCTTGTGTGTAACACACTTATGGCTGTTGTTCATGATGCAGATTAAACATATATTAGACTAAATGGAGTAGTTGTTAACTGTGTAGAAAATAACATAACACTACTGTAGTTCCATGGTTTCAGTGTGCATATTTAACCTTAGGATGGCAGGTTATGATGATGTGTTTTGCCACGTCATCATAAAAGAAACTCTGCTGTTTCTCTTGAATAGACAATTTATGTGCTTTTTATCACACTTTTTTTTTCTTCTTAAGACTTCCACCTGGAACAACAGTTGAGTGATGTGGCTCTGCAGACGGCTCTATGTAGCTCATCGCGCCACTATGCTGGTCGCTCCTTTCAGATCTTCCGAGCCCTCAGACAGCCACTATCCGCCCACGCTGTCTCAGACCTGCTGTCACGCCTGGTGGAAGTGGTGGGAGAGCACGGTGATGAGGTACAGGTGTGTACAGTTGTATCTGTGTGTGTCTGTGTGTCTTGTGTGTATGTCTTTTTGTGTGTGTGTGTGTGTCTTTTGTGCGTGGATAGTCAGTCTTGTTTCATTGATTGCTCTCTCAGGGGTATGTGATGGAGGTGCTGCTCACTCTGGAGTCAGTGGTGGATAATTTGGCTGAATGCCTCAAAAACAGTGAACTGATGGCAGCATTGACTAGGTGAGGATTTAGCACTAATACTAACACAGTGAACAAATATATCATATATCATATCCATGATATCCTCTTCTTTTATCACAGATCCTCATCGCCGGACTTCCTGGTGAGTGGGAAACTCACCTCCAACCGCAAGAGCACAGGCCAGCTCAACCTGACACAGGATGGTACAGCTGAACGCAGCAGACATCAGCGAAGTTATTCAGTGCCCAAAAAGTTTGGTGAGAGTGGTGAGCAGTCATCTTCTGACCCTCCACGCAGTGCCACCCTGGACCGTATTCAGGCCTGCACCCAACAAGGCTTGGCACGCTCAGTTCGGAGTGCCTCATCCACTTCTTCTGCCCGCGCAGATGCTAGTGCCAACCCAGCAGAGCTAAGCCACGCCAGTCACCCTGCCAACCTGTTAGCCACTGTCTTCTGGGTGGCCGTGTCTCTTATGGAGTCAGACTTTGAGTTTGAGTACCAAATGGCACTGCGGTTGGTGCACAAGCTACTTGCACGAGTACCCCTTGAACAGCCAGAGAACCGTGAGCGCCTTGACAAGCTCCAGGCTCAGCTTAGGTGGAGCGGTTTCTCTGGCCTGCAGCAGCTCCTACTCAAAGGCTTTACCTCACCAGCCACCAGTGACCTTACATTGCAGCTCTTCTGTCAGCTTACACCTGTCTCTAGAGTTCCTGTAGTGGACATATCTCAGTCTATAGGTGAACAGCTTGTACTATTCAAACCATATTCAATCAAGTGTTATTTTGTTGACATACACAATATACACAAAATGACCATTTTGTCCCAAACATAACATATGGGGTAATAATAATATCAATATTAGTGATTAGGATCATTATTAGCCTCTTTCTATAGTGGGACAAACTGGTGCTTGATCTTGGTTCCAGTGTTCCTGTTGCCTTTTCACCGGGCTCAGTTTGAAGGGGGCTTAATGAGGAAATACAGCTAGAGATCCAAATGTCATGGTCAAAATTCTAAGCCCCATTTTCATGGTTGGTTACAGAGCAGTGTTTCGTTTACTCCTATTGATTTAGTGACAAATTTAACTTTTCATCCACTGCCTAGCATTGTCAAAAAATAATAAATAAGGATAACCTTAAACAATTTGACAATAACAATGACTAAAACAAAAATATTGCTAGATAAAAATGCTGATGCAGCCATTGTTATTATGCAGCACTGATACCGCTGTTACTTTGAGATGTCTTATACTGTGGTACAATATGGTCCCTATGACTTTTGTCTTCTAACTATCTATTCTTTTTTTTTTATCTATCTCTCACTCAGGCTTCCCTCTGAACGTGCTTTGTCTGCTGCCTAACCTGGTGCAGCACTTTGACTCCCCGACGCAGTTTTGCAAAGAGAGTGCCGAGAGGATAGCACAGGTCTCACTTTTAAAACCTGCCCATTTTAAAGCCCATTTTAAAGCCATGGTCTGAATGGCTGCAATTTTAATCCTTCTATGGGTATTGCAAAATCTTTTTTTAAAGGAAACATGTTATCCCAGCTAACAAAAATATGTTCTAAGAACACTTTGCTAACGCTCCCATTAAGTTATGAAACGTTATTTCGGAATGATCTTTGAATGTTCAAAATCTCCCATTTTTAAAATGTTTTAAGAAAGGTTTTTCTTGGTTATGTGAACATTAAAGAAAATGTTAAGGGAACTTTCCAATTTACCTCTATACAAACTTCCTCCAATCGTTCCCCATGGAATGTTGCTTATATTCATGCTCATATTAATTCAAATAATAGAAATAGGTAAAACATAAGCAATTAATTTCTTACAGCCACAGGTATGGATTTTAAATCAACAAAAATGTACAGTACCAAAAACTGAAACAAAGCAATAATTTTCCATCATTTATAATTTCATATTTATGTTTACATTTTTATAATATAAATTTGAATTACAAAAATAACTGATACAACTCAAGTCAGCTCTAACAACACAATAGAAACAGAACACACCACAAAATTAAGTGTGCACTGTATATATGTACGCTTTGTGGTGCTTCAGGCTGAAGAAAGACTTTAGAGTGTCTGGATAGAGTTTAGACAGTGTTGTTTAATGTGGATGAAAGAGATGGATACAGCTTTGTACACATTATTCAGGAAGGTGGATCTCCAGGAACAGGGTTGGTGACCATTGATCAAAATGGTGTGGGTGCAGGTTTTCATTCCAATCAAGCAGGAGCCACACCGGATCCCACCTGTTTAATCAGTTGATCTTGGCTTTCAATAGACTCAGGTGTGGCTTCTGCTTGGTTGGAATGAAAACCTGCACCCACACCAGCCCTTTCCAGATAAGAGAATTAATAACACTGGAAAGGAAAAGGAATACAGAAATGAGAGCAGATTTTCTACAAACTAGAGCTTGCACAACGAATTGTTTTTGGTTTTGTAATTTTTCAAAAAAAAAATAGTTAATGTTTACCTAATGTTAATGACACTACACAACTGTGCAAATGGGGAAATGGTTATGTCCCTTGTGCTTGATGTTACTGTTAGCCTGGGCAACACTCAATTAGCATCAGGGAAAATAAAACGGGAGCACGGTTCACACATATCGTAGTTACTGGTTTACTTTACTTTAATTTTCAAGTAATTATAAATATAATTGACCGTCTTATGTTACTATGCACAGCTAATAATGTGCAGCGATGGGGGGCAGTTTGAGATTTTCCTCCTGCATTTGCTAAGTGCGTGTTTACTCGGTTAGTCAGATGGAATTTATGTGAAGAGGGGGGAATTACACAATTGTATTGATAAATAATCCACACAGAATGAAACCCAGGTTTTTGGTTTTAAATGCTGTGGTACGGAGCACATGTGCAGAGTTGTGAGTAATACAAGGAAAAGGAGAGAATTTAGTTCAGATGAAATGCTGTTACAGAAGGGGAAGTTCGAAGTCCTGATTGCTTATAGTAATGCATTAGGTTCAATGAAGTCAGTAAATTTATTATACATGCTTGCCTGTATACAGTATATATGATAAACTTGCATTCATTGTTTATTCCTTATACACGTGTCTTGTGACTTCATGTTGTAATCTTATGACTGTAAAGATTAAAAAAAAAATAGTAACAATTAATAAACATTAGACAAACATTCAACTAAAACGTTCCAGAAAAAAACGTTCCACAATTGATAACATTTTTATGCTAACGTTTTGAGAAAGTTTTTAAAGACAAGATAACTTTGAACAAATGTTCTATTAACATTACTAGAAGAACGTTCATTCATAATAGAGGTTGTGATAGAACCTTGTCAGAACATTAGCCAAAGTTCTGAGAATGTTTCCTGTTAGCTGGGATTCTGCCAACTGGTCAACCATGTAGTTTTCATTACAAAAACTATTTATATATGTGTGTCATTCATCTTGCTGCAGGTATGTCTGGAGGAGAAGGAGAAGAATGCAAAACTCTCTCACCTGGCTCATGTGATGACTCTGTACAAAACTCGCTCTTACACCAGAGACTCATTCTCCTGGGTCAGCGTGGTCTGTCGCTACCTGCATGAGGCCTTCTCTGACATCACACTGAGCATGGTCACATACATGGCTGAGGTGAGTGTCTCACATTCAATTTCATTTCTTAATTTTAATGGACTCAGGTCGAGCAAACCCAGATGTAAATTGCCTCTTCCATGTTTCTGGCCAAAAATGTAATGATACATACATCCACTGAGCACTTTATTAAGAACACTATACTAATACTGGGTAGGGCCTCCCTTTGCTCTCAAAACAGCCTCAATTCTTCGTGGCATGGATTCCACAAGATGTTGTAAACGTTCCTTTGAGATTCTGGTTCATGTTGACATGACTGCATCACACATCAGTTCCTGCAGATTTTTCAGTTGCACTTTCATGCTGAATCTCCCGTTCTACCACGTCCCAAAGGTGTTCTATTGGATTCAGATCTGGTGACTTGGAAGGCCACTGAAGAGCACTGAACTCATTGTCATGTTCATGACCAGTTTGAGATGACTTTTCTTTGTGACATGGTGCATTATCTGTATCTGTATGATTGTATGCATTGCACTGCTGCCACACAGTTGGCTGATTAGATAATTGCATGAATGAGTAGGTGTATGGGTGTTCCTAATAAAGTGTTCAGTGAGTGTTTGCAGATGGTTCATGAAGTGTTTATATACTGTGATTGATACCACTATGGCCAGAAAATTTGTAGGAGCAAAAGTACTACAGAAAGGGATGCTTATGGAATAGGTCACACTGTCAAGTGATAGTGATGCGCTCTCTCTCTCTCTCTCTCTCTCTCTCTCTCTCTCTCTCTCTCTCTCTCTCTCTCTCTCTCTCGTAGTTATTGGATAAAGGCTTACCCAGCATGCAACAGCCCCTGCTGCAAATCATCTACAGCCTGCTAAGTCACATGGACCTGGCAGCTATTCAGGTCAAAGCCTTCAATGTGGAGGTGCTCAAAACCATCGAGAAGTTTGTACATGTAGGTTGCATCTTCAGAGCGGGTCAAACAATATATTTTTTTAATGTATTTATTACTACTACATGTAATCTGCACATTGAGGGTGTATGATACATTACTTATGGCACAGAGTTCTTTAACTTTGGAGTATTACAATACAAAACAGCCTCAACATGTTTAAAAGTGCATTTACTTATGTAAAATTATGAGCTACCATGTACAGTGCTTTGCCACATGAACTTTTGTAGTGTTTCAACATGGAACTGAAATCGACTTAACTGGGATTTTGTAATGATTCCACACGAAATAGCCCATAATATCTAAATATTTAAAAATCTGTATAATCTACAATCCACACTCCACTGACCTTTATGTGTGAAATTTGGATGCAACGCACTGCCAAAAGGCATGCTGGAGACCCAACTATGTGGAAAAGGGTTCTCTGGTGTGGTGAGACCAAAAAAATATTTTTTTTGGCCTAAGTGCAACACCTGACAGAAATCCTACACCAGAGTGGTTCAGAACCAAGAAAAATGTGTTAGAATGTGAATTGGGATTCTTGAAAATCGCTGTTCACGAGTGGTCTCCATCCAATCTGACAAAGCTTGAAAAATGTTGCCAAGAAGAATGAGCAGTATTCATGTGTGCAAAGCTGATAGAGACAAATCCCAGGAAACTTGCAGCTCCAATCGCATACAAATATGGGGGTGGAGACCTATGCAACCAACAAATGTTTGCTCTGTTGTTTAATTCGCTTTTATGTCACAATAAAATTTTTTTGCACCTTCAAATGTTACACATATTGTGTAATTGAAAAAGTAAAAAATCCCAAATAAAACAATTTCAATTCCAGTTTGTAACACTACAAAAGTTCCAGTTGCACATGGTGTACCTATGTGTTAAACATATGTGTAATGTATCTGTGTTTCAGACTGTTCACTGGAAAGAGGCCCTGAATGTGCTGAAGCTCGTGGTGTCTCGCTCAGCCAGTTTGTCCCTCCCATCTTATGCTCACGGGGATTTGGCCAACCTGGAGGTGAGCCGCATGATGTGGGATGGCTCATCCAAAGCCCTGCCTGGCAAAACACTGGAGTTCCACTTCGATATTTCTGAGGTAGGACAGTTTCACCTCTCTATATTCAAAGTTCTTTGTTGGTTGTGAACTGTTGTTTCATGTGCATGTAACTGATCATAAATCCAACCAAAGCCAGTAATCAGTGTTCTTTGTGGTTTTACACTATGGACTGTGTGAATATCACAAGATGATTTTGATCTGCACCAGGAACAGTGCACCACTATGTTATTAATGTAGATCCTAGCCATTTTGCTCCCAAAAACAAAATACCTACCCTTTAGGGCCTTATGAGCATGTTCTGTACACAGGAAACACTTTATTTCCCAGAGCACAGTCTCAGGATTTTATATGGTCTAATGAAAGCAGTAATATCCGGTCCAGAAGGAACAAGTGCAGACTGATAAAAGCTTCAGTAATTACACTGTTTTTCCACATGGACTTGCAGTGCTTATCTACACAAAAGCTAAAACTGCTTACACTGTGTATCTCTGGTCAATTTGGGGACATTTTATTCCCATTTACACAGTAAATGACTTCCTTAGTTCATCTAATACAGTTCGGTCAATTAATGGAATTATATCTATCAACGAAAGGAATTGTATAATGCCTTTTGTTCGGATCAGAACTAAAGACAACATTTATAACTTGTTAAAGTTCTATTAAGAAAACCTTTTTGGAAACACTCACAAAACAAGCTGGTACATTCGTCATTACGAATCCACTAAGATTCACTAAGATTCATTGTTACCAGGAAATGTACCCCAGCACATTTATGTCTACAGCACCACAAAACCTTAACTGCAGCCTAGTTATATGTCTGTGTGTGTGTTTGAATGTGCGTGCATATTTGTGTGTAGACACCGGTGATTGGACGTAGGTATGATGAACTGCAAGGTAGAGGAGGTAGAGACGGGAAAGCCCGTGCAATTGCAGTGACCCGTAGCACCTCGTCCACCTCGTCTGGCTCAAGCTCCAACCCTGTCCTGGTGCCTGTCAGCTGGAAAAAGCCACAATCCTCACAGGTGAGACACAGATATTGGTGTCATACCTCTTCCATGACTTCTGTGCACATTTAATGTTTACATTTGACCTCTGATTTAGATCATATATGCTTTTCAGAAAATGATCAAAAGATTTTTTTAAATGTTCAGTATCTTTTTTTAAAAGTTATAATAATGCATATGAACACTTTTTGAGAATTAAAGCCTAAATGTAAGCAAACTGTGTGAGTATTACACTCATTGTTCTTGGTACTACAGTAGCACAAGGACACTATAAAAAAATTATTGCTTTAAAAATGATTTCTCAAGTGCTGTTCTGAGATCGGTTTTCAGTATATGTACTATAAATGACAAGTGTAAGCTGTTTTTAATCAGTATATTAGCTTCCCCTCTGGAGCAGACTTATGACAGTCTCCTTTGTGTTCTCAGAAACGAACACGTGAGAAGCTGGTGAACGTGCTGTCTCTGTGCGGCCAGGAGGTCGGCCTCAGCAAGAACCCATCTGTAAGTGATCACTCCAGCCAGTTTACTACACTGCTGTGAATCTGCGCTGTATCATAAGTTGTTAATAAAATTAAGCCATTTAATGCCTGCTATGGCACCACCTGATTTTGACAATGAGATTCATTATTGATTTTAACATTTGATTTGTCCCCCTAAAAATAATATGATTTAACTGAGTCAAACGTTTTTCTCTGCCAGGTGATCTTCTCCTCCTGTGGCGATCTGGAACTGATGGAACGCCAGCCCAGCCAGGTGTCCTCAGAGGATGGCACACGAGAGGACACTCTTGATGACACTGCCTCTGAACAGCAGTTTCGAGTCTTTAGAGACTTTGACTTCCTTGATGTGGAGCTGGAAGATGGAGAGGTAATTACAGATAGAGCTTAGTATTGAACTTAATCTGGGTCTTTAATTATAAACAATCATTGTTCTAAAACATTGTTCTAAGTCCTTGTTCATGCATAGATCTAGCAGTTGTTAATGTCAGTTTTTCACAAACAGATTTTGACATGAGCTTGACAATATTTAGCAGAAAGTTATAGTGCACTTTATTTACCTGGTTTTATTCTTATTATAATTTGTAACAAAACTTGCCATTTCTGCAGTACCTGTGTTTCTCCTTCTTTTCATTTTCTTTTCCTGGAGGTGTATTAACAGTCTTCATTTGATGTCTTCTCTAACATGGTTTGCTTTATCACTGGTCTTTCTTGCTGTGTGGATAACATTGTCTCTCTTTTTCTCCTATGCTGTCCAGGAACTGCAGGTAAGCATGTGTGTGCCAGTGATTGACCTAGAGAATGACAGTGGCCTGTCTGCTGTAGGTGCAAAGAAGCACTCTGTGCATGTGGCATTATAGTCAGGGTTGTAGCTGAAAGTTTTTAATAGAACATTGAAATGACTTTTCACTTGATTTCTTGTCATAAATGTTAGCAGTGCATGTTGACTGTGTCTTGTGGCCAAGTTATATAAGCAGTCCTAGACATTACAGTCTGATATAGAGGTCTTAAAAATGACAATCTTGACAAATTCCTCAGCAGTACAATTTCAAAATGAAAATACAACCTGCAAGTGTGCATGTGTTAAGTTCTTTAGCATGTAGGATAAAACAAACAGTAAAAGGTTGAAAGAAGACTAATTAGGCATCTGTTTAGGCATCCTGTTAAATGAGTGTTTAAACATCCTGTTGCAGTGAATCTTTCAGTACACTCAGGTGGTATATGGTGTGTTGCAGGGTGAGAGCATGGACAACTTTAACTGGGGAGTACGGCGGCGCTCTCTGGACAGCACAGACCTGACAGAGCTACTGGAGGAAAGCCAGCACTCAGACAGCATACCCTGCCTCGGGCCTCTTGATCCCCAGCACGACTCAGACGACTCGTCCGAGGAAGAGTCCAACTCCACCAGCCAGAGCCTCTCACACCACTCACAACTTGTATGGGACACAATTCTTGCAAAACTTTTTTTTTTTTTTAATTATGAAGTATTCTTTTGCTGGTGCACATTTAAACAAAGTAACAGTCTCTTATTATATCTCTCACTCCCTTTCAGACAATGAACCTGTCTCCTTCAGAGGACACCAATCATACTGACTCTTTGTCCACCTCTTACGACACATCTGCTGACCCAAACTCTCTGAATGCAACCACACCAGGCATGGGGATGTCTCTTCCAGATGACACCATCATTCCACCTGTGAGTAACATTTTGCCTGTCATCTCTTTTTCTGATAGCTAATTAAAGATCTAGGGAAGGAAGGCTCTTAATTATCATTTTGTCCATAAATACCCCGTTCAAAATGCATTTTACTAAAAATCATATATTACAAAGATTATAAACAGATTATTTTATTTTTCAAAGAATAACAAGTTATGTAAAACTATTAAAACTGACTGGTCTTTGTAAAAATTAAATTAATTTTGTCTTTCATCATGTCCTATATGTACTCACATCCTATGATGGGGTGTTTTTGGGGTGTTTTCAAGTAAATTTTAGAAATATGTTACCACAAAATCATGGCTGGGGGCAATATGACATCTATTGCTAATGAGTAAACAGAACATAAGCGTTAAGGGAAAATAAGAAGGCAGGGTTTAATGAGTCCACTTTGTGCATTTGTATGCAGCCACTGCCTGAAGATGAGGGCAGTAATGTACAGGAGGATGACTTGTTGTTTTGTGTGAGCGAACTTCCTCCGGGGTTTGACTGTGGCTCCAGCTTCACTTTGGATATTCCACCAGAACCTGATCGATCAGAGGTGGAACTGGACCCAGGCTTCCTGCATGGGTATGCTGACATGCTGCATTCTACAAAACTTACTTTTGTAAAAAAAAATAATAATAATAATAATAATTTATTATTAGTAGTAGTAGTAGTATTATTAGTAGTATTATAAATGTCCTTGCTGACTTCACTTGTGACTTCTGAATATTTCAAGTGTCAGGTTTTTAAATACAGAAGGGTAACAAAGGAAAATCCAACATAAGTCTTAGTCTTAGTATGTTGTCAGGCCACCACGAGCCACCAGAGCTGCTTCAGTGCAGCTTAGTATAGATCTCTGGAACTTTAATGGAGGAATGAACACCATTCTTCCAAAAGATATTCCCTCAACTGGTATTTTGATTAAGGTGGTAGAGCACACTAGCTAACACCTCAGTCCAAAATATCCCATAGATCTTCAATTGGACTGAGATCTGATAAATGAGAAGGCAGCTGATCTACATGAAATACAGGATGGGGACATTGTCATCCTGGAACAGACCGCTCATTCAGGATAGAAATGCTTCATCATAGGATAAAGGCAATCAGTCAGAATGACTTAATCGATTTTCAATGACTCTTCCCTCTAGGGGACAAGTGGACCCAAACCATACCAGCACAATGACCCCAGAGTATAACAGCGCTACCAGACCCCCTCACTGTACGGGTCGAGCATTCTGGCCTGTACGCCATACATGCGCTCACCCACATGTCGAGAATATGATCTTTAGTGGGATATCATCTGACCATATCACTTTTTTCCACATCTATAGAACACTGCCAGAGTTCAGGGTTTTTTACACCACTGAATTCTCAAAAATGCATTTGTCATTGTAATGAGGTGTTTATACCCTGCAGCCCTACTATATACAGGGTTCGTACAAGGTGCTTGAAGTACTTAAAGTGCTTGAATTTGGCTTTTTGAAATGTAAGTACTGGAAAACCTTGAAAATATCCATTTTATCTCTAATGGTGCTTAAAAAAAAGTAAATAAATACGAAATTGCTCAATAACTTTAAAGTGTTTATTTTTGACAGAACATGAATATAATCCATTCACTTAAAATATGACTCCCCGCTGCAGCCCCTCTCCCTCCTCCCGCTTTTCATTCACTCGTTTTAACAGAGACAGCTCCGGTCCACTTCTCAGACCCCTTTAGTACCCTTCCCCCCAAAAAAGCACCTAGCGACAAATCTAGCAACAAATCTTGGACAAACCTTAGCTACTTTCCATAGAATTGAGTTGCTAGCACTGCCCCGGAGCAGCACATTCTGTGTGAGAGAAAAAATAAGAGACATTCTGTCACTTCTAACTTTTTCTGTGAGTAATTACATGTAAATATCGCCAAAATCACAACACAGCCGTTGTCTTTAATTTATGTGTATGGTGATTTTGTCAGGCGACATCGTGGTTATAAATCAGGAGTTTATCAGTGCAGAGCAGCAGCTTGTAAATGACTTGGAAGTAACTGCTGGTTAACGTAGTCTTAAAGGGCCGCGTTTCAGTCAGTATTTCACACTCGTTCCGTTGTCTGACAACAGAAACAGAAAAATATGTCAATGACAACAGCTTTATTGGGAATTCGGCTGCATTAAAATACAGTATGTGAGCACAGAGGAGGAGAGAAGCAAACAGATGTAAAGAGCTGACACTAGGCAGAATGCAAATATGAAGCAATGACGTAATGAATATGGTAATTAGCGCATGACATCATCTGGCGACGTTTAGCAACTTTCCATTGAAAGTTGTTGCCAACAGAGCTCCTGTCACTCACCTGGAGTACAGGGTGTCCCAGAAGTCTTCATACATTTATTTAACACTTTTTAGCAAAATGTAACTTTATTTACAAAACATCCTCTACATGATTGCCATTTCATTGTAAAATGTGCGCCAAAATCATCACAATTAAAAGAACCAAAGACTTAAACTACTTCAGTCTGTGTGCATTGAATTTATTTAATACACGAGTTTCTCAATTTGAGTTGAATTACTGAAATAAATGAACTTTTCCACAACATTCTAATTTATTGAGATGCACCTGTAGTCCTTGAAAACAACAAAAAAAAATAGTGCTTGAAAAGTCCTTGAAAGTCGTGGAATTTCATTATGAAGCATCTGTACGAACCCTGTATATAATATCCCTCTCTGTGCGGTTGTGGTTGCTGACTGTCTGATCATGTCCTGCATTGACATTCTCATGACATTGACATTCCCCTGAAGAGTTGCTCTTATGTTGTTTACATATCATACTAATGCATCACGGTCAGTATTAACTGATGTCTATCCCAAAGATATAAATGCAGATGTCACTTTAGTCACTGCTCCTATAGAAACCCAGCTATTTGAGAAGTCTTTGTGGCTAAAGCTCCTGCCATCCATGCCCACAATAATAAGCGCTCTTTCAAAGACATCTTTTTTGCCATCTTGGTCCAAAATCAATGTCAACTGGCTTCAGTGTTTTTATACATGCCACAGAGCATCATAGGATGTTAATTGCTTAATATCATGTAGTACACCTCTCTGGAGTCATCAGGACTCAATATCTTTCTCCAGTCATTCATTCAGGTTTTCCCTTTAATATAAACATATGCCTGTATGTTTATTGAGAGTTGATGTTACTTCTAATTATAATTTCTAATAACTTCTAATCTAATTATTCCAACCAGGAAACCTATATCATTTGAGTAATACACATGCCACTAACCAGTGACTTTGTAAAATACTGGATGATATATTGTTACACTGTTATGTTTTTTTTTATGTTCAGGTCTGAGTATATATTACAAAATCTGTTCCGCTTTGGTTACACATTTTACATACACAGAACAGCATGAGGAGTGAGCTTCTTTCCCCTTTTTACCATAGCTATAGTTATGGAGAGGAGAGGGACGATTTGGACGAGCTGGGTTTTCCTCCACCCCCATCACCCTTCTTTTCCGCCATCTTAGCTGCCTTCCAGCCCACAGTGTGCGATGATGCTGAGGAGGCATGGCGCACACACATCGGTCAGCTGCTGAGTGACTCAGACGGCTCATGTGCTGTGTATACCTTCAGCATCTTCTACTCCCTGTTCCAGGTACTATGACTCCTACTGTTGCTATAGCATATGCTCATACCAAAACTCATAACACACACACACACACACACACACACACATATACAGATGTGAATTAAAGTATATAGACATTTGCTATGCTAGCCAAAAACATACCTATACCTTTTGGAAGTGTATGTATGTTGCATGTACATATGTATTTTTTTGAGTCAAAAAGACAAAATTGCATAACAATGAACTTTTAAAAGTTTGAAATGATGCAGTGTCTGATGTCACCTGTGTCAGGGGAAGTGTATTAGTATTTTCCTTTCCAGGTTAGTGGTTGTCATGTGATAGGACTAACAAGTGGGTGGGTGAAAGTTTTTTCTTAACTTATTACACCTAGGTGTGAATAAGAGGGGAAAAAGAGGGGAAATATTTCTAATGTCCTTTGATGCCTTAGTGGGCTCCAGAGGTCTGACAGGTTTTCCTTCTTTCAAATCATTTTACATATTCAGTAGCAATAAGTCAAAGCAACTGAACCTGTGTTACAATCTTAACAAAGCTTTCTATCATCATAAACATGCCAAGTTGCCTTGACTTATTTCTACTCGACATTTTTGCACTGGATTCCATGGCTGGTGATCAGTTATTTGGAAATTAAAATTTGTCCTCAGAACATCCAGAACAAGTTTTGCTCCCTAACCAGTGATGCTGCTGGCTACCTTGGAAATGGCTTAAAAGGCATTGGGGCAAAGTTCATGAGGTCATCTCAGATGCTGAGGACATGTTCAGACTGCCCCATGCTTTTTGTGGATGCTGATACTGTGAGTATAATCCTTAGAGAATGTGATTGCATGCTTTGTCCGACATCCTATTACAGTGTCCATCATTGTGTAATAAACACGATTTTGTTCTCAAAAAGTGAAGCACAGTGTCTTACTTCTACTTTTGCTCTCATTGTTTGACCTCCTTTGGCTTGTAGATAATGTCCTGTGGGCTTTTGGAGAGTATGAAGTTTAGTGTATTGGAGCTACAGGAATATCTAGACACTTACAATAGCAGAGAAGATGCAGCCATCACAGTACGTTGAAACTACACACAAAAGGTCACACCACCAGGTTGTTAAGTACAACTACCTTAATAACTGTAAAGCTCTTTGCTTCAGGACCTCTTTGACCTGCATATGTCTGTCTCCTTCAGTGGCTTCAGAATTGCAAGTCCACGTTTCCCAGGTGTCCTGATGATGGAGTAATCACCTGTCAACCTGGAGACACTGAAGAGAAGGTTTGCAGATGCGCCTCAGTACAGTTCTCCCACTCAGATCTCAGACCAGTCAAAACTCATGAAAGGGTCCCAGGAATATACTCACACGCAATCAACAAACTTGATTTGTTTTATTCCATGGATGTGACATTGCATTTACAGTATATAATTTCACATACAAACTTGATTAATGTCAGTCTAATGTAATCATAACTGATCAAACTACCAGAGCTAAATGCAACTAAAGTCACCTGTCACATCATGTCTTTCTCCCTGCCCCAGACAAATTACCACTATCTTTGCCAATCATTTCTTTTTTTTAATGTATTATTCTAAAAAAAAAAGAATGAATTGTTGCCTTGTTGCCTATTGTTTTTGCCTTCTTCACTTGCTGCCAAACGTATAGAAATGTTCCAGGCACTTATTTAGTATTGGCTATGCAAATGAATTACTTCAGAATCCTTTAATGGTCACATGCAAATTAATTGGAATTTCTACTCACTCAGTTCCCATGCAAATAACTCAGGATTTCCTGCAGTACCCTTCTATTCAGTTTTATTTGTATAGTGCCTTTAACAAAGCAGCTTTACAAAAATTCAGATGTAAATTTAGGACCAGAGGTGACAGTGGTGAAGAAAAGCTCCCTGAGATGGTATGAGAAAGAACCCATGAGAAGAACCAGACTCAAAAGGAAACCTTTTCTCTTCTGAGTGGCAGTGGATAGAGGGATTAGTACTAACAGTACTAACATCAGCACTATGACTATAAGAACAAGATGCAGGCATGATATGGATATAGTTGTAGTCATGTATAGGTTCACAATCTTTTGTATTTTACATAATCTAGCACACAAGATTCAACTCATCAACTAATTTTCATTTCACATCCTCAAATCTTTGTGAGCTGATTATGGTGATATCAGGTAAAATAAAAATATACGGCGTTCCCTGTACAGGAAGAATGTCATTGGAAAGAAATCACAAACCATAAGAAGGTCAGAAATTCAGCTCCACTGCATTGTTGAAATCTATGTTTTATATTAAGTTATGCCACAGCCTTCTTTCTACTTTGGTGGAATATGTGTTCTTTCTCTCCTTCACCCACTCTATGATTTTTATCTTCCACATGAATAATATAAGCAAGCTCCAAGGTTCAGTCTAATATTAATGATCCACTAATCACAAGATAATTTTATGCTACCGGGTTGAATCTCACTGTTTGCACGCTCTTTTATTAACACCTTGTATTTCTCCTCTCTCAATTTCGTCTTGTCTTCTGACATGCTTACAATGCAGCAAATGGAAACACTGGCTGTAAGTCCAAAACAAGATGAAGTTCTCTCATATGCAATATTAACATTGCCAGTCCATGAAACACTGTGTAGACAAAGTACACTGCCTTTTATGCAGTGTACTTTTATGCTTTTTATATTTTATTCAGAATATATGAACATATTTTGTGTGATATTTCTGTATTTTGTTCTCTTCAGCAACTGGAACTGTGTCAACGTCTGTACAAACTGCACTTTCAGCTCCTGCTCCTTTTTCAGTGCTACTGTAAACTGATCAGTAAAGTCAGTGCTATCAGCTCTGTGCCAGAGGTACTGTGACCATTTCCAAACAATACGGTACTAGCATACAGTGCTGTGAAAAAGTATTTGCTTCCATCGTGATTTCTTCTGTTTTTGTGTATATCTCTAAATTGTTTCAGAAATTAAAACTCCCCAACCAGGCCTGATTACTGCAAACCCTGTTCAATCAAATCAACACTTAAATAGAACTTTTTGAACAGTATGAAGTTGGTTAAAAGGTCTTACCCAGTAACACACTATGCCAAAATTGAAAGAAATTCCAGAAATCACGAGGAAGAAGGTGATTGAAATACATCAGTCTCTGAAGGGTTACAAAGCTATTTGAAAGGCGCTGGGACTTCAAATGACCACAGTGAGAGCCATTATCTCCAAATGGAAAAACTTGGCACAGTAGTGAACCTTCTGGCCAACCTTCCAAAATTCCTCCAAGAGCTCATCCAACAAGTCACAAAAGACCCAAGGACAACATCGAAGGACCTACAGGCCTCTCTTGCATCAATAAAGGTCACTGATCATGACTCCACTATTAGAAAGACCCTGGGCAAAAATTGCATCCATGGAAGAGTGGTGAAGCAAAAACCACTGCAAACCCAGAAGAACATGAAGACTCGTCTGAATTTTGCCAAAACACACCTTGATGATCCTCAAACCTTTGGGAGAATGTTCTGTGGATTGATGAGTCGAAAGTGGACCTGGGGTCCAGGGGTCCCGTTACATCTGGTGTAAACCAAACACAGAATTCCACAAAAAGAACATCATACCTACGGTCAAGAATGGTGGTGGAAGTGTGATGGTGTGGGGATGCTTTGCTGCTTTAGGGCCTGGGCAACTTGCAATAATTTAGGGAAACATGAATTCTGCTCTCTACCAGAAAATCCTAAAGGAAAATGTTGGTCTTCACTCTGTAAGTTGAAACTCAAGCGCAACTGGATTATGCAGCAAGACAATGATCCAAAGCATAGGAGTGAGTACTAGTCCTAGAATTAAGTGAAAGACTGATCAGAAGCGTTTGGTTGCAGTTATTGCTGCTAAAGGTGGCACAACCAAGTTGTTTAAATTTAAGGGGCAATTAGTTTTTCACATTGGTGATAGGTGTTCGATACCTTTTTTGCTTCAATGAAATAAATAAATAAATAAAAACTGTATGGTGTGTTTACGCAGGTTGCCTTTGTTTTATGTTGTATTTTGTTTGAAGGTGTAAAACTATTTAGTATGAGATATACACAAAAACAGATGACATCAGGATGGGGGCAAATACTTTTTCACAGCACCGTACATGAAGTGTGCATGTCCACATAAATGCTACAGTAGTATTGCTATACACTCAGAAAATAGCCTGGGTTGGCAGTGCATCTGTTGAGAAGTAGTGCAGAAAATTGTCAAGTTGTCAATTGTCAAGTGACAGTTTACAAGTAGCATTTTGACTTATACCCATAAAGACAGTATCTCATTTTGATGCCTTATTCTGTTCTGTCCCGCAGCTGTTGAACATGTCTCGTGAGCTCGGGGAGCTGAAAGCCAGTCTGCGGTTGGCAGCAGCAATAGCGAGTAATCAGGAGGGCCAGCAACAATCCAGAATTCAACCCAGCTTCACCACCTCAGAGGCAGCAGTACAGGCTGTGCTTGAGTGCCTGAAGAACAGGCAGTATACTACGGCCATCTGCCACATCCGCCAGTGCAGGTCACACACATGCACACACAAACAGCACCTAAATTTATCCCTAACCCGAGGAGCCAAAAAGAAACATAGGGTTTTAAATAATGGCTGCAGGTTTTTGTAAAAAGGTTGTTTTCCTTGTGGGGACCTACTAAATATCCCCACAATGTCAAAGCTATCAGATATTCTTATCATTGGGGGGGGGGGGGGGGCTTCCCTTGTCACCATCGCCTCTAGCTTGCTCATTAGGGATGTAAATCTATATCTGGATTTCTAAAAAGCTGCTTTGTGACAGTGTCCATTGTTAAAAGTGCTATTTAACAAAATATTAAATTGACCAACATATTAAATAAATGTGTGTGCATGTAGATCTCCATTAACAAAAGACCAAAAATTTAACTTTGTACAAGTATTTATATACTATTCAGTATTTGCATATTTAATTCAGGATTACAGTAAATTTATATGTTGTCCTTTTTACAGACAGCTTTGGCCAAATGATATCTTTGGCAGCAGTTCAGAGGATGAAGTCCAGACCCTGCTGAACATCTACTTCCGTCACCAGTCTCTGGGCCAGACGGGAATGTTTGCCCTGTTGGCCTCTGAGCAAGATGTGGGGCGGGTCAGCACCGAGCTGATGGAGCTCAGCAGTGAGATTCGGGATATGATCCACCGCGCTCAGGACTCCCGGCTTATCTCATCATGCCTCCCGGACTCCAGCGCTTCAGCGGTGAGTCTCTGACAGGAAGTGTGCAGCACCCCAAAGCAGCGCTGGATCCCTCCTTAGACACTCAGCCCCTCCTCTACACTCATTCGCTACTGCCCCCACCCGATCCAGACCATATCCACTGCGCTGTCTGGGAGTGCTGCAGCCCTCTCACGGCTCTGTCCTACAAACTTGCACACTACTTAGGAAAAATCAGAGAATTGCCCTTGATTGCATTGAATAGGAAGAAGGGGGTCCTGAGAGTGAGCTTGTCTTCAGGCTCTCAAATGTGCAGTAATTCTGGAGAAACAGAACTGCTACTGTGCGATGCTTCAGATTAAGTCATGCTGTCACATTTTTATATGTTTATGTAATTGCACTATGTTGAGCTTTCAACATCAAACATCACAAAGGAAGACTAGGTTGTGTTTGCTACTGAGGACAATGCTGCATTTTTTTTGTTTGTTTGTTTTGTTTTTGTACGTTTTTTTATATATATATATATATATATATATATATATATATATATATATATATATATATATATATATATATATATATATAAAACGAAACAACTAAGCTGATTGGAACTTGTACTAAATGTGTCTGCACTGTCTTTGGGAAATGTGCAATGAAGGATAAACTGAACTGGATGCCTTTCTACTGATACTGTTCAAGAATGTTCTGTGAATTAGACACACTAGAGAGTCCTTTCTTTTTGTAACTGTATTTATGAGCCTGTTCATCACTATTTAACACTGAAATTAACATTTACATGCACGCACACACACAGGCATGCTGACATTTAGCTGCCATACTAAAGAAAACCAGTAAGCTGGTAAATATCAATGTATCCAAGTGTTGGTTAATGTTAGTGACACTATTAGGCCCTTTACTTTTTGAAATGTGTCGCTTCCTACTGTATACAGACTTGCCTCTTGCTCACTTGTATTGTCAAGATATACCAACATGCATTTTTATCTGAGAAATTGTTCTATAATGTGTCATTCAAAACTGCCAAGCATGCATTGTTGTACTTATGATTTATTAAAACTATTTAAATTTACTGAAAAAAAAAAAAAACATTTGTACAAAGTCCAAAAGGGAGCTCTTCTCATGCGGGTCAGTTGTTTTGTGTTCAGAAATGTGCATGCCAGCAGAGATTGTACATTGTTTTCCTTAGGGAAAAAGTCTTAGATTAGGGGTTTTACACTGTGTATATAATTACTTTTACAGCTTTTGTGAAGTAATTTTGTTTCGTGCTGTCAAGTGTCGTGTAAAAATAAAAACTTAGCAGATTAATAATCAGTCACCTGTATCATAACACTACCTTTCAGTCACAAAACATTACCAATCTTTCATTTCAATAAATGTGTAGGTCTCAATTTTAAAATAAGGTAAGTGTAAAATAAACACAGTGCTGTGAAAATTTGATTTCTTTTGTTTCTGTGTAGATCATACTAAATAGTTTTAGATCAACATAAAAAATAGAAATACAACATAAAACAAAGTCAACTTGAGTAAACACACAATCCAGTATTTATTTATTTATTTATTTATTTATAAGCAAAAAACACCAATGTGTAAAACTAAAAATCCGGTTGTGCCACCTTTAGCAGCAATAACTACAACCAAACGCTTCTGATAGCTGGAGATCAGACTTTCACTTACTTCTAAGACTAGGACTTACTCCTATGCTTTGGATCATTGTCTTGCTGCATAATCCAGTTGCGCTTGAGTTTCAACTTACAGACCGAAGACCGGACATTCTCCTTTAGGATTTTCTGGTAGAGAGCAGAATTCATGTTTCCCTAAATTATTGCAAGTTGCTCAGGCCCTGAAGCAGCAAAGCATCCCCACACCATCACACTTCCAGCACCATGCTTGACCGTAAGTATTATGTTCTTTTTGTGGAATTCTGTGTTTGGTTTACACCAGATGTAACAGGACCCCTGTCTTCCAAACAGTTCCATTTCTGACTCATCAATCCACAGAACATCCTCCCAAAAGGTTTGAGGATCATCAAGATGTTCTTCTGGGTTAGAATTGGTTTTTGCCTCACCACTCTTCCATGGATGCCATTTTTGCCCAGTATCTTTCTGATAGTGGAGTCATGAACAGTGACCTTTATTGATGCAAAAGAGGCCTGTAGGTCCTTTGATGTTGTCCTTGGCTCTTTTGTGACTTGCTGGATGAGTAGTGGCTGAGCTCTTGGAGGAATTTTGGAAGGTCGGCCACTTCTGGGGAGGTTCATTACTGTGCCAAGTTTTTCCATTTGGAGATAATTTGGAACCATTTGGAGGCTCTCACTGTGGTTCTTTGGAATCCCAGAGCCTTTGAATCCCAGAGCCTGAAATAGCTTTGTAACCCTTCCTAGACTGATGTATTTCAATCACATTCTTCCTCATCATTTCTGGAATTTCTTTCAATTTTGGCATAGTGTGTTACTGTGTAAGACTTTTAACCAGCTTCATACTGTTGAAAAAGTTCTATTTAAATGTTGATTTGATTGAACAGGGTTTGCAGTAATCAGGCCTGGTTGTGTCTAGTCCAGCTGAACCCCACTATCACTGCAGTTTCATAGATTTGTGGAATTACTAACTACGGGCTCAAATACATTTTCACACAAACTCAGTTGGTATTGGATAACTCTTTTGCTTCAATAAATAACTATCATTTAAAAACTGTATTTTGTGTTCACTCAGGTTGCCTGTTTTGTCTTAGATTTTGTTTTAGTTTCTGACACAATTTAGTATGAGATATACACAAAACCAGAAGAAATCAGGATGGGGGCAAATACTTTTTCATAGCACTGTAAGTGCTTACATATATTTAGCCTCAATTTACTGGTCACAGTCACATATTTTTTAAGTCTCTGACATTTACAAATAAGTTTAAAATTTAAATGCAACATAACCGGTACAGACCATGATAGCTGCACCAGTAAGACCAGTGGCTTTTAGTAGTCAACCAGCATGACCATACATAGACCAGCACTAACCACCAGAAATCATCAATTGGCTGACTATTTCATGTAGGGAAATTACTGACATTAGAGAGTTGTCTACAAATATACAGCATATGATAAGATGTTCCTCACCTCCGAATTCAAAGTCAGCTGAAGTGCAGATTCATAATCACAGGCTCTAATGTTACATGTTTCAGATCCTCACCTTCTCTGGTTGGCCCTTTTTTGATCATACCTAAAAAAAAGGGGGAGACTAGGGATAACATTTTAAAAAGTGTCTGAATAACCAGCCAATCCAAAAATGCACATACAGTACCTGATTTTATGTGGTTGGTTGCAGGAACATCCTGATTATCACTATTGTTTCCTGGGGCTTCAGGGGGTAAACACAAACATATATCCCAAATATTGTGTTTCTGTAAGTCCCAAGTGACATTCAAATTGGCTGTAAGCAAAGCCCTTGACACATCTTCAGATCATTGAAGTCTCTCCAGTACCCCCTAGAGGTGGACCAGATGTACTGCTCAGATTGAAAGTTAATGTCATCCAGTTATGCCTACAGCATTATGCCTGAGGTGTTGGAAGGTGCAGAGACTCTGTGGAGCCTGAATGTATAGCACAGTCAACATACTGTACAGTGTGGCAAGTGTTTGGCAACCTCAAGAGGAAATAAGAAACAAAACAAAGCTCAGAGAGTGTATATGCTTGTATTCTCAGAGTTAGCAAAGTTGACATCTTTGGCCATTTGTGTGACAAATCTCAACTCATTGGCATAATTTGGCAAAAGCAAACAAACTATTTTTACATCTGCCAATTCCCAGCCACTAGCCAGTGCTCCCCTACCCAGTTACCAACTGGGGAGTGTGAACACATGCTTCCTCTGAGACATGCAATGCTAACCAAATGCATCTTTTCAAACTGCTGCTCATGCTGAACACAGGGCAGCAGAACACTCAGAGGAAAGAGGAGAGGAAATCTCCCCTCTTCTGCATATATGAGCTCACAGATGTCCAAGATTGGCTAGTGTTGCTGTGATTGGCAGGGGATAGAGTATGCTATCCCTCCCACCCAGAGAGAACGGCCAATTTTGCCCACTTGGTTACGAGCCACACATGACTCTCATTGTCAGGATTTTTTTTCTGTTTGGTTGTTTGATATTGAGTGGATTATAGTGTCAAAATTATTCTCACTTTAAATTATTCTCAATTTGTGCCTGTTTGAACAAAAAAATAAAAATATGTTGCTGCATAGAACCTAGGAGAAATGGTTCCAAACTACAAGACTTTGAGTTAAGAATGCTCATCTAATCCAAGACCCCTTTGAGAACATTCACCCCAGAATAATAATTTGTGATTTCACTGCTTTTATATTGAAATACCCAAAGTACATGCGTTGTCATAAAGGTAGGCGTATACTCAAACAAATCTACAACCCTTAAAGGGTTCTCTGGTTGTCCCTCTGGGGAACCCTGTAGAACCCCAATCCATAAGGGTTCCAAACTAGAACCCTTAACTATACAAAGAACCTACTGAAGAACCCTAATTCAGTTGTTTCCTGCACCCCTGCTTGGAAAGTGTAAAAATGTCCCATGTTAACTGGCTATTGCTACACAGTAAACATGACGATTGTTAAAATCTTGCTTAACAAATTACATTTACCTACAAAAAGTCAACCATTACATGGAAAAAAGCAAGCCAAGGAAGCACCATGTACCAGCTTTCTAAAAGAACTGAAATTTTTGAAGAGAAAGAGCCCCCCCCAATTTCCTACCCACCTGCCAGTTCTCTCTGGTATAGTAATACAATGGCTACCAACCAGGGAGGGTTGTGCTTCCTCCAAGACACATGAAGCCAGCCAACCACATCTTTTCAAACTGCTGCTCATGCTGGATCATAAAACAGCATAACACTAGAAAAGCACAAGCACCATCTACCCTCTTCCACATACATGAGCTCAGAGATGCTCAGCGAGCACAGCCAGTTTTACCCTCTAGACTCTCAGCCACAGGGGACTAATACACTGTACTTGTACATAGGAATTGTACTCAGTTTAAACCCAATGATGAGGCAAATACTTTTCTGTTGCACTCCTGATGTGTGGTTGTTTGCTAAAACAGAACACCCAGGATTTGACACTCAAACCATTAAAACAGAGTCAGGAGACTCTTGCCCAACATCAAGCACTGGAGTGACAAACATCCAGCAGGCATATTGGCTTCTCTGCAGTGACTAGTCTAGTGGCATCTGGAATAAAAGTTAACACATTATCTCGGGGAACGGAATAGAAAACAAATCCAGGCAAACTCATGCCCAACATGGACAACAAGTCGACTGCTTCAATGTTTTTAGATCTTTTTGTCAGATGTTACTAACTGTTACTGAAGTATAATCACAAGCATTTCATAAGTGTCAATGGCTTTTATTGACAATTACATGAAGTTTATGCAAAGAGTCAATATTTGCAGTGTTGACCCTTCTTTTTCAAGACCTCTGCAATTCGCCCTGGCATGCTGTCAATCAACTTCTGGGCCACATCCTGACTGATGGCAGCCCATTCTTGCATAATCAATGCTTGGAGTTTGTCAGAGTTTGTGGGTTTTCGTTTGTCCACCCGCCTCTTGAGGATTGACCAAAATTCTCAATGGGATTAAGATCTGGGGAGTTTCCTGGCCATGGACCCAAAATGTCGATGTTTTGTTCCCCGAGCCACTTCATTATCACTTTTGCCTTGTGGCAAGGTGCCTCATCATGCTGGAAAAGGCATTGTTCATCACCAAACTGTTCTTGGATGGTTGGGAGAAGTTTCTCTCTGAGGATGTTTTTGTACCATTCTTTATTCATGGCTGTGTTCTTAGGCAAAATTGTGAGTGAGCCCACTCCCTTGGCTGAGAAGCAACCCCACACATGAGTGGTCTCAGGATGCTTTACTGTTGGCGTGACACAGGACTGATGGTAGCGCTCACCTTTTCTTCTCCGGACAAGCTTTTTTCCAGATGCCCCAAACAATCGGAAAGGGGATTCATCAGAGAAAATGACATTACCCCAGTCCTCAGCAGTCCAATCCCTGTACTTTTTGCAGAATAGCCGTCTGTCCCTGATGTTTTTCCTGGAGAGAAGTGGCTTCTTTGCTGCCCTTCTTGACACCAGGCCATCCTCCAAAAGTTTTCGCCTTACTGTGCGTGCAGACGCACTCACACCTGCCTGCTGCCATTCCTGAGCAAGCTCTGCACTGGTGGTGCCCCGATCCCGCAGCTGAATCAGCTTTAGGAGACGGTCCTGGCACTTGCTGGACTTTCTTGGGCGCCCTGAAGCCTTCTTCACAACAGTTGAACCTCTCTCCTTGAAGGTCTTGATGATCCGATAAATGGTTGATTTAGGTGCAATCTTACTAGCAGCAATATCCTTGCCTGTGAATCCCTTTTTGTGCAAAGCAATGATGGCTGCACATGTTTCCTTGCAGGTAACCATAGTTAACAGAGGAAGAACAATAATTTCAAGCACCACCCTCCTTTTAAAGCTTCCAGTCTGTTATTCTAACTCCATCAGCATGACAGAGTGATCTCCAGCCTTGTCCTCGTTAACACTCTCACCTGTGTTAACGAGAGAATCACTGACATGATGTCAGCTGGTCCTTTTGTGGAAGGGCTGAAATGCAGTGGACATGTTTTTTTGGGATTAAGTTCATTTTCATGGCAAAGAGGGACTTTGAAATTAACTGCAATTCATCTGATCACTCTTCAAAACATTCTGGAGTATATGCAAATTGCCATCATAAAAACTGAGGCAGCAGACTTTGTAAAAATTAATATTTATCATTCTCAAAACTTTTGGCCACGGCTGTACACTATGCTGTTGTGTCTTGGCATCTTGTTTGAAGACAGGCTATAAACCCAGATGAACATTTAAGATTGCAACAAGACACGATAATGCTGCAGTACCTTTTATTGAGCTTAATATACATAATACAAAAATGAATTCATTGGCATCAATATAAAAGATTGGTTAGAGACAGTCAGACAATGTATTTGAAGCTGTAGGTGGTGTCACAGGACAGCCTCTTGCCCTTGCAGCGGCCACACAGGTCCTGACGGTGGGGACGCCGAATGTCAATGTGCCTCTGCTTCCGCTCACAGCAGCAGCGTGTTCGTGCACATACCTGAGCACAAAATAAAATATGACTAATAGGAAAGCTGCTGGTGTGTTTGTGTTGCTTGATGGGATCATTGGAATTGTAAGATACAGGAACTAGCAAAAGCAGCCACTGTAGATACATTTTGGGCTACATGTTGAGCATGGGGGGGGCATCAGCATTACCTTTTCTCCCACTGATTTTATAAGCCTATAATCAGAAAGGAAAACTTAAAACTAGTACCCAACCTGACACTGAATCGACTCCACTCTATATGGGTTCAGTCCAGCCTGGCACTTTCTGCAGTGCTGCTTGAAGTAAACCTGGTAGAATGTAGAGTGTTACAAGGTTATTCATTTTACAAAAGTGAAAAGCTACTGTATGTCCAGAAATGTACTCCATGCCATTATGCAAACACCTGGTGTTTGGCAAGACTGGATTCGCACTACGTTACACTTAAAAATGCATCAAGATTACTCATTATGCAAGGCAAGTGCATGCTGCACTGTGGGTGTTTGAGTACAGAATTCTTTTCCAATTCACACAACATACTTCAAGCACTACTGATTCAATAATGAAATATTCTATTGTGATTTAGCAATGCAATTAGAAGTTTTTTGAAAAGTGTGAAGTGTAATGCCAAAGTGCAGTATTCTGTACATGGTAAAGTTACACATGCTGGTGATGTTTTAAATATAGACTGATTGTAATAGAAAAAAGGAATACCTGTGTATAAAGAAACCCACAATAATTTACCTTTAAAGCTCCGTCAGATCCCCACATGACATGAAACGTGTGCGCGCAATGCCATTGGGCAAAAAAGCTTTGAACATTCAAGACAGCATATACAAGTAGCCTTCTCCCATAACTTCAAACGTGAGGAAATGTATAGAACGGGTTTTGCACAGAGGACACAAGGTGGTATTGGATATCAAGTAAACCAAAACGCAGTCTCCTTCTTTGCAATATGCTTTTGCATACATGTGTTCTGAATAGTGATGTCGCACCAGTAGCATCATTGCGTAACATGACTTTTCCTCGCACTCCCCTCGCGCCTTTGAGAGCAGTTTATAATCGTTAGCCATCTGAAATATCCAAGTCTATATACACAGAGACCTCACAATTGCTAAACACTGGTCGAGTGTCGTCACTTGGAATGGAGTACGTTTCCGGTGTAGTGACCATCTGGTATGTTCGGCTACCTTGCAGGTTCCAGAGATGCACCAGACGTACGCGCTCTCCCAGCGGATGTTGCACTTGCTGCAATGGTAATAGCCATATTTCTGCTCCAGAAACTAGAGAGGACAAATTAAAAACAAAAACAAAAAAACCCACACATTAGAGTGCCCAAAGCATTTTGGAGTGCATTAAAACCAAATCATTCCAACCAACCTGAAAGTTAAACCTTGTAGGCGCGCGAGTTTGGAAAGCAAGGCACTGACGCTCTTTCCCCCGGGCATTTTCAGCCGCGGTCTCGCGCGTCTCAACTCCCGCTGTGCGGTTTTCTTCCTCGGAGCTGGCCCGGTTTGCATCCTTGTCCAGTTCATCTGCGCGGGCTGGCATTGAGAAAAACCTGCGGTCAAACACCGGCGAGTAAATCGCAACGGGGCGGGAGAAACGCACATTGTTCACCGGGGTGCTGGGAAAATTGCTTCTCAGAGGACTGCTGGTTTTCGGGGAGTCCCACTTGTCCTCGCGGTAAAACAGCGTTTTGGGTCCGAGAGAGCACTGCACTGTGGCGTTTACCTTCGGATTCACCTGAACCCCGAACTCTTTGGTGTTGGCCTTGCGCAGGCGAGGAGTTAAATTCGGGTTCACCTGAGACAAAATAGCTTTCAGCTGAGCTCGTCTGTATATTTCAAAATAGTCAGGAATCTCGGGCATGACACCAAAACTGCCCTTTTTGTTCCAGCTCTGGGGTTTGAATTTGGTGTTCCCATGGTAAAAGGGGAAATAGCCAGGATAGCCGCCAAAGTTATATGCAGAAAAGGTTACGGCTTCCATTGCGATATATGTGTGTGTATATATAGCGTGGACTCAGACGCTTATTTATTGCTTCTCTCGGTGTTAAAGTGCACACTGAATTGGCCTGTGACACTGATGAGCTGATGAGGAGATTGGCAGCAGGTGTGAGGCGCGTAATGAGCCAGCGTAATAACATGGGCTCAATTCCAAATGTCTCCTCGTTGAATTTATAGTGCACTTCATGGGCTATATAAGCCATTGTATTATACCCCAGTGACACGAGGGGGCGTAACTTTGTTTTGTGCAGGGAGAGGAATGATTATGGAGGGGATAAAATTGAGGAATCAATATTGAGACACCAGGCCAGTCCACACCCAATGCGTTTCTATATCCTTTTCAGTCTTCTGTATCAAAAGCGTCTCACAGAAAAGATACACTTCCGTCTCTAAACACTTAAAGCAAGCACAGAGTAGTGGATGCTTTTGTAAGTCTTTTAAAATTGGGGTGATATGATTACATCATGAGCACGTGAGGAAAAGAATAACTGAAAAACTGAGAAAGCAAAATTTTGTATCAATTTAGTATTTTTGTAAGTAATGAGCATAATTATGGAGGAATATTTCTATAAGTGGGGGGTTCGATTCCTGCCTCTGCCTTGTGTGCGCAGAGCTTGCATGTTCCCCTTTTCCTCAGGGGTTTCCTCCAGGTACTCTGGTATCCTCCTCCAAAGGAAATGCATTGTAGGCTGATTGGCGTTTCTAAATTGTCTGGTGTGTGTGATTGTACCCTGCAATGGGCTGGCACCCTATCTAGGGTGTCCCTCACCATGTGCCACAAGTCCCCTGGGATAGGCTCCAGACTCCCCATGACCCTGTGTAGGATAAGCAGTACAGAAAAAGGATGGATGCAATGTTGCACAAAATGTGTATTACATTATTTATTATGCAACATGAAATAGGCTTTGAAATTAAAACTGTCACTTTTACCAGTCAAACGCAGAAAACTTAGTGATTGGCTGATTGGTTAAGTATTTATGAGCATGTTGCAGTCCACAACAAATAAGCTGACTTGAGTGATTGGACTGCCAACGTCAGGCAGTCATTGTCATGAACACAGTCATGGACATACCGTCCTTGTGCTCCTTGGTAGAGCACCAAGAGGGTGACTCAGACCTTGAGCTATCAGGAAAGCTCCTCTGAAAGGTGTGAGCCAAAAGTGTGAGGCTTCTGCCATAAACTTTGTGATTTAGCTGTGCTATGTCTGATGTCAAGCCTTCAGTATGCTCAGAGAGAGCACTTCTTGTGCTTTTTGTTCTGAGTGTGGAACAATGCCATGCCTGAATGTTTTGCAGTTAGCCATCTGTCTGGCTAACAGAATTCCAGAATACAGTTGGATGCACTTTAAGCTAGACCAGCTGCCAGGGAATGCTTCCATACTTAAGACTATATTGTTTATATAGCCATGAAACCTACACAGGTAACACATTTTGGCCCCAAATGTAATCTATAAAGAGTGTTTCACATTTGGGTCACCTGAAAAATAGTTATAGGAGTGTGATTTTAAGGCAGGTCAAGTGCCAGGTAATGCCTCCCCTGGCTACATTGTTGTTACATACATGAAGCGTACACGGGTAACACGTTGGTTCCAAATGTAGATTCTAAAAACACTGCATGTTTGGGTTACCAGAAATATAGTTATAGTAGTACAAGAGACAATGCTGAATCCAAGTATGCTCTCAGGTGGTAATTGTTCCACAAATGGTGTGCACTAGCCTTCCTACAGAAACTGCTAGACAATGTAAGACCCCCATCTACAGTGCCCTCCACTAATATTGGCACCCTTGGTAATTATGAGCAAAGAAGGCTATGAAAAATTGTCTTTATTGTTTAACCTTTTGATCTTTTGTTTAAAAAAATCACAAAAATACTCTACTCTCATGGATATCAAACAGTTGCAAACAAAACACAGGTTTATCAAAAAAAAAATAAAAAAATTGTTAAATATACGTGTGCAACAATTATTGGCACCCCATGAATTCATATGAGAAAAATATTTTTGAAGTATATTCCCATTGATATTTTACATTTTTTAGTACACCTGGGTGACTAGGAACAGGGAATTGTTCAACCATGACTTCCTGTTTCACAGGGGTATAAATATAAGGTAACACATAGGCCAAATTCCCTTAGTTATTCATAACAATGGGTAAGACCAAGGAATATAGCTGTGATGTACCGCAAAAGGTTGTTGAGCTTCACAAAATGGGAAGTGGCTATAATTAAGAAGTTCCAGTCAACTGGAAATGTTATGTGAACCTGGAATTGGACGTGTGAAGGGAGCAATATGCTTTTATACAACCCCATTTTCATAAAAAAATTGGACGTGTGTCTATATTGTCTCAACGCACTGTGAAGAGGATGGTTCAAGTGGCCATAAAATCTCCATGGATCACAGGTGGAGAATTGCAGAAGTTAGTTGCGTCTTGGGGTCAGAAAGTCTCCAAAACTACAATCCGAAGTCACCTACTTCACCCATAGAAAACCTGTGGGGTGAACTGAAGAGGAGAGTCCACCAGTGTTTCAAGTCAAGTCAAGTAGCTTTTTATTGTCATTTCAACCATATACAGCTGGTACAGTACACAGTGAAACGAAACAGCGTTCCTCCAGGACCATGGTGCTACATAAAACAACACACTAACCACATGAGATGACATAGAACTATCTAAGATCTACACATTTTTACATAAAGTGCACATGCAAACAACACAAGACAGTACAGTAACTACTAAAACAGGAACAATAGGCATAGTAAGTGACAGTGTAGCGCTGACCAGTACACAGTTCTGGTATGTAAATGTCTGATATAACAGTAGTGCAAAAGATAGGTGCAAAGAGTAACAATATAGTTTAAAAAATGCTGTGAATGTAAACATAACATGCTATGACTTAGTATTCAGCAGACTAGCTTATACCAAATATGGACATAGCAGTTATTGCGGTAGCAGCCAGGTAAAGTGTATAATAGTGACAAGAAATTAAATATGATATTTTTATAAATACAGTAACAGCAAAAAAGTAACAGTCAATACAAAAATGTGCAATATATTGCAATGGGAGTGGGATGGTGTTCAGTTCAGAGTGTTGCGTGTGTGTCAGTCCAGTCTCTGAGTATTGAGGAGTCTGATGGCTTGGGGAAGAAGCTGTTGCACAGTTTGGCCGTGAGGACCCAAATGCGTTTGAAGGATATGGAGAGATTCTATATGGAGGAATGGTCTCAGATCCCTTGCCATGTATTCTCCAACCTCATCAGGCATTATAGGAGAAAACCCATAGCAGTTATCTTGGCAAAGGGAGGTGGCACAAAGTATCGACTAAAAGGGTGCCAATAATTGTTGCACACCTATATTTAACAAAGATTTTTTTTGATAAACCTGTGTTGTGTTTGCAATTGTTTGATATCCATGAGAGCAGAGTATTTTTGTGAATTTTTTGAACAAAATATCAAAAGGTTAAACAATAAAGACAATTTTTCACAGTTGCTTTTGCTCATATTTACCAAGGGTGCCAATATTAGTGCAGGGCACTGTACGTTGAAAGTGCATGTGGTGGCCATTACAGTGCATCACAGAACCGTGGATGGTGCATCAGTGGGGGCTCAAAAATTGTGGCAGTTTTTCTGAAGGGAGCAATGTGCTTTTATTCAACCCCATTTCCATAAAAGTTGGGATTTTTTCTAAAATGCAATAAAAACAACAATC
The DNA here is from genome assembly GCA_023630585.1 of Cranoglanis bouderius. Taxonomy (NCBI): domain Eukaryota; kingdom Metazoa; phylum Chordata; class Actinopteri; order Siluriformes; family Cranoglanididae; genus Cranoglanis; species Cranoglanis bouderius. The sequence continues at coordinate 2,106,887 of CM042550.1, read as the reverse complement.
TGTGATTTGTCAAGTCTCTTGAAACTTTAATTAACTGACAAAAGTACAAAGAAAAGATATTCAATGTTTTCGCTGACCAACTTAATTGCATTTTGTAAATATAAACAAATTTAGAACTTGATGCCTGCAACACAGTCAAAAAAAGCTGGGTCAGAGGCATGTTTACCACTGTGTTACATCACCCTTCCTTTTAATTACACTTTTTCATTGTTTGGGAACTGAGGATACTAATTGTTGCAGTTTTGCAAGTGGAATTTTTGCTTGATAGAAGACTTCAGCTGCTCAACAGTCCTTGGTCGCCATTGTCTGATTCTCCTCTTCATGATGCGCCATAGGAGACAGATCTGGACTGCTTGCAGGTCAGTCAAGCACAGGCACTCTGTGTCTATGAAGCCACACTGTTGTAGCACATGCAGAATGAGGCCTGGCATTGTCCTGCTGAAATAACCATGGACTTCCTGGGAAAAGATATTACCTTGATGGCACATATGTCTCTCTAAAATCCCAATGTACGCCTCCACATCAATGGTACCTTCACACGTATGCAAGTCACCCATGCCGTGGGCACTGATGCACCCCTTACCATCACAGATGCTGGCTTTTGCACCTTTCGCTTATAACAGTCTGGTTGGTCTTTTTCATCTTCGGCACAGAGAACTCGACGTCTGTTTTTCCCGAAAACAAGCTGAAACGTGGACTCATCTGACCACAGCACACGTTTCCACTGCCTTTCAGTCCATCTGAGATGAGCTCGGGCCCAGAGAACTCTGTGGTGTTTCTGCATAGAGTTGATGTGTGGCTTCCTCCTTGAGTAATAGAGTTTCGGGTTGCATTTCTGGATGCAGTGGCGGACTCTGTTAAGTGACAACGGTTTTCCGAAGTACTCCCGAGCCCATGTGGTTATATTTATCACAGTAGCATGACGATTTCTCAGGCAATGCCACCTGAGGGCTCAAAGGTCACGCACATTCAACAGTGGTTTCCGGCCTTGCCCTTTACGCAATGAGATTTCTCCAGATTCCATTGTATCTTTTCACAATATTATGCACTGTAGATGGTGAAAGACCTAAATTCTTTGCAATCTTGCATTGAGCAATGTTCTTTTTGAACTGAATGACAATTCTCTCACGAAGTTGGGCACAAAGTGGTGAGCCACGACCCATCCTTGCTTGCAAAGACTGAGCTTTTGGTGGATGCTTCTTTTATGCCCAATCCTGATACCCTCCCCTGTTACCAGTTAACCTGATCCTCCAAAATGGTGTTACTTGAATATTCTATAAACTTTTCAGTCTTATTTTGCCTCTGTCCCAGCTTTTTTTTAGTGTGCTGAAGGCATCAAATTCTAAATTTGTTTATATTTACAAAATACAATTCAGTTGGTCAGTAAAAACATTGAATATCTTTTCTTTGTACTTTTGTCGGTTAATTAAAGTTTCAAAAGACTTGACAAATCACAGATTTTTGTTTTTATTGCATTTTAGAAAAAAATCCCAACTTTTATGGGTTGTATGTCACACTCCACCAGAACCCAGTGTGGGATCTCACCCTTGTACTAGATTCCTTTAAGAGCCTCCATTTATGAACCCATATATGCATGCAAGCTTCCAAAAAAAGTGGGTAGGCACAACAGTATAACAGCCCAGATGCAAGAGTTTTATCATGTTTAAAGAACACTTTACCTTTTTACTGAAAATATACCTTTTAGTGAATTTAAAGAACAGTATACCTTTTTTCAAAAGAGTTTATATCAGTTTCATATGTGATATACATTGGTGCTTGAAAGTTTGTAAACTCTTTAGAATTTTCTATATTTCTGCATAAATATGACCTAAAACATCATCAGAGTTTAGCCAGTGTGAGAGAGGCCTTTGGTTGCTTAGGAATTACCCTGAGTAAGTTCAAGAGTTACCAGAAACATTTGGTTGCAGTTATTGCCGCACAAGGGGGTCACACCAGATACTGAAAACAAAGGTTCACATACTTTTGCCACTCACAGATATGTAATATTGGATCATTTTCACAAAAAATGAGGTTTCACAAAATTTCAAGCACCACTGTACATATAAAATATTATTTAACAGACTACTCTTTCAAAAAATGTGTGGAATATTGTGGTACAATATTGGATCAAAAAGTGGTAAGAAAAGCATGTAATTATGCAAATGGCTGGTGTAGTGTAGTCAGAGAGTAGAGATTCATTTGGGATGCAGCCATAATTAACTCTTGTGCAATTCAATAGTGGGGTTGTCTTTCCCCTCCTGAAATTGCAGACATATTATAATCAGTCACAATCAGTTGACGTGACTTTTCTTGCTTCGCATAATCTTGATGGATACAGATTTCAAAATATATGCCTTAAAAATATAACCTTATGATCTAGCAGGGTGGCATTTGCACCATGGTAGGTCTGAATCCTTCCTCATCCTAGACAGGCAATGGAACAGTTATAAAACATGATTTTGTGTGATGCTTTTATTAACACAGGCAAACAGAGAAAGTAGCAATAAAGATGTTATCTGTTTTATAACCAACCAGTATCCTAAATTAAATCCTCTGACTGTCCTATATTGTCAAACATACATTTATTTTAGTGCTTTATTATTTCTAAGAAATACTAAATTGATTTAAAAAAAATACTCTTTTTCCACCAACTGAGCGAGTAAATAAGGATTCACAAATAAAGGTTTTCAGACGATTTCTAATGGTCATGCACGCCTAAACTTCTCTGCACACACAATCAGGTGTGCAAGTCATGTGGTAATGCAGTAGTTAGACCAACCAGTTCAGTGGGTGTTCAACCCCACTGAACACCTTTAGGACGAACTGGAACACTGATTACACCCCAAGCCTCTTGGCACAACATCAAATGCCCAACCTCACTAATGCCCTGGTGGCTGAATGGACACAAATCCCCACAGCCACGCTCCAATATCTAGTGAAAAGTCTTCCCAGAAGAGTGGAGGGTATTATAAAAGCAATGGGGAATGGGGATGTTCAACAAGCACATATGGGTGTGATTGGTCAGGTATCCACATACTTTTGTTTATATCGTGTACATAAAGAAGGGTGTTATTGTCCCAGTTATCACTCCCCACAGAGTATCTAGCTGTACATATAAATGTATTGTCTCACTCTCTCCAAATGTGCATACTAACCCAAACATTTTTGCTGTATGTGTGACAAAAATCTTGAATCTTGAAAAAATAAACCCACTGAAATATTTACATGGAGAAGAATATAAGATGGAGTCTTGCATGCATGTAGCCTCCAATACAACTGACACTGTAAGCATATTAACAGTAAGAAAGTTGGACCAGGTTTAATATTTAATGCCCTGATTCAATGATGATTCAATGATTTAATGCCCTGTAAGCTGTGTTTGCATGTTCTCCCTGTGCTTTGGGGTTTCCTCTGGGTACTCCAGTTTCCTCCCCCAGTCCAAAGACGTGTTGTAGGCTGATTCCCTCCATCCATTTTCTGTACCGCTTATCCTACACAGGGCCGCCTGGATCCTGGAGCCTATCGCAGGTAGGCTGATCGGCATCTCTAAATTGTCCATAGTGTGTGAATGGGTGTCCCCTGCCTTGCGCCCTGAGTCCACTGGGATAGGCTCCAGGCTTCCCGCAACCCTATGTAGGATAAGTGGTACAGAAAATGGATGAATGGACACAGACAGGTAAATCGATTATCAATCAGTAAAGCACGGTATAGTTATGGTTACATTATGTTTGATGCACTGGTACAATTTCACACTTTGACAGATGTGTAATACTGACATATTGACATAATGACTGACAATTGAAGACAAGGTTTGATTTGTATTTTAATACAAGTGCCACTTGAAATCAGTGAGACGGAATAAGTGAAGAAAATGTATACATGACTCAAAAGTTTAATAAAGAGATGTACAACTCCTTCCAATAACATGGATGATACTGTATACAGAACAAACAGACACCAGACAGAAGCACACAGCAGGATATGAACTGTGACACATTTCCAAATCTTAAAGGTATATTTACAGCACAAACTCTTAGACACAAATAAAAGTAAATACAGTGGGTATAGAAAAGAATCACCCCCTTCACAATAATCACATTTTGTTGCTTTTCAGCCTGAAATGAAGACGGACACAGTTTTTGTTTTATCCAGCTGTATTTACTCAGTGCAACTTATAACATCCAAGTGAAACATATAACACCAACATGTCAGAATTTTTTATTTTTTTTAAATAAAAAAAAAATTTCAGAATCACTGAGTTGGAAAAAGGATCACCCCCTCCTAAAACTGACTTGTAAACTCAATAAGGTGTAGCTAATCACCTTCTCAATGACACACAAAGCCATTTGACTTTCAACTGTGATCAGCGGTGGTCATTTTGATTAGCTCAGCATGAAAAGAGCTTTCCTGGAGCATTTTGTAGTGCAACTGAAGCAAACAATCAACTATGGGTGGCAAGGCACTGTCAAAAGATCTCCGGGATAAAGTTGTGGACAGGCACAAGTCAGGAGATGGATACAAAAAAATTTCAAAGGCTTTATCAATGCCTAGAAGCACAGTGAAGTCTATTATAAAGAAATGGAATGTATTTGGTACAACACAGACCCTCCCTGGATCAGGACGTCACTCCAAACTGGATGAAAGAGGAAACTGGTCAGAGAGGCTACCAAGAGGCCTACAGCAACTCTGAAACAGTTGCAGGAATTTATAACAAAGAGTGGTCATTGTGTGCACGTGACAACAATATCACAAATTCTCCACAAACGTGGCTTGTATGGGAGGGTTGCAAGAAAAAAGCCACCCAAAACGCACCTTGAAGATTCTGAGGCCGCATGGTAAAAGGTGTTATGGTCAGATGAGACTAAAATTGAATTATTTGGCCTCAACACCAAGCGATATGTCTGGCGGAAATCCAATACAGCTCACCATCCAAATAACACCATTCCTACAGTAAAGCATGGAGGTGGTAATATCCTGTTATGGGGTGTTTCTCTGCAGCAGGGACTGGAGCACTTGTCAGGATAGAAGGAAAATGGATGGGGCAAAATACCGTCAAATTCTTGAGGAAAATCTGCTGCCCTCTGCCAGAAAGTTGTCAGTGGGAACAAGGTTTACCTTCCAACATGATGATGACCCAAAGCACACAGAAAAACTGACCACACAGTGGTTGAAGGAGAAAAAGGTGAATGTCCTTGCGTGGCCTAGTCAGAGCCCAGACTTAAACCCCATTGGAGCCCAGCTGGATAAAACAAAAACTGTGTTCGTCTTCATTTCAGGCTGAAAAGCAACAAAATGTGATTATTTTAAAGGGGGGTGATTCTTTTATATACCCACTGTATGTTTGGGAACTGAGAAGACCAGTTGCTGTAGTTTTGGGCGAGGAATGTTGTCCCATTCGTGTCTGATACAGGATTCTAGCTGCTCAACAGTTCTGGGTCTTCTTTGTCGTATTTTTCGTTTCATGATGCGCCAAATGTTTTCAATTGGTGAAAGGTCTGGACTGCAGGCAGGCCAGTTCCACACCTGGACTCTTCTACTACGAAGTCATGCTGTTGTAATAGATGCAGTATGTGGTTTAGCATTGTCTTGCTGAAATATGCAAGGCCTTTCCCTGAAAAATATGTCATCTGGATGGAAGCATATGTTGCTCCAAAACCTGTATATACCTTTCAGCATTGATGGTGCCTTTCCAGATGTGCAAGCTGCCCATTCCATAGGCACTAATGCACCCCTATACCATCAGAGATGCAGGCTTTTGAACTGAGCGCTGATAAAAAGTCGAATGGTCCCTCTCCTCTTTAGTCCTCTTTAGTCCAGAGGACGTGGCATCCATGGTTTCCAAAAAGAATTTAAAATTTCCATTCGTCTGACCACAGAACAGTTTTCCACTTTGCCTCAGCCCATTTTAAATGAGCTTTGGCCCAGAGAAGACGGCGGTGTTTCTGGATCATGTTCACATATGGCTTCTTCTTTGCATGATAGAGCTTTAACCAGCATTTGTGGATGGCACGGCAAACTGTGTTCACAGACAATAAGTTCTGGAGGTGTTTCTGAGCCCCTGAGGCATGCAATATTGATTTTTGCCCTTGTCCCTTGCACATAGATTTATCCAGATTTTTGGAAACTTTTGATGATATTATGTTCTGTAGATGAAGAGATATTCGAAGTCTTCACAATTTTACGTTGAGGAACATTATTCTGAAATTGTTCCACAATTTGTACATACAGTTTTTTGAAGATTGGTGAACCTCTGCCCATCTTTACTTCTGAGAGACTCTGCCTCTCTAAGATACTCTTTTTATACCCAGTCATGTTACTGATCTGTTGCCAATTAACCTAATTAGTTGGAAAATGTTCCTCCAGCTGTTTCTTTTTAGTAACACTTACTTTTCCAGCCTTTTGTTGCCCCGTCCGAAATTTTTTGAGACGTGTTGCGGCCAATAAATTCAAAATTACATTATTTTTTTCTTAAAATGGTACATTTCCTCAGTTTAAACATTTGATATGTTTTCTATGTTCTACTGAACAACATATGGGTTTATGAGATTTGCAAATCATTGCATTCCGTTTTTATTTACATTTTACACAGCGTCCCAACTTTTTTGGAATTGGGGTTTTATTACCTTAATGCCACAAGGGCATAGAATCGTTGGAAAGAACGTACTGTAAGATCTGTTGTTGCAGTATTCGCTTGGCCTTTACCTTCTGTGGACAAACCTGTAGACAATCTTTATTAATAATAACCAGTGTACCATGCTCTATTAGATTATATACAATCACCTTCCAGGTTTCCAGGTTTCCACGTTACTGATGCTTATGCTAATGTCAGATGAACTTACTGCTTTTCCGCTTCAGCTATCTAATAAAATTATGACTGGGAACATGATGTTATAGCCTTTTAAATACAACAATGTTGATCTTCCCTGCTTTTTTTGGCCTGAGAACACAAGACCGGCTTGCGACGAAGAAGCTTTCAATTATAATAATTCATCTAGTGTTAACCACAACCCTGACCAGGAAAAACAGTTACTGAAGATAAATGAATGATCTGCACTTTCTACGAAAATGTTAAATTCTGCTTTTATTCTAACCACTGTTTTTCTCATATTTAAAACATTATAAAACATTATTTTGATCATACGTCTCCAACTGCATTAATTCAGCACAAGGATTTTAGTGTGCGCAAAAACAAGCAGTAACCCTTTTTTATTTTGGAAAGGCATCAAGCTAAAACCAGGTCGTGTGTAAAATTGTTAGATGCGCAACTTATTTACAGTTTTAAAAAGTGAAAATGTGGATCTGGAACTCACAACTCCTCAGTATTTACAAGGCACACTTTTTAACACCTGTTAGCAGTTTTAAACGCAAAACGCAACACTATGTATAGCTTTTTCCACTTTTTTTAAAAAAAAAAACGTAATGTTAAATGTATTTTAAGCTATTCGTGTTTTTATTTTATACATAGCTTCTCTTCAGAAGTTTAAATGCATATATTTGCGCTTTTGTTTTCTGAAACGTTTACTTTATTTGGGCGGACTTGGTTTACGCAGAACAGTGGCATAGTGAAAGCCTATTAAGGTCTTAAATGCATTAGGCATCTATTTAGGCAGCAGTGCTACGGTTAATGAGCTAAAATGGCTTGTTTGTTTGCAGGTAGGCAGAGTAATTACTCCATTACCTTCTTTAAATGCTGCCTGCAGGGGTGTGGTGTAGGGCAATGAACGCTCCCTGCGCTTGGATACGGCTTTACGCGTGCACTGTCTAGTTAATGATTGACAGCTTCACTAGAGGTAGAAAAGCACGCGCACATGAGGGCACATATTAGACCTCAACGCGAACATTAACTCTCAGACAGTTAGAGCGCTTAAATATTCCTGCAGGTGTTATTCAGATGGCTATCCTCCGGAGCGCAGTGTGTTTTCTGTGGCTGTTCCTGATTCTCGGTGCGTGCGCTTTTTGGAAGCGGACTGTAGCGGAACCAGGCGCCGGGATTCGCACGTGGGACAGGTTCAGTAAACTGCCTTATCCAGAGGATAAAGCATTCCTGTACGACACGTTCCCCGAGGGCTTCATATGGGCAGTGGGCACCGCCGCATATCAAGTGGAGGGCGCATGGCAAAAGGACGGCAAGGGCAAGTCGGTCTGGGACACTTTCACTCGCGCAGGGAGTCGGGTGGTCACGGGCGATGTGGGCAGCGACAGTTACCACAACATGGCGGGAGATCTGCGTGCGCTCCAGCAGCTCGGTGTCACGCACTACCGCTTCTCTCTGTCCTGGCCGCGGATTTTCTCCAACGGCACGAGAAGTACTTACAACGAAAAGGGAGTTGAATATTACAAGAGTCTCATCCTTGGACTGAAGAGGATCAGAGTGGAGCCCGTGGTGACTCTGTATCACTGGGATTTACCGGAGAGCCTGCAGAACGCGTACGGAGGCTGGAGCGACCCTGTGCTTGTGGATCTGTTCAGGGATTACGCAGATTTTTGTTTTCAAACCTTCGGCTCAGATGTGAAGTTCTGGATCACAATGGACAATCCGTTTGTCGTGGCCTGGCACGGATATGGGACGGGAGTTGTGGCACCTGGCATTAAAAATGATCCAGATATGCCTTTTAGAGTTGGGCATAACCTTTTAAAGGTAATACAAATGCAGTGAAATACACAATGCAGTATAAAATCAGTATGTTACTCAGCTGTTCTGTCATTACTATAGGGATGCACTGGACACACTTTTTACATTTTAGATACGATAAATTATCAGAACTCTTTGTATGAGCCGATATTCGATACTGACCTGGTACTAATATCCTCTCAGTAACCATCAACTCGCTGCAAGCTTGCGAAATGCACAGCACAAAGGGACCACATTTAAATACAAGTTGTGAGATCATACTTTCATGTGCAAGAGATGTTAAAATAATAAAATAAACATTTTATTAATAAAAATTACAAACTTTATTTTTTTTTAAAAAACCATACCTCAGGGGGGCACGGTGGCTTAGTGGTTGGCACGTTTGCCTCATGTTCAAAAGTGTCCATAGTGTGTGAATGTGTGTGTGATTGTGCCCCGCGATGGACTGGCACCCCGTCCAAGGTGTCCCCTGCCTGTGCCCCACGCTCCCTGGGATAGGCTTCAGGTTCCCCACGACCCAGTAAGCGGTATAGAAAATGGATGGATGAATGGATGGACCATACCTCATTGGATAGAACTGTAAAACATGTAAAATACGAAACGATACCAATCCAGAGTTTCAGGACAGTATCAAATCCAATCCTTTTGTTTATTGTTAAAGTTAAGATCATTTGATCTAAATATATATGGTTTGTTGAACAGTGAAACAGTCATGTTACAGATTGTAATACTGTATATTCTTATAGGATGTTCAGGGTGGCAGTTACAGGCTTTGGGTGTTAAGACCCAAATTAAGACCTTGACCCCTTCAAATAAAGTATAGACAAAAGCCTTAAAAGGTTATTAATCTTATTAATAAATAAATAATTCCTTACTTGTGTTAGAGATACTTGATCCACACCTGCAGGGATCACGTGAAACAATTCTGACATTGCATTGTGAGCTATTCCATCAGACCACCGAGCCAATCACAGCCCAGTGCACATGTCTCTATTCAATCAAAATACAGTGCTCGATGCTTAAAGCCAATCACAAGACAGCACAACAAACAAATCATAACACACCAAATTCGCACTTACAGCACAAACCCAGGTTTGGTGGTTAACCACAGAACTGACTTGATGAGGGTAAAACTGGCGGGGGTGACGAATCCATTGGGCTCCTTCTAACATACACCGACTGGCCAGTAATACACGTACCAGCACAGACAAATACACAAGACATTTTAAACAGTGAAAGCAGACAGCAGATCAGTTGTCTTTAAGCAAATTTATAACTGATATGGTATTTTAATGTAGGCCTGTATGGTGCGAGTTTCACTTATTACCAATTTTTCTGAAGTAATATGAAATAGATGCTTAGAATATTTATATAATATGTATAATATTTCACTGCAAACATATGACATCTTGGCAAGTCTTGAACATAGTCAGATTTATTTAGTAATTCCTATTACAAGTTAATAAACTAAATATAAGATTATTAAACCTATTTCTAGAAGTTTTTACTAATATCAAGCTTGAAGTAGTCTTGTTCTACTGGCAGATACTTTTGCAAATTTTAAGCATTAATTTCAAGGAAGAATTAAAATTATCCGCCAAATGAATAAACAAAAAACAAAAACAAATAAAAACTTTGAAATTAGTAAAAATGCCTTGAAATAGGTTTAATAATCTTATATTTGATTTACAATAATATTAAAATAGGAAATACTAGATAAATTTGACTACATTCAAGATATTTTCATTTGCTGAGATGTATGTATTTATTTATTTATTTGCAGCTTTGTAGTGGGTGTACAGGATCAACTAGATATTACATTAAGTAAAGAAGAAAATGTAATTAGCGCCAGACTTCAGTTCATGGAAGCGTGTCTGCGTTCCCTACTGAAAAAAACAATAGAAACCCTAATAGAATTTGTAATGGTTTTAATGCTTATAATGGGAATTGTATTGGTTTTAATGGAAACTGTAATGGTCCCTGGGCCGTTTCGGTATAATTTTTTAAATTATATATAGTACTGTGCAAAAGTGTTCAGCACTTGCAAAGAAATGCTGTAGTGCAAAGATGTCTTCAAAATAATGAAATTAAATGTTTCTACATTTTAAAAAAATACAGTAAAGAGCAGTAAACAGTAGTAAATGAAACAAAGTCAATATTTGGTGTGACAAAAAAATAAAAATAAAAATAGTAGTCTCCGGTACAATTTGTGCAGTTTTATAAGGAAATGAGCTGGTAAGTTTTATTGAGCATCTTGCAGAACCAGACACAGTTCTTCTGGAGACTCTGACTTTCGCACTCGCTTCTTATTTTTGCAGTAAAACGTCTCTTATGTAATATGCTGCTTTCTTTAATGACACACACACATTTTTCTGTAATTTTGTGCTAGAAAACTAATGTTTGGGAATCTAAAATGTTTTTTGTACTGAATTGATAATGTAGAAGTCATCAAATAAAAAATCTATAACAAAGTACGTACTAAAAAAAAATAGGGTGCCTAAAACTTTTGCATAGTACATATGGGCCAACTGAAATGAGGCTATGGGCCTTGTGTTTGACACATACAGTACACCATAATGCTTCCTTCTGATTAGCTGAACTATTGGACTATTAAGTAAACATGCTTCGAGGCTGTTAAGTTCCCACTCGCAAACTTTGTGCTCTGTATGCTACTACCTCTGCTGCTGCCGCCTAATGTGTAAGAAGAGTTAGAGCTCATAATGAATATTAAACGGAAATATTGCAATACATGATATGAACAGCAAATTCATCTCACTAGTATTTTGTATTGCTATATTCGAGACAACGATATTCTGTCTCATGCCCAATTAGCACTCTGTTAATCTATCAGGTAAAATGTTATCTAATTTTTAAGTGACTGTATAAACTATACTGGTAGATAGCACATATTTGTATTTCTTCATCAGAATTTCATGTCAATAAATTAGATCTTTTCTCATGTACTCCATAACATTATGATGAACTGTCTTTTGACCCATTTGCCTCTCACTGTCCTGCACCAGGCTCATGCTGCAGCGTGGCATGTGTATGACGAGCGATATCGTGCCCGTCAGGGGGGGAGAGTGTCCATAGCTCTGGCTTCCCACTGGATCAAACCCAGCAGGACGAGGCAGGAGAGCCGAAGGGCTTGTCAGTGCTCGCTGGACTTCGTGCTGGGCTGGTTTGCTCATCCACTGTTTGTAGATGGAGATTATCCACCATGCATGAAGCACAACCTCACGCACAGGCTACCGTCATTTACTGAGGCAGAGAGGCAGTATGTTAATGGCACGGCTGATTTCTTTGCCCTGTCTCATGGGCCTGCTCTCAGTTTCCAGCTGATTAACGACAGCCTGCGCTTCGGGCAGATTGAGGATCTGGATCTACGTATGCTGCTCTTCTGGGTTCACTCAGAGTACAACAAGCCTCCCATCTTTGTGGTGGAAAGCGGCTGGTTTGTCAATGGCAATACCAAGACAAAGGATGCCAAGCACATGTATTACCTCAAACGTTTCATAGTGGAGACCTTGAAGGGTAGGTGAAGTTTAATAACCTAAACACAGTTCTCCAAAAAAGTTTAAAAGGGTGTATTCAATTTACTGTGGTTGATTCTAGCTAGTCAACTTAGTTAAATAATTGTCACCTTTTAGTTTCCATTTCAATGATTTAGTCTGTCGCTGGCTGAATAGTAAAAAAAAATAAAAAAATAAAAAAAATAAAATAAAAAATGGTCCACAATTACAGCACATTGATCAGTCAAAATCTTGCAAAGCCATGATCTTAGTATTACAAGGTTCTATTTTAGTGAAGAGCTGTTTAGAGACTTGGGACATCAGAGTTTTGACATTCTAGCTAACAAAACCTTAAAGTGCTGTAAATTACAGCTATGCTCTAAGGTCGCTTTAAATTTACATTTACAATATTCTGAGGCATCTATAAAGTGCTCTCTCTCTCTCTCTCTCTCTCTCTCTCTCTCTCTCTCTCTCTCTCTCTCTCTCTCCCCAGTCACTGTGTACTTTTTACAGTATGTAGACATGAACAGCCATGGCCACCTATCTTGTAAATTCTTCCTGGATGATGATTGGCTGGCAAATATTATCTTATAATATATAATGTTTTACTTTCATGTCTCTTTCATGCACACTGTGTGGATTTTCACTTTACAGTCGATTTAAAGAGAATTACTGTAATTTGCTCTCTACACTATTGGCTATTAAATACAGTACTGTGCAAAAGTTTTAGGCACCCTATTTTTTTTAGTACAAACTTTGTTATAGATTTTTTATTTGATGACTTCTACATTATCAAGTCAGTAAAAAAAGTTTAAATTCCCAAACATTAGTTTCCTAGCACAAAATTAAATGTTACAGAAAAATGTTTGTATGTCATTAAAGAAAGCAGCATATTACGTAAGAGACACTTTTCAGACAGTAAACACAATGAAGGCTGCTGGGTTTTGCTGCAAAAATAAGAAGCGAGTGTGACAGTCAAAGTCTCCAGAAGAACTGTGTCTGGTTCTGCAAGATGCTCAATAAAACTTACCAACTCATTTCCTTATAAAACTGCACTAATTGTACCGGAGACTACTATTTTTATTTTTATTTTTATTTTTTTGTCACTCCAAATATTGACTTTGTTTCATTTACTACTGTTTACTGCTCTCTACTGTATTTTTATTATTTTGAAGGCATCTTTGCTCTACAGCATTTCTTTGCATGTGCCTAAAACTTTTGCACAGTACTGTGTGTGTGTGTGTGTGTGTGTGTGTGCGTTCGTGTGTGGGTATGTATGTGGGTATATATATATATATATATATATATATATATATATATATATATATATATATATATATATATATATATATATATATATATATATATATATATATATATATATATATATATATATATATATATATATATATATATATATATATATATAATTTTTTTCAGATTCCAAGATCTCGCTATTGAAAATAGTTTTTTAACCTCGCGAAAGAGTCTAGAATTTTTTTAAAAAATTATATTATTTATCAGTTTTGCCATCTAAATTTTAAAAATGTTTGTTTATAAACACATTTTCCCCCTCAAGTATAATAAATAATGTTATCAGTCATGCAAACTATTACAAATTTGCAAGCGTGAGAACATGTCCAGAAGAACAAAATATTTCTTACATCAAGAAAAAAAAAATATATATATATTTTTAATTCAAATATACATTCCAGCTATAACTGCTAAAATAACACTATACCAAATTCATATAAGAGCATGATTTTTTTTTCTATTTCCACAAGCCACTGTGTCATTTTGACACTTGCCATGAATTTGATCGTATACCAGGCTAACAGTAGACGTGCATGAACAACCATAGCCGATATCTTAGTATACATAATCAGTATAAAGTCCTATAAAACGTAACCGAGTTTTTAAAATATCACATTAATAAAATATTTATAAATTGTTAATTCATCTGTGAACACACACTGATGTACTTCCTTCTTGTTATTGACTCTTCTCAGCAATTCGACTGGACAAAGTGAATGTGTTTGGATATACTGCCTGGTCATTGCTCGATGGCTTTGAGTGGTATCGGGAGTATGGAATACGGCGTGGTCTTTACTATGTAGACTTCAAATCTGATCACCTGACGAGAGAGCCAAAGACCTCAGCGCTGTTTTACAGTAAATTAATCGAGAAGAATGGCTTCCCTCAGCTCCCAGAGAATAGGCCTCTTGTTGGTGTTTTTCCGTGTGATTTCACATGGGGAGTGGCTGCAAACTCCATACAGGTACACAACAATGTTGTATGTTTAAGCACTTCTAAAACTAGAATTAACAGAGATGTGTTCACCAGTCATGCCTTACTTAAAGAAAAAATAACTCTTACTGGCTATATCACTTTCGGTTACACTTTGGTTTTCTAAAATGCAGACATTTTAAAAGCTTTTTTTATTTACAGGAACTATTTCTATTGGCCGTTACACATTTTCATTAATTATTGGTCATTTAGATGAAGTGTTCCTTTAAGGAGAGCACTCAATGTTCTACTCCTGCACATAGCAGGCAGTTTATTAATATTAGTATTGCACAATATGATGAATAAAAATGAAAATGAATTAAAAGTTCAGAAAAAGTTTACATAGATAGTTTAAGGCTGCCACACTGTAATTAGAGTTTCTTGTGTTGTGACAGAGTTTGGTGAATATGCCACTTAAGCCTTTTAGAAAATACACATTAACCATAACTTTTGTATACTTTGATCTTGGATCAAGTAAAGTGCTGAAGACAAACTTCTGAGGCATTATTTATGGCGTGCACATCAGGCTTCAGAACTAGTTAATTATATGTAACCTATTAAGTAACTTTAAAGTGAACATTTGCCCTGTGTCCCAGTTGGCATACTTATATTATGTATTAAAAGTATGCACTCTTTTTGTGAAGAAAAAGTACATACTTTTCAGGGTGTCGTAAAAGAGTATGCAAGTACTGGGCCATACTTACACGTTGTTACGACACCGGGGTTAAGAGGGAGACAGGATGCACTCGCAGGGGAAAGTGGTCAGTTTATTAGGCACAAACAAAAGGGCACATTCAAAAGTGATGGGACAACAACACAAAAAATACAAAGATAAGCACGTCACACTTCCAAAAAGGGGTTAGCCACAGATGAGAACACTTACAGGGCAAAAATCCAGGAAATCATGAAACAGTAATCCAAAGGCTTACAGGGCAAAAATCCAGGAAGTAGCGAGACATGAATTCAAGAACCCGGGAACGCCGGGTAAACAAAAACTTAAGAACTAGCGCAAGGACCAGGGAACACCTGGTAAACAAAAACCTAGGAAAAACTACGATTCTTTAGCTTCCTCACTACCTATCATTATCATCAGGGACATATAGTTACGTTTAGCTATCACGAGTCACTTTCAGTTATTCTTAATCAATACTCCGCGATGTAGTGGACACAAATAGGGGTTTTAGTAACAAAGGTAACCAAAAGAAAATAAGAAGAAACGCACGACACCTGGAAACAATAATCAGAAAATAACGGGAGAACCAATGACAGAACATGGGAGGAAACATAATGTGACATAAACCCAACGGACCAATAAGGCAGCGGGGGAAGAGACATGACGTAAACAAAAACAAAGGAGCACATGGCAACGTAAACAAAACCAGAGTCTTTGTGAATGGAATGTCCATCAGAGAGTTTTTTAATAGCGCTGGAAAGCGCGCAGATATGCTACTCCGTAGCGGGGCAGCGAGATATGCTGCTCCTTCCCGGAGCAGCGAGTGGCGAGAGCTAACACACGTCATGTAAAGGAAGAGAACGCTGTTGCCCGGAAGAGAACCATAAACAAAAACTCTTTGTTGCATTTCAGCTTTTCTTCATTTATTATTTATACTATATACAGGTGCATCTCAAAAAATTAGAGTATCGTGGAAAAGTTAATGTTTTCCGTAATTTAATTCAAAAAGTGGAACTTTCATATATTGTAAATTCAATACACATAAAGTGAAACATTCCAAGCATTTTTTTGTTTTGTTTTGATCTTGATGATTACGGCTTACAGCTCATGGAAATGAGATACCTGAAAAATCAATGTCGACCTGAGAAGAGCTCTAATCAGCTAATTAACTCAAAACACCATTTTACTCATAACACCGTTGCTCAGTGGTCCAAAGTCCTGTTTTCAGATGAAAGTAAATTTTGCATTTCATTTGGAAATCAAGGTCCCAGAGTCTGGAGGAAGAGTGGAGAGGCACAGAGTCCAGTGTGAAGTTTCCATAGTCAGTGATGATTTGGGGAGCCATGTCATCTGCTGGTGTTGGTCCACTGTGTTTTCTCAAGTCGAGAGTCGATGCAGCGTCTACCAGGAGATTTTAGAGCACTTCATGCTTCCATCTGCTGACAAGCTTTATGGAGATGCTGATTTCCTTTTCCAGCAGGACTTGGCACCTGCCCACAGAGCCAAAACTACTAGTAACTGGTTTGCTGACCATGGTATTACTGTGCTTGATTGGCCAGCCAACTCACCTGACCTGAATTTTGTCAAGAGGAAGATGAGAGACACCAGACCCAACGATACAGACGAGCTGAAGGCCACTATCAAAGCAACCTGGGCTTCCATAACACCTCAGCAGTGCCACAGGCTGATTGCCTCCATGCCACGCTGATTAAAACCAAAAAAATGCTTGAAATATTTCACTTTATGTGTAATGAATCTAGAATATATGAAAGTTACACTTTCTGAATTAAATTACAGGAAAAAATGAACTTTTCCATGATATTCTATTTTTTTTAGATGCACCTGTGATTTAATTTATCATTCCCGTGATTTATTTTTCCACATTTCATTCACACCTCTTCATTTCATATATCCTTAATTGTAAAATCCTGAATTGCTTGCATTAGCGTGCATGTAAATATACTCACTACTGAGGCAAGCTGAACTTTATTTGTATTTAGAGTATGACCTTACTCCAAACACAGACCCTTGTAGCATGCAGTTTGCCAAAATCACCTCACTGACCCTGTTTGTCATTATGGCTGTATGTGAGTAGGAACATTCAAAGGTCGGAAAGGAGAACCCAGTCTCTGTGCATGATCCTGGAGTGTTCACCTGTGACCTAGATTCACTGCTGAATTCTAAACTCTAAACAAAATGCATTATAATCTATAACAGTGAACAGTCAACTCCAATCCTATACAGAGTTAAAATTTTTAGATTTCCAACACAATGCTTATTTAATCTGAAATGATTGTTGTAATTTGTAGTTAATTTCAGGTTGTTCATAAATAACTTTTTGGTAAGTTATAGATTTTCATATTAAATGTTCACACCATAATACTGAAAAAAAAAAGCCTGTCAGGAAGCCCACAAGCATCAATGTCAAACCACGCCCACATTTTTTGTACACAATGGACAGATGGGTGACAAATACACTATATGGCCAAAAGTATGTGGACACCTGACGATCACAACCAAATGTTGAACATCCCTTTCCAAAACCATGGGTATTAACATGTACTTGCCCCCTTTGCTGCTATAATAGTCTCCACTCTTCTGGGAAGTCTTTTCACTAGATTTTGAAGTGTGGCTGTGGGGATTTATGCCTATTCAGCCATAAGAGGTCAAGCACTGATGTTGGCTGAGGAGGCCTGGGGTGCAGTTGGCATTTCAGTTCATTCCAAAGAAGTTCAGTGGGGTTGAAGTCAGGGCTTTGTGCAGGCCACTCGAGTACTTCCATGTCAACACTGGCAAACCATGTCTTTATGGACCTTGCTTTGCACACAGGGACACTGTCATGCTGGAACAGGTTTAGGCCCGTTAGTTTAAGTGAAGGGAAATCATAATGCTACAGAGTACAAAGACATCATATACAATTGTGTGCTTCCAAACTTATGCCAATAGTTTGAGGAAAGTCCACATAGGGGTGTGATAACAGTGTCCACATAGTTTTGGCCCTATAGTGCACAACGAAAAACAAACATAAAATATCTTAGTAAGGTGTTAAGCCACCATAACAGACTGTAAGCAGCTAATTTGGTGTTAAATGTTAATCTTTAAAATTTCAGAATGTAAAAATTTAAACAGATTTTTATTTTTCTCCTTTATTTTTCTTCTGTATTGCTGGCAGTTTGTGAGCAAACCTACATATTGATATCATATTTTTGTCATTGCCCACCCCTTCTGTAAAGGCCATACCATATTATTTACATCATTTTCATACTTATGAAACCATTCACTGAGTCCTTGTGCCCTGTGGATGGGGACATTGTTATCTTGGAAGAGACCACTCACTCGAAATATAACTGTTCCATCATAGGATAAAGGATAAACAGTTTTTTTCTTTTCAGTTGTCTTCTGTCTGTATATTGGGACCTCTTTGCCAGGTCCTTAATTCTTAAAATAATATTATAATATTCCATTGAATATGCTAAAGAGGTTTGACAATGTATATATGTGAACAGGTGGAGACCACACCAATGCAGTTTGTTGACTCAAGTGTGTACATCTGGAACATCTCAGACAATGGAAAACTGAAAAAGCTGGAGGGTGTGGAAGTCCCCATGCACAGAAGGCGCCATTGTGCTGACTTTGCTGCAATCCGGCAACAAGTATCAGATATCCAACACATGCATGTTTCCCATTTCCACTTCTCCCTCAACTGGTCCTCTATAGTCCCTACAGGCCGTGTATCAGAAGCTAATGACACCTTGCTAAGTTATTACCACTGCTTTGTTAGTGAGCTCCGGAGGGCCAACATCACCCCAGTGGTCACGCTTTGGCACCACACTGGAAAACTCTCCAGTCTGCCTGTGCCACTGGAGAACAACAGAGGTTGGCAAAGTGAAGAGACAGTACAGGCCTTTGCTGGTTATGCTAGGCTGTGTTTTCAAAGGCTTGGGGATCATGTTAAGTTGTGGATCACTCTGAACGAACCCAATGACGAAGACCTTGGCTATGCAGTCGGCCATCAGTTGCTTCGCGCCCATGCTCTAGCCTGGCGTGTGTATGACGCTGAGTTTCGCCAGTCACAAGGTGGTAAAGCCTCTTTGGTGCTGCATATGGACTGGGTTGAACCTGCATTCTCTTTCAACCGAGAAGACATGGCCCCTGCGAAGCGAGTTCTGGATCTACGTGTGGGTTGGTTTGCAGAACCCATCTTCGGGAGTGGAGACTATCCACCAGTTATGCGCCAATGGCTCCAACAGCGAAACACTATAGACCTGTTCAACTACCACTTACCCACATTCAGTGAAGAGGACCGACAACTGGTCAAAGGCACCTATGACTTCTTTGCCCTCAGTCATTTCACAACCTCCATGGTGTACGATGAAGTGGAGGATAAGTACTTGTTCAAGGACACATTAGAGGTACAGCTGATTTCAGATGTAACCTGGATAATGTCTTCAAGGCGCAACTCTCCAGTGGTTCCTTGGGGCCTACGCAAAGCCCTCAACTGGGTTGCTTCACATTACAAAGGTGTACCAATTTATGTCATGGCCAATGGGGTCCAAGAAGACATAGCCAAATTCAAAGACAGTCTACGAGTTTACTATCTGTACAACTATATCAATGAGGCCTTAAAAGGTAAGATCACTCCTACTCCTACTGCCAATATTAGGTATTCAGGGTGTAACATGTATAAAAACAGAATATATGTTTTTACATTTTGAAGCTTAGTTTGATGAGTGATGGTTCACTCAGTTCTATTAGTGTACACAAAGTTTACATCAGAAGACAAACACCACCAAAGCCAATTAATCATTACACAGCACAGTACAGGCTTAGTTCACTGACCTTTACTGAGCCAGTGAACATTGATGCGAGCCAGAAAGACATATTTCACAATGGCAAATGACCTATTTTGGGAAAATATTTGTTTAACTACTCCTTAGTAGATTTCTTATCTTGTTTATCTGCTAATAATCCAGCTATATCAGTATAACTCAGATTAGAGCTTATTAATAGTTTCTCAACTCTCTGTTTTTTTCCCCAGCATACGCACTGGATGGAGTCAATTTGAAAGGCTACTTTGCCTATGCATTTAATGATTGGCATGACCCTGGCTTTGGCATGTACGGCCATGTGCAGGAGGAGGACATAATAAAATCTTCTCTAACCCACTACAGAAAAATTATTGACAATAATGGGTTCCCAGTCCCCGGTAGTTCCCCACAACACTGTCCCCACACACCTGAACACTCACCTGCATGTCATGTGTTCGCCAAGCGCCCTGTTGTGGGCTTCATCTCTTTGGTTGCTTCTGCCATGCTAATTACTGTGGGTGTTATTATATACTATTGCACAAAAAGACCTAAATAACTAAGAGTCTGTGATTTGGGTTAGTTAAAGCTAAGGAGCAAGAGGAAGTGTTACCTATTTTCAGCTACTGCTGCAGACTACTGACTGCTGAATTCGAAATACACACTGGATATGCCTAAATTAACCCAGATTGAAATGTGAAGCTCGTTTTTGGTTGTATTTTACAGTCAAAGATTTGCATACAGGGATGTAGAATTCTTTATATTATCAGATCCTATATACAGTCCCCTCTGAAACTACTGGAACAGCAAGGCCAATTCATTTGTTTTTGCTGTAGACTGAAGGCATTTGGGTTTCAAAAGAGTTTAGAATGTTTTCCTGGTATTTATATGTAGATGTGTAAAACAACATAGAACATAACACATTTTGTATCAGACCACCCAAAACAGCAAAAATATCGAAACATGTGACTGACAGGTGTTTCTTGTTACCCAGGTGTGTCCTGTTAGATTGTTTAAACAATAAATAGCTCTGAAAATCTACTTTTGCAGCATTCGTACAGATGCTTCATAATGAAATTCCAGGACTTTCAAGAACTTTTCAAGCACTATTTTTTTGTTTTCAAGGACTATACAAGAGATGTCATTCAAACAATTAAAAAAAAAAAAAAATAATAATAATAATTAAACACAATCAATTTATATATGGTGCCTTTTCCAGCCATGCTGGATTAAATTTTGGACTAGGCATTGCTTTGTCTTCACCATAACGTCAATATACACCAGACGAGTGACAGGAGCACTGTTGCCAACAACTTTCAATAGAAAGTTGCTAAATGTCCCTAGATGATGTCATGCACTAATTAGCATATTCATTACATCATTGTGTCTTATTTGCATTCTGCCTAGTGCCAGCTCTTTACATCTGCTTGCTTCTTTCTAACTCTCTGTGCTCAAATACTGTATTTTCATACAGCCAAATCCCCAATAAAGCTGTTCTCATTTACATATTTTTCTGTTTCTGTTGTCAGACAACGGAACGAGTATGAAATAGTGACTGAAACATGGCCCATTAAGACTACATGTTAACCAGCAGTCACTTCCAAGTTGCTCCTGTAGTGCCCATGGCTTGGGCTGGAACAGGCTCACTAATCTTTAGTGATGATGTAACTCATGATGGTAGCAACAGAATGAATTCAGAAGTTTACAGGAACATTTTGTCTGACAGTTTACACAATGCATCCAAATTAATTGGGAAGAACTTTATCATGCAGCAAGACAATGATCCAAAACACACTGCCAACAAAGGACTTTATCAGGGGGGAAAAAGTGGAAGGTTTTAGACTGGCCAAGTCAATCACCAGACTTTAACCCAGTTGAGCAGCATTTCACCTTCTGAAGAGGAGACTGAAGGGAGAAACACCCCAAAACAAACAACAACTGAAATAAGCTGTAGTAAAAGCATGGAAAAGCATCATGAAAGAAGAAACCAACAGTTTGGTGATGTGAGTTGCAGACTTGATTCAGTTTTTGCAAGCAAGGTATATGCAACCAAATATTAAGTGTTATTTACTTTGATTTCTGTTACTATACTTTTACACATGTAAAAATTGGGTGGTCTGATACAAAAGGTTCTATGTTTTATGTTGTTTAACACATTTAGATGTAAATACCAGGAAACAAAAGCTGAAATCCTGAACTCTCGTCTCATAGCCATCTTTTGATCTCAAATGTCTTTGGTGAAAACCCAAATGTCTTTGGTGAATAGCTCTAACAAATGGAATGGCCTTGCCATTCCAGTAGTTTCAGAGGGGACTGTATTTGTGTATGTATACACTCAACTAATAGACGCAAAGTCTAATTAGCATTGCAAGCTAATGTTAAGTATCTGCAATCCCACAAATACTGAGTGGTTAACACTAAGTGCCCAGTGGTGTCACAAGTGTTTTCCCAGCTGGCCTGCAGGCTCTATAGTCCAAAAATACAGTGGGTATAGAAAAGAATCACCCCCTTTTAAAATAATCACATTTTGTTGCTTTTCAGCCTGAAATGAAGACGGACACAGTTTTTATTTTATCCAGCTGTATTTACTCAGTGCAACTTATAACATCCAAGTGAAAGATATAACACCAATATGTCAGAAAAAAAAATGATTAAAAAAAACAGAATCACTGAGTTGGAAAAAGGATCACCCCCTTGCTTTAATTTGCCTTAATTTTTTAATTACAGCCTTTAGTCTGTTAGGATATGTCTCTACTAACTTTGCACATCTAGACTTTGCAATATTTGCCCACTCTTCTTTGCAGAACTGCTCACGTTCAGTTAAATTTGATGGTGACCGTTTGTGGACTGCAGTCTTCAAGCCATTCCACAGATTTTCAATGGGGTTTAAGTCTGGGCTCTGACTAGGCCATGCAAGGACATTCACCTTTTTCTCCTTCAACCACTGTGTGGTCAGTTTTGCTGTGTGCTTTGGGTCATTGTCATGTTGGAAGGTAAACTTTCTTCCCATTGACAACTTTCTGGCAGAGGGCAGCAGATTTTCCCTCAAGAATTTGACAGTATTTTGTCCCATCCATTTTTCCTTCTATCCTGACAAGTGCTCCAGTCCCTGCTGCAGAGAAACACCCCCATAACAGGATATTACCACCTCCATGCTTTACTGTAGGAATGGTGTTATTTGGATGGTGAGCTGTATTGGATTTCCACCAGACATATCGTTTGGTGTTGAGGCCAAATAATTCAATTTTAGTCTCATCTGACCATAACACCTTTTTCCATGTGGCCTCAGAATCTTCAAGGTGCGTTTTGGCAAAGCTCAGTCATGGGCGGCTTTTTTCTTGCAACCCTCCCATAGACGCCACATTTGTGGAGAATTTGTGATATTGTTGTCACATGCACACAATGACAACTCTTTATCATAAATTCCTGCAACTGCTTCAGAGTTGCTGTAGGCCTCTTGGTAGCCTCTCTGACCAGTTTCCTCCTGGCTCTTTCATCCAGTTTGGAGCAACGTCCTGATCCAGGGAGGGTCTGTGTTGTACCAAATACCTTCCACTTCTTAATAATAGACTTCACTGTGCTTCTAGGCATTGATAAACCCTTTGAATTTTTTTTGTATCTATCTCATGACTTGTGCCTGTCCACAACTTTATCCCGGAGATCTTTTGACAGTGCCTTGCCACCCATTGTTTGCTTCAGTTGCACTACAAAATGCTCCAGGAAAGCTCTTTTCATGCTGAGCTAATCAAAATGACCACAGCTGATCACAGTTGAAAGTCAAATGGCTTTGTGTGCCATTGAGAAGGTGATTAGCTACACCTGATTGAGTTTACAAGTCATTTTTAGGAGGGGGGTGATCCTTTTTCCAACTCAGTGATTCTGGTTTTTTATTTTATTATATTTTTTCTGACATGTTGGTGTTATATCTTTCACTTGGATGTTATAAGTTGCACTGAGTAAATACAGCTGGATAAAACAAAAACTGTGTCCGTCTTCATTTCAGGCTAAAAAGCAACAAAAGGTGATTATTTTCTATACCTACTGTACATACTGCCCTTAATTTCCATTCATCTCCTACAACTGGAATCACCACATTTAGGGGATGTTCACCTGGCTTTTTTTTTTTTACTTTGTAGCAAACAAACAAATCACAGATATGACACAAAACAATTTTTGTTTAATAGCTGAAAAAATTATGGAATCACTCAATGTTGAGAAAAAAATATGGAATCATCAACAAAAACAAAATCACAATTAGTACTTTGTTGCTCCTCCTCTGGCTTTTATGATGGCCTGAATTCTTCACAACTTTCTCGAATAGCAGTTGACAGATCAGCTTTGCAGGATGGAGTCTTGTCATGGACCAATTTTTTAAATTTCCACCATAAATTTTCAATCAGATTGAGATCTGGACAGTTTGCTGGTCATGTCATTGTGTTGATATGCCGTTCCTGAAGAAAAGTTTTAACACATTTTGCTTGTTGGCAAGATGCATTATCATCCTATTTTCTATTGATTTAATGAGAAAAATGTATAAATTTCAACATACACCTGTGCATTGACTGTTGAGGTCTCCTCTGGTCCTTTACCTGACATGCAACCCCATATCATAAATGTGTGGGAAATTTGATTGTTTTCTTCAGGCAGTCATCTTTATATGTTTCTTTAGAACGGCACAAGACAAATATCACTGAAGATCACTTTCATCCAATCATCCACACTCCATCATTGCTTCCCTTTTGCCCACTGTAATTTTGTTTCCTGCTGTTTAAGTGTTAGTGCTGGTTTTCGTTTGGCTTTTCTGTATGTAAATCCTATTTCATTCAGCCAATTTCTTACAGTTCTGTAACAAACATTGACTCCTGTTTCCGCCCATTTGTTTTGTTGTGCATTTTCAAGACATTTTGCTTTGAGTTTTCTATCCTGATGTTTGCCGTCTTCCTTGGTCTACCCGTATGTTTTCCTTTTATAACCTTCCCATTGTTTATTTGCTAGGAAGTAAAAAAGCCGGGTGAACATCGTCTAAGTGTGGTGATTCCATAATTTTTGCCAGGGGTTGTAGAATGGTCTTGATATGTATTAGCTTTTATATTTTATAGAGAAAACATGCAGCACTTTAATAATTTTATCTATTGTTCTGAATATCTATACTGAATTTATTACATGAAAAAATGTGTTGAATTTTTGTTAAGTGTTATATTTTGTGAAAAATTATATGAAAAAAATAATAAAGATATTCTGCACTCCACTAAAAGTAGAAAAAAGATCAATCACTTTCACACTGAGATTCAAATTTTTGAGGCATGACAAAAAGGCTACACTAAAGGGTTTTCACCCAAACTCTCCAGCCCCCATATTTATTTGTCTAAAATATCTCATGTGTTGACATGAACACAAATATGAACCAAGTGAAAATCTTAACAAAGGTTATGTTTATTACAAAGAAAATCTGCAGATATTTTTAGACGCAACGCAAAAATAAAGAAAGATGACATTAGAAAGAAATCAGAACATGAAGTTGTCGAGTCCATCCTCCATAAACTTCTTATAGATGGCCATGAACTTTGCCACGAAGGCCTCCAGGTGGTAAATGGCTTTGTTGCCCAGCTGTAGTCTGTGTTCGTAGTAGGCTGCCATTTGTGCCACCTCAGGTTTTAGATGGCCATCACAGTTACTGAGCAGCTCACACACAAGCCCCTACACAGTGAAGAGACACGAAATGACTGCAAATTTAAGTGACTTGAAGAAAATTATTTTAAGTGGATTTAAGCAGCTCTGAACTGGTGAGCACATAAGAGAGTGTGATATGATCATGATACTTAATGATATCACGAGAGTGTAATATGATCATACCTTCATGATGATTTCTGCTGGAATGCAGTGAGTTAGTAGTTCATAAAGTCTTGCCCGAACCTCCAAAAGTCTAGAAAGAAATGAACAAATTAAGATTTCTATCAATTAATTACATAATAGCCATAAAAAGGTAAACATTCAGTCATTAAGACCAAGCTCATAGTAAATAACAGCTGTAAAACACAACCGCAAAAACCGACTGACAAGAAACACTACCCTGACTCGAATAATATAATGCGAGGACAGAACACCATTAGCCAATGATTTGTTGTTGTTGTTGTGGTTGGTTCGGGCAAATGTGATGTGCTACACGATCATTTACTAATTTGTCCACCCCTTGATACTTTAACACCCAATTGCTGTAATTGTTCCAAGTTGGCTTGGAAGTGAGACACCACATCTAGACATACAGTACTAACCTTTGTGGGCTCTGCTGGTTGACGATGGCATTAGCCGTCTCTCTGAGGTACACTTCCCAGTCTGTTTCAGGGATATCCTGATCTGCAGAGAAAGGATACCTGAGGACAGGTACAGAAAAAGATCAGCTGCTTTCCCCTGCAGCAGGTACTGTTTATATACACAAATGACGTCGTCTACAGTTTCCTTTGTAAAAAAAAAAAAAAAAAAAAAATTTACACGTTTTGAGAAATACACAGTGCTGTTAAAAATTATTTGCCCCTGTGGCGAGGAGGAGGGCGTGGCCAGGTTGTGAGGATGCACACCTGGCACTGATCTGTCTAATCAGTGGGAGAAAGAGAGAGATAAAGGGGCGGCTGGAAGCGCTGGAGAGAGAGAGCCAGACGCACGTGCATTTTGTGTTCAGTTTGTGTATTTTACTTTATGTTTCAGTTTCGTTGATTATTAAACTTTATGTTTACGATCAGCCGTTTCCCGCCTCCTCCTTGCCCGTCTTTAAATTGTTACAGCCCCCATCCTGATTTCTTCTGGTTTTGTGTACATCATACTAAATTGTTTCAGAAATTAAAACAAAATCGAAGTTAAAACAAAGGCAAGCTGAATAAACACAAAATACAGTTTTTAAATGATGATTTTATATATTAAAGCAAAAAAGTTATCCAGTACCAACTGGGCCTGTGTGAAAATGTATTTGACCCCGTAGTTACTAATTCCCCAAATCTATGAAACTGCATTCATAGTGGGGTTCAGCTGGACTACACACAACCAGGCCTGATTACTGCAAACCCTGTTCAATCAAATCAACACTTAAATAGAACTTTTTCAACAGCATGAAGTTGGTTAAAAGGTCTTACCCAGTAACACTCTATGCCAAAATTGAAAGAAATTCCAGAAATGATGAGGAAGAAGGTGATTGAAATACATCAGTCTAGGAAGGGTTATAACGCTATTTCAAAGGCTCTGGGACTCCAAAGAACCACAGTGAGAGCCTTTATCTCCAAATGGAAAAACTCTGCACAGTAGTGAACTTTCCCAGAAGTGGCCGACCTTCCAAAGTTCCTCCAAGAGCACAGCAACTACTCATCCAGGAAGTCACAAAAGACCCAAGGACAACATCAAAGGACCTACAGGCCTCTCTTGCATCAATAAAGGTCACTGTTCACCATCAGAAAGACACTGGGCAAAAACGGCATCCATGGAAGAGTGGTGAGGTGAAAACCACTGCTAACCCAGAAGAACATTAAGGCGCATCTGAATTTTGCCAAAACACACCTTGATGATCCTCAAACCTTTTGGGAGAATGTTCTGTGGATTGATGAGTTGAAAGTGGAACTGTTTGGAAGACAGAGGTCCCGTTACATCTGGTGTAAACCAAACACCGAATTCCACAAAAAGAACATCATACCTACAGTCAAGCATGGTGGTGGTAGTGTGATGGTGTGGGGCTGGTTTGCTTCTTCATGGCCTGGGCAACTTGCAATAATTTAGAGAAACATGAATTCTGCTCTCTACCAGAAAATCCTAAAGGAGAATGTCCGGTCCTCAGTCTGTAAGTTGAAACTCAAGTAGAACTGGATTATGCAGCAAGACAATGATCCAAAGCATAGCAGTAAGTCCTAGTCTTAGAAGTAAGTGAAAGACTGATCTCCAGTTATCGGAAGTGTTTGGTTGCAGTTATTGCTGCTAAAGGTGGCACAACCAGATTTGAAGTTTAAGGGAGCAATTAGTTTTTCACATTGGTGACGGGTGTTGGACTTTTTTTGCTTCGGTAAAAATAATAAATAAATAAATAAAAACTGTATTGTGTGTTTACTCTGGTTGCCTTTGTTTTATGTTGTATTTCGTTTGAAGATCTAAAACTATTTAGTATGAGATACAGTGAGGGAAAAAAGTATTTGATCCCCTGCTGATTTTGTTCGTTTGCCCACTGACAAAGAAATGATCAGTGTATAATTTTAATGGTAGGTGTATTTTAACAGTGAGAGACAGAATAACAACAAAAAAATCCATAAAAACGCATTTCAAAAAAGTTATAAATTGATTTGCATTTTAATGAGGGAAATAAGTATTTGATCCCCTATCAATCAGCAAGATTTCTGGCTCCCAGGTATGTTTTACTCAGGTAACGAGCTGAGATTAGGAGCACTCTCTTAAAGGGAGTGCTCCTAATCTCAGCTTGTTACCATATAAAAGACACCTGTCCACAGAAGCAATCGATCAATCAAATTCCAAACTCTCCACCATGGCCAAGACCAAAGAGCTGTCCAAGGATGTCAGGGACAAGATTGTAGACCTACACAAGGCTGGAATGGGCTACAAGACCATCGCCAAGCAGCTTGGTGAGAAGGTGACAACAGTTGGTGCAATTATTCGCAAATGGAAGAAACACAAAATAACTGTCAGTCTCCCTCGGTCTGGGGCTCCATGCAAGATCTCACCTCGTGGAGTTTCAATGATCATGAGAACGGTGAGGAATCAGCCCAGAACTACACGGGAGGATCTTGTTAATGATCTCAAGGCAGCTGGGACCATAGTCACCAAGAAAACAATTGGTAACACACTACGCCGTGAAGGACTGAAATCCTGCAGCGCCCGCAAGGTCCCCCTGCTCAAGAAAGCACATGTACAGGCCTGTCTGAAGTTTGCCTGAATGATTCAGAGGAGAACTGGGTGAAAGTGTTGTGGTCAGATAAGATCAAAATCGAGCTCTTTGGCATGACCTCAACTTGGCGAGTTTGGATGAGGAGGAATGCTGTCTATGACCCCAAGAACACCATCCCCACCATCAAACATGGAGGTGGGAACATTATGCTTTGGGGGTGTTTTTCTGCTAAGGGGACAGGACAACTGCAGCGCATCAAAGGGACGATGGATGGGGCCATGTACCATCAAATCTTGGGTGAGAACCTCCTTCCCTCAGCCAGGGCATTGAAAATGGGTCGTGGATGGGTATTCCAGCATGACAATGACCCAAAACACACAGCCAAGGCAACAAAGGAGAGGCTCAAGAAGAAGCACATTAAGGTCCTGGAGTGGCCAAGCCAGTCTCCAGACCTTAAACCCATAGAAAATCTGTGGAGGGAGCTGAAGGTTCAAGTTGCCAAACATCAGCCTTGAGACCTTAATGACTTGGAGAGGATCTGCAAAGAGGAGTGGGACAAAATCCCTCCTGAGATGTGTGCAAACCTGGTGGCCAACCACAAGAAACGTCTGACCTCTGTGATTGCCAACAAGGGTTTTGCCACCAAGTACTAAGTCGAAGGGGTCAAATACTTATTTCACTCATTAAAATGCAAATCAATTTATAACTTTTTTGAAATGTGTTTTTCTGGATTTTTTTGTTGTTATTCTGTCTCTCACTGTTAAAATACACCTACCATTAAAATCATAGACTGATCATTTCTTTGTCAGTGGGCAAACGTACAAAATCAGCAGGGGATCAAATAATTTTTTCCCTCACTGTATACACAAAAACAGAACAAATCAGGATGGGGCAAATACTTTTTCACAGCACTGTACATAAATCGGTTTCACTACAAAGATCTACATCCAGTCTTGCCAATGTCATAGTCATTGGGCCTCACTCACTGTTGCACTCGACAGGCCTCACACATGAGAAGAGCTTTGCGAAGGTTGCGGCCTGACTTCTCGGCGATCTGTTTGGCCAGCTCAGTTGGGAGAAGAAGCCCTTCCTTTTTGCACACGCCCATCAGAACACTGCACACCTGAAATAGTGAATGAACTGAAAGGTCACACACAAAACCTTTCAGTGGTCACCGAGCTGCCTTCACCAGGCTGTAACTGCATAATGTGTTGAAGTTAAACTATACTAGTGTATAATGATGAAATAGGGATGTCAAGAGATCCAGTGATAATGAAATCTGTCATTTAGTATTTTTAATTTAACAATAAAAAAAAGTTTACTTTACTTAAAGTTAAGTAAAGACTTTAACAATATGCAACATAAGTTAATATGGAATAGCTTTCTTTGGAGACAGCTTTTACACATGGATGTGTCACAAATTATAAACTTTCAAGAAGCTGCGTTAGGTGCATTAACATGAAGTGACTCCTAATTGTAGCTGTGTTGAAGCAGATATTCATAGCCACCTAGATTTCAGTCTAATTTCTCCCACTCAGCTACAATCATGTGAAAAAATAAGTACACCCCAAGGAAATTGTTGGCTTTTTTTGACATATTTGGACAAGCAAATATTTGATCATTTTTGAAACAGTGCCTATTAATGAAATTGATATACTTGAACAAAACCACAAGGAAAAATAGCTTTTTTTTAATCATATATTCAATAAAAATAATCAACAGATGTGATACTCTTGTCTGGAAAAGGTATGTACACCCTTCGCCTCAGAAGCTAGTATTGCCCCCTTTAGCAGAAATAACTTCTCATGGGCGTTTTGCATAATTGTCCGCCAGGCTTGCTGGAATTTTTTACCACTCTTCCATGCAATATTCTTTCAGTTGCAAGATGTTTGAGGGTTTTCTTGCATGTACTGCCCGTTTCAAATCCCCCCACAACATTTCAATGAAATTCAAATCCGGGCTGTGACTAGGCCATTCCATAACCCTCCATTTCTTCTTTTTTGAGCCATTCCTTGGTGGATTTGCTAGTGTGCTTAGGATCATTATCCTGTTGAAAAGTCCACTTTCGTTTCAACTTCAACTTTCGGACAGATGGCCTCACATTATCTTCAAGCACTCTGATATGATGCAGAATTCATAGTTGAATCAAGCAATGCAAGCTGTCCAGTCCCTGAGGCAGCAAAGCAACCCCAAACCATAACATTTCCACCACTGTGCTTCACAGTTGGTATGAGGTGCTTCTCCTGAAAAACTGTCTTTGGTCTGCACTAAACATGTCTGCTGTTACTGTGGCCAAACAACATCTGTCCAGGGCACATTATACCAAAAGCTCTGGTCTTTTCCTATATGCTCATTGGCAAACTGTAGTCTTGCAAAGGCTTTTTCCTGGCATGCCTCCCATGCAGGTCAAATTTGTGCAATCTCTTTCTGATTGTAGAAACATGCACTTTGACACCAACAGTAGACTTACTAGCAGATCCTGTGATGAAATTTTGGGGTTCTTGGAGAATTCTTTTAGCACCAGACGGTCTGCTCTTGGGCTGAATTTGCTGGGACAGCGAGTCCTGGACAAGTTGGCAGTCGTTTGAAATCTGCACCATTTATAGATTATTTTCCTTACAGTAGAATGATGTATTTCAAATAATCTGGAGATTTAAAAAAAAAAAAAAAAAAAAAAAAAAAAAATCCCTTGCCAGACTCATAGGCATCCACAACCTTTTTGAAGGCCTTACAAAACACTTTAGATCTTGGCATGATGACACCACACACCTCAATAGCAAAGGGAACACCAGACACTAGATATGAGAGGGGTATAAATAAGACAGGTTCCACCTGCACTCACTGGCACCCAATCATGAACACCTGATTCTAATTTTATGGATTTGAAGGTGTGATAAATGTAGGGGTGTACTTACTTTTTCCATGTGACTGATCTGTTTTTTGTTAAGTTAAATTGTGAAAATTACTACAAAATGTCAATTTTATGTGTAATTTGATATAGTGCATCACCTTTATTAATAATAGGCACTGTTTCAAAAGATCAATGTTGCTTGTCCAAATGTCCAAAAAAAAAAAAAAAAAAAAAAAAAAGCCAACAATTTCCATGGGACTTACTTATTTTTTCACATGACTGTAGCTATTGAATGTAACCTGTCTGGCTTTCCAACTGCCTCACTATCAAACATAAAAGCCTGTGTTATATATGATGGTTTGAGGGGTTAGTGTAGCTACCTCCTCAGTGCTTGGCAGTGGCACTCTCACAGCCAGGCACCTGCTCCTGATGGGAGAGATCACTTTAGAGGTGGAGTTGCAGCACAGGATGAGGCGACAGGTGCCCATGTACTTCTCCATGGTACGGCGTAGGGCATGCTGTGCGTCTTTGGTGAGCCGGTCCACCTCCGTCAGCAGCACCACTGCAGTTAAGAGGAGCACATGAGACATTCTGCACTTATAATCATTACAAAAAATTATAAACCTTTATAGATATTCAGGCACTGTTAAAATCAGTATGACACACTAGAGAGTAACAAAGGGTAAGAATAGAGATAAGTAGTACATGTGTGCAGCCAACAGTGATAAACATACAAGCATATACAACTTATGTTGAATATAATCAAAATGAAAATCTATACTGACCTTTGAACTCTCTCTGCGTGCTGGATTGTATCTGCTGTGACTGAGCCACTGTTTTGATCAGCTCTTGGATGACGACACGGTCACTGTTCCCTGCATCACTACAAATACAGACACACGAATGGATCAGGCACCAGTCCAACCATGAGAAAGATGACTCAGTTAAACTTATAGCACCCACAGTATGTGCCAGCTTACCTTGGATTTACCTCCAAATGGTAGTTACTAGCAATCGTGTTGATTTCAATCTTTTTTTTAGATGGAGCCTGTATGGGGAAATATTTATCAATGCAATAATCAGAAACTGGCACCGAGATGATAGGTTTAATCATTGCTAGCTTACAGATTTAATCGCTGGTTACTTCCCCAAGCATTTAATACCTCTGAAAGGAGGTTTCAGAACATAATGACAGTGCTTACTACAATGGACTGGTGTTCAATCCGGAGCTTCTCCACCCCAGCACCATACAGCTCACGAAGGAGACACATAATTCGTGTCTTTTTGCCAGCGCCAGATGGACCATAAACAAGCAGGTGTGGGAAATCGCCACATTGCACCTGAATGAAACATTATAAGAAGAAAGCACACTTATGGTCATTTGCAAGAATAACATTAATGATAAAGATATGCATTAAAATGTCTTGTGCTCTATACTTGTGCTTGATATTGAACTTTTGCAAGAAAAATGTTCCAACAAAATGGTCAGAAAAATTAAGGTTAATAAGGTTTCAGATGCTCCGGTCACATTGTATTGTCTTTCATTTGTGTAAGTATTTAATCATCATTGTATAAGTAAGGAAAATAATGATGTTTGTTTTAAGATGATACACAGAATCTATCAAATTAAAGCAAGTTTAAATTAAATATCAAGTACAGTTCATTTTCTAAAGAGATCTGGAAAAATACGGAACATGTATTTTGTATCAATTATTATACTTCTCGTTCTCGGAGGGAAATTGTGCAATTCCTTAACCAGAGGCTTGATATAAATCTTGCAAATACATGACAGTAATTTTACAAGAAGCCAAATGTATATTATTGATTTTGCTTTTGATGTCGCATTCACCATAGGATATGGAGTAGTACAAAACCCAGTCTTCAAGGTTTCCTAACTTATGATATTTATGTATTTCAATTATTTGAAATGTATAATATATTATCTGAAATAAGAAAGCAAAACTTTCTACCAACAATGTATGCAATGCAGATTTGTGCATTTGTTTTGTTTAATAGGTGAAGCATTTTTATGCATGTTCAAGCTGTAACTGTAAAGTTTTAACTTTGTATAACAAATAAAAAAGAAAAAAAAGAAAAAGTGTTTGTCTTCGGCATAGTAATTTTGTTCTATCCCAAAGCACATTCTCAAGCACGCGCCTTCTGGGTCTAATCTGATGTTTATTAAACCTACCGAGTTTAAACTGTCTAGTTAGTCTGTTAATATGAGAAACCCCCGGTAGACTTTGGTATTACAGCCATCTAATTAGCTCATATACTATTTTCTGTTCTTAATTGCTAGTCCCGGAACTAATTAACTCATTATTCCGTGAAAGCAGAGGTTTACATGTACACTACTGATATTGTCTCTCTCTCAACTTGTTACTGAACATACACAAGCAGGCTAACATCCTAGCTAACTAGTAATGTACCGGGCTTTGTGCAGTCCTTACCAGATTTTTGAGCTGATTTGCTTGTTCTTTGTGATAATCTAGCTTCGCCAGAGATGTCGGTCTGTACTTATCAACCCACAAACTCATGCTGTTTTTAGAAACGAGTGAACCTTTAAGCAGATTTGTGTCTGAGCGCGCGGTCTGATTGCTGCTCCCGCGAAAAACAACAAACCCACGCACGCGCACACAGCTGTCACACGGATGTAGTACGGAAGGCGCCGAGGGACAAAATGATAGCGTTTGGTAATAGAGACTACGCGCCGGAGGACTTAACACACTAAGGGTAACACATTAAGGGTACTTCTCATTTCTTATTTGTGCATCCTCGTCTCATTTCCTCGCTTCATTTCCTTGCGTCTTAGCTCCACCCCCTTAGGATGCGAGGGGTGCTTCTCAACATAGACATACAGGTGCATCTCAATAAATTAGAATGTCGTGGAAAAGTTCATTTATTTCAGTAACTCAACTCAAATTGTGAAACTCGTGTATTAAATAAATTCAATGCACACAGACTGAAGTAGTTTAAGTCTTTGGTTCTTTTAATTGTGATGATTTTGGCTCACATTTAACAAAAACCCACCAATTCACTATCTCAACAAATTAGAATATGGTGACATGCCAATCAACTAATCAACTCAAAACACCTGCGAAGGTTTCCTGAGCCTTCAAAATGGTCTCTCAGTTTGGTTCACTAGGTAAGCCACAAACATTCATTGCCAAAGAAGCTGGCTGTTCACAGAGTGCTGTATCCAAGCATGTTAACAGAAAGTTGAGTGGAAGGAAAAAGTGTGGAAGAAAAAGATGCACAACCAACCGAGAGAACCACAGCCTTATGAGGATTGTCAAGCAAAATCGACTCAAGAATTTGAGTGAACTTCACAAGGAATGGACTGAGGCTGGGGTCAAGGCATCAAGAGCCACCACACACAGACGTGCCAAGGAATTTGGTTACAGTTGTCGTATTCCTCTTGTTAAGCCACTCCTGAACCACAGACAATGTCAGAGGCTTCTTACCTGGGCTAAGGAGAAGAAGAACTGGACTGTTGCCCAGTGGTCCAAAGTCCTCTTTTCAGATGGGAGCAAGTTTTGTATTTCATTTGGAAACCAAGGTCCTAGAGTCTGGAGGAAGGGTGGAGAAGCTCATAGCACAAGTTGCTTGAAGTCCAGTGTTCAGTTTCCACAGTCTGTGATGATTTGGGGTGCAATGTCATCTGCTGGTGTTGGTCCATTGTGTTTTTTGAAAACCAAAGTCACTGCATCCATTTACCAAGAAATTTTGGAGCACTTCATGCTTCCTTCTGCTGACCAGCTTTTTGAAGATGCTGATTTCATTTTCCAGCAGGATTTGGCACCTGCCCACACTGCCAAAAGCACCAAAAGTTGGTTAAATGACCATGGTGTTGGTGTGCTTGACTGGCCAGCAAACTCACCACACCTGAACCCCATAGAGAATCTATGGGGTATTGTCAAGAGGAAAATGAGAAACAGGAGACCAAAAAATGCAGATGAGCTGAAGGCCACTGTCAAAGAAACCTGGGCTTCCATACCACCTCAGCAGTGCCACAAACTGATCACCTCCATGCCACGCCAAATTGAGGCAGTAATTAAAGCAAAAGGAGCCCCTACCAAGTATTGAGTACATGTACAGTAAATGAACATACTTTCCAGAAGGCCAACAATTCACTAAAAATGTTTTTTTTTTATTGGTCTTATGAAGTATTCTAATTTGTTGAGATAGTGAATTGGTGGGTTTTTGTTAAATGTGAGCCAAAATCATCACAATTAAAAGAACCAAAGACTTAAACTACTTCAGTCTGTGGCATAGAATTTATTTAATACACGAGTTTCACAATTTGAGTTGAATTACTGAAATAAATGAACTTTTCCACAACATTCTAATTTATTGAGATGCACCTGTATATATATATATATTATTATACTCTATCAAAATATGAAAATGACTGCAGGTTAATACGTTGGTACTGAAGAGGTAGGGAATTGTATGTTCATGACCACACATATCTACATGCTTAATGTGACTAACAAGCTCAAGGTCAGGATGTTGTTTGTCACTTTGTCTAACAGACTGCAGGAATTCATAGTGAATGTGGAACATGCTGGATGTCATTGCTATCCTTTTTGTACTGGGTGGTATAGAGTTTAGTGACTTAGTCTTTTTCCCCTAGAACCTTTACAGTTATATCTGTACACAATCCGAGGCTCCACTTGCACAGATCCCTAACCCCAGTTAATTTTCTCATTAGACTGCTAAAACATTCTCTAATACAGAAATTTGTCTAAAATTTTGTGCATAGTAACTTGTGTTCTGAAATGGCAGAAGTACTTTATCAGTAACTGTCTAGTGCTCAAACTATGTACACTATTTGCATCAGGCTTAATTATCTGTAGTAGGCAAAAATAATAGTTTGAATAGTGCTGCGAGTGCACTATATTATAACATGATTTGTTGAACTACTTTTTGTGTCACAATATTTTTTTTTACATTGTTTGAATTAAGGTGGTGATTTACTATCACTATCTTACACACCTGTCACCTTTTCAGTGGGAGGCACAGTAGTGGATATGCTCTTATTTTCAGGGCCACCTGAAATGAGAGAGCAGAAATATCCATGTGGGTGCAATTCACGATTCAGTCCACAACACCTGGCGATGAGCTAAGCACCTGAGAGAGTGACGAAGTGTGTCTATGCACAGATGGCACTTCATTCTTACAGTGGGCTTTTCAACAAGGTGTTGCTTTCGTTTATTCATCACTTTTTGATGTTCAGAGTCAAAACAAGACATACCAGACCACACACTGTGCACAATATAGACACTATACACGGGGTTAGTGTACACATTACAAATGTTGACTTCACATAAGTATGAGTTTACCTTCCACTAGGGAAGGTTTTCATGAACAATCTTGCGTGCATTTATTCTACAGTACAATCCAGTATATAAGCATAAAGGTTGTATATTTCATGGACTGGGCATTGTTTTAAACCCCCAAAATCCCAGGACCCATCTATAGGTGTAGGCCTCACTCTTGTAATTATATATTTTTCCTGTTATTTATGCTGTAGTTATAAAACAATTTAAGGCAAGCAAGAGTGTGGTTATACTGAATATTGGTGCTGACATTCAGTATAACAGCATGATTGCGAGTGCGATATTGCTTTTATACAAAAGTACTATAAACAAGAAATTAATATCAAGTAAGTGACATTTTGGACACAATATGGACATAAAATGTTCTGTTTGCTTTTGCTCCGTTAGAGGAAATAGATCCCGAAGAAGCCACACTCACTTTATAGCACATTGACTAACTGGCTAGCCAGCCCACATTGATTTGTACATTCCCGTTAAAGGTTCTTCTGGTGATATCGGTGTTCCTTCGTCCTTTTCATCTATATCTGATGAGCTTTAATATTTTAAGTCAAAAGTTAGATTCCTGAAAAAGTATCATTCAGCATGTCCCAGTGCGGTTATAAGCACTCTTGGAACCAATCAAATTAGTGGACTGGAACTAACTGTTGTATAATGTAAGACAAATGATTAAATGATAAATTGAGATTTTGTGAGGTTACATGAGATCAAGACTTACAAATCAATAAGTGTTAAAATGTTCATTATGAAGATAGGCTTCCAGCCACCATTTGAACCATCTGTCTAAAGTTAAAAACTGTTTGCTGCTAATTTGCTTATTTGCACATACTGTAAATACCATGCTTACCTGCCAGGAGAGTTACACTGCCTCTGCAGTATTTAAACTTAGCCCATGTAATGTTGGAACAGATGGACTGGCTGCTTCAAAGCCCTGGACCCTGAATTACATAAAGGCTTTTACAGGGAAGGAGTTAAAATTCCTTCTCATCCATGTTGTGGTGTTGTGTTTATAGCATAAATGAAGCAGAATGTTTAGGGAACAAAAGTGGTAAATTTCAACCTTATTTTAAAATATGATAAACTACTAATAAGTTACAGTTTAGTGTAGATTGTTAGAAGTGTACTAATGCATACAGCACATTTTCCATATATCCCTTATAATGCATGTTGCAGCAGGTTTTAATAGCATGCATAATGTAGTGAGTGTGGGTGTGAGTGGTGGAGGAGCCTAAGATAAAAACATCATATAATTCATATCATAGTTGGCATAAATAGCATGGAGTCTCTCATCAGATAATAACTGTAATATGGAAAATGTCTACATAATATGGTTATAGTGTCAGAGGAATCCCTGTCCACCAGAAATGAAATGGAAACTATTACTACAACTCTGAGTGTGCGTTGTTCCAAGGCCGAGGCATCATAGGAATGCTTTTCAGGTGAGGAAGGCTTGTGGAGAAGCATTTCAAAAGTCTGAATCATTTTGAATCATATGGAGTCTGGATCATATTTAACATGGTAACTGCTGTTCGTCAGAGCTGTGACAAATACATCTCATTTCAAATGTAGTACTTTGTGTATGACTGTGATTTGTATTTGTATTTGTTAATTTAGCAGATGGTTTAATCCAAAATGTAAGTAAACCGAAATATAATAAATTGATTTCATGTTATGCTTTTACTAACATGACCTTCAACCGGAAGGGTTGGTTGTATTGGGAAATATTTTACACAATTACACAAACCCTTTACACAATTTAAGTACTGCAATGTGCTTACTGCGAACTGACCCTATAGGCAGTAACACTGTTTTCACTGCCATACATATGTGAGGTGATCTGAAAAATAAATAAATAATAATTTAAAAAAAAATAAAAAATCATCTGTCTCAATTCTGAAAATTGGGTTTTGCTTCCTATAACATACTATACTTGTCACCTGTACATCATATACAGTGCCCTCCACTAATATTGGCACCCTTGGTGAATATGAACAAAGAAGACTGTGAAAATTTGTCTTTATTGTTTAATCTTTTGATCTTTTGTTAAAAAGAATCACAAACATAGTCTCATGGATATCAAACAATTGCAAACAAAACACAGGTTTATAAAAAAAAATTTTTGTGCAACAATTATTGGCATCCTTTGCCAAGATAACAGCTGAGTCTTCTCCTATAATGCCTGATGAGGTTGGAGAATACATGGCAAGGGATCTGAGACCAGTCCTCCATACAGAATCTCTCCAGATCCTTCAAATTTTGAGGTCCACGCTGGTGGACTCTCCTCTTTAGTTCACCCCACAGGGTTCCTATGGGTTTCAATTCAGGGGACTAGGATGGCCATGGCAGGACCTTGATTTTGTGGTCAGTAAACCATTTTTGTGTTGATTTTGATGTATGTTTTGGATCATTGTCCTGCTGGAAGATCCAACCACGGCCCATTTTAAGCTTTCTGGAAGAGGCAGTCAGGTTTTCATTTAATATCTGTTGATATTTGATAGAGTCCATGATGCCATGTATCCTAACAAAAAGTGCAGGTCCTCTGGCAGAAAAACAGCCCCAAAACATTAAAGAGCCACCACCATATTTAACCGTGGGCATGAGGTACTTTTCCATATGGCTACCTCTCTGTGTGCACCAAAACCACTTCTGGTGTTTATTGCCAAAAAGCTCTATTTTGGTTTCATCTGACCATAGAACCCATTTGAAGTTCCAGTAGTGTCTGGCAAACTGAAGATGCTCGAGTTTGTTTTTGGATGAGAATAGAGGCTTTTTTCTTTAAAACCTTTCCAAACAACCTGTGGTGATTTAGGTGACTTCATATTGTAGTTTTGGAGACTTTCTGACCCCAAGATGCAACTAACTTCTGCAATTCTCCAGCTGTGATCCTTGGAGATTTTTTGGCCACTCGAACCATCCTCTTCACAGTGCGTTGAGACAATATAGACACGTGTCCAATTCCAGGTTGATTCATAACATTTCCAGTTGACTGGAACTTTTTATTATCAATTATTGCCCTGATGGTGGAAATGGGCATTTTCAATGCTTGTGCTATTTTCTTATAGCCACTTCCCATTTTGTGAAGCTCAACAACCTTTTGCCACACATCACAGCTATATTCCTTGGTCTTACCTATTGTTATGAATGACTAAGTGAATTTGGCATATGTGTTACCTCATATTTATACCCCTGTGAAACAGGAAGTCACGGTTGAGCAATTTCCTGTTCCTAGTCACCCAGGTGTACTAAAAAGTACCATATCAATGGGAATATACTTCAAATATATTTTCTCATATGAATTCACAGGGGTGCCTATATTTATACTTATATTTAACAAAGTTTAAGGTAATAATAAGGGAAATACATGTTGATGTATCATCTAAAGCTTGACTTGCATACCTGTGAGCCTATAAATACAAGAACAGGTGTGAAACCTCTCTCTCTCTCTCTCTCTCTCTCTCTCTCTCTCTCTCTCTCTCTCTCTCTCTCCTTTACACCACACTGCAAGAGTCTCCTCCTATCTGTGAAGGTACTCGCTTAGGTCCATGTGACTTCTTTAGCACAGGTAGTTTGAAAAACGCAGCATTTACAAAACGATATTTGAATGTAAAGGTTTCTGTCTTACTGATAGTGACCTCATTCATATCACCTCAATGGACTGCTGAAGATTCAGGTAATCATTTCTCATTCTTTCCCATACAGCCATACAGAACTGCTATCTTTGTCATTTTTGATATGTGCACTATGGTGGCTTGGATATGTATTGCAATTTGAGATTTTGTTCATGTAAAACTGTCATGATACTATTTGATGCTCTATTTATACTTGGATGGTCTTGTTTTAGATTATACAATATTAAAAATAATACAATTATTTTTGTATTTAGTATATTTTAATTGTACAAGTATGTATATCTTTAGGATTCATAGCACCACATGCTACCACAAAGTAGCAGTGATAACTCGTCCTGACATATCCAGACTTGAGAGCAGGTGTTGATTACAAAATTCTGAATTATAAGTATGTGCAGAATATCTAATAAGAGTTCCAACAGAATGGAAATTGGGCTTTTCACAACATGTTTTGGTTGAACTGAGGATAAAAAGGAAATGCAAGC
This sequence comes from Cranoglanis bouderius, assembly GCA_023630585.1. Lineage (NCBI taxonomy): Eukaryota > Metazoa > Chordata > Actinopteri > Siluriformes > Cranoglanididae > Cranoglanis > Cranoglanis bouderius. The sequence goes on along the minus strand of CM042550.1, from coordinate 2,065,803 downwards.
ACCAGAATATTCTTTATCTTTCTTTTGTTTGCAGGTTTCTGAAAGGCTCATGGAAAAAATAAATTGATCATCAACCAATCTTCTCTCATCTAAAGGCTTTGTGAAGTTTTGTAGCTTTACTGTGAGAACTAACTTTGAACTGAGCAGGATGTATGGCTTTAGTGGCTCTGTAGTGGCTCTTCCAATTCCCCAGAATTCCCAGACTGTCCTGGGATCAGCCTCCAGCCACCTGCAAGGGGAAGTTTTGCCCCCATCCATCCGACTTAGCTTCCAGACTATGGGCTATAAATCATTCTGGCACTTAGACAAGCTGTGTGACCCAAGAAATTTTGTCCTGGTAGAGGTTTCACGGCCACTGCCCCGCATTATAAAACATAAACCCAGCTCAATTGTTTTCTCAGAAAGAAATGACTCAGTACAGTATGATGACTGTGTCAGACCTGAACACAAACCCTTCAATTATGAGAGTTCAGATGGAGGTTCACCTTCAGGACAGGCTGATGATAACAACAGCAATGATGATGCTAGTGATGTTTCCCTTGGGCTGCACAGACAATTCATCATCAGTCAGAAACGCAAAAGTATGCGCAGAGCCCGGTTACAGAGAAGAAGGTCAAGAAAGGAACGGGAGCCTTTACCCACTGTTACAGAAACAAAACAAGAGACCACAGTTACTGAGGTTACGGAAAATGGGATCACACTCAATGAGGAACAGGTGAGAGTCTTTACACTACAAAAACATTTGGGGCAGCTGTGGCTCAGGTGGTAGCGTGGGTTGTCCACTACTCGCAGAGTTGGTGGTTCAAGTCCTGGTCCACATGCCAAAGTGTCCTTTGGCAAGACACTGAACCCCAATGGCAGGCTAGTGCTCTGCTGTCATTGGTTTGTGAATGAGAAACAGTGTAAAGCTCTTTGTGGAAGAGGTTAAGAGGTGCTATTAGAGTTGGGGTACTTGGTTCCTGACTCAAGTCCGATTATGAACTCGACTTGGAAATTCTGGACTCTGAAATTTTCCCGAGTACAATCGAGTCCGCGTCATGTACAGGGTGTAACCTGGCCTGGGCATTTTTTCTTTAGCCCCGAATAATTCTCCACATGGAGCGGTTTGTCACTACATAACTAAAGGTCAGTAAAAGAAGACGGCCTGTAATTTTATATCTTCAGTGAATGGAGGTGACACCAATCAGACAGGGTTTACAGGAAAACACGTGGAAATACTTGTGTGTTATTGTCTGACAGTCAGTGTGAGGAAAAATGGATAAAATGGATATGCCGATTTTATTTTATTTTTTAAACCAGTTAAGGGGTTGAAACTGAAACAGTAACATCCTCTCATGCTGAGCAGGAAAACAAGGTGTGTAAATGTCTATATGAGTTTGTGAATATGTATAAGTTACGTGAATATGATATGAGCAGAGAATAAGGACAGATAACGCAGTCTGCATGGCTCTGTAGCAGATAAACTAAGCTACAGTGATTACTTAGTTGTGCCTCCCCTTGGCTAGAGACACCAAACTAGCCTATAGTCTCATGTTGGATAGCCACAAAGTTTTATATTTTATCGGTCTGGTGGTCCTTCAAACAGTGATAACACTCGAGGTAGGTTTTATGATAAATCCAACATTTTGACCAATTTTCAATTAGCCCTTACAAGCAAGAAAAAATGCATACAAACAGTCTATTTAGAAGTACGTTTTAAAAAGTTTGTATTTATTTATTTGTTTAAATTTATGGGGAAGAACCTGGACGATTAACATTTCAGCTAACGAGGGGGTTTTCTGGCCACACACACTTGAACCGCGCGCACAGAAAGCCGCCTCATCGTGAGTTCTCTTTAGTGACTTATTCCGCTTGGAATAAATACAAATAAATACACACACATCATGTCAGAATGCAGATCTGGACGAGTATTCATGTAAACACAGTCGGTTATGTCTTAAATGAATGTAAACAGTTGGGAAAAATTTGGAGGTGTGTCAATACAGTATATTGGATCTGTGCATTAGGTCTTAAAGTGACAGCAGTCTAATAAACCTGCTGATGTCTGTGTCATTAATGTTAATCAAATAACAAAAGACAAAGGGAAAATCACTCACTCACTCATTTGACTGAATAACTTCAGTAAATTTAATAAGAATCACTGTATATGTCATACAGTGAAGTCTATTTTATTTTACATTTTAATTGCTTTATTCAATTTCCGTAGTATTTCTTACTTGAATACCACTGATAGACCTGAGAAAACATATCGTTATCGTGAAATAAGATTGTAGTCATATCGCCCAGCCCTAAACATTAGCATTCGGTGATTCCAGTCATGAATTTCACATAAAATGTGAAATGTACTTCTTAATGTAGTAAATATCATAAACCCTGCTGTTAGGGGATTTTATTATTTTTTTTTTCATTTTAGGAATTAAAATGAAAAAAAGTTACAAGAACAGAGCTGTGCTCAGAAATGAGTTTGTTGTCATTCATAGACAGATTAAAAGCAGTAATAAAGCATGAAGCTTGTTGTTATGACATGCTGATAAATGTAACTCTACTCTGTACTCTCTCTCTCTCTCAGCCTATATAACTGTGGGGGAGACGCATCAAATCACTGAAATGTCAACTCCAACTGGAGGACACAATATAGTGTGATACAATAACAAAACAAGTTCATTTGTATTTTGATAGGAAACTAGTTGAGGTGCTGATGACAAGAAATAAAAATATTTAATGGCAATGGCAAGATGTAATAGTGGGATTTTTTGTTACATTTATGTTGCCATTGGTTTGTGAAGGTTAAAATATTAATTGAACAGCTCAGTGTTGAGTTTACAATTGCAATTTCAAATCTTTTTTCAATTTAATTACTTTCTGGACTCGACTCGGACTCGGCCATTAAGGACTTGGACTTGAGTCCGACTCGGCCCCTTTTGGACTCGGACTTGGACTTGGACTCGATTGGTTAAGGACTTGGTGTCGACTCGAACTCGACAAAGGTGGACTCGGACCCAACACTAGGTGCTATATAAGTGCAGATCATTTGCCATTTTTGTAAAGTTTTCTTTCCTGTCTAGTTAAGTCTCAGTTAAGGTAAGTGTGCAGTACAGATTCCGAAGTACTATTTACACAGAACACTACAAAACACTAAGTACTAAGACATTTTAACTACAGTAGTCTGAAATTTGGGACACGATCTAGATATTAAGCAGGTAAGTGCGTCTTACAAACTCCATTAAGAGAGTGTAAGTGCATCTTACAAACTCCATTAAGAGAGCCTGAGATTTTCCCCACAGTACAATTTCCAATTTTCTTTTCAATTTCTCACTTAAATATTGAAATAGTGTGAATATGCCTACAACTTTGTTACTCAAAATAATTATCCAATTATATTTAACTATGTACTTTACTTCTTAATACCCAGAGCCTTTCAGGCATTTCAGTGACTTATACCATCATTTTATTCCATAAGTTAAACTGCTTCTGTGGCATTTGTACTACACACACATACCTACTTAATAGCTAGAACGTGTTCAGCATTTTAGTGTACTTTATTAAAGATGTATTTACTACTTACCACCTTGCTCCCTAAAATAACTACCCAGTACCTTATAGTTTGTATCACCAATGTACCTGGTTAATACCTAATTAGGGGGCTGTAAAAGAAAGTGTTACTGTATTTTCTTTGCTATACATGAAGCTGGTTTGGTTTGAAGTGGCTGTAGCTCTTATTAGAGGGCTTGATCAAGCTTCCCCACAAAGCGAGGCTTTTAGGTTACATTATACAACACTTTGTTATATAGCAGTGTTGTTTTGGTGGAGGATTCTGTTATAACTCCAAAACCTTACTATAACTGAACATTTTTATGAACCAATGCAGATGTGCTGTAATTATTATTTTAGTAAGTTTCGGTTAGAGCTCCTTGCAGTTGAACTTGCACTAACATGTTCAATTCTGAGACTTTTAGTGTTATCATCTTGAGCATTTGTCTTATAAATGTGGTTCAAATGTTATATTAACTAACCTAATTGGTTGAACAAATTTATATTTCCTGAATAATTTTCATTGTGGTCCTCTAAGAGCCCTTAGACCCTTCCCTAACGTCCTGTCTCTTTACAAAACTCCTGTTTGAAAGTATAAAATACTGGTCTAAACAATCAGGGGGCAAACATCATTGTGGATTACATATGCCTGGAAATATATTTACAAATAGTTGAGACTGTGACCTTTATGTACATTTTTATTATAATTAAGGACTAGATGTTATGGTACATTTATTTTAAAAATCAACGTGAAAAGGAAATGAGCTTTGTACTATGGGAATTGAAGGCTGCCAGCATGTATTCACTTCTGATAAACAGCTCTACAACAGAGGGCAGTGGTAGCTCAGTGGTTAAGGTGTTGGCCTACTGATTGGAAGGTCGTGAGTTTAAATCCCAGCACTGCCAAGCCACCACCGTTGGGCCCTTGAGCAAGGCCCTTAACCCTCAATTGCTGAGATGTACAAATTAAATAAATGTAAGTCGCGCGTAAGGGCGTCTGCCAAATGCCATAAATGTAAATGTACAACCAGACCCTCACCTCATCATACCAACAGAGGGTGCTGTACACATTTCTGTGCCTGAACTCAACTGTTATGTTCAGACAGGAAATGTACATGACATACTAGCTCCATTATCAGCCATTCTGTGACACCTTAAATCCTGGTGGTGTCTGGTATTTATATGTAAATTGTACAGAAAGGTAAATATAATGTAGTATAAGGTGAAGGAAGTACAGAGGGAGGGAGATTGGTTCTCACTTTTTTTTCTTTTTCTTTTGCTTTGTTTCTTTCTCTCTCTTGCTCTTGGTTTTGAGAAGCTGTACATAACTAGTTCCATAACTAGTAACACACATAAAACAACACCTAACAAAACCTAAATTAGATCAATCTTTTGAATGACTTCATTGGTGAACCAGTTCATTATTCATTCATTCTAAAACATCATGTCCCATATGCACACACCCATATATTTGTAGGATAAGAGTCATATCACTGTATACGTGTCCACTCTCAGTCCTTAATCTCATGTCTTCTAGGGGTTTTTCTATAGGGTTAGTCCTTTGCATAGAAAGGCATTTTGAAAAAGTACATTTTTAAATTCCCTCAATTCATTTTGACCTTGCAAGAGGCCAGATCCCTGGCTCATGTCTCTCTCTGCCGAATACACAGCATTCTTCTAGGAAATGGATATTGTCTGAAACCCAAGCGGGGGTATGAATTGACAGATTACTCACTATAAATCATTTAAATTCAGCCCACAATGTCCAAAGTGTGGTTTAATGTTGGAGAAGGGTAGTATTTTGGAACAAATTAAAATAAACAGGATTTGTAGCTAAATTTGCTTTTCAGTTCTGAAAAGGTTTTTTCAGTTCTATAGAATAGATCTCAGATTAAGGCCATGTTGCAAGGTCTGCTTATTAAAATTAGTCCAATGGGCATTCCAAACTAACCAATAAAATTACCCAATGTTAAAAACAACAACAAGACAAACAAACAAACAATGCGTTTCCAAAACTCAAACTGACCCTAAAAACCTTGACTCATGACTACCCTTAAAATTAATTGACATTTATTAATTGACAGTTCTTTCATCAGTGAACTTCAAGGTAACATGGTGTCATATTATTTACAAAATTGTCATAAATAAAAGAATCGCTATAAGAATTATTGAACAATTCACACAACCAGCACATTCATATAGTGAAAGAAGTTTACTGTTCTCATGTCATATGCATTTAACATAGTTACAATACCTTATTTCTACGACTACATCATTTCACAACCCACATGCACAATTGGTTTACTCATTCACATAGCCGTCCTTTGCATTATTCATTTTCTGCACAGATAAAAAACATCCAGCTTGTTTATATGAATAGCAAAATAGTCATGTAATTCATCTTATGTATGCAAATGTGCACCAAATATATATATTTTTTTATATCATGGTGCCAAGTAGCCTAATTCTGTGTTCCTGACAATTCTGGTACTAGACTTAATGAAAATGTTTGGTGGAAAACCTTAGGGCTTTTCTGAGCATGGTCTGAGGTTAAGTTTAAAACTGGCCCATTACATCTCAGGTGTAGCATCAGCGCATTGCTTGTTCAGTAACCTGAGCTTTGACTGGCTAGATTCCATGAGTTAGGATATAGACTTTACAATGTTTGATGTTTTCTTCAGGCTCAGAGTGATCATTGCCCTTCCCTTCTTCTTTTTTCCTCATCTATATTTTAGTCCTTTCAACCTGCTTCTGCTTCCTGCAGTAGAGTCACCTCCAGAATGCCCATTACTGTGAGGAGAGAGAAGTGACGTAATTTAGTATTGAAAGACTGAAAGGAAGAATGAGAGATATAATGGTTTTGTATGTAGGTCTCTATAGAGTCACCCTTCTAGGAAAGAAACAAAAGTCTTTTCTGCCATGCCATGGTCCTCTTGGCCCCTGAATGAAGGTCTTGACTGCACAGGGTTGTCTTTGAGCAGCTTCTTGTTAAAATAAAAATTCCCCCAAATCCAGCCTAAATAATGGCAACAATTATGAGGAAAGAGTCTCCATTTACTGCCTGACAACTGGGCCTTTGCCTGGTAGTTTACGACTCCAGATTTGCAGGCACTAAACACAGCACTTGCGTTTGTTTGCGTGGTGAAGAGCTATTTTTACCTACTGGAAGCTGGGAGAAAGCAAGGATGCATGGTATTTCTTCAGCTATGAATGGCATAATGTCAAACTCACACACACACAGACACACACTGACACACAGACAGACCCGCCCAATCATGCTTGAGTGCAAGTACAAATACGTGCAGAATACGCGCTCCCACAAAACAGTGGAGTGCTTTTATCATTCATAAAATTGTGATAAAGCTCTGGATTAATGTATTGTGACATTACAAATATGAAATCTAAGCTTGTGGAGACAGTAAATATCACTTAGTCAAGTATATAGGCTATGTATCTCAACTTTTAACTAACTAGTTTCCCCTTTCTCTTTCTTTTTCTCTTTTGTTGTTTCAGTCCCAGTCTACTTTGAATTTGATGTTAAATTAGCTTCACAAGAATGTCCAACATGCATTAATATTCAGCCAATTTGCATTAGGCATGTCATGCCTTGCTTCAGTCAAATGCATTGCTGTAGATGTTCTCTGACACAACCAACCATCTACACCTGCAAATTTAAAAATGCGGTCACTGATGCTTATTGGATATTAAACAGTCTCTTGTAAGTGAGTGAACAAACAAACAAACAAACAAACCTAGATTTTGTAGATAGCAGTGATATCAATGGAAATAAAAAGAAGATGCCTGCACGAGTCTCCTATCTCTCAGCTTTTTCTATTGAGACAAAAGACCCCAAAAATCTCACATACAGTACTGTGCAAAAGTTTCAGGCACATGCAAAGAAATGCTGTGGAGAAATTAAATGTTTCTACATTCAAAAAAAAAAAAAACCATAAAGAGCAGTAAACATTAGTAAATGAAACAGTCAATATTTGGTGTGACAAAAAATATATATATATAAAAATAACAATAGCAGTCTCCGGTACAATTAGTGCAGTTTTATAAGGAAATGAGCTGGTAAGTTTTATTGAGCATCTTGCAGAACCAGACACAGTTCTTCTGGACACTTTGACTTTCACACTTTCTTCTTATTTCTGCAGCAAAACCCAGCAGCCTTCATTGTGTGTTTTTTTTTGTTTGTTTGTTTGAAAAGTGTCTCTTACGTAATATGCTGCTTTCTTTAATGACATACAAACATTTTTCTGTAACATTTATTTTTGTGCTAGAAAACTAATGTTTGAGAATCTAAATGTTTTTTGTACTGACTTGATAATGTAGACGTCATAAAATAAAAAATCTATAACAAAGTTTGTATTAAAAAAGTAGGGTGCCTAAAACTTTTCTACAGTACTGTACATCTCAGTGATGGGCTTTCAGCAGTGGTGGATTTAGTGATTTGGGGGTCCTGGGCAAAATATAGGAATGGGGCCCTCATTTCAGTTTTTCAACACTGATATTTAAATTTTCAGCATATGTTATTTAGCATTAATAATAATAATAATAATAATTATATATATATATATATATATATATATATATATATATATATATATATATATATAATTTGCATTTTTAGGGGGCCCTTGGATTCTGGGTGGCCAAGGCGTTTGCCTACTTTTGCCTATTGCTAAGTCCACCCCTGGCTTTCAGCATGACACCCTGGTGCAGGACGAAACATGTAGATATAGTCCCGACACCAGTTCAGCATTTTTATCAGCCAGTCAGCAGAGCAGCAGCAGGAGCTGTGGAATGCAGCTGGACTGTCTCCAATTAATCTGGGTTGTATATTAATTAAGGATATCTGTGTTCAAGAGAACCTGTTCTTGTTTTTCTATAATAAGAAAAACAACAACCTTTTTTATTCATTTTATATGCCAGCGTGTTCCATCTGGCATCCAGCTGAAAGCTCTGCTATTTCTATTTATAGCTACAGTGACTGAATCATAGATTTCTAAATGAGAGCTTTTTGCTGCATCAAAAATTAAGACCACAGCATCTTAACCGCTGTAATTAGCATTAGCAATGTGGCTGTCAGACATCTAGTGGGAAGTAGTTGTAAATCTGGGGGCATTTGCATTAATATTGTTTCAAATAATCTCCAGTACACTACTACCTCACATACACATGAATATTTCATTCACTAAAAGGACAGGACTGATAAATCAAACGCCACTGATATTGTTCACTCCAACAGCTGGATGTGTAAGACCTCTTCTGTTTTTATAGTGGTTCACTATTCTGACAAGACACTAATTTGTTAGAAGGTTTCCTTGCTGACAAAGGCTGCATTTTGCTGTTAAATGTAGAACAAGATTGAACGTAACAGGGTTGAGGTTTTAGCATAGAATTATGTACATCGTAATTATATATCGCCTGATGTATCGAAGAAGAAGTTGTCGTGGTGCTCTGAAAGAATGAGTGTCAGTGTAAGGGCACCCAGGCTGGACCTGTTCCCAGCCGGACATTCCTCCAGAGCCAAGAGGGAACTCATGATACAGGGGGGCATTGTACACAGGGTTAGGGGTGCTCAGGGCTGGGTGACAAAGACTTAAGTGGAGCTCACATTATAAAGCATGTTGTAACGCCTGTCCCACCCACTGAAACCTTCCATGCCACAGAAATAGGAGGCTTACATCATTCTCTGTATCTGCCTTATTGGGACAGAGAACAAAAGTGATCTTTGATGAAGATGTTTCCTCCTGCCTCATGCAGTGCTTGGTGGCATCTGTGTTTGGGTACACTGTAGTCCACACCAGGGTCAACAAAACCGCACAACACAACAACTATAGCAAAACGACCAAAAGGGGTGGAATACGTTACAGATGAGTCAGGGAGACGCAGAGACAAGAAGCATAGATTTTTTTTAGTCCTACAGTATATTTTCTTCTCTTATTATATCTAAGTGAAGAATGATTCAAAAGGGAACGCATCCATTTTTGATGTTACATCTACCAAGATCCTTTTCAAAGCCACTGATCACCAGCAGAATCTTTGTGCAGTGTGACAATAGGAATAACCCAGTTTGGGCAGATTTCAGCTCAAGCCTACTGCTGTGTTTGTGCCTGGGAGACTACTAAGAATCCAAGGCCATCTGTAACTGGGACTGTAGTTCAAATCCATCGCTCATCTGCAGGTCCAAACAGGGTGTAATACCCCTTCGCCTTGAGTAAAGAGAACAGGTCTTATTTGGGTCACTGTGAGGTAAGCTGAAACCAGCGCTGTGCTTCTTTACTTACATTGTGCCTACTGGCAAAGGAATTTATAATATATTCTAGTATATGACTGCAGTGTTGTTCAAGTCTAACAAAAGCCTTGGCAGGTGGCCTTAGTAAAATGCCATGGCAAACATGTTGGTTTTCAAAAATTATAGACACACTGGACATCCCATTTGTCCTGTCTGAAATTACATCTGTGATCTTTTGGTTTGTAGAATCCTAGCTGAAGTCCGTCGGCTTGCGGACGCTGCTTACAACTTTTTGCTTTGTGTTGTGGGAAGGGTGAGGAGATATCAACTGAGTTAATAGTTGAAGTACTAAAGTTTTGTACTGACGCTTAAATGCATCTGCATGAACACTAAAATAACCCACCTTTGGCAATAACTCATAAGTCTATGTCATCCTTATGGAGTACAAGGATTTGATTGTCTGGTTGGTTTATATTTGTTTCTTTTCTATTGAGGAATAACAGTCTTCAGTCCTCTAGTTGTTCTTCTATTCGACTGTACTCTGGGATAAGGACAGTGTGAAACTGACCAGAAGACCTTGAGTGCTCGCTTTGATGGAGAGACACAATCGCCCCCATGTTTACATACCTCCCACTGGCCTTGAATCACTCTTTCCCATGTCATTACCTTTGTTTGATTTTCAGCTGGTACACAGTTGCTGCACCAACTCAGTGCACTATGCGTACATGTGGGTTTAAAATTAGCTGTAAGTAGATGCACATATATGCATCGATCATCTTTTGCTCAGCAGCGCCTTTTACAACGCCAGCTGTTCAGTTTAGTTTACTTTAGTCATTCATTTTGACTTCATTTCTTTTGAGAAACTTTGTTTCGTGCATAGAGAAGTTTAATGTCTTACTTCTGTTTAGTTACAGTAGTTATACATTCTGTCTGGTTTCTTGCAGAGATGATGTCTTGTTAATGTGTTTTTGATAATTAGAAAAAAAACCTTGACACGGGAGGGTTCAAATTTAATATCTATCAACAGCTTCACAATAAATGGCTTGGCTTAATAAGACTGATGTGCTATATATGTGCTAAAACAATTACACACACACACACACACACACACACACACACACACACACACACACACACACACACACTTGTCTGGTTCCTTTTAAGGTTTCCTATCCAGCTGTGATTTCTTTGGGAACTATTTTCATTGACAGCACAAAAATAAACAAAATATTTGGCATTATTGTGTCTGAAATGTCAGCTAAATAATCAAAACTCAGTATTAATTTCTTGTTTATAGAACTGTTGTATTAAAGCAATATCACACACACTCACACACACACACACACACACACACACACACACACACACACACACACACACACACAATCATACTGTTGTACCGAATATCAGCACGGCTGTGAGTACCTGTGGCCTCGTGCCTTCACCCAAACCATAGCCCTGCTGATATTCAGTACAACAGCACTCTTGCTCATGTGATATCGCTTGATTTTTTTGTTTATTACACTGCCAACTGTATTTCACATGTGCCTCCTTAATCACTGTTGATGATGGAAGGGTCAGGAAAGAGGGTTGAAAAATATCAGCTCCAACATACAAAATCGAGGCAACACTTGAGTAATCACCTGACACTGACAGACTGCATGAATCTACAGTCTGGGCTAAAAGAATATCAGCCCCGACCTCACTTCTTCATACCATTCTGTACCACAAAAAAAACAAACAAAAATAATTCACTTTAAGATATACACTATGTGAACAGCAAATGATCTGTTGTGGACACCAAACATTCTATACTGTGATTTAGAAATGTAATAATTCGGTTATACAGGTTCTGATTTAACAGATACAGGCGAAAACTGCTGTGGTTAGATTGCTTTGTCCTTGAGACATTTCCAGTTAGTCCATCTAATTGGAGGATTGCCCCTCCATTATGTACAGTAGTCGCAGTAACACACAATAAAGTCTTTAAAGAATTAAAGTTATTTATTACAAGTAATCACATTTTTCATGTGTCAGTGAAATGATTTAGTGTAAGCTTTTAATTATGTCAAATGAGGACCATAGATCATGCATAGCACTCAGCAGCAGCTCTTGTGTGGCATTTCTTAAGCTTATGACTCCTGCTCCTGTGAGTCAGCCTACTCTCCTGGGATGAAAAAAAACAAAACATAGAAGGCATAGAAGGAAGACGACTGTATGAATGCATTATTTATGCTCACCAGCACACAGCCCAGATTATATCCATGAAAACCTCCTCTCTTCTCCTATTGTGTTTGTGAAAAAAGGGATCGAGGGATTGTAGATGAGGATATATACACCGATCAGCCATAACATTAAAACCACCTTTGTAATCCCTGTGCAATGCCACTGAAACACTCTTGTTCATGCGATATTGCTTAATTGTTCTCTTTTATGACACCAACAACTGTATTTCACGTGTGCCTTCTTAATCACTGCCGATGACGTGTTATAGATGCGTCAGCGAAACGTTGAAAAATATCAGTCCCAATTCATACAAAATCTAGACAATCATCTGACACAGTGGTCAGTGATAGACTGCATGAATCTACAGTCTGAGCTAAAAAAAAAATCATATATACAGTACTGTGCAAAAGTTTTAGGCACCCTATTTTTTTAGTACAAACTTTGTTATAGATTTTTAATTTCATACAATTTATACATTATGAAGTCAGTACAAAAAAACATTTTATATTCCCAAACATTAGTTTTCTAGCACAAAATTACATACAGAAAAATGTTTGTATGTCATTAAAGAAAGCCTCCAGAAGAACTGTGGCTGGTTCTGCAAGATGCTCAATAAAACTTACCAGCTCATTTCCTTATAAAACTGCACAAATTGTACCGGAGACTACTATTTTTATTTTTATTTTTATTTTTTTGTCACACCAAATATTGACTTTGTTTCATTTACTACTGTTTACTGCTCTCTACTGTATTATTTTTCATGTAGAAACATTTAATTTAATTATTTTGAAGGCATCTTTGCTCTACAGCATTTCTTTGCATGTGCCTAAAACTTTTGCACAGTACTGTATATATCAGCCATTGCATTAAAACCACCTGCTTAATATTGTGTAGGTCCCTCTTGTGCCACCAAAACACCTCTGAACCACCAAGGCATGAATGCCACAAGACTTCTGAAGGTGTGCTGTGGTAAGAAGGCACATGTGAAATACAGTTGTCAGTATAATAAACGAGAACAATTAAGCAATATCACATGAACAAGAGTGCTGTTTCAGTGACATTGCACAGGGATTACAAGTTCATACAGTATTTAGCAGAAAATATAATCATAGCACATAATCTGTCAACCTACCATCCTCATCAAATTTTTTCTCCAAAAAATTTAAACTGCAACATGCTCTTTGTTTTGAAATTTTATTGCATTCTATTTATTGTGTGAGAAAACACATTATAAACACATTATGGATAATAATGTTTATGGGTTTATGGTGAATGTGACTGAGCTGAATGAATCTAAGGAGAGCACTGGCTTCGCAATAAGTGTCCCAGGGGCTGAGAATAGGATTGAAATACAGCTAAAATAACACCAAGGGCAAGTGGATAGGCTACTCTCATTAAAGTGTAGTTGAGTAATTTCTTCTGTTTTCAGGAGGATAAACTGGAAATTAGAGATTTCCAGAAACTCTGTAGTATGAGGCATTGCCTGGAACTCTAGTTCCCTAATGGGTCATAGGGATGATGATGCATGGTTAATCCATGTTTACCATCCACACACCTCAAAAGCTCTATGCAGAAGTCAGAAGGAGAGATGACAGGGGAATAATAAAACATTAACTCCCACTGAAATCCAATCACGTTGGGGATTTTTGTTGTTGTGTTATTATACATGACTTTGATCCTTTATTTTTTCAGGTGTGCTTCTTTTATTACATAGGATCAGTAGGACATTTCAACCAAAATACTGAAAAAATTACTCTCATGCTAGAATGTACTTCATTTTTGCAGTGTAAGCCTATACTTTTAATGATATTTTGATATAGTTTGATATACAGCCATAACATTAAAACCAACGACAGGTGAAGTGAATAACACTGATTATCTCATTACAGTGGCACCTCTCAAGGGGTGGGATATATTAGGCAGCAAGTGAACAGTCAGTTCTCAAAGTCGATGTGTTGGAAGCAGAAAAAATGGGCAAATGTAAGCAACTGAGCGACTTTGACAAGGGCCAAACTTTGATGACTAGATGACTGGGTCAGAACATCTCCAAAATGGCAGGTCTTGTGGGGTGTTCCCGGTAGTGGTTGGTACCTACCAGAAATGGTCCAAGGAAGGACAATCGGTGAACCAGTGACCAGATCATGGGTGCCCAAGGCTCATTGATGCACATGGGGAGCGCCCCAGATCTCAATCTGGTCGAGCATCTGTGGGATGTGCTGGACAAACAAGTCCGATGCACGGAGGCCCCACCTCGCAACTTAAAGGACTTGAAGGATCTGCTGCCAATGTCTTGGTGCCAGATACCACAGCAAACCTTCAGAGGTCTTGTGGAGTCCATGCCTCGACAGGACAGAGCTGATTTGGCACAAAGGGGACCTACACATTATTAGTTGGGTGGTTTTAATGCTATGGCTGATGGGTGTATACAGCGGGTATAGAAAAGAATCACCCCCCTTTAAAATAATCACATTTTGTTGCTTTTCAGCCTGAAATGAAAATGGACACAGTTTTTGTTTTATCCAGCTGTATTTACTAAGTACAACTTATAACATCCAAGTGAAAGATATAACACCAACATGTCAGAAAAATAAATAAATAAATAAAAAACTAGAATCACTGAGTTGGAAAAAGGATCACCCCCCTCGTAAAAATGACGTGTAAACGCAATAAGGTGTAGCTAATCACCTTTTCAATGACACACGAAGCCATTTGACTTTCAACTGTGATCAGCTGTGGTCATTTTGATTAGCTCAGCATGAAAAGAGCTTTCCTGGAGCATTTTGTAGTGCAACTGAAGCAAACAATCAACTATGTGTGGCAAGACACTGTCAAAAGATCTCCCGGATAAAGTTGTGGACAGGCACAAGTCAGAAGATGCATACAAAAAAATTCAAAGGCTTTATCAATGCCTAGAAGCACAGTGAAGTCTATTATTAAGAAGTGGAAGGTATTTGGTACAACACAGACCCTCCCTGGATCAGGACATTGCTCCAAACTGGATGAAAGAGCCAGGAGGAAACTGGTCAGAGAGGCTACCAAGAGGCCTACAGCAACTCTGAAGCAGTTGCAGGAATTTATGACAAAGAGTGGTCATTGTGTGCATGTGACAACAATATCACAAATTCTCCACAAATGTAGCTTTTATGGGAGGGTTGCAAGAAAAAAGCCACCCATGACTGAGCTTTGCCAAAACGCACCTTGAAGATTCTGAGGCCACATGGAAAAAGGTGTTATGGTCAGATGAGACTAAAATTGAATTATCTGGCCTCAACACCAAACGATATGTCTGGTGGAAATCCAATACAGCTCACCATCCAAATAACACCATTCCTACAGTAAAGCATGGAGGTGGTAATATCCTGTTATGGGGTGTTTCTCTGCAGCAGGGACTGGAGCACTTGTCAGGATAGAAGGAAAATGGATGGGGCAAAATACCATCAAATTCTTGAGGAAAATCTGCTGCCCTCTGCAAGAAAGTTGTCAATGGGAAGAAGGTTTACCTTCCAACATGACAATGACCCAAAGCACACAGCAAAACTGACCACACAGTGGTTGAAGGAGAAAAAGGTGAATGTCCTTGCATGGCCTAGTCAGAGCCCAGACTTAAACCCCATTGAAAATCTGGAATGACTTGAAGACTGCAGTCCACAAATGGTGACCATCAAATTTAACTGAACTTGAGCAGTTCTGAAAAGAACAGTGGGCAAATATTGCAAAGTCTAGATATGCAAGGTTAGTAGAGACATATCCCAACAGACTAAAGGCTATAATTTAAAAATTAAGGCAAATTAAAGCAAGGAGGTGATCCTTTTTCCAATTCAGTGATTCTGTTTCTTCTTTTTTTTTTTTTTTTTTACATTTTTTCTGACATGCTGGTGTTATATTTTTCACTTTGATGTTATATGTTGCACTGAGTAAATACAGCTGGATAAAACAAAAACTGTCCCCATCTTCATTTCAGGCTGAAAAGCAACAAAATGTGATTATTTTAAAGGGAGTGATTCTTTTCTATACCCACTGTACTTAAATATGAATTAATGAATAAATAAAAGTCATCACTACGGAGAAACATAGTACACTGACAGCAAGAATGGCATCATAAAATATTTCTAGTTGTCACATGTATGATGCATATTGTAGTTCAGGTGGCTCAGCTGCACACTATATCAGTCACGCCAAATTGTATTAGAAAATGTACAGTATATAGTGAATTAAAGTTTGTATTCATCATTATTGCCAATATATTCTCCCAATTTGGTCATTTGCCATTTCCCACCCAGTAGTTAGCTCACCTTTCAGAGGGAGGGAAAGGTGAAGGCTAGCACATGCTTCCGCTGAGACACATCAAGCCAGCTAGCACATCCTTTTTGAACTGCTGCTCATGCTGCATCACAGGGCAGCTGATCACACTTAAGCACCTTCACACATACGGCGATTTTATTGCTGCAAGTCGCCAGTCGCTGTACTATGAAGTCGCCAATAGGCGTTCCAACTACTGGTTGCCATAATAACATGGGTGGTGCAACTAGCATTCCACTTTTGACAACAAACCAGTTTTCTTGCTGCTAAAATTAATATAAATATATAAATGATCATGTGCACTCTACTGTCTTCACTCCCATTGGTAGTCGCTGCAACAAGTCGCTCCAAATTTGCATAAAGTTAAACTTTTCTCAACTTTCAAAGTCTCTGGACACACCCACATCTAGTCGCTAATGGTCACCGTCACTCATGTCACCGGATGTCTCAAGATCTCGTTGAAAATGAATGGTCTCCGGTTGCTTGGTCGCTGTGAGTCACTGTATGAGTGAACGTACCTTTTGAGGAAGAGAAGTGCCCTCTTCTGTATACCTGAGCTCACAGATGCTCATGGTTGGCTTGTATTGGCAGGGATGAGAGTGACACCATCCCTTCCAGCCAGAGAGCACAGGCAGATTGCTCTTGGATCCCCAGCCATGGGATTGCCAGGATTTGAACACATGATTTTCTAACAATAGGGCAAACACTGTTCTGTTGTGCCACTCAGGAATTTTCAATTGCTTCTGAAATGAGTCCATGCCACATATGGACATTAAACTTTTTGATCTTCACCAGCTCTGGACCAGATGTAAAAATATTCTTTGTTAACCTGGGACATTTCTAAATCTTCTAATTACCTACTCTGTACTCAATCTTCTACTATATCTGGAGCCTTATGAACTGAAATCCTCTCTTCAGGCTAAAACACATTGTTTTCTGATTTTAGCAAGCCTTTGTGGTCTGCACTCAGGCAGCCAGAAACCAAAGAACCTAAGAAATGTGGATCACCAGGCCGAATGACTTGCAGTTCTCCCTCCAGTTGAATTAAGTGATTTCTGCAGTGTGTTTATGCAGCCCAGGGGGAAATAATGGACTTTTAAGCACGTCGGTCCAGGAGCACTTTATGATCTGGCCATGCACATCTACCCTGCCTGTGTGTAGTGTAGCCCATTTTTCATCTGCTGTCTTGCAGATGGCTGGATTATGTGTGAGGCTGGACATGAGTGTGAGCCCCGGACAATTTACATTCTGCTCAGACATACATTTGGACAGCTGCATTTTATCAGTCATAGTTGAAAAGAAACCCTCACTATAAATGGCTTTAAATAGCTGTAAACTTTTGGAGCCTAAAACTTCACTACATACAGTGGGTATAGAAAAGAATCACCCCCCTTTAAAATATTCACATTTTGTTGCTTTTCAGCCTGAAATGAAGACGGACACCGTTTTTGTTTTATCCAACTGTATTTACTCAGTGCAACTTATAACATCCAAGTGAAAGATATAACACCAATATGGCAGAAAAAAATAACAATAAATAAAAAACCAGAATCACTGAGTTGGAAAAAGGATCACCCCCTTGCTTTAATTTGCCTTATTTTTTTTAATTGCAGCCTTTAGTCTGTTAGGATATGTCTCTACTAATTTTGCACATCTAGACTTTGCAATATTTGCCCACTCTTCTTTGCAGAACTGCTCAAGTTCAGTTAAATTTGATGCTGACCGTTTGTGGACTGCAGTCTTCAAGTTATTCCACAGATTTTCAGTGGGGTTTAAGTCTGGGCTCTGACTAGGCCATGCAAGGACAGTCACCTTTTTCTCCTTCAACCACTGTGTGGTCAGTTTTGCTGTGTGCTTTGGGTCATTGTCATGTTGGAAGGTAAACCTTCTTCCCATTGCCAACTTTCTGGCAGAGGGCAGCAGATTTTCCTCAAGAATTTAATGGTATTTTGCGCCATCCATTTTTCCTTCTATCCTGACAAGTGCTCCAGTCCCTGCTGCAGAGAAACACCCCCATAACAGGATATTACCATCTCCATGCTTTACTGTAGGAATGGTGTTATTTGAATGGTGAGCTGTATTGGATTTCTGCCAGACATATCGTTTGGTGTTGAGGCCAAATAATTCAATTTTAGTCTCATCTGACCATAACACCTTTCTCCATGTGGCCTCAGAATCTTCAAGGTGCATTTTGGCAAAGCTCAGTCATGGGTGGCTTTTTTCTTGCAACCCTCCCATACAAGCCACATTTGTGGAGAATTTGTGATATTGTTGTCACATGCACACAATGACCACTCTTTGTCATAAATTCCTGCAACTGCTTCAGAGTTGCTGTAGGCCTCTTGGTAGCCTCTCTGACCAGTTTCCTCCTGGCTCTTTCATCCAGTTTGGAGCGACTTCCAGATCCAAGGAGGGTCTGTGTTGTACCAAATACCTTCCACTTCTTAACAATAGACTTCACTGTGCTTCTAGGCATTGATAAAGCCTTTGATATTTTTTTTGTATCCGTCTCCTGACTTGTGCCTGTCCACAACTTTATCCCGGAGATCTTTTGACAGTGCCTTGCCTCCCATAGTTGATTGTTTGCTTCAGTTGCACTACAAAATGCTCCAGGGAAGCTCTTTTCATGCTGAGCTAATCAAAATGGCCACAGCTGATCACAGTTGAAAGTCAAATGGCTTTGTGTGCCATTGAGAAGGTGATTAGCTACACCTGATTGAGTTTACAAGTCATTTTTAGGAGGGGGGTGATCCTTTTTCCAACTCAGTGATTCTGTTTTTTTATTTTATTTTATTTTTTTAAATTCTGACATGTTGGTGTTATATGTTTCACTTGGATGTTATAAGTTGCACTGAGTAAATACAGCTGGATAAAACAAAAACTCTGTCCGTCTTAATTTCAGGCTGAAAAGCAACAAAATGTGATTATTTTAAAGGGGGTGATTCTTTTCTATACCCACTGTAACTCATGATAAGGGTCACTGTGGTGATTTATTCCATGTAATGCAAAAGGATTCTGGCTTCTGTTCATTCTCCTGTTCACATGGGGCACGACTGAACAAGGCACGGTGAAGACTCTTCTGGAAAAAGAGTTGCTATTGATTGCCGTGTAGGAGCTCTCTGTCTGCTGGCACTCTCTGAGTAATTAATGCATTAAATCAATGAAAGAAAGAACTTGTTAGGGGAGCAAGATCAGCATTCCGGGATTCTCTGAACTGGAACATCTCTGTCAGCTCCCAACCATCTCCAAATGCCTCACAACACCAACACATGCTCATGTGGCACCTGACCATCACACCCATATGTGCTTCTTGAAAATCCAATTCCAGATTTAGTCCCCCTTTGCTGTTATAATAATCTTAATTCTTTTGGGAAGGCTTTCCACTAGATTTTGGAGCATGGCTGTGGGGATTTGTCCATTCAGCCACAGGAGTATTAGTGAGGACAGGCAATGATGTGGGGTGAGGAGGCCTGGGACGCAGTCAGTGTTCCAGTTCATCCCAAAGCCTGAACTGGTGGGGACCTCATCCCAGTGTGGTTGAGGTCAGGGCTCTGAGCAGGCCATTCTTTTACTCCAACCTTAGTAAACCATGTCTTCATGGACCTCACTTTGTGCACAGGGACATTGTCTTGCTGAAATATGTTTGGGCCTCTTAGTTCCAGTGAAGGGGAATCTTAATGCTACAGCATACAAAGACATTCTAGACAATTGGGTGCTTCATATTTCATGGCATACCCATATGGGTGTGATGGTCAGGTGTCCACAAATTTTTGTCCTTACAGTATATATGTATAATTGACATGCTTATCTGGTTTTAAACAGGCATCTAAATTATCTAAATTATACACTTTTTCCCTCAAAGTAGTTCTTATTCATGTGACTGTTTAATTAAGTATTAATTGGATGTAGGAGCATTAATAATAAACACTAAAAACCTTACTTGAATTATTCTACCTTAATGATATTGTTGTCAACTTTGGTGCCGAAATACCTCTTTCCCCATTTGGATTTGGATATGTTATTATAAGCATTCTCATGTCATTAATCACCCTTAAGAGGTCAGAGGTCAAAGGTGAAAGAGATTTTCCTGCTTTGTCTCTCTGTGTCCAGCTCACACATATCTTTGCAATTTCAGGTGCAGCTTAAAATGGACATAGGAGCAGTAGGTAAGTGAACCAACTGATCTCGATGTACGTGTGTGTGTGTGTGTGTGTGTGTGTATTCATGATGAGTGCGCAGTACTGAGGTTGCTATAAAAATAAAAGCTTGGGTTCCACTCTTGCACACACTTGTATTCTCACTCATGTTCCCTCTCTCCCACACATACACTCATACACTCACACAGACACACAGACACACACAGACACACACACACACACACACACACACACACACACACACACAAGGCCTCTTCCCTAATATCCATTTCCATGCATGAAGGCAAAATTGGATTCCCGAGAATGACTCAGGGTTTTTCAGCAAACTGAAACCTTACCACCCCAAAATATAATGATAGGTTATTTTACTGTGCACCACACATTCATAGAAAAACACTCTTTAACAAAAGAATGGAGCACGCCCCAGAAACCTGTTTGGTTTTGTGAGGCTTGGAGTGAAGTGCTGATTGATGTAACATTAAATAATAGGCAAAAATTTTAGAAGCTCATTAAAATAAGATATCATCCTTCTTTCTTAAATTAACTTCTATCAGCACACTGCCAAAATGATAGCCTAATAGTCTTCTTGGTAATTCCAGGAAGCGTTTTGTCATCTCTAACTCAGGATTGTGAAATGGTTTTATATTTTGTGGTATACTGAGATGGGTGTAGAATAGTAGGAGGTAATTGTTTGGAAATAAGTTTCCCAAAGTATGCTGTTGAACTCTATGTGTGTATGTATACAATACTGAGATTATAATAATCACTATAATAATGATAATAGCTTGCTCTAATGAGTGGCGCAAAGTGTGTTGCCATGTTTCTAAGAATTCTCTCTTGGTTATTTGGTGGATTCAGTGTTCTGCCACAAAGCTTATTCATTGTTTATGAACGTTCAAACTTATCCACCAATTTCTTGGCGTCTGTGTTGGTGTGTTTGTTTGAGCATGGTCTAGAGAACTCTATTCTCTTCCTTCCCTGCTCAGGGAGTGTTTGTGGTCGTGATTGACAGAGCCAGGCGTCACACTGACCACTCTTAAGCAGCAAGGGGCCGTCTCTCATGCTGCGTGACCCCACTCAGAGTGTTTGCAGAGGGCTTGGGTTTAACTTGTTCAGAGTCGTTATCAAGAGGTCCTCCTGCTGAACGGCACTGGGGAAGTGTGTGCATGTGTGTAATGGGGCCCCAGGGACTTCTCTGAGGTCGTGGGTCGTGCCAGTCTTCAGCTCTGCACGGCCTCTCACATGACCTTAATGGAGACAGGCGGTGGCGGTTCAGAAGAGTGTGTGTGTGCACGTGCATGTGTGCCTTTGTGTGTGTATTTTCAGGTTTCATTTTTTTGTGACAATATGTGTGTGTCTGAAAGTTTGAGGAACACATTGTATATTTTTTGTGTGTGAGCTCTGTACTTTCAGCAGATGTCCAGAAGTTTACAATGTGCTGTTGAGTCATTAAGTGGTAAACAACCACTTTGTCATTCCCTTACGTGAGTTGCACTATCCAATTACAGAACAGTATTTACAGCTCAAACGTCACCACAGTGGGTGGCAAGGTGGCACAGTGCTAGTGTTGGAGACTCAGCGCCGGGTTCAATCCTGAGTTTGGATTACTGTCTGGGTTTTTTCCCCCCACCTTGCATTAAAAATTTGCACGCTGGTAGATCAACTGTCAACTGCAATTGCCCCTAGGTCTGAATGAGTACACAAGTGTGTGTGTGTGTGTGTGTGTGTGTGTGTGTGTGTGTGTGTGTGTGTGTGTGTGTAATGCCCTGAAATGGACTGGAGTCCCATCTAGGATGTATTCCCTTCCACCTCATTCATACCTATAGTGTACCCAGGATAGGCTCTGGGTCTACTGCAATCCTGACCAGCATAAACCAGCATATGATGGATAAGGAAAGAATGAACGTCACCACTGTATGATCGAGAACAAACGCACAACTGACAACTGACAACAAATATCAGTGCAGGCTGTTTGGCTTTAAACTGTTTGACTTACTTAAAATAAACAGTGTTTATTGATAACTTTAAAAATGATTTGATATTACAAATATATTTGACCATGGGCATTTACAGAATTAATTAATGGATAAATTCATTAATAATTTTATGTCACATTTCCATAATTTTCCCATAAACTGAGAGCGATAAGGTTAGAAAGAAACATTAAGAATAGAAATAATTTGGTAAACCAACAGGAATTTTAGTTCTTGCCACATGACCTCCTGCTCTTACTTTTACTCAGGCTTGTACACTTGTTCGACATGGCAATGAGCTATATTAAGTATTTTAAACATTAGTTAAACGCCATATTTCAGAGCTTCACCCAGGTCACTCTGATGTGTATCTTATTTTTTTTTTGTATGTAGTATGAGTGGGTTTGTGTGTGCATGTTTAGTAGGTCATTCCGCCCTGCGTTTGTGTACTTGGCAAGGCAGGGAGATAGGAAAGTGTGCTTTGTGCCACACTGGCACTCACTGGCACTCCTCCCTCTGCTCCCACTGCTTTGTTTAATATATATATATATATATATATATATATAAGTTAATCCAGACAGCTATAGGCTCAGAGATGCTCATGCTGCCTTTACCTGCTTTAACACAGCTGCGTATGGAGGAGACAGCAGAGGGGAGGGAAGGTGGAGGGAAGAAGACATGGTTAAACTCTGTTTGAAAGATCCTCTCATGGTTAATAAGAACTAAGCAGTGTGATGAATTATATGCAGTATGACTACATCTATAAGTTTAGGTTTTAAAAATGTGGAGTAAAATTAGTTGGTGAATATTAAACATCGAAAATGTCTCCAATTTTCCTCAGGTGCTTTATTTTTATGAACATTTATTTTACAATCAATACTCAATCTTGCATCTTGAGCTAAGATTGTCATTTTTGGAAAAAAAAAATTCTCCTATTGCTTTACTGTCTACAATAGTGGTATAATGCTTTGGTGAGCTTTTAGACATGGATGGCTTTATATCTGCTTTTTTTCCCAATGTTTACTTTACTGAATGTATTATATGTCAGTCCAATCCACTTATAGGCTTGTGATATTGATTTTGACAGTACAGTGAATATAATTGGAAATGAGAAGCATGTTATGCTACATTGTTGAGAGGGATAGTGATAATATGTTGCTATGCCTATATATTATTGGAGATATAAACACAAAAAGATATACACACATGCCTTACACTGGTCTGTACCTAAACATTCAAATGGACACTATTCACCATCAGGAAGACAGAAGGCTCAACTCACAATTCAGTTCTAGAGTAACCAGTTTCTGTAAAAACAGGGAAAAAACAAACAAACAAAAAAAAAACAAACATAATTCCACAGAAATCCCTGCCCAAATCCGACTTTGGGATTTACCTCATTCATCTCATCATGGGAATTAAAATGGCATAATACTGCATTATTTAATAGATGCTTAGACGCTTAAGAGCCACATTGACTACACAATTTCAATTCCATTTCAACTTTGGCCTAATCCTTTGATTTTGATGTCCCGTAAACCTATGACCTAAAGAGACATGGGAAGATGCATCATACATGCGTGCGTGTGTGTGTGTGTGTGTGTGTGTGTGTGTGTGTGTGTGTGTGTGTACTGTCATTCCATTCTTAGTGAGTGAGTGCTCTTGTCTCTGTCATTCCTGTTTCTCACAGGATGTGGGAAAAAAGGGAAGAATTTTTCCATAAGAGCGTCCACTCACTCTTTTTCCATGGCCTGAGGACATAATATGTTACCAGACAAAGACTGGGTGTGTGATTGCAGGAAAGAGTGGGTTTGATGTGATGGATCTCTTCTTTTCTATTTTGTGTCTTTAAACACATTCTGGGGGTGTTAGATAGATATAATACAGAATACTAATATTGATAAACATTTGGGAATGTTGGGATCTATCTCCACCAGAGAATGCAAGAACAGTGTGACCAGTGTCTGTGCACTGTTGCTCGCACAAGTGATTGAGAGAGTGAGAGAGACTGTTCCCTGGAGTCAGAAACTACATGACTATCTTATATCTGACCCATATATTTTCTGTCATACAGTAGTATCAGCAATCAGCATAAAGCTCAGGCCAGATGTGTTTCAGGGTGGGCTTGGGCATTACATTACACAGCCATTGCTGTTTATCAGTTCTGAAACAAATAAGTATAAAAAACAATTTTGTATGTGTTCAAGCCAAGAGTTACACACTAAGAATTTTTTAGTGGTTATACTAAAGCCTTATGCGATCTTCCATCCATTAATTTATGTACCGCTTATCATACACAGAGTCGTGGGGAACCTATCGCACTAGGGGCACAAGGTGGGGGACACCCTGGATGAGGTCCTTATGCAATCTTGCCGCATATAATGTTATCACAGAAAAGGTTGTTTACACTGCATCCCTTGATTTTCAAAACAGGGTGATGTACTAATATGAAGACCATAGCTAACATTACTGTGTGTTAGCTTAAACCTGTGTGTTAGCTTAAATGATATTACGTTGATTGTCATACTGTAATTTTTTCTTTCTCATTACTTATTACAGAGGTAACCAGCTGAACTATTTTACAGATATATTTACAAAATAGCAAATCAGCATTCACATGTTGAAATTTGCCATAAATCACTGAGTAAAATGAATAAGCTACTGAAGTAAACAAATTGTAGAAAGGGGTCACCACCTACAGAGAGGTGAGGGGAGCAGAGCACTAATATAAGGAGGTATGGAATGAGAGTATAGATATATTGGGGGCAGGGCTCTCTCACAACATAAAACAATTTCATTAAAGCTCAGTGAGGGTTCTTACCATCTCTGTTCCTGTCTGCCAAACAGAGATACTGATGTTTGCTTCCTCTGATAGTAGGTAAAGAACTAGAACTATAGTCACATGGTTCAGCCTTGTGTCACAGTCTTGTTGACAGCAGTCAATATAAATGATAATAATAACGTAATAATAATGATGACACAATACATATAAGATTCATAAGACTCCCATTAATCTACCATACAATAATCCATAATAACAAAGTGAAAACATATTTTTAGAATTTTTTTTGCAAGTCTCTGTAGATCTCCACGATCAAATTATGTTGAGACACAGATCTGGCAAGGGTATAAAAATATTTCTAAAGCTTTGAATGTTTCCAGGCGCAAAGTGAGCACTTTCATTGTGAAATGGAAAAAAAGTTTGGCACAACCAGGACTCTTCCAAGAGGTGGCCACCTGGCCAAACTCAGCAATTAGGCCTTGGTCAGTAAGCTTAAGAAGGCCTTTGTTATGTAAACTGGACAGAGGGAGTCAGGATGCATGCGCAGGGGAAAAACAAAAAGGAGCAAACGCACGTCGCGAGGCTGTGGTATGGGAACCACGAACAATGAGCTAAGGAAGGGGAACTAGGAACATAGAAATATGGTCTGGGAACCATGAACTAGGGGCGAGAGAAAACGAAAAAGAAGCCGGCTTACAGCACATGCTGAGTCACACTCAATCTACTCTAATACTCCGCAAGCAAGCGGAAATGGAAGGGGTTTTTTATATACAAACACATTAGAGACAAATGAAGTGAAACACAGAACACCTGGAACTAATAATAAAACAATAAACAGAAAACCAATGAAAGAACGGGGGCAGAGACATGACATAAACCAGGGAACCAATAAACATAAAGGAGGCGGAGACAAGACGAAAACCAAAACACAAGTACATGGTGATATACAGGAGGCGGAGACATGATGTAAACCAAAACACAAGCACATGGTGATATACAGGAGGCGGAGACATGATGTAAACCAAAACACAAGCACATGGTGATATACAGGAGGCGGAGACATGATGTAAACCAAAACACAAGCACATGGTGATATACAGGAGGCGGAGACATGATGTAAACCAAAACACAAACACATGGTAATACAAACAAAGCGAGAATCTATGAATGAAAAGTCCAGCGGGTTTTTGATAATAAAGCTCGCGCTACTCTTTTTGGTAACGTGAAGCGTGGAATGCGGAAATCCGCTACTCGCTAGCCTCTGCTAGCTGCGTAGCGAGAGGGAGATTCTAACAGTCTTGTTCTGACCACTCTAACAGAGCTTCAGAGATGGGAGAACCTGCCGGACGGACAGCCATCAACCAGTACAGTGGCTAAATGGAAAACATTCCTGAGAAAAGGCATATGGCACACTCTTAAAAGACTCTGAGTGCATGAGGGAAAAAAATTATTTGGTCTTATGAGACAAAAATTTAATACTCTAGGCTAAACACTAAGTACTACGTCTGCTGAAAGCAGTGTACTGCCTATCAGCTGGCTAATACCATCCCTACTGTGAAGCATGATGGTGGTAGTATCACCCCAACCAATCTGAGCTTGAGAGGATCCTGGAAAACTTTGTGTATTACACTTTTTTTTTCTTTTTTTTTTTCTTTTTTTCTTTTTTAACTACATCCACAATCCTTACTGAAGTACACTAGAGTTACTTTCTGGATTCTTCTTTATATGCCATTTCTAAAATCATCCAGTTTCACCTCCTACAGATGCACTTTGCTTACACAGCTGATTAAGGACATTTGTTGAGGAAGAAGCAATCTGAGGTCAAATTCCTGAGCTGGTCAGGACTTATCAAATCCATGTACTACTATAATCTTTTTTTATACATTTCCAGAGTTCCCTTTGAATCTGGATCTATCATCAGAATTACTCTATCAGACTGTCAGATTAAATAAAAATAAAAATAAATACTCTTTTGCACATATTTGTCTTGTGGTGTTGATATATACTGACATATACAAATACTATAGTATTTTAGAGTAAATAATGTACTATAGAACATGTAGTAGAATTCCTGTAGTAAATATTATTACTACTATAGTATTATTATTATTATTATTAGTTATTATTAATACTATAGTAAATTGGAGTGGTAATTTGTTGTGGTAATTCTACTATAGTTTTTGTGGTAACTCTACTATATATATATATATATATATATATATATATATATATATATATATATATATATATATATATATATATATATATAAAACTGTAGTACATTTTCCACAGCTGTACTATACTGTACTACAATATGTGTGAAAACCTTCACAGCACAGGTGAATGTTGTAAACCTTTGTAGTACATTATAATGAACACTAGAACACACTGTAGTATCCCATAGTATTCTATAGTGACTCTAATATTTAAAACACTGTTTATCAATTCACTAGTCATTTCTACAGTATGCTGTAGTATACATTAACATATAGTAGTAAATACTATAATATACTACAGTATACCACAATCTATTACAGTTTACTGTAGTACATTCTAAAGTATACTACAGTATAATTTCATGTGGGCTGGATACTGTGTAGATATTTCTAATCTTTACAAAATGGAGAAAGGTTACATTCTGTCTGATGGTGTAGGATTTGACTCTCTTTTGCACATCTATTGGCACAGTGAGGAAAATTAACAACATCTGAAATAAATGAGGTCAATAATTTTAAAACGTGTTTTGTTTATTAAAACTTTCTTTTGTATATTAATGTTTCTATCTGAAATCGTGTGTGTGTGTGTGTGTGTGTGTGCGCGTGTGTTTGAGCGCACACACATGTGCGGTTAGTAGGTTTGATGTCTATGTTGGAACAGTGAATGCAAGTGTATGTATCCTGATTAGAAACATGACATTTGATGTAGGTTTTCAGTCTCTATCATTGGGAGCAGACATGACAGAACGCAGAGCAGCATTCCACAACTTCAGGCATGCTCCATGGGAATGATCCACAGGAGCGAGGCTGCTAGGAGACAGAGGACACTTTCACCACACAGCAGGAAAGTTCACGCTGTGGACCTAGCAAATATGTCAAGACTATGAACCATGCTCTCATAGAAATAAAGATTTTTATGAGACATGTTTAAAGAAGATATGAGATATGCTTAAAGAAGTTCCCAAGTAAAAATATGATTTCTCTTGGATGGTCTATTTTGATTGTATAAATTAGTAATCTGGTCAACAGCATGTACTCAGGATTACTGAGCAACTCAATAAACTTGAAACAAAAGCATTGTAAGTCTTTATATTGTATTTTATTTCTCATTCATTAGTCATCTTGTAGACACATTATGAATGTCGGTGTTATTGTGGGTCATTTTGGAGGCTAGTTTACAGGCAGAGTAGAGCCTCTGAAGACAGGGAGATGCTCCAAAAATGTACTGAAATACAATTTGAATGTAAAATAAAAGTGTTAACATGACTGTGCAATCTACGGAGCCCCTGAAGTGACCTGTGCAAAAAAAATAATAAAAAAAATCACAGAGACTTTTGTGTGAGCACAAGAAAAGTTTCTCGTGCGCACGCGTTACAGTTTCCGGTGTGTGTATGGCTCTCTACCGTTTGCGTCATTGCCATCGTTCATTTACATGTAAACAAACCGAGAGCATGGATGCGCATGAATTTATAGACATATATTTTAAAGTTGGCCTTCAATACAAAGACATTACTTCTGTCCTTGCTTCCCGACATAGGTATGTAATCACAGCGCGACATGACGCAAACGGAAGACAGTTATACACACACCTGAAACTGTAACGTGTGCGCAGGCGAAAGTTTCTCGTGCGCACGCAAAAGTCTCTGTGATTTATTTATTTATTTATTTGTTTGTTTATTTATTTTTGCACAGGTCATTTCAGGGGCTCCATAGCAATCTGCTGATTAGAAATCTTTTAACTGGCTCTGTTTAATGATGTTTTCATTGTAAATAAGAGTGAAATGAAACTTTAAAGTGGCAGCAGTGACAGTGACTCCAAGTTTAGAAAACCATGTAAGGCAAACACATTTGTCTTATACACATTTGGATCCACACATTTGGATCCTAGCATTTTAGCATTGCTAAGTGCCTACAGGAAAGGAAAACTAAAAATAATTTTTAAAAACATAATATAAAATAATATCTGAAATTTGATATATGTTTGTGGAAAAAAAATCAAGAAATTCTGGACAGTTTCCATATAAACAAATGGGAACTGAGAGGGATTAGTACAAATGACTTCACATCTTATGATGAAGTGATTATTGATTATCCATTTTTTAAAGCAACTTTGTGGTTTGTATTGTGATGACCACAAAAAGGTTTCCTCATCCTCCTTAGGATAGGATAGGAAGGGATGGGATGGAATAGGAAAAGGTAAGATAGGATAGGATAGGATAGGGTAAGATAGGAAAGAACAAGTCACATTGTGCTGTGAATGATCAGATCACATGTATACAAATGGTTTGTAATCTTTTTAGTGTTCAGTGTAGAGATTTAGGTTTAAATTGATCTTTATTTTTGACAAAATATCACTTATTGCTCTAACAAGATGTTAGTGAGTTCTGAGTTACTGTTCGCTTCTTTAATTATGTACATGGTTTACTGTATATCACAGTACTTTTGCTGAATGTACAGTGCCATCCACTAATATTGGCACCCTTGGTAAATATGAGCAAAGAAGGCTGTGAAAAAATTGTCTTTATTGTTTAACCTTTTGATCTTTTGTTAAAAAAATTCACATATTCCAAATTCCCTTAGTCATTCATAACAATGTGTAAGACCGAGGAATATAGCTGTGATGTGCAGCAAAAGGTTGTTGAGCTTCACAAAATGGGAAGTGGCTATAAGAAAATAGCACAAGCATTGAAAATGCCCATTTCCACAATCAGGGCAATAATTAAGAAGTTCCAGTCAACTGGAAATGTTATGAATCAACCTGGAATTGGACGTGTGTCTATATTGTCTCAACACACTGTTAAGAGGATGGTTTGAGTGGCGAAAAAAATCATAGGATCACAGCTGGAGAATTTCAGAAGTTAGTTGCGTCTTGGGGTCAGAAAATCTCCAAAACTACAATCCGAATCACCTACATCACCACAAGTTGTTTGGAAGGGTTTCAATAAAAAAAGCCTCTGCTCTCATCCAAAAACAAACTCAAGCATCTTCAGTTTGCCAGACACTACTGGAACTTCAAATGGGATCGGGTTCTATGGTCAGATGAAACCAAAATAGAGCTTTTTGGCAATAAACACTGTGGTTGGATCTTCCAGCAGGACAATGATCCAAAACATACATCAAAATCAACACAAAAATGGTTTACTGACCAAAAAATCAAGGTCCTGCCATGGCCATCCCAGTCCCCTGACTTGAAACCCATAGAAAACCTGTGGGGTGAACTGAAGAGGAGAGTCCACCAGCATGGACCTTGAAATGTGAAGGATCTGGAGAGATTCTGTATGGAAGAATGGTCTCAGATCCCTTGCCATATATTCTCCAACCTCATCAGGCATTATAGGAGAAGACTCAGAGCTGGCAAAGGGAGGTAGCACAAAGTATTGACTAAAAGGGTGCCAATAATTGTTGCACACCTATATTTAACAACATACATATATATATATATATACACTAACTTGAATGTGTCTGATTAGGTGTATTTATGCGTATATATATGTACATATGCATCTTGGGGAAGTAGAATGTGTGTGTGTGTGTGTGTGTGTGTGTGTGTGTGTGTGTGTGTGTGTGTGTGTGTTATGGTAAATGTGTGCATGAGTCTAATTACTCTCACGCTGTGTGGAATTCAATTTTCTGATGAAAACCCAAAACCCACACAATAAAATCTGCTGTGTTTCCAGGCAGTAAAGAGAAAATTGCTCAGCAGTTAAAAATACACCGCATTTTTAATCCATTCCAATTTAACAAGCTTAGCATGTAATACATCTAAGTAATAGCATCTCAAATTTGGGATATGACACCGGAGCTTAGAGACCATTCTGATTTAGAAAGACATTCATACTGAGTATTTGTTTAATTTATAACAAGGATTGGTTAATTATCATGCTGTACTGTTAGTGGAAATACGGAGCAATTTTAATGAGAGTGCTAATTCAGCACTTAAAAGAGCTTCTCTCTCTTGTATGTACTCTCTCTCTCTCTCTCTCTCTCTCTCTCTCTCTCTCTCGCTCTCTCTCTCGCTCTCTCTCTCTCTCTCTTACTTTGACGGTTTGGCATCAAGAAAAATTTTCCGACAGACTATGCCACCTGGTTTTACCCACTTGGGTGGCACTAAGTTTTCTGTCTGGGCAAAGCAAACAGGAGTTTGCTGATTGAGCTTCAGGCTTTGGTTTAAATTTCTTATGAGCTGCCAGAATGAAAATATAGGAAGTTGATGTTATTTCAGATTTAAGGGAATAACTTATTCCACAGAATTCAGTTTCAGTTGAACCCTCTAAACTTCCAGGCCCTATCAGTGCTTCAGACTTACATTCCTCACTCTCATAACTAAAAGATAATAAGCCAAGTATTTAAGCTGTTTGACCCATACACATAACTCTATGACCTCATCACACTAAAGATTAATCAGGGTTTTAACTGATAAAGGGTTTACTGTCAGTTTACAGTGAGATACGGTAGTATTCAATAGAACCAGTAGAATTTTAGTTTTTCCTCTTGTACTCCTATTGCGGCAAATCTGAGCATCCAGTCAGTGCTTGTTTGTGCTTTTTTGATGTGAACTTGGCTTAGAATCCCCAGTTGCATTTAGAAGTGTGACCTACACTACTACTCAAAAGTTTGGACACACTAGATATGAATATACTGTATATTATTCAATTCAGTGCCTTGATACACGTAGCGTTATTCGATGTGTTGAAATAATTTCCACTGAAACAAGAAGTCAGGGCGGGACATATTGAGTGGCTCCTCCCAATTTTTAAATAGCCAATCAACTTCGGCAAGGTGACTTTTAGAATATTGTAGAACATTTGGTTGGACAGAAAATCTGATGAGAAGCTGAAGTGCAGAATGATGTCATCGAAATTGTTGATCCCTATTGGTGGTAGAGAGAGACTATAAATTTTGAATGTACTGTATATATCTTCTAAATGCTAATGTTGTCATTGTTTTGGAGCACACTAGCTTATAGATAACCTTAAGGCTAACATATTCATACTAAAAGCCACAAAACAACAATTTAGATTTCATGGGGACTTTAAAGTCATTTTGATAAAATGTTTCGAAGACAATGCAAATGTAAACTATTAATATTATATATAAATAGTGAAGCTAATGCCAATCTATACATTTATTTCTGAATAAAAATGTATTTTAATAAGTAGGTTTTACTTAAAATGAATGTTTTCTTTTCAAATTTAGAAGAAGCAACCTTGATAAAGCAGTTACTATGATGGATGAATGAATTTAGGTGAAGCAGGCAGGATCTCCCTCTTATTTGAGAACATATTTGAGAAAAGCCTCCTGGGTGAAGCTCCCTCATGAAGTTGGTTTAAAGTGGATTACTCAGCAGCAGCTATAGATATGGGGCAGGAAGACATTAATAACAACATCGCTTTAATCAGAATTAAGTCGAGAGGCTATCACACTTGACTTATGCTATAGGCTACTATCTAGTGATTTTTTAGAGTAACCCAATGGTCAACATGCAGTCATCCAGGATACTGTCTAACAACTAACTTTGAGTGGTCTTAGACATAACTTTGTTTATCTGTGTTTGATACAGCAGCTGTGTTTCCCATGTGTGAGACAAACACAGTAGAGCTAATATCACTTGGGTTGCCAGGTTTCTGTGAAATTTCCAGCCCAACTACATCTTAAAATCTACACATTTATAGCCCAATAGACATATTTTTATTTTTATTATTCACTCCATAATTCACCTTGAATTGGTCCTGTCCATAATAAATGGACTCTCTGTACTTTATTAAATTTAATTCAGATTATTTGCTACTGTATAAAACAAGATCTTAGTGGCAGCAGAGTGTTTTTAACATCATTCTGGCGACCTCATTGACTGTTCAATCCAATTCTCCTCTCCTGAGAATGGGGAAGTGTGATTGCTGTGCCAATGAGCCAATATCAGTGTATATAACAGTATATATACTATTAAAGTGGACGGTGATATAGTGGGGCTGTGCCCCACTGCCACCATGGATGAGCAGGTAATATGTAATGGGTAATGACTGTTTATCGCCACTATAGCATAAGTGATCACAGGAACAAACCTGACTCGCAGACATTCCACAACATTAAAAGTACCTATAAATGGTTAAAAAGTATGAAATGTCATTCATTAATAAACAAAAATTGTAATAGTTGGTGAGTTGCTTTGATGATAAATAAAGAATTTGTGCTGTTATAGGAAAATGATCAACATTGGGGTTGATTTCCTATCACAGCATGCCCTCATCATGTTTTATTCCTTACTTACAAGGTGTAGATGTATACTGTAATGGGTGCAGTTACAGCTGGCTTGATGCAGGGCAATGAGTTCATTTCTGCTTGAAATCTGCATGGCGCCATACTAACACTGAAACATACTTTGCCTCTTTCGCTTTCATTCTCTCCCTCCGCCTTTCTTTCTCACACACTCTCTCTCTCACTTACCACACCCACCCCTCATGCAGAGTGCTTAGTGTGTAGTGTTTGTGCTTAGTGCTGAGTTTGTGGTTGGTCTGTATAACTTTGTCTGTTTGTGGCACAAGCATCATTAGCTCCACAAAAATGTGTGTACAGCTAAAGACCAACCTCAATGTAAACAGTAAATGGGCCTCTCTAGAAAGTCATAATGGGTTGAGTGTTTATGTATGAGTGTGGGTGTTGATTATAGAATACAACAGTTAGGAAAACATGATGACTTTACCCTTGAGGAAGTTTATCTATGCTCTTTTCATTGGGGTAAGAAGCTCTACCTCATCAATCTGGTGTGTGTCTTTGTGTAAATATGTGTTAAGAAACATGTCCTGTTTGTAATACAGACCCTCGCTGTGCTGTTTCATTATTTTAGGGAGTCAGAATTTGGTGTAGTGTGGGTTTGCAATCCCCAAGTGTACTTCTGTCTACCAGCCAGAGGGAAGAGAGCTGCTCTGGGTGGCCAACATAAACAGAGGCCTCAGTTTGTAAAGACAAGCATTCTCATGTTTGCTGTTTCCTTTTGCATCCATTAGATTTTCTTTCTGCTCCAGAGTAGCTAGCTACTTCTCAATCCCTGAGGCCCTTGCATCTGTGATAACAATCTCTGTTTCAGAAACCAATTTAAACAGCCAGAGGGGTGGAAACAGTGATGGTGTGTTTTTGTTGTTTTAGTGAGAACTGAGGATGAGCCCTAATCTGGAGGTAGGAACTCCAGAAGGCTACAGACTTCTCCAGATCTATTTTAGGGAGAGACGTTGGGGTGAACAGGTTTATGGTATCTGTTTGACCTGAAATTTTCATTTTCTGAACTATCACAGGGAATTTCACCAAAATGGACTAGAGCCCATGTCTGTGTAACCCTCATGGCCTTGCATTCCTTACTGGTCACTTAACTACCCCATCCTTTAATCATTAACTCACTCTAAACACAGATAATCTCTCTGTAAGTAAGTGAAATATCAGACTCACATCTGCTTGAGTGATGCAATAACACTGTACTTGCAATGTTATTTCTGATGGGAATGATGATAGTTGTGGCAATATGACAATATGATGTTTTCTTTCAGTGATTGGAATAAAAATGATTTGTGTATTGTCTTTCTTGTGTGCCTTCTGCGAGGATAGCTTCTCCAAGAGCCTGGAGAAGTATTTTGAAACATCATGGCAAAAGATGAAAAGATTCAATAAAGCCACTGATTTGTCCCTGCAAATTGTAGTATGTATGTTAATCCACTTTTGCCCTTTAATTTCTGTATATGGTGGACCATCCTATTCTGTTTCTATTCTATTATACGCCCATAGGCAGAAGCATGTTTGGCAGCAGAAATGACACTGCTGCTGTGATTGGCACAGTCCCAGCAAGGCATCTCACGGGCTCTTGTCCTGCAATTGGAAAAGGACACATTCTGGGACAGATGTATGCATAGTGACGCATTTGAGAATTTCAGATGCAAGGACCCACTATGAATGGCACGCTCAAAGAGCCGAATGGTCTTACACATGCATAATTATTAGGATGATCTAAGGGCCCTCCTGTGATTCTGCATGAAATGTCACTGCTATAAAGAGAAGCTGTCCTTTGATAGATAAGCAGAGCAATTTAGAGAGATGGCTGAAAATATTTACACAAGGTATCGGCCTTGTGTCTCAGAGTGAGGATGTTACATAAAAAGAAAATTTAAGACATGCACTATTACTCTTTAATAACAACAACAACTTTATACACTCAGTCAGATCCATGACTACCGTTTCATAAATGTTTCATAGAATGTAAAAACACATTAACAAACCAAAACCCCAATTTTCTCCTGCCTTTTCATATTTTTCATGGTGTTTTTCATTTTGCTGTTGCTTTTTGGTTTATTAATGTGTTTTGCACTTCCGGGCCACTGTATACATATAACTGATTGATTAAAGGGTAAGCAAGAGTACGTAGTGCATCTTTTTCCAATGTAGCGTTTGTGCCTGTCAAACGTCTTTCACCTCAGTAAGCAGTCAACATTATCTTTAACAGTTTAACGTGGACTAAGACCCTTTCAGCGCCAGACTGGCCCCATGTCCTATATTCCCTGGAGTAAAGTTACCCTAAAGCTTTATTTTGAGGGTTCACTTGTGTAAATAATCTTTCTTTCTCAGCATGTCACTTGCAGAAGCCCAGGGCATGCAGGGTTTTCTTAGTTACATTCATGTATCTGATTATACAGCACAGTGTCCCACTAGTAAAAGCAGTGTGATACTGGCTGTAATGGTGCTATATTAGGTTTCTTCCCATTTCTCTCATCAGCCCCTGCCAGGCATGTCATCACCATAACCTACTGACATCTCAAGAGAGAGAGCGAGAGAGAGAGAGAGAGAGAGAGAGAGAGAGAGAGAGAGAGAGAGAGAGAGAGAGAGAGAGAGAGAGAGATCACAGGTCATGTGTGAAGTTTCAGTAAAAGTTTAAGAAATATTCTACAGTTAAGTCAATTTACAATCTAGTCAAAATGGTTTTGATACTATATGTACTATAACTTTTAGTGCAAAATAAAAAAAAAAAAAACATATTAAGAATGAACTATTGTAGTTGAGATTTTTTAAATAAATAAATAAATAAATAAATAAATTATATATATATATATATATATATATATATATATATATATATATATATATATATATATATATATATATATATATATATATATATATATATATATGTGTGTGTGTGTGTGTGTGTGTGTGTGTGTGTGTGTGTGTGTGTGTGTGTGTGTGTGTGTATGGATACAGTGCTGATTTCTTCTGTTTTTGTGTATATGTCATACTAAATAGTTTACAAACGAAATACAACATAAAACAAAAGCAACCTGAGTAAACACATAATATAGTTTTATACCCACACAATACCCACTTAAGCTTAAAATCTGGTTGTGTCACCTTTAGCAGCAATAACTGTAACCAAACGCTTCCGATAACTGGAGATCAGTCTTTCACAGCACTGTGGTGGAATTTTGGCCCACTCTGCTTTGCAGAACTGCTTTAGTTCAGCCACATTGGAGGGTTTTCGAGCATGAACTGCCTGTTTAAGGTCCTGTCACAGCATCTCAATTGGTTCAAGCCAGGACTTTGACTAGACCACTCCAAAACTTTAATTTAGATTTTTTTGAGCCATTTAGAGGTGGATTTACTCCTATGCTTTAGATCATTGTCTTGCTGCATAATCCATTTGCCCTTGAGTTTCAACTTACGGACTGAAGACCGGACATTCTCCTTTAGGATTTTCTGGTAGAGAGCAGAATTCATGTTTCCCTCAATTATTGCAAGTTGCACAGGCCCTGAATCAGCAAAGCATCCCCACACCATCACACTTCCACCACCATGCTTGACCGTAGGTATGATGTTCTTTTTGTGGAATTCGGTATTTGGTTTATGCCAGATGTAACAGGACCCCTGTCTTCCAAACAGTTCCTCTTTTGACTCATCAATCCACAGAACATTCTCCCAAAAGTTTTGAGGATCATCAAGGTGTGTTTTGGCAAAATTTAGATGCGCCTTAATGCTCCTCTGGGTTTACGGTGGTTTTCACCTCGCCACTCTTCCATGGATGCCATTTTTGCCCAGTGTCTTTCTGATTGTGGAGTCATGAACACTGACCTTTATTGATGCAAGAGAGGCCTGTAGGTCCTTTGATTTGATTTGTTGTACTTGGGTCTTTTGTGAATTCCTGGTAAGTAGTTGCTGTGCTCTTGGAGGAATTTTGGAAGGTCGGCCACTTCTGGGAAAGTTCACTACTGTGCCGGGTTTTTCCATTTGGATTTTGTTTTAATTTCTGAAACAATTTAGTATGAGATATACACAAAAACAGAAGAAATCAGGATGGGGTAAATACTTTGTCACAGCACTGCATATATTAAGTATTACATTTTAAAAGTCATTGTCTTACTGTTCAATTGAGTTTTGATCTTTTGGTTGGACTTAAACAAGTACTATGCTTCTGTGCACTTTGGAATTCGTCCCGTTCCTGCAGTAATTGTGTTAGTCTATCACTGATTCAAGTTAAACTATACATTTTAAATGTACTTTATTACAAAAAAAAAACAAAACAAATAACCCAGAATTTCTGTTCTTTAGGCTAACCAGTTGTTTGTATCTTATGGGAACCCACCTTGTTGGGCTTCCATATTAATTTAATCATGATTCCAGTACAGTGCGTATAAATAGAACATGTAAACCTTCATTCAGGCGTATTTATTCACACTTTAGTTGGAAGATGAGCTACTATGCAAACTGTTTCCAGTAATTCAAATATGGAATGCAGTCATATCGGACACAGTTTTAATTTTGGGAAGTGTTTAGGTGGCAAACAAGACTTTGCACCAGAAATTCTAAGTCACATAAGGTCAGCATTTCTTTGTAGTTGCTGGAGTCTGTTATTTGGTTCTTTGGTTTTAGTAGGTTTAGCTAACACCAGGTTTTGCTTGTATGTGGGTACATGCATGATGATTGTCAATAAATTGAGTGCAATGGCATTTTGATGATGGCTCAAGCCCTTATTAGCTGG
Organism: Cranoglanis bouderius; assembly: GCA_023630585.1. NCBI lineage: Eukaryota > Metazoa > Chordata > Actinopteri > Siluriformes > Cranoglanididae > Cranoglanis > Cranoglanis bouderius. The sequence goes on along the minus strand of CM042550.1, from coordinate 2,027,370 downwards.
TGGTACCTTGGTAGATCTCCCAGCATGTTACTATCATTATATCCCTGTAGGAAAACTAGTCTACTGGGGAATTTATTCTCAAATTCATTAAAATGATCATTCATCACTCTGACTAGATTGCATTTCTGCCTTGAAAAGTATGCGCACACCAGCAAGAATTAAATAGTCTGGGTTACTTGGATAGCTTACAATGTATGAAGAGTGATTCCACATCTGGTAAGCAGAAAGATAAAATGGTAGCACACCAGCTGTCGGTGGTAAAAAATACACACAACTGTGCTACATAATTTTGTGCTGCAAATTCAGAGTTGTGGTCACTGGATGTATGATAAATAAAGTCTATGGTTAGGGATAAAAGCATCTACCCACAATTCTGGGATGCAGAAGTCATCAATATAGTAACCAAAAAGATGTTAGATTTGCAGAAACACACATGAATATGTGAGAGAAGGTGCTGGATGGTGGGGGGGGCGGGGGGGGAAGTTTTATCAGAAATGAAGTAATGAGAAACAACTTATTTTTGATGCCCTGAAATGGGGCTGTATAAAAATGTGTCACTTATTATAGAAATACTGCTGCTCTTCTGCACTTTGGCCTCACTGTTACATTTTGAATTCAGCATGTTAAAGAGGAAAAACATGGTCCCATTTCATGTCAGAGACGTCGGGATTTACACAAGTAAGTCTGAGAATTATAACTGATTGTTGTATGTTCAAAACATTTTGACTTATTCATAAAACTTATTGTATGTTCAAAACATTTAGAATCCGTTTATTCCCTTGTACTACATACAGACTAGTACTAGTACAAACATTACAAGCAATGAGGAAAACTATTTTGCTTATGCTAGTGTGAGAGAAATAGTGGCCTGAGTGTTGGTGTGTTGGTGTGTGTGTGTGTGTGTGGGTGTGTGTGTGGGTGTGTGTGTGGGTGAGGCTACCAAACCAATCTGCAGTCTGCTCACTACTGAAAACTTCACATCTGTTTCGGTCTCCGTTATTCTCACCAGCTTCTAGCCAACAGCTCTTTCTCTCTCTCTCCCTCTCTCTCTCTCTCTCTCGCGCGCGCGCGCCCGCTACAGTGAGTATGACGCACGGAGCGCGCGATTCCACCGACACACTCTCGCGCCAGGGAAAAATGTGACTGGACTGTTCTTGCGCAAGGTGACGCAGCGGCGCGAATCAGATGGAGTGACGACTACTGCAGCAAAATCGCGGGTCCCGAGCCGGGAGCGATAACGGTGCGCCGCGGACGCGTTATAATGCGTCATATTTCACAATGACGACGAGGCGAAAGTCAACAAAGCTGCAGCTGCGGCGCTCGATCAGCGAACAGCTGCGCGACTCCACGTCCAAGGCTTGGGATTTACTCTGGAAAAATGTCCGAGAGAGACGACTCGCAGGTCAGTACATCAGCACCCCATGCTCATAGCCTTTAGTGATTCAGTGAACTTACTGATGCTGGGACTGAACGCTACAGCGCAGCGAGCTCCGCAGAATGATGTCAGCGGCGCGAGCGTTCTGTCTGCTATTTTGGGAAGGTCAAGTTGAAGTTAATGTTTCCGACATGCATGCGCGTTATAATGCACACGTGTGCATATTGAAACATAGTACATTTCCCCTTACATTTATCATCCTAATTCTGGTAGCCTAATTACAAGCTTCTAAATAAATTTAACAAGCAGTTTCTTGTGAATGAATACCGTTATCTCCAGACCATAACTGTCTGTCAGAGCTAGTGCTTGTTATTGGAATCTTTGATTGGATCCTACATTGCTGAACTCATTAACTCATAAAGAGGTCATATGGTGTTATGGGTCACACAGCTCCCGTGAGATGAGCTCCAGTTCTCTGACACCTCAGAGTTTCCGCTGAATTTTGTTGAACCTCCACCTCCCTCAGATCCACACAGCTCTGTCCTTCCTGCGAGGCTCAATCCAAAACTGCACACTAGCATACTAAGCATGCTCGCCAGCTGTGCTTTGCTTAGCAGCCAAGTCTTTGGTCTTAGTCAACAAGCAAAAGAGTTTATCACACACTGTGGACTACATCCAAGAAGCCGTGCATACCAGTGGTGGTGTACTGTTCTGACATATACTGTATTCTTTTTAAAAAAGTTTCATCTAGCATTTTAAACAGAGGTTTCCCTTTTTAGAAGAGGTTCCCATTCAGAAAGCTGTACCATCCAAAAAATAAATAAATAAATAAAATAAAAAAACATCCTGAAGAACTCTTTTAAAAGTGTAGTTTGTAGTATATGGATGTAGACCATTAATTCAAGACTTGATTTTGAAAATCAACAAATACAGTGCTCAGCATTTTACTTATTTAGTTCATTGTTTGGGTAATGCGTTACAATAATAGTACATGAATAATCATGCACTAATACCTGAATTAATACTTACTTAAATGTGAAATAATGATGGGTTAAGGCATGTACTAATCACTAATCAACTAATGAAGAGCTAACCTTAACTACGACGTGAGTCTTATGAATTTTATAGCATGAATAATGACCACCTTAAGTGCATGTTAGTACATGTTTGTTAGTTAATGTATTAATTCAATCAAACATGCTGTATAAGATAGAATATGGATTAAACATGCATAATTTCAAATTGTTTATATAATTTACCATATGCAGCTGTGTACACAAACATCACTGGATGGCTTTGTATTACTTTCATAATCCACCTGGGGTGGCAATGGGCCTGACCCGTTCTGCTCTCTGAGCCGGCCTGGTCCATCCTGGTGCCCTGCTTCTGGGGTTCTCATCGCTGGGGGTCGCTCGCTGCCCATATGGACAGCCTCCACAAACAATTTACAAACAGACTTTGTGCTCAGGTCTCCATCGGTGGACAGTTCATGACTTCAGCAAAATAGACTTCATGTTGAGACTGTGTTGAATCTCCTGACTACACAGTTGCACTTGATATCATGTATCATACAGTTATAGAAGGGATTTATTTATAATCACACTATCCAGTGTCACCCAGATGAGGACGGGTTCCCTTTTGAGTCTGGTTCCTCTCAAGGTTTCTTCCTCATGTCGTCTCAGGGAGTTTTTCCTTGCCACCGTCGCCACTGGCTTGCTCATTGGGGATAAATTTATCCAAAATTTATGTAACTCTGTAAAGCTGCTTTGTGACGATGTCTATTGTTAAAAGCGCTATACAAATAAAATTGAATTGAAAATCTAACTGAATTGAATAATTTACATTGATCCTCCTTATTGAACATAGAAAGCCGCACTAATAATAAACACCAATAATTTCATCTCAGCGCCATTTGTAACAAACCTGATTTCAAATATGTATGCTTGTAGTGAATCGCTGTGCTGAAATGTTTTGCCTGGATATTTTGATCACCTTCTTTCTTATATTCTGTGTTATTCAAGTCAGTTAATGTACACTTGGGGTCTGGTTATATGTCTGGAAATAATGTCTAGTGAGGCGTTTGAGTAAAAACCTGGTGTTAGTTGGAAGTGCAGAGAACGCCCTTCCAAATGTGCATGGTTTTCAGCGTAAAACAACTGGAAGTGTGTTTCATAGACACACTTCTAGTGGATAATCGACAGGAATAATACAAACGTTCAAAAATAATAAGATGTAGGACCTTTAATATCTTTACATATAATCTCTCAGAGGCTGTCAATAAAAATTTGGCCTAAATTTGTGGGCAAAATGTAGAAGCTGGAGTAAGTGGGTGGTCTGGATGGCTAAGAATAGAGCTTGCTTTTGAATCAATGCCTCATTTAGTGGAGTTGGTCCTTATTCTGAAAATGTACACTACCAAACCATAACATAGATTTCAAGCTACAAAAAACCTACGTCCTCCCTGTTACATTGCACCATATCTGAAATAGCAAACAGTTTTTGTGTACACTATCCTCAGCCTGTCCAATGCTATTTTGGGGGGGGGAAAGATCTAACTAGTGAGCTCCCTTTCCTCAATGGGGAAACCTAACAGTCTCTAAGCTAGCAACATTCCAGCCTGACAGTGTCTGAGTTGATCAATAAGTCAGACAAGTTCAATACATGAAAATAGTTTGATTTATACTTTATGGATGGCATGGTGACACAATGGGTCCCTGAGTCTTGATCTACAGCTCAGGTCTATGTGGAGTTTTGCATGTCCTCCCGGCGTCTGCATGGGTTTCCTCTGGGTTCTCTGGTTTCCTTCTACATCCCAAAAACATGGACCGGCTATGCTAAATTTCCCCCTAGGTGTGAATGAGTGTGTGCATGGCGCCATGGTGTTCCTGAGACTCCACAGCGACCCTGACCAGGATAAAGCGGTTACTGAAGATGAATGAATCTCCTTTATAACTTCTCACTCTTTATTATGTGTTCATTGATTCTTTTATTGAGGGAGTATGAAGAGACAGCTACTCACAAGCTTCATTTTTTCCATATAGGCTGATTTATTTACTTTAAAAATTGGGCTGGCAAATGCAAGGCTAAATTCTATGGGTGTGATGTTACTGTTTTTGTTTACAAACCAGGTAGCCTGTTGGTTGGACTAATTAGACACTGAATTATAATATAAAGGCTGAGTAATACATACGACCCACATAGAAAAAGAGGAAGATTTCAAACTCAAGGCACACAACTTTTCTCACTCCATTGTAGTGCTTGCTTAGGTACATATATCTAATAAGGATTTTTTTTTTTTTTTTTAAAAAGCACAATTTTAAATGCTAATGCAGCACAGATACACTTGTCATTCTCAATCTTATGATTCCATTCAGCAGACATACCAAGGCTACAGCACATGGTAATGCTGAACCAATCTATTATATCAACATCTTTTTCCATATTTCTTTTCTTATGGTCATCATAGCAATGCAAATGTTGTAGCTTATCTCTGTATATTTTCATGATCTTTTGTGGCTTCGTTCCAGATTGCTTGTAATCTAATGCAGGTGGAATTTGGGGATTCCCACTCTCGGCTCAGTCGGTATGATTAATATGGCACGTGGAATGTCTCCTGATGCAGTCTAACTCAGGTGGGCTCGGATTTAGCAGAGTCCCACCTGCGCTGAATAATGCACGATTAAATGGAAGCTATGTAAAGGCTTATTTGGTTGTTCATTTGATAGGAATTTGTAGGAATAAATTTGTGCTGCATTTAAAATAGTACAGCGATGAGGAAAAGAGGCCAGACTGGACTGAAAAAGAAAACATTCACATTTCTAAATTTAAAGCGGCAGCCACTAGGGGTCAGTGACCTCAACGCATTAATCTGTTGCCTGCAGTTTTTGGCAAAGTCCTGTCCCGTTAGCATCTGGAAGCTGCTGTGGTGTGGCATTTCAGTAGTTAATTCTTACTTTGATGGTGAGATTTATGGGTTTTCAGGGCCATTTCTGGCTCAGTCTAGTGTACAATACATAACCCACTTCACCGTCACTGGTCGTGGTCAATTAGGTTGCACATGATATATTGTGCCTTTCTTTCATGTTCCACATCTAATCAAGATGAACAGCGGCAAGCAGATGCTAAATCTGTATTCTGTATGAGCTCAGGCACACAGTGAGGAATGTTAGGGAGCTCTTTTCAGTCAGAGAGAATGTAGGGCAGCACAGACATCAACATCAACATCAACCTGGCCATAAATCAACTCATATACATCTCAAAAAATTATAATATCATGGAAAAGTCCCCCCCCCCCCCCATAATTTCATTCAAAACATGGAATTTTCATACATTCTAGATTCATTACACATAAAGTGAAATATTTCAAGCCTTTTCTGTTTTAATCTTGATGATTACGGCTTACAGCTCATGGAAATCAAAAATCCAGGATCTCAAAATATTAGAATAAAGAATTTCTAATACAGAAATGACATACTTTTGAAAAGTATGTTAATTTATGCACTCATAATGCGCGAATTACTGCTTCAATGCGGCGTGGAAAGTTTCCCTGACTGTGGAAACTTCACACTGGACTTCAAGCAACTTGGACTCTGTGCATCTCCACTCTTCCTCCAGACTCTGGGACCTTGATTTCCAAATGAAATGCAAAATTTACTTTCATCTGAAAAGAGGACTTTGGACCACTGAGCAACGGTGTTTTGAGTAAAACAGTGTTTTGAGTTAATTAGCTGATTAGAGCTCTTCTCAGGTCGACATTGCTGTATTATAAATTCTTTACTCTAATATTTTTGAGATACTGGATTTTTGATTTCCATGAGCTGTAAGCCGTAATCATCGAGATTAAAACGAAAAAAATGCTTGAAATATTTCACTTTATGTGTAATGAATCTAGACTATATATGAAAGTTCCACTTTCTAATTAAATTTCGGGAAAAAATGAACTTTTACACGATATTCAATTTTTTTGAGATGCACCTGTACACTGTAGGAGATGGGAGATGTGCATGTGTGTGTTTGTGTGTGTGTGTGTGTGTGTGTGTGTGTGTGTGTGTGTGTGTGTGTGTGTGTGTGTGTGTGTGCATGATGCACCATCAGCTTCTTGTCACTCACAAACTTGCCAAGCAGCAAAAATGGGGGACATGCCTTAGTTTAGCTAAAGTGCATTCACAGCATTCCTTGTATGAACCATGCAATAAATCAGATTAAATAAATCAAAATAATACATTTAAGCAACTTCATTGTGTGTATTGTGTATTGTATAAGTACCACAAGGGGGAGATGTGTGTCTCTGTAACAGAACTCATTTCACAGAATTGCTGAGCAAAAAGTGATTTTCTTCTCTTTATTGGCTTCCTTCGCCTTCTTTATTTTTGGGTACTGCTGTTGTAAAAGGAACATCAGCTTAATATGTGACCAGTATTTTTTTTTTTTGTATGTAGTGCAAATATTGTAATAGTATAAGTGATCTAATCTCAGGTGTCTCTAGGTAGCATTATGGTTAAGTTGAATCATATGGTGCACTCATTATATTAATGATAAATGAACGTGAACACATATGCACATACTGAAGCACATAAACTCTACTCAGATATATATATATATATTTTTTTGGCTTTGGAATGTTTGGAATAAAGCATATTTTGGCTGAGGTTCTTCTTCCAATATCCTGTCCTTATTGGTGCCTTGCTCAGTCACATGACCGTGAGGTGGGTAGATCGGAGAGGAGTGTTTTCTGAGATTAAAGTTGACTTCATGTGTATGTGCGTGTATGTGTTTGTACAGTAATGTGAAAAGTTGTCTTAATGCTACTCCCAGTTCGGGTGGAAGTGAGTTTCTCAGCACTGTGGAATGTGGAACAGCTGCGTCTCACTGTGTGAAAGCTGAAGGAGTGTCGAGGAGATAAGACGCGCAGAAAGACAGACACCTCCTGTAGGTATCCACAACTTTCTGTGGAAATTGGTAACGGAGAGAGAGAGAGAGAGCGAGAGAGAGAGAGAGATACAAAGAGAGATGGATGTAATGACACTAGAATTAACAGACGAGTGTATGGACTCTGAACGTTTTGGGAGCATGACACCTGAGACCCAGGACATTTACCTGAGGCTGGACAGTCACCACAGGCGATCCGGATTGCGTTTGGCCCGAATCGTTGCCCGTCAGCAGCTGGTCCAGAAGATAAAGCGAGGTGAGGAAGGTGCACAGTGCACTTGACTGACCCACTTTTGCTGTCTTGGTCCTGTTCTGTTGAAAGAGCCTTGAGTCAGGGATACTCTCTCAGTTTGGACTGGTGTTTCCGAGGTGTACTTGAACAGTCCAATGCTAGCATCAGATCCATTGCCAGTCAAGGCAAAATTCTACATTTTTAGATGACATGCTTTTTGGTTTGTGTTCAGTTGAATTCTTTACATCATTTCAGTATGTTAGTAATTACTGGATTGGATTTTGTTCTAATCCGTATTATCCGTGTGGATTTAGCCTGCATTTTACTACTTTCCATTGAGAGCATTAATTATCGTTTGACCTTTGAGTTTGTTCAAATTGTAATATGGCATTGTTGTGAATGATGCTTTTCAGAACAATATTATTTGTTTATCTTTGAGCATGTGGTAAATCTGAAACTCAACAATGTAAACCATAATAAAAGGTTAGACCTTTATCATAAAATTCAAGTGTAATAATTACATACACTAACTGCAACCACGGGCAAACCCAAAGATCCTTCTCCATCTAACAGTATAGCCTATGACTATCCAGTGTCTCATTGTGTAAACACAGAGCCGTACATGGACTTTCTTTAGTGGTGGGAAGAGGCTGAAAAGGTCTGCTTAAAGGAAATGTGTGATAGAGCAGGGAAGTCTCTTGAGACAGGAAAGAAAGTTTCTTAAGATAGATCACCTCATTATAGTAGATGGTGCTCCTTTTTGGAATCGGTTCGAACCACCGACTTTGATTGGCATCAGAGACGCTGTTGGAATTCTACAGTGCTGTCTTGACACTGCTGGGTGGATGCGATCTCCGCTTAGCTGTGTAGTCCTGCAGGATCTTGGGAAATCAGAGATCGTGTCTGTCCTTGCTCCAGCGTGTTCTCACAGCGCCCGTAGTGATTTATTATCCAGCCAGAATCTAAATTAGACATGATTATTGGTACTACAAATTCTCATGTTCTGATGGAATATATTGCAATAATAGTTTTGAAATAGATTATATTGAGACGTTTATATTGTTACTAGCTGTAAACAGACCAACAATTGAATTACACGCTTAATGAGATAAACACTGCAGTAATGCAGCATTCAGGTCTTTATTCTCCATCCAAATGCACAGTTTTAGTGCAAACTTTTGTGATTTGATTGTAGTGCTTGTATGTTAAGTGCAGTGTAAATTGTATGGGAATGGAACTGATGAAAAATAATCAGGTCACAAAATATCCCATATCTGCATGTGACTGTGTATGAGTACAGTGGGTTGATTAATCATGTGTGTGTGTGTGTGTGTGTGTGTGTGTGTGTGTTTGGTTAATGAGCTGCTATGATGTGTGCTGTTACTCAGTAGTGCGTTTGGTGTGAGAGGGTTTGGTCCCAACATGACAGCTTTAAACCTGCCCTCAAATCCTCTTCAGTTCAGAGGTGTGTGTACTTCATCCTGTACATGGTCTTCTGTTTCAACATAATGTTGTGTGTGTGTGTAACATCATACTTGTAAGTATGAATAAGTCACTCTGGCAGCATGCTATGGCATGCTGTAAGAGTATGCTTCTTTGATATAGTGAATGGTTCTTGTTTTAGCAAGAATACATTAGTGAATGTAGCTTAGCAATCACATGAAGGCTCAACTGATTCACGTCCATCTAATGAAATCTGAGTGAAATGATCACCTAATCAGGCCAGGTTTAAAAAGCCACAAATATCACAAAAAGACAAGGGTGGAGTTTGCAGATATAATAAAGTCACACTGCCGTCACCTGACTGCAGATGAGGTTTCCCCATACTGGCAGCGTCCAAAAGCTGGTCTTCCTCCATGACCTTTTACTCCACAGAACTTGGGTCGGATTCCTTGGTGCACAACATCAGGAGTTAATGTGACACTCCTGTCTGCTAACAGCTATCAGTTTCACCATGCAGGCCAACTAGTTGAAAAATCCCAACTGCATGGTGTTGTTTTCATTTTTGTTATCAAAAATGAAAACAACATTGCTACATCTTCAGTAACTGCATTATCCGAGTCAGGGTTGAGGTGGTTCTGGAGACTGTTCCAGGAACACTGGGCACAAGGCAGGAATACGGCATGGATGGGAGGCAAGTTCATCGCAGGGTGCCATGCACACACACACACACACACACACACACACACACACACACATTGACACTTTAGAGAGGCAAATTTAGAGTAGTCAATCCAACTACCAGCATGTGTTTGGAAGGTGGGAGGAAAACTGAGAACCCAAAACAAACCCATACAGATACGGGGTTAGAACACAGATAGTGCCTGAGCTCAGCATTGAACCCTGGAGGTACCCTAGAGCTGTGAGGTGGCAAAAACTGCTACGCTCCAGTGCCACCAGAATTATATATTGCCAGTTTTTAATTACTATATATCCATCTTTTGATTTAGATGGAGGTCATAGTCTCTATCTTATGCTGTCTAAGCAATAGACTACATATACTTCAGGTACGGCAGCACCATTATTTACATGTACGTATGTTTCAGTCATGACTGTGATCAAAATTTTGATTCAGTCTTAATTACAGTATGATTGTAATTAGCATTTAAAGACCAACTAAATTATTTGTGACTATGACCACAGTGCTGTGAAAAAAGTATTTGCCCCATCCTGGTTTCTTATGGTTTTGTGTATATCTCATACTAAATTGTTTCAGAAATTAAAACAAAATCCAAGATAAAACAAAGGCAACCTGAGTGAACACAAAACACAGTTTTTAAAGGATAATGTTATTTATTGAAGCAAAAAACTCCAATACCAACTGGGCCTGTGTGAAAATGTATTTGACCCCATAGTTACTAGTTCCCAAAATCTATGAAACTGCATTGATAATGGGGTTCACCTGGACTACACACAACCAGGCCTGATTACTGCAAACCCTGTTCAATCAAATCAACACTGAAATAGAACTTTTTTCAACAGCAATAAAAGGTCTTACCCAGTAACACACTATGCCAAAATTGAAAGAAATTCCAAAAATTATGAAGAAGAAGGTGATTGAAATACATCAGTCTGGGAATGGTTACAAAGGTATTTCAAAGGCTCTGGGACTCCAAAGAACCACAGTGAGAGCCTTTATCTCCAAATGGAAAAAATCTGCATAGTAGTGAACTTTCCCAGAAGTGGCCAACCTTCCAAAATCCCTCCAAGAGCACAGCAACTACTCATCCAGGAAGTCACAAAAGACCCAAGGACAATATCTAAGGACCTACAGGCCTCTCTTGCATCAATAAAGGTCACTGTTCATGACTCCACAATCAGAAAGACACTGGGCAAAAATGGCATCCATGGAAGAGCGAGGCAAAAACCACTGCTAACCCAGAAGAACATCTTGATGATCCTCAAAACTTTCGTTAGAATGTTCTGTGGATTGATGAGTCAGAAATGGAACTGTTAGGAAGACAGGGGTCCTGTTACATCTGGTGTAAACCAAACACAGAATTCCACAAAAAGAACATAATACCTACGGTCAAGCATGGTGGTGGCAGTGTGATGGTGTGGGGATGCTTTGCTGCTTCAGGGCCTGGGCAACTTTCAGTAATTGAGGAAAACATGAATTCTGCTCTCTACCAGAAAATGCAAAAGGAGAATGTCCGGTCTTCAGTCCGTAAGTTCAAACTCAAGCGCAACTGGATTATGCAGCAGGACAATGATCCAAAGCATAGGAGTAAGTCCAAGTCCTAGAAGTAAGTGAAAGTCTGATCTCCAGTTATCAGAAGCATTTGGTTGCAGTTATTGCTTCTAAAGGTGGCACAACCAGATTTTAAGTTTAATGGGGCAATTAGTTTTTCACATTGGTAATAGGTGTTGGATAACTTTTTTTTGCTTCAATAAAAAAAAATTGTATTGTGTGTTTACTCAGGTTGCTTTTGTTTTATGTTGTATTTCGTTTGAAGATCTAAAACTATTTAGTATGAGATATACACAAAAACAGAAGAAATCAGGAAATACTTTTTCACAGCATTGTATGTCTTACATTGGTTCACTATTTGGGATTGAAAATGCTGTTGTTCATTGATTTGTTAAAAACATTGTTCCTAAATGATGTGAATTGAATAATTGTTATAAATAATTGTGATATTTAATATGTTCTGCATTATCATGCAGGCCAAATTTCAAGGAGGTCTGTGATGTTTTAGTTATTGTATGATTTTAGTTGCTCCATCATGTTTGTTAAAAGTTTATTATTTTTTATTAATAGAGATACATTACACTGGATGAGATTGGCTGTGTTGCATGTAAATCTGTAGATACACTGTTCAACTACAAGTTTCCAGAAATGGTTCTTCAAAATGATGCTACAGACTAGGAACCATTTTGTTTTCCTAAAATAAACATTTTAATTGATGGATTTTAAACCATTCTTGATGATACCACAGAGAATGGAGGAAAAATCCTACCGTAAATGTTATTATTATGTGGAAGGACTTTTGTAGTAGAAAATGATTGTCCAGTTTATTCTGTCAATGATTAAATATATGTTGCTTCGTTAAAGAATGTTTTTTTTTTGGCACCTTTATTTTTAAGAGTATATATACACCGATCAGCCATAACATTAAAACCACTGACAGGTGACGTTAATAACATTGATTATCTTGTTACAGTGGCACTTGTCAAGGGGTGGGATATATTAGGCAGCAAATGAACAGTCAGTTCTCAAAGTTGATGTGTTGGAAGCAGAAAAAAATGGGCAATCGTAAGGACCTGAATGACTCTGACAAGTGCCAAATTGTGATGGATAGACGACTGGGTCAGATCATCTCCAAAATGGCAGGTCTTGTGGGGTGTTCCCAGCATGCAGTGGTTAGTACCTACCAAAAGTAGTCCAAGGAAGGACAACCAGTGAACCGGCGACATGATCATGGGCGCCCAAGGCTCACTGATGCATGTGGGGAGCAAAGACTTGCCCGTCTGGTCCGATCCCACAGAAGCGCTACAAAGCACAAAATTGCTGAAAAAATTAATGCTGGCTTTGATAGAATGGTGTGAGAACACACAGAGTATCGCAGCTTGCTGTGTATGGGGCTGCGTAGCCACAGACCGGTCAGAGTGCTGACCTCGTCCTCCACCGGAAGCACATACAGTAGTCGCCTGGTCTGAAGAATCACGTTTTCTTTTACATCATGTGGATGGCTGGGTGTGTGTGTGTGTCGCTTACCTGGGGAAGAGATGCCACCAGGATGCACTATGGGAAGAAGACAAGCCGTCAAAAGCAGTGTGATGCTCTGGGCAATGTTTGCTGGGAAACCTTGGGTCCTGGCATTCATGTGGATGCTACCTTCATGTGGATGGAGTTCAAGCGTTTTATTGCCATTTCACTTGCAGGCGATTCTCATGCCAAGTGTGCATCTGGTGCTTTCTTCTAAACTTGCTGCTACACACACAAGCAGTCTGTCTGTAACTCCTTAGTGTATCTCTCTCAGTTGCTCATTTTTGATGCATTATAACAGATCTCATTTGTGCCATAGCACAGCTGTTACTGTCTGCCTCCTGTCTGTCTGTCTGTCTCTCTCTCTCTCTCTCTCTCTCTCTCTCTCTCTCTCTCTCTCTCACTCTCTCTCTCACTGGACAGGGAAGACAGAAGGCAGACAGGTTGCACACACTTTATTGTGTGTATATGTGACTGGCGATACATTCTCTCATGGTTGAGGCGGGGTCGTGGGCCGCAGACACTACATGATCCAGCTGTTGTGAGGGAGAGGGGAGGAGAAGAGGAGGGGTCACAGGCAGGAGTGGAGGGGAAAAGAAAAAAAAGAAGCACACAGATTTCAAGGAAAAAGAGAGGTTCACATCAGAAGATCAGATAGTGTAAAGATAACTAATAAATCCAGATGTTCGCTAATTAACTTACCAATGAACACTGAACCCTGTGCATGACTACTGTGCAATACGGATGCCTAAAGGTAATACAATTCAACAGTAAAACTTTATCTTCTAGATTTTAGCCCTTTTAAAATCATAGCATGTTGAAACCTTATTCTTAATTATAATCATAATTTTGTGATGCTTGGGAAATGTACATTGAGTAATTTTATCTCATACTGACTGTGTCTCTCAGAATTCATGGGTCAACTGCGTCTAATTTTATTAATAATGCGTTATTCAATTATGAAGTTTCATATTTTCTACTTACAGTTTATTAAATCTTAATTGCTTAATTAAAGTAAATCTTAACTTTCAGGAATCATATCTGAATACGCTAGACGGAATTGGTTTTAAGGGGGTTCATAACACAGGAATTCCAGAGTTGTGTTTATGTTAGAGAAGAGCTCAAATCTTCATTTTGAAAGTACTTCAGCATGTGTGGGAAAATGGCAGAGGTCCAGATGTGTGTGTGTGTGTGTGTGTGTGTGTATGTGTGTTCTGATGGGAAAGGAGGGGCAGTTATCTGAGGTCACTCTGAAGGCCCACTATCCAGTGCGTATGTATGTGACCTCAAAGGAAATCCACCACGCACACACACACACACACACACACACACACACACACACACACACATGCTCATTGCTACAGCTGATATTCTCAGTGGTAATAGGAAAGTGATCACAAGCTTTACTGTATAGCAAAACTGATTATTACAAGTCATCCATCACTTCTGGAATTTTGTGTGCGTGTGCGTGTGTGTGTGTGTGTGTGCGTGTGTGTGTGTGTGTGTGTGTGTGTGTGTGTGTGTGTGTGTGTCAGGGGACTGCATATGATTTGGATCTAGCTATGAATCTTCTAAGTGATTTTCCATTCCTGGAGAATAGTCAGGGAATAGTGTGGTGTTTACAGTGGGAGTATTACAGTCAATGACCTCTACACTGTACTGAGTCATACTGTGTTAAACTCTATTATCAAGTACACACTCACACGCACACACACACACACACACACACACACACACACACACACACACACACACATGTACAGTATGTTGTCAGCGTTGTCCTGTTTAGCTCCTTCTTTTCAGTAGTCTTTGTATTTCTACTGGAAGGACTTACCGCACTTCTCTACACACACACAGCTCTAGGAACCGACAGTGACACAGTGCTGCGGACAAACTTTCCACTAACTGACCAGCAAGAAGTGTAAAATACAGTGGTGCTTGAAAGTTTATGAACCCTTTAGAATTTTACATGTGAGTGGCAAAAATATGTGAACCTTTGCTTTCAGTATCTGGTGTGACCCTCTTGTGCAGCAATAACTGCAACTAAATGTTTCCAGTAACTGTTGATCAGTCCTGCTTGGAGGAATTTTAGCCCATTCCTCAGTACAGAACAGCTTCAACTCTGGGATGTTGGTGGATTTCCTCACATGAACTACTTCCTTCCACAACATTTCTATTAGATTAAGGTCGCATAAGGACTCATGAACATTAACATTAGCCAATGTGAGAGAGGCCTTTAGTTGTTTAGAAGTTACCCTGGGTTCCTTTGTGATCTCGTGGACTATTACATGTATTGCTCTTGCAGTTGTCTTTGTTGGTCGAGCACTTATGGGGAGGGTAACAATGGTCTTGAATTTCCTCCATTTGTACACAGTCTGTCTGACTGTGGATTGGTGGAGTCCAAATTCTTTAGAGATGGTTTTGTAACCTTCTCCAGCCTGATGAGCATCAACTCTTTTTCTGAGGTCCTCAGAAATCTCCTTTGTTCACACCATGATACACTTCCATAAACATGTGTTATGTAGATCAGACTCTGATAGATACCTGTTCTTTAAATAAAACAGGGTGTTCACTCACACCTGATTGTCATCCCACTGATTTGAAAACACCTGACTCTAATTTCACCTTCAAATTAAACTGCTGAATCTAGAGGTTCACATACTTTTGCCACTCACAGATATGTAATATTGGATCATTTTCCTCAATAAATAAGTGACCAAGTATAATATTTTTGTCTCATTTGTTTAATTAGGTTCTCTTTTCTACTTTTAGGACTTGTGTAAAAATCTGATGATATGTTAGGTCATATTTATGCAGAAATGGAAGCACACAATTGTCTAGAATACCTTTGTGTGTTGTTAGCATTAAAATTTCCCTTCACTGGAACTAAGGGGCCCAAACCTGTTCTAGTTTGACAATGCCCCTGTGTGTGAGGTCCATAAAGACAGGGTTTGCCAAGGTTGGTTCCATGGTAGATGGACATGGTTTGTCAGGTTTGCCAAACTGGTGCAATATAAATAATTATAAACAATTATTGGGTGTGAGTGTGTACGTGAGCATACATATTTGTGCAGTGGTTGTGATTGTGATGTTAAGCAAAAGGAGGTCTTGAATTTCAAACTTGTGCATGTGTGTGTGTGTTTAGATCAAATTAGACACAGTTGTCTCTGTCCTCTTGTCCTAACTGTGTGTTTGAACCGGCTGGATTGAAAATGATCCAGTCTCCCCCATCTGCCATCTCTCTGTTTACTGCAGGAAATGTTGTCCCTGTTGCTAGGGGCAGCCCATCCATGCCTTCCTTAATACTGCTGTGGAAACCAAACTTACAGGAAGTGCTTTAATTCCAGCCTCTTTCAGCTCCAACAGTGACCGATGCTACACTGGCACCAGCTTCAAGAGTTGAACACTTAATAAAAGTGAGCGAGCAGGAAGGAAAGAATGAGAGAATGCGAGTGGGGGAGTACATGAGGGGGATTAAAAGACCTGAAAGAGACATTATTGGCCCGGAGTGAATTCTAAGGACACTAGGTGGTGTTCTTATGTAACGTGAGGTCTTGCCTGCTCAATCAAAAGGAGAATGCCTTTTATTGGTGGCCTGTAGCATTGCTGGCTTTCAAGCTTCTTTCGCCTCCTGCAGGCTGTTCTTATGGCCCTGAGCCTGTGGGCCTGTTGTGGAGGCTTTGGTGGGGCAGAATTAGAGCTGCAGAGCGCCACAGGACCGTGATTGCTCTATGTGGGGTTTGTTGGCACACAATAGGTACATGACTTTGTGTTGGTGAGGTGATGAAATGACTCTTGTTTTGTGCTGCCACGCTGTGATGGCGGGCCGTTTGTATAGGTTGATTGGTGTGTGGCTTTGTGTTGAGCTTTTCCTGTCACCAAAGATGCCAGGGGTCCGTGTTTAATTAAACAGGGTGGCAGAAAAAACAGCAGCACTTTGTTCCCACAACTTCAGAGCCTGTGACTCTTACATTCCCTTGCCACTAACCGAAATTCTCTCTGAAGTTTAGCGTTCCAGAGACCATTTTATATACCACTAAACAAGCCCAGAAGTCTCCTGTGGACTGTATGTGATGTTCTCTTAGACCTGATCCATTTAATCAGATTCTAATAATCTGGGTTTTATACATTACACACTATCAAAATGGTCTTGTCTTACATTGTATTTTATGTATTCCATTAGCATTAAGATTGTGTAGATTGACCTGTAACTTCACACACACACACACACACACACACACACACACACACACACGGAAGAATGTGACCTTTTGTGCATACACAAGCAAAATAAACAAATTCTTTTAAGAGGCAGAATAGATATAAAACCACTTCCTGTGTGTGAGTGTGGGTCTAGCTGCACCCCGCTGAGCTTTTCCCCTGATAGCCTTGTAGAAACCCTCAGAAAGGCCCACCATCTCTCTTTCTAATAGTTTACATATGTGGGCAGATCTGTGCTGTCCTGGTGCTGTGTACAGACTATATACAAGTAGTGTCTGTTAAGATGTTTAAATTGCCATTGGTGTTGTGTATTATGTGTACAAGGCCAGATTGTATTTTATAGATTCTCAAATTCTTATGAGATGTCAGGTGTACAGTACTGTGCGAAAGTTTTAGGCAGATGCAAAGAAATGCTGTAGAGCAAAGATGCCTTCAAAATAATAAAATTAAATGTTTCTACATTTAAAAAAGAAATACAGTAAACAGCAGTAAACAGTAGTAAATGAAACAAAGTCAATATTTGGAGTGACAAAAAAATACAAATAAAAATAAAAATAGTAGTCTCTGGTACAATTAGTGCAGCTTTATAAGGAAATGAGCTGATAAGTTTTATTGAGCATCTTGCAGAACCAGACACAGTTCTTCTGGACACTTTGACTTGCTTCTTACTTTCTTCTTATTTTTACAGCAAAACCCAGCAGCCTTCATTGTGTTTTTTGTCTGAAAAGTGTCTCTTACGTAATCTGCTGCTTTATTTAATGACACAAACATTTTTCTGTATCATTTAATTTTGTGCTAGAAAACTAATGTTTGGGAATCTAAAATGTTTTTTGTACTGACTTGATAATGTAGAAGTCATAAAATAAAAAATCTATAACAAAGTACGTACTAAAGAAAAAATAGGCTGCCTAAAACCTTTCCACAGTACTGTGTATATGTCATCTGCATCCTCAGGATTTGTAAGGGGGTAAGGCGGAGTTTAAAAAGGGAAAATCTCCCTTGTAAATCTGGAATCCCCCTTTTAATCCCGTTGCCATTAATTCCATTAATAACTTAAATTAGCAATTATTGATTAGTCCATTTGGGAGATTTATACACCATGTCACGCTAGATGTTCAGTTTGAGTTTTTATTGTCATACCAACAAGTTGCAGTTGGTGAGCTCGTTTTACAGTCTGTGTGGAGTTGCACGTGTTCTGGGTTTCCTCCTGGTTCTCCAGTTTCCTCCCATCAGGAAACCATGTCAGTAGGCGGATTGGCTATGCTAAATTGCCCCTAAGTGTGAAAGAGTGTGCGAAAGTGTGCGTGCATATGCTGCCCTAGTGTCCCTAGTTACTGAAGATGAATGAACGAACATCTGTGAAAACTCATTCCGTATAAAAACCAATTACGGCATTTGTGCTTTATGACATTTATGACCATTTAACTAAACTTCACATAAACTTGTCAGTGATGATATCATTTTGAGCCAAACAACAGCCTGTTTTTATCTCAGCGCAAAGTGGAATCATTTTTAAACTAACAGAGATTTAGGTTTCAGTATAATGCCACTGATACATGATACATTTTCGTAAATGAATTTCTCTTTCACGCTAATGCTAATCTGACATCATAGTTCTGATCTGGCGTCATTGCAGGAGCACAGGTGCAGCTGCACATATACCGTTGTTCAAATGTTTTTCCCCCTTGGAGCAACACTGTGGTGAATTGTTAATGATGGGGTGCTCATTCAAACATTTAATGTGCCATCACTACAACTGTTTGGGAGCTTTTCATTCCATGTGTGTGTGTGTGTGTGTGTGTGTGTGTGTGTGTGTGAGAGAGAGAGAGAGAGAGAGAGAGAGAGAGATTTTCACATTAAATGGGAGGGAGAAAGTAGGGAGTGGGAATAAGGAATAAGACTGAGTCTGTTTTTGAGAGAGCAGATATGAGAGAGAGCAGCACTCTCTCTCTGTCTCACTCACACACACACACACACACACACACACACACACACACACACACACATACACACACACACACACACACACAAACACACACACACTCATGTCTCATTGCTAGAATGGAACTAAAGCAGAGGCAGTGAGTGCTCATAATTGATAGCTTTCTATCCGTAATAATACACCTCCTTACTACATGCTTATGCTGAGAACACTGAAAGGAAATGGATATAATTGTCATAATGTGGTAAGATAATTTCCTGTCTCATCTACATTTTAAGAAATGTGTTACTAGGTTGATTTGCCTCTTATGTATCATTATCTCTAACGTGTGGAAAAATTACAGGGGGAAAAAAACTGCTTATTTACTTATCTTTCAGAACAGTACCATTTTTTTATGTTTTAATGGCTTTAGGATTTTCAGCACCGGCTGATTACATTTAGTTTTGTGTCTCTGCATTTCACAGAATGTATTCGCAATTTGAAGGAAATGATCCGCAATAACCCAGAAAAGTAAGATAAAAAAAAAAAAAAAAAAAGTAAGAATACAAATTAAGATGCATTTACACAAAACATCTGATTTTTTTCTCGTGAATTGCACTTCATGATCACGTTGAGGCAAGTGCTTTTGGATTGTTCTGGCTTTTTATGGATTATATATTTATTTTTTGGTTGTATTTGTAAAATATCATGGGTTACCATGTAATTGTGTGTGTGCAACTTTACTGTGCAGATTTACCTGCTGTTCAGTCACCTCTCAGTCCTTCCTAAATCAGGCATTATATTTACCAGTGCAGTCTTCATTCTCCTGTTCAATGTCTTCAGTTAGTTGTTGGTTGACAGGACACGTGTGTGTGGATGAAGGCATGATGAATGGATAAAATACGAAATGCTACCAATCAAAGGGCTAATATCGTCTGTTGTCTGTTTTTTTGTTTGTTTGTTTGTTTTTAGAGATTGAAGCAAAGGAGGCGTGTGATTGGCTGAGAGCGGCAGGATTTCCACAGTATGCTCAGCTCTATGAGGGTAAGAGAGCATGTTAGTATTCGAGAGTCCCTATAGGAAGTGGAATGACAGAGAAACACACTCCAAAAAAAAAAAAAAAAATAGAAAAGAAAACACAAATAAAATTATGACAGGATGTGCAAACAAATTAAACCAAAACAAACTCACACAGTGCATCTCAGATTAAAAAAAAAACAAAAAACAAAAAAAAACAGCAGTTGACTCACAAATACTTTATTACCATGATTCAGCTAATCCAATGAACTAACATATAAACATCACTAAAACTGCAATAAAACCTTTTAATCAGCTAGACTCACTTTCAACCTCTTGGTTTACCAAACACAAAATCCTCAAAGTGGAACAGTCATGTGTGGCTATTTTTTAACATAAAGTTCATTTTAATTACAACCAAAAAAATCCCAGTGATGTTATTGTGTATTTATCCACCTAAGGAATGACTCGACTCCCACAAATCAGCTAGTGTCTTGAGGTACATGGTTCATCCCTTAATCCCTCATGTGCTGCAGGAGTGATGGGCAGTTACAGACTTTACCTATGCCATGTCCACACACACACACACACACACACACACACACACACACACACACACACACACACAAAAGACACAGTGTCTGACCACAGCACGCAATTGTGTCTCAATATATCTACCAAGGTTTTTGCATTATTGGTAGCTGCTAGCTACTTTTTTCTCCTATCGTTATGTCTCTAATCGATTGCTATGTAATGCTTGACTGGATAGTTTTGCTTCCTCCCTCAACAGCACAAGTTCAAAAACTTGCATAAAGCTTAGCTCATCATGAAAACAGCAACACTAGACTAATACACAATGGGAGATGACATCCAGTATTCCTCCATGCTGTCTATATATATATATATATATATATATATATATATATATATATATATATATAGTACTGTGCAAATGTTTTAGGCACATGCAAAGAAATTCTACATTTAAAAAAAAGTACCGTAAAGAGCAGCAAACAGTAGTAAATGAAACAAAGTCAATATTTGGTGTGACAAAAAAATAAAAATAAAAATACAAATAGTAGTCTCCGGTCCAATTTGTGCAGTTTTATAAGGTAAGTTTTATTGAGCATCTTGCAGAACCAGACACAGTTCTTCTGGAGACTTTGACTGTTGCACTCGCTTCTTATTTTTACAGCAAAACCCAGCAGCCTTCATTGTGTTTTTAGTCTGAAAAGTGTCTCTTACGTAATATGCTGCTTTCTTTAATGACACAAACATTTTTCTGTAACATTTAATTTTGTGCTAGAAAACTAATGTTTGGGAATCTAAAATGTTTTTTGTACTGACTTGATAATGTAGACGTCATAAAATAAAAAATCTATAACAAAGTACGTACTAAAAAAAATAGGGTGCCTAAAACTTTTGCATAGTACTATATATATATATATATAGTACTGTGCAATATATATATATATATATATAATATATGTATACGTATACAAGGGTGGAAACTGAGATAATCATTACAACACATTGACTTTGTGTTTCTTTAACCATTTCTGTGTCGATTTGGAAGTATGTTTGGCTCATCATCTTGTATCTCCAGCTATGTTTGAACCTCCTAGCAGAGGCAAGCAGGTTTTGAAGTGAAATATGCTTGTACTTCATTCATGATGCCATCAATCTTCACAAGAGCCACTGAACCTCCAGCCACTAAATAGCCCCAGAGCAGGAATGATCAGACCATATCATGACCAGATTTATCAGGCGCTTTTCCATTTATGCAGTCCTCTTTTGTTGCCAAACTGGCTGATTGTGTGCACAACCAAAAATTGCTGATTGTGTGTACAACCATCAATTGTGCGATGTCAATTGGCAGTCTATGCAGGTTTTATTTTTGTGATTGTTGCGGCCAAAAATGTTTGATTTTGCTGCGGCTTTTTTTGTGCTTTTTTTGCCAAAACTTGAATTGGCGAAATTGTAATTGCACAAAATTGTTTTGCACGGTCTTTCACAGTGATGTTTGTTGGTAAATGAGACCTTTTAGTTACACTCATGGTCGAGGCACGTGAATTGATGGGGGCTTTGGCTGAATGCGTGTTGTGATGATGTCACATAACGCATATTGGCCCAAATCTTCGGAAAATCTGTGGTAATTTTGAAAAAATACCCTAATTGTGCTTAATGGTATTGCTTATGCTTCTGTAATTTTCATATTCATTAACTGATTAGAGCAAATGAACAACCATCTGGCTTTTGTGTGTTGAAAGTTCTTTGGGATTTTGCATGTGTACAATTTCATATTTATACCCCGGGGAAACAGAACATGGTTAAATGCATAAATGACAGAGTTCCTGTGGACTGAGAGCAAATGAAAAATAATTCGTTTCTCCATTGAGTGACCATTTGTTTGCATTTATTTAAATATTCCTTAGTGTCAATAGTGTCAATAGTGTCAATAGTGTCAATAAATGACTCATTCAATAATTGGCACATACATTTGTTAGAGAAAATGCAATTATTTGACAAAGTAGTTCTAATAATTATTATTTTTGTTAGAACAAAGATACATCGTTTCTCATATTGTTTGAGTGTAAAATTTGAATTATTGTGTGTAATGTATATTATATACAATCATTTTTGCTCATTTTCATGAAGGGTGCCAATAATTTTGGAGAGTACACTATATAGTGCACTCAAGCTGGCTTCCTCTTCAGGCTACACATACCATTACGCTTGTGTTATAAGATATGCATGACTCTCTCTCTCTCTCTCTCTCTCTCTCTCTCTCTCTCTCTCTCTCTCTCTCTCTCTCTCTCTCCTCTGTCAGCAAATTTGAATGGTTTGACGGCTGCATTGACACAGCTGTGTGCTCTCAGTTTAAAGCTTTCCTCTCTCAGTTCATTTGAGGGCCAAGAGGCTATTTCCAGCCTACAGTTCCTTTCCACAGGGAATAAGGGGTCATGGGAAAAAGCCTGGAAAACACAGGCCTTTGCCTCAGTCTTCCACAAGCCCGTCAGAAGAGTCAAAAGTCTTCCTCTTGTCTGCTCTGTGACCCATTCTTATGACAGTTTGTGTAAATTCAACATGTTTTCAATGGTTTTTATAGATTTCATGATAAAGTAATGGAAAAAATGGGAACTATCTAGGAACTATCCAAGGTGGGGTCAAATCTTGCAGTCTTAGCAGTGAGCTTGCGTGTGTCAACGCAGCAATCTTGCCTTTTAATTCCATTATTTTAACTTCTAATATTATCCTCGCTTTTCTATTTAGCTGGCTAGAGCTGTCTTAGGTGATGATACATGAGGTTAGATATTAAACTCAGCTAAATTAAAGTAATTTCACTAGCAAACAGAAAGGAAGTAACCTGACCAGCTAACCAATATTACACAAAAATCGATTAATATTAGCTAGCTGGTGGTGTTAGCTTAGTTTACCCTACACCTTATTTTTATTTCACACAATGTTAGCTATCCATAAGTATATTTTGGGACCAACCCCTAATACATTAAAGCAAAAAAATTCAAAGGATAAAGTGAGAAATAAGGGACTTTTCATTCAGTCATTTGCTTCACCTCTTGCCTCTCAACTGAGAATTTTCAGCGGCTTTGTGTTCATGTTGCAGCAGCTAAACTGATCCGAGTACTGGGTTGTTATCATGTTCCACATTCCAGTGGTTTAAGAGGTGACCCTGCCAGTATGTTGTATCTAAAAGTTGGGTTAACATAATATACAGTGATAGGGTTATATAAATGACCTTTTAGCCAAAGCTAGCAAGCTATAAGGCAAAAGCTACATGGCAACAGGTCCATTATTCATGGACGAGAAATATATGCTGTTATTGAAATTAAATTGTGTTTACCAGTGAAGGTCTGCTACTCACTTAATAAACTAGTATAAAAATAATTACAACATTTTTTTGATCATTGCATGTTTTTATTTAATACCAGTCAGCCCAAGACAAGATGGCTAAACACAATGTGGCAGATAGACTCATTTGCTAAAAGTGTTTTCTGCTGAACTGTTGCCACTGCTCAGCATGTGACATTACATACAGTACCATTCCAGAGCCTCTATTTTACCATTGTCTCACTTATACATATTACCATTGTCTCAAAAATACAAATATTGTAAATTGTTTTAACTGGTTCCTGATGCTACAGACTGATGATGTCCACCAGTCTGTATGATCCTTATAAAACTATAAGTTCTTGTGTTTCCTGCATCCATGTTTCCATCTGGTTTTGTGTAATTTATACAAACTGATTGTTGTATAAATTATGTACTGGGTTTTCTCCTGTAGATTCTCAGTTTCCTATTGACATATCTGCTGTGGAAAAGGATCATGACTTCCTGGATAGAGATCTGGTGGAGCCCCTGTGCCGGTAAGAGCCATGTTTCAAGTGTCAAGTGGAAGGATCTGATTTCTGTGTGTGTGTGTGTGTGTGTGTGTGTGTGTGTGTGTGTGTGTGTGTGTGTGTGTGTGTGTGTGTGTGTGTGTGTGTGTGTGTGTTTCCATAGAATCTTTCCATCCAGCATCCTAGGGCTGCTTGATAACTTTTTTTTTTCACATTTTGAGGGAGAATAAACTAAAAGTAACATTTTGAATTCACCAGTGTGGCATACTCTGGTAAATTATTTGTTTGTTTGTAAGTTTAGATCCGAATGAAATCGTGCTGATGTTAACATTTTAAAGCTCCAGACAATTAATGTGACTAATTGATTCAAAGATGTATAACTTTGCAGAAATCTCCAGTGTGAAATATAAATTTGTTAATCCAATACACAATACAATACAGTGCAATACATACAATTTATTGTGATTTCAGTATTGAACCTTTATCATGCAGCCCAACTAGACTCTGTACTATTTTCTTCCTATTTATTTACTGATTGCATTTCTAAAAAGAGTTTAGGATGTGATTGATATTTCTCTGATAAATGATGTTCATTTGAAAAAAAATGAAATAGTATAAATATATTTGAAGAAGCTGTAGAGATGAAAATATGACTCTTCCACTGTTATATTGGCTCGGTTGTTGCCTCTGGATGATTTGAATGGTAATAAATCAGTTTCAAATTACCTTACCTAATGTTATGCTAATCTGAACCCACTGGCCAGCACAGCAGCACTGATTTTCATATTTGAGAGACCAGCCATTTGTAAGACAAATGAATATCTTAATGTACATAATATCAGTACAGTGTGTGGAGAATGGGAAGAAAGTGGATTGTTTTGTTGAAACAGCTCTGCAGTCAGATTTAGATGTTTATTCATCAATCTTGCAAAATGAGACAACATATAAATGCACATTAAGATGTTTAAATCCTAGAGGCAAAAATTGTGAAGGAGTTTGCTAAGTATTTAATGAGGCCTGTTATACTCTTTTGTTCTTTGTCAGCATTTCTTTTAGGTTACTCTCTTGAAGACTGTTGGTCATTTATTATCAATACTAATTACTTCTTGAGAAAAGATAGAAAGTAGGACGCAGGGTATCTCCAGTCCCGGGAAAGCCTGAGTTGGCCCTAGGTGATGACCCCACCTCTGGAGCTGTCTGACCTGTGTCCTCTATAAAGTCCGTCCCTGTCTCTGCTGCTTTGATCCCTAATGTTTCCTCCTCTGGAGTTCACTCTGATGTCCTCTTGCAGGCTAGAGGAAGCCTCAGGGGGCCAGGGGCTGGCGCTACACACTAACAGATGGCTGTCCATGTGTTTGTGAGTGAGTCAATGTGTGAGTGAGTGAGTTATAGCTGTGAGGCTTTCTAGCAGGTTCAGTACCCTCTCTAATGACAGTAATGACAGAGTGAGATCTGAAAGCTTCACTGTCAGAATACACACTCACACATTTCTTTTCAGCACTGCAGTCCGTGGGAACGGTGATGATTATCAGAGAGCACAGGGCATGTTCTCGTCATAACTATGCCAGTCTGGGCTCCTGATGTTTCATAAGGCTGAAATGGTCCCATCAAGCTCATAATCAGGTCAGGATGCAGAGGGAGTTAACTGGCACATGTCACGGACATGTTTGTGGGATGACGTGTTGGAGGTGCCAATGTTTTATGAGTGAAATAATGTGTCTGCCAATTTACACAAGCGTTGTGCAGTCTTAAATGCAGAGGTTGAGTGCGAATGTGTGTGTGTGTGTTTGTGTGTGTGTGTGTGTGTGTGTGTGTGTGTGTGTGTGGGTGTGTGTGCGCGTGTGTGTTGAGGGGTGGACAGCCCTGCTCCTGGGGTGAAGATCAGACAGATTAGAATGTTAAAGCCTGTTTAAGGGTGACTTCAAAGAGGAGGAAGAGAAAGGCCAATCAGCTCCTCCCCACTCTCGGAGCTCTCTGACAGAAGGTAGGACCTGGTTGACAGGCCCACCCCAACTCATCCCATCAGCCAATCAGATCTCTGGTATGGGTATTCCTACACCTGAGTGTAGGAGGGGCTAGCTGAGGTTCATGTGGCTTTGTGTGGAAAATCTGCATAGCACTCTCTCTTTTCGTTTGACTCTCTTTGCAGCTGAATTGATGCTTCAGTGACTGACGTTTGTTTATTTTCCAGGCGGCTTCAAACTCTAAACAAGTGTGCCTCCATGAAACTGGACGTGGGCTTTCCTAAGAAGAGAGTAAGTTACTAAATTATCATGCTCTTGTCCAGGGCCATAGATGGTGGGTGGGGTACTATATAAATGACATCATTTACTCACATCTAAACACTACAAGACGTCAAAGATTTG
This sequence comes from Cranoglanis bouderius, assembly GCA_023630585.1. Lineage (NCBI taxonomy): Eukaryota > Metazoa > Chordata > Actinopteri > Siluriformes > Cranoglanididae > Cranoglanis > Cranoglanis bouderius. Next base: position 2,000,743 of record CM042550.1, on the reverse strand, counting down.
GCAAATGAATTTGTGCTAGCAAGCTTGATCTGATGGATATTGCAAAGTGACTTAAATTTAACCCCTTCAGTTGTCAACTTATTAATCAGTTATTCGTCTTCAAGCACTTTATTTAGAAGTTTCACGTTCTTGCAGTGTTTATGTGAGTTTCCTCCAGATTCACTGATTTTGTCCCACCTCCCAAAAATATGCCAATAGATGTATTGGTGACTCCTATTATGACTGCCTCTAAGTGTGAATGTGTGTTGGACTGGTGTCCCACAGTGTTCCCAGTGTTCTGGGGATATGCTCCAGATCCTATATCATCCATATATCATTTTTATTAATATTTTGTGTTATGTCAGTTTTGGACTCGGTTAGCTATACTGTATGTGTTTCATATATGTGTGTTTGTATTTGTTAAGTGTAGGACTGGGTTATACTTACACTACCAGTAAAACATTTGGACACATCTGTTCATAGAAGGCATAGAAGAATGGAATCATGCACTGACTAAGAGAGGTGTTAAACAAGTCAAAATGATTTTATATTAATTTTTAACAATATTCCTGACGAATAAATGAACCTTTGCATACTCTTGGCATCTTCTCAGACCGCTTCACGAGGAGCTTCACCCAGGAGGCTTTTCTTAAAGTTCCCAACTAGGCCGAGTTTCTCACTGCTAAATGAAAGCTTCTGTTTGGGGAAATTATTTCATTTTAAGTAAAACTATTTGTATAAAAACACCTATTTCTAGATATATTTTGATTCAGAAATAAATTTATACAAATGCCTTTATCAAATGTTATTTACAACAATGTAATATTTACTGTATATGCAATCTAGTGTGTCAGAACATTTGACTGAGGTGTTATATAAACAGTAGTGCGAGTTTTTTGTCATATAAGTGCACTATAAAATAAAATGAAATGAAATGAAATATATTTTATTGTCCCCAGTAGGGAAATTTAGTGTGGACTCAGTATTCAACATTTCTACATCACCTGTCACTCCTGAAATAATCCTAATCTACAATACAACACAGTACAAACACCGAAAAATCACTGATCCTTATTCAGCAATTTAATTGATACAGGTACAAACAAATTTTTGAACCTATTCAGTTTACACCGAGGGATTCTGTAACGTCTACAAAGAAGGTAACAGTTCATAACAGGTATGGAGTACATGGGACTGGTCTCTCAAAATTCTTCTAGCTTCTCTTAATGTGCATTGTTCCTAGAGAGACTGGATACTTTAATGATCTTTCTGGCCTATCAGTTTCATAGCAGTCCGTATTATGTATGTTAACTTTGTTTTGGATTTCACGTGAGGTGAGGTTTCTGTACCAGGTTGACAGTCCATACCTGATTCCACGCTCTAAAATAGTTTGGCAAACCACGGTCACAAGCACTAGGATCAATATCCAAATAGCCTTTATGTGTCTTGAACTATATCCGCCTTCCCACAAAACCCAAATGCCCCCCAATGTCAAGATTTAAAGCTTTCTCAGTTTTATCATAATAAGGGCAATTTAAGTGGTTGTGATTTCTGTAGGTTCAGTAGTTATGACTTTCAGGGACTTTCTGAAATACAGACAAGTGACAAATTGACGAGAAAAACATTAACTGTCATAGAATGCACTCCAAAGCACCTTGGCACATATTCTCCAAGACTCTGGAACTGTACTGAAGAGATGAACACCATTCTTCCAAAACGATTCCCTCAGCTGGTGTTTGATGATGGTGGTGGAAAGCGTTGTGTAACATGTCAGTCCAAAATTTCTCATAGGTGTTCAACTGGGCTGAGATCTGATTTGAAGGACATGGCATATGATTTCCATCATTTACTCATCAAACCTTTCAGTGAGCCCTCATCCAAAATGTCTTCCACAATATAATAGCCACTTTTTTTTTTAATTGTCACCTGTCTGTATTTTCCACACACTTCTTGAAGGCCATTTTAATTTCTGTTACTCCCATGTGGATAAACACACACTTTTCTCTTGCAGAGTGAGGACTCAGACGAGGACGACCTGCTGGCCATCAGTAACAGATGGACATTTGAGTGGAGCAGCCGCCGCTGGTCTCGCCTGCAGGACGTCGACCTTATCCTGGGGGCAAGAGATCGGCGGAGGACTGTGAGCAGTGAGAGTGTCCTGACTGATCTGAGTGAACCTGAGATCTGCTCGCTTCATAGTGAGGACTCACTGTCTGTCATGCCTGAGTCTGCATCCCTCAGCCCACTAAGCATGCCCCATTACCAAGACCTGCCTTGCTACAACACGCTTCCTGCAAAGAGTGGCCGACACGGGCGCACACGCGCCAAGGACTTCCTTCGGCGGATGGAGACCCTGGGCCGCTCATGGGGGGCATTGCGGGCATGTCCAGAGCGGCGTTCCATGACAATCAGTGGGCCGATTCTGCAGAGCAAACCAGAGGCTCTACGAACACTACGCTGCATCCAGAATTTTAGCGGAGAGCCAGGTGATACTGAAAACACACCCACTGCTAGCAACTGCCCATCTATTTTCACTACCAGTGAAGAGACCAGCCAGTCTGAGACCGGCAGAAGCACTGAGAGCACACCCAACTTGAAGGAGCATATTCCAGAAGCACAAAACACCAGCAAGCGTGCAGGCATGTATCTGGAAAATCTGAATGTGCTTTCTCATGACACCCAGAGGAGGAAATCAGTAGAACAAAATCGCAGGAATGAATTTCATTCCTATGAGGATCTGATGGTACACATCCCAAAGGACCACAAGCCTGGAACTTTTCCCAAAGCACTGTCCATTGAGAGTTTGACTTCAGCCAATGGGGAGGGAGGGAAATGGAGGGTTCAAGAATCAGAGCAGCATCAGCAATTGAGGAACAGGAAATGGGCGGGGCGAGAGAACCGACCCATGACACGCTGCTGCCCACGAAGCAGCCGCATTAGCATTTATGACAATGTACCAGGTTCACACCTGTACGCCAGCACTGGAGATCTGATGGACCTGGAGAAGGAAGAGGACCTGTTCCCGCACCTGGATGACATCCTGCAGCACGTGAACGGCCTGCAGCAGATCGTGGATCACTGGTCCAAAAATGTGCTGCCTGAGGGAGAAGGTGAGGGTGACGGGGGGCGGGACCATGCAATGATGGATGCTCAGTCTTCCAGTCAGCTCACGTTGGATTTTGAAGGGACCTCAGTGAACACACCTAGTGATGGAGACAGAGATGGAATGTCTTTGAACGAAACAGATGCTTCAAGCACGAGAGAGAGGCGGGACTCAGGGGTTGGTGCATCGCTCACACGGCCTCGGTAAGAGATCATTCCATTGTAGCTGAATGAATTGGATTTTTATTTTTCATGCATTTCACATTAAGGTTAATGTAATAGAACAGTCCAGATAACAGCAAATCCTTACCACACTCGCATGCCACTTTTTGTTCTCTTCATATACTTCAATTAGTTACTGATCTATGTTGTCCATTCTCAAATTTTGTCATGGCACTCCAAAAACCTAGCACTAGCAATCTCACCACAAATGAGTAACCGCAGGGTTATTAAAATCACAATATTGACTTTTTTTAATAGTAGCACTGTGTTTGAAAACTGTGTTGATTGTAGTTATTAGACATTTTCTCTAAACATATCAAACTGTATTTCTTGTCTTAATATAATTCCATATTGCATAATAATTGTATAATATATCATTATGATATATTTTTGGACAATGATTATAGTCTCAGGTGGCCCAGCTTCAGGATATCCAATCGCCTCAGCCAATCAGGAACTTCATTACAGATCTCCAGCCAATCAGCAGGCCAGCTTAGCCTGTTGCAGAAATTCTCACTGCTGCGGCTCACAGCCATCATGGAGAAATATTCAATGTCCAACAAGCATGGCTGGACGTGGTGAGTGATGCAGTGTCTATATCCAATGTACCGTGAGATATTTTAAAAGTAGCTCCTACCAGATCATTTTCTATTTCTTACATCTATCTATCTATCTATCTATCTATCTATCTATCTATCTATCTATCTATCTATCTATCTATCTATCTATCTATATGTAATGAATAAAACATGATTGGGTGTGCTGTTACCGAAAATATACAGTGGGGGAAAAAGTATTTGATCCCCTGCTGATTTTGTACGTTTGCCCACTGACAAAGAAATGATCAGTCTATAATTTTAATGGTAGGTGTATTTTAACAGTGAGAGACAGAATAACAACAAAAAAATCCAGAAAAACACATTTCAAAAAAGTTATAAATTGATTTGCATTTTAATGAGTGACCCTTTCGACTTAGTACTTGGTGGCAAAACCCTTGTTGGCAATCACAGAGGTCAGACGTTTCTTGTAGTTGGCCACCAGGTTTGCAGACATCTCAGGAGGGATTTTGTCCCACTCCTCTTTGCAGATCCTCTCCAAGTCATTAAGGTCATTTTCAATGCCCTGGCTGAGGGAAGGAGGTTCTCACCCAAGATTTGACGGTACATGGCTCCGTCCATCGTCCCTTTGATGCGGTGCAGTTGTCCTGTCCCCTTAGCAGAAAAACACCCCCAAAGCATTATGTTCCCACCTCCATGTTTGACGGTGGGGATGGTGTTATGACTTGGGGTCATAGGCAGCATTCCTCCTCCTCCAAACACGGCGAGTTGAGTTGATGCCAGAGAGATCTGACCACACCTGACCACAACACTTTCACCCAGTTCTCCTCTGAATCATTCAGGCAAACTTCAGACGGGCCTGTACATGTGCTTTCCTGAGCAGGGGGACCTTGGGGGCGCTGCAGGATTTCAGTCCTTCATGGCGTAGTGTGTTACCAATTGTTTTCTTGGTTACTATGGTCCCAGCTGCCTTGAGATCATTAACAAGATCCTGCCGTGTAGTTCTGGGCTGATTCCTCACCGTTCTCATGATCATTGAAACTCCACGAAGTGAGATCTTGCGTGGAGCCCCAGACCGAGGGAGACTGACAGTTTCTTCCATCCTTGGACAGCTCTTTGGTCTTGGCCATGGTGGAGAGTTTGGAATCTGATTGATTGATTGCTTCTGTGGACAGGTGTCTTTTTACAGGTAACAAGCTGAGATTAGGAGCACTCCCTTTAAGAGAGTGCTCCTAATCTCAGCTCATTACCTGTGTAAAAGACACCTGGGAGCCAGAAATCTTGCTGATTGATAGGGGATCAAATACTTATTTCCCTCATTAAAATGCAAATCAATTTATAACTTTTTTTAAAATGTGTTTTTCTGGATTTTTTTGTTGTTATTCTGTCTCTCACTGTTAAAATACACCTACCATTAAAATTATAGACTGATCATTTCTTTGTCAGTGGGCAAACGTACAAAATCAGCAGGGGATCAAATACTTTTTCCCCCACTGTATAACGTGCCATTATAGGAAAATATAAGCTATCTCCAATCTCCAATATAATCACACCAAATTGATTATTTTCCTGTAACAGCACATCCCAAAGTGTTTATTCATCTTACACCACATGTATTTCCCAACAACAATTTTTTTTTTGCTAATTAAAGAATGAAACATTGTACTATCATTTTGTAGTAACATTTAATGTTGTGGAAGGTCTGCAAAACTAGTTCATTCCTGTCATACTAATTACTAGGCCCTATTGGAATGTCTTGCGGTTGCTTGGTGTGTCTAGTGCTAAATGCTGATTAGTTTGTTTTGGGTATGGTTTTGGGTTAGCATAAAGTGTGAACTGTAGGGGCTGGTCTAAAGCTGGCCACACACTTCAAAATCAAAAAGACAAGAACAAAAATGACCACTGCTGGACACACACTTATAGCTAAACCTTATAAGTACATAAACGACTTGCAGTGCATCTTTCTAGAACACTCTAAGGGACTCTAAGTGGTTTTGTGTGGGCTCTGAGATGAGCTGACGTCATGGCAGTAGATGGGACTCACTCTCACTCTCCTTGGACACTTGATAGACTTTGAGAGACCTCAAAAAAATTTTTTATTTAAACATGCTACAATCTCCTGCAGAGAATTGCTGTATAACAACCTTCCTTCTTTCTTTGCTTTCAACAATTTTATAAGTTCTCTACAACACCCTGCCTACAAAACGCTACCAATATCTTTTCCTTCAGTTCATCTGCTCTGCTTCATGGCATGGTTACTGTGAAGCTCCATGCTTCTACATCAGTCAAACCTTCTATAATCAGTTAATCCTTTTTGATCTTTTCCACAGCTTTGACCTCATCATCAACCATAAATCCTTGCCAATGTTTGAATCACCGGCTCAGCATGCTAGTGCTTTGCATTCTACCTTAATAGGTCCTCATATCAGGTGACATGTAGAGGATCCACATCTGTTTTATGCTGACTCCACACTGTTGTCCCACAATACTATTCAAAGCTAATCGATAGTCTGCAGTTTGTTCAGAACACTGCAGCTCGGGCTCGAACAGGCACATGCAAATAGGAACCTATTACACCAAACCTGGCTACATTACAGTACATTGGCTTGACTTCTGTCCTTGCAATCCAAAATGCAGCCACCCTACACATCTTCTGCCTTCTTATGTTCACCCATGTCACTCCACTGTTGCATTCTTCCACTGGTTTCCAGTAATTGCCCACATTTGATTTAAAATCCTGATGCTTGCCTACAAAGCCAAGATTGGTCAAATCCTGTCTGATGGCATTGGACAAATCATGTACTGTACCCCAGGCCATTTGAGCCATACTTCTTTTTACTGCTGCCCATGTGGTGGAATAAACCTCTCCTGCCTGTCCCTTGCTATCTTCAAATGCAGACTGAAGACCCATTCCTTAAATTAGGACCTAAAAGAACCTAATCATGTGCTTAAAATTACCAATAGTAATCTGTGCATGTAATCTATGAATTGGATGAATCAGCACTGAATTATTTTATTGGCAGTGTCTTCGCTTGTTGTTATACCTAGACAATCTGAAGATGTTTTCCAGGTAGCCAAAACACTTCTCTGGATGAGAGCGTCTACCAAATGACATAAATGTAATTGTAAATATCACATGAGCATTATTTTATGATAAATGGTTTAATAAGAATGATTATTTTCAGCATGTTCAAGTGAATATATGAGAGCACATATTTTATGAAGAAACATTTCGCATTTCATAAATACACCTGCCCTAACCCTATGAGGACTAAATCTCCAGACAAACTCTGAGAGTCCAGAGTTGGCCATAGTAACTGTAGTCACACATTTGACATTTTCCTTCGTAGGAACAATTAGACCTTGAGCAAGTGTCCGTGAGCAAGCACAGGTTTTACGTATGTGAGTGTGCTACTCTTTTGGGGTTCCTTATACCTAATTATCAGGCCATATCAGGAGGAAACATCAGAACTACTCAGAACAGCCTCAGTGTCAGCTATGTACAGTATGCTGTGTGGATGACAGAGGAATAAAAGAGAACATGTGTGCAAGGGAAAAACAAAGATCTGGAGACCAGAAAATGAACGAAATCATGCTGTTCTTTGTAGTTATCTTTGTTCACATCCTGTCATGCTCCTTTTTAAGTCAGTGAAAAGAATCCAGGCTCAAGACTGCTATCGTAAAAAGCAGTCTAATGTAAAAGGAGAGATCAACAGGCCCAGTGGGCACTGGTTTAATAATCTCCACACCTACCCTTGTTCACAAACACTTAAGTACTTTTCCATGCTCTTAGGTCAGTGCCAAAGTTCATGAAGCGGATGAAGGGACCAGAGTACAGGGATAAGGGTGTGTATGGAGTGCCCCTGGTTGTCCATGTGCAACGCTATGGCCAGCCTCTACCTCTCTGCCTGCAGCTAGCGCTGCGCTACCTCCGGAGGAAGTGCCTCGACCAGGTACAGTATGTCAAGTAATTTAATGCTGTTATGTGACATGGATGTAGACCAATGGTCTCTTCTTTGAGATCTACCTTCCTGCAGGTTTCATCTCCAACCAAAATCTAACACACCTGTTTTAGTTGATCAAGAACTTCTTAAGGCAATGATTAGACGGTCAGGTGGGCACGATTATGGTTGGAGCTAAAGAATTCAGGAAGGTAGATCTCCAGAAACAGGGTTGGTGACCACTGATCTAGATGTTCTAGGATAAAGTGTACTCATTTTCAAGGCTTTTCTGTCCTCAGGTGGGGCTTTTCCGTAAGTCTGGGGTGAAGTCTCGGATCCAGGCTCTGAGACAGATGTGTGAGAGTTCTCCAGAGAGTGTAGACTATGAGGATCAGTGTGCATACGACGTGGCCGACATGGTGAAGCAGTTCTTCCGAGACCTTCCTGAGCCACTGCTCACCAGCAAACTCGGAGAGACCTTCCTCCATATATATCAGCGTAAGTGTGTTTAAAAAATGACTCGCACGCTAATACACACCATGTATCTTAAGAAGCACAAGAAAGCATCTCAGAGATCTCCCTCTCTTTCTTTCATTATCTTTTTCTTTAGACGTCCCCAAAGAGCAGCGCTTGCAGGCAGTGCGAGCCGCCATTATGCTAATGGCAGATGAGAACCGTGAAGTGCTGCAGACCCTGCTCTGTTTCCTGAGTGATGTCACTTCCTCTGTAGAGGAGAACCAGATGACCCCAATGAACCTGGCTGTGTGCCTCGCACCATCTCTCTTTCATCTGAACATTATGAAGAATGACAACCTTTCACCAAGGTATCAGGCATGCATATTATTTTCTCTGTCTCTTTCTGAATATAGCCTCGAGTATGTGATGATATTATTTGGAGGCTGAGGCAACTAACTCTACTGTTACTTAGCTCTTTACTGGAGTGTTGGTAGAACCAAGGGAGGACAAGTTAGCTTCACCAGACAGAGTGAATAACTAGAGCAGTATCTAATTCTCGTTACAACTTCTCTGAATTCATCTGTACAGCTAATCTTCTTGAACAAGATGGGAATGCACCTATAGTTATTTTATTGCAGCATTAAATAACTTCTTTCTCACAGGTCAATCCAGCGAAAGTACGCCACAGGACGCCCTGACCAAAAGGATCTTAATGAGAATTTCGCTGCCACTCAGGGGCTTGCCCACATGATCACTGAGTGCAACCGACTCTTTGAGGTTAGGCTCATCTCTTCAAACAAAGTACAAGACCATCATCTAGACAACTGAGGCTTTTTTGTTAATCTCAATAAGTCCTGCTCTTCAGTATGGTTGACAAATTCTCTTAAAGTCCCCGTGAAGTGCCTTGAAATGCGTAGCATTATTCAATGTGTTGACGTAATTTCCACTGAAACAGGAAGTCAGGGCAGGAAATATCAAGTGGCTCTTCCCCCTATTTAAATAGCCAATAGCCTTTAGCTTACCTCACAGCCAGGAAACTTACAACTGTTGGGGGCCGTTACGCTTCAGATTCTAGAGAGCATTTGATTGGACAGAAAATCTGTCGAGAAGCTGATATCATCGAAATTGCTGATCCGTATTGGTGGTAGAGAGAGACTGTATATTTTGAATGTATATATCTTCTAAATGCGAATTTTGTTATTGTTTTGGAGCACACTAGATTATAGATAATCTTAAGGCTAATATATTCATACTAAAAGTCACAAAACTTCGATTTTGTTTTCATGGGGACATTAAAGATTGTTTTTGAATTCAAAGCCTGTATTATACTGATATTGCTACTGTTAGTGGCAGTATTATATATAAATATTTTACTGCCACTGACAGAAAATTCACTGCCAGTAGCTCTACACAATGTGCTTGAATTGCATAAATTTTAGGATAAAATTATGACTCCAAGCAAAGAAAATCACATGGAGGCAATATCACAGTTTTAGCATAAATATTCTGGATTCATTTTTATTTATTTACTCACAGTAATGTTTTCTTGTCACTGATATTTAGCTCAAATTTCTGTAACATACACAGTGCACTGTGCAAATTACATACAGCTAGAGAAAAAGAGAAACTCTGGAAATCAATGTACAAATAAATGTAATTATTGTGACATTATTATTATTATTCATTTTTAAATCTAATTTTAAAATGGTACATAATTTGTTGAATTATTGTTATTAATTAATTAAAATGTTAAAATAAAATATGGCATTAATTTCCTACCCCTTTTCTGACATTAAAAGACACAACAGTTGTTTTGCCAACTTAACTTACACTAAGCAAGTAAATGTAGAAGATGGAATCTTAAACATTTTCGTGTTTATTTTAAACAGGCATTATGAAATTTCAAGTACGATTCATACAGCTTGATCACAAACTGATCCTTAGAAAAATGATCTTAAGACATTAAGAGACATAATAAAATTGAAATCGTAAGAGATGTAATGTGCATATGTGCATATATTCATTTCAGTATTGATGCCAGTGCAGTAGGAAGTAGGCTTCCTCCCTACAGGGTATAAATCACATCTCTGTTATTCCCTACAGGTCCCTCAGGAGATGATTGCTCAGTCAAGGAACTCATATGTGGAGGCTGAGGTACTAGCACCCCCTCTGGACGACCTTTGCAAACAGCTACAGCCGCATGTGGAAGAAGAAGAAGAAGAAGAGGAAGAGGAAGAAGAAGAGGAGGAGGAGGAAGGCTCCTATCGCTGCCACATGGAGGGACTAATCCAGAGCTTGCTAAAAGAGGCCAGAGACAAGGCCAAGTGCTGGGTGAACCAACCCACTATCGACAATGTGGAGCTCGCATTCAGAAAGGTAAGAGCATTTATATTACACATAGTTACACATTGTACTAACTTTAAAGTTCACTTCATCTAGATCATTTATTATCTCTTTTGAGTTTATAGAAAAACAGCTGTACCACTCATTTTATATATATGATAATATGTAGGGAGCAGGGAGTGGCTTGGTGGTTAGCACATTTGCCTCGAGGGTTGGGGGTTCGATTCCCGTCTCTGCCCTGTGTGTGCGGACTTTGCATGTTCTTCCTGCGTTTCAGGGGTTTCCTCTGGGTACTCTGGTTTCCTCAACCAGTCCAATCCTGATGTATGTTGTTACTATAGAAATAATAATGCATTCATTAATGTGAGAGCATTAATATAAATCTGTGAGTTGCCTTCCACCCAGAGCTACTGGGTTATGTCACATTCTTATGGAAACTTAATCAACACCTTCTGATCAAGCATAATTAATGTGTAGATGCTTATACCTTTCAAACCAAGCACACGAGTTACGTTACAAGTAGTTCTCGGCTCATTTTAGGATTGACGCAGATACACACAGAGACACTGACTTCTCCTCCTGTCTCTCAGGTGGGTGACGGAACTCCACTGCGGCGGTGGCGCATCTCAGTTGAAGTGGAGGCTCCACCATCTGTGCTGCTGAACCGGGTTCTACGAGAGCGCCACCTGTGGGACAGTGACCTCCTACAGTGGAAAGTCCTGGAAACACCGGACAAGCAGACTGAAGTCTATCAGTATGCTCTGAACACCATGGCCCCTCACCCCAGCAGAGACTTTGTGGTACTCAGGTATGTTTACCTCAGGTATACAGATGTGTTTTGATACACATCTCTATACCTGTATTTCTTTGCAGCACAATGAATTTTCATTGTGTCTACTGTACATGTATTATTTATGAAAAGAAATTATGAAAATATATTTCTTCATCTGTTTTTTTTTTTTTTTTTTTTTTTGGCCTGACTGCAGACAAAAATCACACATCATAAAAGAATTTGTTGGTCCAGAGTTGAGTTGAGTCAATAGGCAATCTGGGAACACATAATGTGACATGCTCACTGACAGTTGATTTACAGCCACTGCATCCAAAGAGAGCCAATGACAAAAACATTCTGATTAAAATCTTAGCGTGTGACTGCTGCTACAGCGTTAATCTATAAGTAACCAATAGGAGGACAGCATAGAATTACGTGAAACTCGCAGGACTGCTACAAAGACGGTAGAGGCAATACCATGTTAAGGGACAGAAAAACTTTGAATAATGTTTCTGTTTATGGGATTTTGATTGATGACATAAGCAGAATGTAGTAATTTTCATTAACTGTGGATTGGTCATTAGAGGATCTTCATTGTATAATGTGACATGGAGAACACATTATCATACAGTCTTACTGAATTCAGCCAGGACTTTATTGGGATCATCTTGAACAGTGTGACCAATAATCATCTTGAAAGACTGCTGAGATCTCATCTCTAAATCCGACTTTAAATGGTTCCCCCAAAATCATTACTTGTTCCTTGCAGTACTTTTGATAAACTATAAATGACAGTAAAATTCACATTTGTTTCATTTTCTAAGAATGATCCAGAAATACCTGTAAAAGTATAGCAAGGCAGATAATCACATATTTTGACAAATTAGTTTGTGTGTATGTTTCTGAATGTGAGTCTGGCAGCTCGGGGCAGTGAGATTCGAGACATTTGAGTGAGGCATTTTGCTTAAGCATAATGAAATCTGCATGTGGCGGGATGATACTAAGCAGCAGTATGTATGTGTCTCTGCATATATGGATAGGTGGTCTATCTGTCCTTCTCTTTCACTCTCTTTCATGGAGCAGTGTTCAACAGATTTTGGATGATATTTCTGGATGAGGAATATTTGGAATGGAATTTATTTAGCATTAAATACTTAAATATTTCTGCTGTTTAGGATGTGGCAGACAGACCTACCAAAGGGTGTGTGTGCATTAGTGACGGTTTCCATTGACCATGAGGACAGTGCACCTATGGGAGGGGTTCGGGGCATCGTTCTGGAGTCACACTACCTGCTTGAGCCCTGCGGGTCTGGAAAGTCGAGACTCACACACATCTGCAGAGTGGACCTCAAGTAGGTGCTTTTAATGAGAGTCAGTGCTCTTTTAGTAGAGATGGTTACATTATTGTGATATTGCATGTTAGAGACCATCACCAAGCTGATAGCTTTATCATAATGATAAGATTTCTCACTGATAAAACTAGCCAAAATGACTAAATACTTAAAATTATTTCCAGTGGTCTTCACTGGAGGCTAACCATGGCTAGCATACATGTAAGCTGTATGCAGTGTTTCCCAAAAGTAGGTAATACATCGGCACTGTCCCCAGGTATAGTGACAACTGGCCAAGTATATTTTTCGACCCATTAAAAAATGTATATACCCTGCAAAAAAAAAAAAAAAACAGTCAAATTTATGTAGTATTTTCTATTATAAGATTATAATAAACCAAATCTAAGGTTTATAAACCTATTTCTAGGCATTTTTACTAATATCAAGCTTTACATGTTTATTCTATTGACAGATAAATTTGCTTCTTTCTTGAAATAAATGCTTGAAATTAGCAAAATTATCTGTCACTAGAACAAGACCATCTCAAGCTTGAAATTAGTAAACAAATGTCTAGAAATAGGTTTAATAATCTTATATTTGGTTTAATGTAATCTCATATAGGGAAACAATAGATAAACGATAAATACAATATTCAAGATATTTCCAATTATGATGCCTTTTTTCTTTTCAGTGTATATATTTTTAATTTTGTAAAAATTAATTTATTAATTTGTTCCAATTCTGACCTAATGAAAGAAAAAAAAAAATCACAGGAAATAAGACAGGGTTTGTAAAATATTACAGTATTATTTCTTCTTAATGCTTGGACATTATTGTCATTATTGACATTATGAGTTTTATTGCTAGCTAGTTAACTTCCAATTGTAAAGAACCCGAAAAGCTGCTGCATTAGTACTGAGCTCGCTTAAATTCACGGCACAGGTACAGTCTGTCAGGGGAGCTTCTAGTATTAGCATGCTTTCATTTTCCAGAGAAACAGAGGAGCACAATATCCAAACATCACCAACAAAGAGAATAGTGCACTGGGATAAAGTAAAGTTGCTTATAGTGCAGTAACATGGACTGATCCCCTGAACTTGTCTGTTTCTAGTATCCATCATATCTCTTGGTCATTTACATCGTACCTGAAATATCTGTAATATTATATATATATTAAACATTTACATTTATGGCATTTGGCAGACGCCCTTATCCAGAGCAACTTACATTTATTTCATTTATACATCTGAGCAATTGAGGGTTAAGGGCCTCGCTCAAGGGCCCAACAGTGGCGGCTTGGCGGTGCTGGGATTTGAACTCACAACCTTCCAATCAATAGCCCAACATAACAAAACATGATACAACCCAACCTTCGGTTCCCTAACCCCCCACCCAAGTATATTACAGATCTATGGGAAACACTGTTTAATCCATCTCCACCTTCAGTCTATATCTGGACTTTGCACTGTGCATAATTCAGTAGGGTCAAATAGTCATAATAATAATAATCTTGTTTCTATGTTGTGTTATAAGGGGGAAGTCTCCTGAGTGGTATAACAAAGCCTTTGGCCATATATGTGCTGCCCAAGCGGCTCGCATTCGCAACTCCTTCCAACCTCTGGACACTGAAGGACCCGAGACCCAGATCTGAGCCTGGCTATGGCGTACAGCCTGGAATCCAGGGTTTGAACCAGGATCAGGGTTACAAACAGGGTTGATATAACATTTCGGACCAGGGTTTGGTCTAGGACCAGGGTCAGAAACAGGGTTAGGATCAGGTTTTCAATCAGGGTTTGGACCATGTGGCAAACTTTCTATGCTGCAACTAGTGAAGTAATATGTAGAGAAAGGTGAGAAAGTAGTAAAGTGTTCATTTGAATTAGAATGTAAAGGCGGATCTCTAGTAAGTGTCAATGCTGGAAATACAAGAATGATGAAAGATTTTCATAGATATAATGAAAATGCCTCACATGAAACACTGATGCTTAGCTGCCTAGAACCCCTGTGAAGGTATTTAATCATCCATCTTATTTGAAATATCTAGAACTAGTACAAGTCAAGACAACTGGACTTGTGGTTTAATCGGCAGATGAATCTTTTTAGTCTAAAGGCATTTCACCACAGAGTTGAGTATTTTTGACTTACTGCTATCAGAAGTGTGTAACTCATATCTGATGGCAGTTATTAACTGTACAATATTTCCACAGGCATAAGATTAAAGGGGGGCACTTATTTTTGGATAGTCAAAACTGCCAGCTTCAGAGTTTTTGTTTGTTGAACTTTGTATGAGGAAAGTACAGTGGAAATGTGAAAGAAAGGCCAGAGAGAAAGTGATACGAGGCTCTGCAGCATCTCAGCTTTGCTTATAGACGCAGACATTGTGAAAAGCTCTTCACATCCTGGCATTAACTCCTGCAGATATCTGTCTGTTGAACATAGTACTGTACTGATACCTATAGATTAGATGATGCTAAAGCATGCAATGCTGCGTTCACCATCACCTCAGCCCAATGCTTACAGAGTAAATAAGGGAGATTCATTAAATGTTTGGTGTTGCACTAAAATATCACTTATGCTGTTGCATTTCCCACTGAAACAATAGCTAGATCATTTTAAATGATTTTCAGAGATTATGCATATTAAGTCTGGAACAGTGGGAAGAAAATCGCAATCGTGATTTGTGTCTCAACGTCATCAAGTTCTTTTAAAAGTCCACTATGTTTAACAGAAATCTAGCATAACACTTTTTGGTGGCATCATCATCTGTACGAGTATAACGTAATGTAAATAGTATAACTATTTCAGATTTCTTTATCCCAATATACTAGTATTCTGTGGTTCATTTTACCCCAGAGAGCCACTTTAAATACTCAAAGAATTTAAAGAAAACTAGTTGGTTGGGACAGATATTGAATCCAGCTGTGAATTCTTAGAGCTGGATTTGCCTGCAAATGTGTGTGCATACACCAATCCTAATCTTGGCATCCATCCAAAATGTTTATTGTTATTATTATTAATATTATTGTTATTATTATTATTATTATTATTATTATTATTATTATTATTATTTTGCTTCCATGCTATACAATGTCTAGGACATTAATCCATTTCACTGCTTCTGAGAAGCATGTCTGTATTCATTTTTAAATACTGTATAGCTAGAACCAATTGTGTCATTGTATATATTTGCATGTGTATGTGAAGAAGTGTACATATACCTATTTTACAGTATATTTTGTACATACGTGTTGCTAATAGGCAGATTTACCTGCTTCCTTTGCTTATAGTTTGTTTTTTCTCGTGTCATATTGATATGTTGAAAATAATGCAATACCAAAATCTATACGCTGTTGCCTGCCTCTCCAGTGGGATGTGAGTGTGTGTTTGTGTGTATGAGATGGACGTGAGCTACGTGGCAGTGTATGGCACCGGTGTCAGGCTCCAAATAGTAGTTTCCAAAGCTGCAGAAAGAAGAACGGCACCGTGAGTACTAACTGAGGGGCTACATACAGCCGGTCGAAAGGCTGTGTACTGTGCCAAGCTGACCTGGGCCATGTGAAAACCACCAGGAAGTCTACATTCCTATATGGTTCACACATTTCACACCTTCAACCAAATTAATGCAAATTTGTGTTTACTATCTAAATCTTATAAATAAGTGTTCATTTTGTCTGTGCTGCTTCCAGGGATGCAAATATGAATTAAGGAAATACCGTCATCTCCTTATGATGATCAGGTAAACAGATGCATTGCTTACCAGAAGCTTGTTCATTTGACTATCAGGTTCAAAGACTAAATGTGAATACATCTGACCTCCAAGGCTAAATAACTTTTAAAAGCTCTCCTAACAGGCAGCTAACAACAAGATGGTGGTATTTCCCTTATTCAGATAGTTATTATTCTTCAAAGGAGCACAGATATAGCTAATATGCACATGCATTATATAGTGAATATTGATTTTTTTTTCTTTTTTTTTCTTTTTTTTTTTTTTTACAAAGACAGACAAGAAGCTTTTTGAAGCTGTTTAAATGGCCCAACATGATTAGCTGTGCCCTTCAGGCTATGGTATGCAACCTTACAGTGATATTCACAGTGTCTTTCTCCTTTCTGCATGTAGAGTGTGTGTGTGTGTGTGTGTGTGTGTGTGTGTGTCACCATCTATTTGTAATGAATAAAATGAAAAGCTCTGAAGTCATGATTACTGTGTTCTTGTTCTTGTGCTTTGTGTGGAACTCTGTGTGTACATATTTCTATTCTTTGACTTGTAGAACCTTGTTTTATTACTTGGCCACTTATTAAAATAAAAATGACATATTTGACCCATAGTCAAAGGACCACCTTATAATGGCTAAAATGATCATCACCACCATTTTGCTCAGTATTGAAATCATTATTTATAATAATAATTTAGAAGCAATGATGTTTTATTGTTTCATCAAATTAACTGTCTTATTTTCACTTTCTATTATATACTCTATATATATCTGTATTATCTGTATTTCTAAACATGGGTAAATCTCTGAATCATTAGTGTTAATCACACAGTTTGACAAATTGTATATAAATAAATATAAATATGGTAATTGACAAAATTTGATGTAATCAGGGAAAGTGTATGTACTGGGCAGTTACTAACCTGAAAGACTGATTAACTTTTATCATAGCTAATAGTTCATTCATTCATTCATCTTCAGTAACCACTTTATCCTGGTCCGGGTCGAGGTGGAGCCAAAGCCTATCCTGGGAACACTGGGCACGAGATGGCAATATTTCCTGAATAGGATGCCAGTCCATCATAGGGCACCATGCACATTCAGAATGGCAACCCTAAATTGCCCCTAAGCATGAATGCACACTCGGGTTTGGAGGAAACCAGAGAACCTATAGGGAACCCACATGGAGCTCAACAAAATGTCTTCAGTGTATAGCAAAAACAAATGAATTGGCCTTGCCATTCCAGTACTTTCAGAGGGGACTGTATATGCACACACACACAGTACATAGTTGGTATGTACTATACTGTATATTATATTGTGTAGGGTGGTCTGTAGCAGAAGCAGGTCACTCACTCAATGCTGGAGTTTGTTGAAAGCATTTTATGTTTCATGTTCATGTTTGATTTTATGTCTACTTTTAACTTATTAACTTACTATTATTTCTTGATTGCACTGATCAGTGAATGTTTGCAATTTTCTTTTAAATTACTAGCAGTAATTCAGAAACATTTCAGAACCAAACAAACAGATAGCAAAAGATGATCTACCAGCTGAGAGTATTGTCCTAAATGGGTCGTTCCAACTCAAGTGGTTCAATGCAGGTTGCTCGACTGTTTTTAATTTTCCTAATTTTGGTTATACAGCTGTTTATGGAAACCTCAGGATGGGCCTAGCTCCTTGAAACAAAAACTGATCTCTAGAGCACACAATTTTTTTTACAGAAGAATGTTACTATAGAGTACTTATTTCTGTGAAAATTTCAGGTTTGTATCTGATGTAAAAAATAAATAAATAAAAAAAATAATAAAAAAGAGAAAAGTCTCAAACCTGAAATGTTCTGCATACACACTGTACTTACCTAGGTACCTGCTAAAAATTAAGACTGACACTCAAACCCTTCCCATTATAAATTGACCATAAAAGTGGAACTGTGAGCAATCTTGAGCATTAAATTTGGACTTAAGATCTAAGTCTAAGGAACACAAATGTGTAAAATATTTATATATGTACATGTACCTTATAACATGCTCCAGAGATTGTTTTTTTTTTCCCCAAGGAGCAAGGACCATCCTGAGCCAAGATACTGAGGTTTCCGTAAACAACTGTATAACCAGAGTTTGCTGTGTGCCATGACACAAAGATGGTCGTTGTAGTTGTAGTAAAAAATAAAATAAAATAAATAAACTTAAAAACTGGTGGTTTTGCAATGCCAAAACATAGAGGTAATCACTCAAAAAAATAGAAAAATTAAAAATGGTCAAGCAACCAACTTTGCAATTATTGGACCACTTGAGATGGATTGACCCAAATTTAAAAAATCAATTGAAAATAAAGTGAGTTAAAGCCAACCTAAGGCATCTGCATTTCCTATATGATAACACCCAGCATGAAGTCTCGTCAGATGGGATTCTCTGCCTGCAATCATTAGCAAGAACATTGTGAGTTAACTATAACACTTCTACAGCTGTGGCCAAAAGTTTTGAGAATGACACAAATATTAATTTTTACAAAGTCTACTGCTTCAGTTTTTATGATGGCAATTTGCATATACTCCAGAATGTTATGAAGAGTGATCAGACGAATTGCAATTAATTTCAAAGTCCCTCTTTGCCATGAAAATGAACTTAATCCCAAAAAAAACATGTCCACTGCATTTCAGCCCTCCCACAAAAGGACCAGCTGACATCATGTCAGTGATTCTCTCGTTAACACAGGTGAGTGTTAACGAGGACAAGGCTGGAGATCACTCTGTCATGCTGATTGAGTTAGAATAACAGACTGGAAGCTTTAAAAGGAGGGTGGTGCTTGAAATTATTGTTCTTCCTCTGTTAACTATGGTTACCTGCAAGGAAACACGTGCAGCCATCATTGCTTTGCACAAAAAGGGATTCAGAGGCAAGGATATTGCTGCTAGTAAGATTGCACCTAAATCAACCATTTATCGGATCATCAAGACCTTCAAGGAGAGAGGTTCAACTGTTGTGAAGAAGGCTTCAGGGCGCCCAAGAAAGTCCAGCAAGTGCCATGACCGTCTCCTAAAGTTGATTCAGCTGTGGGATCGGGGCACCACCAGTGCAGAGCTTGCTCAGGAATGGCAGCAGGCGGGTGTGAGTGCGTCTGCACGCACAGTAAGGCGAAGACTTTTGGAGGATGGCCTGGTGTCAAGAAGGGCAGCAAAGAAGCCACTTCTCTCCAGGAAAAACATCAGGGACAGACTGCTACTCTGCAAAAAGTACAGGGATTGGACTGCTGATGACTGGGGTAATGTCATTTTCTCTGATGAATCCCCTTTCTGATTGTTTGGGGCATCTGGAAAAAAGCTTGTCTGGAGAAGAAAAGGTGAGCGCTACCATCAGTCCTGTGTCATGCCAACAGTAAAGCATCCTGAGACCACTCATGTGTGGGGTTGCTTCTCAGCCAAGGGAATGGGCTCACTCACAATTTTTCCTAAGAACACAGCCATGAATAAAGAATGGTACAAAAACATCCTCAGAGAGCAACTTCTCCCAACCATCCAAGAACAGTTTGGTGACAAGCAATGCCTTTTACAGCATGATGGGGCACCTTGCCACAAGGCAAAAGTGTTAACGAAGTGGCTCGGGGAACAAAACATCGACATTTTGGGTCCATGGCCAGGAAATTCCCCAGACCTTAATCCCATTGAGAATTTGTGGTCAATCCTCAAGAGGCGGGTGGACAAATAAAAACCCACAAACTCTGACAAACTCCAAGCATTGATTATGCAAGAATGGGCTGCCATCAGTCAGGATGTGGCCCGGAAGTTGATTGACAGCATGCCAGGGCAAATTGCAGAAAAAGAAGGGTCAACACTGCAAATATTGACTCTTTGCATAAACTTCATGTAATTGTCAATAAAAGCCATTGACACTTATGAAATGCTTGTGATTATACTTCAGTAACAGTTAGTAACATCTGACAAAAAGATCTAAAAACACTGAAGCAGTAGACTTTGTGAAAATTAATATTTGTGTCATTCTCAAAACTTTTGGCCACGGCTGTATACTTACCAGTTTTCTGGAACGCCACTTCCTGCTTGACCACGAGAGGGCAGTGTTGAAACATGAAACATTAAAACCCCATTCTCCAGGCTCTTTTTATGATATTTCAGGAAAACAGCACCTCATTGACTGCATGTCTGCAGGTGATCACGGTTTATTGGTTAAAGCAGCATTTCTAAACACCTTCTGTGTTTACAAAACCAAAACGCCTAAGCAGAACTACTGATTAATCCAGCCCCAGAGTAATACATCCAAACAAGCAGAGCTGGGTGTTGTAGAGGACGTCCACAGGCAGTAAATCTTCACGGAGGTGCCTCCTGTCTTCTAATGTCTCTTCTGTCCTCATACAAGAAGCTGGATCATGGGGAGCCACAAACCCTTTCAAACACTCAGCATGTGTGCATGCTAAGGAAGATGGCAATGCGTGACGGTCCTAAGTGTCTGACATATTGAGTTTGATTGTATTAGATGAGCTCAATCAAAACACCATGAGCATAGAACTGAAGTTTATAGAATGGAAAATATGATTGTTTGCCAAATCATTTTCTGACCTTGACCGAAGATCTCTAATCATTTTAAGTATCATATTTATATTGATCAGGTAACACTCTGATCTGATAATAACAAGGTCAAATATGACTGTTAAAATGGCCGGTCTTTGTATATGTGAAAAATATATGAAAAATATATCACATGACACATGCACACACTTGGCATCAAGAAGTCCTGTGAGGTTTTGCACAAATCTACACATATTTACAGTATATAAATAAAGTTTGTATAGTTAATATAAAATCAAGATAGACTTTTTGTTGCAATTGTAGTTGTATAAAACCAAAAGAAACCATCACATGTTGGCAGTTTCATCTAGAAATGATGCCCTAACCATCCACTTTATTAGGAACACCTGTACACTTGCACTTTAGCAGTTATCTGCATAAAGCAGACAAGCATCTCAGCATGCACAAAACATTGAACCTTGAGGTGGATGAGCTATAATAGCAGAAGACCACATCAGGTTCCACTCCTGTCAGCCAAGAACAAGAATCTGAGGCTATCATGAGCACAGACTCACTAAAAAACACCTTGTCTTTTTCCAGTCTTCAGCTGTCTAGTTTATGAGTCTGTGCCTCAGAATCTTGTTCTTGCCTGACAGGAGTGGAACCTGATGTGCTGATGTGGTCTTCTGTTGTTGTAGCCCATCCACCACATGATTTGATATGTTGTGCGTTCTGAGATGCTTTTCTGCTCAGCAGAGTTGTAAAGAGTTCTTATTTGAGTTACTATAGACTTCCTGTCAGCACAGACCAGTCTGGTCATTCTACTCTAATCTCTAAGGTGTTTCAGCCTGCAGACCTTCCATTCACAGGATGGTTTTTGTTTTTCACACCATTCTGTATAAACTCTAGAGAGTGTTTCCAGATCGCATCCGGATGTGGGCCACTTCAGGCAGTGATGCGGCACTGCTGGCCTTCTTTTGGCCCAGACAAAATGAATATGAGCCTGAAGTGGCCTACATGTAAAATAGCAAATATGGCCCAAATATTCCAAATCACATGTGGGCCTTTTTAGGCAAAGATGCGGTACTCACGTCAATGTGTAATCTGGATGTGACCCTAAAGTGGCCCATGTGGTAAATAGTGAATATGGACCAAATATCACAAAAGAAATTTGGCAAAAATGTGGCACAGGCGACAAAGGCTAATCTGGATGTAAACTAAAAGTGGCCCACATACACTGGGGGAAAAAAGTATTTGATCCCCTGCTGATTTTGTACGTTTGCCCACTGACAAAGAAATGATCCGTCTATAATTTTAATGGTAGGTGTATTTTAACAGTGAGAGACAGAATAACAACAAAAAAATCCAGAAAAACACATTTCAAAAAAGTTATAAATTGATTTGCATTTTAATGAGGGAAATAAGTACTCTCTTAAAGGGAGTGCTCCTAATCTCAGTTTGTTACCTGTAAAAAGACACTTGTCACAGAAGCAATCAATCAATCAGATTCCAAACTCTCCACCATGGCCAAGACCAAAGAGCTGTCCAAGGATGTCAGGGACAAGATTGTAGACCTACACAAGGCTGGAATGGGCTACAAGACCATCGCCAAGCAGCTTGGTGAGAAGGTGACAACAGTTGGTGCGATTATTCACAAATGGAAGAAACTGTCAGTCTCCCTCGGTCTGGGGCTCCATGCAAGATCTCACCTCGTGGAGTTTCAATGATCATAAGAACGGTGAGGAATCAGCCCAGAACTACACGGGAGGATCTTGTTAATGATCTCAAGGCAGCTGGGACCATAGTCACCAAGAAAACAATTGGTAACACACTACGCCGTGAAGGACTGAAATCCTGCAGCGCCCACAAGGTCCCCCTGCTCAAGAAAGCACATGTACAGGCCCGTCTGAAGTTTGCCTGAATGATTCAGAGGAGAACTGGGTGAAAGTGTTGTGGTCAGGTGTGGTCAGATCTCTTTGGCATCAGCTCAACTCGCCGTGTTTGGAGGAGGAGGAATGCTGCCTATGACCCCAAGTCATAACACCATCCCCACCGTCAAACATGGAGGTGGGAACATTATGCTTTGGGGGTGTTTTTCTGCTAAGGGGACAGGACAAATGCACTGCATCAAAGGGACGATGGACGGGGCCATGTACCATCAAATCTTGGGTGAGAACCTCCTTCCCTCAGCCAGGGCATTGAAAATGACCTTAATGACTTGGAGAGGATCTGCAAAGAGGAGTGGGACAAAATCCCTCCTGAGATGTGTGCAAACCTGGTGGCCAACTACAAGAAACGTCTGACCTCTGTGATTGCCAACAAGGGTTTTGCCACAAAGTACTAAGTCGAAGGGGTCAAATACTTATTTCACTCATTAAAATGCAAATCAATTTATAACTTTTTTGAAATGCGTTTTTCTGGATTTTTTTGTTGTTATTCTGTCTCTCACTGTTAAAATACACCTACCATTAAAATTATAGATTGATCATTTCTTTGTCAGTGGGCAAACGTACAAAATCAGCAGGGGATCAAATACTTTTTTCCCCCACTGTATGTTGCATGTGGCCCATATCTGGCAAACAGGAGTGGACCACCCAAGTGCCATCATTCCACGCGGTATGAGGGCCAGATGAAAGTGTCAGGTGTGGGCCGGATCTGGGCCACAGCAATTTTTCTATCTGGGTTGTGTGTGAAAATCCCAGGAGATCAGTAGTTTCTGAAATATTCAAACCAGCCCTTCTGGTACCAACATCCATGCCACGAGCAAAGTCATAAAGATCTAAATTTTTCCCCATTCTGATGGTTGTGTAAACATTAATTGAAGTCTTGACGTGTATCTGCATGATTTGCAGGTGTGCAGGTGTTCCTAATAACGTGGACAGTGAGTGTATGTTTAATAGTGCTACATCTCTCTTTTTAGGATTTGGTGGAAATGTGAAATTGAGTTTGATGTGTTTCATCCACTTGTGATTGTATTTTCAGGTTAGGCCCATAGTGAAGCTGACTAGGTGATTCATCAGTGTTGGTCTGGGTTCCAACGTTCACACTACACATGTAATGTGTTCACTCCTGACCACCACCAAGGATGTTGCAAGTGGACCCAGTTCAAACATGTATGTAGCACTGCCTACTTGTGATTACAGTCCCTTGTGAAACTACTGGAATGGCAAGGCCAATTCATTCGTTTTTGCTGTAGACTGAAGACATTTGGGTTTGAGATCAAGATGAATTTGAGAAGAGAGTTTAGAATTTCAGGTTTTATTTCCTGTTATTTATATGTAGACATATTAACCGACAGACATAGCACATTTTGTATTAGACCACTCAATTTGTGGGTGAGCAAAAATATTGGAACACGTGACTGACAGGTGTTTCTTGTTACAGACAAGACAGGTCTTGTTACCTTCTGTGGAAAAAGTAAGTACACCCTTAGTCTCAGAAGCTAGTATTGCCCCCTTTAGCAGAAATAACTTCTTGTTGGCATTTTGCATAATTGTCCACCAGGCTTGCTGCAATTTTTGGCCACTCTTCCTTGCAATATTCTTTCATTTGCAAGATGTTTGAGGGTTTTCTTGCATGTACTTACCGTTTGCCATGTACAAATCCCCCCACAACATTTAAATGAAATTCAAATCCAGGCTTTGACTAGGCCATTCCATAACCCTCCATTTCTTCTTTTTTGACACATTCCTTAGTGGATCTGCTAGTGTGCTTAGGATCATTATCCTGTTGAAAGGTCCACTTTCAGTTCAACTTCAACTTTCAGAAAGATGACCTCACATTATCTTCAAACACTCTGATATGAGGCAGAATTCATAGTTGAATCAATGAATGCATGCTGTCCAGTCCCTAAACCATAACATTTCTACCACCGTGCTTCACAGTTGGTATGAGGTGATTCTCCTGAAAAGCTGACTTTGGTCAGCGCCAAACATATCTGCTGTTACTATGGCCAAACAACTCTATGTTTGATTCGTCTGTCCAGAGCACGTTATACCAAAAGGCCTGGTCTTTTCCTATATGCTCATTGGCAAACTGTAGTCTTGCAAAGGCTTTTTCCTGGCATGCCTCCAATGCAGGTCAAATTTGTGCAATCTCTTTCTGATTGTAGAAGCATGCACTTTGACACCAACAGTTGCAAGACTTACTAGCAGATCCTGTGATGAAATTTTGGGGTTCTTGGAGACTTCTTTTTGCATCAGACGGTCTGCGCCTGGGCTGAATTTGCTGGTATGGCGAGTCCTGGACAAATTGGCAGTCGTTTGAAATCTGAGCCATTTGTAGATGATTTTCCTTGCAGTGGAATGATATATCTTAAATAATTTGGAGATTTTTTTAAAATCCCTTTCCAGACTCATAGGCATCCACAACCTTTTTTCTGAAGGCCTTATAGAACTCTTTAGAAGTTGGTATGATGACACCACACACCTCAATAGCAAAGGGAACACCAGACACTAGATATGAGAGGGGTATAAATAAGACAGGTTCCACCTGCACTCCCTAAGCAGGTTCTAATCACTGGCACCCAATCTTCAAATGTCAATTTTATTTGTCATTTGATAGAGTGGATCACCTTTATTAATAGGCACTGTTTCAAAGAGGATCAAATGTTTGCTTGTCCAAATATGTAAAAAAAATAAAATAAAATAAAAATAAAATAAAAAAAGCCAACAATTTCCATGGGGCATACTTATTTTTTCACATGACTGTACGTGTATTTCATCATTCGTCGTCTTCAGCAACCTCTTTATCCTGGTCAGGGCAAGGTCAATCCAGTGCCTGTTCTGGGAACACTGGGTGTAATTCACCCTGTACACATATCCAACCTAGGCTCAATTTAGCACAGCAAATCTAACCCAACAGCAGTGGGAAGTAAACAGAGAACCCCAAAAATCTATATATACACAGGGAGAACACGCCGAACTCTTCACCAACTATAACCTGAGCTCAGGATCAAATTGGGCACCCTGGAGCTGTGAGGCAGCAGTGCTACCCACTGTGGTGGCATCACATAAACTGTCACTGATTTTAGAGTAGGTACTCACACCAAAGCGCTCTGCAGCTCAAAGTTCTCTGTTAGCACCAAAAACTTAACAAAGACTGATCACCTCAGGAACAGCGCAGCAGCTGCCAAATGCTGGGACTCATCAGAGAGGAAACAGAGACATAGCATCATGCTGACCGACCCGTTTTTATCCCGCATGTTGCGAAAACATGACAGAGGCTGTTTAATCAGTGTTGAAAAGATTTCACATGATGTCCTTTATAACTCAGCATCCTTTTCTCTAGCACTGAACTAGTTATTAGCAGGCAAAGCAGCTGTAATTCTGTTGCAGCTCATGCTAACACACAGAGGATAAAGATAAAGCAGCAGTTTAACCCGTAGTCTAAACTTTCTGGTACAATATATTTAATAATATTTTAGAAACTAAAGTGACAGTATAACTGATTGACCCTTCATGACTGAGTGCCAACTCCCAGTGTAGTTTCTGAAGGATCCTTAGCATTAGCATAATCTGTCATGTTCCACAATGTTAACATTTACCATTAAATCTTAAATGGCACTTCAGTGCACTCAGGCCCTCTTATAAAATGTGTAAATGTATAAAATGTGTTTCTGTATTTTAAAAGGAAAGTATGTGTTTAAGTTTATGTTGGTATAGTTTCAGTTGCCCTATATCGTAGTTTATATAGATACATTTGGGGTAATGTATCATCAATCAAATATCTCTACACACACACACACACACACACACACACACACACACACACACACACACACACACACACACACACACACACACTATGGGTGAAAGATGCTAGGAGATACACAGGGGAGAGAAAAGTCTTGCTAATCAGGTGGTGTGTATAATTCACTGGCCTGCGCTTAACACATTTACCCCATTGGGCAGGCACAGACAGGTCCTAAACAGCTGTGACACACACACACACACACACACACACACACACACACACACACACACACACACACACACACACACACACCATGCACAGTCACATTTCTCCAATTCTTTTAACACTGAGCTGCTCGCACATATACAAAGATATACCCTGCAGTGATTATTTCTCTTTTTGCTGTATTGCAATGTCAAATTTAATCATATCAGAATGGGATTTTTCAAGTGACTCTCTACAGAAATTCAAATTAAATAAATTAAAAAAATCTATAAAAAAAAAAAAACAAACAAACAAAAAAAACCTGCTTAATTGATAAGTATTCACCCCTTCTGCATCAATTGGCCTTTTGCAACAATTACAGATTAGAGTTGTCTCAGATGTGTCTCTATGAGCTTTGCACTCTTTGATTTTTGCATTTTCTTCCATTCCTCAATGTAAATTGTCTCCAACACTGGCAGATTAGATGGAGAATGTTGATGGACAGCAAATTTCAAGATTTTTTAAGTTTTGGCTTTGACTCGGCCATTCCAAAACACAAGGCTTCAAGCCTCTTTGTAGTGTTTGCCCTGTGTTTTGGCTCATTCTCCTGTTGGAACTTATATTTTCCCCCCAAGTGTACATGTCTTGCTGACTGAAACAGGTTCTCCTCAACAATTTGCTAATATTTGGCTCCATCCATATTGCCTGTGATGTCATCAAGCTTTCCAGTTTCTCCTGCTGAAAAAGCCACACAGCATGATGCTACCACCACCGTGCCTGGTCAGAGGAATGTTGTTACCTGGGGTGTTGGGCTGTATTTGGTTTGCACCAAACACTATGCTTTGGCTTTAGACCAAATGGCTCAACTGTAGTCTCATCAGACCACAAAATCTTTTTATAAAAGCGCTCAGATTTTCTAACATGGCCTTTCTCAGATGTGACTTCCTTCTGGTCACTCTCCCATAGAGGCCAGATCTGTGAGGTGCTGATGATATTGTTGAGGTCTGCACTCCTATTTCTGCCTGTAAGCTCTGCAACTCCTTCAGTATTGTATCTCAGCTCTTGGACATTTATCAGGCAATTGCCCTTCTAGCCCAAGCACTGCTGGCCTGATCTTGGTAGTGTCTGAGTGGTGCCATATTTTTCCACTTGCTCTTAAGCATGTTCAAAGCTTTGCTGATCTTTTTATAACCTTCTCCAGCTTTTGTACTCCTACCAACTTCATCAAAAAGCTTCACAGGTAGTTCCTTGGTCCTCATAAAAGCAGGACTGATCTGATCTGCTGTTTTAACTGTTAGACCTCCCAACTATGCAGGCATATAGTTGGACACAGGTGGATTTAAAATTAACACAGGTATAGCCTGTTTAACATATTTACACATATGTGCTCTCAGAAATTTAATACTAGTCCTAATTTACAGCAGATTGTTAAAAGATGGGGGGGTGAATACTTGTTAGGCAGGTTTTAGACTTTTTTTTATTTTTTAAATGATTCTGAGGACTTTAAATGCTTTATTTCATTTTATTTCTGTAGAGAGTCAGAAAAAAATCCATGTTGCAATACAGCACAAAAAAAAAGAAATGATCACTGGGGGGGTGAATACTGTCTGGAGGCACTGTACACCTGAATGTTGGTCTATGGACACATTTAAAACATGATTGTAAAGTAAATGTGCTTTCGCTCTAATCTGCCCAAAGCCCTACTTTACATTAATGCATGTGTTTACATTAATGCATGTGTGTATGTGTGAGTGTGTGCGTGTGTCTTTGTCTTTGTCTTGAAATGTCTGGTCTGTCTTCACTATAAAAGGACATTCATATTCCTGCTTGGTGTTTTTTTTTTTTTTTTTTGGTCATATCTCTGAATATTTGATGGTAAAATTCATCTAAAATTCATCAAGTAAAATACACTACAGTAGCATCAGGAGAGAGAGCGAGAGAGAGAGAGAGAGAGAGAGAGATACAGATAGAGTGATAGAGTCATACAGTTGCCGTGGCTACCTTCTCTTTGTTCATCCCTCTTCCATTTTTTTGCCTTATGTTAGATTTTCCCAAATGGTACAGTGAATAATACTCAGATTATTGTATCATGCGGTGGTTCATGCATCAGCATCCAGCAGTGTTTTTAGGCGTAGAAGATGACCACACCCTTCTGTTTAGACAACACACCTATGTTTTGGTCTTGCTTTATATCTTCAAATCAGTTATTGCAGTGTAAACCTGCATGAATTTATTTGCATTTATGTTTACCGTGGTTTACAGGTGTATAGTACAAGCTCAGCACAGAGGAGATGACAGTGAAACAAGAGCTGTGAGATCAAGTGCAAGATTACTGTAGGAACAGAGGGAGTCATGGCTTAACGTGAGGGCTGGAGTGAACGCTCTTCCTCAGCAGTGCTACACACACTAGTCAAGAACGATAAAATCTTACAAATAGAAGAAGACAGATTTCCATAAGAGTACAACACAGTACTGTAAGTCATTCTGGATACAGACGTCTGCGAAATGCTGTAAATGTAAACTGCAAGTGATCAATCAGTTTAAGTCATAAGGTTCGTCAGATATATTGATGGGTTACTTGATCAGAAGTTCGGGAGTTCAAGCCCCAGCACCACCAAGCTGCCACTGTTGGGCTCTTGAGCAAGGCCCTTAACCCTCTCTGCTCCAGGGGTGCCGTATCATGGCTGACCTTGCGCTCTGACTTCCTAACAAGCTGGGATATGTGAAGAAAAGAATTTCACTGTGCTGTAATGTATATCTGACAAATAAAGGCTTCTTCTTCTTCTTCTTCTTCTTCTTCTTCTTCTTCTTCTTCTTCTTCTGTACCAGCACAACCAAAGAAAACACACATATACACACCATGTGGTTGATCCCACACTGGCTTTTTTTTCTTTTTATTATACACTAATACGTTTATATGCGTGGCTCAATTCTGCATCATGATACTGAGTGGGAACGCAGACAGTGCAGTGTTTAGATACTGGCTGCTTTGTCTCTGCTGCTGTTCTGTGACTCACTGTCCTGCTTCCCTTTGCTTTGACAGAACAAAGGAAGCCTACGCTGCCTGTGGCATGTCATATCCTACTGGAGGACGGACACACACACACACACACACACACACACACACACACACAGAACACACACACACACACACACAGAACACAAGTATATTCAAATGCATTAGCATACACATAAATCCACATTGATCATGTCCATGACATTTAATGCCTCATATAGGTATACTCTCTCTCTCTCTCTCTCTCTCTCTCTCTCTCTCTCGATACACAAAAATATAACAATAAAAAATTTGTAAAAAACTTGTTTGTTTGTTTGTTTGTTTGTTTGTTTTTATATCTATATGTAACTGTAACAGCAGAATATACCGATTTCAAAATAAAACATGTTTTGGTGAGTTTTTTTGTGGTGTATAATATGGATTTGGGGTACAGTATAGTTATTACAGGATGTAAGCTGTTGCAGTTGAAGCACTCACTCCTAAATTGAGCTAAACTGAGCAAATTGCCACAGTGTTTCCTTTTAGAGTCAGAATTTCAGTCAGTCATGATGTATATTTGGAATAGCTTGTCGCAAAAACAGCTTTATAGAATTGAGTGTAGACCCTTAATGAGCAGCCAGAGGACACAGCAGTGAGAAAAAGTCCCCTATGACCGTGAGGTCAAACCTTGACAGGAGCCAGACTTAATAGGGCGTTCCATTGTCCTCTGGGCCCTGTCCTCTGTCCTATGTCCTCTGTGGTCTGTGCTGTATGCTGGCTTTTATACTCATAGATCCCTTCCAGCACTCTCCTCAGGATAAGACTAAGAGTAAGCTTCATTATAACCTACAGCCTATACTACCTTAATTCATTAATTCATTCATCTACAGTAACCACTTTATCTAGATCAGGGTCATGGTGGATGTGGAGCCTATCCCAGGAACACTGGGCATGAGGTGGGAATACACTCTGGATGTAATGGCAATCCATCACAGGGCACCAAATACACACTCATTCACTCCTAGGGGAAATTTAGAGGGACCAGTCTGCCTCCTGGCATTTTTTGGGAGGCAGGGGAACACTGGGGAACCCAGAGGAACCCCATGAACATGATGGGAACTTGAACAGAAACTCCACACAGATAGGTGGCTATAGTAAAGGCCTGGCATAGCATCTCAAGAGAGGAAACTCAGCATTTGATGATGTCCATGGTTTCCAGACTTCAGGAAGTCATAGACTGCAAAGGATTTGCATCCAAGTATTAAAAATAATCCCAATATTTATGATTATGTTAGTTTGTCCAATTGCTTTTGAGCCTGTCAAAATGGCTATAATTCCTAAACGGTTAATCAATGTTTTTGTTAAATCCCTTGAATTACAGCTGAAAATCTACACTTCACTCACACCTTGATTACCTCATTTCGAATCCATTGTGGTGGTGTACAGAGGCCAAAATGACAGAAATTACGTCACTGTCCAAATACTTATGGACCGTACTGTATGTGTATTTTATGCTTTTGTCTGAATGCACACATCCAAATAAGCATCTACTGTATATGCATGAGAGACATTTTCTGAACAAAGATTTGGCACTCACTATGTTCAGCCTATATGCTGGTAATCAGGAAGTACCAGCCAGGCACTGCGCTGTAAGTGCTCCACTTGACTATTGGACAAAAGAGAGGCAGATGGGAATAAAAGAGCTTTCATCTTATCAGACAATAGGAAACAGTTAAGACCTTTATGTGGCTCCCTTTGTTGAATCAGTGAAAAGCCAGAGTGCCAGTGGAGGCTTTTATGATATGGCAAATAAAGCATCTGTTTCTTGGTGTACCTGCTTATACCAAGTGTAGATTTTAGGGAGAACTAGTGTTTTGGGTGAATATACTATATACTGATTTTATATTGAATTTATGGCTAAATCTATTTTTAAAATGTACTATTTTCTAAGGTTACTATGGCAAACAATATTGTTTTCATGATTTGTGGTCATTCCACAAAAAGCAACATTACATGTAATTAGTTAATTTTCACTAAGTGGTCAACTAACACTAAGTTGTCCCTAGGTGTGAGTGAGTGTGTGAATGTATGTGTGTACATAGTGCCCTGTGATGGACTGGAGTTCCATCCAGCATATGTTACCGACTATATTTCCCAAGTATTCCCAGGATAGGCTCCTGGGCTCAATTTTAACAGGCATTATGCCAGTCGTGCTCTTTTATTGGCTTAACCATAAATGGGGTTACTAAGTAGGTTCTAAGCACTATTAACTTATACACACACACACACACACAAATATATATATATATATATATATATATATATACACGGTATCTCACAAAAGTGAGTACACCCCTCACATTCACTAAAGTAGTAAGTGTACAGCTTGTATAACAGTGTAAATTTGCTGTCCCCTCAAAATAATTCAACACACAGCCATTAATGTCTAAACCGCTGGCAACAAAAGTGAGTACACCCCCAAGTGAAAATGTCCAAATTGGGCCCAAAGTGTCAATGTTTTGTGTGGCCACCATTATTTTCCAGCACTGCCTTAACCCTGTTGGGCATGGAGTTCACCAGAGCTTCACAGGTTGCCACTGGAGTCCTCTTCCACTCCTCCATGACGACATCACAGAGCTGGTGGATGTTACAGACCTTGCGCTTCCGTTTGAGGATGCCCCACAGATGCTCAATAGGGTTTATGTCTGGAGACATGCTTGGCCAGTCCATCACCTTTACCCTCAGCTTCTTTAGCAAGGCAGTGGTCATCTTGGAGGTGTGTTTGGGGTCGTTATCATGTTGGAATTCTGCCCTGCGGCCCAGTTTCTGAAGGGAGTGGATCATGCTCTGCTTCAGTATGTCACAGTGCATGTTCCCTCAATGAACTGTAGCTCCCCAGTGCCAACAGCACTCATGCAGCCCCAGACCATGACACTTCCACCACCATGCTTGACTGTAGGCAAGACACACTTGTCTTTGTACTCCTCACCTGGTTGCCGCCACACACGCTTGACACCATCTGAACCAAATAAGTTTATCTTGGTCTCATCAGACCACAGGACATGGTTCCAGTAATCCATGTCCTTAGTCTGCCTGTCTTCAGCAAACTGTTTGCGGGCTTTCTTGTGCATCATCTTTAGAAGAGGCTTCCTTCTGGAATGACAGCCATGCAGACCAATTTGATGCAGTGTGTGGCGTATGGTCTGAGCACTGACAGGCTGACCCCTCACCCCTTCAACCTCTGCAGCAATGCTGGCAGCACTCATACGTCTATTCTGCAAAGCCAACCTCTGGATATGATGCTGAGCATGTGCACTCAACTTCTTTGGTCGACCATGGTGAGGCCTGTTCTGAGTGGAACCTGTCCTGTTAAACCGCTGTATGGTCTTGGCCACCGTGCTGCAGCTCAGTTTCAGGGTGTTGGCAATCTTCTTATAGCCTAGGCCATCTTTACGTAGAGCAACAATTCTTTTTTTTCAGATCCTCAGAGAGTTCTTTGCCATGAAGTGCCATGTTGAACTTCCAGTGACCAGTATGAGAGAGTGCGAGAGCGATAACACCAAACTTATCACACCTGCACCCTTCACATTTACAAAAATGTGAGGGGTGTACTCACGTTTGTGAGATACTGTATATATATATATATATATATATATATATATATATATATATATATATATATATATATATATATATATATATATATATATATATATATATATATATATATAGATAGATAGATAGATAGATAGATAGATAGATAGATAGATAGGAAAAGTATACAGCAAATTGGAAGCCATTTGTGATTCAACGATTATTTAGCGACTTTTTAGGAAAATGTTCCTTTATAATAGTAATAGTATCCTAGTAATAATAAGGGATAATAGGGTTAGGGAAATAGGGAAACAGGGTTATGGGAAACTAATGCTCTTGTCTTTATATCCCATCAAGGTGACAACACCTAAAGAATCAGGGAGTAACTGTAATAAATATAGGGATACAGGGGATATAAAAAGACTACACACCCCTGTTAAAATTGCAGGTTTTTATGATGTAAAAAAATGAAACCAAGCTAAATCATGTCAGATCTATTTTCACCTTTAAGGTGAAATAGCAAGCAAAATTAATTATCATACACCTGTCATCAGTGAAGTGATTCTGATTAACTCCAAATAAAGATAAGCTGTTTCTGTAGGATTTTCTTGACATCTTCTTGGGTTCATCTGACTGCTGGAGCCATGGTCCTCAAAGAGCTTACAAAGCATGTATGAGATCTCATTGTTGACATCTATTGATCAGGAGAGGAGTACAAAATAATTTCCAAAACATTAGATGTACCATGGAACACTGTAAAGGCTGTCATCAAAAAGTGGAGAAAATGGGGCATCACAGTGACATTACCAAGAACAGGATGTCCCGCCAAAGTTGATGACAGGACACAAAGAAAACTTATCAGGGAGGCTACCAAGAAACCTACAGCAATGTTAAAGGAGCAGCAGGAATATCTGGCAAGTACTGGTCACTCCCTGTATGTGACAACAATCTCTCATATTCTTCACATGTATGGGTTATGGTCCTCACATGTATGGGCTATGGTGGCTAGATGGAAGTCCTTTATAATGAAAAAAATATATATTCAAGCCCGCCTAAATTTTGACAAACCATGTTGCAAAATGTGTTATGGTTTGATGAGACCAAGGTAGAACTTTTTTGGGCATAATTGTAAAAGATATAAAAGATACAAGACAGCTTATCACCCAAAGAACACCATACCCACAATGAAGCATGGTGGTGGCAGCATCTTGCTATGGGGACTGGGACCCTAGTCAATATAGAGGGAATCAAGGATAGCTTAAATACCAATGTATTCTGGCACAAATCCTGCAGGTCTCTGTTAGACAGCTGAAGATGACGAAACATTTCACCATCCAGCACGATAAGGACCCAAAGCACAAATCCAAGTCAACAGAGGAATGGCTTCAAAAGAAGAAGATCAACGTTTTGGAATGGCCCAGTCAGAGCCCAGATCTAAAACCTATCAGAAACCTGTGGAATGACTTGAAGAGGGTTGTGTACAGAAGATTCCCTCACAATTTCATAGATCTGGAGCATTTTTGCAAGGAAGAGTGGAATAAAATTTCCAAATCAAGATGTGCAAAGTTGGTAGACTCTCACTTACCATCTCCCAAAAAAGACTGAGTGCTGTATTACAAGCAAAGGGTGCTTTAACAAAGTATTAGTTAAGAAGTGTACACACTTATGTAGCCAGTTTATTGTTTTTCTTTCTTTTTTGTCCAAAAATGTTTTTATTTGTTTTTCACTTTAATTTTGTTGGTTCCTATATCACATTAATGGTGGAAAAAATCTGACATGATTTATCTTGGTTTCACTTTTTTTATCCACCTAATATTGCCCCTAGGTGTGAGTGAGTGTATGAATGTGTGTGTGTGTGTGTGTGTGCATGGTGCTCTGTGATGGACTGGAGTTCCATTCAGGGTGTATTCCTGCCTCACGGCCCGTGTTCCCAGGACAGGCTCCAGATTCACTATGACCCTGATCAGGATAAAGATGTTACGAAAAGTAGGTGAGAGTGAGTGAAACTTAGCATAAGTTTCGATTTTTTGTTAGTTAAGATGCAGTGCAAAACTGAAGAAATTAAAACTTTCTAATAAATAGTCAGTATATGGACAAAAAGATTATTTCTTTTCATTATTGTGTCCTGCGATGGGTTGGCACCCCATCCAGGGTGTCCCCCACCTTGTGCCCCGGGTCTCCTGGGATTGGCTCCAGGTTCCCTGTGACCCTGTGTAGGATAAGCAGTACAGAAAATGGATGGATGAATGGAATGCTGCATGGTCAATAAATTGATTAACAGAAGTGGGTGATATGATTTTGGGCAGAAACCCTGTCCCTTATCACAAAGGCTTGTAGTTCTTCCACTCTTTCTGCTGAAGTGATTGCTTAGCAAAAAAAAAGCAGTCCATAGAAAGACCCATTTCAGTTCAGCATCCTCCATGGGCTCATAAGGGGATGTCTAATGAGACTTCAGTACAAGAGTGAGATTTCACTCTGGGCTCTTGGGAGAGCGCCTTGCTCCCTTGAGAAAGATGGTGACAAGTTTATGAGCCCCAGTGACTACGCGTGGTGCTATGACTACATACAACTTCAACACATACATGGACTTTCCATTTTCTAACAGTGTTTGCAGAAAGGCTAGCACTTTAGGAACTGGCCAGTGCACTGGACTAAGATTAAATTGAGTGCACAGCATTCACAGAACAATTTCCACAGAACAGACAGCACTCTCCTGGTTATGTGCTGTCTCAACAGTGCATCTGGTGCCCCAACGTGTCATCACAGTGAGGCTTATAGAGGGAAGCCCCACCTG
This sequence comes from Cranoglanis bouderius, assembly GCA_023630585.1. NCBI lineage: Eukaryota > Metazoa > Chordata > Actinopteri > Siluriformes > Cranoglanididae > Cranoglanis > Cranoglanis bouderius. The sequence continues at coordinate 1,964,524 of CM042550.1, read as the reverse complement.
AGAATTTTTTTTTGGGGTGGCAGAAAGCACCATCTGATCTCGTGTCATCCTGGTGTTTTATACAGTATATCAGATCTTCAGGATTGCCATAAGAGATCAGCATGTTCTGATGTCTTAGAACCAGCAAGAGGATTTTGATGGCTAGATAAACCACCCTCACTTCCAGCTGGTTGATGTGTTATACCTTCACACTGGGGTGCCACATGCCTCCTGTGCCTCTGTGTCATCAAACTACCACCCCCATGCAGTGAGCGAGGCAAATGTGTTAACTATCTCTCTCCAAGCAGACCCCTTTTGCGAGAAAAGCCTTGCGCCTCCGGTGAGTTAGGGCTTGTGTCCCCCTTGCTGAGGTGAGGATGCATCACTGTCTGTGGTATTTGGGGTTTAGTCACAGGCTGATGACCCACTTCCAGAGCCTATTTCAGGAACACTGGGCATGAGGCAATAATACAGCCTAAATGGGGCAGCTGTCCCTTGCATTCACACCTTTGGGCAATTTAGCATAGCCAGTCTGCCTATAGGCATGATTTTGGGATGTAGGAGAAAATTGGAGAACCTGAACCAAATCCACGTGTACACAGAGTGAACATGCGAAACTCCATGTCGGCAATACAACTCTCGCGCATGCATTGTGGTTCTCTTGTGAACGCATGTCTGAGATCTATGAGGAAATGAAGATATTTTGTGAAAATAATTTGAGGGTTTTTTTTTTGCACACACAAAGCATTCGTATTGCTTCATAAAATTGGGATTAAACCAATGGAGTCCCATGGATTACTCTTACGGTGCCTTTATGAACTTTTTGGAGCTTGAAAGTTTTGGTTACTGGACTGTAAATGGAGGGACAGAAATCTCCCAGGTTTCATTAAAAATGTCTTCATTTGTGTTCCGAAGATGAACTAAAGTCTTGTGGGTTTGGAACGACATGAGGGTGAGTAATTGATGACAGAATTTTCATTTTTTGGGTGAACTATCACTATCCCTCAAGCAGACTTCAGGATTGAGCCCTCGAGCTGTATATTATATATGTAACAAATAATAAATTGCTTTGTCACAAAAAGTCATTAGACTACAGGAAAGAGACAGAACCTACATGTTTACCCTCATCAAGAAATCCAGATTACATTAATATGCAAACTGACAATATGAAAATTGGTTAACCAATGTAATTACAGTAAACATTTCTTATATATAATGACAGAATTCCAACTCAGATGACTTTTTTTTTCCCCCCCCATTTTTGTTCCCTATGTCTGAAGAGAATATGGTAAGCCTGCTGCAATGACAATGGTTGACAATTTGGCTAGGCTGTGCGATTAAATTAAATCATGAATAAATCATGATGATTTATTCAGAAATATTTCATGTTTTACAACCCCATTTCCATAAAAGTTGGGATTTTTTTCTAAATTGCAATAAAAACAAAAATGAAACTTTAATTACAGTACTGTGCAAAAGTTTTAGGCACCCTATTTTTTTTTTTTGTACAAACTTTGTTATAGATTTTTTATTTGATGACATCTACTTTATCAAGTCAGTACAAAACACATTTTAGATTCCCAAACATTAATTTTCTAGCACAAAATTAAATGTTACGGAAAAATGTTTGTATGTCATTAAAGAAAGCAGCATATTACGTAAGAGACACTTTTCAGACAGTAAACACAATGAAGGCTGCTGGGTTTCGCTGCAAAAATAAGAAGCGAGTGCGAAAGTCAAAGTGTCCAGAAGAACTGTGTCTGGTTCTGCAAGATGCTCAATAAAACTTACCAGCTCATTTCTTTATAAAACTGCACAAATTGTACTGGAGACTAATCTTTTAATTTTAATTTTAATTTTATTTTTTTTTTGTCACACCAAATATTGACTGTTTCATTTACTACTGTTTACTGCTCTTTACGGTATTTTTTTTTTTTTTTTTTTAAAGTAGAAACATTTAATTTAATTATTTTGAAGGCGTCTTTGCTCTACAGCATTTCTTTTGCACAGTACTATAACTGACAAAAGTACAAAGAAAATATATTCAATCGTTGTTGGGGAGAATATTGTCATGCATACACACCAATATTATTAGGGACCCTTAGAATCCATTGATTATATGGTATATTAATGTTCACTCTCCCTCTCACCATCTAGAAACATCATTGCAATAATGGTGTTATTAGTTGCTTTAACACTGAAATGTTATGTTATGTTAAGCATTTAAACTATTAAGCAAAATGAAGGAATGTATGCTTGCATATTTATCCGTGGAAATGTAATTTTGTGAATTTGTTTTTGTTTAACGTATGAAATGCATAAATATTCTGTTACTGTCTTAGTTTATTGACAGCACACATCTTTTTTTTCTCTTTTTCTCCTTTTTCTTCTGTTCCAGTTTCTCTCCTGCTATGTAGTATATGTCACAATGGTAGGCTCTATTCTTTATCTGCAGATTAATAATGCAGTCCTTTTGTTCCAGTCTTGCTTTTCTTATTCACCTTTAACAATGCAGTGTGGAAAGCAAATCTATGAGCTGCCACCTGTGACTGCACAAGCTGATTCGTGTCATGTGACTCTGATGAAAATGCACTGAAGCATATGCGTCCCTGTACGTAAAACTCATGGTGTCACAAACCCACACACACAGCTCAAATGTGATAGGACATTTTGAGTAAACTCAAATAAAAGTGTTAAGATTGACTGGCTTTGCAAACAAAACAGCAACAAAAAGAGATTTGAATTGATCACTTCTTTTGCACTTACATGCCATTAGGAGGATCCCCAATAACATCTGAAGGTTTTGTGTGTTTCCATAGATACTGTTTGTACAACAAGGCCTGTGATACTATGAATACTAATTACTATGAGTAATTAGAACATTTTTTTTTTTTAAGACACAATGGAGGGAACAATGGAGTAACAAGACCAAGCTGACTTCTTTATTAAATTAGCAGTTTTAGTAGAATGTTTCTGGTCCTGAGCTACAGCTGTGCGGAGATCAGGCCTGTCAATCAAACTACATGCTTTACAGAAAAAAGTCTACTTAGAGAGTGGTGAGCAGTCCTGCTATTTCTTAAGCTGCCCATGATCTAAATAATCCCCTGGCATCTTATATAGATCAGTGGCGTAATCTTGAACAACTTTGGAAGCCAAAGGCAGGAATCTTCATAGGTGCTTAAATGTGACAGCTGAAGGCCAAAGTATTACTGAGCAAACAAACACCTCCCCAAGGGTTCCTCTAAAGCTATACCACAATTTTATGGCAGCCATGTTTTTGCCCCACAATAACAGTAATTAGATTCATGTTTATTCACCTACACCTGCTCTAGGAGCTGTAATGTGTGTTGGATAAAATGGACCTGTCTTCTGCTATCCAGTTTAGCATGGGATCTGTGGGAGGAATTAATTGGAGGAATTTAGAGGAATCTGAAGCAGAACACGGAACATATACAGTCATGTGAAAAAATAAGTATATGTCATGGAAATTGTTGTTTTTATTTATTTATTTATTGTCATATTTGGCAAGCAAACATCTGATCCTCTCTGGAACAGTGTCTATTAATATAAGTGATACACTACATTTTATAGCAATTTTCACATTTTGAATTAAGAAAAAAATACGGATCAGTCACATGGAAAAAGTAAGTACACCCCTACATTTATCACACCTTCAAATCCATAAAATTAGAATCAGGTGTTCAAGATTGGGTGCCAGTGATTAGAACCTGCTCAGGGAGTGCAGCTGGAACCTGTCTTATTTATACCCCTCTCATATCTAGTGCCTGGTGTTCCCTTTGCTATTGAGGTGTGTGGTGTCATCATGCCAAGATCTAAAGTGTTCTATAAGGCCTTCAGAAAAAAGGTTGTGGATGCCTATGAGTCTGGCAAGGGATTTAAAAAGATCTCCAAATGATTTGAAATACATCATTCCACTGTAAGGAAAATCATCTACAAATGATGCAGATTTCAAATGACTGCCAACTTGTCCAGGACTCGCTGTCCCAGCAAATTCAGCCAAGAGCAGACCGTCTGATACAAAAAGAATTCTCCAAGAACCCCAAAATTTCATCACAGGATCTGCTAGTAAGTCTTGCAACTGTTGGTGTCAAAGTGCATGCTTCTACAATCAGAAAGAGATTTGACAAAAATTTGACCTGCATTGGAGGCATGCCAGGAAAAAGCCTTTGCAAGACTACAGTTTGCCAATGAGCATATAGGCAAAGACCAGGCCTTTTGGAATAATGTGCAGTAGATATGTTTGGCGCAGACCAAAGACAGCTTTTCAGAAAAAGCACCTCATACCAACTGTGAAGCAGAAGAAGAAATGTTATGGTTTGGGGTTGCTCCGCTGCCTCAGGGACTGGACAGCATGCATTCATTGATTCAACTATGAATTCTGCATCATATCAAAGAGTGCTTGAAGATAATGTGAGGCCATCTGTCTGAAAGTTGAAGTTGAACTGAAAGTGGACCTTTCAACAGCATAATGATTCTAAGCACACTAGCAAATCCACCAAGGCATGTCTCAAAATGAAGAAATGGAGGGTTATGGAATGGCCTAGTCACAGCCCGGATTTGAATCCCATTTAAATGTTGTGGGGGGATTTGAAACGGGCAGTACATGCAATAAAACCCTCAAACATCTTGCAGCTGAAAGAATATTGCATGGAAGAGTGGTAAAAAAATTCCAGCAAGCCTGGCGAACAATTATGCAAAACACCTACAAGAAGTTATTTCTGCTAAAGGGGGCAATACAATTTCTGTTGAATAAATGATTGAAAAAGCCATTTTTCCTTATGGTTTTATTCACGTATATGAACTTTATTAATAGGCACTGTTTCAAAGATTATCAAATATTTGCTTGTCCAAATATGTCAAAAAAGCCAACAATTTCCATGGGGTGTACTTATTTTCTCACACGACTGTATTTACCCTCCTGCTAGTGGCTATTGAAGATGCTAGAATTGTTCAAGTCAGTGCTGAGCAGAGGATATCATTTCTTTTATGTTAGTTATTTGGGTTACCTGCTTGGTTATTACGTAACTTGGCCAAGGGTGCCAAATCATTCCTTCATGATTCAATTGGGACAATAGCTCTATTCAGGGAGGAAACAAGAAGGGCTCTGCAGTCTGATTGCTGAATTCTGTCGAATGTGGTCAGAATCAGCAGAAGAAATGGAAATGCGTACAGTAGATAGTGAGGCATGTCATGGCCAGTGAATCCTGACCTAGTGGACTGGTGATTGGTGCCATTTGGAAGAGCACATTGGGTGTTATGACTGCATATTGGCTTCAAGTCCAATCCAGGCTACAGCAATATAGAAGGTGGTTATCATGGCCTGTTTGGAGCCTTCCATAGACACTTGTTATTCAAGCTGGTAGAAGCTAATTCAGATTCAATTCTGGATGCTGCTGAGACCATCACAGTTCAATTATTGGTTCAGTGTCAGACTAGAAATGGATGAGGAGTAGGAGGGAGAATCAGCTCTCAGACTATAGGGAGGGTTGAAAAGTGTGAGCCTCTGCATTGGCATCACTGTGCAGGCAGAACAGGGGACATCTGAACTGGAGATGTTTAATGCAGATGCAGTGGCACATAACTGGTGTTTGCCCTTGGCTTCCAGGGAGCTTAGACACTGGCTGAACGAAAGAATGTCTCAGAATGTCTTGTTCGTAGTCATTCAATTGCTAGCTTGCTAGCTATGTGTGCCTTCCTCACACAACGAATGTCATGCATTTATCAAGTTATTGATTACATGCCATAGTGAAATGGACATGAGCCTAATGGATACAGTTTGTAAACAATCTAAATGCCAGCTGTCAAATTATCAAAGATGCACAAGAGATGCACCATTACTTGGCAGTGAACAAAGTAGTATTGTTTGAATCAATAAATGGGAACTTTAGTCAACAAAACAAAATTCTCTGAATTAATCTGATTATTTGTTAGAGCAGGCAGTGATCAGTTGAGTCAAGAGCGGACGTTGAGATTCCTGTTCATCAAATGCTGTGACTATATTTACCTCACATATAACTAGAGAGATTGATGTGCATGATTTACCTCGCACCTCCGGGGTTGGGGGTTCGATTCCCGCCCTGTGTGTGCGGATTTTGCATGTTCTCCCCGTGCTTTGGGGGTTTCCTCCGGTACTCCGGTTTCCACCCCCAGTCCAAAGACATGTGTTGTAGGCTGATTGGCATCTCTAAATTGTCTGTAGGATAAGCGGTACAGAAAACGGATGGATGAATGGATAACCTAGACATAACAGTTGAGTAACTGAGGACTCCGAGTTTAGTCTTCATAACACCCTTTTTGTGCATTTGTCTGTGTGTCTGTGTCAGGAGTGATGATGATGAATTTTAGGGGGATGGAAAATATAACATTACTAAATATAAAACCTTTATTAAATAAATGCCATACAACTTATTTAAGTTAATTAAAAAAAAAAAAAATTATATAGGTATATTATACAGGTTAGTGTCTGGACCAACCCACGTGACACAGACGTGACGTATAGGTGTCCCCGAAAGACGTTACTGCTCTGAACGACTTCCAGACAGTTTTGGACTTGTGTTTGTGTGTGTGTGTGTGTGCGCGCGCGTGAGTGAGTGAGTGTGTGTGTGTGTGTGTGTGTGTGAGTGATTGATTCAGATCAATGTCAGAGAAAGAGAGAATGTTAACTCATGATCTCATTTAACTATTTAACTATTTCACAATTTTCTCACCTCATTATAAAAATATTTCATCACATTCATCACCAGGAGCCTGTTATCATTTGTCTATTCTTAGGTTACTATTAATATCAGATATCGCACGTGCTCCTGCATGGTCCCCCACCTTTATGGGCTCCACCTCAAATTGCTTCCGCTTTTGTCCCGTAGTGCACTGCATAGCGTGTAAAATCGATTATTTCGTAGCCTACGTAGCGCGCTTTATGTAGGGAGTGATGTGTTTGGGATTGAGCCACGGACGGCTGAGCAGAGCGCTACCGCGCAGGCGCAGTGCTCACTACCGCAGCCAGGGGGCGTGAACATGGCGTCCTGAGCAGGACCACACAGCCGGAGACCGCATCGTTTCACTGGGCTTTCAGAGCAAGAAAGACAGAGGGAGAAGCAGTGTGAGAGGACCTTTTCAACAAACGCAGAGAAAGTACGCTTTTGGTGCTCGTATGCTTCGCAGAAAAGGATAGACGGGATTAAACCACAGCGGTATCATTTGTTTAGTGGTTTCTGTTGTTGTTGTTGTTTTTTTTCCCTTTTTTCTCTAATTCAATTTTCATGCGGTTGCAAAAAGCCAGTCGGTGACGCGAAACAGGTGAGAGCCGAGGCGGCCGCTCCTTATTTTCGGGATTTGGGCTGGAAATGGCGAGCGAGAAGCCGCTTACGGCGCCGCTTGCGGAGCGAGAAGCCACGGCCGGCGGGGACGCGATGGTGTCCGGCTCGGGCTCCGTTGTGCTGCCGGCTGGCGTCATCAACCCTGCGGTTCCGATCCGCAACATCCGCATGAAGTTCGCCGTGCTGATCGGCCTCATCCAGGTCGGCGAGGTCAGCAACCGGGACATCGTCGAGACCGTGCTGAATCTGGTGAGTGAGGGAGAAAGCTTCATCATCTGTCCACAATGGCTCTCATCCCCCCCCCTCCATCACCATCTGTGTGTTATTCCCCGCGCTCTGGCCTCGCAGTGCTGCTGCTGCTGCTGTGAGATGATGTCATTTAGAGCATCTAAATCAGGTGCAACAAAGATCTCAACTCAAAGCTCTGTCCAAAAGCTCTGTATTATCATAATATATTCCCTAGAGGAATTGCTCAGGGCCTCACTGCCTTTTGTTGACAGCGCGATCGCATCGAGATTCCAGCCATTATTATTATTATTATTATTATTATTATTATTATTATTAGTGGATAGAGAAGACCAAAAACACGGCACTGTAATTGGATCAGGTCGCTCATTTCATTTCCAGACTGTTACAACGTGAAGCGTGTGTGTGTGTGTGTGTGTGTGTGTGTGTGTGTGTGTGCTGCGTTTAGACATTGCTATTCAGACACAGATCGGGCAGCGTTATCCTCTGGCTGGTAACAATGACTTGCCAGATATCCTCCTGTCTGCGCGTGCTTTTGTTTCTCCTCTCAGTGCTGAAACAGTAAACAGGCCCACAGCACATCCAACATTGGGATCAGAGCTTTATGCATTGGAAAAAAAAAAAAAAAAAGTACTTGATGAGTTGGTGTGATGATATTAGGGCAGTAGGGACGAATTCATTAATATTCAAGAGGCGTGAAGGCGGCTGCTGCTGCATGTCGTGCTGCTTTATTTTCCACCCAGGGATCTCTGGCACATGTTCCACCCTGATCTTTAAAACTGCTGAATGGTTAGAGAAGGCAATCGTAGCTTGTACGGCTGGATAGTAGGAGCCTGGCCGCACAGCAGGGATCGAAGCAGGGGTTTGTGTGAGCACTTGTTATGAAGCAGCCCGTACGGCGCATTAACACCGGTGTTATGTTCGTGTGGGTTCTGCTTAGCTCACACGCACTACATGAGGGGAAACTACACGACAAGGCCTTAACTGGGTCTGTTGTGTTGGAGAGGAAGTGTCTTGTGTGAAATTGTCCGTGAAGCTCCACAGCCACGTGCAGAAATAAGGGTAAGTCGGGCTTTAATTGATGATGTCACGCGTTTGATCGTCTAAGGATCAGGAGTCGGGATCAGGTAGATCTGATAAACATGGCCTGAGTAATTCTCTGTTGTAGATGCTGCAGCGCTCTCAATGCGCATGAATCCACCAGGACAGCATGTGGAAGCAGGTGGAGGAGGAGGAGGAGGAGGAGGAGGAAGAAGGAGGGGGTTGCTGCAGTGGCGTCGCGCTCGGAAACCTGGACTGAACGGATGGGGCTGTGGAGGACAGATCAGGGGAGGAGGAAGAGAAGGATGGGGATGATTGGGAGTACCGATGCGTATCGCAGAGCTTTAAGAAAGAGGTGGGGAAACGTCAGGAAGGCAGGACCGAGTGCGTGTAGGTGGGCTAGACCTCATGCATTATGCAGCCTCGGCTGAAACCGCAGCTTGTAGTCCATCGATTGATCCAAACTGCCTTTCCGAGGAGCAGATGCGGCGATCGGCTAATTAATAGGCTTCACCGCAGAAGCTTAACCACAGGAGCTCGTACCATTCAGCGAAAGTAGTTACACAGAACAAGTGCTTGCATTGTAGATTAGATTCATTAAAGCTTGCGTTGTAGCTCGAATTCACACACAGTCATGTGAGTCTGTGTCAACACGCAGCAGCTTTGGTCAGTTCTAGGCTTTTCTGAGAGTGAGACCTACTTTGTGTGCCACATTGTGCTCCATTTATGTCCTCCAGGCCCATGGGAGGCTGAATGCACGTTTCAGGACACATGTTGTCCTGCTGTGAAACACACAACTCAAGTAACGCCCTCAACCGCAGCATGGGGATGTTGATCCTTCCTTTGCTCACAGACAAATGACTCGCCTTGAGGTGAGGGATGATCTTTATTAAGAGGAAGGTGTAGAAGAACATACATCGTGAGTCCATGTGAGTTGGTTTAAATACCAGTAGTTTTGAGTCTGTTTTGAGATTTAGGTTGTTGTGCCAGGAACGATGTTCCCATTACATCTTGTATTTTTCCCGAAATCTACTTCTTGTCATAAGTACTGTTCATCCAGGATCAGATTTCAGGATATACGACGTCCGTTAAGTAATGTTGCAGACTACATACACCTCATTTTAAAACAAGCTGATTGTTTTGACCTGTATTATATGGTAGGTCACATGACCATAACATGTATGTTAGCTACATACAACAGGAACTCAATAACTTGCCTAAAATCCCCAGAAGTGTCGCCTTTAAAAAATCATGTATATTTTATCGTTCAAGCTCAGGCAGTACTTGGTTTAATAGAAATAGGAAAGCGCTCTTCCTGGTGTGTCTTTTATACTGAAGAGAAAGTGCAAACCCTCTTTTTCCACAGGATATAATGGAACCTTCACCAACATGCCAGTTTGCTCGGTGTGTATATTTTACCTGGGGATATTATATAGAAGGTAAAATCCGGCTTTCCTGACACGTGCACATGTAGTCTGAAAAAATGACTGACATGACGGATTTGCACGGGACTAAAATCCCAGAGACACTCTGGAAATAATTACCCTACGTAAAACTAATCCCGTCTGAGCAGGGCGATATTCTCATTTCTGGATTTCCGTGTAGGTCATGTGAGCTCTGGCCTGGTGCCGTTCGGGTAACCCCCAGTGGAGCTGACATAGTTGCTATTGTAATCTTGGCAGCAGCAGCGTCCCACTGTTCACACTCAGATCAACTCAGCCCGAAAACTTTAATGTTTATTCTTAAATACGTTGCACGTTGTGCCTGAAACACTGTTTACTAGGTGAAGGTCAATTTATTATTTGGACACACAAATGAGCGTAGTAGTTAAAAGGACATTTTGCGTTCATGTCCGTTGCTGTATAAGAAATGAAAAACGTTCTGCTGAGATTGTAAAAATGCCTCCTAGTTATAAGATATTAGTCACATTAGCATTTCACTACGCTGACTAACAGGCATCTTGCTGATGGATGGATTGATAGTGTGTATTTATGGTTGGACTAAATAGTAAATCTCCCAAGGGGAAGGAATCGTCTGCATTTACACTGTAAGGAGTGTGTAAAAAAAATGTGTGTATATGTACAGTACTGTGCAAAATGTCATTAAAGAAAGCAGCATATTACCTAAGAGACACTTTTCAGACAGTAAACACAATGAAGGCTGCTGGGTTTTGCTGCAAAAATAAGAAGCGAGTGCGACAGTCAAAGTGTCCAGAAGAACTGTGTTTGGTTCTGCAAGATGCTCAATAAAACTTACCAGCTCATTTCCTTATAAAACTGCACTAATTGTACCAGTTTACAATTTTATTTATTTATTTATTTTTGTCAACCCAGATATTGACTTTGTTTCATTTACTACTGTTTACTGTATTTTTTTTTAAATGTAGAAACATTTAATTTCATTATTTTGAAGGAATCTTTGCTCTACAGCCTTTCTTTGCATGTGTCTAAAACCTTTGCACCTTTGTGTGTGTGTATGTGTATATATATATATATATATATATATATATATATATATATATATATATATAACTTATTTATTTATTTATTTATTTCACTGCAAAGAAAGCAGCAGAATGGTTGTGAATTGTATAGGAGCTCATCTTTGATAAGCTTATGTTAGAACCTGTAACTGTGGCCGTGTGGAAAATTGGCTGCATTAGATTCATAGACTTCATAAACCCAAACATGATTAAGCACCTTGTTTTTGGGGCCATGTAACACACGTAATTATTCCTCACAGAAATCTATTTGTTTAGCCAATAAGGGCAGCTTACAGCCACGCGGCTTCAGACACTTTACTGTAATTGATAAAGCAGTAAGGCCTTGAGAATGCAGCAAATCGAAACAGCATTGATGTTCCACTAAATGGGTGACCTCTCTTATTTTTCATGTGCCCAATAATGAAATGAACATGACTAATAGTGTAAGAAACACTCGCCACATGCAAGCAAAGCGTTACAAAATGTTAAACAAGCAGTGTGTTTATGTAGCCATTCCCATCTTCTTTCTTCTTTCTTCTCTCTCTCTCCCTCTCTCTTTCTCTCTCTCTCTCTCTCTCTCACTCACACACACACACACACACACACACACACACACACACACACACACACACACACACACACACACACAGAGCTACTGTGGGCTTGATGTTTAGAACTCTCCTGCCATTACCAGAGCATCATTGTTGCCATGGAAATGGAGCCATGGGACCTCAGCACTCACTTCCCACCTTACCAACTGTTGTCAGCTGTTTTTTTTTTCCAGCCGCATCAGCACAGCCAACTGTGACTTAATCCACTGAATAATCTTTTTTTTTTTTTCATTGCTCACCATCGTTTTAATGATGCACATAACAAAGGAGAAAGCAATGAAACTAATTCATTTTCTTTTTGTCAAATGATGCTTAAATTGTGCTTTATAGCCCATGGCTGTGTGGTTTGCCAATACACCAGGGCCAGTACATCATATCCATCTTTCCTCCTCTCTCTCTCTCTCTCTCTCTCTCTCTCTCTCTCTCTCTCTCTCTCTCTCTCTCTCTCTCCCCCCCTCCCCCTCGTGACTGAGTCGATGTGATGGTCTCTCCACGACAACGCCTCATTAGTTCCATCCCTGCTTTGCAAAATCACCAAGGTCAGGAGTAGAGGCTCGAGATCACACAGTCAGCACAAACCGGCCTCGGACAGCGGACAAACGCAGCACCGAGGCAGTACTAGACTGTGTAGAACAGCACGGATCAAGCCAACACAGCCTAGTACAACTAATCAGCAGCACATTCTACCAGTCATCACAGTTTCACTCAGCCTTCACCTTCAACAAATCATCAACAACACATCTGTGCCATTTAGTAGTGCAGTATACTACAGCTCAGGACATGTGATGTGTACAGGACTAAACTTATGACAATCCTCAAATAGCTTGTATCTTGTTTACAGTAGTGTCAATGCTGGCCAACAGTTTTATTGAAATGGAATCTTGCCATGCATCAGACACTGTCATACTCTGTACATGTGACTTTTTCTTAGGGGCAATTGCTTGCTAGCCTAGATAAACATAGCTATGCATTTTTTTTTTTTTTTTTATTCTTCAAATATTTATTTGGTTTTAAGTTTCAACATTATATTTATCACTGCAGTGCAGTGGTGAGGATCATTGAGAAGTAATATCCACAGTAGGAAAAGGAGAGTTTATTAAGGGTTTACTCACACAAATCAATAAAATACAGAAATAAGCCGCCTTCAAGAATTCTTTCCTGCATGTCATATTAATTTCTTATTTACAAATCTGAATTTGTGTGGTTTGTCAGCTATATATTGAATGAATGGCTTCTGGGTTTGACCAGTGAAGAAATTGTTTTTTTTAGTCAGTTGTATCAGGAAAAGTAAGACTCTTTGTGCTTCCACGCAGCAATATACAGTCCCCGATCACAGAAATGAACTCAAAATCAAGGAAACACCGCAATATTCTCAGGAGCTTGCAATTTTTCAAAATTTACCGCAGATTTCCCGCAGCTTCTGGCCAAGACGTCATCACGACACTCGTTCAGCTAAATCCATCTTCGATTCACGTGCGTCAAACATGAGTACAGCTAAAAGGTCTCATTTACCAACAGACATCACAGTGAAAGACCGTGCAAAACAATTCCAGGCAATTGCAGTTTCAAGTAGTTTTCCTAAAAAAACACGAAAAACTCCGTAAGTTGCATCGCAAGTTTAGAAAAAAGACGAAGCAAAATCAAGCATTTCCGGCTGCAGCAATCACCAAAAAATCTCTGTATGAAATCCTGTACGCACTGCTCTCGGTTAGCTCGATAAAATCTACAAACACAGATATGGTTGTCAATCGAATGAATAAGGAGATTGAATAGAATTCAGAGGAAGTGATGAAAATTCGTTCACAATGACAACATGCATGTCAAATAAGTAAGGAATGAAATACGACAGGGTGTGTTGTTAGTGGAAAATACTCCTATACAGGGCGGGGTGATGCTACAACGCCGTAGTTCTTATTGCCCTTCAACAGCATGCCCCGAAATGCTTTATTCCTCTTATACCACAGCAATATGCCAACAGTTACATGGCATATGTTTGATCTGTTTATAGTTATGTTTAATATTGTAGAATGTCTGCAAATCAAGTTAGTTCCTGTTATTACTTAGTTTCTAATTTCTTCCTTCTGAAGTTAATAACACTGGAGACTCCTTTCAAAAATGATAAATAAACGTCTCCTCACAGAAAACTCAAATGTGCATTTAGCTAAAACATTGGCCTTTTCTTTTTTTTTTTCTTCAACATTAGGTCTCTAACGGTTAGGTGGGTTCGATATTTGAATAATTCCCACCCATATTCATGAAGCTCCGCCTCCAGGATCTACAGAGGCAGGAGGGACTGACTTTCGCTAAGATCAGATATTCTCGAGCCCTGTCTAAAACTGCTACTCGATCCTGATAGATATGCATTATATTTCGTGTGTTTAATGGGTGTGGTTTCATTGTTGTATATAAACTTCCCATTGCTTTACCCTAAAACATTCTGTTTTAGGCTTTCAATCTGGTATAGCTGTGATCTAAACAGTACAATCAATTTGGTGTGGCCCTAAACAAACAGATAAGCTGGCAAATTGATTCATCACAAGCACCTAGATGTGTCAGTGGCTAATGAAAATGAGAACAAAGCCCAAGTGAACTTCTTAAGACCACTTTACACCAGAAGCAACACTGCATTCCACAACCACCCTGTGATGCTTTTCATTTCATATGGGACACGACACGCGCATGTTAAGTACACAGTGTGCTGCGTTTTTATTAAATCTAACCTGCAAATAATCTGTATCGATTGTCAGATTTTTATAACCATGCATCACCACTCTATGCGATCGCAAAGTTCGTTATGCTTTTAAAGCAGCGGTTCAGCGTGGTTTCATTAAGCTGAGACATTTCATTATAGATGAGCCATCAAGAGACAGATTGTTGTGTCTTCCTTTATTATTGACCAGACACCTTCCTTCATTAGCTAGCGACAGGCGGATGATCCATGCTTCTGTGCTCCATCTTAGTCAGGAGGAAAATGCCTTGAGCAAATGAAATGTATTTGGCAATAAATCATTTATGCAATAATGGTCACTGGCAGCTTTTTTGGCGTGTCCGTGTCCGTGTTGTTCTGCTTAAGGATAGTTCTACTGAAACAGAGCAGATCAGACTTCAGAGGCTTTGCACTTCCAGGTTAAATGATTGACAATACTACTGAGAAACCGATGGTTCCATTTCTTAGCTACTGATATCAAGTACTTGATGCTAGATGTAGTTTCTCTGGCACAGGGAAATGTGCATCACACTTGCCTGCATACCTTTTTTATACATCTGGAGGATGAAAAGCGAGAGCTACTAGATGACATCCTAGCCGAAACATCTCTGTCTGGCAGGTTTCCATGTCTAATTGTAAATTGTTAAGAGATTGTATTCCAACTATTCTGGGACATATATGTATATTTGTTCTTGTGTTGCAGTATCGAGATGTTAAACACAGGCCCAAACTGGAAGTCATTCTTTACAGTTATTCTGTAACATATCTAGAACACAAAACACTTTCTGATCATTTTGTAGATGGCATGAAAGGCTTTTCAATTCAAGTACTACATAATACTAATATATTATTGATATACTATTAAGACCAATAACCGGCTCTTAAAGTAGAAGAGGACGTTTCTAGGAAAAAGAATTGCTACCAGAATCTATTCAGCTATGTGCATAACATTTTAATTATACTGATTACAATTTTAAAAAAATTACAATGTTAAAAATATATAGTCGATTAGACTAATACATTCACTAGTTGCTGCTGTGGGGATGTTAACTAGTCGAGGCGGTGAAAAAAAACAACAGTGAAGCAGATAGTAAAGAAATTCAGGCAGATGGTCAAACAGAGGTCTAAATGATCTTTATTTCACTTCAGATTAGATTTACAATAAAAAAGTGTGTAAGACTCCTGTTGGAAAGTTTTTTTGTTTTTCTTTTGGGTAGGTTTTCACTTTGATATCACTTTATGAAGTGTACTGCACTAATTAGTGAACTATGAAATTAGGCCTGTTGTTGCTTATTGCATCTCTGTAAAAATGAATAGTGCAACCCCTTAGATTGGCTTTATAGGTTTTCCCAAATATAAAAAATATATATAATGGTAAAAAAGATTTAAGAAGAACATACATGTGCTTCGATTCCAGCATGTTTGTAGGTCTGCACACAGGGTGATGCATTTTGGTATTTGTAGTTAATGAATCTCACACACACAGGCCAATGCTTGATGCGTGTCTGAATCGTTTTTAGCTGCTGGTCTTACCGGTCTAACAGTAAGTGTACTGGCTCTTATGCAGGACTGTTCAGGTTCACAGTAATCATCTTAATAATGTGAATGTTTAAGCCACATTAGCTAAAATCTTTTGGATTTGCTTTGAAGCCGCACCCCAACCCTTGACAGAATCATCAGTTGGGGATGGCTGTGTTTATGATGGGTTGATGCTATACAGTGCTGTGAAAAAGTATTTGCTTCGATCGAAATACAGCATAAAACAAAGGCAACCTGAGTAAACACACAATACAGTTTTTAATTTATTTACTTTTTTATTGTAGGGAAAAAAAAAAGTTATCCAACACCTATCACCAGTGTGAAAAACTAATTTCCCCTTTAAACTTAAAATCTGGTTGTGCCACCTTTTAGCAGCAATAACTGCAACCAAACACTTCCGATAACTGGAGATCAGTCCTTCCTTTACTTCTAGGACTTGGATTTATTCCTATGCTTTGGATCATTGTCTTTCTGCATAATCCAGTTGCGCTTGAGTTTCAACTTACAGACTGATGTAACAGGACCCCCGTCTTCCAAACAGTTCCACTTTCGACTCATCGGTCCACAGAACATCCTCACAAAAGGTTTGAGGATCATCAAGGTGTGTTTTGGCAAAATTCAGACGAATCTTAATGTTCTTCTGGGTTAGCAGTGGTTTTCACCTCACCACTCTTCCATAGATGCAATTTTTGCCCAGTGTCTTTCTGGTAGTGGAGTCATGATCAGTGACCTTTATTGATGCAAGAGAGGCGTGTAGGTCCTTTGATGTTGTCCTTGGCTCTTTTGTGACTTCCTGGATGAGTAGTTGCTGTGCTCTTGGAGGAATTTTGGAAGGTCGGCCACTTCTGGGAAGGTTCACTACTGTGCCGAGTTTTTCCATTTGGAGATAATGGCTCTCACTGTGGTTCTTTGGAGTCCCAGAGCCTTTGAAATAGCTTTGATCAGTCTGGGAAGGGTTACAATCACCTTCTCCCTCATTATTTCTGGAATTTCTTTCAATTTTGGCATTGGCAAGTGTGTTACTGGGTAAAACCTTTTAACCAACTTCATGCTGTTGAAAAATTTCTATTTCAGTGTTGATTTGATTGAACAGGGTTTGCAGTAATCAGGCCTGGTTGCGTCTAGTCCAGCTGAACCCCATTATCAATGCAGTTTCATAGATGTGGGGAATTAGTAACTATGGGGTCAAATACATTTTCACACAGGGCCCAGTTGGTATTGGATAACTGTTTTGATTCAATAAATAACATTATCATTTAAAAACTGTCTTTTGTGTTTACTCAGGTTGCCTTTGTTTTATCTTTGTTTTAATTTCTGAAACAATTTAGTATGATATATACAAAACCAGAAGAAATCACAAATACTTTTTCACAGCACTGTATTTTACACGCCTAGCTTAGATTACTGTCGTACAGAGACAGTGATGTTACTCACTGGACTGTGCAGTGCAAACTTGTCCATGAGCATATCATGCAGGAGTTTTCCATCTTATCTGTAAACTGCTGGTGTGGCTGCAGGTTTTCATTCCAATCAAACAGGAGTCATACCTAATAGTTTGTAGACTAGGATGCAGCCTGCAGCCAAGCTGGCTCTTTGCGGATATGACTAAAGAGCCCTCCTGATCTGGCATGTTGTGTGTGATGTGGCTACAGATTTCTCAGTATATCAAACAGACATTTGGCGTGAAACAAACATAAAGAAAATCAAGTGGGAGAACAGCACAGGTTTTATATTACAACCCCAATTCCAAAAAGTTGGGACGCTGTGTGAAATGTAAATAAAAACAGAATGCAATGATGTGCAAATCACATAAACCCATATTTTATTCACAATAGAACATAGAAAACATATCAAATGTTTAAACTGAGGAAATACTAGTTTAAGGAAAAAATAAGGTAATTTTGAATTTGATGGCAGCAACACGTATCAAAAGAGTTGGGACAGGGCCATGTTTACCACTGTGTAGCATCCCCTCTTCTTTTAACAACAGTCCGTATACGTCTGGGAACTGAGGAGACCAGCTGCTGGAGTTTTGGGAGAGGAATGTTGTCCTATTCGTGTCTGATACAGGATTCTAGCTCCTCAACAGTTCTGGGTCTTCTTTGTCATATTTTTCGTTTCATGATGCGCCAAATGTTTTCAATTGGTGAAAGGTCTGGACTGCAGGCAGGCCAGTTCAGCACCCGGACTCTTCTACTACGAAGCCATGCTGTTGTAATAGATGCAATATGTGGTTTAGCATTGTCTTGCTGAAATATGCAAGGCCTTCCCTGAAAAATATGTCGTCTGGATGGAAGCATATGTTGCTCTGAAACCTGTATATACCTTTCAGCATTGATGGTGCCTTTCCAGATGTACAAGCTGCCCATTCCATAGGCACTAGTGCACCCCCATACCATCAGAGATGCGGGCTTTTGAACTGAGCACTGATAAAAAGCCGGGTGGTCTCTCTCCTCTAGACCAGAGGACGTGGCATCCATGGTTTCCAAAAAGAATTTCAAGTTTCGATTCGTCTGACCACAGAACAGTTTTCCACTTTAAATGAGACAGATTTTAAATGAGCTTTGGCCCAGAGAAGACAGTGGCGTTTCTGGATCATGTTCACATATGGCTTCTTCTTTGCATGATAGAGCTTTAACCTGCATTTGTGGACGGCACAGCGAACTGTGTTCACAGACAATGAGTTCTGGAGGTGTTTCTGAGCGCATGCAGTGATTTCCATTACAGAATCATGCTTGTTTTTAATGCAGTGCCGCTTGAGGGCCCGAAGATCACGGGCATGTAATATTGATTTTCACCCTTGTCCCTTGCACACAGAGATTGCTCCAGATTCTCAGAATCTTTTGATGATAGTACAGTGGGTATAGAAAAGAATCACCCCCCTTTAAAATAAAGTGGAAAGTTCTTTTCATGCTGCACTAATCAAAATGACCACAGCTGATCACAGTTGAAAGTCAAATGGCTTTGTGTGCCATTGCGAAGGTGATTAGCTGATCAGTGATGCTGGTTTTTTATTTTATTTATTTTTTTCTGACATGTTGGTGTTATATCTTTCACTTGGATGTTATAAGTTGCACTGAGTAAATACAGCTGGATAAAACAAAAGCTGTGTCCGTCTTCATTTCAGGCTGAAAAAGCAACAAAATGTGATTATTTTAAAGGGGGGTGATTCTTTTCTATACCCACTGTAGGTTTCAGAGAATTCCTGCCTCTTTTTTAGTCAGTGAGGCTCTTGGGGATTGTCCTGTGCCCTAAAAGTTCTAATGAGCTATGGATTTGGGTCTTAACCTACACAGAAGATGACTAAGTGCAATCCATTTCGGGTATAATTAACTAGATATCATCAGCTTGATCATCTAACAGCTAGCTCATCATTGTGGCCATACAGAGATTTCATAATACTTAGCTAGAATGTACTGAAGATTAGCTTATCAATTACATGCTAAATACAAATACTACTGACTATGCTCATGTACGCTTAACTAAAAGATATGATTAGCTCGATCTCAAAGCAGATTGTGTCATCACATTCTACTACTAAGACAAATATGCTGTGGTCCCATAGACCTTAACTTTCCTGCTGGCTATCACTCATACATGTGACTGCTTGTGAGGCCATTTAATGACTAGTGAAAAGAAAAATCAGTAGGTAGGCAATCTGGAGCTCAGATTTTTTTTAAACACAAAAGGTCAGCTTGAAACAGTAGGACATGACTAACACCACACAGCAGTGTTAGCTAGTCAGTTGTCTAACTAGCCACAGTCATTCATGGATATAATCTATCCTGGATGAAATCCCTATATATACTGTAATTCTTGATCTAATTAGTAGTGACAATAAATCATCTACTGTTTCACCTAGTGATAAAAAGGTCACCAAAACG
This sequence comes from Cranoglanis bouderius, assembly GCA_023630585.1. Classification (NCBI taxonomy): domain Eukaryota; kingdom Metazoa; phylum Chordata; class Actinopteri; order Siluriformes; family Cranoglanididae; genus Cranoglanis; species Cranoglanis bouderius. The sequence goes on along the minus strand of CM042550.1, from coordinate 1,944,698 downwards.
GTGTCTACATTGCCTTACAGCCCATGAAACTCAGTAGGAAGGGACAGCATACAGTATATCACCACAGTATTTCAAGTGCTTTCAGAGATAACGGTTGTTAATTAGCTAGCTAGCTAATTTTTGGTTTGGTTGATTGGTTTTGTTTTGTTTTCACACACCAAGGGACATCGTGAGGCAAGGCCAGTGTGACCATTATGTAATGAGTAGCAGTTTTTTTTGAATGAATGAAGATACCACAGCTTACCCTCTTGTTTTCTATTAACAGTGAAGCAAAATTAAGAGCACATGCTTTATTTTTTTTTTTTTTTATCCCTTGCCCATTCCTATTATGAATAAACTCCATTCTTTTTGCCAGGTTATTTTTTTTTATTCATGGTCAATGACCACTGCTTAATGCTCTTCCTGTTCTACTTCAAACTAAAGTAAAATAAAAACATTTTTGCTAGTAGTACACAACTTTTATAACCCTAAGATCCAGTGTTTACACCTCACACAGAAAACCAACACACTGCTGTACACAGCATACAGATAATTATCCATTTACCGGAACATACTTATTTAGCTAAGGGCAATGATCAAGCAAATAATAAAAAAAAAAAAGTCTCTAATATTTATTCCCAGCAGAACTGTTCTGAGATCAGCACTCAAATTAGGCTGCCTTGAGGCAAATACTATGAATGCTGCAGGAGCTCCTGGTCTTAACTGAAGAGATTTTAACTGCTGACCTTCAACTGATCATGCTGGCATTTACGGTTTGTGTCTTCCTTCCTTTCCTTCCTTAATCAAGGTAAATATGTGACCGTGTTAAATAAAGCAAGTAAAAGAACTGTGTTTAAAATTGATACACAATTATGCTCAAAAGAGTCATTCTAAAAATTACTTTGAAGAACCGATACAAACCATAACACAGTGCAGAGCAATGTGTTTATAAGAAGGTTAATGATGGATTCGTCAGATTGAGCCTGGGCATGTCATACCGCCCGGACACTCTCCTGGGATGCACAGGCATCTCCATCATGATGTCTATATCTAGCATCATGCAGCATCAAGTCATTCAAAAAAAAAAAAAACATACAGAGATGCAAGAAGCCCATATCTTCATCCACATCTACTTATGTTCAAACATGTCCTTGAATAAATCTGTCAATAAAATCAACAGTGAGCTGTGTTCGTCCAGCCCACACACACACAGCCGAGGTGTTTAACATAACGGATGTGTGGCGCGTGGGTCTGCATCACTGATGTGTGAAAAGCTCTTTGGTTCTGCGCCAATTGTGTATTAAGAGTGAAAATACAAAACGAGGCTCTGTGCTAATCACAGAGGAAGGACGAGACACTGAGGTTGTAAATGAAGCAAATTTGATACACTTGCATTAAGGTCAACTGGATCATACGTTGAACAGTCCATAGCAGGACAATATTCTCTATTTCAATTAGGGCTGCAATTTATATATATATATATGCCAGAAACAGAAAAAAATAGCAGGGGTCTCCAACACGTCGCTCGCCTACTTGATTGTAAGTTACTCGCCAAGACATTCTGCAAACCTTTTCCTATTTCATCCAATCAGAGTGGGCTATACCACTCCCTATCCCACCCCCTCCAATAAAAATGTAGTATTTATTGGCCACATTGGCCGTCACGTCAAAGTTTTTTTACGCAAATGTAAGTGAAAGATGCGTGTGCCTAATTTGCGGTGCTAGTGTTGCTGTCGGTAAAAGACGCAATGTTAGGCGCCATTTCACTCAAGTTCATGGTAATTTTGCACGGAACTTTCCTGTGGGTAGCAGGATACAAACTGAAAAGGTGAAGCAGTTGAAGGCACTGTCAAAAGATGGGTGATTCTATGCTATACCCACTGTACCATTTATGAACAGAAGGTCAGAGGTCAGAGGTCTTTACAGTCCCAGTAAATTTTTTTAACATGGCTTTTATCACAGTGATTAAGTCTTGATGTTGATTCTACTGGACACAGTTGTCCATAGTGCTGCATTTTGTCAGGGGCACTTCATGTTTATCATTAAGGGCATCTCTAAGAGTAATCACACTGTGCCAAAGTAGATATGCTCCAAGCCTGATAAGGTGTTAAATGGTAAGGCCAAGCATCAGGCTTCTCTTCATGTTCCTCAGTGGATCCTCATCTAAAACGACTTCCCGCTGTAACTGGCTGAGAGCCCAGAGTCACTGAGGAAGTGTTAGATTAGATTTTACTTTCATCATAAAAGATCACCTGCGTTTCTTGTGAGATGACAGGATTCGTGTTTTTAAGCAACATTCTTATCTGTCAATCAGACAAGAACCCCATTTATTAAAAAGAAATAATTAAAAAATCACACACCCCTTATCATGGCAGCACAGATTTATTTTATGGACATAGTCCATTGATTCAAATATTAAGCACATTTGGCAAATATTGAGTCACAAGTTTTTTTGTTTTTTGTTTTATTCCTGCACGTTCCCACCCACGGAGCTCAAACGAGTTATATTGTATCATTTTAACAACTGGCTTTCTAGTTTAGCTAAAATTGCAGATTCACATTGCCTTTCATTCTTCTTAAATTACTGAGCATTAATGTGCCTGACGATTTTAAACCCATTTAAATCAAGTCAAAAAAGGTTAAACATTAAAGGGGTTTGTGGTTTGTCCCCAGTAACCTTTCACCATCCAAAGAACCTGTTTTTAAGAGTGAAGGCTTATAACTATATCAGACCAGGCAATGTTTTTCTAATGTTCAGCTGTCCAGTTTCAACGAGCCGTGCCCACCGTAGCCTCAGATTCCTGTTTGTGGCTGACAGGAGTGGCACATGATGTGGTCTCCTGCTGTTGTAGCCCATCCACTTCAATGTTTGATGTGTTGTGCATTCTGAGATGCTTTTCTGCTCACCACGGTTGTACAGAGTGCTAATCTGAGTTACTGTAGCCTTCCTGTCACCTGAAACCAGTCTTGCCATTCTCTTCTGACCTCTCTCATCAAAAAGGTGCTTCTACCTGCAGAGCTACTGCTCGCCTTTTTTGTTTTTCGCACCATTCTGTGTAAACACTAGAGACTAGTTGTGCATAAAAACACCAGGGGATGAACAGTTTCTGAAATACTCAAACCAGCCTGTCTGGCACCAGCACTCATGCCATGGTCAAGATCACTGAGAAAACATTTTTTCCTCATTCTGATGTTTGAGGTGAGCATTAACTGAAGCTCTTCACCTGTATCTGCATGATTTTATGCATTGCACTGCTGCCACATGATTGGATGATTGCACCAATGAAAAAGGATAGAGCTGTTCCTATTAAAGTGGTTGGTTAATGATAAAGGTTCAATCTCGAAACCTGTGGATTTTTGCTTTGTCACAGCTGGAAAACCCTTATGGGGGTTATGAAGAACTGGACAACAAAGAGTTTCCTTATGAAAGAGGGTTCCAAGTAGCACTTTTCTGGAAGGTAAGAAGCTTTGAAGCTTGAAAGATCCTTGTTCCAAGAGTGTCATTGACGGTTATTAGTGATGTCCACCATCATCACATTTCTTCTTCTTCTTCTTCTTCTTATTATTATTATTATTATTATTAAATGTTCCCCAGAATCGGCTTGTGCAGACAGGACATGATGTGTTTGAGTTTGATGTTATTTGATGTTATAGGGTGGCACATTGGATATCCCATTGAAGATATTGATTTAGCTGCCGTATTTCTAGTCTGTATGAATCATCCAGGGTGTTATCTATAATTCAGGGCCATCTCCTCACGCTTTGCTGCTACTGATTGCTTCTCCTGTATAATCAGGGTCAGATAAAAGCTCATCGCTTCAAGGTCAGAGCTGAGGCAGTCCTGCCATATGCATCTCAGAAGGCCAGTGTGATTAGAACAGGTAAAACTAAATGAATGGTCGGGTCAGGAGGAAGTGAGTGAGTCAGAGAAAGAGGCATATAGTGAGAGGGGAGGGATTGTTGTTGGGAGAGAAATCCTGACATACATTATGAAAGAGAGATCCTCAGAGAGAAGGAGACAGATATGGAGAGAGAGGGAAATGGAAGAAATAGAAATAGAAATGGAAGATTTTGCTTGACAGAAAGGTCAGGAATATATGCTAATGGGGCAGAAGTAATTGAAACGAGTTTACAAAAAATACAGCACGTTATTTGAAGGAAACATCAGCCTAACCTTGACTACCGAAACACTTCCCGCTTCCTCGAAAGAATAATATGTTGTGGGTTATTTCTCACCCTCGCCAATGTGTCACCATCGTTCTGGATTATTAGAAGCTTTTCTGGTGGGAAATGAAGCACAAACTCCTGCAGTAAGCAGAAAGAGAGCAGGATCTGCTATAGGTAAACTCAGTCAAGCATAATGTGTCACCTCTGTTTTTGAAGATCAAGCACTCCAGCCATCGGATAGATCAGGTGATCCTGTGTCTGATAAAATGATCATTTTTGTAGGAGGAAAAGAACGATCCTCCTAACCCTAGAAGGCAATGAACCCTCAGGTTCACCGTACCTGCTTTATGCATCTCTATTTTCTATTCGGTCCACCTTCAGGCAATGTTAAATTCAGCTCAGGTGAGGGATTGAGTTGCCTAAAACTTTGACTTTTCCTGGATGAGTTTGCTTGTTTTATCACATCTAGCTAGGTTTGTGAACACTTGGGCTATTCTCCAGTCCCTCCAGGATTTCGAGATGTTGCGATCGCAGAAATGAATGCAAAATCAAGCAAACTCCAAAATATTTGGAGGAGCTTTTCAAAATGACCACAGATTTTCCGCAGATTTGGGCCAAGACGCATCATGCAATCAAACATTTTGGCCGCAACAAAAATAATATGGACTGTATGGACTGATTCTCTATCCTAAACTCTGTAGAAGAAAAAGAAAGAAAGAAATCCCTCTGTATACAGACCTGCAATCACTGTCCAGTCACAGTCCTCTGCTGTACATGGGAGTGTACTTTTAACTTTGCTTACTGTTCACTATAAATTAATCACAGCACTTGAATAGGTTTACATCTGGGACTAGGCAAAGGCTTTTTTAGGACTTGTATACTGGAAGGATGAATATCATAAAAATTTTACCCATTTCTTAATTAAACCAAAGACATGGGAGGAAAGGTGTGAGGTTTGAGTTAAATATGTGGAAAGGCACATTATCAGTTTTACTCATTCATACCAGAATGAATTGTTAAAAATTCGTTGCCTCACATTGCTCTAATCGCTGTACATCGGTCACTAGTAGACGTTCCTGTCGTTACTTCACTGCTGGCTGTAGTGGCAGTATGCAAAACCACCGATTTCGCCACAAATCAGATGTCTTCTTGCTAAAAATGAAATTAATTGCCCGTTTGACCCCAACAGGCACGCATGCTAAAAAAATAAATAAATAAAAATTCTGGAGGAATATGTTTGCACTTTGTGATCCGTCTATTTGACTGGCTTAAAGTGTGTGTATCTAAATGCACTGGCAAAAACGTTTTTGTGACACCGTCTTCGCCCACGTCATGTTTCCAGCGGTCATTCCGGCCTTCAGTCGCTGTAGATCGCCAACTCTCATTGAACATGACGGACTTTGACAGTGAGAGAAGCCTGTCTGTGTGAGTCTATCGAATTTAGTACCATGTGTAGCTATAGCCAGAAATATTCATTAAAAAAAAAAAAAAACACCCTAAATGTGATTTTTAAAATGAATATTGTCTTCATTTACCACCGTTTTATTTCTGTGGCTGCATTCAAAATCGCGTACTGTGACAGTACCTACTGCTCGGCCATTGATACAGTACGTGTAAGTGTGTAGTATGAATACAATACAGACGCACTACATCCGTCATGCTGGCATTGTCATGCGACCTACAACTTAAAAACGGCCGACGGCGCTGCCTTCCGCCATTTTTGATTCCGACAGCTCTTCCGCTCCAGTCCCATTGCCTTATGGGATAGCGCAGTGTCCACTGCTTCCATACTGCAGAATCTCAGCGGAAGCAGTAGGTCATCCGGGTCTTTTTCTCGCCGACTGTTTTACGAATACTGACAATTCAGACATACTACTCCTTTTTGGCGTACTGCTTTTCGCCTACAATGTAGTAGGGTAGTAGGGATATTCGGACACAGCCCAAGTCTTTTTTGCAGATCAGTACTTGATGAGCCTGCTGTTAATGTGACTGGGATTTGTAGGCTTTAACATCACCATTTATACTTTTAGAATGACTGCACCGCTGACAGATTGTGATAACTTGGATGGATGTGTATATTAGTGCATATTTCCAGTGTATTGTTTTGTAAAATGGAGAACTCCATAGCTGGGCTTTAAAAGATCAGGCTTACCCAAAGAATTCATTTCCCCAGGACCCTCAAAGACCGATTACAACCATGCCCTCGCACGCGATCAGGGGCCGTGATTAGACAGTGATTACGTTACACACTGGCGGCACACTTTCCGCACGATCCTGATGGAGATGCACTGTAATACCAGCGCGGCCATAAAACAAAATAAAAAGTCGAAGATTTCATTTGGCCGTGTTGAAAGCATCACACAGTCACTCGGTGAAATGCGGCGTAGGTCGCTTGTCATGGTGGATTTCTTTCATTTCTGGCACGAATGCAAATCATATTCAAATATTTGACGCTCACACACGACTCAAATTATGTTTCCGAATCAACAGAAGAACAATGTAATAATTTTTGCTTTTTCATTTTTCGAGTCAATAGAAGTAATGTCATCCCTGTGTCATGTTGTACTTTGTTCACTGTTATAATTGCTGTGGTCTGGCAAGGAATCTTCTTCACAGATGTTGTTGCTTGAATGTTGTTTTCATCCCGCGCTGTCAGATAACTCTGCCGCATGACCGCGCTCTCATTTAGTGAAGATGCCAATTCAGTAGGATTCTTGTGCTGTAGAATTTACGCACCAGAAAAATGGCTCGGTATCACAAACACGTGCGTATATATTTTTAATGGCAGAGGTAGAAAAATCGTGGTAGAAAAAGGATGCAGTAATTATGTGGAAACACGTCTTGACTAAATGACAGTGAGTTCACGTTGAGTTCACCATATTGCTCCATGTTTAGATCATTTGTATGACAGTAGTTGATGTAAAGTACTTCTTTGCATTTTATTGTAGTGCCGTTAGGGAAAACTTGCTTTAAATTGGTTGAACAGTTGCCACTCAGTCTTTCTGTCCGCCCCCCCACTCTGTTTGGTTAGCACAGCACATCCACACGTTGGCTCATGTATTGAGAGACACATAAAAAAGCGACACACAGTTGTTGTTTTTTTTTTTTTTTGGCATCGCTGCTGTCTTTTGCCTGCATCCGTGGACCTGTGTGTGTGTGTGTGTGTGTTTACATATGTCTGATGTGTGTCTCCTCGAACACACAACTCATCCTGTCCTTCTCTTCCTCCAGCAGCCAGCTGACTTATGATTTCGGACCTGCCAATTTTCCACTGTGCTGTTTTTGTGCTTAGCGAGAGCCATTTGACAATCATGCTGACCCAGATTTCCTGCGTCTTGCCTACCAGCCCACATTCAAAGTGACACGTTCTTCCACCGTGAGGCAGGCAGCCGTGATCGTTCTGTAGACGTGCCCTGGAAGCCGTCTTCCCGCGCTGATGTTTTGGTTTTAACCAAAGGCTGGCATTTGAGTTGCACGTCACTGCGTGGGACATGGTTTAAAAAAAAAAAAAAAAAAGGTGGAAGATAACACAGTGGAAAAAAGGATAGGCACAATGCAGGAGAGAGCTGTCACTGGAATACATGAATACATGATATTTGGTGATCTGTATGATCATTCGTATGATGCCATCAATACTATGGCTGTAGATGAATGCAAAGGTGAATACAGCTGGAGTCAGAACAATCCTTTCATGCCCACATGTTCCTCTTGGTCGGGTTGCATTTGCACAGCAGCATTTTTTTGGGGGGTGGGGGATATAATGATGGATAACATTGTTTGACCTGAACATGAGCCTTAACGTCTTTCTGTCCACCTCATCTGTGTTTAAATGCATATTTCTAGATGGAGGCCTTGAGCACTGAAACGATTTATTCACAGTAAATAAACTGATGGAACTCTGCACAGTCAATCATGTTTTTATCATTTTGGCGCTATTATGCACAGCAGATATTATGCGACCTCTTCGGTGTCCCACAACGTTCCCCTGCCACTCATGGTACACGTGTGTTGTGGAAACTTATGATGTCGGTTAAAACACATGCACAGGTTACTTTACTTCCTGAAAAATTGCGGACCCGTGTACGAGTTGCGTTCACATTCACGGGAGTCTCAGCACAGTTCTAGTGCAACCGAACTCGGACCACCTCCTTCCTATGGGTAGTCTCGGGTTCGGTCCCGCGGTGTGCTCCTTGGTCCGCATGACAGCTTTCACATTAACAATTTTTCATGCAAGTCCTGCTTTGTTTTGGACTAAACTGCCAGTGTGAAAGCCCCCTTAGATAATGTTAGATTTCAGGTTACATATATAAAAAATTTTTTTTTTACTACAGTACTGTGCAAAAGTTTTAGGCACGTGCAAAGAAATGCTGTAGAGCAAAGATGCCTTCAAAATAATGAAATGAAATGTTTCTACATTAAAAAGAAATAAATAAATAAAAATACAGTAAAGTGCAGTAAACAGTAGTAAATGAAGCAAAGTCAATATTTGGAGTGACAAAAAAATAAAAATAAAAATAAAAATAGTAGTCTCTGGTACAATTAGTGCAGTTTTATAAGGAAATGAGCTGGTAAGTTTTATTGAGCATCTTACAGAACCAGACACAGTTCTTCTGGACACTTTGACTGTCACACTTGCTTCTTATTTTTACAGCAAAACCCAGCAGCCTTCATTGTGTTTACTGTCTGAAAAGTGTCTCTTATGTAATATGCTGATTTCTTTAATGACATACAAACATTTTTCTGTATCATTTCATTCTGTGCTAGAAAACTAATGTTTGGGAGTCTAAAATGTTTTTTCTACTGACTTGATCATGTAGAAGTCATCAAATAAAAAAATCTATAACAAAGTTTGTACTTAAAAAAAAAAATAGGGTGCCTAAAACTTGTGCACAGTACTGTATATTTCAAAAATAAGCAGGCTTTATAATTTAGGCACTATCCTGCAGCCCTGTAGAACTTAAAACGCTTGGCAATAAAGGCATTGGCTCTTGGGATGGTCGTGTCGGTAAAGCTACTTTCAATTTAAAGGAACGAAAATGAAGAAAAACAAGATAGACAGAGGGAGAGAAAGTTTCTTCTTGTGCCACGTGGGGAACAAACAGCTCAAGAGGCTTATTCAGCTCGGACATTCCGATCAGACCAGGAGGAGAACGATAAGCTGCGGGAAAACAAGAGGATTTGAGGAAGCTGGAATGTTGATCTTTGACGCATTGTTCCTGTGAAAGCTGCTTCCCAGTGGCTGTTATTTTGCATCTTAACCCTTAGCTGACCCTTCCTCTAGTGATAGGAAGGGAATGGAAATTTGGAGCGTGTTCATGTTTAGCTTATTGGTAATAGACGCTAGGGGTTGCATAGACTAGTCGACTAAAGCAGTGGTGAGGCAGATGGGAAAGAAAGCAGGCTAAATGTACATTGTTAGATTGTGAAAATATTTCGGACTAAATGAAGACAATTCTGCTGTCAGCACTACTGTTGGAACGTTATCACTTTCATATCACTTTGTATGAAGTGTAGATATGTGCACAGGACTGAAATCCCACCTCCGCCCTCTCCCGAAGGAATTCCAACCAATCCCGCCTGCTTCGACAGTTATTTTTGTTGTCCATTAAAGCCAGATAAAATTTGAATAAAAGCCTTGTAGTGTTGCATGTCATGAACTTCGTCGTGACCAGCGCTGTGCTAAAGGGCGCATTTGGTGCCACGGGTCGCACGCCATTTTTCAGTCCCACTCAGCTGACAGATAGTTTATAACCTTCAGCGACCGACAGAGGCCGATACAGACTCCTTTTCGGATGCTACTGAGATCAAGGTTAAAGCCCCAGATCATTCTAAACCTGGAGAAACCCTCTAGGCACGGCTGTAGGATGCTGTTGCTAGACCTGTCGAGATAATTACGACATCTAGTTATCGTACGATATATGGACATGACCTCGACCATTTTTGCTGACCTCGACATCGCCCATTGCGTTTACATGCATGTTTGTTTACGTAAGAATGAACGTCACCAACATTTTAGCCATTGTGTCCTCTCGTCTGCTCTAAGGCTGTCAAATTAAAATCAGATCTTCGACTATAGGTGCACATTCGAATGCAGAAACCATGCATTCTAATTTAAGACGTGTAGCAATCATTAGCACCGATTTGAATTAAAGCATGCTGTTGAAAAAATGACATACAAGATATTAACAATACTCTAACAATGTTATTTGAAGAAGAAAAATCTAGAAAGAATAGTTAGTATAGAAAAATACTAGAAAGAGTAGTAGAATAGTAGTGTTTCAAATAATCCAGTCATAGTAATGTCGGGGATTGAGCCGCTTAAGCTGCGTGAGCTGAAGCTGAACCGTGAATGAACAGCGGTAAACTTAAGCGCTTTACTAGAGGGTTAATTAACTCACCCAAACACATCCTATACACACATGAGATTAATCAGACATATACACAACAGAAACGTAATATTACAAAATGCACAAAATGACGCGAATGCACAAGAGAACTTGAACTTAAGTAAGGCGCTTGGTAGAATGGTAAGTCGTGTCGTGAATACGCTCTTTCTGTAACAACGCACAAAAACACGGACAGTGAAGAACTAAAGCATAAAGAATTCACAATGTTGTATTACAGTAGTGAGCTCATTGTAATGTTATTACTTCAGGAGATCAGGTTTTCACAATAACGTTTTTGTTGATGCATGTTTAAGTTAATATATTAAATGTGTGAATATTTGGTTTAATTTTTGCATTTTCTCGTCAACTAAAATGCCGTCGACTAACATTCGATGCCATATTAGTCGGAGGAAAACTGACTAAATTCAATAAATATGACATGACGAAGTATTGACTAACTTTAAAGGATATTTTCACCAGAAGACAAAAACTATTTTTTGACATTTCAATTCCAATGTCTAAATATTCTTAAGAATTAAACGTTCATCGCTCTTTGAAAGGGTGTACTTGCATTATTATGCTATTATATAATCATATATATTATCAGTTTCAAAAAATCGTCTTAAAATGACAATATCATTTATCGCAAATGTGGAACAATATATTGTCCAACAAAAGTAGTTATCGTGACAGGCCTAGCGGTTGCATCCTCCATCAGTGACTAGGAACACCGGTCACTGAGCTGTAAGGAAGGCTGTGTTGATGGACATGAAGACAGCAAAACTGCAGTCACACGAATGCATTTTAAGAATCGATACATCCCTAAATAGGGTAGTATGATAGTTTTATTGTTTTGCACATTTATCACACTGATTTATTCATTTAAAAAAATCTTTAACAGTGTAGCTTAAAGAAACATCAGCATTTAATGAAATCGCCTGAGATATCCTGAATAAATGTATTCTTTAAATAGGGAGAAGATTACTACTCAACTATTCTATTTACTGGCCATCTAGTAAAAATGTTTAGTTACTAGACACCTAATGCACGGACATGGAAAGTGTTTTCTAGTGCTAGGATGTGAATTAGAAATTCAGAAGAGTGACCTGGAGGCTGATGATGTGCTTATGTGTGTGCTTATGCCACTTTTCACAGTTTATATAATGTCAGTTTGTTTTCCCAGTTGCTATTTCTGCTTAGAACTCACATCTATACTCGAAAGGGAAGATTAGGCGAGCCTTTTTTTTTTTTTTTGCTGGAATGTCTCTGACTGCACAACATTTCTAATGCAAATGTCAGAGGTACTGAATGTGATTGAAAGTGAAAATGCCAAAAATGTCTGGGTGTAACTAGACAAAGACAGCAGCGAGACAGAAAAAGAGAAGAGGACGAGTCGCATTGCAAATAGCTCTGGAACCTACAACCAGCACTGTTTATATTGAAATTTAAATCATAATGTTGAATATATTACTATCCCATAACGTGTATATATATATATATATATATATATATATATATATATATATATATATATATATATATATATATATATATATATATATATTTTTGTTTAAGAATGAGAAGATAGTTTTTCAATATGGCTTCACCCTTATTATTCGGCAAGTTATAAAATAGCACTTGATCCAGCACATACTATTTTTTATTTATGGTCGCTTTGAGTATATGTAATTCGTAATTTTATCCAGAAATAATTCAGTTCTCAAGTTGTTTTGAGCAGTGTCTCTGAATCTGTGAGGAATTGTCATATTTATGTATTTAATATTGGCCTTGAATGGCATTGCATAGTTTTGTGAGTGTATTTACAGCCCAAAACACAAATCCCAGCAGGATATATTGTGGCGCTGGACTTAATATTACACCTCGCGCAGCTGATTTCACACAAGAACAAGTCTAGTTCTTCTTGTTACTAATATTTATGCCTCAAATATCTATCAAGATAATACTCCAAACAGGACGGAAGCTATTGAAGAATTATGATTTGATCTTGCTGTGTCACAGCAGGGTGAAATGTCTGAAATAGTTTTTTATTCAGTAGCTTCCTTTCTGTTTGAAGTACATTTTAAAAGTATTTGAGGCATAAATATCAGTAACCAGAAGAACTGGACTTGTTTGAGGCAGAGGCATCCCTGTTGACATCGAGTTCTACTTGTTCGAATTTGTTTTGAATGATGAACACCCTTGCACAAAAAATTGCATGCATATAATGCAGGGGATATTATGGACCAGATGCTCTTATGGACCAGATGGTCCATATTTTTGCTTTATCCTTATGTAGTGTGAATCAGGGTGCCCTGGGGATTGTTTTGAGAACCAAAGGGTTAAAGGTATTAAAAGCATTTTGTTTTGGTGTGCAGGCCTTAACTGTGTGTGTTGAAGCCTGTCAGTAGCAGTCAGTAAGGGGAAAAAAAAAAGGCCTGATCTTGACTGACTCGCTCCGCCAGTTCTGCAACAACATGACCCATTACGCATAATTGGTTTAGTTTTTTTTTTTGTGTGTGTGTGCTAATTTTGTACAGTTGATCTCCCGCTAATTATTATTGCAGTCTCTGCCTTTGTAATAGTGTTGTTGCGCAGGGTTGCAGCGTGTAATTGAGCCCCCAAACAAACCATCATTTTCTTTGCTTTGAACATCAACCAACTTCAGCTGTTCTAGTGGGTGGAAGATTTTCTTTGACTAATGATGGAATCACATGGATCCAAAGAGTGTAAATAAATCTATTTAATTTAAAAAGAAAATGGAGACCAGTCTTCATGCATCATATCAGTGGTTTAATTGTGTGTTTTTAATGTATTACCTGGCATATCATAATTGCAACATGAGGTGGGAATACACCCTGGATGGGACTCCAGTCCATTTATTCCATTTATTTATTTATTATATCCAGTCCAATAATTCATATTTTCTGGTCGTTATTATAGAGGATATTATGTAATATAGCACTTGAATCATCCAGCTGACTTGTTTCTTCTAGCCCTATAGATGAGCCCATCTGATTCCTGTCTTATTGATTTGACTGCAGCCAGGAACGAGCACCATGTCTCCAACAACTCTATTATTTTCTACTGTTCTAAAGCACACTGTGTTTGAAATGATGAAAAAATCTGTGGTGTGGTTTTGCCCCATGGCGTGTTGTTTTTTTTTTTTTTTTTTTTTGTCCCCCCCTGCGGGGAAAATCTCTTCATGTGTTGGTAATTGACTGTCTGCTTCTCAGTGCACACATGCAAATGCAGAAGTGTCCTCTTCATCGTCCTCTTCACCGCCCACATCTAAAGCATGGAAACTCCAGGGAGTTCAGCCCGAGCTGGCGAACGCTGTTTAATACGCCATTTACTGTCCTTGAAACATCCTGCTTTTTAGCTAAGGTTTAATTTAGCAGTAAATCTCAGCATGAGCTTTCGATGTGGACTCGTTTTATCCGTAGCAGATCATCCATGAAGTGAAATGTGTCCCCTGTTTATAGTTATAGAAGATCTGAGCTTACTGTCAGGTGTAACCTTTCATCAGTGCAACAAACCACATGCTTCTTTTGCTGGGCCTTAGATTTGGCAAGCAGAAGATAAAAGCCAGAGAAATGCAGGTTAATAACCAGCGCACCCCCGCCACTCCACAATGCATCACTCCATGGCTGCTTAGCAACAGCGGTGCGGGGCGGGGTCGGTGTGGGGTCGGTGTGGGGGGTTACTGGACATGGCAGAGAACGATCATTTTCCCGGCTAATGAGGAAAAGCAAGAGGAAGAGAGAGGCACTACAGAGTGAAAGGAGAAGGAAGATGGTTAATATTTGGTGAGAGATGTGTGGAAATAACTTGATACAACATACTTAAAAAACAACAACACACATTTACCCCATTGTCTCTCAATTTGGTAGTTTGCCACCCACCCACTAGCTAGCACTCCTCATGGCAGCATAGCCTTGGAAATTGTCATTAAAGAGAAAGGTCTAGTTTGACATTTTTAAATTTTGAAAAAATTCACAAGGCAGTGATGTATGGATTATGTTAGTATTTTTAGCTAGATACTTATAGTATTTCTCTTTGCTATACATGTCATTAACTATCTCTCTTGTTATAGCTCACTCACGTGGGTCAGAGAATTATAGGATACTTTGGGCTAGTGTAATCATTTGTAAAGTTTGAATTAAAAAAAACAGCATGTTTTGACTTGTTAGTCCTCGCTAAGGTCGATGACTCGGCGTTTTTGTGTGCACATATGAACACGGCAAATGGACTCGGACCCTTCTAAATCAGCCCATACTTGACCCGTATCTGCAGAGGTGGTTCATTTGTGGTGCATTTTGTGATGCACTTGATTTGTGTCTTGTGAAAACAAAGCGGTCCCACTCCACTTCACATTTAGCTTTAAGGCTGTGGGTTTGCCGTCTGTGCTTAGTTGCACTTTATTGTCACCACGGAGATAAAACTGAAATTGCTGCCTGTGGTCATGTGGTCTCATGACAGTGTTGGGTTGCATTGAGGCTAATAGTGGCATTGTGGCACTGGCAGTTACAGTCAGGTCCATAAGTATTTGAACAGTGACACAATTTTTGTACTTTTGCCTCTGTACACCACCACAAAGGATTTGAAATGAAGCAATCAAGATGTGACTCCTTTAATTCAAGGGGTTTAACAAAAATACTGCATTAACTGTTTTATACAGTTAATTACAGCCAATTACAATTAACATAGTTATTATAGCCATTTTATACAGAGTCCCTCCATTTTCACAGGATCAAACGTAATTGGAAAATTGACTGATCAGCAGTTTCATGGCCAGTTGTGGCCTGTTTCCTCATTATTTTATGACAAATTATGGAGATAAAAGTCTGGAGTTGATTCCATTCATCCATCCATTTTCAAAACTACGTATCCTACACAGGGTCGCAGGGAGCCTGGAGCCTATCCCAGGGAACTCGGGGCACAAAGCAGGGGACACCCTGGACGGGGTGCCAATCCATCGCAGGGCACAATCGCACACACACACACACGCATTCACACACTACAGACAATTTAGAGATGCCAATCAGCCTACAACGCATGTCTTTGGAGGAAACCCCTGATGCACGGGAGGAACATGCTAACTCCGCGCACACAGGGCGGAGGCGGGAATCGAATCCCCAACCCTGGAGGTGCAAGGCAAACGTGCTAACCACTAAGCCACCGTGCTTTCCAATTGTTGAATTTACATTTGGTAGCTGTTCATGGGACCAAAAAGGTGTCAGTGCAAGTGACAAAAAAATCATTAAGCTGAAAAAACAAAATAGACCTATCAGAGAGATAGCAGAAACTTTAGTAGTGGCCAAATCAGCAATTTGGTACATTCTTAAAAAGACGGAATGTACTGGCGAACTCAGCAACACCAAAAGGCTAAAGTGAATGAATGCAGAATTCTTTCCTTGTTGAAGAAAAACCCCTTCACAACATCTAGCCAAGTCAAAAACACTCTGGAAGAGGTAGGCGTGTCATTGTCAAAGTCCACAATCAAGAATGTAAATACAGAGGGTTTACCTTAAGATGCAAACCACTGGTAACACTCAAGAACAGAAAGGCCAGATTAGACTTTGCTAAAAAGAAACCTCTAAAAAAGCCTGACCAGTTCTGATGCATGAATAACGTGTACTAGAATGATAAGAAGAGAAGAGTATGGAGAAGGAAAGGAAGGGCTCATGATCCAAAACATACCACATCATCTGTCAAACATGGTGGAGGCAGTGTTATGGCATGGGCATGTATGGCTGCCAATGGAACTGGGTCACTGGTGTTTATTGATGATGTGACTGCTGATAGAAGTAGCAGGGTGAATTCTGAAGCGTATAGAGCTGTACTTTCTGTTCAGATTCAGTCAAATGCTGCAAAACTGATAGGTCCATGCTTCACAGTTCAGCTGGATAATGACCCAAAACATACTGCAAAAGCAACTCAAGTTCTTAAATGGCAGTCAGTCACCTGACCTCAACCCAACTGAGCATGCGCTTCACTTACTGAAGTCAAAACTAAGGCAGAAAGACCTACAAACAAGCAGCAAAGCATCTCAAGGGAGGAAAAAATATTGGAACATGTGACTGACAGGTGTCAGTTCCTCAGCTGTTAGAGCTGACTGAACCGTTGAAGAGGTGTTGCCTGAAAACACTTACTTTTAATCATTCGACTGTTTTGAGTAACTGTATAGTTTTGCGTATTGACTCCTGATAGGACAACACGGTACACTGAACAAAATAATACCTTTTATGAGAATACACCATTATTAGTAAACATGACTGAGATTTTACAAGCAGGCATTGCTTCTCGTATTGCGAAATATTTTTGACTGCTGCTGCATTCCATGTCTAGTTGTGTTTGATCATCCATCCAGAGAATAAATACTTACTTCAATCCCTAAATGATGGTTGCTTTGGAGGGGCCTGTCAAAAAAAAAAAAAAAAAAAAAAAAAAAGCAGAGTCAATCAGCAAAAAGTCCTTGCTGTGAGTCAAAACACTTTGTCTTCATAAAGTCTTCACTGGGAATGTATTTAAAGAAAAATGAAAGTCATTCAAACAAAAGCTTGCAGTCCTGCAAGCTGATTAAACTGTCATTGTAATGACCGCTACAGTCAGTATAAAACCTCACATTCATTTGGTGTATGCCACATCATCATGAGTTTTCTATAAATAAATTTGTCCAATCCAATGATGTGGTCAAATCGGCATTTGTCACACAGACATCCAGTTTGTAATGTGCTTCTGTTGCGTCAGTATTGCAGTTAATGTACCGATATTACAGCTCTCGTTTTTCATTTATTAACAAATTCTCAGAAAACATATTGAAGGACCTTATTTACAGGGTGCCTGATTATAAAAATAGAAATGCAAATATAGGAGACCAAAGTCACAGTTGGATTTAGAATCAGGCTGTGTTTATGATCAAATATTTAAAAAGACCTACTGTAACAATGGAATTCAGTTTCTTGCTTCGCTGAAGTTTATTCCAGTGTGTCCAATTAGCAAATATAGAAAATATTGGGCTGCAGATCATATATGATATGATCTGCAGCCCTAATTCTGGTGTTCCATGGGAGTTTCTCTTACTTCATTATCGTTCACCTTCGTTAAGCACTTAAGTTCAGGGTGACGGTGGACCTGGAGCCTTTTCCCGGGAACACGGGGCATGAGGCAAGAACCTGGATGGGACACCAGTCTATGGCAGGGCATCATGTACACTCGCACATAGGGGCCATTTAGCTTAGCCGATCCACCTACTGGCATGTTTTGGGAAACTGGGGAACCATAAAACATAATATAACTGTGTCTACTGGGCACTATAGTGCACTACATCTCGGTTTGCTGAAGAAGTCTAAAATCTGGAAATCTAATATCAGTGCCAGGAAGATGGTAGAAATGTTTTTTGTGCTATAAAAAAAAAAAAAAAAAAGATAATCTACAATTTGAATAGAGCTGCTGTGCTCATCTGATTATGGTTATGAAGGCAGACCCCAGATCCCCCCTCACACATACACACAGTACTTCTATTCCATTCACTACATGTCCTCAGCTTTTGTCATAGGAAAAACTTATGACGACTAGCTCCTGGTCACTCGAACATCTAAACATTTGTCTTGCCGTTGAAGGCCTGAGCAGTTGCAGGATGGGAAGGATGGCTGCTTTTTACTGCTTGTGTGATTCATTGAAGACTCTGTGTGGGAAAAGTGTCTTGTGTGCACAAAGTGTGCGGAGAAATGTGCCTGTGTATCCAGTATGTACACACAGAGAAGCAGCCAGAAGGGTGTGTGTGTGAGAGAGAGAGAGAGAGGAAGAGAGAGTGTATGTGCGCATGCGTGCTTGCTTGCTTAAGCTGTGTTATCAACCTTATTTCCTAACACAGAGTGGATTGCTCCTCCTGGATATCGTGTAAAGAGTTTCTCTCTAGGGAAGGTTGCTGGGATTTGTTGATAGAAAGGTGCTGCTGAGGCTAGATGTTAATCCAAACCTCGATCTTGTGCCCTTGAGCCTTGAGGCCACTTTCTCCTCCCTGAAGGCTGAACGAGAGGCTCTGTGCTTCTCCTTGTTTACAGAGCTCCGCCAATCAGAGCCAACTGCAGAGATGAAGGGGGTTCTGGGACTTTGGCTTGGCCACAAGCCTCCCCTTGAGTTTGGCTGGCTCACACATAAAAAAAGAAGCAGAAAAATCAGTCCCCCGCCATGACTTCAAGAGAAAACTTAATTTGAAAGCACCCTGAGAGCCAGAATTCTCAACAAGCAATTAATGATGGTGTCATTTTGGAAAAAAAAAAAAAAATCCATCACACATCTTACCAAATGTCAGGGGTGGGCAAATCATAAATTCATTAGTTATCTCATGATGTGAAAGCTTGAATATGCTTTCCCAGTCCTATGTTTTGTTTGCCTGGAATCCTACAAATTGGTAGCCAGTGTAATGTAGTAAGTATGGTGAGATAAATTATATTAATGCACATACAAATGTGTATATACACCCACTGAGCACTTTATTAAGAACACTATACTAATACTGGGTAGGGCCTCCCTTTGCTCTCAAAACAACATCAGTTATTCGTGCCATGGATTCCACAAGATGTTGGAAACATTCCTTTGAGATTCTGGTCCATGTTGGCATGACTGCATCACACATCACTTCCTGTAGATTTTCCATGCTGTGAATCTCCCGTTCTACCACGTCCCAAAGGTGTTCTGTTGGATTCAGATCTGGTGACTTGGGAGGCCACTGAAGAGCACTGAACTCATTGTCATGTTCATGTTCATGTCAAGACCAGTTTGAGACGATTTTTCTTTGTGACTTGGTGCATTTTCATGCTGGAAGTAGCCATTAGAAGATGGTAAATTGTGGCCATGAAGGGATGCATATGGTCAGCAACAATACTCAAATAGGCTGTGGCATTCAAGCGATGATTGATTGATTACAATTAACGGGCCCAAAGTGTGCCAAGAAGACATTCCCCACACTGTTACACTACCTCTACCAGCCTGGACTGTTGACACAAAGCAGGTTGGGTCCATGGATTCATGCTGTTGGCACCAAATTCTGACCCTACCATCTGTGTGCTTCAGCAGAAATCGAGATTCATCAGACCAGGTAACGTTTTTCCAATCTTCAGCTGTCCAGTTTTGGTGATCCTGTGCCCACTACAGCCTCAACTTTCTGTAACCTGACATGGTCTTCTGCTGTTGTAGCCCATCCGCCTCAAGGTGTGTTCACCACAATTGTACAGAATGGTTATCTGAGTTACTATAGCCTTTCTGTCAGCTCGAACCAGTCTGACCAATCCGCATTGACCTCTCTCATCAACAAGGATGTTTTTTTTTTCTTTATTGCACCATTCTGAGTAAACTCTAGAGACCATGGTGTGTGAAAATCCCAGGACATCAACAGTTATAGAAATACTCAAACCAGCCCGTCTGGCACCAACAATCAAGCCGTGGTCAAAATCACTGAGATCACATTTTTCCCTATTCTGATGGTTGATGTGAACGTTACCTTGCACTGTTGCCACCTGATTAGCTGATTAGATAATTGCATGGATGAGTAGGTGTGCAGATGTTCCTAATAAAGTGCTCTGTGCGTGTATGTATATTTCCTCGAGTAGATGAAGACTCGGCCATATTCATTATCTTTTTTCTAAGAAAGTGTCTGAGGTAGCACGTTGTCTGTCCTCCACCCAAAGTCGTTGGCCTACATTCAACTATGAGATGTAGTGTTCAGTACTCAAATTTAACTCTGGCACTGTCTTTATTTTTTTCTCGATATGTTTAACCGCACAGTGACCGTGTGTTGCGGTAACAAGAGAGTTATATGACAACTTTATGCTTAACGTTCATTTTAGAGATGGTACGATACCATACACAGATACTGATACTGAACCCTTGAGTGTCTATACTGATATTGCCGGTGTCAATACCCATCCAATATTTTTTTTTTTCTTCAAAAACTCATTCATTCTTCTTTGTCCAATATCAGATCCAACATATCTGCTGGTACTGGCCCAATACCAGTCCTGGATATCGGAATCAGTTACATTTCTACTCTGTTTTGCTTGGTTTCATTAGTGTTTTCACATGCACAATATGGCTGAAAGTTTGTGGACACCTGACCATCACACCCATATCTGGTTCTTGCCACAAAATTGGACAAAGCACACAATTGTACAGGATGATGTTATATACGTGCTTTACAATTCCCCTTCACTGGAATGAAGAGACCCAAACATGTTCTAACATGATAATACCCCTGTATACAAAGTGAGCTCCATGAAAACATGGTTTGGAGTGGAAGAACTTAAGTGTCCTGCAAAGAGCCCTGACCTCAACCCCACAGAACACGTTTGGGATGAACTGGAATGCCGACTGCACCCCAGGCCTCCTTGTCCGACCTCACTAACGCTCTTGTGGCTGAATGGGCAAATCCCCACAGCCACACTCCAAAATATAGCCTTCCCAGAAGGATGGAAGTTATTATAACAGCAAAGGGGGACTACATCTGGAATGGGATGCTCATCAAGCACATATGGGTGTGATGGTCAGATGTCCACGTACTTTTTTTTGCTGTGTAGTGCATCTGCATGTTCCTGATTCTGAAATTGTTATATTTCATCTGTAAGTGAAGAATAATCTGCGCAGGTAAATCCAATGCGTGTAGCGTGTGTCAGGCAGTGTGATTCAGAACGAGTAGCCCATGCTAAAGTTAGAGCACTGAGGTGTGTCACAGCACCATGAAGCACATTACCTTTGAATATATACAGTACATACCAAATAAAAATTTTTGTTTTACGAAAGTCAGTAGGTTTTTTTTTTTTTTTTTCTTCTTCTTCTTTTTCAGGTTGTTGGAGAAGAGAAAAAATTGCTGGATACCACTAGAGTAATGAGCCCACAAATGTGGGTCACTCCCATACTTTCTCATGCTGCACACATCTGTCTGGCCAGATGCTAATGTGTTAAAAAGAAAAAAGAAAGGGAATTTGGCTAGTGTGCCTTTTTTTATAGTCTGAGTTTGGTTTCGAGCTGATTTCCTGTGGTCTAAATGCTCACTTCTTTACCCTAGAATCAGTTCCTTCACTGCCCCAAGGTCTCCTACTGACTTTAGAAAAATACATTATTATTAAAAAATATATAAGAAGGGCTTTTTTTTTTGCCTGTTATTTTCTAAACCCTTTTCTTATAGAGCTTCTTTTTCTAGCCGAGCAGAGGCTGTTATTTGCCTCCCATAATGCCTTTATATTTATTCATTTGTATTACTCACCATAGCAACAGGAAATGAGTTCTCTGCTGCTGGAGTTTCACTGCTGTACTCTGACATTTGAAGTGACAGCCGCACACTAGTCAGAAGAATTGCCATCACGCTGCCTATCAGTAGAGAAGCAGGCCTGGCAGCTGCACACTTCGGTTTCTTATCATATAGTTTGCTGTCAAAAATACACATTATACGTTTCTGTATATACGGTATGTACTATTCGGACAGGACACGATTTTTCAGGACCCATGTCTGTCAGGTAATGTTTCAGGAGGGTATCTGGTAATAATTACAGTCTGTTCGCACAGGGTGAGTGATCTCGACGTAAATCACACATGATGTATGCGTGGTTGTGTACTGCATACCCCTCACTTTAAAACAAACTGATTGTTTTGATCTTTATTATAAGCGCTTATTGTAGGGCTTGTTGCTATAATATGTATGTAGGCTTTAACTGTGCTAGGAACTCAATAATGTACGTAAAACAGCCCGTATGCACTGCTTCTCTGACAGTTCCTTTTAAATGTTGTCTATATTTTATTGTTCTGTATTTTTAAAGGGGTCAAGACAATTATAATATTAGTAAAGTTTTTTTTTGCACAAAAAACATGCAGAATCTAGCAATTTATTACCTTTTTCCACCCTGTCTCTGACCCTTTGACTGAAATGGTCGGTTTTTGTGTCCTTTACCTTTAACGCTTCAATGTAACCACCCACTGCAATGATTGGCTAACATCTTTGCCTATGAATTAATTATCAACGCCCCCTGCCATAACACGTGCAGAGTCGTTTTCAGCGACTGAGTGCCGGTGGGCGGAGCCAATGTAAAAGTAATTGTCGATGTCTTGCTGTAGGGCCAGTCATATGCCAATGTTTTTGCCTGTGTGACATCACAAATCCTGCCACATCCAAACAAGCCATTTTTGGGAATGGTTTAAAAAACAAACAAACAAACAAAAACAAAAAAAACTCCTTTTCTACTAAGGACCACATATTAAGCTATGAAATCTGCAGGATGTTTTAATGGTACAATGACTTCTTATATGTCAAAAGATCAAGGAAAATTTGATTTCTCATATCATGAACCTTTAAACTGGGCCGAAAAACTGGTTTTGGTTTGGTTCATCGGAAAAGCATGATTACCGGTAAATGTCTTTAGATTGAAGAAAAAGCACAGAACCACTTTTCCCACAGGATATAATGCAAACTTTACCAACATATCATTTCAGACAGGATGTAAATCACCTCATTTCTAATCTGTAAAAATGACTGACATTACAGAAGTGGACGGAACTAAAACCCCAGAGATAGTGTGGTCGTAAATACGTGACTCAACCACCATATGTAAAACTAATCCAATCCAAATTGGGCTGAAGTAGTATTTTCCTGTTTAAAGAGGTATATAATTATTTAGCTGATTGGTGGCAGTGATGGGCACTAATGCAGTTTATTTCCATTTCATATTTTTACTTTGCGAGTTGGAGTATCCTAATAGGTGCTCGACGTCTCCTAGCAGTGGTGAAGGCCTGCAGAAATGTGATTAATATACTCGACCATGTCACCCTTCTCCTCACAGTTAAAAATAGTGAAAAATAAAAAAGGAGAAATGGGAGTTAATTGGCAAGTGAAACAACGGTCCTGATCTCTGCTCACACACATGAAACCACTGTATGAGCCTCTCTCATGTACTTCTATTAGGGCTGACTCACCTGCTAAATGGACAGTATTGAGGGAGCAAAAAAGCAGCACCATCATCATAATTATCGTCATTGCCATCATATGTGCAAACTGCTATGTGCAAAGGAACATGTTTATTGCTTTTGTGTGAGCGCTGTGGGGGGGGGTCTTGATAAATTGTGCCATTGGGATGATCCTGAGGGGGAAAAAAAACCCAAAAAACTTTATTAGGAACACCATACTAATACTTGGTAGTACCCACTTTGCTCTCAGAGCAGCCTCAGTTCTTCATGGCATGGATTCCACAAGCTGTTGGAAACATTCCTTTGAGACTCCATGTCTCCTGCTCCATGCTGACATGACTGGATCACATAATTGTCACAATCGAATCTCATGTTTTACCATATCCCAAAAAGTGCTCCGTCGGATACGAGACATGGTCAGCGGCATTACTCAACTGGGACATTCAAATGATGCTCTATTGGTGTTAAGGAGCCCAGTGTGTGCAAATAATACATTCCCCACACCAATACACCACCACCAGCATCATCAGCCCGAACTGTTGACACAACGCAGCAACGGCATTCTGATTCTACCCCAAGCACCACAATATCACAATCAGAATATGTAACGGTATTCCCACCGCAGTTGTTCATATAGTACAGCTCCAGGTGCTTGCGTTCCTGTGGATGAGGTTTTTGGGAGTATAGAGAGTTGTTGTGAGCGCGGGGCTGCAGGCTGAGCTGTCTAAGCTTGTTGTCTGATACAACGGAGACAACAGAATTGAGAAATGGGTTCCCGTTCTAAGTTTGATGTTCCTGCACTTTCTTTGTGTCTTTGAGTCGGCGAGAGCGATCAAGATTCAGCTTGCAAGGGTGTATATCTTCATTCCTAATTCTTTATCTTGTCCCTCATTTCTTTTCCCTTAGTTCTGCTTGTTCTCCGTTTCTTTGTGTTCGAGTCAGACTGATGGAGACAGGGGCTGTGTCTTCGTCCCACCGTCTCGCTCTCTCTCTTTCTCGCTCTCTCTCCCCCCCCCCCCCCCCCCCCCCCCCCCTTTTCTTTGTGTCTGTTCCTACTGCCTCCATTTTTGTTCCTGTTTATTCTCTCCCCCTCTCCTCATCTCTCCTCTCCTTTCCTCTGTGTTTAGCA
Source organism: Cranoglanis bouderius (assembly GCA_023630585.1). NCBI lineage: Eukaryota > Metazoa > Chordata > Actinopteri > Siluriformes > Cranoglanididae > Cranoglanis > Cranoglanis bouderius. Next base: position 1,920,083 of record CM042550.1, on the reverse strand, counting down.
ACACATTTTCCTGCTTTGATAAATCATAATCCGCTAAAATGAAAGACAAGCTTGAAGACGTGGAGGTGTAGGGTTTTATGGATTCTTCGCATAACATACATTACATAACACGATAGATTAATTTGGGTTCATTTATGTCATGGAACTAATTAGTCTATTCTTTTACATTCTGCACAGAGAGGGCTACACTGTAATAACTCAAATTATAATCACAATTATTATACAGCCGATTTTGGAGAAAAAAATATATATTGTGAGGCTTATTGCAATCTCAAGGTATTATCACAATATGCTGTTTTGTTCTTGTGGATGACATTCTTGTGATTTGGGAGTCATTGTGAGCTCAGAGGACTACAGGCTGAGATGTTTAATCGCACTGACTGGATTGTTGTCTGATTGAAACAGGGCAACAGAAACGAGTGCCTGTATCTCATGTATATGTGTATAGTGTACAGTACTGTGCAAAAGTTTTAGGCACCCTATATTTTTTTTAGTGCAATCTTTGTTATAGATTTTTTATTTGATGACGTCTACATGATCAAGTCAGTAGAAAAAACATTTTAGATTCCCAAACATTAGTTTTCTAGCACAGAATTCAATGTTACAGAAAAATGTTTGTATGTCATTAAAGAAAGCAGCACATTACATAAGAGACACTTTTCAGACAAAAAACACAATGAAGGCTGCTGGGTTTCGCTGCAAAAATAAGAAGAAAGTAAGAAGCAAGTCAAAGTCGCCAGAAGAACTGTGTCTGGTTCTGCAAGATGCTCAATAAAACTTACCAGCTCATTTCCTTATAAAACTGCACTAATTGTACCGGAGACTATTTTTATTTTTATTTTTTTTGTCACTCCAAATATTGACTTTGTTTCATTTACTACTGTAAATACTGCTCTTTACTATATATATTTTTTTAAATGTAGAAACATTTAATTTCATTATTTTTAAGGCATCTTTGCTCTACAGCAGTTCCTTGCATGTGCCTAAAACATTTGCACAGTACTCTGTGTGTGTGTGTGTGTGTGTGTGTGTGTGTGTGTGTGTGTGTGTGTGTGTGTGTGTGTGTGTGTGTGTGTGTGTGTGTGTGTGTATATATATATATATATATATATATATATATATATTTTAGTTTTTTTTTTAGTTTTATACACACACACACACACACACACACACATACAGTGGGTAACTAAGTTGGGCAGTACCTACCTGCTGATAACCGATTAATCAACCGATAGTTTTTAAAACTGATACTGAATGTAAACATAACACTCAAAGTAAAAATATTGCTGAACTTTATTACAAAAATAAACAGTACTGACTCTACCATTAATATGTACTGGACTTTTCTAATGAAATAAATAGTAATGTAAATAAAAGATATATATCCAAAATGAACCAAAAAGTAACACTCCAAATAACAAATAAAAATAGAGACATCCAAAATGAACCAAAAAACACTTCAAATATCACAACAAAATGTGTCAGTGATAGGTTTTATTTTGCCTCTAGAGGCCGCTCTCATAATGTATAAAGGCAAGAGACCGTTCTGAGCCGCTCCCGCAACCGGGAAAAACTGTGTGGATTTTTGCCCATAAACAATAGTCCTAGCAATCAGTTATCGGTGCCGATTAATCAGCAAAACCGATCAATTAGTCGACCTCTAATAATAACTGATTAATTAAGAGGAGATGTTTAATGCTACATGTCCACAAACAAACCATCACAATATGCATATGCAACCAACCATACAGTAAAAGTGTATAAATGGGAAGCCTTTATTTAATGTGTAGTTAAAGAAAAAAATGATGTGCACCTTTCATTGAATTAATGTTTATCCCTTCAGTCAGATATGTTTTAATTTTTGTGAGTAGACAGTAACCATAGGTGTAATTAAAAAATGATTAATTGCGCATTCCTAGCCTAAAGTGTACAGGACTGTTTAATGAGGCGAAAAGGCAGACAGAGAGAGAATGTGTGTGCTAATCAGTGCTTCCAGGATTTTGCGATCACAGAAATTAACGTGAAATCAAGGAAACGCCGCAATATTTGCAGGAGCTTGCAGTTTTTCAAAATTACCACGGATTTTCCGCCGATCTGGGCCAAGGCGTGACGTCATCACAACGGGCATTCAATCAAAGCCCTCCTCAATTCACACGTGTCGAGCATGAGTACAGTTAAAAGGTCTCATTTACCAGCAAACAGCACTGCGAAAAACTATTTTGTGCGATTGCAATTTCGCAAATTCAAGTAGTTGTCTGCCAAATTTTGGAAAAAAAAAGCCGCAGCAAAATCAAGCATTTTTGCCCTCAACAATCACAAAAAAACTGAGTAAGAATTAGAGATACACTATTCCCATTTTCACAATGTAAGCTCTGATGATTGGTCGATGATCCACTGCCGGCGTCCTCACAGTAACCGTGCTGATGCTCTGCAAGCTTCTGTTGCTACGTTATGGAGGTATACGGACAAGTAGTGTCCTGCGTTTACCTGCATGATCTAATACCTGCTGTAAAACACATCAGTTGGGAGGATCAGCTTGGTGAAGAAGGAGTATTTTGAGTATGATCAGGTTGATAATGATTAAGTTAATCCACCATTTTGCTTATGGTTGTGTACGATTTTCCCTGTCGTATGCTGTATGCATGTTTGTGTGTGTGTGTGCGTGTGTGGAAAGAGGATGGAATGATATGAGAGCTGGTGTTCTGAGTGCGCACTCTCGTGCTTTTGATGCCGCTGCATGGCGCATATTAATGCCGAGCACAAAAGACTCGATTAACGCGCAGGTCGTTGGGGGCAGCGTCAGAGTGCTGCAGGAGGAGCTGCAACACAATGCACTTTAGCTTAACGAGTCTGAGCGCATCATTAGCTCTGTTCTGTGTGCTAACCTTACACACTGCACAAAGCACACACACACACACACCTTTCACACATGGCAAAGTTATTGTCTATCTTTTACACATCCTACACACTCCCCTCCCTATACACACCACGAACGTCATACATGGACCATCCACACTCCTTTCCATGGAGCTACCTGTCTAACACTTCCTACACTCTTTACACATCCAGAAAAACACACACACACACACACACACACACATTCTGTCTCTCACACACACACTCACAAATGTATATATATAATGCAATATATATATATCATGCATTTAGTGCCAACACTGTTAGTGTTTTGTTATGTCTTTTAGCCTTGGATTTGTAATGTATTTGTTGTATTGGATCTGAAATGAAAATGTTACTAAGGTTAAAGTGCAAAAAGGGAACCCTACACTTTTTACGGTTATACTGGATAAACCATGTCAATGTGAGTAAAAAAATTCAGATTAGCGCTCGGCTCTATGCTGTACACACCATACACGTTTACACACACACACACACACACACCTCATGCCCACGGTTAAATATGGTGGTGGCTCTTTAATGTTTTGGGGCTGTTTTTCTGGACATTTTGTTAGGATACATGGCATCATGGACTCTATCAACAGATATTAAATGAAAACCTGACCACCTCTGCCAGAAAGCTTAAAATGGGCCGTGGTTGGATCTTCCAGCAGGACAATGATCCAAAACATACATCAAAATCAACACAAAAATGGTTTACTGACCACAAAATCAAGGTCCTGCCATGGCCATCCCAGTCCCCTGACTTGAAACCCATAGAAAACCTGTGGGGTGAACTGAAGAGGAGAGTCCACCAGCATGGACCTCGAAGTTTGAAGGATCTGGAGAGATTCTGTATGGAGGACTGGTCTCAGATCCCTTGCAGTGTGTTCTTGTTTTTGTCCGCACTTGAGGAAATCATGCCAGGGTTTGATGCAAACGGACTGAGCACAGCATATCGGTCATGTTAGTGGCTTGCAAGCAAAGAATTTTATGTAGCTGAACTTTCATACATTGTAGCTGAACACCACTGGTGTAGAGGGTAGACTCCAGAAGCCGTCAGCTTTCGTTTTTCAGCTCTAGCTCATGTGACCCGGTTTACTGATCTTTCTCCGTGTTTAGGTGCTGCAGGGAACATTTCCTGTATCTCTCTCTCTCTCTCTCTCTCTCTCTCTCTCTCTCTCTCTCTCTCTCTCTCTCTCTCTCTCTCTCTCTCTCACAGTTTCTGCCAATAGTTTCATTCATAACAGTGTGAAAAAATTCTGAAATAAACAACAGCTAAAGAACTCCACTGAATCTTTGTGCTTGCATGCAGTGCTGGGTCAGAATGTTAAAAGCGTCAGAATGAGAGAAGCTCGGAGTGCTGTGTGTGTGTGTGTGTGTGTGTGTGTGTGTGTGTGTGTGTGTGTGTGTGTGTGTGTTGCTGCAGTCTGTAGGACCGCCTCATATCTGGATCAGCCTGTCTGGTCCCTGCTCAAATAAAGAAGCTTACAAATATTGCACAAGCCTAATATGTTGAAGTGGCTTATTCGTGGGGTTCTTCGTACTATGAACTGATTATTCTTGCATGTTGGCTGTGGTTCTTAAGCTAGACCCTCTTTTATAGAATTATTGTAAAGGCATGTTTATATGGAATTGAATTTGTGCCAAAAGTATTGTAACTTTTCAAGAAACGAACAAAAATATACAGGGAGAGAGAAGAAAAACACTCTGAAACTGAAAACTGTGAACTCGGAGGCAAAAATTTACCATGGTCTTCAAATAAACAGCAAGTTTACGTTCGCCATTCTGGCACAAACCTCTCGTGTGGGCGGGGCTTAACAGCATTTTACTCTCATTGGTTAGTGAGATTTGGATGGACAGCTCGATCGAGAGCTGAGGAGGAGGAGGATGACGTTGATGATGACGACGGCGCTCCATACCGCTCCTGAGAGCTCGCTCTCATCTCTAAAAAAAAACAAACAAACAAACAAACAAACAAACAAACAGTTGTATGAGATGACCCAAACCTCAATTATTAATTACGAACTAATATACTGACATAATTTCCACTACAAAGTACAAACACTATAACTATACAGTGAACCGCATCCAGAACACGCTCCAAAATTCGCAACACTGAAGTCTCTACTTCCTGACAGTGAGCTGTCCATCCAAATCTCACTAACCTATGAGAGTAAAGCGCTGTTAAGCCCCGCCCACACGTGAGGTTTGTGCCAGAATGGCGAACGTAAACGAAAAGTTTGAAAGCGTAAACGAAAACTCCGGCAGCGCATTCATAAGCCATGATAAACGAAAAGGAAGCGTAGAAAGCTGTTAACGAAGAATGCTGTTTATTTGAAGACCATGTTCAATTATTGCCACAGAGTTCGCCGTTTTCAGTTTCAGAGTGTTTTTTTTTTTCTTTCTTTCTCGTTGTATATGCTTGTTCGTTTCTTGAAAAGTTACGTTCAATACTTTTGGCACAAATTTAATTCCATGTGTTTACTAGACACTTAAATGTATTACGTATATGTTTGTATGATTCTCCCTGCCAGACAACCGAACGTTACCTTCTGCGCCACTGTACATGAGGACGAAGGAACCGGAGTCTGGCCCGAGTTATTGATTTGTAATTACTGTGATGCAAGAATATAACATTGCAGCGATTGGAGAGAGCTGTGTCTTTATGGTACATCTTCTGCGACAGGGGTTTAGTCTCAACTACGGGCGTTTTCACACTCAAGTCAGGATCACCTGGGGTCATCATAATAAACCTGGGGTTTATTTTCCACAAAGAAGTCGTCCTTCAGAAGCACAGATCAATAGCACCGCGTCATACACCACTTCTGTTATACAATCAGATTCTACACAACGTAAGATGGTGGCGACATGATGCCTCTGGTGGTTAGCACATTTTGCCTCGCACCTACAGGGTTGGGGGTTTGAATCCCGCCTCTGCCCTATGTCCGCAGAGTTCGCATGTTCTCCCTGTGATTCAGGTTTTTCTTCTGGGTACTCCGGTTTCCTCCCCCAGTCCAAAGATATGCGGCGTAGGCTGATCGGCATTACCAAATTGTCTGTAGTGTGTGAATGTGTGTGTGATTGTGCCCTGCGACGGGTTGGTTGCAATGTCCCCCGCCTTGTGCCCAGAGTCCACTGGGACAGGCTCCAGGTTCCCCTGCGACCCTGTGTAGGATAAGCAGTACAGACAATGGATGGATGGATGATGCCTCTGGTGCGTGTGGGCTGAGGTTTCTTCAGATCCCAGTCACTAATTAGTTTCTTCCTGCATTTAGTTCCAGTTTAAACAGATTTGTATCCGTGGTTTCACCTTGGTCAGTGCACACTCACAGGAAACAGCAGTAGCCGTAGTAACAGATATTGTCCCGTGAGAGCGTGCTGTTCCGTGGAAAGTTCCAGTTTAGGCGAAGCAGGAATTAATCTCTGGCATTTGAAAGCTGACAAATGTATTTAACTGAATTTCACATATTTGAAATATATATATATATATATACATATAAACATTACATGAAATTAAATTTTTTTTTTTCTGTGGTATTTAGTAAATGAATGTTTCTGCCAGTGTTTTGCTGCGAGGTACGATTTGCCTTTAAAGATACGTGATTCAACATGATGGGTTATGGTTTTGAGATAGAAAAATAAAAATCAGAACTAATACAAATCTCAAAAACACTTTTTTAATATATTTTTTTATACAAATTAGGAATTTATTAATTAGCAAATTAAAGATTTAGGTAATGTTCTAGCTAGTTAGGCTATGCTAATGTAGGCTTGCTGGCAATCATTAGCATCTAGAAGCCAAAGTAAAGCATGGACATAAGCATTTCATGATCCCAGATGCTTCACCTTTGGTCTAATTTACATGAAATCTATATTTTTAAGATTTGAATTTCTCTCTCTCTCTCTGTCTTTCTCTTTCTCTCTCTGTCTTTCTCTTTTTCTGCCGGTAGTTTCATTCAAAACAATGTATAAACATTCTGAAGTAAACAACAGCTAAAGACTGTTCTTTGTGCTTGCATGCCATGCTGGGTCAGAATGTTAAAAGCACTGAGAGAAGTGCAGAGTGCTGCGTGTGTGTGTGTGTGTGTGTGTGTGTGTGTGTGTGTGTGTGTGTGTGTGTGTGTGTGTGTTGCAGTAGTGGAGAGGACCACCACAACTGAACCTTTTATTTCAAACGATTGAACGAGGCAAATCTCACCCCTTGCAAGTATGTACATTTCTTAAATACAAAAAAAAAAAAGAATTTTATTAATACGGTGTGTGTGTGTGTGTGTGTGTATGAATATATGAAATTCATATTCAAATTCTTTTGCCAGCTTCCAAGCTCCAAAGTAACTAGAAGTAATGTGATGAATTCAACCAATCGCATCATTCACCGTGTCATTGACCCGGAAGTGAAACCACCGTCACACATTGTAAACACCACGCCCATAATCACATGAAGCAAAGCCACCATTTTCAGGTGGACTACCGATCAGTTCCCTGCACCACAACCAGGTTCAAAAGCAGCTTTCACAGCTGACACAAACACCGTAACCAAAAAGGGGTAAAAACGTCCTAAAGCCCCAGTCTAAGGTGAATAACTGCAAAGAAAGATGTCTACAGCATTTCACATGGACTTTTAAAGGAAAAATTTCTAACGTGTTCCTGACACAAGCAAACATTTATCGCTTGTCTGTGAAATTCGGAGTGCCCTCATGCACCAGTGCACCCGGAGCTCTTTGTTTCACGCTGCTTCTGCTTTTAATGTGTGCCTCTGTGACCAGATGAAAAGACCATCGGCTGTTACGCTCACACATACACAACCTCGTTTATTCCTCATTGGGTTTGACCTGGAACATTCTAAAGACTAGTCGCTGCGTAGCTTCTGCTTGTCTGGCACATGCATGGTTAATCACAGAGCGCACCCAGGGGTGTGGGGGGATGTGCCACTAGAGACCTGGCGTACCAATTATGTCATCATTTTCCCCTACACCCATTCATCATTTTAATAGTGTGGATGTAGTGGGCTGTCTCGAAGCTGTGCTTGGGTTTGGGGAACACGGGGAGAGAGAGAGAAAGCGAGCGAGCGAGCGAGCGAGCGAGAGAGAGCGAGACGTTCCCTCTCCAAGGTGCTGAAATAGAGTCTGCACTGTAGTCTGTCTGACTGAACACCAACAGCTCTACTGCTGCTTCTTCCTCATCTCCTGTGTTGATTTAGCTACTTTTCTCTTATTTTAAAAGCCAGCCTTGTCCCCTGTGTTCAGATCACATGAGCCAGTAGTGTTCAGGCTCCTTTTTAAAGCTCCCACTGCGGTGGCTCCCCACTTATCTGTGATGATTATTTAATTGGCTCTCAAGATCTTTCTGTCTTTTGTGAAGATGTTTACTTTTGTCAGCTGGGAGCGACAGTAGTGTTGCCACAGCTGCAACATTAGAGCAGCATACACGCCTCATAATCACTGACAGGAACAGGTACTTTTCTGTAATGTAAAAAGCACAATTTGGCTTTTTTTTCCCCCCCACTGTCTACCCATTAGGTCAAAAAACAGCACAGACGTGAACATAATGTTATTCATTATTAAGCACTAACAGTCTCTCAGCCTGGAAGTAGAACACTATGTGGATGGGTTAAGATGAAAAGGATTTTAGCTGTTACAGTAACCTTAGGAAGCTGGCTGTTAAAAGAAATCATTCTGTCTACACAATTCATTCATTCATCTTCAGTATTCGCTTCATGCCGCCCAGGGTTATTATTGATCCGGAGTCAATCACTGAGTGCAAAGCAGACGAATTCACCCTGGATGAGATGCCAGTCCATGACAGTGCACCCTGCATACCAGTCCCTCCAGGATTTAGCGATCTCAGAAATGAACGCAAAATCAAGCAAACTCTGCAATATTAGGAGGAGCTTGCAATTTTTCAGAATTACCACAGATTTTTCACAGATTTGGGCCAAGGCGTGTCATGTGACGTCATCACAACATGCATGCAGTCAAAGCCTCTACCTGGTGCACCATCATGCTGCCGGTTTACACAATTAGTGTTTTATTCATGATCGTAATCTTTGGTTTCCTCAACTAATGCAATGTAATTGTGGAATTAGCGAGCTCAGCTAAATCTAGCTTCTTGGGATAGACCTTCTTGGGATCTGTCAATTGGGATTTGAGTTCTTAATAATTTCTATGTAACAGTTGCACCGCTTTCATGTTTATTGGCATTCTACCCAAAGCACTCGCACATCACTGCTTCATAGAGCACCACATTAAGCACATTTCCACTTGTTCAGCTTAAGTTTGTGTGCCCACAACCTCCCTACTGATCAGTGACATGTAGGCTCTGTCATCATAGCATTTTATTCTGAAGGTCTGCAGCAGGAGACGTGGCTTCTGCTCCTGTGTAAGGGTTGTGAGGCAACTAAGGAATTTATCCTGGGCCAGGACCAGATGGGAGGTCACCAAATCCATTGACATGTGAAATAGGCCTGGGTTGTTTTTTTTGGTTTTTAAATCGGAATAGACCTTTTTTGGTCACACACAGATTGCTGTCTCAGGCCTGAGCATTATGCACATCAGACCTGCTGATGAGAACAAGTTGAGACAAATATCCAGCAAGAGGTGTTGCTTGGAATGCAGTTCAAACAGAAAATAAGTCCCACTGGTAATACCAACGCCTTCTCGAAGGTCAAACCGGGGACTGCTTGTGAGTAAGAGCTACTGGTGAGGATGCATTGCTCGCAGTTTGAGTCTGAAGTGGAAAAAAGTGACAAAACTGTGTTTTAACTATTAATAATGCCTGTCAGCTCCCTCCCCCACAAAAAATGTAATAACCACCATACTGTGCTTATTTTCTATGCAGTTACTATCATTTAAAGAAATACAAACCATGCTCGCTACTGTAAGTCATGCTTATTCCAGTGCTACCTTAAATTCATCTTTGTATCCTATTACATTATATTCACCAGTTGGGTGTCTTCCTCCAAGAGAGTAAAGATTTGCCACATCAGCAGGTTTCATCTCCAGCATTCTTCCTCATTTCCATGGTGCTCATTTCTTGAGCAAATCCTGTTCACTCTGGATGGTGAGAGGTGATTATGAGTTTTACCTCTCATCTCAGGCCTCAAGTCTTTATCATGCCATACAATTACTGTATGGAGTAATTGGGATCAGCCATGACAGCAGCTCTCATGTCCAGATGTTTTATTTGTCACTGAGCTGGTTGGGTTTGTGAATTGGGGTATGTATGTGTGTGCGTGTGGGGAGTCTGCCTATACACTGCTTTTCTATTTTGCTGAAACAGGGATGGAAGGAGAAGTATTAGCCTGCATATTTGTGTGTATATAAATCTAACTCATTAGGTGTCATTAGGGCTACACAAATAATCACGTTAAGTCACAATCTTGATTCATTTCCCAGTGCAATTTCATGCAAGAAAAGCATCGATTCTGCACCGCTTGCACTTGGACAATAATTACATTAAAACAGAGCAGCACTATTATTTGACTTATTCAGTGATGTACGAACATAGCTGTTGCACCACATGGCCTCAAGTGTAGGGCTGTGCGATAGGAAAAAAATATCATATCACGATACTCGAGGACATTCCTACGATACATGATGCGTATCACGAGATATCATTTAGCTGACAAACTGTCTGCAAAATAGTAGACAAAAAAAAACATAAAACTGAGTTTGAGGATACTTTCCTTTAACGACAAAGTTGTTTAAAAAATTACATAAAATCAATGGCATCCAGTAACATTCAGTACCATTTAATTTGTAATGATTAAAAACATAAAAAAATGCATCACCATACCAACGATATCTCAGAAAAGTGTATCGTGTAGTAATGTATCACGATATCGATACTATATCGATATATCGCCCGGCTCTTCTCGAGTGCACAGTGAACGGTAGAAACAATGCTTGAATGCTAAGCCAAACCAAACCATGTGACCATTTGCAGTGAAAAGGAACTAATCTTTCCAGTTCAGCTAAACAGATATTTACTATTAATGTACTGAGTAATAAATTCAGAATGATTAAACAATGACTAAGTGAATGAAACACATGGGGTGAATGAGTTAGGGCTCTCACTCTTGACTTGTCAATGGTGTATTGCGCATAGACAGTGTTTATTTCAACCACGAGTGGCATATGAATCGTTTCCAGTGGCAAGGGCTGCTTTAAAACTTTGGAAGGACACACTGCACTCATGGCACTCTGATATGATTAAAATTTTATAGTAAATCGCAGATATTATTTGCTCAGTGTATAAGCTTTTTGGAGTACAAATGTGCCAGTAATTCAGTCAATCATAAAGGCGGACCGGCCATCATTCACAAACATCCATTAGGACAGTAGAGCTACCACAGATGGCTACAGTAATGGAGCGTGTGCAATGTAGGAAAAAAATAATAAATAAATATCGTTCTTCATGAAAACTATTGTTCACTCAAAGAATTGAAAAGCAAAAAAAAAAAAAAATGTCTCCCTCTCTCTCTCTCTTTCTCTTCACTCTCTTTCTAAATGAATCTCAAAGGCACAGGTGGGGTTGCACAGTTCTTTTCTTTTGGCTGTTTGTCCAGGATTAATTGGCGAGAGTGAGATTATTCAGCGCAGCATGCATGTTGTGCTTGTGCTTTTTAATGAGTGCTGCTAGTTAGGCTCGCGTAATTGTCATTTTCCACATTGTTTTTTTTTTCTTTTCCTTTCCCTTTTTCTTGCTCTTTTCTCTCCGTTTCTCTAAACTACTTTCATGCCACAAGACAGATATGACGCTCTTACGTGCGTCGTTGTTTTAACCTGGGGTTCATTTATCTCAGACGTGAGTGCAGCTGCTGAACAGTAGGCCTGAATTAGACACAGTTAGCGTTGCACTTTCTTGCAAGTCTTTAGTTTCTCAGTAAGCGTTGAGGTCAGTCAGAGATTTCAATCTGTCAAACACTGCATCACATTTATGTGCCTTGTCGTAACTTGGATCTGTGAAGAGCTTGTATTCTGACACAATCATGTCATCTTTTATTTACAGCCGATAGCTCCGCCCCCACGTCTCCAAAACCGGCCTCGCAATCCAGTAGTACTGTGCAAAGGTTTTAGGCACATGCAAAGAATTGCTGTAGAGCAAAGATGCCTTTAACAGTACACAGTAGTAAACAGTAGTAAATGATACAATATGATGTATACACCAAGTCAATATTTGGTGTGACAGAACATAAAAATAGTTATTTGAGTTAAATATTACTGAAGTATTAGCTGATTTCCAGATGAGAAAGTTACGCTGAGAGAAAGACGAGAAGGGTGTTTGTTGAATTACAGGTGGGCCTAAAGCTAAAGTTCAGCGCTTGTTTTAGTGTTTGTTCCACTGTTTCACTGCCGTTGCTGCTGTTATGGGAATAACTTTGCAAGTGTCCAATTACTGGTCTGCTTGTGAGTAAGAATTACTAGCCAGCTTGAAGTGCAGGATGCAGGATTTCTTACTACAGGGTTGGAGTAAAATGGCAATACTGAAACCATCCCCCTCATATAAAGCAAACAACAGCATATTTTCTTATAGTTATTAGTGATTAGGAAAAAATGAGGAATAACCATCTGTGTGTTCAAGTCCTCCTGGAAGATCGTGTTTAAGAGTTGGGAAGTCGTAATTACGACGTCAGGTGCGTTCAAGTCACTTTGGTCAGAGCAAGATGGCGGTGTACCTTCTCTTAATTAACTACAGCAAAATACAGCAAGGTTTTTTTTTAACTCTACTTTTAGAAAATGGAGAACAATGATGCACATCAGGTGTCTTTAAAAAAAAAAAAAAAAATCAGTTTATAAAGCCACTGTAAACTTTATCGTTACATATTATATCATAATTGTACTATTCTAGCGTTAAAAAAAACAACAACTATAAACAAAATGCCCGTGCAACATCGCAAATCTAACCATTTCTCTCCTGTAGGTCCTTAAATGTTAACCAGTTTGCTTGTATTTCAATAACTTGCTGCATATGCAGTACAAAACACACAATAACTGAAATCGTCTTCTGAGACGAGTAACCATTCAATTTCAACAAATTTACCGTCAAATACAGACGTTGATTCAACCATGTTTTCTTAATCGCACGCCCTCAACTCGGAAACTGTGAGCTCAACGAAAATCCTGAGTTCCCCCACTCGTAATTACGACTTCGTGGTGGCGTCCACGTGCATTCAACTCATAAATACAATTCCGACATGACTTGAGCGCACCACATGATGCACAGTCATGCATTGAATGGTGGTATGGACGGATGGAAGGTACCCTGAAATGGTATTATTACTAGCCTAATCTCGCATCTGTTGCAAGAAATTTCTCTTATACCATTAACATGCATCATTTACTCACCTTAAAAGGATTTCTTTTGACCGTATCTAGTTTGAAAAGCTCATTGTGTCATATAGCGCGTCCCGAATCGCACACTTATGCACTGTCCTACGCCATTTTGTAGTATAAATAGTGTGATTAATGTGTTCACACTGAAAAGCCCCCCAAAAAAACAAAGTGCACTTTAAATGTGGAATGATGGACACTTCATTCACTCAACGGTCGCAGCTTTCCTTATGTAGCGGACGGGTAGGGGCTATATCAGGCTCAGATGCTGAACGGGAAAAAAAAAAGATGTTTACATTGCCAGTTGCCATAGCCACAACCACAACTTACTATGTTAATTTTAAATTGTGCAAACAAAATTCACCTGCAGAGACGATCACGCTTCCATCTGACATTGACTGAGGTCGTGTCGGGCTGTTTCGCTAATGCTAGCGCCATCGCATTACGTGCGTTTGACGTAATTTGCCCTCGACCGGGAAACAGCATATACTTCCCGGTTAGTACAATACAGAAAGTGCGCCATTTGAGACTTATTTACTACCCTTCTAAAATTCATACGCTAGATGGCAGAGTGTATAGTGTATAGTATGTCATTTGGGACACAACTCTAGTCTTTAAACTGGTGTTATGTAAAACCAGAAGTGTGGGTATCCAATAAGAGTGCAGCCTACAAGATTCTGAAGCTCGTGGCCAGAAAACTGTATAATAGGTATTTGACAGTCTCCAGTGTGTAGGCGGACGTCTGTGACTACTTCTGCCTTACCAAGAGCCTCCTCTGTTTTCGTAGACATCCTGAAAACCCTGGTACAAATGCAGCTTTACCCTACTGTGTTGTTGAAACAGCAACTCGAAACATTTTCTATACTAGAAAAGATTTTCTGTTCAGTCAGTGAAAACTTCACTAGCACTATTCCCAGCAGCGGTACACACTCGGGCAGAGTGAGAGGAGTGTGTTAAAGCGTTAGGCCCAAGCCTGCTGAGTGGAAGCGTACTGTACAGCCTGTATTTAATGGCCTCTCTTTAGAGCAGCTCAGAAGGAGGGAAGGAATTTTAGCTGGCCGTTTGCTGACCTTTCCCCAGCAAGAGCTCCTGTGAAGCGGAACTAGCCTTTTCTGACACACAGAGGACAAAAAAAAAGGTTCTTAGTATGGGAGAACTCTTTTATTTATAACTTCACCGCTGCAGCTCGGCTTTAGTGACACTGCAACGCCAAGATTTTGCAGCACGGCCGTTCCAGGTCTCAGAAGTGGGATTAAACGGAGCAGGCCGAAGATAAAAGGTGCTTTGAGATGTTGTAGATGAGTAGAGAACTGTCATTTACAGTTATTCAGGTTATTTTGAAATAGTCAAGTATGTCAAGTATTAGGACTGGGCGATATCATGATATCAGTATTGTGATAGATGATGTCACATCACAGGAGCAGATGGGATATCAAAATTCTGTACTTAATGTTTAATTGTATTTATTTATTTTTGTCTCTTTCCATGTAAACTATTTGTTGGGTTTTTTAATAAGTAAAATGTTCTTTATATAAACCTATATCGTGATACATATTGTGTATAATAGAAATGGCTTCAAGAATCATATGGCATGATATGATATTGTTTTTGTCATATCACCCATCTCAATCAATTACGCAGTAAGGTGAGAGAACTCGTAGTCTAATTTTGGAGCCATTCATATGAGAACCGTCATCAGTCATGATGATGGTGAGACTTTGAGACTATAGCAGTAGTCCAGTCAGCTCGACATGCTGCTAGTACAGTAGATGAGTGTTAGACTGTATTTCCAGGAAAGCCAGTCTTAATAACAGCAGCACTTTCTCCTGACCTCATTTTTTATACATACACTGAAACAGCTGCGAATCTCCCATCCAGATGTCTCCTGGTTACCGCTACACGCCGACTCACCATCAGATGTCCTTGAGGCCTTCGCTGGGCTGCTTGCCATAGTTACTGATTACTAGCCATAAACTAGATCACTACACTCTTTGGGGTTCACTCTTACAACACTGACCAACTGTGTTTTACTGTCAGCCTGTCTGCAAACCTGAATATTGTGATGCATATTGTGTACTGAAAAAAAAGAACACGATATTTTGGCCAAATCACCCACTACTACTTTTACCTGCCTGTTTCTGTGCTAAATTTATTTGAAATAATTAAGCCTGAATGCTGGAAATGTGCAAACCATCTCCCCCTCCTCTTACACGTCACACCACATATACACCATATGGAGTTATGCACTTGGCAGATTGTGAGCGGAGGAATTATATAGAGAGATTTAAAGGGGGATTTGGACAGACAGCTCGTCCATGCCAGACCCTGTGGTGTGCTTCTAGCTAGTATGATGGATCACAAGCAGGTCGGGCTGGGCCTCAATCTTGCCACTGACGTCTGTTAAGCGTCACGGGTAGTCTCACCACATGGAGCACTATGTCCAGGTATGTGCGGCCCAAGTGCCGAGTGGTGCAGACGAACTAATGAGATTCTACGTAGAACTTATAGTGCTGCATCGTTTGCGGTACGCAATGACAATAGTTTGTTGTCGTACTGTTAACATTGGAGCAATCGGTCCAATCTATTGAAGCTGAAGATTGAAACCTCGTTCCTAGCAGTGGGACACATGGACCAGGACATGGGGCTGATGTTCACCAACCTGGTTTATGCTTGGCATTAGGTGTTGTTAGGAGGCTTGTGCAAACCAGGCGTACGTAATCTGGACTTTGCGCTGTGGGTCTGCTGTGAAAGTAACCCTCGCAGGAAAGATGATCAATGATAGACTGCAACAAGTTCAATTGCGCTTGTATAGTTAATGCCAGAAGGGAGAAAAGAAGTGAGAAAAAACATTGACAGTGTGTTAGAGCGAAAATGTGGGAAGTTGTTAATATGAAGCAAAGTGTGTGCGCGCTTGCCTTGTGTGCTCACATAAATAGTGCGTACACACTGACCTTCAGCAGCAACTCTGTCCTCCCCAACTGCCGCACAGTAACAAGCAATTACATGTATAATTGTGTCCCTAAATAGATCCAAGTGCGTGTTTTTCTGCCGCCTGAGCTCAGTGAGGTGAAGAGAAAAGGAGGAGGGACATAAACATCACTCCGTCCACAGGAAGTGAGTCAGCGGCGACCGAGCCCAGTTCTATGATCTGATGGGTTAAGATGACTACTGTATTCATGCCACCCTACTGACAGCAGAATGCAGTACTTTTTAACCCTTAATTCAGTTCAGTTTTATTTATATAGCACTTTTAACAATGGACATTGTCACAAAGCAGCTGTACAGAACCTCTGCCATGCTCGTGCACAAGGTGTGCCATATGAGAGTCGCTTGTTTGCATGAGGAAGCGCACACCCAATGCCATCCAATTAAGTAACGTTAACCTGTGTGTGTGTGTGTGTGTGTGTGTGTGTGTGTGTGTGTGTGTGTGTGTGTGTGTGTGTGTGTGTGTGTGTAGTGTGATGGCCAAGAGAGTTCCGACATAACAGAATGTACAGTATGAAGAGAATGTGACAGCCAGCGTTTCCAGGTCTGTGGTTTCAGTACGTGTTTTGAGCTGCTGCCACAGGTATACGTATACCAGCTTAACCCCAGGATCATCACAACACAAAGTAAAACCCATGGAAACCTTCCTAAACCTCCTAAACCTCTCCGCCTGTACTAGCAGCCACACAAGCTGGTTTTCTCTCACACCTGCCCGTCTAATCTCTCTCTCTCTCTCTCTCTCTCTCTCTCTCTCTCTCTATATATATATATATATATATATATATATATATATATATATATATATATATATATATATATATAAGTTCCTTATATAAATGTATTATGCAGCTTGTCAATGAAATGGTCTACATATTCTCAGAGCTATATGAGACAATTTTAGGAAATTGGAGAAAGATCTATTTAGGGAATCTATTTAAGCAGTTAAGAAAATGTATGTTGTTGCTTTAAATGTTATGTACATAAATATATACATTTGGCGATTATTGCTATACCGTTGGACTGCGTATAGGGTTAGGAATGGGAATTGGGCTGATTACAGAGTGCTGTAAAAATGAGTCCTAACACCCGGAAATGAGTCAGCATTTTAGCACTTCTGGTTCCATCATCCTGATGTTTTTGGTTAAATTCCTGAAATAAAATCTGTGGTTAACACAAGCTCGAGATATTTTCACGTTTTTACTCTACGTCACAAAATACATCAGTAATACCCCGCTCGTGATTTTGTTAAGCTTTTAAGTGTCTTGAAAAAGACGGTTGCTAACAAGTGATTAAATGGGACTACAGAGTTCGTCGGAGACATTAAACGCCATCACGCCGAACAGGAAAAACTCATCTACTACCGCCTCATTGTGTTTATACTCTATAAGCTTAGTGGTAGTGAGGTGAAGTGATGCAACCGTGTTGGGGTTCGTTTACAGCCCAACTTTAGCTTTTTACTTCAGCCGAGGCTTCAAAATTCTTAAAAGTTGTGTTCGTTTGTGAAGATTATCTGAACATGTAAACAAAATGAACAAAACATGTAAGAATCATAAACTTTTGTTGGTCACAGAGCTTATTTCCTGCAATAATCCAATAGCCGATGGAAAAATCCTATTGGCTTTTTGTCGAGGGAACCAGGGTGATACTATAGCATACTTCCGGGCTGGACTACAAAAACACGCCATTTTTGCTGCACTCTGTTCGGTGCTTTTGAAAGTTTAATAATAAGCAAAACGCAACATCACCAGATAAATGAAAGATTTACACGTTACAATTGCGAAAAGACCCACTTCCACCCATTCTCACAGGAAGTCTGACCAATCCTGCCCACTCGAACAGAAATTTTGACTAATCCCAACCGCTCCTGCTGAAAGTTTGACCAATCCTACCTGCTCGTAAGGTATTGTTGCTGGTACCTGCCTGTGATATTTTCTAATGAACTTAGTTGGGTTTTTCTTTTTTCACAAAGTATAAATATATCAGTGATTTAAACCACAGTGACACTGAGCAGGACAAAGCAGACACTGAAGACAAATGAATGACACCATGCCGTGTCTGGTATGTACCCATGTTAATCACTGTGATCTTTCATTGCCCTGTGAGCTTTATATTGGCATTAGAGTAAAAAAACCTCCTGTGACCTGATGTACACCTCTAGTCTGCAGCTTTAGCTGAAAATGAATAAAGCTAGCTAATGCTTTGTTGTTAGAAAAAAAAAAAAAAAAAAAGTGAATAGTTTAATGTGTCCTGTGGGATAGTCTCTATGCAAAAATCACTATAGAGTCTAAACCTTAACTTAACAAAGACTACTCGCAAAATAAATTCGCAACACACTCTGGCCCATTCCAGAAGCTACTTATTAATTCTTCATGCACTTTTTGTTGTTGTTTTGATTTAAAAATGTTTGCCCCCTAGTGACCCGAAACATGTTTTTGCTGTGATATTGCCACATTACACTGCATTGTAACTTCCTGTTCCAGTGCTGTAGATTTTTGGTTGTTTTCACAAATGCAGCATTGAGAATATTCTTTTTTTTTTTTTTTTTTTTAATGTTGTGTTTTCACGTAGTGTGTTTGTGTTCAGCCCTAATGCTGTGATAGTGTACAGTACCTGTGAGACCCAGCCATTACAAATGACTAAATGAAGAGGGGAAGTTATATAATGCTGCAGGAAATAGTGTAATGTGAGCTATACAAAAGGTTTTATTTGATTTATTAATATCTAATAGCCTTATGCTGCTTAACATATTAGCGTATACAGTGGTGGAAATGGCTGAGATATAAATACCTCTATAATATATAATAACGTTACACTTATTTCATGTCTCCTACAAACAGTATGCTTTCTTGAGTATAAAGACAGGCACGTGAAAGGTCAATGAACATCTTTCCACGAATTTTGTGTGGCACAGGGGCGGTGGTAGCCCAGTGGTTAAGAAGTTGGGCTACTGATGGGAAGGTCGTGAGTTCAAATCCCAGCACCGCCAAGCTGCCACTGTTGGGCACTTGAGCAAGGCCCTTAACCCTCAACTGCTCCCCGGGTGCCGTGGCAAAAATGGCTGCCCACTGCTCCGGGTGTGTTCACGGTTTGTAGTGTGTGTGTGTGTGTTCACTACTCACAACTCCTAATGTGTATGCACTAATTTGGATGGGTTAAATGCAGAGGACAAATTCCAAGTACGAGTTACCATACATTGGCCGTCACTTTCACAAAACAAACACCGTTCATTCATCCTTATCTTCCAAATCATGACCCTCTGGCCTCTCACTCCTAGCTTTTTTTTTTTTACCAGGTGCTCCAAAGTAATTTCATATAGTTTTTTTTTTTTTTTCATCCTGCCCACCTGACTGTCTCTGTCCCCTTCAAACTCTTCTCTCTCTCTCTCTCGCTTTTTTTTTTTTTTTTTTTACTATCAACAAAAATAAGAGTGACAGCCTGTGTCAGTGCAATAAAGAAATAAAAGTGGTATAGTAAAAGCCCATAGTGGCTTGAGAATCTGCATAACTGACAGCTAAAACACTTTACAAACATTACATATCTCTCTTTGTAACTACTGACCAAGTTTCTGTTTGTAATAAACATGCAGGCTAACGTAACTGTGGATATAACGCTCAGCAAGCTATGATAGGGGAAATTAAATTAAGATGAATAAAGGCGTTCAAAATAGATTCAGCCTGGATCATTTCAGGTACGCGCACGCAGCTTTATCCGTATCAAAGTTCCCACTATCACATCTGTTAGAGGAGCGTTTACATTGGCTGCAGCCTGTAGGTATTATGGCCAATCAACATCAAAGTCAACGTTGCACAACCACAAGCAGAATGTCCTCGCTACGCTTATTTATGTGCGGAACTCACTTTCGTAGGCTTTTGATTGGATAACAGATAGAAACTTCAACAGATAAAAACTTATAAAAACAGATAAAAACTTCATTTCCCCCAAAAAAAAACAAAAAATGTAGCCAGTTGAACTGGGGATGAAGACCATTCATGTATCTCGCACTCACACACACACACACACACAGTTATTGGATAGCGTGGGGTCGTGTAGGTCAAACATCAATCCTCAATGCATTTTCCTCGCTTAATATACATGACACACACACACACACACACACACACGCACACACACACAGTTATTGGATAGCGCGGGGTCGTGTAGGTCAAACATCAATCCTCAATGCATTTTCCTCGCTTAATATACATGACACACACACACACACACACACACACACACACTTGGTGGGTGTGGAGACAGTGAGGGGTGCTGTGTGTTTGCAGAACCATGCCTGGTTAGGGCGGATGTACACCCTGCTGGCTGAAGATAAGAGGGATGTGTGGGTAGATATCTCTCTGTCCTTCACTTCCTTTCTCTCTCTCTCTTTCTCTATCTCCCACTCTGTAATGCTCTCTCGTCCACTTTCTTTCTTCTCGCTGAGCATTTCAGTCCAGCTGTCATGTTTATCCACGCTGGTGACTGTGATTCCTGATTTTTCTTCTTTTGAGTGGTATTTCATTACAATTACTCTAAAAAAAAAAAAAAAGAGTTTTGTTTCTTGCAGGTTCCTAATTAGTTTTTAAGCGTTTGAATCCATAATGTAATTAGTGTAGGTGAGTGTGTGTGTGTGTGTGTGTGTGTGGATAATTGGTTATATGATATCTCATGATATTACATGCAGGATATTATTATAGTAGGCATTTCAGCATACCCACTCTGCTTGTGTGGCAGCTAGTGGATAACGTTCTGCGACTGATCTCTTACAGCAGCTTCATTTGGCCAGATTGTGAAGGCAACGTTAGTGTAGCCTTCTGTATGGGAGTTTCATTAAGGCTTGAAAAACATTGCAGATGCTCAGATTGTTCTATAAAATACTTTTAACTAGGTAGCTAACATTGTCTTTGCTTTCTTTTTCCTTAACAGTCATATACTCCCTAAAATAAACGCACCAGCCTGTAGTTTCTCTTGTTGCTGGGGTGATACCATCAAAGGTGCACGTGTTGTATTTTTAATATGTATCTTTTTTTCCCAGGAAAGTTTCAGGTAAAATAAACATACTGAAGGTACAGAACATGTCCCGTTGATGGTACCACTCCAACACCATGGAAAACTTTTGACAGTGTATTTGTGTTCATAGACTACTGTATGTCATGCTCATAGTTAAATTTAACTAGACAGTGTTTTGTTATTGCTAATGTAACACTGTCCAGGCAGCACACGTAACTCACTCGCTCGGTTTTCAGTACGAACCTCTCTGGTAAAGCTGAGAAGCTAGAGATTGTGTGTAAACGCATATAAACAGAAAGCAAGCGAGTTGGGATGTATGGTAATGCTAAACAGGTATGGAGGACAAAACTGGCAAAAGCAATAAATAAATAAATACACAAATAAATAAATGAAAAAGTCAGGCTGGCAATTGCCAGAGACCTGCAGTTCAGCATTTCCTTTAACATTTTTTGCATTTCCCCAACCATTTATGTTATTTCTTCTAATTATTTGTTTATCTTCTCGCACATTTAATTTTTTTCTATATATTCATTTATGCAGGAATATGTGGATTTATATATTCATTTATATATTTATTTATATGTGTACTTGTTTGTTTATTTATTTATTTATTTATTTATTGTTTTTGCAGATTTCATCCTCCATAAACAGGCTCATTGTTGGTCACAATTCTGCCAGATGAACTAAACATATATGGTACATTGTTTTAAAAATGAAATATCCTGAACTAAGATAACTTGTAAAATGTAACATCTAGCCACGCTAGTATAAAAGCATTTATCTGTTGGACAGATGACAGTGTAAGTCTTGTGTGGGTAGCCATGCACAGACAGTCCATTATGGATGATATGCTACATGACCGAGAGAGCAGACTTCATTTCCTCTTAACACCTGCCGCCACACCAGGACATGGAGCGAGCACTTACTGAAGTACTAAAGTTTCATTGGAATAGTTGTGTTCTCGCTTCAGGTTGCAACTTTTCGTCACATCAAATAGCTAGTACTTCGGCAATACTGCAAGAGACTAAAGCTACTGCACCACTTCTCGAATCAAAGTGAGGAGGGTCAGTTTTGTCTGGTCTGGTCTGGTCTGATGTCCCGGAAAGGGAGCCAGCTTGCGACCAATGATGACACGCCAGACACTGTTGTGAGAGAAAGAAAGAAAACCCAAGCAATCCAGACAAACACAAGGAGTATGATGAAAGACTATAAAAGTCATAACAGTTTAACACTTGATACACAGCATCAGCACCACAGGGGCATTGTCATGCTGGAACAGGTTTCAGCTTCTTAGTTCCAGTGAAGGGAAATTGTACAGAGAAATCCTGTACAATTGTGTGCTTCCAACTTTGTGGCAACAGTTTGGTGAAGAGACACGTATGGCTGTTTCGGTCAGGTGTCCACATACATTTGGCCATGTAGTGTATTTCGTTTTCATGAGGTCTTGCAGTAGTAAAAAACATTGTATTCAACGTTTATATATATATATATATATATATATATATATATATATATATATATATATATATATATATATATATATATATATATATATATATATATATATATATATATATACAGTATCTCACAAAAGTGAGTACACCCCTCACATTTTTGTAAATATTTTATTCTATCTTTTCATGGGACAACACTGAAGAAATGACACTTTGCTACAATGTAAAGTAGTGAGTGTACAGCTTGTATAACAGTGTAAATTTGCTGTCTCCTCAAAATAACTCAACACACAGCCATTAATGTCTAAACCGCTGGCAACAAAAGTGAGTACACCCCTAAGTGAAAATGTCCAAATTGGGCCTAAAGTGTCAATGTTTTGTGTGACCACCATTATTTTCCAGCACTGCCTTAACCCTGTTGGGCATGGAGTTCACCAGAGCTTCACAGGTTGCCACTGGAGTCCTCTTCCACTCCTCCATGACGACATCACAGAGCTGGTGGATGTTAGAGACCTTGCGCTCCTCCACCTTCCGTTTGAGGATGCCCCACAGATGCTCAATAGGGTTTAGGTCTGGAGACATGCTTGGCCAGTCCATCACCTTTACCCTCAGCTTCTTTAACAAGGCAGTGGTCATCTTGGAGGTGTGTTTGGGGTCGTTATCATGTTGGAATACTGCCCTGTGACCCACTTTCTGAAGGGAGGGGATCATGCTCTGCTTTAGTATGTCACAGTACATGTTGGCATTAGCTCCCCAGTGCCGGCAGCACTCATGCAGCCCCAGACCATGACACTCCCACCACCCTGCTTGACTGTAGGCAAGACACACTTGTCTTTGTACTCCTCACCTGGTTGCCGCCACACACGCTTGACACCATCTGAACCAAATGAGTTTATCTTGGTCTCATCAGACCACAGGACATGGTTCCAGTAATCCATGTCCTTAGTCTGCTTGTCTTCAGCAAACTGTTTGTGGGCTTTCTTGTGCATCATCTTTAGAAGAGGCTTCCTTCTGGGACGACAGCCATGTAGACAAATTTGATGCAGCGTGCGGCGTATGGTCTGAGCACTGACAGGCTGACCCCCCACCCCTTCAACCTCTGCAGCAATGCTGGCAGCACTCATACGTCTATTCTGCAAAGCCAACCTCTGGATATGATGCTGAGCAGGTGCACTCAACTTCTTTGGTCGACCATGGCGAGGCCTGTTCTGAGTGGAACCCGCCCTGTTAAACCGCTGTATGGTCTTGGCCACCGTGCTGCAGCTCAGTTTCAGGGTGTTGGCAATCTTCTTATAGCCTAGGCCATCTTTATGTAGAGCAACAATTCTTTTTTTCAGATCCTCAGAGAGTTCTTTGCCATGAGGTGCCATGTTGAACTTCCAGTGACCAGTAATAGAGAGTGTGAGAGCGATAACACCAAACTTAACACACCTGCTCCCCATTCACACCTGAGACCTTGTAACACTAACGAGTCACATGACACCGGGGAGGGAAAAAGACTAATTGGGCCCAATTTGGACATTTTCACTTAGGGGTGTACTCACTTTTGTTGCCAGCAGTTTAGACATTAATGGCTGTGTGTTGAGTTATTTTGAGGGGACAGCAAATTTACACTGTTATACAAGCTGTACACTCACTACTTTACATTGTAGCAAAGTGTCATTTCTTCAGTGTTGTCCCATGAAAAGATATAATAAAATATTTACAAAAATGTGAGGGGTGTACTCACTTTTGTGAGATACTGTATATGTATGTATGTATGTGTGTATATATGTGTGTATGTGTATATATATATATATATATATATATATATATATATATATATATATATATATATATATATATATATATATATATATATAATGTGTGTGTGTGTGTGTGTGTATATATATATATATATATATATATATATATATATATATATATATATATATATATATATATATATATATATATATATATATATATATAACATTTGTATTACAGTATTGGTATCATTGCAAACAGTACAGTGTGAGAAATGTTGAGCAAATAAATCCGGGTAAATCACTCCAGTTACATACCGATAAAAATAAGAATGGCCAATAATACTGTACTTACTGTGTGTGTGTGTGTGTGTGTGTGTGTGTGTGTGTGTGTGTGTGTGTGTGTGTGTGTCAGGTAAAAATAGGGCTGTGCGATATGACACAAATATCATATCACGATACTTGAGGACATTTCTACGATACATGATGCATATCATGATACATCATTTAGCTAACCAATGGTCTGAAAATAGAAAATAAACAAAAAATTGTTAAACCGAGTTAGACGATACTTTCCTTTAATGCCTACAAAGCCAAAGAAGATTAAGTTAAACAAATTGACGTCAAATCAATGGCATCCATTCAGTATCATTTAATTTGTAATTATTAAAAATGTAAAAAAAAAAAAAAAAAACAACTAAAAAAAAAAACATACCAACGATATCTCAGAAAAGTGTATCGCGTAATCATTTATAACAATATCGATATTATATCGATATATCACACAGCCCTAGGTAAAAGACTGCAATAATATATGCCTAACACCAAAACTTTCACTGTGTGTGCTCTCTTGATCAATAACATCCCCTGATGTCCAATCCTTTAGTCCCTGATAGATTTATTTTGTCCATTTCTTTACACTGTCTGTCTCTCCTACAAAATAAGTCCCTCCGTTAATGGTGGTAGGCTGGACATTGTTGAGAAGCTTGTACTGAATAAAATCACATGCTATATTGTGCTTTAACATTGATTTTAGTGCTAGGAATGGAGCGTTGCCGAGTTTACGAGCAGGCGTGTTGTGCCTCAGGCATCTCATGTTTTTCAGTAGGTTTAATCCCCTGGATTGGATCTTGTACGCAGGTCGCCAGTGGCTTTGTTATTGGGTGTGTTAGGCTTTTAGTTTTCACCCTAGCCTTCATAAAATTGAAACACACACATCGCACCTATCTTTCTCCCGAGGAGCTGGGAATGCCTCGTTTCTCTTTGTCTCTCACCCTCTTACCGTCTTGCCATTTCTCTCCAGCTCTCAGCTTTCTCTCTCTTCCTCCCCGCTCGTCTGTGCCACTCCTGTCCCTTGCTAATACATTACTGCAGTATGCACTGATCAGAGAGGCATATTCACTGTTTTGAGCTGAGAAGTGTTGACACAGCAGCTTCAGCAGTAACATTGTGTTGTGTATTGTGGATGGGTTTAAGCTTTGTATGCTGCTTGCTGCTGCCTCTTCCAAGGCTTTTCTACAGGATATAGACAGGAACCCGAGCCAGGGGTGAGACCGTACCGTCCAAATCTAATTAACCTTCAAGGGTCTTTACAGCAGTGCTGACTAGCATAAAACCGACCACTAATAAATAGCTCTACAGCTCGTCTTGTAAGAAGCCGAGACGTTCTGGACAGAATTCCACCACTAATAAAAAATGCATCGATCTGGTTATTTATGTAGTGGCCATTCAGCTCGATTCATTTTGAAATGTTAGATTCAACTACAGTCCATTAATTGACTCGAATCAGTTAAAGATTTTTATAAGCATTGAAAGGGAAGCGTTTAAAGAGATTCGAATATGCTTCAGGGTTGTGATACCTGAAATCTATATGTATGTGTGTGTATGTATATATGTGGTTTTTTTTTTATTCATTTATTTACACGGGTTATCTGGTAAATGGATGTTCCTTTGTGGCAAAAGCTCCCATTGTCTTCCTTTCCATGTCTCTCCTGACGATGATGGATAGTGACATGTTGATTGACTAGGGTGGCAAGTGGAAGCCCAACACAAACAGCAGGACCACTGGACTGCATTTCCCCGGGGGGTTGTGGGACTGAATGAGCAGATGGCCATCACAATGGATCCAGAAAACTTAAGCTGAGATAACAAAAGGGCCTTTCTGCTTGCTTCACTGATGTGTGTGTGTGTGTGTGTGTGTGTGCATGTTTGAGCGAGAGAGCGAGAATGTGTGGGCACGTGTGTGTGTGTGTGTGTGTGTGTATGAGTGACAGTGAGAGATTGGCTGCTCGGTTTGTCCCTGACATGTGACTACTAGAGTGTGTGTGATGACAATTAGATTTAGGTTGAGGTATTAAGGGCTGAGAGAGAAAGCTGGAGTGTAGTTCGGAGAGCACGTCTCGGAACGGTTGGCGTCGTGATGTTGCGGTGACGCGGACCGGGGAAGTGGTGTGACTGGGAAGGACATATAATCACCAGGAGAGCTCACATCATGAGCGGTGATCATCCTCCTGTCATTCATATATTTCACACAGTAAGGTAAATGAGAGAGAACCTTATGTCCATTCCAAGCCCAGCGTCTCTTCCCCTGTAATGACATGACATACTCAAGCTTGTATTAACATGGAGCACATTACGATCAGCAATGTGCAGCATTTTCCATGGTTTATTACACACAATATGCAGTGGACCGCTCAGCGATGTACTCGCACTCCTTCCTCTTCTCAGCAGGATCAACATTTTCGAGAGGGCCACATTAAGGCGGGCGTACCGCATTCTATCCTGTCAGGAGAAATCGAGTGGGAAATCGTTGGCTCTCGCGAGCAGTTCACGTCCTTCCAAACACGGGCGATGTCGGCTTGAATTCGTGTGGCGTGTGTGCGGTTGAACAAGCTGATTTGGCGATCTTCCTGAAGTCCACCAATCAGGCGGCGAGGAAAAACCACAGAAGAAGAAAGTCGAAGACGGGACATTAAACGTCATCACGCCAAACAGGAAAACTCATCTACTACAGCCTCGTTTTGTGTTTATACTCGCGCTCTTGCATACTATTCCAACTCAAACTTTCCAACTTGTAGATTCATCAGTTTAGAGTATTTTCCAGTTGTAGTGTTTTTTTTTAAATAAAGATTGAAAGAGATGTCGGAAGCTTCACGGTGGTGGCGTTGAAGTGATTCGTCCAGGGTGTAGTTCGTTTAACTTTAGCTTTTTACTTCTGCCGATTGTATTTAGGCTTCAGAATTCATAAAAGTTGTGTTGATTTGTGAAGATTATCTTGAACAAAACGTGTAAGGATCATAAACTTTTGTTGGTCGCCGAGCTTATTTTCTGCAATAGTCCAAAAGCCTGTAGAAAAATCCTATTGGCTTTTTGTCAAGGGAATCGGGGTGATGCTAACTTCCGGGGTTGGACTACTACAAAAATACGTCATCCCTGCAGCACTTTATTGATAAATGGCGCAGAACGCACTAGAATTCGCCAGGTCGTAAAATCTTGTCGTGTACCACTGCTGAAAATCTGTACGATTTTCAAATGAACTGACTCGTAAAGTGTGCGGGGGCTCACGACCTCAAGACTGTCGGAACTCGCACCGTGTACGCCCGCCCTCACAGAAATGTGCCATAGCTAATACATCATACTACATCAGTTGCTAGTTTCACTGTCACTGTTACAGTATGGTATCTTTCCATTCTTCCATTTCATTGTTTGGAGTTAAAACCTGTTGTAAACATGTTACATGTTGATATTTGAGTAGAGTGCAGCAAACATGCCGTGTTTTTGTAGTCCAGCCCGTAAGTTAGCATCACCCTGGTTCCCTCGACAAAAAGCCAGTAGGATTTTTCCATCGGCTTTTGGCTTATTGCAGAAAATAAGCTCTTCTTACACGTTTTGTTCATCAAGATAATCTTCACAAATGAACACAGCTTTTATGAATTTCGAAGCCTGAATGCAATCACCAGAAGTAAAAGGATAAAGTTGGGCTGTAAACGAACTACAACACGGTCGCATGACTTCAACATCACCACCACTAAGCTTTATAGCACTACAGTTTGAAAATACTATAAACTGATAAATCTACAAGTTGGAAAGTTTGAGTTGGAATAGTTTGCAAGAGCGCGAGTATAAACACGACGAGGCGGTAGTAGATGAGTTTTCCTGTTTCCTGCTGTGATGACATTTAATGTCCCAGACAACCTCTGTTTTCCCATTCAGCCACTTGTTAGCAACCGTCTTTTTCAAGACACGTAAAAGCTTTTAAAAAAGAGCTTGTGTTGGGCTCTGAGGTCAGCGGAGGACTGAGCATTACTGCTGATCGGGTCTCGGAATGCAAGTTTTTTCCACACGGGCTACATTCTGCCACCACAGTATGAGTGCGTCGCTGTTTCCATACTGAACTTGACAGCTGGAGCTCATACGTGGGAGGTAAACAAAACAAAAACAACAACTGGATACTACTAAGGTCCAGACCTCTGTATCCTCGTGACTAGTTACGGCAATACCTCCGAGCAAGTGATGTTTGTGTACAGCAAGTATGTCGATCCACATCAGTCCTCCAATCCCTTTCGCTTGAGTCAAATCCAAGTACTCTCTCTCCCCTCTTTCTAATCCTTCAGTCTGACCTGATCTGATCTGATCTGATCGTGCCTGTCGTATTTGGCTCATGTGTTAGGTGCGCAGAGGCACGTGGGCCGCTAGGGGGCCGCGTGAGTAAGTAAGTTGGACAGTGCAAATTAAAATAAAAGGCTGAAACAAGAACATTTTCAAACCCAAACTAAAAACATAAAAAAAGGTTTCATACTTATACTATGTTGACACTTTTGTTCAAGCAGTGCGCTTCGTATGGAGCATCATGAAGGTTAGGTCCTCCCACTTTGGGGGACCATTAAGACTTTATTTATTTTATTTTATTCATGTTCTCATATGTGTTATACTGTGTATTTAAAGGTTAGCATGGATGAGTGGTGGGTGCAAGACATGGGGAGGACAGTTATAAGACGGAGTAGCAGGCAAGATAAGACAAGACAGTAGATGCGATTGGGATATGGTACTTATCAAAGCGACGGGTCGGTTTGGGGGAAAAGTGTGTGTGATATTTGAAATGTCATTTGAGTTCATTAATATGTATAACGCCGACTTTGGATTCTGTGAGTGTTGTACGCATGTATGTTTAGTTTATTTACGTGTGTTTGTGAGCATCCTGTTTGAGATGTGTGGTATGGCTTTGATTATGTGCTTGGTCTGTAGAAGCTGTATTGTTGGCTATTGCGAGGTGATTCCCTGGTGTATGTAGGCAGAGAGTTTTTCCATTGTTATGTATTCGGTTATTAGGTCTTTCCAATGCGTGATATTAATATTGTTCTTTGATTTCCAGTTTGTTAGTATGGTTTTCTTGGCGATGGTTAGCGCTGTAAGGAGGACTACTGTGTTTTCCTTCGTAATGTTGATACCAGATGTATCTCCAAGTAGGCAAAGTGAAGGGGAAAGTGGGATGGTGCTATTTAGTAAGCAAGATATCTCCTCAGTGATTTGTTTCCCAGAAGTGCTTAACTGGTGTGCAGTACCATATGGCATGTATGTAATCGACTGCGTGCAGATGTCTGATTCCCCGAAACCCATTCTATACATCGTACGACCTGTGTAATGAGTTCTATGGATTATTTTGGTATATGGAATTATTTTGTATTGTATCAGAGGTGCAGACTAGTGTTGTTAGCTATGAGGGACATGTTCAGTAATATCTGTCACCGAAAGTCTTCTCTTGGTGTGATTGCTAAGTCGTCTTCTAAATTTTTATTTATTTATTTATTTTTTACAAGGTATGGTAATTGAAGAGTTGGATTTGGATATTATTATTTTTTTATAGGTCTAATGTGTTGTGTTTTAGGTTGATTCTTAGAGCGTATAATGGATCTAATTTGTAGAAACTCAAGGAAATGTTTATTTTCTAGTCCGTGCTTTTCGGCTAGATATGGGAATGATGAAAAGGTGTTGTTTTGACATGTGTGTTTAAGGTGCATAATGCCTTTTTCTACGCATGTGGAGATGTCTGTTATCTTAACTGTGTTTGTGAAGTCGGGGTTATGCCATATGGGAGTGTGTTCATGTGTGAATGAGGTTAGCATTTCACAAGAATTTTTGCAGTCTTTTTGGTCATACAGTGTCAGGCTTTGGTCAAGCTTAGACTGCTGCTCTTAAATTTAATATAGCAAAGAAAACCCTAAAAATTTGCAATAGTAATTAGAATGAACTCCTTCATTAAAATGGCAGTAGTAGTGTATATGTTAGCAGTTTTTTGTGCCGTATATTACTACGATAGTACATTGTGTTACGGTAGTATTATTTGTACAGAATAAAATACGACTGGGCATTCTGTTATAGGAAAATATTCAACGACGTTGTGGTGTGATGGTTTTCTGAAACCTGCATGTGCCAAAGTGTTTTATTCCTTTTAAATCACAGCGATATTCAAGCGTTAACAGTTTCTTATTTATTAAAAAAAAATGACACGTCATGTGTCTTATTTGATCCGTTTCTAGTTACATTTAATGGTGTGGAAGGTTTGCGAAGCAAGTTAGTTCCTGTTTTCACTTATGTTATAATGCCTATAAACAATTGTTCCCTCACCAGCTTCTATGCTTCTCTCATTTCTATAATATTCTATACTTGTATAGTTTTTTTTTTTTTTAGTTTTTTTTTTTTTATTGAATGTTTGTATTTTATTACTTCTTGAATAATTCTTGCTTGCATAATTACTTATGCAACCATGCTGTAATCTGTGAATTTCCCTCTACTATTAATCAATCTATCCATCCTTCCATCTTTCCTTCCTTCCTTCCTTCCTTCCTTCCTTCCTTCCTTCCTTCCATCATCATCATCATCACAAGGCAGCATAACCAGGAAAAAAGATTTCTTCCCTGTTCTGCGTACTGTACATGAGCTCACAGACTCCTGTGATTGGCTGGTGTTGCTCTGATTGACAGGGGACAGATACTAATGCCATCCCACCTTGAGGCACGACTAGTTTTGCTCCCTTGACTCCCGGCCATTCCTGTGGCCTCGTCAGGATTCGAACGTCGTGATGTCCCGACGAAAGAGCGCACCGTTTACTGTTGCACCACTCGGGGTCTCTGCTACACACATACAAATCCCGTGTAAACCGTTACTATAGAAACACCAACATATTAGAATGAGTGCGTTAATATAAACCTGTGATTTGCTTTGCAGCCAAAATGATAGAAAATGAATCAACAACTTCTGTCCAATCCGATAATATAGATATAGAGCAATACTTTTAGTAGTATAGTATTATAGTTTTGTCAGTGGTGACGGAGTTAAATACACACGGTGGTTTCATGGAATATTTCAGTGTTAATATTATTACACTATTTCCGTCTCTGTGTTATCGCAACAACTCCGTGCCTCGACGTTACCTTTAAATGAATAAACAAATAAACAACAATAAACAATTCTGTTAAAAACTTGTTTTAAATGTTTTAAAGTATTCATACAAAGTAAAATGAAGCCGGTTGAGTCGTCGATCGCTGCCCACTTGTTCCAGTGCTGATGACTCCATATATACTGTGTATATTTTTTTTCTATACTTGTCTATACCTTCCTCTAGTACATCTCCTCCAACTCTAGTAATAGTCCTGACCTTCAGAGGCTGAATCAGGTGCATTACAACTGCACAAGACATGAAGTCCCCAGGAGAAGGATTTTCCATCCAGTGTAATACAACCTTAAATTTGGCTCATGAATTTCAGACATTATCCACAAACCCATGCTTCTAGGCAGGATCTCTCTCTCTCTAGCAGCCATTCTTATTTGAATCTTGGACTTATGACCTTTAATTCCCCTCGCACCGATATATTCTGCCGTACTGCGTGTTCCACTCAAGCTGTGAGCCAGAGACTGATGAATGTGGAGAGGAAAGCTATCAGCAGGTCTGCAGCTCCACGTCTGCTTCTCACCTGCTCCAGAAGAGGGCTCGTGACGAAAACATGGACTCAATAAGAGGACGCTTCTTTACTGAATATCATTTCATGAGCACGGCATGGACAGAGATTAGAGGGTTGTGATGTTCGTTCTCTCTGTAAATATTGTACATACTATTTCCATTTATTATTTCCTTTCCATTTCTAGATTGTGGTCACCTGTTAATTACCACCTCTCCTTCAGCTCTTTCACCTCCTCCTCTTTGTGTATGAAAAGCTCCTTTCTTCTGGTGTTAAGTGCTTAATCTCTGATCTCATGTCTTGATTCGGCTCTTGCTGCACAATGGGTGCAAATTATCCCGGGGAGCCGAATACACAATTAGCACTCTCCACTGCCACAGCGGACCGTTCCAGGCGCCTTTGAAGGTTCCGATTAATGGTGCGGTCCTTCAATGCACCTTTCTCCACTCAGGCTAATGGCGGCTAATGGCTGACCCGCCGTGCTCTGGTGTCCTCTCACCTTTGACCTCGGCTCGTTAAAATGAAAATGAGCGGTGACGCTCGAGTTACGCTCATTTGCACACACATCAGCTCAGATGAAAATGCACAGCATAAGTGATGGGGCAGGAAAATATGTTCCTTTGTAAGGACAAAAGGAAAGACATATTTACATGTACACGTATACAAGAGATTCTCTTTGTAAACCAAGGTTACTGCGGAGAAGGGTGACTTGCTGTCCTAGAGCTGAAGCTACAGGAGAGCGAGTTTATTATTAAATCTGTCACGCTACAGAGAGTTGTGCTCGCAGCATGAAATTCCAGGTTTACACCTGGGTTTTTTTAATTCGGCTCTTTTCTGTTGGTTTATTAGCGTTTCAGATTTAGAGCTCATTAAAATCACCTTGCTTGGTAACCTCAGCTGCCTCTGAAGTGTCCTCGCTTGCTGAACCAATTCTCTGTGGAGCTCTCGAGAAAAGCCTCGTTCGTGCCATCTTGTGCTAAGTGAGAAAGTAGTCTTTGCAAAGTCTCGGTCTCCGTTTTAAATTTCTGGTTCGTCTTCAGGATGAGGTCAGGCCCAGTGAGCGCAGCAGAGATTATTTGGCACTTCTCCTAACCTGGCTGACTTGATAGATTGCCCCCGTGGAGAGAGAAGGCGAGGAAAGAGGCCAACCTGGTGTGTTGCCATTACGGTTTGGAGACACAGTCTTGGCTTTATGTGAGAAATAGAAGAGATAGAAATAATGAGAACATTCAGGCCACCAAACTGTAAGAGGAGAGAAACGAAGCCCTCTACAACAGATGGTCCAACCGCAGTAATCCTTAACAGACCTGAAGTGCACACAATTGAAAAAAGGTGTAAAATTAGAGTTGGAGAAAGAGTAGGTGTATACAGCTGGAAGCAGTTGAGAAAATACAGCAGTATGTCTCAAAGTAAAATGCATACTGACTATAGCCAAATTTCTTGCTTTATATAAAACACCGGATTTTTTTTTTTATCGTTTAATTAATTGAAATTCTCTGAAATAAATGCTGCATTTCTCTGCGGCGTTCATAGGATTCTGCATAATGGGACAGAACTAAACGATGTAATGGCCAAGAAATGCAGCCTGCTTCTACTATTTGCTGGACATTGAGACATTAGCTCAATATGACGAGATAAAACTGGGACCCAAGACATGAAACCTTGTGTATATATATTATAGTATAATGTATATATATTTATATTTCCATTTGGACTGGGCGTGTTCTGTACTGGAAGGTTTTTTGTGCCCTAGAAACACGCTATTTGCAGAACAGAACTTTATTCGACTCCAGAACCGGACACTCTGTGGAACTTTCCGGAAAGCTTTCTATCTTTCTAGCGTGACCGAGTAAGCAAGCTAAGTGTCTAATCTAATGTCTAATAATACACAAGTAATTCTGATCTATCGTCTCTTGTGTGCAACGACCCTAAGCACACAAGTCGTCTTGTCAAAGAATGGTTAAAGAAGAATAAAATTAATGTTTTGGAATGGCCAAGTCAACGTCCTGACGTTAATCCAATAGAAATGTTGTTGAAGGACCTGAAGCTAGTAGTTCATGTGAGGAAACCCACCAACATCCCAGAGTTGAAGCTGTTCTGTACTGAGGAATGGGCTAAAATTCCTCCAAGCCGATGTGCAGGACTGATCAACAGTTACCGGAAATGTTTAGATACTGAAAGCAAAGGTTCACATACTTTTGCCACTCACAGATATGTAATATTGAATCATTTTCCTCAATAAATAAATGACCATGTATAATATTTTCATCTCATTTGTTTAATCAGGTTTTCTTTATCTACCTTTAGGACGTTTTAGGTCATATGCAGAAATGCAGAAAATTCTAAAGGGTTCACAAACTTTCAAGCACCACTGTGTATATACTGTGTATGTGTGTGTGTGTATATATATATATATATATATATATATATATAGTGAACCCCTTAGAATTTTCTTGTCAATGTCAGCATGTGATCTACCAAAACTAAGTGAACACTTCGATCAGTAAAGTGACTGATATTTTCATTCATTTGTTTGTTTGTTTCAACTGAACCCCTTCAATCCTTCTAAATCTTATTTACATGTGTATACACTGCATTTTTATCATGTGTGTGTGAATGATAAAATCCCATGACATTTTAAAGATGGAAAAAGATGAGAAAGTTCATTTGATTATTTATTTTATTAGTTTAAGCCATTAAAAGTTTCGACTCCAAATATGTAATTAGATTTTTAAAAAAATAAAATAAAATAAAAAATATATATATATATAACAGGAGTTACAGGATCAGCATGCTACTATAACTCCCATTGTGCAGAAAGTGTGAAAAGGATCTATTAACTAATTTTCTGGATGAGCGGATGCACTGAGGGGCTGCGTAGCTTTTCATTATTTGTGTAAACGGGACTACTGAATTATTTTCAAGGCCATTTGGAATGTGTTTAGTCCATTACTATCCAAACTATTGTCTGAATTGTCTATGTTTTTAGGATATAGAAATATAAAATATCTGTTAATGTGTTGGCCCATAAATTTTATTTTGGCTTATGCCTGTAATAGAAAGCTCCAGAAAGGAGTTGTGGAGCTCATGCCAGCTGCTTCTCTCCCTTTGGTACTGGCCTTGAATGGATTGCTAGTCTTGCAGTTGCATAATTAGATGCTCAGCGGTCCACTAGAACAGGTTCGCTCGTACCTCTGGCTCGTCTCCCAATTTCAGTTTTACCTCTAATTATGCTTTTCATCAAATACTTTGGTCAAACAGCATGGGCTTGATTGGAAATGAGGGATTCGTGTTGCATTGTTAACTGAGACATGCTCTGAAATTATGATTATGGTAATAGTCTCTATTTTTAATTCACTTCAAAATTCAAATGCCTAAAAGGATGTGAATAGCAAACAGCATCATATGTTCCATAATTTAATGGACTGCTTCCATCAGAAAGTGGAACAAACTCAATTCATGGATATGGAAATCAGTCAGTCTAGCCTTGTGGAAGTACATAGCAGATGGTTAGTCATGAACCTCTGCAGTCCCTGACCTTCAAAGCAAATGGCTACAGAGAGAGAGAGAGAGAGAGAGAGAGAGCAGCTGGCAGTTCACACAGTCGTCACATCAGTCTCATTTAAGATACCGTCATAACTGAATAATGATTCAAGAACCAGCATTTCTGCTTTTAGAACTCAACCATTGCACTGCATTGCTGAGTCTACAGCCGTGGCCAAAAGTTTTGAGAATGACACAAATATTAATTTTTACAAAGTCTGCTGCCTCAGTTTTTATGATGGCAATTTGCATATACTCCAGAATGTTATGAAGAGTGATCAGATGAATTGCAATTAATTTCAAAGTCCCTCTTTGCCATGAAAATGAACTTAATCCCAAAAAAACATGTCCACTGCATTTCAGCCCTTCCACAAAAGGACCAGCTGACATCATGTCAGTGATTCTCTCGTTAACACAGGTGAGAGTGTTAACGAGGACAAGGCTGGAGATCACTCTGTCATGCTGATTGAGTTAGAATAACAGACTGGAAGCTTTAAAAGGAGGGTGGTGCTTGAAATTATTGTTCTTCCTCTGTTAACTATGGTTACCTGCAAGGAAACACGTGCAGCCATCATTGCTTTGCACAAAAAGGGATTCACAGGCAAGGATATTGCTGCTAGTAAGATTGCACCTAAATCAACCATTTATCGGATCATCAAGACCTTCAAGGAGAGAGGTTCAACTGTTGTGAAGAAGGCTTCAGGGCGCCCAAGAAAGTCCAGCAAGCGCCAGGACCGTCTCCTAAAGTTGATTCAGCTGTGGGATCGGGGCACCACCAGTGCAGAGCTTGCTCAGGAATGGCAGCAGGCAGGTGTGAGTGCGTCTGCACGCACAGTAAGGCGAAGACTTTTGGAGGATGGCCTGGTGTCAAGAAGGGCAGCAAAGAAGCCACTTCTCTCCAGGAAAAACATCAGGGACAGACTGCTATTCTGCAAAAAGTACAGGGATTGGACTGCTGGGGACTGGGGTAATGTCATTTTCTCTGATGAATCCCCTTTCCGATTGTTTGGGGCATCTGGAAAAAAGCTTGTCCGGAGAAGAAAAGGTGAGCGCTACCATCAGTCCTGTGTCATGCCAACAGTAAAGCATCCTGAGACCACTCATGTGTGGGGTTGCTTCTCAGCCAAGGGAGTGGGCTCACTCACAATTTTGCCTAAGAACACAGCCATGAATAAAGAATGGTACAAAAACATCCTCAGAGAGCAACTTCTCCCAACCATCCAAGAACAGTTTGGTGATGAACAATGCCTTTTCCAGCATGATGGGGCACCTTGCCACAAGGCAAAAGTGATAACGAAGTGGCTCGGGGAACAAAACATCGACATTTTGGGTCCATGGCCAGGAAACTCCCCAGACCTTAATCCCATTGAGAATTTGTGGTCAATCCTCAAGAGGCGGGTGGACAAACAAAAACCCACAAACTCTGACAAACTCCAAGCATTGATTATGCAAGAATGGGCTGCCATCAGTCAGGATGTGGCCCAGAAGTTGATTGACAGCATGCCAGGGCGAATTGCAGAGGTCTTGAAAAAGAAGCGTCAACACTGCAAATATTGACTCTTTGCATAAACTTCATGTAATTGTCAATAAAAGCCATTGACACTTATGAAATGCTTGTGATTATACTTCAGTAACAGTAACATCTGACAAAAAGATCTAAAAACACTGAAGCAGTAGACTTTGTGAAAATTAATATTTGTGTCAGTCTCAAAACTTTTGGCCACGGTTGTACATGCTCGGCCGATGTTCTAGAGCAGTGTTGCTCAATCTCTCTCCCCATCATTAACATTTCCCTCCTCTAACTCACCCGGTTCAGCCTAGTTCAGGCATATTACTCAGCTGATGAGTCAAATCAGGTGAGTTGGAGATGGGAAAACACCAGAATGTGTAGGGTATTGGTACAGTACTCCAGGACCAGGGTTGAGAAACATTATTCTAAAATTAATGAATACTGATGAACAACCTGCATCTGTTTTTAAATCTCCAGCATGCTTTGCAAGGAATATTAGATCATGTCATCTGAATACGTTTTTATTTCTTTCTTTATTTTTTTTTTTTATACATGGTTTTATTACATGTCTACTGTTGATGGAATGTATCAGATTTATCTCTGGACTGCTTGTACTGGTAGTGAGATCACCTATCACACTGAAAGAGTGTGTGTGGGAGTCGTGCAATGTGACAGAATTGAAGGCCATAATTATTGAGCAAATGGATTTAGTGCATGTAATAGCACTGTCTTGGCAAGCCGTGTTGTGCTGATCACTGCAGCAGCCCATTAATACACGATGCTACATATACAGTACTGTGCAAAAGTTTTAGGCACCCTATTTATTTTTTATTGTTTTATTTAGTACAAACTTTGTTATAGATTTTTTTATTTTATGACTTCTACATCAGTGCAAAAAACATTTTAGATTCCCAAACATTAGTTTTCTAGCACAAAATTAAATGTTACAGAAAAATGTTTGTATGTCATTAAAGAAACAGATTACGTAAGAGACACTTTTCAGACAGTAAACACAATGAAGGCTGCTGGGTTTTGCTGCAAAAATAAGAAGCGAGTGCGAAAGTCAAAGTCTCCAGAAGAACTGTGTCTGGTTCTGCAAGATGCTCAATAAAATTTACCAGCTCATTTCCTTATAAAACTGTACACATTGTACCAGAGACTATTATTTTAATTTTTTGTCACACCAAATATTGACTTTGATTCATTTACTACTTTTTACTGCTCTTTATGTTTTTTTGTTTTTTAAACGTAGAAACATTTAATTTCATTATTTTGAAGGCATCTTTGCTCTACAGCATTTCTTTGCATCTGCCTAAAACGTTTGCACAGTACTATAGATGGAAATGATGGAATGCGTCTGATTTCCTGCTTCGCAAATCATATCTGTCCATATCCACAACAGTGCGATAATGTAACGTGTGAGGAAGTAAAGGAGAGTTCAGCAGAGTGAGGATTGTCATACAACACACCAGGCTTGCCACAGAATCTACAAGCTTGTAGGGGGAAAAGGTTTCTATCCAGCACTCAAAAGCGTTCTTTAGTTTGTCCCTGGAGGTGCAATCTTTAAGGTTTGAAGTAGAACAGTTACTGTGGAAGTTCAGTTTAAGGACAAGTTCATAGAGTACATACTTCTCTCGGTCATCTCAGTGATCTCGAGAGCTCAGTCTGAATTTGGATGTACATGGGTTAGTATTCAGAATTCAGACAATTGATTCTGAATAACTGTTTTTTTAATATTATACAGTTATATATGAACTTCTGAATTAAACTTAATAGGAGAATAATTTTTTAGTCATGGAAACATTACTGTGCACGTGATGTGATGATTATTATACGTCGTTTGTCGTGCACAGTATGTATTCTTCCTTTTCTTCTTCTTCTTCTTATTTGCCTATAATAATATAGTAAATAGTAAATATGCCTGCCATACATCTGCCAACAGTTTGCACAATAGGAAGGGGGAAAAAAAAGCTTTAAACGTCTCCAGGGATTTTATAAAAATGTCTACTTGAACCCAGTGCACTAACTGACCAGAGACATCCTGTCTGTCTAGCCTGGATTATATTCATTTTGATGTCATGTATACTGTATATAAACAATCATCTTTTTTTTTCCTGTGCTAAAAAGACAGAATCAAAATCTGGATGGACTCTAGACATTCCAGTTGCGTCGGCAGCGAAGTTTTTCTGGCATATTTTAAGCGATGTACACTGAGGACGTGTCTGAAGTCAGGGAATATTCGCAAAAGTAAGCTTGAGTAAAATACCTTCTGACGTGATGTTTACAGCAAGCAGGGTGTGTTTGTGTATCGGGTCAAAGAGAGGTTCCACAGATCACTTACACACAACATTAATGCTCTACAGAGTATATTACCAGTAAAGCAGTCGGCCTCAGAAATATAGTTTTCTGAGTATATTTTTATGGCATAGCTGTAGAAGTCAACCAGGAAGTGGTGCTGTAGAACAGGACTGTGTCCGCCTTCCCATCATTTATAATGTGCCTTAGAATCTGTACTTCAGATGTCAAAAGCATTGAGATATGCTTTACAACTTTTCAGATGTTATTGGTTTTGATATTAAGTACAAAGATGAGCAAGGGCGTAAATCGAAAGGACTAAAAGAAAGCACACTCTTAAAACAGATTTTAAAAATAACACATCATGTGTCCGTGACTAGTTATGGACAACACAGTTTGTGTTGCTTTCAACACAATCAGTGTGTTAGTACATTTAACACGTTGTGTGTTATTTTTAACACATCTTTGTGTTGAAATCTTTAACACATCATGTTTTAATTATTAACACACCTCTGTTGTCTAGTTAAGGATAAGACATTTTGTGTTGCTTTCAGCACAATCGGTGTGTTAGTACAGTTAACACATGCTGTGTGTTAAACCTGTCCACACAAAGATGTGTTAAAAAATAACACGAAAATAACAGTGATGTGTTGTTTATATTTTTTCCCCCTAAAATTGTCCCGAAATGCAATTTGTTTGTACACTAAAATTCTACTAAAATGCTCCGAAAATAAACGTTTAAAGACGTTTATTAAAATCATTGAAACATTTGACAGATGTAAGAATCGGAGTTTGTGGATCTTCTTACAAATCTCTCGGCCATCTGGGAAGACAAGAGTCCCTTCCATTTGAAAAGCTGTAAAAGTGTAAAAAAATAGTGTTGGTTAGTTGTTAGCTACAAAATATGGACAAATGTCTTTGGGCTTCAACTGAGAAATTGCGTTACAGTGGAAATGTGACCTCCACTCTCCCAATGAACAAAATGGCGCTGTAGACTCACCTGGAAAATCTAGCTAACTTGCGAATATTTATTTTCCAGCCTTTAGCACCTCACCGCGAATTTTTTCTTTTTTTTTTTTTTGGCGAAACCTAATTAATTTAACCAACATTACAGAGATAATGGGAAGCATTACAACCTACTATAAACCCCATCCTCTCTTTTTGTCACGTTAACCTTGTGAACTTCTGGCCTCGACATTACTGAGCTAGCTGAGTTCCGTTAGCCACTGACTGTCTGCACCTGTTAACCAGCATTAACATTCGCCCAATACATGAAGAAACACGGCTCTAACCCATCCTCCCAATGCTAATTACTACAACTTGCCTTGTCCAAAACACTTGCTAAATGTAGTTAACATTAACCCACTCTCTGCATTACATCATGGTGAATAACTGTAATGCTACGTTATCGTTAACTCTCAAAAAGGGAGTGGAATCCAGCATCCGGCTAGCTAACCCTAACTCGGAGCCTCAGATGAGATGCAGACCCAGAGAATTATAGAATAACCTCAGTCCGTATTTCACAGCCATCATAAACACATGACACTATTAGTGTAACACCAACACTGAGGAAGCAGTACATGATATTCACTTTTGAAGCCGTCGCGATAGGTGAAGTTAATTATCACTCGCTGAGTTACTGTTTTAAAATGAATACATTTTCAAGACCTTCCGGCCTAGATATCACGAACTCGGCCAGGCATTTTCAGCAGCATTAACGCTAAACAGTGATGAACGCTAACTTACCTGTGGTCATTTGGTTTCCTCGCCTCAGGACTCCGACTCCGCGGTCACAATCAAAAGCTCAAAGTAATGAACATTCAGCATGTATCAGGTTTCCCAGGTTGAGGAGAGGCATTCCCGATTGAAGGTGGTTTTCCTCATTATTCAAAGCGACCAATATGATACTAAAGCTTTTCTGTTCATTGTTGACCTTTTACACCACTTACTTACAAGATTCATATGGGATAAAAAAAAAAAAAACGGTCCTGGAGGAACCTTGTTTCTTTTCACTGTGTACTGTACCAGCTGTATATGGTTGAAATGACAATAAAAAGCCACTTGAACCTGAAGAACTTCCAATATATATAATATCCAACGTATCTGGAGTTGGGTTCTGGATTCTGCCTATAGCTAGCACATTGATGTGGATCTTTCCATTTCTTATGAATTTGTTTTGGGGGGGGGCACAGTGGCTTAGTGGTTAGCACATTTGCCTCGCACCACCAGGGTTGGGGGTTTGATTCCTGCTTTGGGGGCTTCCTCCGGGTCCTCCGATTTCCTCCCCCAGTCCAAAGACATGCATAGTAGGCTGATTGGCATTTCCAAATTGTCCGTGGTGTGTGTGTGTGTGTGCGTGCGATTGTGCCCTGGTATGGATTGGCAGCCCATCCAGGGTGTCACGCCCCCGCCTCGTGCCCAGACTCCCCTGGGATAGGCTCCCGGCGACCCTGTGTAGCATAAGCGGTACAGAAAATGGATGGATGGATGAATTTGTGTTATTCTAGAGTCATACATACTTTTAGGTAAATTACTCTTTCAAATGCAGCCTAGGACCTAACAAATGTGCAATTTACAAAACATCTGTGGGGAAAGAACCAACACTCCCTGGGGACTCATCAGGCCTCAAATCCTTAATTGGCTTTAATTGCCCCCCACTCTCTCGTTTAAAAAGTGACACAAATTGTTTTGATTAAGAAAGCCCTGGGACATGTACGTTTTCTAACGGACGTCACAGAAGTTTAGAGAGATTGATTGGTTACATCATTGGCATGTGCTCTAAATGTACTGTTTTAACTGTAAGACCCATCTGACTACCAGCTTCTTAAAGCCAAGAGAATGTTGAATCAGTCTGTTTCTTAGACATGCTGTAAATGCATCCCATTTAATCCTGGAAATATTCACACAGCCCTCATTACTTCCCCAATACTCCCTTAACTGTGCTTGTCCCAGGACTCACAGTATACTCATACTGAACATCCTTTCGACACACTTGTATACTGTATACTGTAATGATTTATAATCTACTATCCGATGTCATCCAGATGAGTCTGTTTCCTTTCAACTATTCTTCTTCATGTTGGAGGGTTGTTTTTTTTTCCTTTGTTGGGTGGGTTAGAGAAGAAAGAAAGTACACTGTCTCTTCTGAGGTTGGAAAAGCATAACATCCATTTCTGATGTTAAACAGAAGCAGGCGTTCATCTCTGCTATCTCTAGTCTGCTGGGTGATACCACATGCTTATGTGTCTGTATGGTTCAATGCCATGAACACTTATTTGATTTGAACAGAGTAATATATATATATATATATATATATGGTGACTTTATTCTGTCTGGCTGTTCTAAATTCTGCTCAGATTGCCCATAGGTTTTCTCTCTCTCTTAGTCACTTTCTCAGATTGCCCCTCCTTTGCATCATTCTTGGCTTCCCAGCAATACGGTGCTCCACAGAACCTTTATCTGTGTCCCTGTGTTCGAGCTGTTAAGCTATAGTCACAGACAGGATCTATTCCAGTCAGTGTTGTTGCTACGTTTACAGGTATTCCGAGCCATATGCAATTTTAAATGCTGTCAGTTTGCCCGATTCCTCACTTATGTCTGACTAGTGTTTTTGTTGCTTTAGCCCCGAATGTACATAGCATCTTATAGCTTGTATGACAGATGGTTGCCTGGCAACATCACATTAAACATAGAATGGCGGTTATATTTTTGCCTTGGAGCAGAGCAAAACCCTCGCCAACCACTGTGGCCTACGCTGAGGTGTCAGTGGAAATGACAAACGGCTTTGAAATGGCCCAATCCTCTTTAAAGACTTCTCTCACATACTTATACTGGCGGAAATAAAGATGTCTAAATATTAGCACTCCGCAAGAGATGTTCTGTGCACTTATTGGAAATCTTAAAGGAAAGTAGGTACATGAATTCCTCCACACTGTAAGACTTTGGCCCAATTTCAGCTAATGAATTCCACATTCTTAGGGATCAATGTCCCTGTGATGGCCCTGCGCAATACCTGTAAGAGCAGGACCCTCTCTCTTGTTTGGAGAGAGTAATCAGTGACTGTTTAAAAGCCAAGTGCGGTGTTTGAGTTTCAGCAGTGACAAAGCCACTTAAAGCAATGCAGCAGAGAAATGGGATAACGTATCGCCTAAGCAAAGAGTTACATTGCATTTATCTTATTATCTTATTATCTTATCTCTTGAGTAATACCACTTTTAAGTCCGCCTCACTTGCTCGCCTTTGTTTTTCAGCCTGGGTGCCCAAGCGAATAAGATTCCCCTCCACTCGTTTATTGGACTCTGTTGTCTGGCTCATTTGAAGATTAATGAGCTCATTTCTAAAAACAGACTAAC
The DNA here is from genome assembly GCA_023630585.1 of Cranoglanis bouderius. Lineage (NCBI taxonomy): Eukaryota > Metazoa > Chordata > Actinopteri > Siluriformes > Cranoglanididae > Cranoglanis > Cranoglanis bouderius. The sequence goes on along the minus strand of CM042550.1, from coordinate 1,876,011 downwards.
TAGTCTGCCTGGGATGTGGCTAATTATTTGTGGAGGCCGGCTGGCTGGCCGTGTGAGCTATACAGTGACTACTGGAGCAGATGTTGTGTCTTTGGCATGGACATAAGTAAACGCACTCTGCTAGGAAACTCTTTTATAGACGGAATGCCATAGGAGTGTGAGTTCACATCATAAGGAGTTTCTAAGAGCTCAAACTTCCATCCATCCAACCAACCAACCGTAAAATAAACATGGAGCACCTCAACACAGATTTATTTTTAATGAACACAATCCAACAATTCAAATATTAGACTCATTATGTAAATGTCTACGATAATATTTAGCCTATTATCGGAATCATAGAGCATTATGTTGCTGAACTATTCACCAGCAGATACTTCTTTTTGAGTTGAAGACTGGATTAAACTCATTCAATTCAAGTGACCAGTCAAACAGATTAATAACTATAAGACCTCAATAATAAAAATAATAGCTTTGATAATGGTGGCTTGTGCTTTCCACAGTAAAAACAGACCTCTTTTGGATTATGCTCCACAGACCCTGCTTTGAAAACCGCTATTCTAAGGGGATATAAATACATGCAGTGCAGATTTCCAGCAGCCTTGGCTAAAGAACTAAACAATGAAAACCAACCTTTATCAAACCTGAATCAGGTCATCAGCTCATTAGCGAGCCCTTGAACTAAGCTCAATCAGTCGTGTTTGACTAGACGTGCACTGAACCCCACAGGTCCAGGAATGTTGATTCACAGCAAAAGATAATCGGTTTGCTTGATTCTGCTTTATCCGAGCTCTGGGTAATGCAATCTGGCACCACTTAAAAGATCCTGTGTGGTGTGTAATGTGCAATCACAGAAATATGACCTTATTTTTTTTTTTTTTTTTTTAAATAAAAGAACAGTATTATGCCATATCTTTATATGTGTACTATCTAAAGCATGCAGTGTGTGTAGGAGGTAAAGAAGCTTGCTATGATCCTTCTCCATCTTTGTGTGATGTGCTATTGACTCTTCAGAATGAATAGTGTGTATTTGCATGTATATTGGGTTGCAATAGAGGTTATGTTTTATTCAGGATTAGCTGTATGTGAAGCTTTTCGAGTGTATTTATGTACATTCTTAAGAACATTCTGCCATGCATGAAATCTTCGTGATGGCGCGCTGTGCTGTTTTTAAAAAAAATAAATAAATAAATAAATAATTATCAACATCTAACGTGTTTCACGAGAGTCACATTAACATTCAGTTTCTTTTTAGAGTGTCCGTTATTGACGGCTAAGCATCGAACAATTAATCATCCACTCACTAATGGCCACTGAGGGGTAATGGTGCAGTATTAATCTATTGGAGTGGTTATCCTTGGCCTGCCTTACAGTGAACTTTTGTGGCTTGAGTGTTAGGACATGCAGTTATGCGCTTCTGCACACTACACACACACACCCTGTCAGACCCTGTCAAATATGCAGCCCACAGACCTAATCTGTTCTACCAAATGAATTTAGAATGAAGTTAAACTCATCTTGTGGACCGTAATAGAATAGAAGGGTTTGAAAAACAAAAAAAGAGCTAGTCTCTGTTATTCCTGTACGGGTCACAATAGGGCAGTAAACTCAGGGCCATAAAGTCAGCTACTAAATATGTTAATGATAAATAATTGTTCATTAGGAAGCTGTATGACACAAAATCCCAGTTCATTTCACTTTTTCTCAGTTAAGTCCATTTCATGATTTCAACAAAATGTGGAAAGGTTGAAGGGATGAACACTTATGCAAGACACTGGATGGTAAAAACCATAATTTGGTTGCAGTGTGTTCTTGTTTTGTTTGCGATTTATGTTCGATCTGTGCAGTTTTTTGTGCATTTTTGGTCTACTGTACCGATTTTGATGATCTAGTGTAATGTGGCCCATTACCCAGTCCCTCCAGGAGTTTGCGATCGCAGAAATTACCGCAAAATCAAGCAAACCCTGAATATTCGGAGGAGCTTGCGATTTTTCAAAATTACCGCAGATTTTCCAAAGATCTGGGCCAAGACGCGTCATGTGACGTCATCAAAACACGCATTCAACCAAAGCCTTCTTCGATTCATGTGTATCGAATATGAGTACAGCTAAAACGTCTCATTTATCAACAAACATCACTGCAAAATTTTGTGCAATTGCAGTTTCGCCAATGCAAGTAGTTTTCAGCACAAAAAAATGCACTTCTGCAAGTTGCATCGCAAATATGTGAAAAAAAGCCACAGCAAGATCAAGCATTTTCGGCCGCAACAATCACACAAAAAATAAATAAATAAAAACACACTGTGAAATCCTGTATGGAATGACCATCTAAAATGAGATCGACACTTCTAGACTAAGGCAAGATCTAACTATTCTAAAAGGTTATGTAATGTTTCGTGAAAGTCTGAGGTCATTCATGACATCTTCCACTCTTACTATGCTGTTAATCTGTCAAGCATCCTGAGTTTATACGTGTGAGTGCAGTAACAATCTAAGGACATCTGCCAGTTACCAGCTTGCATTATTGAAATGCTAATTGAACAGCACTTTAACATGCAAAACATGTCATTATCGCTCTCTGTATTGGCAGAAGTTGTAATGATTTATCAGTGATTAATGGAGACACATTGAACACAATCTGAAAAGCAAGGAACCCGAGGTATTCAAGCTTGGCTCAACTTTGTGCAATTCCCCCCACCCCCCACCCCCCCTGCCATGATATCATTTATGGAAAATCGAGTTCTTGTTTCTTGCATCTACCTTGTTTACCCCAAGGTGCAGGGCTTTGTGTTAGAACCAGCCAATTTCATGGCTAGAGCGATGACATTGATTACTCTTTGCTGCAGAGCCATGCCTCTGATTTGTCGGTAAGCTTTTCCTCCTTGGTGCTGCCTCATACAGGAACTTTATACGTCATTATCCCAGTTCTTTACCCTCAGCCCTTAACCCTTTACTGCATGGTGTTGTTATCTGGCAACAATTCATTTTTCTCCAATTTTTGATAGGCAATAATACAAAACTACTATTTTCCTACGCCACTGGAAAAAGTGGTCTTTTAGCATTGACTTAACAAAAAATGCCATGTCACATGACCAGGAAGTGCTGTTTGCACTTGCTTTTCTGCAGTCGCATGTTATGATGAAGGTCATCATCAGAGGGCTCTCAAAGTTCAATTTTTCAACATTTAGGCAAAATTACTTACAGGAAAAACACTGAAACTATCACTATCTGAGCCAAGTTAACATTTATTTTTTCGTCATTTAAACAAATGTATATATTTTGAGTGTTCTGTTAAAAGGGTAAAATGGGATAATGGAACTGTGGTATGTGCATTCACAAATTGAAACAGGCCTACATAGCCAAAAAGAAAAAAAAGACTATATTCAATTCAATTCAGTTTTATTTGTATAGCGATTTTAACAATGGACATTGTCCCAAAGCAGAATTACAGAAATATATAAATTTAAGATATAGATTTTAAATGTACGAATTTATCCCCAATGAGCGAGCCAGAGGCGAGGGTGGCAAGGAAAAACTCCCTGAGACGATATGAGGAGGAAACCTTGAGAGGAACCAGACTCAAAAGGGAACCCATCCTCATCTGGGTGACACCGGATAGTGCGATTATAAATAAATAAATCCCTTGTATAACTGTGCTAATGCTACATGGTCAAATAGTGCAGTTGTGTAACCAGGAAAATTCATTACAGTTTTTACATTTTGTCTGAAACTTCTCCGCTGTTCACTGAATGAGACTTGAGAGCAAAACTGTTTTAATAACTATTCATATGAATTGAGGTCCAAAGCCATCTTTATGGACACTAGGCTTCTCTAACAGTATATTTACATTTTTTTCCACATTAAAAGTAAAGAAAAACTTGTCATTTCAGACATTTTACAATTGCACCTTATTTTCCAAATTTTATGTTTCAAGAGAAAGAATTAAGGATTCAAGAGAACAAATTAAAAAGACACTTCACCCAAAACATGTTTGGATCTAATTTTTGTATGTATTTTGAGTGAGTAAATCCATCCACATACTTTTTGCAACTGTAATTCCTTTCTAAAAGATAGAACTTTTACATGCTTACTAGGTGGCAGAAAAACTCTGCAACCTGTAGAAAACCTATGGAAAATACAGTAATTGGAATTTGAACCTCATGCATTTTGTGTTATTTTTCATATTTTTTGTATATTTTATTACTTGAACCAATTCAAGTAATAGACAATCAGTATTTTTTATGTAAATGTAATAATTCATGCAGTAGAGGGTTAAATAAAGCACTCAAATAGCCAAGTTTGTCAGGCTGATTTTTTTTTCATCTCTTTCCTCAGCCTTTTTGTTAATTACTCCTCTGCCTTTTCTTCTGTCCATCACTCTGTTTATTATTTCTGTTCTTTTACACAGACTAACACAGACTTGTTCTCTTTCTGTTTGCATTTCGCAAACAATCTCCTCTCTTGCCTCCTAAACCCATACTTTATTTCCCCTTTCTTTCTCAGCTCGTTGGTGGCGAGTTTGATCTGGAGATGAACTTCATCATCCAGGATGCGGAGAGCATCACGTGCATGGTGGAGCTACTGGAACACTGCGAAGTGACGTGCCAGGCGGAGATTTGGAGCATGTTCACGGCCATCTTGCGCAAGAGCGTGCGCAACCTGCAGACCTGCACCGAGGTGGGCCTCATACAGCAGGTGCTGCAGAAGATGAGCTCCGTCGACGACATGATCGCAGGTACTCAGCTTTCCAAGTCTGGGTAGGATCGTTTATACAAGGTCTCGAAAGAGCTCTTCCGATGTTTAGTCGAGATTCAGAATTCACTGCAGTAAAAATCTGCTTCATTGGATAAATGGTTTTGTGTTGTTTTTGTCTGTTTGGTTTAGTTAAAATCCATTTCCATTTAGAATAAACATTTTCATAAGCAGCTTTACAGAAATCCAGATGTAGTATTTAAATCCCTAAAGCAAGCCAGAGACTACAGTGGCAAGAAATAAAACTTGAGAGGAATCAGACTCATCTGGGTGACACTGGATAGTGGGATTATAAATCATTACACTACTAAGTGTGTTAAAATGATGTACAGTATGAGAATATTGTGAATAAGAGTCGTGGGATGAGTACAGGACAGTCTTTGCGATTGCAGCAGTAGTTCTTATATAGTTCCCCTTGAGAGTATAATCTAATCCTACACAGATTATGGTTTGTGGCAGAAAAAAAGATGCCTCTACTCTAGTCATTAAATAATCGTGTGAATATCTTCATAATTACAGCAATGGCCTGTACATTTTAGCTATTGCTGTCCTAATACGTAAAACTGCATGTTTTAACAGACTCATCATTCTGTTATTCCTTATATGCCAGGAATTCACTGAGCGGACCTCAAGTGAATCTCCTGCGCTATAGAGATGAATGAAGCTGGGTGTTGGCAAGTTTCAGCATCGCTAGTGCTAGCTCATTACGTAATCATAAAAAAATGATTAACAGTTGTGAACATGGGATGCCGTGCTGCAGGTCTTCAGTAACTTGTGTTTAGATGGCTCAAGCCCTCTGGTGTGGATAGAACCTTCTCGAACCTAATCATAGCGTCAAAACTCGAACTGTGCAGTAGTAGGATTTTCTCCATTAATAGAGAAGAACTTGATGAAGTTGCTGCATTAAGCAAGCAGACACTCACCTGGATCAGTCTCACAGGTGGTGTGTTAGGTTAAAGGTCAGGCATGGAGACAGTACACAGTGGATTGGCTTTACTCAGTGTAGAGTGATGGTGCTACTACGTGAAATGTTTGCTGATGGCCCACTCTTCTCATGACGTCGAAAGCATTACAGAGTGCAGCAAAAATGACGTATTTTTGTAGTCCAACCCGGAAGTAAGCATCACCCCGATTCCCTCGACAAAAGGCCATTTAGATTATTGCAAAAAAGCCACTTGTTTGCAACCATCTTTTTCAAGACACTTAAAAGCTTAACAAAATCACGAGTGGGGTATTACTGATGTATTTTATGTCGTAGAATAAAACGTGAAAATATCTCGAGCTTGTGGTAACCACAGATTTTGTTTCAGGCATTTAACCAAAAGAACTTTCAAAAAACCCATTGACTTCAGGACGATGGAACCGGAATTGCTAAAATGCTGACTCATTTCCAGGTTTTAGGACTCATTTTTCCAGCACTCTATAGGCTGCATATGAAGCCAAGGCCGGTATTATCATGGGGCTTAATGCGCTTAAACCTGGTTCTCTTATCTCTTATTTTGATGTATTTGAGCCAAACCACAGTGGATACCATGGTAACCAGAACAGGTTAACTACAGAATATATGTCTAACGCTAGCTAGCTAGCTAGCTTACGAAGTTAAAGTTAGTAATAAACAACTAGTTATTGTTATGACAGCAGCGACTCGTGACCGTAGACTTAGGTGGCGCAAGACAACGTAATGATATAAAGGCAGTGACATCACTGATCGAATTAAGTTAAATTGGTTAGTTAATTAGTTAATTAGGCCATCACATTTCCGATGTATGGACATTATCCACTCCATAATCACCTTGCTCTTTTCCAGTTTTTGCAATATATCTAACAATAGAAATGATTCTGTAAGTCCTAGACACACAGGGCCTCATTTATTAAGCTTTTAGTAAAGTTGGGTGTAAATGTTTGCTTAAGCCAAACCGAACAAAAAATTTCCAACAATTTTGGAAACGCCGAGACATGCGCGTAAGAACGCCGATCGCCCGTAAATTACCAGGTGCGTACCGGCACAGCTGATTTGCATTTGGTGACGCCCACAAAACACCATTAAAAGCACTAAAATGAGAGTTAACAGCAAAAATGACTTTTCAGAAGTTGATTTGAAGAGATGTGAATTAAGCGACGTGAAAAGAAAATGGTATGAAATGAAAATGGAGGAGACCCAGGTGATCATGCACACCAAGCACATCACACAGGGACATAGCTGTGTTTAAGCTGTGTTTAAACTGTTTTAAGTGTCTCAGCCATGATGCTGGATCTAAAGTCTTGTGTCGAGCGTTAAAAGAAGATGCCGTGGCAAATGGAACTGATTCATAAGCCAGCTGACTTATAAATCATCCTCCAAAACCATAATCATGCCGGTCTTTAAGCATCCTCTCCCTCATAAGCGTAACCTTAATCTTCTATTAGCTGAGGCATTTGTTTAAGGCTTATGGAGACAGACCAGCCCCTCCTTTGTTTATACAGCCACATTTCTGTTATCATTGAATGTTTCGGTTGTTTTGTCTTAATTTAGGGGGTCGTGTTGGCTCACTTTCTTCATTTTTCATTTTCTTTAATTAACATAATCAATTAAATAATTAATCAATATAATATATTCCATATATAAAAGTGCAATAATCCGTGCAAATTATATGATTTGAAGTTGCTCGATCAAGGTTTACATTATGCATTAATAATTTTACACACACCTAGAAGCACATGTAGGACACGAACAATTTTCACAAATTACGGGATTTTCGCGAGTACCAAATTTCTTGTGTAAATGCTCCTACGAACAAATCCTCTCATATCCAGCTTTACAAATGAAGCCCAGTGTCTACACTTGCAATTTGCCTTTGTTTGCGGAAATTTATTAGATTGAATTCCGACTATATTTTTTTTATAGAACAAGTTCGTGCCAGCTGTGGAGTATTTTTAAACCAGCATTTAAACGAATTCAGTGTAAAAACCGCAAACCTGTCCTGTCCGCTGCTCCTCCTACACTGGAAATGTTCATAGAGTGAGCATGGGGCAGTGTGAGTCCTGCCCCAATGGGCCTCTATTAGTGCTTGTTGCGGTGCCTGTGCAATGTTAACTCAATGGTAGCTAAATGAGGCAGGAGCTTTCTGTCCCATGATTGAGCAACAACTTGAAAGACGAGCAAATCACTTGAACATTGTCTTATATCTGTCAAATAGCATAATTTTTTTCAAATCGTTGGTCACTTAAAAGAGGTCATTAGTATTTCAACAGAATTTAAAATGTATGGAGTTGTGAATGAGGACTGTATGAAGATTAACTCAAGGTTAATGAATTTTGTCTGAGGGTCAAGCATGCAGGGTAATATTTCCCCAGTGTGACCTCTTGCCTTTTTGTAATGTTATAGCGTGTTAGGTTATTAATACAGATGTGGCCTTTAAGAATGCGTATGTACGTCAGCAACCGGGGTTCGATCCTTAGCTCAATAGTGAGTGTTGATTTAATGAGCTTTTTTTTTCCTCCAGTGTAGAAAGTCGATTCGTGTGTGCATGTGTAAATATGAATGTCCTTCCCCAAAGTAGCGTTGAATAAGCTCAGTTTTCTCCTTTCTTGCCAATGGAAACTTTTATTCTTTTCTTATATTTAAAGTTTCATTATTGAACAAACTGGTTTAAAGTGAACACACTGGGGGGGGTAAATTTGAATTTACTTAATTCAAATGCGTACATCGGTTCCATGTGATTGAATTGAGTTACATTAACATCATTTGTTTTCATACATCAAACATGATTTGATCATATATTTTCAATGTCCTGAATAAAACTGTGTGTAAATGCATTCTTATAAATTATTTATGAAGACAGAGTTTCTTTGGCAGGAAAAGAACAAGTAATGACTTGAAATTGCATGTTCAGTGATACTTCTAACTGTAGTTCCAGTAAAACTGTTTATTTTTTCAGTTTATACTCTCTCTCTCTCTCTCTCTCTCTCTCTCTCTCTCTCTCTCTCTCTCTCTCTCTCTCTCTCTCTTTCTATCTGTCTTTTAGACCTTTTGGTGGATATGCTGGGGGTTTTGGCCAGCTACAGTATCACAGTAAAAGAGCTGAAGCTGCTATTTAGCATGCTGAGAGGAGATAATGGCATATGGGTGAGTAAACGACACATATTCCCCCAACATCAATTCATCCACTCCCAGCACACTGATAGTCATTTAGAAAGAATATGAATCTCTGAGGAATTTAATAGATGTGGCCCCTAATCAGAAATTTTTTTTGAGGTCTGACATCAATGAGGTCCAGAGACTGAGGGGAGGAATGCTTCCTTAGCACAAGTAGGCAGGAATGATGGACAGGTTATTGATTAGTTAAGGTTAAGGTTTGGATTTGCACTGGGGTCATAACTGAATATAGATTTTTTTTTTTTTCACCTCATAATCACATGTCAGTCCATGAAAATGGCAGTGGTGGCTCTGGGCTACTGATCAGAAGGTTGCGAGTTCAAGCCCCAGCACCACCAAGCTACCACTGTCAGGCCCTTGAGCTCGGCCCTTAATCCTCTCTGCTCCAGGGGTTCTGTATCATGGCTGACCTGTGCTCTGACCTCAACTTCCTAACAAACTGATACTGTATCTGCAAAGAAAAAACTCACTGCACTGTACATGACAATAAAGGCTGTCTTCTTACTTCTGAAATGCTCCACATTCTTCTGATATGTTGGTACTTGTTTTGTATTTCTTTGTCTTTATCACCAGCCTGCTTTCCATTCCACGAAATGTCTACATTATTGGAAGTTTGTGAGTTTGGCCAGGATTCCAAATAAAGCCCTGCTCATGGGTGGGCAGGAAGGCCTTCCCTTCTTCTCTGTCAATCAGAGTGATACTATCTGTAACTAAGGGCAGTTAGCACTCGCCTCCTCCCCAGAAAGATGCCATGGTTGCTTTTCATATGTTTTTGAGGAAGTGTGTGTTACACTTCACCCTCCCAGGCTGGTAACTGCTGTGCAATAGGGAGGAATAACCAAATAATCAAAATTGAGAGAAAATACATGTATATTAAAAAAAAAAAATCATTTTGTGAAATCTGTCAAGTCTTATTATCCACTCTCTTAAACGTTTTTTTTTTTTTTTTTTTGTATCTCCTTTGCCTTCTTTTTGACTCTGGTCTTTCTGAAGCCGAGGCACGCAATCAAGCTGCTATCTGTCCTGAACCAGATGCCTCAGAGACATGGCCCAGATACCTTCTTCAACTTCCCAGGACGCAGTGCAGCGGTGAGACACTCGCTCTCCTCCTCTTCCTCACAGCCTGTCTTAAAATCAGACTAACATTTCTTTAGACCTAATCTCGAGCAGTATAACAGGAGGGAAACTTGTGTCAGAGGGACTGTACTTCTGTTAATCCTCATTATTCTATGTAAAGGGAAAACATACAGTTGCAATCAAAATTATTCAACCCCCATTGCAAATAAGGTTTATTGTCAAAATTTACAGACTTTCAGCTGTTTGCAATGAACAAATCAAACAAAAGCAATTGAAAAAGTTCAACACAATGAATGCTTCAAGTGGTTTCCCCAAATTCAACTGGAAATGCAACTTATAATGACTTCTCCAGTTTCAAAATTATTCAACCCCTTCATGGCAAGCACTTTTAGTACTTAGTAGAGCACCCTTTTGCTGTTATGACCTGCTGCAAACGAGATGCATAACCAGACAACAGCTTCTGGCACCGTTCCTGAGGAATCTTAGCCCATTCCTCATAAGCAATGGCCTCCAGTTCAGTAATATTCTTGGGTTTGCGTGCTGCAACCGCCTTCTTCAAATCCCACCAGAGATTTTCTATGGGGTTCAAGTCAGGTGACTGATGGCCCTGTAGAATCTTCCAGAACAACTTCTGCAACCAAGCCTTGGTGGAATTTGAGGTATGCTTGGGATCATTGTCCAGTTGGAAGGTCCAATGATGCCCAAGCTTCAGCTTCCTCACAGACAGCATGACGTTTTCTCCTAGGATTTCTTGATACTTCAATGAATCCTTCTTGCCTTCCACACACTGCAGGTTTCCAGTGCCAGAGGATGCAAAGCAGCCACCGAGCCACCACCATGCTTGACTGTGGACAGAGTGTTCTTTCCTCATTCTTCTTTCTACAGGCATACCGCTGATCCATTGTGCCGAAAAGTTCCGGTTTTGTTTCATCCACCACAGAACAGAATCCCAAAACTAACATGTGGCTTATTTATATGATTTTGAGCATATTGGAGCCAACTTTTCTTGTGCTTTTGGGTCAGTAGTGGTGTATGTCTTGGAGTTCTGGCATGGAAACCTTCTGCGTTTAGTACGCATCATACTGTGCTCACTGAAACCTCAGTGCCTGTTGCCATCAAGTCTTGCTGCAGGTCTTTTGCAGTCACTCGAGGGTTTTTCAAAACCTGCATTCTCAGAAATCTGGTTACAGCCATTGATAGCTTCCTTTTTCTGCCCTGTCCAGGTATTTCATGTATTTTCTGCCCCTAGCCAGTTCAGGTATTTCATGTGTTCCAGCTCAAGCGCACCTGGTGCAACTAATGAAGCCCTTGATTGTGTGCTTGAGACAACACCTGTTCTGCATATTTGTGCAGTTGTGGGGGATTCTATTCAGGGGGTTGAATAATTTTGAGAAGTCATTATAAGTTGGATTTTCAGTTGAATTTGGGGAAACCACTTGAAGCATTCTTGTGTTGAACTATTTCAATTGCTTGTGTTTGATTTGTTCATTGCAAACAGCTGAAAGTCTGTAAATTTTGACAACAAACCTGATTTGCAATGGGGGTTGAATAATTTTGATTGCAACTGTATGAAAGGGCTACTGCAACAGTATATAATGCTCTCAAGTAAAGGTTTTAAAAGTTGATGGTGATGAGTCTTAGGGTCTAAACGCTACATGTTCCCCTTTCAAGATGTGATTTGCATTTGAGTAGCTGTACTGGAGTTACTGTGTTCTGATGTTGTATAAGTAATGTCATCTCTGTCTAGGCCATTGCTTTGCCTCCCATTGCTAAGTGGCCTTACCAGAACGGGTTTACTCTCAACACATGGTTCCGTATGGACCCTCTGAACAATATCAATGTGGACAAGGACAAACCCTACCTATACTGGTAAGTACTGCCATCCAGGACCAGTTCTCTACTCTGCTCTAAGATTCCCATTGTAATTGTAAATTGTTGTATTAAAATAAACGCCAGTGATCTCGGGGGTCTAAACCTGGATGAATGGACGGACATGTATGAGAATAAAGTGTTACTCTTTTTGGTGGGAGCATACTCTCCTGACTCGGCCTCAGAGGGCCCACTGTTAATTTTATTGAGTGTTGGCCTATATTTCATGTTACTAAGAAAAGCTCTGTGCTGGAAGGTGTCCTGCAGGTTGGAGTAGGTAAATATGTGACTAGCTAAATGTCACAAGGAGAAACGAAGTCAGATGAGGTGTTTATTTAAAAAAAAAAAAAAAAGAAAGAAAAAAAAGCTGTCCTGAGATACCATAGGTTTCTTGTTTACTCATGCCTAGTCACCTTATATTAGTACTGACCTTTTGATTTAATTACACTGTTGCCTTAATAGCGTTATTAATGTGTAATTGTAACACTTGTTACAAATATCACATGTGTTGGTAATTATTGAAAAGAAATATGATGTTTTTCCATGGTTTAAAAACTGAAACAACCTACACTCAGTCTGGCTCATTTGAGTTCATTCCGTTTGATTTTTGATTAATTGTTATTTTTATCATTTTATTTTTAGTTCATTCTGTTTGAGAAGCCAAGCGTGTGATTTTTATAGTATGATGAAGGACTTGCCTAAAGGTTCTTGTGCAGGTGTGTACAAGCTAGAGAACGTTAGAGGGAATGTAACAAATATAATTTTATTTATTAAGTAATGTGTCTGAGCAATGAACATTTACACATTTACACTTCTGCCTTGAACTATGGCATCAGCTGTGTGCCATGTAAAAAAAAAAAACAGGTTTTCATAAAAATATTGCGTGTGTGTAAGTGAAAACATACCGCACGTGTACGAACAGCTAAAAAGACATTGCTCTCGTGAGTTATTATGCTAAATGAAAGATGCGTGCTGTTAGGCCAAGTGTCTGCAACACAGCCAGGAGTGAGAATGCAAGCGAGCAACAATTTGTACTGAAAAGCCGAGGCTTGTCTATTTCCATTCAGATTTGTGTAGAACGTTTCAAGCAGCATGTCAAGTGGCTTTTTAAAAACAAAAACAATAAAAAGTATCTTGTAAGCGACTTTAATGGAAATTACTTTTTAATCATATGCAAAAAAATATATAAAGACAGATGTACATTTACTACATTACATTTTTTTTTTCCAGAAAATGTTTTTGCTGTGTGTAAATATCAAATGGCGTAGACTTGTGAGGTGTATGAGGTACTTTTGTAAAACTCAAGGTCGAGCACATGAAACGCAGGTCTAATGCAGATAAACTCTGCAAGTATTTGGCCCCAGGTCAGATGATCCCTGCTATAAAAGGTGCTGAGGTCGTGTTTCATTATATAAGTTAATTAATTGGCTTGAAGTGGTTTATCTCAGAACAGTGTTTTATAACGTCGCACAACTCAAGGAATTCTTTCACCTTTTTTCAGTTATTTGTCCATTAGACTTGAGCGGCTTGCTTTCTGCATTTAAACTGATGAAGGCGATTACTATTACTATTCATTATATAGTAGTACTAACTCCTGGTCGAAAGGAAATCGAAGTGATGGGAAAACTGCATGTGGTGTTTGTTTGTTTTTTCCTTGCATTTGATTCTCTTTAGAATTGTAGATGCCGTAACCATGCCGAAATCAGCATGAAATCTTGAAACTGTGGTGAGAAAGAGAGAGGGAGGGAGAGGATAAGAATAAAAATAGCTCTGATAGTCTGCCATCTTATCAACAGAACCCAGCTTCTTCTGCAAATGCTGTTCTTTACGCTGCCAGACGCATGCAGCCATGTTTATCTGGAGTTCTGTGATACTGTTCAGCTACTCTGATATATTCCTCCCTGAGTTCAAAACAAATGTAATCTGTGCACAAAAAGTAGACATGTGATTTATGTAAGTAAAAATTGTACTACATTTGTCCGCTGATGTTATTGGTGAGCTAAATGGAATTTCCAACATGAGCCTAGTGCTTCGATTGTGGCACAAATGCGACACTATTGGTTCCTTCTGGGAGTAAAACATGAATATGGTGATGAACTGAAATGTTTTAACATCTAGACCCGACACTACTGTGTTTGAGGAGTTTGCCGGCGTTCACCGTCATCTTTTCTTTCCGCTCTGCGTCCTTCCCATCTCTCCTAGTTTCCGGACGAGCAAAGGAATTGGATACTCGGCCCATTTTGTGGGGAACTGTTTGATCGTGACGTCGCTAAAGTCCAAAGGCAAAGGCTTCCAGCACTGCGTGAAGTACGACTTCCAGCCCAGGAAGGTGAGACTTGTCCATTCCACGACATCTCAATACTCAATGTTTTCCAAACTTTTCAAGACCTGGTTCAGTTTTCAGAGTCTTCGTTAAGAAAATAAGTTGCTTTCCCTGGATAAAATACCTTGTCCATACTATTATTAACACTGCTTTCAAGGTAAATATAATCTTTATCTAGCAACTTTTTCTGTGATTGAATTGGCACTCTACTGTTGCAGGGAACTTCACAGTAAATATCAGCAGATTATAACTTAATAGAAATATATTTAATTTTATATATATATATATATATATATAGTGGGGGGGAAAAGTAGTTGATCCCCTGCTGATTTTGTACGTTTGCCCACTGACAAAGAAATGATCAGTCTATAATTTTAATGGTAGGTGTATTTTAACAGTGAGAGACAGAATAACAACAAAAAAATCCAGAAAAACGCATTTCAAAAAAGTTATAAATTGATTTGCATTTTAATGAGGGAAATAAGTATTTGACCAGGGCATTGAAAATGACCTTAATGACTTGGAGAGGATCTGCAAAGAGAAGTGGGATAAAATCCCTCCTGAGATGTGTGCAAACCTGGTGGCCAACTATAAGAAACGTCTGACCTCTGTGATTGCCAACAAGGGTTTTGCCACCAAGTACTAAGTCGAAGGGGTCAAATACTTATTTCACTCATTAAAATGAGTTGAGTTGAGTTGAGTTGACTTGTATCAAGTCAGTACAAAAAACATTTTAGATTCCCAAACATTAGTTTTCTAGCACAAAATTAAATGATACAGAAAAATGTTTGTACGTCATTAAAGAAAGCAGCATATTACATAAGAGACACTTTTCAGACTAAAAACACAATGAAGGCTGCTGGGTTTTGCTGTAAAAATAAGAAGCGAGTGCAACAGTCAAAGTGTCCAGAAGAACTGTGTCTGGTTCTGCAAGATGCTCAATAAAACTTACCAGCTCATTTCCTTATAAAACTAATGTTTGGGAATCTAAAATGTTTTTGTACTGACTTGATAATGTAGAAGTCATAAAATAAAAAATCTATAGCAAAGTTTGTACTAAAAAAAAAAAATAGAGTGCCTAAAACTTTTGCACCGTACTATATACCTTACTATATATATATATATATATATATATATAAACAGTAAGCCTATTTTTCTGCATTGGATCATTTGAAATGGGGCTGGCCTGTACTGACATATTAGACTCTGTAGCGCTCAGGACAAAAAAGTTTGTGACCCCTTGGTTTCTAGGTAGGAAAAAAAATGGAAAAATGTATCTTTATGTTACAGTAGATCTAGAAATCAGGTCTATGTCCATTTAGTTGTGTTTTCTGTTCGTAATGACTAAACAGTTAATGTGTGTTTTTTTTTTATTTTTCAATTTTTTATTCTTATTTATGACATGGAAATTTCAGATAGGCAAAAACACTTCAGTGGTCAGGAGTCAATGAGATACGGAATTCAGCTTTTATTTTTGCAAACTTTTGACTAAACCGCGCACCATGGTGGCTCTCGGACACCGCACTGACGCCAGCGCTATTTTGTCTGCACGTGAGACAAGAATTAAAATCCTAGTTCAGAGCTAAATCATACACACATGCAAACGCACACATATGTTCACACACAAACACACACAGAAGTCCTGGCAGCAGTGTAGGTGACACGCTGGTGTTCACACTCTAGCACCTCTCAGCATGGCAAGAGGGGGCAGCAGCTGGACAGGAGCACTGCACTTCCCCCAGCCACCTGCGTTCTCTCTCTCTCTCTCTCTCTCTCTCTCTCTCTCTCTCTATACACTAGTCTCAAAAAGGCCTGATTTATCTCAGCTACATCTGGCTTTATCTGTTTTCCCTTTTGACCACCAGATTTCCGCCTCATACTCCAGCAACACACATTGTTCAATGTGAAATGAATCTTAAATGGGCGAGGAATTTTAGTCATGGTACCTCCTGCAGATGGTTCTCCGAGGAGGAGAACAGAGGCTTGGCTGCCTATTAGAATGAAAGTTGCAAGATCGCCCAGCTTTGACAGTCTGAATCATAAACACACACACACACACACACACACACACACACACACACACACACACACACACACACACACAGTCACGCTGGTGCAGGCTGCTGGATTGTGCGCTCTGCTTAACAATGAAGCTTGCTCACCTAATTAGCGTGCTACCTTGTCTGGCAATTGGAACAGCTCTTTGTGTGGGAATGTGTGGGAATGTGTGGGAGGGGGATAGTCAAAGAGAAGAAAGACGATAAAAAAAATTAAGAAAAAGACGAGAAAGCCAAAAGCATTAATGGTCAAACTAGAGCTTTTGTCAAGTCAGAATGATTGTGCTTTTACCCACTTTGGGTGACTCGTCTTAATCTTAAGCAAGAATGAGCTTCGTTTTAAATAAGAGCGACCATAACATAACCATAGAGTCACATATAAGCATCCACAGTGGCACTGAAACCCAGAGCACGCGAATCCTTCCTTCTGTAATGGTGTTTAAGGTTCCAGCCAACCTGTTTATAATGCTAAGCCTCTTACTGTTATCTTCAGCTTATGTTCTTTCTTTTTCATGGTGGGGTTTGCTCTTCAGCATGCTTCATGCTGCATAGACATCATATGGGAATGAAAAGAAACACCCCTGACTGGATTTTTACATTGATGTTGACCTCTGAGTGTCAATTCCAAGTTTTAAGAGCTTTCCTCCAGCCCTGTTTCCTGTAACACCACTCGAAACTACATACTAATTACACCCTACAAAGTATTTTGGCTCACAGCTTGTATTACAAAAAAAAAAAAAAGAGTAAAGGGGTTGTTTAAACATCCCACAAGGTCATTCCTAAACATTTTTTTTTTTTAAATGTTGACAGGTTGTTTACCAAAAAGACACCACTGCAAGTCATTATGCAATACCCACATGGTTGTGAGCAAGGGAGGACTAGAGTTTTTGTAGCATTTGATTGCACATAAGTGGAAAAAATATTCAGTATCACAAAATGTTTTAACATCTGTTACCAGAATGTTTTAGTCCAAGACGTTCTCAAATGAAAGGAGGCAGGGTGCACATATAATCAAACACTTTCTTATAAACCAGAAACTAAAAGCAATGACTTTTAGGATTCATTAATGCTTCATAATGAACCCCCCCCCCCCCCTACAAGCTTCCTGGTATAAATCAGGTCTTTACCCATCACATAATCAAACAGGTAAGTTAGTCTGTGGTAAATGTTGTCTAGTTATGTTTAGTTCTAGAATCCAAACAGTTGGATTCTGTTGCAAGGGATGAGGCTTATGAAAGCTGGTGAGGTTTTTAATACTATAATTTGCATTGCTGAATAACAGAAAGACCTTTGAACGCCAATGAAATGGAACACCGTCTTCTCCTTGTCCTTCTCTACACTGCCCTCATTTTTTTGGCTCACCCATTTTTGGCTCTCCTTTGTTCCTCAGTGGTACATGATCAGCATTGTGCACATCTACAACCGCTGGAGGAACAGCGAAATCCGCTGCTATGTGAACGGCCAGTTGGTCTCTTACGGCGACATGGCCTGGCACGTCAACACCAATGATGTAAGTGTCTTCACTATGATTAGCGCCTCTACTTTAGATAAGCACTTCTCCCTGAGGCTAAAAGAGAACCAGCAAAGACACAGAGTAAAAAATGATAGGTTAAAATCTGCCTCAGTAGGGGGTGATCAAATCAGACCTCTTGGATTTCAAGTGTGTGTGTGTGTGTGTATTTTGTGTACATGTGATTCAGTCCAATACAGAGATATGCAAGAGTGAAAGCAGACAGGGATACTGTAAACAAGTTCAAAAGGCTCCACAGGAAGCTGATCGATAAGCAGAACCGATGCCCTGATAAACAAACTCTATCCATTTCATCTCCCACCTCTCTGTTTTCCGCCATCCCTCCCCCCTTTCTCCACTCCAGAGTTATGATAAATGTTTCCTTGGCTCTTCGGAGACGGCCGACGCCAATCGGGTCTTCTGCGGTCAGCTTGGGGCTGTGTATGTGTTCAGCGAGGCCCTCAACCCAGCTCAGATCTTCGCCATTCATCAGCTGGGACCCGGATACAAGGTGACACACCTGAAATGCCTCCTAAATATCAGAAAAATGACCGAATCTATTATAATGGTTTACTCTGTTATCATATTATATTTTTCAAAAATACAAGGGGAATTTTAGTGCTGTTATACAGACTTTGTAGTATTATCTGTATGTGGCATTTATTTACTCTCAATCACTTGTTTTGCTTGGGGGCTTACATAGAATTTACATGATGCCACACAAAAGCAGCGTGTGTACCGTAAGCAAACTTTCATTCAGTCCACACAGCTTTCGGCCGAGCTCCAGAAGCACTACTGTTAGGAATAGAGTGACCGCACACTTCATTTCCTTTCTGGCAACTCCTAAACTTCCCATTATCTGTAAACATGATTAACTTGACAAGAGACTGTGTTACAGTGAACAAACAGCCTATTTGAGTTTATTCCGATTCCCATGCTGATCTCCTGAGTGTCATTACTGTACAAACAGTTTGCTCTGCAGCTACATGAATCATAACATTATTGTAGATCAGGATTTTAAATGTCGTTCACAGCGTATTTGAAAGAGTGTGTGATGTTAATGGTTTTTCTATCGAGTTTATGCTTTGCAAATGCAGGAAAAATTGTACATTTGGAGCATAAACAGATGCAGTTGTGTTTTGATGGATGTGCATCACATGACTTATAGAGACAGTGTTGATTGAAACTACTTAAAGTGAAAACAAATCTATTCTATGAGACTGAAAAAAGCCGTAGAATCCTTTTTCTGTTTGAGTAACACGTTATTTCCCTCTGTGATACTTAATGTACCCGCTCAATAAAGAAAATGCTGGCTAGCGATATGGTTAAATTATATTTACAAGCAGTTTCAACAGACATTCTAACATTCCAACACAATTTTCATTAGGTATTATGGGATTGTCCTCATCAAAAAGGATATACTATATGTAATGCTTCCTTTACAATCTGTGTAAAAATACCACATCTTAAATGCTAGCTGTCTTATGCTACTAAACGATACAAAGACTGCTAAACATTGGCATCTTAAAAATGAAATGCAAGCACTGTGAAGATATTTTGAAGTGTCCACAGTAACAGTATCAGGACTATTGAATATCATGGTGTATATACATATAATTTGTAACAGATAATTGGCACAGGCCTACTGCTCAGTCACACAGCTAGCTGTCTTTATGGTGGCCAGTTTCTAGATTCAAGCATATTTGACCAATTTCATAATTCTGAAAAGTTCACACTGAAGATAATAGTCCTGCATGGAAGGTGTGTGGAGGTGTACATCACATTGCATGCTTTTCTAAATCAATAGACTACAGTGTGAAGTGTGAACTGGCCAACAGTTCAAAAATATGCAGTGTCTGATGTGTTAGAACTCTCTGAATGAAACGTATAAATATATGAGCTTTTGTTATTAGGTCTCTCTTGCTTCCTGTCTCTCTCTGGGATTATTCTACCGACCCCCAAACTGTTGTTACTTTGCCCTTCTCTGAGATGTTCCTGCTTGCTTTTGTTACATTTAAAGGGCAGCTCTTTCGGCCTGAACACAAACAAATGTTCACTACTGCTGAAGTGTCAGTCAGAGAGCAGCTTTCAACAGAGTGCACAACATCCTTTCAAGTATTAGACCTCTCCTTTTCTGGCATTTCAGGCACTATAGCGCGTCTATTCCACTCATGTCTGGAGGGTCAGAAAAATCTCACAGAAGGGCACAGGGGGTCAGAATTAATTCAGGCTTGAGCAATAATTTTACCTAAAAATGGTGAGATAGGATGTGTGTGTGTGTCTATCCAGGCTGAGGCTGCAAGAGCCTTACTGTTACTGCAGTTTGATTCCTGGACCAGGGTTTTATGAGATTATTGGCTGCATCGATATCAACTCTGCTCTGCATAGAGGTTTCAGATGTGTAGCATTATTGACGACATGTCAAGGTTTTCGGGGATACTCATTTCAGTTCAACATCCTTCATAAGCAGTTCATAAGAACAGGTTCATAAGCAGTGCCCTTAAGGTACTCTAGAACAAGGTGGAGGTCCTTTGTCTGGCTCTTGGGGCACTGTGGTAGCCTAGAAGACCCTAGGGAGATCCATCCACTGTGATGTGGTGAGCTATGATCCCATACACCTTTAGTGTAGATGGGGACGTGATCAAGTCTAGCAGTCCCTGAACAAAAACCAGGATCCTGGGAAACTGGCAGTGCATCGGGTCTAGTCTGAGAGGTGAAGATGATTCACATGGAAAGCTTTGACTTAACACCATACAAGACCTGGACTTCTAGGTCGCAGTCCTCAGTTGGTGTTCTGGCTTGAGAGACCAGACTATCAGATACAGGTGACATATGGTTTCTGCATTAAGGCATGGTAGCCCAGCTCTGGTAAAGGTGCAGATGGAGATCTTTGCCAGCGCCAAATCAAAATTGCCAGTTGTGGTTCTTTCTGGCAGAGAAGATACACAGGCCCATGACTGGCATCAACACTTGTTATATGCATTTCCACCTTTGCCTGTGTTCCCTCCGATTGTACAGAATTCAGCAACTAGGCCACAGAGTCTTGCTTGTGGCCCTGAGATGACCAACAAGACCTTCATTTCCTGCTCTATGGGATAGATGTGGCGCAATCAGACACCTACCAAGGGAACATGGAGCGGTTTCTACCTAAAGGTTCCATGGTATTGGTCCGTTTGGCCATGCTGGCTTTCTGATTTTAAAATCTGCATAATCCTATCCAGAACAGGTCAGATGAGTGACCCTGGCACACAAGGCCAATTCCACAGGGTCAATTTGCACACATTAGGCACAGCAGATTACGCTAACCACATTTGGCAATGTCTATACCCCAGGTTGTTAGTGGAGCATCAGCCCATATCCTGGCCCACGTGACCCAACCCCAGGAGTATGTCTATAAAATATCATACAAAGGAGTCAACTTCTGCAGATTGGCACGACTATAGCAAAATAGATAACATATTGCCAGGGCCAACCCAGCTTCTTCCTCAGATGCTGCTGAGACCGGGGACTCACGGCTACTCAGCTGTTAGGTCATTATCAGCCTGGAAGTATCTCCAAGATCTGACCCAAGTGAAGGTACAAAAGGATATTTTGTGGACAGAAAACTGATTTCAACCACTGAGCTGCAGATTAGTGGCAATCCAGCTAATTTAGCAGGCTCAGCAGTGAGCAACACGAGGTATGTCAGGGGAAAACCACTCAAGCACGCTAACAGCATGTTAGTCACAGGCCTACTAGATGATAGGAGGTGTGGAGTATTAGGAGGAACCATTGCCATGGGAGAAGCCAGGTTTGGAAGAGATGAGAGGTAAGCGCTGCTTACAAAACTGTGATTAAAATCAAATGCAGGAAACAATGTTGTGTAAGTGTAGCTAAACTCGAATATAACACTGACCTTGTGCTGCTGTACTTGGGTTAGCATAGGAGCAGTACGTTAGAAACCCAGATTGCAAAAATACAGCTGTTTGTCCATATCTTAGAATAATTTTTTTTTATTTTTAATGTTTATGAAATTTTTTTCTTAACTGTTCAATCTCGGGTATTCTTTCAGTTTCTGAAGCCTTCTCTGCTGGAGTCTTTCTCTTTTTCTTCCTCCTCCTCTCCAGCCCATCCACAATCACAGTAGAGGTGTCTGTCTCCCTCTCATTACACACTGTTTCATCCATCTGATTGGACATCTTCACTACTCACTCCACTGATAGGAACTGATTGCTGCCAAACCTCAGAGCCCATCCATATCACCCACTGTTTTCCTCAGTGGATGTGCGAGAATGAGGAGTGAAAGGGTCCCGTCGTTATTGATTAAACAATTAACGGCCTCATTTCTGAGGGTAGAAGGTGAAATTGAAGCCATCAGTGTGAAAATTCCTTATGTGGCAAAAATTAGGCAGAGCTGAAATGCTAATTTGTGTCTGTATGAAATAGAATGCTTTCAAATTATCTTTAGAGTCATGGCAAATTCAACACACATGGTCTAGATTCATAAAAGAAATTACTGGTCTAGAATAATAAAAAAAAATTTTTTTAAAACTTTCTCTGCCTTTTTCCTCTATCTGCCTCACACATCTCTCTCTTTTTATCATCCACCTTTTCCTTTCCTCTGCTTCTCTCTCTCACTCTGGGATGTCCCTTTTCTGAACACACTTGAGTCATCATGGCTGCTTCTGACTGGGGTTTTTAATTATTCAGGGGCAGAGGGAAGCTGCTTGCGGCTCCATTGACTCTCACGGCTGCTCACACAAACGCATCAGAAGAACAGAAGCTGTAGATTATTCATAACCTTGTGTGTGTGTGGGATTGTGTTATTGTGTTACAGCCGGGCTATAGGACTATGTAATGGCAATAATTGGCAAGTAACCAATGCTCATGTTTGACAACCAACAATGTCCGCTGTTGGAATGGATAGAAAATTCAAAAGCCTAATTTAATTTCATAGCTTGTCAAGTCATCTTAAATAATATTAAGTATATTAGTCATAAGAAGAATAGCAACAGATAAGCTGATTTGAGAACCAAGTTCAAAACATGGAAAGTAGGCTTCTTGAGGGACAAAAGAAATAATGCGTGTGAGCCTGATGCTGCTGATTACAGCATATTCCTAGGATTCCTGTTGAAGAGAAACTAGTTCTGATTTAGTAGGTCATACATTTGTAGCATTACATGGAGTTTGGCCTTCATGGCCATGAGGGACCGATGCATGTGGATTTTAATTAGCTAAGGCCTTTTCGTTTAATTAGGTAAGGCCCTGAATATGACTGAGCCTATTATGTTGTACTGTTACAGAATGAACAATACTAGAAGCACTACCATCTGTATTACTCATGGAAAGTTTAAGATTTAAAAAAAAGAAAAAACAACTAATCAATAGGAACCCAGTTATAAATACCTGACAGTCTGTATTGTCTTCCATGTAATGTCACTGTATATATATATATATGTGTGTGTGTGTGTGTGTGTGTGTGTGTGTGTGTGTGTGTGTGTGTGTATATATATATATATATATATATATATACACACACACACACACACACACACACAGTGGGGGAAAAAAGTATTTGATCCCCTGCTGATTTTGTACGTTTGCCCACTGACAAAGAAATATCAGTCTATAATTTTAATGGTAGGTGTATTTTAACAGTGAGAGACAGAATAACAACAAAAAAATCCAGAAAAACGCATTTCAAAAAAGTTATAAATTGATTTGCATTTTAATGAGTGAAATAAGTATTTGATCCCCTATCAATCAGCAAGATTTCTGGCTCCCAGGTGTCTTTTACACAGATAATGAGCTGAGATTAATCTCAGTTTGTTACCTGTAAAAAGACACCTGTCCACAGAAGCAATCAATCAATCAGATTCCAAACTCTCCACCATGGCCAAGACCAAAGAGCTGTCCAAGGATGTCAGGGACGAGATTGTAGACCTACACAAGGCTGGAATGGGCTACAAGACCATCGCCAAGCAGCTTGGTGAGAAGGTGACAACAGTTGGTGCGATTATTCGCAAATGGAAGAAACTGTCAGTCTCCCTCGGTCTGGGGCTCCATGCAAGATCTCACCTCATGGAGTTTCAATGATCATGAGAACGGTGAGGAATCAGCCCAGAACTACACGGGAGGATCTCAAGGCAGCTGGGACCATAGTCACCAAGAAAACAATTGGTAACACACTACGCCGTGAAGGACTGAAATCCTGCAGCGCCCGCAAGGTCCCCCTGCTCAAGAAAGCACATGTACAGGCCCGTCTGAAGTTTGCCAGAATGATTCAGAGGAGAACTGGGTGAAAGTGTTGTGGTCAGGTGTGGTCAGATCTCTCTGGCATCAACTCAAACCGCCGTGTTTGGAGGAGGAGGAATGCTACATATGACCCCAAGTCATAACACCATCCCCACCGTCAAACTTGGAGGTGGGAACATTATGCTTTTGGGTGTTTTTCTGCTAAGGGGACAGGACAACTGCACCGCATCAAAGGGACGATGGATGGGGCCATGTACCGTCAAATTTTGGGTGAGAACCTCCTTCCCTCATCCAGGGCATTGAAAATGAACTTAATGACTTGGAGAGGATCTGCAAAGAGAAGTGGGATAAAATCCCTCCTGAGATGTGTGCAAACCTGGTGGCCAACTATAAGAAACGTCTGACCTCTGTGATTGCCAACAAGGGTTTTGCCACCAAGTACTAAGTCGAAGGGGTCAAATACTTATTTCACTCATTAAAATGCAAATCAATTTATAACTTTTTTGAAATGTGTTTTTCTGGGTTTTTTTGTTGTTATTCTGTCTCTCACTGTTAAAATACACCTGCCATTAAAATAATAGACTGATCATTTCTTTGTCAGTGGGCAAACGTACAAAATCAGCAGGGGATCAAATACTTTTTCCCCCCACTATATATATATATATATATATATATATATATATATATATATATATATATATATATATATATATATATATAAAATATACAGTTGCAAACAAAATTATTCAACCCCCATTGCAAATCAGGTATGTTGTCAAAATTTATAGACTTTCAGCTGTTTGCAATGAACAAATTAAACAAAAGCATATTGAAATAGTTTGAAGTGGTTTCGCCAAATTCAACTGGAAATGCAACTCAACTTATAATGACTTCTCCAGTCTCAAAATTATTCAACCCCTTGAATAGAATCCCTTACAACAGCAGCACAAATATGCAAAACAGGTGTTGTCTCAAGCACACCTGATCCAACTAATCAAGGGCTTCATTAGTTGCACCAGGTGTGCTTGAGCTGGGACACATGAAATACCGGAACTGGCTAGGGGTTTGTCGAGTGTCACATTTGACTGCATGTTAGAAATATGGCTAGGTCAAAAGAATGGTCCAAAAAGTTAAGAGAAGAGATCATCACCCTTCACAAACAAGGAACAGAATACAAAAAGATAGCAAAGGCACTGAATGTTCCTAGAGACACCGTTGGAAGCATAGTTCGCAAGTTCAAAGTTAAGGGAACAGTGGTTACACTACCTGGACGGGGCAGAAAAAGGAAGCTATCAACAGCTGCAACCAGATTTCTGAGAAGGCAGGTTGTGAAAAACCCTCGAGTGACTGCAAAAGACCTGCAGCAAGATTTGGTGGCAACAGGCACTGAGGTTTCAGTGAGCACAGTATGGTGCGTGCTAAACGCAGAATGTTTCCATGCCAGAACTCCAAGACGTACACCACTACTGACCCAAAAGCACAAGAAAAGTCGACTCAAAATCATATAAATAAGCCACAGAAGTTTTGGGATTCTGTTCTGTGGTGCGATGAAACAAAACTTGAACTTTTCGGCACGATGGATCAGCGGTATGTCTGGCGAAAGAAGAATGCAACATACGCTGAAAAGACCACTCTGACCACAGTCAAGCATGGTGGTGGCTTGGTGATGCTCTGGGGCTGCTTTGCATCCTCTGGCACTGGAAACCTGCAGTGTGTGGAAGGCAAGATGGATTCATTGAAGTATCCGGAAATCCTAGGAGAAAACCTCATGCCGTCTGTGAGGAAGCTGAAGCTTGGGCCTCATTGGACCTTCCAACAGGACAGTGATCCCAAGCATTCTTTAAATTCCACCAGGGCTTGTTTGCAGAAGTTGTCCTGGAAGATTCTACAGTGGCCATCACAATCACCTGACTTGTATCTCTGGTGGGATTTGAAGAAGGCGGTTGCAGCACGCTACCTAGGAATATTACTGAACTGGAGGCCATTGCTCATGAGGAATGGGCTAAGATTCCTTAGGAATGCTGCCAGAAGCTGGTGTGCTGCATGCTTCCCATGCAGGGGTTGAATAAGTTTGAGACTGGAGAAGTCATTATAAGTTTCATTTTCAGTTGAATTTGTGGAAACCACACGAAACATTCGTTGTGTTGAACTATTTCAATTGCTTTTGTTTGATTTGTTCATTGCAAACAGCAGAAAGTCTGCAAATCTTGACAATAAACCTGATTTGCAATGGTGTGTGTGTGTGTGTGTGTGTGTGTGTGTGTGTGTATAAAAGAATAAATATACTGTTATATTATTATTATTATTATTATTATTATTATTATTATTATTATATTACTATTATTTATTCTTTATTCCCAGCCCAGTCCAATATGTAGGAGAATGGGAGAAAGGTGGTAGAAAGCTGGGAATAAAGAATAAATAATAGTAATATAATTGGATCTATCTATTGCGACTGTGATATGTGTTGCAGTATATTTATTTCTTTTATATTTTTTTTAGCACTTCTGACAATAGACATCATCACAAAACAGCTGGATAGAGATGGAGATGGATTTAGATTTATTTTTTTAAAAACTGTGTGAATCCATGACAGTTTGTGTGTCCGTGTGTGTCCGTGTCCATGCTAATGAGGACACTATAGCAGAGGATGTCCAGATGTCTGAACAGCGTGTGATGTCTAAGCTGGCTTTAAGTTTCTGTGGTACCATGTGGTGGAGGTGTGATTGAGGTGACCTTCTGTCCATACGTGTGTGTGTGTGTGTGTGTGTGTGTGTGTGTGTGTGTGTGTTTGTGTGTGTGTGTGGTGTGTTCATGTCAAGTTTAGATCTTATTTAGCATTTGTTGTAACTGCTGCTAGAGTCTGTATGAGGTGAGGGAGACAGGGATGTTATTTATGTTTGGAGGTAGAGTGGCTGTTGAGTGGTTGCCTGGCTCTGTCTGTAAGTCTTTTTCCACTACTTAAAAAGTGGAACATTTTCTACCAGAAACTGGACCTACACTGTATTTCATTCACAACTGATTCAGATTTATGATACCTGCCTGAGTTCTGGTCTGCTTTATTCTGCTTCTGCTTTGTTTCTGTTCTATTATATTTCTCAACAAATGCACCAACAGTGTTTTTCCTGCACAGATGTAATTTGACAGACAAGAAATTTGGTTGCAGGTAATATAAACTGTTTCAGACAGCAAATGGCTGAACAAAACAAACAAACAACAAAAAGAAACTTTAATAAATCTCCATCTTCCATGCTGAATTTAACAGTGGTGTTGTTGCACACCTTAATAATGATGCAGTCACATTTACTCAGGTTGGTGAAAAATAAACTCCACAATAATAATAAGGTTCTCCACAAGTGATGTCTGATTAAACATCCAAACATCCCAGTTCACCACAACACTATAACCATGAACCCTCTAGATCCACTCCTTTACCTAAGAAAAAACTCTTCTCTCTCTCTCTCTCTCACACACACACACACACTAGAGGTCGACTAATTGATCGGTTTTGCTGATTAATCAGCACCGATAACCGATTGTTGGAACTATTGGCTATTGGCAAAAATCCACACTGATGGTTTTTCCTGGTTGTGCCCGTTGCGGGAGCGGCTGAGAGGGTCCTCTGTCATTATACAGTACGAGAGTGGCCTCTAGAGGCAAAAAACCTATCACTGATAAATTTTGTTGTGATATTTGAAGTGTTTTTTATTCATTTTTGATGTCTCTATTTTTATTTGTTATTTGGAGTGTTACTTTTTGGTACAGTTTGGATGTATATCTTTTATTTACTTTAATATTTATTAATAGTTAATATGTAATAATATTTATATATCTATTTCATTTAAAGAAGTACAGTACATATTAATGGTAGAGTCAGTACTGTTTATTTTTGTAATAAAGTTCAGCAATATTTTACTTTGAGTGTTATGTTTTCATTTGTATCAATTTTAAAAACTGTCGGTTGATTAATAGGTTATCGGCAGGTAGGTTCTGCCCAACTTAGTATCGAGAAAATCCACTATCTGTCGACCTGTAACGCACACACACACACACACACACACACACACACACACACACACACACACACATACGTATTCCTGATCAGAGCGGTATTATGTTTGAAGTTTCCACGATATGGTTTATTTTGAATTTTGTGTCTTGTGTAGTGTATGGACGATGATCAGCACGTGTCTACACATCAGTCGTATAATGCCTCCCCACTCGCACCAATACTGCTACACACACATTTCTGTGCATAAATTTACTTTCAGAATTAATCAGCAGCATGTGAAAACTGTAGACCTCTTGTAGCTGCCAGTATGTATTATTTGTAATTGTGCTGGAAGAAATTGCAGCTCGGTTACAAACTGCATCCACTTTCACAAACTGTTTGTCAAAGGCATATAGGCTTTTCAGATCAGAAGAAAAACTTTGGAATTTCAATTGATTTGGTGTAATTATTACAAATCTCTCATGTATGTGCATAATTTGACCCAGCTGCAGCATGACCTCAGCTTTTCTAAGTCTACTTTCATTGTATATAAATAATTTTTTTTTTTAAAAAAAGGTTTGATCAGCTCCTCAGCGATATGTGCTATGGGATCAGTGATATAAGATGATAGGATGCCGTAGGATATACACGTAGGACAACGTGTTCATCCTTTAATGGCATTACTCTTAACGGCCTGATGGGAGTTGTGCAGAGGCAGCTGATCTCTGTGCCATTAGAGCGATGGCACCTCCGCTGCTTCATTAAGATAATGCACCCGTGCATGTGGTTGTGCAGTGATTTAGGAATTAAAGCAGCTTTGTTACATTCCTCTGCAGCAACACCCACGAAGGCTGTGCGCCAGAAGAACAAGAGGTTGAGCTGATATTTAATAACCTGTTCTTTTCAGCGTTATTTCAGGAAAGTGAGGAGAGAACACAGAACAGATCTCACCTTGTGGGTTTAAACATGCACTCTGTTTTTGTAATTCAGAGTGTTTAAAATGTTAAGCCACAGACTACAGAAAGTAAAACTGGTACATTCTTAAGCAAAGAACATCATGAGTAGGCAGTGTCCTCATTTTATTATAAAAGTTTCAGATTCATTTTTATTTATTTGCCCACGTTTTTTATTATAACTGATATTTACGTAGACTTAGGTTGTTTGTGCTACGACATGGATGAGGGCTCAAATCGACCGGCTTATTGAAGAGAGGTATGCTATGACTTTTATAAGCGATCAGACTTACGACGTTCGAACCACAGACAAAAAAAAAAACAAAAAAACCACACGTTTTCGGCCCATAGAGAATGAATGCGGAATAAAACACGGTTGTCACGGCTCAGACGTCGTTCGGCTGACATGCTCGTATCACATCCTCTCGTACGTCTTAGAGAATAGACCTGGCATATACATGTTGCGTTTTGGAATTTCGCCGGAAATTTCCGGAAAACGGCGTTATTCCGGGCCCATAGACAATAATGGGAAATTTTGGACACCCCCTAACTCCCACACCATCAGTGACACAGACATGAATGATATGTCCAAGTGTTCGGCTCTAATTTTGCACATTTTAGAGAAATGTAAAAAATAATGAATGTCATAAATGACACAGTCATTGCAACCCTTTTTTTAACATCAAGTGACTCAGTGGTCAGGTAGAACACCTCTGAATGTGAACTTTGTGCTGTTGAATACATAAATGTTGTGAGTAGCAGCCTATCTGCATCTGTTTTCTTTGAAGTTCTCCAGATTTTTAGCATGTTGTTTGATTGGTGCATCCATAACTGTGGGTAATCATATTAACCTCTTGAGCCGCACTGACGTCACGCGGTGTTACGAGGTTTAAGATTACCATATAGACTACTTTCTAAAAATGTTAATAATATTAACAAACTATACATCATTTGAAAGGTCTAAGGGTTTAGTGTCAATATATGGTCTCAGTTGGGAGTGCAAATGACAGCATGAAAAATAAAAACGGAACTTCATACCTTTGTTATGATATAGCGACCGCGAGTCGAATCCAATCTGTCAAAGGCTGGGTAAAAAGTCCAAAAAACCAGAGTCCAGAAAACCATCTAGTGGCAAACATCCAATGCTAGTATTTGTCCATGAAAGCATATAAACCGTGAAATATTGCTATATAATCCATTGTTTACATAAGAATTCTTCTGCACGACCTTCCCTCCATCATCTTTCTTCAAATATACGACATACAGTCCGTTTACGTCGTAAAACTGTATATGGTAGTGAACAATAGAGTCTTCCAAACACATTAGCCTGCTTCCGAAGTTTGTTTTAAAACACAGTTGGTAGTAGTTTCATGCATAATATCCGAACAGTGCTTTCGAAAATTGTGACGTCTTGACAGGTACAGCCTATCATTCTCTGAATACCCCGCAAACCAATAGCTTCATGGAAAAATGTTAATAGACAAGTATGGCCACCCATCACACAAACTTCATAACTTCTTTAGACTTGTGGCTATGAGCACATTGCATTTCTAGATATTGTCAGCATGTTTATCATTGTTATTTTTTTATGGGGAAAAAAAAAATGTTATGCAACAAACATTTCCATTCCAGTGTACTTCAACATCTCTAAGTTTTTCATTTTTTAACATATATTAATCTGAAAAATAAAAAACTTGAAAAATAAAGCTCAGAGTGTCCTCTTTCAAATGATACCCAAGCTATGTTTATAGTTCAAAGGGTTCAGGAAAAAAAAACCATTTAAGCGAAAGTAGGTCATTGTCATGTGCTGGGCTTAGAGTAGGGGTGCATCTCAAGAGGTTAAAGCTTCTCTTTCTCCGTCATTCTCCACAGAGCACCTTCAAGTTCAAATCAGAGAGTGATATCCACTTGGCTGAACACCATAAGCAGGTGTTGTATGATGGGAAGTTGGCCAGCAGCATCGCCTTCACCTATAACGCCAAGGCCACAGACGCACAGCTCTGCCTCGAGTCCTCACCCAGAGAGAACGCCTCCATCTTCGTCCATTCACCCCACGCCCTCATGCTGCAGGTTAACACACACCACACAATCTCAGACCGGCGCGATCTTATTAACGGTAATGTGTAAGCGGAACAAAGCTTTACTTTGTTGTATGCAGTCCTGCTCAGTTGCCCTGACTTGCCATAATTTTTACATAATCTTGAGGGGTTTTTTTTTTTACAACATGAAACTTGGTCCTTGGTGTAGCTGCTCTAATTTCTAGTATTCCAGCATTCCCAGCATTGTGCAGTGGTAGCTCAGTGGGTAAGACATTGGACATCTGATTGGAAGGTTGGAAGTTCAAATCCCAGTACCGCCAAGCTGCCACCGCTGGGCCCCTGAGCAAGGCCCTTAACCCTCAACTGCTCAGTCGTATAAATGAGATAAATGTAAGTCACTCTGGATAAGGGTGACTTACAATTTCCATTCATTTTGAAGTGCGCTCACACTGTCTCTCAGCTTCAGAGTCTACACGTGGGTTTCCTCCAGATTCTCTGGTCTCCTCAGACCTTCTTAAAACTCGCCACTAGAAATTCTCCCTAGGTGTGATTGAGTGTGTGGGTTTTTGCG
The DNA here is from genome assembly GCA_023630585.1 of Cranoglanis bouderius. NCBI lineage: Eukaryota > Metazoa > Chordata > Actinopteri > Siluriformes > Cranoglanididae > Cranoglanis > Cranoglanis bouderius. Next base: position 1,844,501 of record CM042550.1, on the reverse strand, counting down.
TCTGGTGGCTGGGCGTCACTGAGATTAAGGTTAAAAGTGCTAACGCGTTGTTATCTGTGCACGTAGGACGTAAAGGCCATCGTCACCCACTCCATCCACAGTGCCATCCACTCCATCGGGGGCATCCAGGTGCTCTTCCCGCTCTTCTCTCAGCTTGACTACCGGCAGCCCAATGACAGCCCTGTGGAGACCACCGTGTGGTGAGCACACACACCTCTGACCTCTCCCAGAGAAACCCAGTGACTTATTTTCACCTTCACTGTCTTTTCCCTCTAATCACTGCTTTAGCTGTTGCTACGCACATACACACACACACACACACACACACACACACACTCTCACACTCTCACACTCTTGGAAGGATGATATGATCAAATTCAGTTCTGTCCAGTCATCTCGCTGTTGTGTACCCTTAGCTTGCAGGCATAATCAGTCCTAGATCTGTAGTAGCGCTGGCAGGCATCATCAGTAGAATCCAAATCTGCAGTGCATCGGTGCAGATCCTCTGGGGAGCTTTTTACCAGTGCAGGAAAAACAAGCTTCACGTGAACGTGAGTTAGTGCCGCCATCCAGCCACTTTGCTGTGCAGCGAGCTGAGAAAGCAGGAGAAAATAGAAGTTGAGAGAACGAGGAAAAAAAAAAAAAAAAAAAAAACAAGAATGGGGGAAAAAACAGGACAGGCGAGGACTTCATCATGACTTTCAGTGCGCCAAGCGCATCATTCAGCTGCAGAGCCTCAGCCCATCATCGCAGCTATGCTGCCAGTGGGAAATGATTCAGAGAGTGTGTTAGCGTGTCCATATCGATTGCTGCTGAGGATCAGTTGTTTCACTGCAAGCTATTTCTGTAAAAGAGATTGCATGAAAGCAGAAGTGGCGATAATCAGTGTCTGGTTTGATGCTATTCATACGGATATTGCTTCGGAAGATACGCCTACGAGGTGTATGGAGTGATTTTATTGCGCATGTAGAAAAGGCATAAAGAATGGTACACATTTGAATTGTACTTCAGTGAGTTTAAAAAAACTAAAAGCACACATTTTGTGTCACAACAGTGCCCCAGAGTCTACTCATACATACACACCACTAATGTATGCATAATCTCATTCAGACATTTCATATCACAGTGATGGCCTAAACATGTCTCACTCTACAGTGTTGCCATGATCTTGTTTTAGGAAAACGTTTGACCTCGTATTATATGGAAATATTAATGTCACTGAAGTGACTGATTTTGTAACACTGCTTTTTTATTTGGAAAATCTTAATCTAAAAGATTTTCATAATACAAATGAACACTAACACTAATACTGATCCAGTAGTATGTGTTTGTGTTTCAGAACCAGGCTTTAATTGAAAGTCTGATATTCTTGCAGATTGGTCGTGCTGATGTTTATTTATCCTTGAGTGTGGTTAATTCTGAAAGTGCATTGATTGTAACATTTGCTCTGAGATAGCGAGTGTATAGTGTGTAAATGATCTGTATGAATGGTGTGTGACATGGAGTTAGTGTTTGTGTGTCTACAAGAGCTTTGGTTACTGAGGTTAGGGTTAGAGTTGGAGTCCTCACAAGGATAGTAAGACAAAGGTGTGTGTGTGTGTGTGTGTGTGTGTGTGTGTGTGTGTGTGTGTGTGTGTGTGCAGTGCCACTCTCCTGGCTTTCCTGGTGGAGCTGTTGAAGAGTTCTGTAGCCATGCAGGAGCAGATGCTGGGAGGAAAGGGCTTCCTGGTCATTGGATACCTGTTAGAGAAGGTGAGACGCTGTAGTGAAGCAGAGTTGTCGATAACGTGAGTTACGTATTAACTCCCTCACTGCCTCTCTCAATCTCACTGTCCGTCTCCCTTTCAGTCGTCCCGTGTGCACATCACCAGGGCTGTACTGGAGCAGTTCCTCTCCTTTGCTAAGTATCTAGATGGCCTCACACATGGAGCTCCTCTCCTAAAGCAGCTGTGTGACCACATCCTGTTCAACTCAGCCATCTGGATACATACACCTGCAAAGGTCAGAGCACAGCTGCCAAAATCCTGTCCTGAGAAGGAGTGGGCTCTCTGACAAAAAATATCAGATCATATACGACATTTCTACAGTATAGGATATGTATCACAAGATATACAGTACTGTGCAAAAGTTTTAGGCACCCTATTTTTTTTTTAGTACAAACTTTGTTATAGACTTTTTATTTTATGACGTCTACATTATCAAGTCAGTACAAAAAACATTTTAGATTCCCAAACATTAGTTTTCTAGCACAAAATTAAATGTTACGGAAAAATGTTTATATGTAATTAAAGAAAGCAGCATATTACGTAAGAGACACTTTTCAGACAGTAAACACAATGAAGGCTGCTGGGTTTTGCTGCAAAAATAAGAAGCGAGTGTGAAAGTCAAAGTCTCCAGAAGAACTGTGTCTGGTTCTGCAAGATGCTCAATAAAACTTACCAGCTCATTTCCTTATAAAACTGCACTAATTGTAACGGAGACTATTATTATTATTATTATTATTTTTTCACACCAAATATTGACTTTGTTTCATTTACTACTGTTTACTGCTGTTTACGGTATTTTTTATTTTTTTTTTTGAAAATGTAGAAACATTTAATTTCATTATTTTGAAGGCATCTTTGCTCTACAGCATTTCTTTGCATGTGCCTAAAACTTTTGCACAGTACCGTACTGCAAAACAGTAGTGTTACATTTAAATAAAACAAAGTAGGAAACATAAATTATTCAATTTACTTTTTACAGTTGTAAAGATTCAGTACACAATTTTCAGTTCATTGTTTAAAATATTTTAATTGGGACTTTAAGTACAGCACTTCAACTTCAAAAAAACATAATTCATAAAAAGCGTAGTTTTGTCTTCTGCACCGCTTGTGTATGGCCGCAACGATTACATCAATTATGAAAATTCATCCACATGGATGTTTATAGTCGCTGCAACGTTTACTTAACCAACCACAAAGCACATTAGAATGTAAAGCGGCACGTGTCTCTATTTTTGTGTCGAATGTAACACACTACTGAAGCAAGTGGGAGCTGCTGCAGCGCTGCTTCTGCTGTTTCTGTACAGTATATATTAGTCGTCACGATACTGGAATTTCAAACTACGAAACAACACGTTGAAAAAATAGCGATTTTTCGTTACCACGGTGAAAGATTGGCACAACATTAAGTGCATAGAATTTTAGATTTTTATTAGAAGATAAATATAACAAGGCTATACCATGACAACAAAGGTATATTTTTACATTAATGAAAACTTCTTGAGGTATTGCAAGAGATTGTCACACATTCAGAAGACAATAAAGTGTAAGTAAAAAACAAAACAATCCCCCCGCCGTGTAGTTGTGTACCATAATGTTTTCATGTGCCTGTGTCTCTGTGTGTATTTGTTCTGTGTGTATCTGACTTGCTTGTGACTGCTCCTCAGGTTCAGCTCTCTCTGTACACTTACCTCTCAGCCGAGTTCATTGGCACGGCCACAATTTACTCCACTATAAGGCGAGTGGGCACCGTGCTGCAGCTCATGCACACACTCAAGTACTACTACTGGGCCACCAACCCACTGGAGAGCAGCGGCATCACACCTAAAGGCCTTGGTGAGCACACAAACACAAATAAACACTCACACACATGAACACACACACACACACACACACACACCCCTACACAAATAAACACTCACACACAAACACACGCACACACACCAAGGCAAATACACACCCACAAAATGCAAACACACATCCACACAAGCACACACCCACACACACACACACCCACACACACACACACCCCACACACACACAAATACACACACACACACACGCAAACACATACCCACACACACACCCACACACGCAAACACATACCCACACACACACACACACACCCACACACGCAAACACATACCCACACACACACACACACACACACACACACACACACACCCCACACACACAAACACACACCCACACACACACAAACACATACCCACACACACACACACACACACACACACCCATACACACACACTCACACACACGCAAACACATACCCACACACACACACACACACACACACACTCACACACACACTCACACACACACACCCACACACGCAAACACATACCCACACACACACACACACACACACACACACACACACACACACCCCACACACACAAACACACACCCACACACAAACACATACCCACACACACAAACACATACCCACACACACACACACACACACATATACCCCCACACAAACACACACACCCACACACACACAAACACACACACACACACATATACCCCCACACAAACACACACACCCACCCACACACACACACAAACACACACATACACACAAACACATACCCACAAACACGCACAAACACACACCCACACACACAGACACATACCCACACACACCCATCCACATACACACAAACACACATCCACACCCAAACACATACCCACACACACCCAGACAAACCCACAATGCACCCCCCACACCCCCCCCCACACACACACTCACTCATACATGCAAAAACACATGCTAACGCACACTTACACACCCATGTAAATACACACATGCAACACAAACACAGACCTACATGCAAACACACAAACACCCAAACACACACCCATACATGCAAACATGCACACAAACATACACATACACACCCATGTAAACGCACACATGCAACACACACAAACACACACCTACATGCAAACACACACACACAGGTAAACAGACACCCACATGCAAAACATATGACAACATGCCCAAATACACACATAAACAACCAACAAGTTCACTCTTAATCTGTTTATCCATCTATCTTTCTAACATATTTTTATTTAGCTGAAATCTCCCGTTTTCTCCATCACTACATCACTCGTTCAGTAATAATTCTCTTAAGTCTCTTTCACACATTTTGCATCTCTCACTTCATTGCTCTTTCTCATTCTGTCTCTTATTCAGGACGCTTCCATCCCTTCACTTTTCCTGTCTGTCTGTCTCTTCCTCACTGTCTCTTCTCACTCCATCACAGCTTCATGTCTACTGACCTGACCCCGTGCTTCATAGTGAAGTGCTGCACTGACTCGGGATAATGAAATATTTCCAGAGAAACACACTCTATTTATGATCATATGACCACACAAGTGTTGTGAAGCTCAGACTTGTGCAGTAGCGTAAGGACGTGAACAGAGCAGCTGTACAACCTGCTTCCTGTTCCACTGAAGATCAGTCAGCCGCGAGCGTTGATCATTAGTCGCCTGTGTGCTGCAGCTTCTCTCCCGAGAGGCCATTCCACTAAAATCACAAGTAATTATTGATGAAGTTGCTCACGTGCATGCTAATGTCACATTCAAGTAAATGTGGACCTGTGTGTGTGTGTGTGTGTGTGTGTGTGTGTGTGTGTGTGTGTGTGTGTGTGTGTGTGTGTGTGTGTGTGTGTGTGTGTGTGAGAGAGAGAGTCGGTGTACTTGTAAGTGTCTGCTTGCGCATGTGTTTGTTAATGTGTGAAATAGTGAGTGTATTTGCTTGAGGGTGTATGTACTTGAGAGTGTATGTACTTGAGAGTGTATGTACTTGAGAGTGTGTGTACTTGTGATTGTGTTTGCTTGAGAGTGTAACTTGTGTGTGTGTGTGTGTGTGAGAAAGAGAGAGATTGTGAAAGTGTGTGCGTGTGAGTGGATCTGCTTGCGAGTGTGTCACTCTTAAAAGGGGGGGGGGGGATGGTAATGTGGGTGTGTGTGTGACCTTGAGAGTGTGTGAGCTTGCGAGCGTGTAAGTTTGTGTGTATGTGTGCTTGCAGGTGTGTGTTACATGGAACTAATGTTCAGGCTGTGAGGAAGTGCAGACCAGCATTCTTTAAAAAGTCCTTATCTGCAGGGCATATACAATACATGAGCTCTGTGTGTGTGTGTGTGTGTGTGTGTGTGTGTGTGTGTGTGTGTGTGTGTGTGTGTGTGTGTGTGTGTGTGTGTGTGTAATCCCACTACAGATCCACTAGGATAGCCTAATTCTGAGTGTCTTAGATAACACTGAATTATGGCTGTTTACCATGTGAATTTATCGGGTGTGTGTGTGTGTGTGTGTGTGTGTGTGTGTGTGTGTGTGTGTGTGTGTGTGTGTGTGTGTTTTGTGATGAGCAGGAGACTCAGTGGTGGTTATTTACAGCTCACAGACCAGAGGCCTATAACTTACACATACATTCATGTATCATGGTGGTCCATATGTTTGTTTGTGTGCAGTGTTCATCTGCTCTACAGTGCTGAGTGACCTTCAGATGACATTGAAGGTGCAACAGAGGTGTCAGGGGTGAAGGAAAGGATCCATGCGGGACATAAACACGCACTCAGACATGCGTCTGTCATTTACAATGGTTGTTTTAGAAGTCTTTCTAGACCCTTGGTAACAAAAATTGCATACAATCCAAGATTTCTAATATTCCGATGCAGTAAATACGTAAATATCACTCTTCACTTCAGGTGATATTTGATATGTTTATGGCCCAGAAACTCTCCCCGCCCCCGGCTCTCTTCCTTTTCCTTAAAATGAAGTACACAGTTTCAACAAAAATGATCTAAAATTACAAACTGCTTCTTTAAAGCCTGTTCTAGTTGAGATGTAGAGCCTGAGCCCAAATAGAGCAGATGATTCACACCTCGGCCCACATACACCCACTAGCTCTGCATGTAGCTAGAAGGAGGTTGTGGGGAAGTACACACCACACACACATACACACACTGCTGGCCAGGAATGTCGCATGGTCAAATTCAGTAATCAGCACAATCACTGCTGAGCTAGAACATGGGGCGGGTGCTTAATTACCTTTTCACTACACACACACACACAGACACACTCACTTACACACACACACACACACTTGCATCAGGTCAACATTGCACACTCTGCTGTTACACACACACACACACACACACACACACTGGGGAAGGTGAATTTTTCACTGCAGCTTTGTAAGGCCTGTTGTGGTAAATAAAAGATAGAGTGGTGTGTGGGGGAGAGAGCTGAGGGAAACTGGGACGGGGGAAATAAATGAGCGGAGGAGAGGGAGGATGCAGCAGAGTTCACCATGGGCTGTTTGGGTTTTTTTTCCCCCCATTTCTTTCCTTATCTAATCCTCTCTGACAGCCACAGACATTTTTGTTACTCCCTCCTTCTCCCTGTGATCCCACATTCACAAATCTCAGGAGAAACACACTGCATATATTGCTGCTGAGCTTCACAGCCTACAGCTCTTATAGCTAGTATTGCATATATATACAGTGCTGAGGAAAAAGTATTTGCCCCCATCCTGATTTCTTCTGGTTTTGTGTATATCTCATACTAAATTGTTTCAGACATTAAAACAAAGTCGAAGATAAATCAAAGGCAACCTGAGTATCATTTAAAAACTGTATTTTGTGATTAATGTTATTTATTGAAGCAAAAAAGTTATCCAATACCAACTGGGCCTGTGTGAAAATGCATTTGCCCCTGTAGTTACTAATTCCCAAAATCTATGAAACTGTGTTCATAGTGGGGTTCACCTGGACTACACACAACCAGGTCTGATTACTGCAAACCCTGTTCAATCAAATCAACACTTAAATAGAACTTTTTCAACAGTATGAAGTTTGTTAAAAGGTTTTACCCAGTAACACACTATGCCAAAATTGAAAGAAATTCCAGAAATGATGAGGAAGAAGGTGATTGAAATACATCAGTCTCTGAAGGGTTACAAAGCTATTTCAAATGCTCTGGGACCCCAAAGAACCACAGTGAGTGCCTTTATCTCCAAATGGAAAAAATTTGGCACAGTAGTGAACCTTCCCAGAAGTGGCCGACCTTCCAAAATTCCTCCACGAGCACAGCAACTACTCATCCAGGAAGTCACAAAAGACCCAAGGACAACATCAAAGGACCTACATGCCTCTCTTGCATCAATAAAGGTCAGTGTTCATGACTCCACTATCAGAAAGACACTGGGCAAAAATTGCATCCATGGAAGAGTGGCGAGGTGAAAACCACTGCTAACCCAGAAGAGCATTAAGGCTCGTCTGAATTTTGCCAAAACACACCTTGATGATCCTCAAACCTTTTGTGAGGATGTTCTGTGGACTGATGAGTCGAAAGTGGAACTGTTTGGAAGACACGGGTCCCGTTACATCAGTCTGTAAGTTGAAACTCAAGCGCAACTGGATTATGCAGAAAGACAATGATCCAAAGCATAGGAGTAAATCCAAGTCCTAGAAGTAAAGGAAGGACTGATCTCCAGTTATCGGAAGTGTTTGGTTGCAGTTATTTCTGCTAAAAGGTGGCACAACCAGATTTTAAAGGGGCAATTAGTTTTTCACATGGGTGATGGGTGTTGGATAACTTTTTCTGCTTCAGTGAAAATAAATAAATAAATAATAAAAGATGTATTGTGTGTTTTACGCAGGTTGCCTTTGTTTTCTGTTGTATTTTGTTTGAAGATCTAAAACTATTTAGTATGAGATACTGTATACATAAAACAGAAGAAATCAGAACGGGGCAAATACTTTGGGGGCAAAAGCACTGTATATCAATTCTATATGCTTTTTACCCTGCATATTATCTACCTTTTATAATCCTTTTGTTTTCCAGTAGTCTGCTACCTTTAATGTTTAGTTAGTAATATTAATACAGTAGTGGTGTAAAAAAAAAAAACATCCGTAGCAGTTGTGTGCCTCGATATTGTTATTATTTGATAAGCTTGTTTATATGCTTGTATTAAGGAAAACAAAGGGGCGCGTTTGATTTTTTTTTTTTTTTTTTTCAGAGCCAGCAAAACACAGGCAGCAGTGAGAGCCCGGACTCTGCGGGTGTGCATGGAAAATCAATGCAGCACTTCAGAGGCTCCATATTTAGGGCATTTTTTTTTTTTTAATGTGCCGAGAATCAGGCGTGTGTAATCATCCCATCTCGAGCTTAGTTTAAGAGCAGAAAAGCACAGAGGGTTTAAAACAATCGCACAGACACTTAACCTCGGTTCTTGTGGGACATTTTGTACAGTGCATCTTAAAATGCTGTCTTCATTTCCAAAGTACGTTAAAAGCGCTGGACTGCACTGCTGTTAGAGCTGACTCTGCATTTTATCTCTCTGTGTGTGTGTGTGTGTGTGTGTGTGTGTGTGTGTGCTTTGCAGACGGTCCTCGGCCCACACAAAAGGAGATCATCTCTCTGCGTGCCTTCATGCTCCTCTTCCTCAAGCAGCTCATTCTCAAGGTGAGCAGCATTGAAACTACTCCAGCTCATTAGATCTTGCTGTAAAGATAAATAAATCAGCGAACCTGCCACCAGGTTCTCAAGTAAGAAATGAAACATGACAGGGTTGATTATTTTCCAATAACGGCACAGCCCAAAGTGTTCTTTTTTTTTTTTCTCCTTATACCACAGCAGTTTACCAAACATTAAATGTTGGTTGAGGCATTGCGTTTTTGGGTTGTCCATCCATGGCATCCATCTGAGATTCTCGTGAGCGTGATATCTCATGAACGAGTGGATGAATGTGTGTAGGATTTATGTGGAATTATTATTGCAACCAGCAGATGAACTGATTCGATTTTGGAATTGATCCTCACAGGGTTAAGGTCACAACAAGGTCAAATGTCTGAAATAGTTCTTCTTCAGTAGCTTCCTGCCTGTGTGTCAGACAGAGATGTCACTCAGGGCGTTTTTCTCTGGTTTGTTTCGGAACCTTGGTGCGCTTTCTTTTTTTGGTTCGGTTCGTTTCGACGTACACGAACACCGCTGTCATGCTCGGATCCGCACCGAAACAATCGGTCCGAGACCAGCCGAACGAGGTGGTCTCGGCCCGATTGCAAACAAAATCTGGAGCGGTTTGCTTGTGGTGAGAAAGCAATCTGATCCAACGGACCACCCTGTATAACAGTGCATGACGGGAACTGCGTTATGTAAGAAGCACGTTTGTTTTGCTAACGACTCGCAACATGAATCGCGGTTTAACTTGGACCAAAGACGAGGTAAAATGCCTCATTGAAATTTGGTCTGACGAACATATTTCTGAAGACGCCGCAAAATTGAGAAGATACCTTTGAATAACGTGGAAGAAAACAAGATCTTTAGGATATTATTGGTGTCATTTTAATCAGCATGATATTGTGTGTTTACGCTAAGTGTGTGTGTCAGAGGGTCAGTGTGCCACATGTAGGTGACCTCACTCTCTTTGTGCGTGTGTGTGTGTGTGGTGGTGCGTTTGCAGCAGCATCTAGTTATTCATTGAATGTGAATTCATGTGAAAGCTTCAATCAAAAATAAGAGGCAAAGATGTTTGAAGCTTTTATTGTGCAGAAGTTGTTTATCTTCACTCCTCTTGGAGATGTGATGTGAGGCAGCCGAGTGGAAATTTATTTCTTCATTGGTTTTTATGTCCTTTAAATCCATAAAAGCGCTCAGTACTCGTGCGGCCGGCACACAGAGAGAATTTTATTATGGATCATTGTTCAGAAAGTGCGTGTGTGTGTGTGTGTGTGTGTGTGTGTGTGTGTGTGTGTTTGTGTGTGTGTGTGTGTGTGTGTGTGTGTGTGTGTGTACGCGCACTGTCTCAGAGACAGACAGATAGAAATGCCACATGGACACAGTGTTCTAGCTTCAGGGCTGTTGTTGTTTTGAAGAGCGTGAGACTGTTGCTAAGCAGCACGCTTTATTCGTTTAGCCGCTGCCACTTTTGTTTCAGCCATTTTTCTTTGTTTCTCTCGTTCTCTCGCTTTGCATTTATATATTATACGCATTAGTGATCTGCACAAGTGGCTGCCCTTTAACACTTATTCTTTTGCTAATCACATCAGTAATGGCATGTGCACGTGCATATTACTGTTTAAATACACACACACACACACACACACAAAATGATTAACAATTCATTACTCTGCATCACTTGGCATTTGGCCTCGATGGTAATGTGAATGTCCTAAAAAAAAAGTGTGTTAGATGTCGTGATGTACATCGTGTCGTGTGTGCAGGACCGGGGTGTGAAAGAGGACGAGTTACAGAGCATCCTGAACTACCTGCTAACCATGCATGAGGTACTGAACTCCCAGCATTCACAGCACACACACTGTTCACCCTGTACTACAGTTAAAACCTACCGATGTTCACATGAAATAAAAGCCTGAGCTCAGTCATCACTGCTTCAGAGAAGTTATAAGGGAGTTATAAGGGAGTTATAAGGGCGTTATAAGGGAGTTATAAGGGCGTTATAAGGGGAGTTATAGGGGAGCTATAGAGTTAAAGATGAGTTATAGATGAGTTCTAGAGTGTAGAGGATTTATCAAAGTGTTATAGAGGAGTTATAGAGTGTATATATAAGTTATAGAGGCGTTATGGTGTTATTGAGGAGTTATCGAGGAGTTATAGAGTATAGAGGAGTTATAGAAGAGTTATAGATTAGTTATAGAGTATAGAGGAGTAATAGCGGAGTTATAGAGGTATAGAGGAGTTATAGAAGAGTTATAGATTAGTTATAGAGTATAGAGGAGTAATAGCGGAGTTATAGAGGTATAGAGGAGTCAGTTATAGAGGAGTTGGTTATAAAGGAGGTAGAGAGGATATATAGAGTTATTGAGGAGTCAGTTATAGAGGAGGTATAGAGGAGTTATAGAGTATAGAGGGAGGTATAGAGGAGTTAGAGTATAGAGGAGTTAGAGTATAGAGGAGTTAGAGTATAGAGGAGTTATTGAGGAGTTAGAGTATAGAGGAGTTATTGAGCACTTAGAGTATAGAGGAGTTATAGAGGAGTTAGAGTATAGAGGAGTTATTGAGGAGTTAGAGTATAGAGGAGTTATTGAGCACTTAGAGTATAGAGGAGTTATTGAGGAGTTAGAGTATAGAGGAGTTAGTATAGAGGAGTTATTGAGCACTTAGAGTATAGAGGAGTTATTGAGGCGTTAGAGTATAGAGGAGTTAGTATAGAGGAGTTATAGAGGAGTTAGAGTATAGAGGAGTTATTGAGGAGTTAGAATATAGAGGAGTTAGAGTATAGAGTAGAGTAATATTATAATAATGTAATGCCACTGCTCAGGTTATAATATGATATTCATATATTCTTAGAGCTTTTTCTCTCTTTTGTTTGTTTCTCTGTATTTGCACATTTATTACTGCTCGCCTTTTTTCTTTGTTATTGTCTGGCTCTGTGTACACCTTTGTCTGAATTCTTTCTTTCTTTCTTTCTTTCTTCATTCATTTATTTATTTATTTATTTGTATATTCTTTGCTTATTTATTTACTTTCTTCCTTGCTTGCTTACTTAATTACTTACTTACTTGCTTACTTATTTACTTCTCTCTTTAGGATGAGAATATCCATGATGTTCTGCAGCTCTTGGTGGCTCTCATGTCTGAGCATCCAGCCTCCATGATCCCTGCGTTTGACCAGAGGAATGGGATACGGTGAGCACTGAGGCACACACACAGTGTCACTCGCCCTGCACACTTACATAACTGAAGTAGATTTAACCAGACACACACACACACACACACACACACACACACACACACACACCCCACCACCACCACCACAGCTGTCTGTCAAAACACTCGGCTGCTTCACTGAGTATAGTTCAACATACAGTCATGTGGCCTGGCTGACTCTTGTTTTTAAATCTAATGAATGTTCCTTGAAGTCAAGGCCTGAATCATATAACACTAAACTTTCTATGTCTTATGTTTTTTTCTTTCCAGGGTCATCTATAAACTCTTGGCTTCGAAGAGTGAAAGCATTCGTGTGCAAGCACTCAAAGTCCTCGGATATTTTCTCAAACACCTCGGACACAAGTGAGTAGCTTCACGAGTTCTTCACGAGAGTGGTTTGGGCCCGGATATATGTGCTGAAGTTTCAATTTTATATGAATGTAATATCTCAGTAACTACGTTAGTATTATATAAGTTGTGGTGTATGTTGCAGTTTTTGGAAACAAACTAAGAAGTCAATAAAGACAGAAAGCTTCAGAAGGCAGCAGCTGACAGGGAGACTTGAACTCAAACAATTCAGGCAAAATAATCAGTCTGACAGAGCATGTATCCGTTAAAGCCTCGCTGCATGCTGAAGAAATGAATTCTGGGAAAGGCATCCATCATTCCTCAGGCTCTCAAAGTTTTGATTCAGTGTGATTGTGGGAGGAAACATGGTAGGAAGTGTTTGCGAGAGGACACACTGTGCTCACACCTCAGATCGGAATAATAAGGAATTAACGATAATCCTATAATCTTGATAATCTGATGAAGAGCAAAACTGCTGAGGTGGTGTTACTGAAGGAAATGTGTTGTTGTTGGCGCCCAGTTGGCTGAATAAGCAAGTATGCCCTCTGTGCACACACACGCTTAGAGTGTGTGTCTTTGTAGTATGAAGTGTCAGTAATAAATATATAAGCCTGGTGGCCAATTTAGTTTAATGCAGTAGAAGTCGTGCTATCCTGCCGCTCATCATTTTCTGTGTGTGTGTGCGTGTGTGTGTGTGTGTGTGTGTGTGTGCGCGTGTGTGCGTGTGTGGTTGCAGGAGGAAAGTGGAGATCATGCATACACACAGCCTCTTCACACTGCTGGGAGAGAGATTAATGATGCACACCAACACTGTGACAGTAACAACCTACAACACACTTTATGAGGTAGGCCAGCATGCCAGTTCACACTGGAGGCAGTGGTACGAGTGTATCAGGCGCTGCGGCAGTGCTGACATTTTAAACTTACTAGCGATTTTATTTTTACACCTACCTGTCCTTCATTGTCCACTAGCCTTTATCACTGTCCATTTCTGATCACAAGACCACATCTTGATTAATATCTACTCGGTGGTGGCCCCTTTCATATACTGGACAGCATACAGGGCTGACACTAGGTATAACAACAGCTGGGCCAGTAATCAGTCATGTACGCCTACAAAGTAGCTACAGGGTACAGGTGTAGGTGTACATAATAAACCGGAAACTGAATGTTATATAAAATAATGCTACATTGTATTCAATCACTGTGCATTAAAACATTGTTGTTCTTGTAGATTCTCACAGAGCAGGTGTGTACTCAGGTGGTTCATAAACCTCACCCAGAGCCTGACTCCACTGTCAAGATCCAGAACCCCAGTAAGTGTCATGACTAAAGAACACACACAAAGAAACACACACTACTTTTTTATTCTTTTTGTCCATATTGGTGTTCTTCTACTACTACTACTACTACTACTACTACTTCTCCCACCACCACCAACAGACCCATTTAGTGTCTGTAATCAAAACGAGGTGCACATGCAGACCTGAATACCTAGCAACCAGATGCTACTTGGTTGCAGTCTGATTGAAGAATCTGACATACATTTTATTTAGGAATCGGATTGACATTAACTAAAATGTTGTACACTTATTATTATGGATTAGTACTAAAAGACGATATGTGTCTTTTAGTACTAATCATGTGGTGTGACTCTAGAATTCTTAGAACGGCTTGCCATCCCGTCAGTGTATAAATGATCCTAAGCCAGTGGTCTAGCCTGCAGTGGTGGACATATTTACATATCTCATAGACACTCCGTGCGTTTATACTACAGAGAAATTGAAAGCATACAAGTCCCTTGACACTTACAGCTTTGTTGTTTGTGCAACAAAGACATTGTGGCACTAAAAGCCGAGGTGCTGGCAAAAAGGACGCCACAGACTCATTTGTTAGCTGAACAAAATTAGCTAGCCTAACATTTTCATTATAAGCAACTCCTCAGTAAGAACATGACCTAGTTACAGTGGTGCTTGAAAGTTTGTGAATATTTCTGTTTTATATATCTCTGCATAAATATGACCTAAAACATCATCAGTCCTAAAACCCAATTAAACAAATGAGACAAAAATATTATACTTGGTCATTTATTTATTGAGGAAATTGATAAAATATTACATATCTGTGAGTGGCAAACGTATGAAAACCTTTGCTTTTATCTAGTGTGACCCCCTTGTGCAGTAATAACTGCAACTAAACATTTCCGGTAACTGTTGATCAGTCCTGCACATGGGCTTGGAGGAATTTTAGCCCATTCCTCAGTACAGAACAGCTTCAACTCTGGGATGTTGGTGGGTTTCCTCACATGAACTACTAGCTTCAGGTCCTTCCACAACGTTTCTATTGGATTAAGGTCAGGACATTGACAGGGCCATTCCAAAACATTAACTTTATTCTTCTTTAACCATTCTTTGGTGTGCTTAGGGTCGTTGTCTTGCTGCATGACCCACTTTCTCTTGAGATTCAGATCACAGACAGATGTCCTGACATTTTCCTTTAGAATTCGCTGGTATAATTCAGAATTCATTACTAAGTCGTCCTGGGCCAGATGCAGCAAAACAGGCCCAAACCATGATACTATCACCACCGTGTTTCACAGATGGCATCAGGTTCTTATGCTGGAATGCAGTGTTTTCCTTTCTCCAAACATAACCCTTCTTATTTAAACCAGAAAGTTCTATTTTGGTCTCATCCATCCACAAAACATTTTTTCATTAACCTTCTGGCTTGTCCATGTGATCTTTAGCAAACTGCAGACGGGCAGCAGTGTTCTTTTTGGAGAGCAGTGGATTTCTCCTTGCAACCCTGCCATGCACCATTGTTGTTCAGTGTTCTCATGATGGTGGACTCATGAACATTAACATTAGCCAATGTGAGAGAGGCCTTTATTTGCTTAGAAGTTGCCTTGGGTTCTTCTTTTCATCTTGCTCTTGGAGTGATCTTTGTTGGTCGAGCACTCCTGGGCAGGGTAACAATGTTCTCCAAAAGGTAAGTCCAAACTCTTTAGAGATGGTTTTGTAACCTTTTACAGCCTGATGAGCATCAACAACTCTCTCTCTGGGGTCCTCAGAAATCTCCTTTGTTTGTGCCATGACACACTCCCACAAACGTGTTGTGCAGATCAGACTCTGATAGATCCCTGTTCTTTAAATAAAACAGGGCCCTCACTCACACCTGATTGTCACCCCATTGATTGAAAACACCTGACTCTAATTTCACCTTCAAATTAACTGCTAATCCTAGCGGTTCACATACTTTTGCCACTCACAGATATGTAATATTGGATCGTTTTCCTCAATAAATAAATGACCAAGTATAATATTTTGTCTCAGTTGTTTAATTGGGTTCTCTTTATCTACTTATAGGACTTGTGTGATAATCTGCTGATGTTTTAGGTCATATTTATGCAGAAATGTAGAAAATTCTAAAGGGTTCACAAACTTTCAAGCACCACTGTATCTCATCGAAACTCTGGCCATTTATACTAGAGAGAAATTGAAAGCATGCAAGTCCTCTTGATGCTTACAGCTTTGTTGTTTGTGCAACAAAGACATAAGGTTTTACGATTACAAGATTGAGGATGTCGTGGCAAGGTGTTAACAAAATTAGCTAGCTCAAGATGTCCATTATAGGCAACTCCTCAGTGAGAATGTTATGTAGCGATGGCTAACTAGCAAGCTAAACCTGTTACATTCATAGTTAGCAAGCCAACTTTGCTGATATGATACTTAGATACTTAGCTGAAATTAAATGGCCGCTGCAAAGACGAAGCTTCTCTGACCAGTTATCCCTCCTTACTGCCTATAACCACAACTGTCTTCTTTTGGTTTAGAAAGACGTCCAATTCTATAGGTATCGATCGGATGCAGTAAAAAACGAATGTGTTTATGAATACTTTTCTGATCCTGACACCCAACAGCACAATGTAACATTTCAGAAAAATTCTGGCTTTGTTTTTGCAGCCGACAGCAGAGTGACCTGTCTACCTCAGGGGTCAATAATAATAATAATATGAAGATTATATATTTCATAAGCCTTTCATAAGATACATTACACTGAATGTATCTTGACTGTATATGACAGCACTGTTGATTTTTCTTGAATCTGATTGGTCAGAAGTTGTTCAGTTGTTGGATTAATTTCAGCAAACAGCAGCTCTGACAGTAGTTCAGTTCAAATCGCAGGTTTATATTAATGCTTTACTGTTTCTGTTCTAACAGCTCATTCACGGAGACTTTTCAAAAAATCGTTAGAATTGTTTATATGCCTTTCTGCGAGGAGATGTTTATTTAGCGGTTTTGGAAGGAGTCTCCAGTGTCGGTGCTTTGAGGACAGAGGATGTCACAGTTTTTAAGGACGTCCTTAAGGACGTTTTCACGTCAAGAAAGAGAAAAAAGCGTCTAGAAAGGGAACAACTGTTTATAACCGTTTTGCAGGCGACAACATTATTTGTAACTGTAAAAAGTATGACACATTGTTCTTTAATTAATTTTAAAACATTTTATAATTGTTGGCAACAGCTGGGAAATTGCTATAAGAGAAATCAAACACAACAGGGCGTTCTGTTCATTTAAATCAGCTTCAGGGAGGTAACCGAATAACATCACCACATGGTCTTTGAAAAATCCCGCCGTTGTTTCTATGCTGCCCTTTTCTAAAACAATACAGATTCCCCCTCTGAATATCATTTGCATTTATGATGATGGAAGTTAATAAGTTGTTTCAATGGTATCTTTTGAAATGTAGAAATTTAGAACTTTAAGAATAGGAATTTTCAAAATTTGCAAGGAAATTACTTTAAATCATACTCGTACAGATTTTTCAGGATTATAACAATTGGCCATATATTATATATTGACATCTGTTCTCTGTTCTCGCAGTGATTCTGAAGGTGGTGGCGACGCTGCTGAAGAACTCCACGCCCAGCTCTGAGCTGATGGAGGTGCGCCGCCTCTTCCTGTCGGATATGATCAAGCTCTTCAGCAACAGCAGAGAGAACAGACGGTACGCGGTTACACACACATCAGAGATATGCACACAGATCTTCACCCTCTCAGTAAGAAAGACGTGTTATCGTGGTAACGTTTTTTTTTTTTTTTTTTTAAATGAAAACAATTCCTGTCGTAAGTCCCTGTTTAACACTAATCCCGTTAGGTGAAAAACTTAAATGCATCTTTTCACCAGCTTTACATTTCCTCGGGCAGCAGCATTCTGCAGAGAGCAGATGGAGCAGGAACACACAGCGTCAGTCAGAACTGGCAGGACAAATAAGCACGAGCAGCACAATTCCTGCAAAACAGATGTTTCGGTCTAATCAAACATTTGATAATGGAAGTGTTGAGATGTTTGACTTACTGCTCAATCACTGCTGTTTTCTTAACAAGGCTTGAGCTGTACATAAAGAGAAAGTTTTTAGCAGGACTTATAAAAGTGTGTGTGTGTGTGTGTGTGTGTGATCATGGGTGTAGGTGTTTGCTGCAGTGTTCAGTGTGGCAGGACTGGATGTTCTCCCTGGGTTACATTAACCCCAAGAACCCGGAGGAACAGAAGATCACCGAGATGGTATACAACATTTTCCGCATCCTCCTGTACCATGCCATCAAGTACGAATGGGGAGGCTGGCGTGTGTGGGTGGACACTCTCAGCATTGCCCACTCCAAGGTTGGCAGACTTTTAGCAGCTCTTAACGTGCCTTTATATATCTGCTGGCATGGAAATGTTCTCATTCTGGACCAGAGTGTACTTAGTACTTAGTAGTTCTAAATACTGCCAGTTTTTTACAATTGTTTATAAGTGTCAGTCGTCTCAGTAGTGCCATTAGCTTTTACATCAGTTTATCATGATAAACCAGCAGTCTGGAAGTATTTGTAGACATGACTGAAATAAATACAGTATAGTCAGTAAGTCATCAGAAATGTCTTCTGCAGTCAAAAGCTAATGTGATTTCATTTAAATAGATTTCTCAGACTGCCACACTAATGTGATTACAGTTGCAGACACGAAATAAATTACTAATTGTTAAAGGAACACTTCAGTGTTTCTCAATCTAAACTCTATTCATTGCATCTGTAGTGTGTGTATGTGTGTGTGTATGTGTGTATGTGTGTGTGTGTGTTATTACAATGGAAATCCCAACACACTTTGCTGTACTGGGAAAAGAACAGAAGAAAACCCCATTTACTCCTTATTCAGTTGTGTTGAAAATCTAACAGTTGTTGAATTCCATCAATAAAAGTTTTAAGTGTGTAAAATTCATAACTACAACTGTCGCACACTAACAAAAAAAAGGCCTTAGGATTAGACAGGCATGAGGGTCTTATATATTAAATTTGAACACTAGAGAGATGCAGTTACTTTTTTGTGTTTTCCATGCGCAGACTCGCACATCTACATCTGTAACCAGAAATTATTTCTCTCAGGTGTAATCTTATTTCTGAATGATAAAGATTTGGGGTTTAATTTACAAATAAATATGTAATGACTAACCATTAGAAGTGACTTTTGAGAAAATAGGGTTTCTGTTTTTTGCTCAGTACAGAAAAATGTGACAAAATGTGTCCTTGGTAATTGCACATATGGCATACAGTAGAGATTAAGTTGAGAAATATAGATGTATCCAGATAAATTTCAGTTAAATATACGGATTTCTCAATGGTTTCCCTTTTAAACCATCTTGAATGATAAATATTTTAAAATAATGCAGTAAAACCAGTCAAGTCGCTAAGGGCTCAGAAACCTGCACTTATACATTATATACTGTATTAAAGGAAAGGTGTCTGAGCACTTGGTTGAAAACTCATGTCTCATAAAAACAGTAAATCTTAGAGGCTAAGCTTGTTAAATTTTCCAACAGGTGACGTATGAAGCGCATAAGGAGTATCTAGCTAAGATGTACGAGGAATATCAGCGTCAGGAGGAGGAGAACATGAAGAAAGGTAAGAAGGGCTCAGTGAGCACCATCTCGGGTCTGTCAGCACAGCCGGCCTCCGTCAACGGCGCCCTGGAGACACGCGAGACAGACGACACGTCTCAGACGCACACACCTGAGAGCGAGGCTGAGTACACCGAGAGCAGCGAGCCACAGAATCTGCTCACCGACGCAAAGGATGAAGTCCATGTCCATGAGCTTCTGGTGGACATCAAGGCTGAAAAAGTGGAGGCCACTGAGGTGAAGCTAGATGATCTGGACCTGTCTCCAGAGGCTCTGGGAGGAGGAGGAGGAGGAGGAATGGAAAACGGCCCACTGGTGGAGGTGGACTCACTGCTGGACGCTGCGTACTGCGTGCACAAGCTGAACGGAGGTTTGGCTCCCAAGGAAGAGGAAGAATCAGTCATGAGGACGAGTACAAGCGAAGACGACGCCAACCTGGGGCCCCTGATCACTCTGGATGATGAGAAGGACATTGTGCCCAGCAACAATGGATTCATCTTTCCAAAAAGTGAAGAGAAGTTGCTCCCCTCTCTGGCCACGCCTGAGCCGCTGCCGCTGTCCGGCCCAGAGCACGTGACCGCTGCACCCACTGTGCCTACCTCTGTACCGGTGTCAAGCGCCAGCGACGACCTCAGCCTGCTGGCCCACATGACATCATGCGGCTCTG
Organism: Cranoglanis bouderius; assembly: GCA_023630585.1. Classification (NCBI taxonomy): domain Eukaryota; kingdom Metazoa; phylum Chordata; class Actinopteri; order Siluriformes; family Cranoglanididae; genus Cranoglanis; species Cranoglanis bouderius. The sequence continues at coordinate 1,824,088 of CM042550.1, read as the reverse complement.
AACTGGCACCCGACGACGACAGCTTTAAGCTGCAGAGCTCGCTGGCTGACATCAGCACACTAGCAGAGGGCAGTGAGAGTGGCATAGGAGAGGCAGGAACAGTAAAGAGCGGAGACGCCATCAGCACCGTGTCGGACACAGAGAGGTCAGATGATGGCAGGGACAAAGAGATGAAGAAGATCCAAACAACAGCCACCACACAGGTACCAACATGTCTGGCATACAAAATTAGATTTTAGTATCTGCGCACTGTGGAAAATTAGTGTTAGAGTCTTGAAAACAGGCAAAAAATATTATATAATATAAATAATATTATGATAAATATAAGTTCAGTTAATACATAAATATTAGTTAATACATAATACAATACAAGGAATATTAAATGAATAAAAATGTGTGTTTTTTATTATATAATCAAACATAATTTTATATTAATTCAGAATGATAAAATCTGTTGACTTTATCGGTCAGTCATTTTATCTTTAAGTATATGTAAGATAAGTCACTTGATAATATTACTTCAAATTAGTAAACATGTTTAGAAAAAGGATATAATTTGTGAACAGATAAATATTAGTTATACTGAATTCAGTATGTTTTTGTTTGTTTATGGGCCCGAAACACATCATTTCACCCTGTTCTCTCCTCCTCCTCCCTCTCCGGTTTCTTTGGCCAGTGTACTGAAATTAAAGCAAATGATGAATAAGAGTGAGCGAATTAATAAGATTGAGTGTTTTCCCTGCAGGCCCTGCACGGACGTTCGGGCAGTCAGATGGAGCGGGATCTGCGGGTGGATCTCGGCTTCAGAGGGATGCCCATGACCGAGGAGCAGCGGCGGCAGTTCAGCCCCGGGCCACGCACCACCATGTTCCGTATTCCAGAGTTCAAATGGTCCCCCATGCACCAGCGCTTACTCACCGACCTGCTATTTGCCCTCGAGACAGACGTGCACGTTTGGAGGAGGTGAGAGCCATCGCTCTGTTTCTCATCCATCTTTCCAGTCAACACATCAATCATTTTACAGATTAATGATCATTTCAAGAGTCCACAGGCATTATTCATAGTGCTGTACATATGGTCAAGGGCATACGTCTGCATCTCCTGTGGGTTTTATATATATATATAATAATAATACAATTCAAAGTGTAAGTAAAGCTATCATTTTGGATAAAAATATTCATGATATAAACCTAACATCGGGAATAATGGATGTTGTGGCGCGCAACAAGGGGCAATTATTTAACGATTTTCATTATTCCCTCACTGTAAGAAAGTGTTTGTACTTGTATCTATTCAGCTAATATAGTATAGCGTATATAAAGTGCCTCCAGAAAGTATGAGGAGATAGGGATATTTTCCTGCTCCTTTTGAAGTGACTCTAGGTACTTAATTGGAAAGTATTCACCCCTTTAGGACTCTGAATTAAGACTAGTATTACATTTCTGAGAGCTCACACTAAATATGTCAAACAGGCTATACCTGTGTTAATTTTAAATCCACCTGTGTCCAACTATATAAGGAACTGCCCGTGAAGCTTCAAGATGAAGTTGTTAGTAAGAGAAAAGCTGGAGAAGGTTATAAAAAGTTATATAAAAAGCCCTGAGAACTACAGTACATTATCAGTGTAATATTAAGTGGAAAAATATGGCACCACTCAGACACTACCAAGATCAGGCCAGCAGTGCTTGGGCTAGAAGGGCAATTGCCTGATAAATGTCCAAGAGCTGAGATACAATACTGAAGGAGTTGCAGAGCTTACAGGCAGAAATAAGAGTGCAGACCTCAACAATATCATCAGCATCTCACAGATCTGGCCTCTATGGGAGAGTGACCAGAAGGAAGTCCCTTATGAGAATATTAGAAAATCTGAGAGCTTTTATAAAAAGATTTTGTGGTCTGATGAGACTACAGTTGAGCCATTTGGTCTAAAGCCAAAGCATAGTGTTTGGTGCAAACCAAATACAGCCCAACACCCCAGGTAACAACATTCCTCTGACCAGGCACGGTGGTGGTAGCATCATGCTGTGTGGCTTTTTCAGCAGGAGAAACTGGAAAGCTTGTTGACATCACAGGCAATATGGATGGAGCCAAATATTAGCAAATTGTTGAGGAGAACCTGTCAGCAAGACATGTACACTTGGGGGGAAAATATAAGTTCCAACAGGAGAATGAGCCAAAACACAGGGCAAACACTACAAAGGAATGACTTGTGTTTTGGAATGGCCGAGTCAAAGCCCAAACTTAAATTTAATTAAAAATCTGCGGCATGACTTGAAATTTGCTGTCCACCAACATTCTCCATCTAATCTGCCAGTGTTGGAGAAAATTTACATTGAGGAATGGAAGAAAATGCCAAAAATCAAAGAGTGCAAAGCTCATAGAGACACATCCAAGACAACTCCAATCTGTAATTGTTACGAAAGGACAATTCACGCAGAGGGGGTGAATACTTATCAATTAAGCAGTTTTTAGATTTTTAAAATTATTATGATTTTCAGATCATTCGGAGTGAAATATATCTGTTCATGGATGTCTTCATCTCTTTTTGCGAGTTTTGACAGTGATGCAGAAGTTTGTATTTGGTGCGTATATGGCTGTTGATGGTCTTACTTTTTTCTCTTCTGCTCTTTGTTGTGTGTTTCGTGCAGCCATTCGACTAAATCGGTCATGGACTTCGTGAACAGTAATGAGAACATTATATTTGTACACAACACCATCCACCTCATTTCTCAGATGGTTGATAACATCATCATCGCCTGTGGAGGGATCCTGCCTCTGCTCTCCGCTGCCACTTCACCTTCTGTAAGTGCAACCACAGCGCCACCCACAGGCTCAGCCTCTACTGTAGACAGGCCGAGTTCGGTTTGGTGATATTGAGCCATTTGTAGATGGATAGTCTGTGATGTATGTGGTATGATTCTCTGATCGTTTGCATTTTTATTTCAGTTAATTTAGTGAGATGCTTTCTTGATGAATACATGTTATACTATTCGGATGTTCGTGATCATTCTCAATGCTTGTAATTATTGTTTTCATTGACAGGTGTTTCTCAGTGACAACTTCTGTCCAGAGTAATATTTCTGTATCAGTTTTCATTTTTAGTGCATAGTGCTTTTATCAGTACGAAACGTCAGATCATCACTTCATGACTGTGAGCTGTAGTATGGATTTGAACTCCTCTGTTTCACCTTTTACTGCTTATTACTAATTTGTTTTCTAATAACCAGTTTGTTTCATAACCTTTTTTTTTTTTTTTTACTGTTTCTTTATGTTTTTATATCTTATCCGTTCTCTCTCCTGTCTTTTTTCTCTCTTTTTGTGTCTTGCGCGTGCAGAGTTCTAAGGTTAGTGCAAATCCTGTAAGTTCCCATATTGTTACAGTTTTCTAATTTGTTAACTGTTTATTCACTGCTGGGTTTTCATTGCTTTATATTCAACTTGATATTATTAGACTTATTTCAGTTTATTACTTTATGGTTTATTTTTTGTACAAATTGCTGAGATGTGTGAATAACTTCAAGTCAGTTTGGTGACACATTGTATCGATTTTTGATCTACAGAAGCAATCATGCAGTGTATTCTTTCCTAAAGCATCACCTGCTTTTGCTTTTTTCCATCTCCATAATTTTCAGCTCCTCATTTCCTGTACACACTATCATTATTATAAAAGTGCAGCTCCGAGTTGAGTGCTCATGCAGTGTGTCGATGTCTGCTGAGTCATGTGTGTGTGTGTGTGTGTGTGTGTGTGTGAATGGTGGGTGATAAAGAAGAAGCACAAGCCCTGCTCTCAGATTAAGTGCAGTGAAGTGAAGCCCCTGCCAGGGAACTTCCCCTCAGGGGGAGAGGTGGGTGAACCATGGGGCAAAACACGCACAATGCACTACTGCATATTCAGCACTATTCAGAGTCATCTACAGTGCCCTCCACTATTTTCTTATAGCCACTTCCCATTTTGTGAAGCTCAACAACCTTTTGCCGCACATCACAGCTATATTCCTTGGTCTTATCCATTGTTATGAATGACTAAGGGAATTTGGCATGTGTGTTACCTCATATTTATAGCCCTGTGAAACAGGAAGTCATGGTTGAACAATTTCCTGTTCCTAGTCACCCAGGTGTACTAAAAAAAAAAGTTTTAAATATCAATGGGAATATACTTCAAATATATTTTATAATTGTTTGATATCCATGAGACCAGATTATTTTTGTGAATTTTTTTTTAACAAAGGATCAAAAGGTTAAACAATAAAGACCATTTTTCACAGTCTTCTTTGCTCATATTTACCAAGGGTGCCAATATTGGTGGAGGGCACTGTATTAACTAAATGTTCAGCTTCATTATGTTCAGCATCAACCTAACATCTGTTTCTGATATGAAAATTGTGCTACTCTCTATTAAGCTATTTAAAAACTTGCTTTTAATGAAGTAGATGGCTGTTGTATTTAGGGAGAGACTAATTACCCACAATTATAAACATAAAATGTAAACACAATTTGCGCTCAGGTTAGTCATTGCATCTGGGATAGTGAGGGCTATCATTTCCTAGCAAACTGACTAATAGTATACAGAATATAACAGTTAACCTATGGTTAGTTAGCATGCTAGGAAACCTGGCTAATGGTTTAAATTACATAAGCTAGCTTGCTGGAGACCTTGTCCACTGTTGTACCCAATATCATAGTCAGCCTTATGTTAGCTAGCTTGCCAGTAACCTTGAGTACTGGTTTACAGTGCTAGCTAGCTTGCTCTTGCTGATGTATTTAGGGAGCGTATCCATGTTCCCAGGGTCCTATGTTCCCCAGATTCATATGGCACATAATGAACACATGGTGATTTAAAGCTGGGACATGTTCATACTTAACATTTTGTTCTTTTTATGACGTTGTATAGGCTACAGTATGGCATTTCTTCAGTTTAGTGTATACATTTCACTATTTTTCATGCATGGAGTTGAACTGTATAACTGTAGACTAACAGCTATTTCTAGAGCAGGACAAATGAGGGTTCAGCATGTGCAACCTAGTTAATTTTCCAAGTCCATAACGTTCATAACATAAGTGTGGATGAAGGACGGATTTTAAACTAATATATGATGTTATTCATTTATTCATTAAATGTGTCTTTGGTGTTTAATGTTAAAAGGTAATAAAGTTAATATTGCCCTGGGAAAATGAGTCCTGACTACATAAAACCTTTTGAAAAGTTTACTTAATGTGTGTTAACAGAATACTGAACTGGGGAACATAAGACCCTGGGGAACATAGGAATGACCCCATTATTTACATACCTACCATTAGCTAAACCTGACTAGCTACTAGGGTCAAATAGCTTTTTTTGGAGATGTAACTTTAGCAATGCTAACTTACTTACGCTGCCTTCTTGGCAGTTCCTAATTCTTCAGTTCTGTGTAGTGACTACGATGTGATATATTTTTGGTGGGGAAACAAAATGGATTGCCTTCTCTTTTGTAATGTACTAATGTAATTTTTAAAAAAAACAAAAAAACTGATGAGTAACAGAAATACAACCGGCTTACAATGCAATCTGTCTACATGTACGACTTATTCATATCTCTGTGGATGCAGCGTCCATATTGTTGGCTGCCATTTTGTTTACTGACCCAAACTTGGGGTTCGTAGAAACTTATCCATTTCACTCATCTTGTAATTAGGATAATTCTGACAGGACTTGAAGGCAGTATTAGCTGACATTAGCTGTGTTTAGGTAGCTGGCTAGCTTAGCGAACGTGGCTAAATAAGGACTTGCCAGTGTGGGGTTTTTTTGTTTTGTTGTTGCAAATAGATACTCCATGCTTAATTAGGAAAGATTAAAGATTCATCAAAAAGCATTTCTCAAACCATTTAAGAATATTGCTCTTAATAACAAGGAACCTCTTGAAACCCACTTTAGTACAACTGTTACACAGTAATGGAGCTGAACGTGATAATGTTTAAAATACCAGCGCACTGCACTGCCTGTTCACTCAGAGCACTTTTCACACTCTGGGTTTGGACAAAGTCTTTCCACAGCTTCATCCAGCCTGTTCACCCACTTGCCCACCTCTAACTGGCACCCCTGTGTGTGTGTGTGTGTGTGTGTGTGTGTGTGTGTGTGTGTGTGTGTGTGTGTGTGTGTGTGTGTGTGTGTGTGTGTGTGTACCACTGAACATAGCCTGGCTGCTTCCTATCACGCATGTTCATCCCAGTTGCATTTGAATCATGCACGTGAGGGTATCGATGATGATGATGTGATATTCAGAACCGCTTACCTGTGTGTGTGTGTGTGTGTGTGTGTGTGTGTGTGTGTGTGTGTGTGTGTGTGTGTGTGTGTGTGTGTGTGTGGGACAGACGGAGCTGGAGAACGTGGAGGCCACTCAGGGCATGTCGTCTGAGACTGCTGTGACGTTCCTCAGCAGGTTGATGGCCATGGTGGACGTGCTGGTGTTCGCCAGCTCCCTCAACTTCAGCGAGATTGAGGCTGAGAAGAACATGTCTTCCGGAGGCCTGATGAGGCAGTGCCTGCGCCTAGGTGTGTGTGTCCGAGTGTGTGACTGCTATAGTGTTTTTATACCGCACATTGAAAAAGAACTGGCTCCAACAGGAAGTAGGAAACCTTCCTGGATCATTTAGCACAGTGTTAAAGTGGCTGCATCAGTATTACAGAGCGGAAGGACACCATTAAGCACAGAAACTTGAACTGACAGATTTGCGTTCCCTTTGATCTCTGTCAGCAGTAATCACAAGATAAAAACCTACCTGAACATAGTAAGGTCAAATCACATTGTAGTGTTTTTTTATTCTGTTTGTCAGTGTGTATGGCATTGCACGTTGTGTGACGCACTATAAATAACTGCTCAGCTACAGTCTTGTTAACCTTGTGCAGAAGTACCATTACAGTGGGTATAGAAAAGAATCACCCCCCTTATAACATCCAAGTGAAAGATATAACACCAACATGTCAGAAAAAAATATAAAAAATTAAAAAACAGAATCACTGAGTTGGAAAAAGGATCACCCCCTTGCTTTAATTTGCCTTAATTTTTTAATTACAGCCTTTAGTCTGTTGGGATATGTCTCTACTAACCTTGCACATCTAGACTTTGCGATATTGGCCCACTCTTCTTTGCAGAACTGCTTAAGTTCAGTTAAATTTGATGGTGACCGTTTGTGGACTGCAGTCTTCAAGTTATTCCACAGATTTTCAATGGGGTTTAAGTCTGGGCTCTGACTAGGCCATGCAAGGACATTCACCTTTTTCTCCTTCAACCACTGTGCGGTCAGTTTTGTTGTGTGCTTTGGGTCATTGTCATGTTGGAAGGTAAACCTTCTTCCATTCTTCCTCAAGAATTTGATGGTATTTTGCCCCATCCATTTTCCTTCTATCCTGACAAGTGCTCCAGTCCCTGCTGCAGAGAAACACCCCCATAACAGGGTATTACCACCTCCATGCTTTACTGTAGGAATGGTGTTATTTGGATGGTGAGCTGTATTGGATTTCCGCCAGACATATCATTTGGTGTTGAGGCCAAATAATTCGATTTTAGTCTCATCTGACCATAACACCTTTTTCCATGTGGCCTCAGAATCTTTAAGGTGTGTTTTTGGCAAAGCTCAGTCGTGGGTGGCTTTTTTCTTGCAACCCTCCCATACAAGCCACATTTATGGAGAATTTGTGATATTGTTGTCACATGCACACAATGACCACTCTTTGTCATAAATTGCTGCAACTGCTTCAGAGTTGCTGTAGGCCTCTTGGTATCCTCTCTGACCAGTTTCCTCCTGGCTCTTTCATCCAGTTTGGAGCGACGTCCTGATCCAGGGAGGGTCTGTGTTTTACCAAATACCTTCCACTTCTTAATAATAGACTTCACTGTGCTTCTAGGCATTGATAAAGCCTTTGATATTTTTTTGTATCCATCTCATGACTTGTGCCCGTCCACAACTTTATCCCGGAGATCTTTTGACAGTGCCTTGCCACCCATAGTTGATTGTTTGCTTCAGTTGCACTACAAAATGCTCCAGGAAAGCTCTTTTCATGCTGAGCTAATCAAAATGACCACAGCTGATCACAGTGTGTGCCATTGAGAAGGTGATTAGCTACACCTGATTGAGTTTACAAGTCATTTTTAGGAGGGGGGTGATCCTTTTTCCAACTCAGTTATTCTGGTTTTTATGTTGGTGTTGGTGTTATATGTTTCACTTGGATGTTATAAGTTGCACTGAGTAAATACAGCTGGATAAAACAAAAACTGTGTCCGTCTTCATTTCAGGCTGAAAAGCAACAAAATTTGATTATTTTAAAGGGGGGTGATTCTTTTCTATACCCACTGTAGTTATTGTTCATGTCAGTTATTAGCAAAACATGTAACTACAACATTTGGTACAGTAAAAGGCCCAGTTCCAGTTTTCTGGTGCCAAAGGTCATAGTACTCTTTGTAGTGCAAAAAAGTCTCTAGATTCCTGGCAGTTGTAATTATTTCCTATACATAGGGATGAACACTTTTGTCTTTTTAACGCATGATCTCCTAAATACAGTCTGAGACCACTAGTGAAAATGCTTCTATTTTGCATTCTTTTCAAATTTAATGCATTTTACATTACAAATTATACTGACAGCAATAACCTGAGTGAAAAGTAGAATCTTAACATTATGTACATGAATTTCAGAATTTCTTATTATTTGGTATGTTACCGTGTTGTGTTAATGGCAACGTGCTTTCGAACTGGCATGAACTCCACAAATATGTGCAAAACCTGAAGATAGACCAAATCCATAACATCTGAACAAGTGCTTCAACAGAAAAGATAAGACTCAAGGAAAATCAGACCTTCAGTACAAATGAGTTAACATGGTCAATAGTGCAAATTTGCCTAAATGTAATTAGTGCCAGATACTGAATATTGCTATACTTTCTGATTGTTTCGAGTTTTGAATTGGGAAGAAAAATCCCAGATTTTCAATGTGGTCTCAGTCTTTTGGATCCCACTGTAAGTGCTGACTGAACTGCATGATGCTGATAATCAAAGTGACGAAAGGGAGAATCGGCATTTCCTATTGTAAACTTATAATTCTTTTAAATTTGGCAGAATTTCTTTTCCATATATAGATTATAGATGATTATACAATAATCTATAAGATCTATAACAAAAACAAAAAAATCTATTTAAAAATATAGATTATAAAAGTAGGCAATGTTTCTTTTCATTGGAATGAAATCTTTAAATGTGATTTTCTCCCTTTTTGCTTTCGTGGGTAACCAGACTTGCCGTAACTTTACTTAGATGCATGCAGAAGAAACATTCAGTTCAGGAAAAGCTGTAGTTTTGAGAAATATGTAAAGAAAATGTCAACATTTTCATAGGGTACCACACACATTTGATATTTTTATATGGATCAAAGTGTGTTTCATGAGAACCAAGAATCAAAAAGATGCTTAAATGCTGTGCTGCTGTGGGATGTGTTGTCCTTTTTTATCCTGAACTTTGACTGAAAGAGACTAATGATTGCCTACAGCTTATTGCTCATATCTAACCAGCTGTCTGTCTGTCTGTCTGTCTCTCTCTCTCTCTCTCTCTCTCTCTCTCTCTCTCTCTCTCTCTCTCTCTCTCTCTCTCTCTCTCTCTCTCTCTCGTGCTCTGTCTCTCTCCCCCTCCAGTGTGTTGTGTTGCTGTGAGGAACTGTCTGGAGTGTCGGCAGAGGCAGAGAGAGCGAGGCAACAAGTCGTCACTTCCTATCAGCAAGACACAAGACAACCTTCAGAGTACAGCTGCCACCAGCAAGGTGACACCAAACACACACACAATGGCAAGAATCCAGACCTCTCATTTTGGGCAATAGGAAGACAAATACCTTCAGATATAAAAGCCATTTTCAAGAGAATTGTTGGAGTCATTGAAATTGATCTCAGACTGTGAGTGTGTAGAGTGTGTGTAAGACAGGGTTTAACAGTTGGCTTTGTGCTCTGCTGTGTTGTGTCTCGGCTACAGAGCGCCATAGCGAATGTCCCTCGTAACCTCTCACCTATCAAGGACCCTGACAGATTGTTGCAGGACGTGGACATCAACCGTCTGAGAGCCGTCGTCTTCAGAGATGTGGTGAGATGCGTGTGTTTTATTGATGTGTGTGTGTGAGACTGATGAACAGCTAGAGGGTGAGAAAGGGATGTCGGGTATGATATCTGTATCTATCCTTTATATAGAGTCGATCTTAAGTTTAAGTGTCACTGAAGCTGCTGCGTGTGTGTGTGTGTGTGTGTGAGTGAGAGAGTGTGAGCGAGTGAGTGAAGTTTATGAGGTGTATATTGAGATACCAGTTCAATGATTAACAGCTGTGTGTTTGAATATTAAAGGTGGGTCCTGTGATTTTTGAGTCAGAACACATTTTGTAATATTCGGTGAAATTCTGGTAGAGATCTATAAAATGTTTGCTTGGAGGCATTTCTGTTTCACCTCAGGACCATCAGCATTGACATCTGGGGGATGTGGTAGCTCAGTGGTTAAGACATTGGACTTCTGTTCGGGAGGTTATGACTTCAAATCCCAGCACTGACAAGCTGCCACCGCTGGGCCCTTGAGCAAGGCACTTAACCCTCAATTGCTCAGTTGTATAAAAATGAGATGAACATCAGTCGCTCTGTATAAGGGCATCTGCCAAAATGCCGTTAATGTAAACGTAACCAATTAGAACAACGAGAAATCACTAATTGCGTGTTAAAGCTAAAATGGTTTTCACACCAGCATTCTAGCAGTGAATGGGGATATATGTGTTCATCTTATTTACAGCAAAATCATTGACAGTACCTTTAATATGTGTCTTTCTGTCTTTCTATGAATAGGTATGATATATGGTAACAATTTGTGTGTGTGTGTGTGTGTGTGTAGGATGACAGTAAACAGGCTCAGTTCCTGGCTCTGGCTGTAGTTTACTTCATTTCTGTCCTCATGGTGTCCAAATACCGGGACATCCTGGAGCCACAGCGGGAGATTGGCAGGTCCAGCAGCCTATCGGGAAGGAGCATACGGCAAGAAATTAATTCCCCCACTAGCACAGGTGAAACGAAACACTTTTCCTCCCTCCTGATCCACACTGCACGCCTCTGGCCACTGCAGTGTCCTTCAGACAAGAAAGGGAATGTGTTTGTCTGAATGTGTTCTTAACTGTTGATTAGGTGCGCATGTGTAAAACCTTCTCACTGTTGATGGATGAGTCCATTAGCCCTTTCTATTGTCTGCTAGCTATAATCCTCAGTTTGATAGCTTGATTTATCATCCCTCTTTCCCTCCTTCTCTCTTTCTCACTCTGTCTTTTTCTTCTTCCTTTTTTCACTCACTGAGTATAAAGTCATATGCCTGCAGGCTAGATGCATGAGGGAAACACAAATCCAAATAATCATTCATCACCGAAGAACAGCTGCAGTCCTGGTGGCTCACGATCGCTGTTTGTACCGAGCGTGTTGTACCGCATGAGCCTCACTGGCTGTGTCTACATGTAAAGACTTTTGCCAGTGTCCAGCAACATTCAGCTTCAAACGCCAATTTCACTTTCATGCAACCTCTCAATTTAAAACAATTTCTACTTGCATCATGAACTTGTGGTATTCAGAGCTGGACTTATGTTTAAACAATATGTCAATAGATAGATGATACAGTATTTCACAAAAGTGAGTACACCCCTCACATTTTTGTAAATATTTTATTATATCTTTTCATGGGACAACACTGAAGAAATGACACTTTGCTACAATGTAAAGTAGTGAGTGTACAGCTTGTATAACAGTGTAAATTTGCTGTCCCCTCAAAATAACTCAACACACAGCCATTAATGTCTAAACTGCTGGCAACAAAAGTGAGTACACCCCTAAGTGAAAATGTCCAAATTGGGCCCAATTAGCCATTTTCCCTCCCCGGTCATGTGACTCGTTAGTGTCACAAGGTCTCAGGTGTGAATGGAGAGCAGGTGTGTTAAGTTTGGTGTTATCGCTCTCACACTCTCTCATACTGGTCACTGGAAGTTCAACATGGCACCTCATGGCAAAGAACTCTCTGAGGATCTGAAAAAAAATTGTTGCTCTACATAAAGATGGCCTAGGCTATAAGAAGATTGCCAACACCCTGAAACTGAGCTGCAGCACGGTGGCCAAGACCATACAGCGGTTTAACAGGACAGGTTCCACTCAGAACAGGCCTCGCCATGGTCGACCAAAGAAGTTGAGTGCACGTACTCAGCATCATATCCAGAGGTTGGCTTTGCAGAATAGACGTATGAGTGCTGCCAGCATTGCTGCAGAGGTTGAAGGGGTGGGGGGTCAGCCTGTCAGTGCTCAGACCATATGCCGCACACTGCATCAAATTGGTCTGCATGGCTGTCGTCCCAGAAGGAAGCCTCTTCTAAAGATGATGCACAAGAAAGCCCGCAAACAGTTTGCTGAAGACAAGCAGACTAAGGACATGGACTACTGGAACCATGTCCTGTGGTCTGATGAGACCAAGATAAACTTATTTGGTTCAGATGGTGTCAAGCGTGTGTGGCGGCAACCAGGTGAGGAGTACAAAGACAAGTGTGTCTTGCCTACAGTCAAGCATGGTGGTGGAAGTGTCATAGTCTGGGGCTGCATGAGTGCTGCTGGCACTGGGGAGCTAATGCCAACATGAACTGTGACATACTGAAGCAGAGTATGATCCCCTCCCTTCGGAAACTGGGCCGCAGGGCAGAATTCCAACATGATAACGACCCCAAACACACCTCCAAGACGACCACTGCCTTGTTAAAGAAGCTGAGGGTAAAGGTGATGGACTGGCCAAGCATGTCTCCAGACCTAAACCCTCTTGAGCATCTGTGGTGTCATCATGGAGGAGTGGAAGAGGACTCCAGTGGCAACCTGTGAAGCTCTGGTGAACTCCATGCCCAACAGGGTTAAGGCAGTGCTGGAAAATAATGGTGGCCACACAAAATATTGACACTTTGGGCCCAATTTGGACATTTTCACTTAGGGGTGTACTCACTTTTGTTGCCAGCGGTTTAGACATTAATGGCTGTGTGTTGAGTTATTTTGAGGGGACAGCAAATTTACACTGTTATACAAGCTGTACACTCACTACTTTACATTGTAGCAAAGTGTCATTTTTTCAGTGTTGTCGACATGAAAAGATATAATAAAATATTTACAAAAATGTGAGGGGTGTACTCACTTTTGTGAGATACTGTATATACAGAAAGAATGCTGTATTCAGGCTTTATTTTTTAATTATATTAGATTATTGAAATTACCATGCAGCTCACGCCTCTGAGGCTGCCAGAATTTTAACTAATAAATAATATGCAAATGAGAGGAAAGAACGATCTAATAGTAGCCATATATACACTATATGGTCTATCACACCCATCTGTGCACCTTCCCCAAACTGTTGCCACACAGTTGGAAGCACACAGATAAATAGGATGACTATGCATGCTGTAGTATAAAGTACACTGGAACTAAAGGGCTCAAATCTGTAAATCCAGCATGACAATGCCCTTGTGCACAAAATGAGGTCCATGAAGAGATATTTTGCCAAGGTTGGAGTGGAAGAACTCGAGTGTCCTGCACAGAGCCCTGACCTCAACCCTAACGAACACCTTTGAGGCCTGTGTCCTAACCCAACATCAGTGCCCAAACTCAATAATGCTTTTGTGGATGAATGAGCAAATCCCCACAGTCACACATAGTAGTGTTTGTGATAATCTTATTCATTTTCTATCTTCGCATATTTGTTTTGATTTCGAGTGCCGGCTGTGACAGTAGACAACTCTCTAATATTAATAGAGGAACATCTTAAAAAAAACCAGAATGCCCTATTTTTTTGCATGATGAATCAGACCTTAATGCTGTGGCTACTACTTGGAATTGTAGCACAGACATGGATAATTCATATCATTATTTGTTTAATTATGTCGTCATATTTATGTATTTAAAATGTTCCTAAAACACTTTAAAGAGGTGCAAGCCACCATCTGGAATTGAATAAATAATTCAAATTATTCAGATTACGTGTAAATGTATTACTAATTAATTAATACTTTTAACTGTATGTGTGTGTTGGTGCAGAAAACCCCTCCTCATTCTCAGACAGCAGTCGAACTGAGCGTCCACTGGAGGATCTGCCCCTGGAGTCCTCGCTGCCCCACACTGACTCAGGCATCGGGGATGAGCAGGTGGGCAGCACCCTTAATGGCTCTGACCTGGGAGTTGTGGCCTCAGGTGTGGGAGGAGGTCCAGACGCCATGAGTGAGCTCCTGTGCACGCTTTCAGCAGAGGTGCGCAAGTCCCATGAGTCTCTGCTCGAGTCGCCGCTCGGTGCAGACACACTGAAGCCGGCGGCATCTATCTCCAGCATCAGCCAGGCCAACAAGGGCATCAATGTTAAGGAGATCCTCAAGAGCTTGGTGGCAGCGCCAGTGGAAGCCACTGAGACGGGTCCTGAACCACAGCCATACCATCCTGACCCGGCACTGAAGAGAGAGGCAGCCGCCATGCTCCCCATGCAGTTCCATTCATTCGACAGGTGAGGAAGCATTAAGAGCATCGGTCTTGCACCATTATTTATGTCTTATGTTCTGTTTGCTAAGGATGTCCCTGCAACCTGGTATGTGGTCTAAAAACATGTCTAATGTGATGGAGGTTACTCTCAGGTCAGAGGTCTGGACCGTGGACAGTAGGTTGTAAAATTCACAATGAAGAAGTGTTCAAAATGCTCATTGCTTTAGACCTATTAGCTTAAAGTTGCAATAGGTGATCGATTGATCTATCTATCTATCTATCTATCTATCTATCTATCTATCTATCTATCTTTCTTTCTTTCTTTCTTTCTTATTTTTGCTTGACCACCTCAGAGTAGGTTTCAACACTTCCTTTATGGCAGCATTTTTCCTGTATTTCAAATCTATATTTATAGCTAAAAATAGATATACATGTACAATGTACTCTGTCTTTTGTAGGCTGTATGTGCTTCAGTAGACTTCAGAACATTAATCTGCTTCTTTCTCTCTGATTAGGAAAACTCAATAAATAAAAAATGTTCTAGATTATACAGCGCATCTTTTATGAGCTCCTTAAATATGAATAATTGATATTAAAAGGTTAATATTTTATCAAAAGCTCCTTTTTCAATGTCTGGGTTATAGCTGTGCTGCACTGACTCCTCGAACTACATGTTTTAGTTCACTTACTCGCTGCTTGTCTGTTCAGGGCTGACCTGTATAGTATACAGTGTTGGCTATTGATATTCCTCATGTTGTTTTCTAGCTTTAACATGTGATAGGCAGGCCGACTGCTGTTCTGGTTCAGTGCTTCTTCTGTATGTCAGTCGTAATTGTTTATTGGATTTTTCCATCCGAGATGCTTCTTGACAATGTGACAGACAGTGTCTGCAGCTGATCTTAAACTCAATCCAAATGTATAGAAATGATGTATACTGTATGCAAACATTATATATATAAATGTATGTAAATGTGTTCACTCGCAGGAGTGTGGTTGTACCAGTGAAGAAACCTCCACCTGGCAGTCTGGCAGTGAACACAGTGGGCACGCCCACCAGCAGTGCCATCCCCTCATCCGGCAGCACACCAAACATCTTTGCTGCTGCCAGTGCCACACCTAAGAGCATGATCAACACAACAGGTATATATATATACACACACACACACACACACACACACACACACACACCATGAACGGATTAAGAACTCTGAGGAATATGGCTTGATACACCATGGAGGCACGCTATGAAGTAAAGCCCTCATAGATAAATAGAACCCTTAAAAAAAAACCTTTTTCTTGGAGTGTAGAGTTCAGTTTCTGGACTCTTAATGGGAGTTTTTAAAAAAAGCTTTTTATCATATATAGTACTGTGCACAAGTTTTAGGCACCCTATTTTTTTTTTTAGTGCAAACTTTGTTATAGATTTTTTATTTTATGACTTCTACATTATCAAGTCAGTACAAAAAACATTTTAGATTCCCAAACATTAGTTTTCTAGCACAAAATTCAATGTTACAGAAAAATGTTTGTATGTCATTAAAGAAAGCAGCATATTACATAAGAGACACTTTTCAGACAGAAAACACAATAAAGGCTGCTGGGTTTTGCTGTAAAAATAAGAAGCAATTGCGAAAGTCAAAGTCTCCAGAAGAACTGTGTCTGGTTCTACAAGAAGCTCAATTCTTGTAGAAAAAAACAGTAAGCTCAAACTTACCAGCTACTTTCCTTATAAAACTGCACTAATTGTACCGGAGACTACTATTTTTTTATGTAGAAACATTTAATTTCATTATTTTGAAGACATCTTTGCTCTACATCTATTTCTTTGCATGTGCCTAAAACTTTTGCACAGTACTGTAAATATACAAAGTATTAGGGCTGTGTATTAGGGCTCTAGATTTCCAATAGCATTACATTTACATCTATGGCATTTGGTAGACACCCTTATCCAGAGCGACTTACAGAAGTGCTTTAAAGTCTCCATCAGTATCGCATTATTAACTTCCACTTGTAATAACAAGGGCGTGAGTTCAAATCTCAGTAGCAGTTTTCACCATTGGGCCCTTGAGCAAATTAGCTCCAAATTGCTCATTCAGACTGTTCGCTTTTGCCTGCATGTTCTCACTGGTTGTTATAGTAACAGTGCAGGCATATATATGCTGGGTAGTGTGTGGCAGATAGAAGTCAACTAGTTATTTAGCTACTAACACTGAGATTTTGCTGTGGATTATGTTGCATAAGGCAATGTGCGGTCCAGGTTCTAAATATATTTAAACTGACACTGAAAGAAAACAGGCCAGCTCTTCACTGCCTTAAGCCCAACAAGTATTCCTCTCCTGCATCGTCTTTATGCTGCGTTTCTTTGGTGGTGGTCGTGGTGGTGGTGATGGTGTTGCTTTTGCTGCACATTTCTATAAATGCATAAAATCTGTCACAAGTCACATTTTTTTTAACCCAAATATAAGACTGTAGACAATCTTTCCTGCTCAAATTAGGTATGTCAAAAATGGTTTCCATCACCTGACCAGAGACAACAGGAAGGACAGTCACAAATAACTACCAGGGTAGTAAATGCAAGAACTCAACAATTATACAGCCTTACAAGTGGATGTTAATAACTCAGTGACATATATTTATAGTACTAATATACAATAACAACAGTAGAGAACACAACAATACGAAACACAAGTTATTAAGTGCACTCAGGGTGTTTCTGCATCAATGTTAGTGATATTATAAACATATTTCGGAATAGCCGAGTCTCCGGGTGGTTTGTGAAGGTTGTAAGGAAATGTGCTACAAGACAAGATGTTTGTTTTTAGATGTATTACCATGTAGGTGCTGTTTGAATGGTGAAGATTATGATGGTGTCAGTGATGTGTACTAGCCTTATGTCAGCGTTAGTCTAATCCAGTGTATTTGGCTCTACGTTGGTGTGTCTGTCATGTCCTGCAGGTGCCACAGACTCGGCCTCGTCCTCCTCTGCCTCATCCTCCAGCTTTGTGAATGGTGCCACCAGTAAAAACCTGCCTGCTGTGCAGACTGTTGCGCCCATGCCCGAGGACACAGTGGAGAACATGAGGTACGCCTCCCTGTTCCTCCTCTCTCCTCTTCATCTCTGCACACCTCCACTCACCTCCATTCTCACCTTGCTTTAACATGTCTTTTAACTCTTCTTGCTCCCTCTTTTTACGCACACTTGCGTCACTTTCTTAAACACCACACCACACATGATCCCTCCACTTGACCTGTCTGTCCTGCTGGCTTCATTTTCTTCTTCTGTTGCTCTTTTTTCCTCAGCCTTTTTCTGTTTCTGATCCACTCGCAACTGCAGCCCCTTCATACAGACACATTCTGATGAAAGCAAGACTGACACTTTTGTTGTGTGTGTGTGTGTGTGTGTGTTTGAAAGAAAGAAAGCTGTCAGACGTTGTGGGCGTGTTGATATTTTCTGCAAAGCGTAGCAGTCCGTCCTGTCCTCCACTAGGTGGCGGACTTAACTACACCTAAACAACATTTATATATGTATGTGTGTGTGTGTGTGAAATATTGTGTTGTGTGAATGTTTGTAAAGAAATAAACTACGTTTATAAAATATGTTTATAATATAGCATATAGTAATTATGCTATATTAGCCATTTATTTATTAATATAAGCATATATTTTGTCTTTAATGATATGCAACCCTACATATGGTTGGCTGAATCCTCCTATATGGGCAACATTACCCATTAATTAATCAGAACAAAGCAAGCAGAGCTCATTACCCCCTATTAAAACGTAGTGTCTAACAATATAGTACCTGTAATTGCTGTGTGTTTGTGCCCGTTTGTATTGCAGTGCCTTTTGTGAGGTGGACCCATGTCCACTGCGAAGTGGGTTGACCCCTGCAGAGCTCAAATCCTTTAGCTCACTGGCAGGATTCCACACAGCCCCCAGAGATGAGGGACAGTTTCTTAGGCAAGGAAGCATCGACAACAAACAAACCTAACAGCTTCCACCTCCTTCTTATTTTCTCATCCATTCATTCTCTCTTATTCTCTCTCTCTCTCGTACAATAAGGTCTAAGCTCCACTACCCAGAACTGTTTTATATTATTATTTATCACAACTGAATTACCAACTGCATATTCATTCATTAATACTTATTATGAAAGAATATTCATATTATTTTTATTTTATTACTTATTAAAATATTTCAAATTTGGAGGGGGGGGGGAAACTAATTTATATCTGAATATCCTACAGTGTCTGCAATAAAGCTCTTGTACAGGTACATTTTTATTCCACAAAGTACAATCAGTGTAAATGTATCCTTAAAATTACAACCCCTGAGGTAGTCTCGCATGCCAGATTGAAGCATTTGCTTAATGTTCTCAGTCTGTTTGCTATGTTTTCATCACTAAACCTAGCTTAGAAGTACCTACTTTTAAAGTAAGAAGCCATTCGAATGATGTCTCAAATGATCAACGGAGACTTTTCAGCAGCCTGTTGGCAAACCACTACAGCTCACGACTAACTGCTTAAAACTGAATTCCATCACCCAAAGATAAGATGCCATGAACATTTTTTTCTGTGACTAGATCTTGCTCTCATTGTGCATCAGTATTCAAAATGGTTTCACCGAACAGAAGTGTGTATACACAGACATGCAGAGATCCTATCAGTTAGCAACATTCATGATTCCGAAGCTTGTGGACAGAAAAGTGTACAAGAGATACCAGACACTCTGTGGGCCGAGACTACTCTCCCACAGGAAAGCATATGTACAGTGCCTTGCATAATTATTCACCCCCCTTGAACCTGTCCATCATTTATAGTGTTACAACCTGGAACTGAAATGGATTTAATTGGGATTTTTTTTAGCATTTGATTAACAGAATATGTTACAATAACATTTGAAGGTGCAAAATATTTGTTTTATTGAGACACAAAAGTTAATTTAGTTTGGTTGCATAAATATTCATCCCCCTGGGTCAGTAACCACCTTTGGCTGCAGTTAGAGATGAAAGTCTTCTTGGATGTGTGCGTATTAACTGTATCCATTATCTGAATCCATTTTTAAGTTAATTTCAGGTTGCAGCACCACAAAAAGTGGAAAACATCAAGAGAGTAAATATTTATGCAGGGCACTGTACCTTAAATATACTAGTACCTTTATTGTGAGAGGAACTAATTTGCCATATTTTATACTTAAATGGTTAAAATGGTAATGGTAAAAATGGCCAGTTAAAACACATTGCACAAAATATCACAATATCTGAATCAGCGAACACTGGCCTCTGTGATGTGCAGGATAATATTTTTGTTTTGTATTTTTTTTTTTTTTAAGTACTATTTGGCAAAAGTAACAACAGTTCTTGGTAATTTATACACACTGTACATAGGCTCTCACATTCACACCACTTCCTTTTGCTCTGCACACTTTGTCTGTCCTGACCCTCTTGTGTGTCAAGGAGGTGGATGCTGATGGTGCAGTGCCACACTGTACTGCCCTGCTTCTCTCATCTCTGAGTCAGTTCCACTCTACAGACCAGCCCAACACAACTATACATACAGCACTGAATCAGGTCTTCTCAGTCCTGGAAACATGTTTATGTAGAACAGGTGTGCACAACTCGAGTCTAGTGGAATTTGGTGATTTTCCTGTCTGAACACACCTTCTCAACCTGTTAATTAAATGGTTAAGTTGAATGAAGTGTGTTTGAGTAAGGTAAAAACTTGAGTTGTGCACACCTGATGTAGAAGAAACAATTCATTTCTTTGTTTCGTTATTTGCGCACATGGGCAACTTTCCATACTAGAAGATTATGTAACTCAAAAGTGGGACTGGATCAAGTCTTTTATTCACTTCCTCTATCACTTCCTGCTTAACAGCAATGGCCACCTCTGTGCTCAGTAAGAATGCTCACTACCCTTGATGCTATTGACCCTTTCCTCAGCTTTGTGTCCCCATAGAGCCCATCAAGCCATTGAGCCTAGTGCTGTGTGTGTCCCATAGCTGTAGCATTAGCCTTAGTGTAGGTAAGCTTGTAGGGGTGTGGGTACTGTTCTACGAGTTTAGTTATTGAAATATATTCTGTGCAGAAATTAACTGGTCATCTAACTAAACCAAGTGATAATTTCTGCTCGGAAAACATATTTCAACGAAACTCGTATTTGCGTGTGAAGTCTTGTTGGTAATAGAAGCCGAGTCTGGTGTTTGTAAGCAGCATTAACAATACACCGACCCACTAACTCTCATTCTAACCAAACAGTAACAAAAGATATGTGCTGTAGTCCATAAATCATATACAGTAGCATCCAAACCTCTGAGTCCACTCCCAAATGCTGTTTTTATTTCTTATATGCAATGAATTATTCAAGACTAAGACAAATCTGCACACTGAACTGCAAATAAATGTCCTCAAACTAAATTTTTATAATTCTGTTATATATACAGTTGCAATCAAAATTATTCAGCCCCATTGCAATTCAAGTTTATTGTCAAAATGTACAGACTTTCAGTTGTTTGCAATGAACAAATCAAACAAAAGCAATTGAAATAGTTCAACACGACAAATGCTTCAAGTGGTTTCCCCAAATTCAACTGAAAATGCAACTTATAATGACTTCTCCAGTCTCAAAATTATTCAACCCCTTCATGGCAAGCAGCTTTAGTACTTAGTAGGGCACCCTTTTGCTGTTATGTCCTGCTGCAAACGAGATGCATATCCAGACACCAGCTTCTGGCAGCATTCCTGAGGAATCTTAGCCCATTCCTCATGAGCAATGGCCTCCAGTTCAGTAATATTCGTGGGTTTGCATGTTCTTCAAATCCCACCAGAGATTTTCTACAGGGTTCAAGTCAGGTGACTGTGATGGCCCTGTAGAATCTTCCAAGACTTCTTTTGCAACCAAGCCTTGGTGGAATTTGAGGTATGCTTGGGATCATTGTCCTGTTGGAAGGACCAATGATGCCCAAGCTTCTGCTTCCTCACACGGCCTGATGTTTTCACCCAGGATTTCCTGAATCCAATGAATCCATCTTGTCTTCCACACGCTGCAGGTTTCCAGTGCCAGAGGATGCAAAACAGCCCCAGAGCATCACGAGCCACCACCATGCTTGACAGTGGACAGAGTGTTCTTTCTTCATTCTCCTTTCTCCAGACATATCGTTGATCCATCATGCCGAAAAGTTCACAGTTTTGTTTCATCCACAACAGAACAGAATCGCAAAACTTCTGTGGCTTATTTATATGATTTTGAGACTTTTCTTGTGCTTTTGGGTCAGTAGTGGTGTACGTCTTGGAGTTCTGGCATGGAAACCTTCTGCGTTTAGTACACACCATAATGTGCTCACTGAAACCTCAGTGCCTGTTGCCACCAAGTCTTGCTGCAGGTCTTTTGCAGTCACTCGAGGGTTTTTCACAACCTGCCTTCTCAGAAATCTGGTAGCAGTCGTTGATAGCTTCCTTTTTCTGCCCCATCCAGGTATTTAATGTATTTTCTGTCCCTAGCCAGTTCAGGTATTTCATGTGTTCCAGCTCAAGCGCACCTGGTGCAACTAATGAAGCCCTTGATTAGTTGCATCAAGCGTGCTTGAGATAACACCTGTTTTCCATATTTGTGCTGTTGTGAGGGATTCTGTTCAGGGGGTTGAATAATTTTGAGACTGGAGAAGTCATTATAAGTTGCATTTTCAGTTGAATTTGGGGAAACCACTTGAAGCATTCGTGATGTTGAGCTATGTCAATTGCTTTTGTTTGATTTTTTTCCTTGCAAACAGCTGAAAGTCTGTCAATTTTGACAATAAACCTGATTTGCAATGGGGGTTGAATAATTTTTATTGCAACTGTATATCATAATATTCTATATATCATAATGTTCTCCTCTCATCATATGTATTCATTCGTATTTACTTTTGT
Source organism: Cranoglanis bouderius (assembly GCA_023630585.1). Lineage (NCBI taxonomy): Eukaryota > Metazoa > Chordata > Actinopteri > Siluriformes > Cranoglanididae > Cranoglanis > Cranoglanis bouderius. The sequence goes on along the minus strand of CM042550.1, from coordinate 1,801,666 downwards.
TAACTCAGTGACAAAAAGCAATTGCTGCCAAGTAATTTCTGTAAGTTAGACCCACCCTGCTGATTTTCCTGTAGTGTACCAGTTTTTTCTTGTGTTATTCCAAAATTCTGCATAAAGCTATGCACTAATGGCAATTTGATCAATAGAGGACATTTGACATTAATTTTTCTGCACTGTGTCAAGCTGCTACACTATACAGATGCATTTTTTCATTTATAGCATTCACCATATTTGGAATATTAATGTTTATAATATGCCCTACCAAGGATTACTTTATTACATAATGATCTAAAAGACTTACAGCTCCTCAGATGTAAGCTAATGTTATAAAAACTCAATTGTACTGTAGATGTCCAACTATACCAGTAATAAATAAATACTGATAAGTCCTGTCTTTTAATATAGCAGCAGATTTTGAAAGGATCAAACGTCGACAAAAAGTAAAATAATCAATTATTTTTAAGCCCAGCACCAAGCCTAACCTCTTATTTTGAAAACTGCCACTTACCCAAATGAAGATGGTAAACAAATATGTAAGGAATAAAACATGACAAGGTGTGCTGTTATCGGAAAATAATAAATGACTGGGTGGTGTGATGCCGTGAACACGCTGAAGCTGATTATTTTCCAATAACAGCACATCCTAAAGTGTTTCGTTCCTCTTATACCACAGCACTTTTGCGATTTTTATCACGTCATAAATTTATTCATTTATAGTTACATTTACATTTGAGCTTGTCATGTTACCAAGAAACTACAAAGTCCTTTGCCATGAAGATTTCAAAGTAATCCCCCTCCTAGATAGGTTTACCGTATCAACAGTTACACACATACAAGTACCTGTGTAAGCTGTTACTATATAAACAATAGCCTATTAGAACAAGATGATTAATATAAACGTTACAGCCTGAAATACAGAAAATTAATCAACGCCTTCTGAATACAAATTACATTATAGAATCAATTTGTAGAAATGATGGATCCTGGGTTCATCTGAGTGAAGGTTTTTGACACTGTGTCCTTGTTACTTGTATTATTCAAGACCTTGGGATTATTAGGTTCTCTCTAAAGTTTTGGCAAAAATCAGTTAATACTGCTGAATCGAAAAAAACATTTACACCCTAAATATTACTTAAAAAGCATAGATATATAGAGGGTCAAAAACTTTAGGTCTCAGTATGCTAAAATTACAGAATTGTCAGATTGAACCTTATCATTCCAAAGTCCTGTAATGAAAAACGGTATTATACAGAATGGTGTAAATGTAAACAGTTGTTGATGGAGTGGACTCGGATTTTTGGACCTGTCTGTATCTTTAGGCTTGTCTGATGCTGGTATTTTCCTGACTGTGCACCATAACAACATTGCTGCCTCCCTGTGTGTCTCGCCCTCTGTTTCTCCTACAGTATAACCACTAAGTTAGAGCGTGCACTGGAGAAGGTGGCCCCCCTCTTGAGGGAGATCTTTGTGGACTTTGCACCCTTCCTGTCCAGGACCCTGCTTGGTAGCCATGGGCAGGAGTTGCTGATTGAAGGTACAGGTGCTGTATTGTGCTTCCTTTTTCCTCTCTAGCTGGCGTCTCTGTGGAGTCCCTCACTGTCTGCTGTCTGTGTGTGTACGTCTGCTGCCTCATACACACACAACCCCATGGACCCAGGTATGGGGTCAGGAGAGTTTCAGATACAGGCTAGTGCTCTCTATCAGACAAACAGAGAGCTAAAAGAAAGAGCTTTCATGAAGAGGGAGCTGTATGAAATTATATGGTCCAAAATTATGAGTCTGTAATTTGAAAAGAGGACTAGGAAACAAATGTGAGCCCATAACCGACTATTTCTATGTGTCTAAGTGCAGCTCTAAGATCAGATTCACCTTTCCTATGTAAATAAATACACTAGGTTGTAAAAGATACCCACAGACTTTAGATATAATTTGATAACAGGAAACTCAAGGATGCTGGAGATCCCACATGTGTAGCTCCCACTTCTTGTTTTCCCTACTGTCCTACATCTTGGTCACAATCTGTCTCTGTGTCCTCACACCTCCACCTTCTATTCTCTTTACTTTTTCTCTTCTCTTTCACTCTTTTTTCTGGCAATTTTGCACCATTATCAGAGTCCTCTCAGGCTGCAGTGTATGTGCTCTCATCCTGTTTTGAATGCCCCGTCCTGACTGTTTGTCTTATATGGTTGTTTTTATGGTATATGTTGCTAGAACACTGTCACAATATAAAACTACTGTATCTGTAGATCATAAGTAACAAACAATGCCCAACTTTGTGTCCCAATACGGTATCAGAAATAATGGATGAAGTGGTTGCAAGTTAGTTATTTTCTGATATCAAGACACTTTGTTGGACATTATCTGGCTTATACCATGGCCTCTTAGTAACATGTAAGAATAACTGTTTTCTAGCCATTTTCAAAACAGAATGATATGAAAGTAGCAAACTCGTTATTTTACTATTTTACTTTCACATGCCTTCTCACATTGGGTACCACTGTCTGATCACTTTCACATATGGTAGCCACAGGATCATGAAATGGTGGCCTGCAAGTTTTCATTGGGCCATCACATCGTCCAACACATTTTGCAATCACATTAAATACTGAATGAATGTAATAATTGAAATGTATAACATAGCTGATACTCTCTCGAGAGAGAGAGACAAGCGTGAATGCAGGTACATCACCATAGTAGGACCAAGGCACAGTGCAAAGCATATATATGTAAAAAAAAAAAAAAAAAGTCAAAATGCTGTCTTTAGCTATTAGACTGAAAAAGTTGAGTCCTGTTAGGCTGATCTCTAGTTTGGCGGTTTTAAACCAGATGGCCAGCTCAGTTCCATGTTTTCTCTAAAATATTTGAAGCTCCAAATTGGCTTTTTGGGGATACAGTATATTGGACATACGGTATATCTATGTATATACAGACTGGTAACAAAATAAAGGAAAAACCTTTGTCTCTCTTATACTGTACATTTTACTGGCATGGTTTGGGTCCACTTGTTCCCTTAGAGGGAAGACTCACTGCAAATTAGAGTTATTCTGACTGATCGTCGTTATCCTGTGATGAAACATGTCTCTCCAGGATTATAATGTCAGAGTATGAAGATGATGTAGGCTTTGGCTTTCACACTCACTAGATCTCAACCCAGTTGAATACTTATGGGAGATTTTGGAGCAATGTGTTAGACAGCACTCTCCGCCACCTTCATCAAATATTATATTGCATCGATATCCCAACCAAATCAGTACACAGAGAGTTGATTGGGTTTTTCTTAATATAAGTTTTGTTTAGAGGGACAGCCGAAAAAGGCAGTTCTGAAGTGTAAATACAGGCTGAGCCTAAATTGAGCCTAAGTCTTTTTTTTGCTCATAGTCACTGTTGCAGGAACACTGATTAAGATAAGAAATTAATGTACACTTCCCAGCCAATCCAGAACTTGTATTTCCTTGGCCATGGTATAGAAAATAGTAAATAGTATCGCACTAATAATAATAACGTTTCTAAAAGAATTCTGTGTGTTTCTTAGCTTGTGGGAATGCGTGCGTGTGTGTGTGTGTGTGTGTGTGTGTGTGTGTGTGTGTGTGTGTGTGTGTGTGTGTGTGTGTGTGTGTGTGTGTGTGTGTGTGTGTGTGTTAAATTTTGCCTTTTTGTTCCTTTCCACTGCAGGTCTGGTGTGTATGAAGTCCAGCACATCAGTAGTGGAGCTGGTGATGTTACTGTGTTCACAGGTAAGCGTGCAATTGGCATTGATCTCACTACCCATGATTCCACTGATATTTTTTCAGCTAAAAACACATCATCTGCGATTATTATGCAGTATTATGGAGGAAGGCAGTGGCCGTGTGTTGTATAATTAAGCAATATTGCACTAGTAAGAGTGCATTTACACTGAATATCAGCACGGCTATGATTCAGCTGTAGGTAATAACAGCATAATATTGCTTTTATGCTACAGTTTTATAAATAAGAAATGAATATCGATTAACTGACATTTTGGACACAGTATGGCCAAATAATCTGTTTATTTTTGCTCCACGAACAGAAATATATCTAGTAGAAGTCACACTCACTGATACTCCCATCAGATAGCAGGCTAGCTAGCTGACTATGATTTGTACATTCCTGTTAAAGGTGCGTCGGCTTCTTCCTTTTCATCTTCATCTGACAAACTTTCATATTTTAAGTCAGAAGTTGCATTCATGAGAAATGTATCATTTGCCGTGCCCGCTGATGATGTCACTAACTCTACTATAGTAACAGATTCAGTGGGACTGTTGCTAAAACTGGAATTTTACATGGCTAACACAGACAAGCGGAGTGATACAAACAGCGAAACATCCCTGTGCGGTTATACTAAATATGAGCATTCTTGGAACACAGCTCGTCCAATCAGATTAGTGGTGCGGAGCTGTTGTATAATGCAGTTTCACTTTTGTCCAAAGCATCTTGTCTCTCTGGAAGCTTTAAATATATTACACAATTTTACTAACTCACATGCACTACATGCATTACCCATCAAAAGTCTGGACAGACATACGCATAGAAGGCTTTTCGTCATTCTTAATATGTTTGAATGTTTTTGAATAATAATTAACACTATTAGTTACTATAACACATAATTACAAAGATATAAACCATAAGAACACATAGGGAATTATGTAGTGACCAAGAAACGTTTAAACGAATCAAAAGCTTTATATTCTAAATTATTAACAGTATTTCTGAAGAGGCTTTGCACACACTTGGCATTTTGACTATTTCTTTTAGTACAAACTTAGTTATAGTTTTTTTTTTTTTTTTTTTTTTATGACCTACATTGTCAAGTCAGTACAAAAAACCTTTTAGATTCCCAAACACTAGTTTTCTAGCACAAAATTAAATGTTACAGAAAATTGAAGGCTGCTGGGTTTTGCTGCAAAAATAAGAAGAAAGTGCGAAAGTCAAAGTGTCCAGAAGAACTGTGTCTGGTTCTGCAAGATGCTCAATAAAACTTACCAGCTCATTTCCTTATAAAACTGCACGAATTATAATGGAGACTACTATTTTTATTTTTATTTTTACACCAAATATTGACGGTTTCATTTACTACTGTTTACTGCTCTTTTCTGTATTTTTTTATGTAGAAACATTTAATTTCATTATTTTGAAGGCATCTTCACTCTACAGCATTTCTTTGCATGTGCCTAAAACTTTTGCACAGAACTGTGTATATACACACACACACACACACACACACACGCTCACGACCCACTTTAATAGGAACAGCTGTACACCTGCTCATTCAAGCAGTTACCGAATCAGCAGTCCATATGGCAGCAGTACATTTCATAAAATCATGTAGATACAGGTCAAGAGCTTCAGTTAATGTTCACATCAAACATCAGAATGAAGAAAAGGTGGGCACAGACTCACCCAAACTGGACAGTTGGAGTTTTGAGAAAAGAAAAAAAAAAAAAGGGAAAAATGGTCTTTTTCCTGTCTTCATCTGTCCACTTTGGGGGAGTCTGTGCTCATGGGTGACTGGAGTGGAACCTGATGTGGTCTTCTGCTGTTCTAGCCCATCCACGTCAAGGTTTGATGTGTTGTGCGTTCTGAGATGCTTTTCTGCTCACCACGAGTATAAAGAGTGCTTACTATAGACTTCATGTCAATTCAGACCAGTCTGGTCATTCTCCTCTGATCTCTTTCATCAACAAGGTGTTTCAGCCATGTTATTTTAGACCATACACACACGTACTCAAATAGCGTAGAATAACTGAATTTTGCATCCACATACCAAGCACCTGAAGATTTGATAGGTTTAATGGGAGTGTTTCAAAAATGATAGATTCTGAATGTGCATTTTGTTCCCACTCAAGAGCCCTGAATTTCACAAATACACCATTCACACCCGTAATCACAATATCTCCTAGTGACCTCTGCAGCAGTTTTCACCCCTTAAACTCACAGCTTATTATTCAACTTATTAATTAGTAACTATAGTAAAACTAATGTGAGTATGTAGTTGCAGAAGTGAGGAATGTAAATCTGGGGTGTGTAAATCTTTTTTTTTGTGAATGCTAATAAGACATTTGTATTTTCATAAACAACATAGACTTTTTTTCTTACCTTGAACTGATTCCATCTTTCTCCACATTCAGCTCTTCAATCTATTCCTTAACTTAAAGACATGTTCTCTATAAGCTCTTTACTAATACCATACCTCTAAAAGAAACCAGTAGAAAGTTATGCTTGAATATCCATGGACAAATCCTAGCTCTCCAGTTCCCTCTTGGTTCTTGACTCTTGAGTCTGCATAAAGAGTATAGAGCTATGATTCATCCCGTTCCTGTGTTCTCTCCCCTCCTCCCTTCTTTTCCCGTCACACTTAATGCCCTCCTCTCCCCAGCAGACAGTGTTACACTGGTTCCACACTGGCCCTCCATTAGATTCTCTGGGGATGAAACCGAACCCAAAGTATTGATCGGCAGGAAGGGATGGTAACTAGAGCCTCTGATGTGTCCTTCTAGAACCATCAGCAGCCTGGGCTAAAAGCTTCCTGCCCCTTCCTGCCTTTTCTCTGCGTCTGCTGCTATCCTGGCAAACAGCCGCTCTGGACAGATTGTCAATATGTCTGCTGTTTTACAGCACATTACTGAGGTCTTAAACTGCATGTGCAAATGCACTGGTTTTTTTATTATTATTATAAACAAAAGTAATGCACATAGAACTCTATCCCTTAGTAGATGATGATTGAAAGCAGTCCATGGTTGTAACTGTTTAGCGTTCAAGACCTGGTATAATTAGTAAGTCTTTAAAAATGACATGAAACTATTTCTTTTGTGTCTCAGGAGTGGCAGAACTCCATTCAGAAGAATGCAGGACTCGCCTTTATTGAGCTTATTAATGAGGGCAGGTAAGAACGCCTGCACAGTGGAGGTTTTGTGATCAGTATACAATGTGAAATTTAAAAAAAAGAAATATATAAAAGGTTTTTTTTTTGTTGTTGTTTGTCTGTTTGTTTGTTTTGTTGTTTTACATGTATGTAGAAGCCCTGCATAGTTGCTGTTTATTCTAGGATTCGCAGGCTGGGCTATTGATTAATTCTGAAGATGAGAACGAATAATAATTATGCGGTTTTGTCCCAGAAATGTCCCCAAATGTAAATATGAACCCCATGTTAGTTTCTTGTTCTTGCTATCTACCAGCAGTGTGTTTGTTTCAGGCTCTTGTGCCATGCCATGAAGGACCACATCGTGCGAGTGGCCAATGAGGCAGAGTTTATCCTCAACAGGCAGAGGGCCGAGGACGTCCACAAACATGCAGAGTTTGAGGTCAGCTGATGTGTGTGACTGCGTTTGTTCCTGTATGCATGTGTGTGTTGCTAAATGCAGTGTATCTCTGTCATGTTCTGCTATTGTGCACATATGTGCTTGTTATTCGTGAACCACAGAAAAAGTCAGATTGCAAAGACATGTCATCTAAGTGATACAAACAAAAACATTCCTAAAGACACTTCCTAAAGATTTTGACACTTTCTTACCACGCCTTTCCTTATCCTGCCTCCCTCAGTCCAACTGCGCTCAGTATGCAGCAGATCGGAGAGAGGAAGAGAAGATGTGCGATCACCTGATCAGTGCCGCCAAACACAGAGATCACGTGACCGCCAACCAGCTGAAACAGAAGATCCTTAACATCTTGACTAATAAACATGGAGCATGGGGTACCATGGCGCAGAGGTATATATGAACCCTACTCTCAGGGAAGGCTGGGAAAGCAGTTCTCTGCTTTGCAGTTGTGTAACTGAGGAGGTTTACTGCAAATGCGCATAAGAATATTCATTATTTACACTAGCATGGTGTCAGTCTCTGATGTCACTCTGTCACTTATGGCCTCGTGCACTCTGATAAGATAACAAATTACAATAGCCAACGTGTCTACAGGATGATGATGTGAAGTTAATTTTTTAAAATGTATTTAAATATTGTTTTGAAACTGTTGTGTGTCAAACACTGAAACAGATTGAACGCTTGTAGGAACCTGAAGTGGTGAAAGTAGAGAATTGGGGTGAGGTCAGGTATCCACCACCATAGTTTTGACCCAAGGAATTTACTGAATCATTCATTTGGATTTCAGTGAATGGTTGCATGTTGCTTTGCTTCTTGCTATTATAAATGCAGGGTGAAGGAATTTGTAATAATTATGTTAGCAATCTGTGTATACAGTAGGCACACGACATGGTCACACTTCTGGTATATTTGAAATAGCTAAGTTTGAAATGGTAAACTGTAAACAGACACTCCAGGAAAGCAATGATTGTAAAAGACTTATTAACAAAAGGTTATGCTCTATAACCTGTACACACACACCTTCCTGCCCATGTAGCCATTTGCTTGATTTCTGGCGTTTGGACTACTGGGAAGATGACCTGCGCAGGAGGCGAAGATTTGTCCGCAACGCATTTGGCTCCACACACTCAGATGTGCCACTCAAATCACTGGAGGATTACGGTCAGTGCCTTTATTTCACAGTACTTTCTATAAATCACATGACAACATATTCCATGTGCAACTACCCTGGCTTTCTAGTGAATTCAAGCCTTGTTTTATCTGTTAGCGTTCACGTAAAATTAAAATTAATTTAGTAGTACATTGACAGAGCGTTATTCAAATCTCACATAGCACTGCTCTGAACAATAATATACATGAACGACAGACATGGATGTCACAACACCTGTTTCCTATCTCTGCAGCCCCAGAGGAAGAGGAGGGCATGAAGTCGAAGAAGACCTTCAGGAGCCAGTCTGTGGTCAGTCAGAATCCTGAGATGGAGCTGATGCTGGAAGGAGACGATGATGCTGTCAGTCTGCTGCAGGAGAAGGAGATTGACAATCTCGCAGGTATCTCTTACATTGAGGAGAGAAGCGAAACAGATCCATCCAGTCCATGATGGTGTTTTATGTATCCCTGATATATTTTGTGTTAATGTGTATAAATGTACTTTATTTCTAGTGCCTTTTCATCCTCGAGTATTTACCTCCAGAGGCAAGTTTCCTCTTAAAATTCATGGAAAGCCTAACAAATATGAGCAGCAGTCGAACAGTGTTTCGGATGTAAATCTAGAGTTCCTGCTGGCACAGCTGCAGAAGACTCCTGCTGATGAAACTCTCTGCATTTAAATCCTGATTTACTAAATTAACTAATTAAAATCATCTAGACTCATCAACTCAATTGAACCACTGACTGTGTATAACATATTCAGCCCAATATAGCTTCATTTGATCAAATTAATGAACTTCTGGATGTTAAATGTACAGTATCATTAACAACTATGAAACATTTGATTTAGAAAATCAAATATTTTTTCTGACAATTTAGTCTATGAGCATAATTCAATCTGGGGGGTTATGTGGAACAAATGTAGTAAATGGCCTGGTCTCCCTAAGGTCCTGTGGTTCTGAGCACGCCGGCCCAGCTGGTTGCTCCTGTGGTCGTTGCCAGGGGGACGCTCTCCATCACCACCACTGAGATTTACTTTGAGGTGGATGAAGAAGATCCCACTTTCAAGAAGACTGATGCAAAGGTGTGTGTTCCTCCTCCAAAAGCTGAACATCTGAGTTTATGAATGAGATGATAGAGGTATGTAGCTGATATATCAACTCCATTGCTCTTATAGTGCTTCTGATGCGTGTGTGTTTGTTCAGGTGTTGGCGTATTCTGAGGGGCTGCATGGGAAATGGATGTTCAGTGAGATCAGAGCCGTGTTTGCCAGACGTTACCTGTTGCAGAACACTGGCCTGGAGGTCTTCATGGCCAACAGAAGTAAGAGCACTGTCGTATTATATTAGAAATAGTATATTTATATGAAGAACATGGTCAGGGCTCCCATGCATCCTGGAAAATATGGAAATCTATAGACTTACAGTGTCATGTTCCAGAAATATATTTTACTGTATTATCCCTTCCTATTATCAGATCTATCAGGAGAATCCCACTGATGATAATCTCTTTTGCAAAGGAGACCTGGCTCAATAACTGAAATTCTAAAGAGATTCATTTCATATGATCCTTGGTTATTCCTTTGGTCATTTGGTGTGTTCATATTGGTGGAGATATTTGAATTAAATTAAACTTCTAAATCCTTCTAAACAGTCACTGGTCTCAAACAGTGAGTTAGTCTGTCTAAATCCAACTCTAATTTTTAATGTCATCTTTAATATTAAGGCGCCACAGTATGAATCATTCTCTGATGACCTATGATAAACCTCCATGAGAAACACTGTTCATAAAAATGTCTTGGAAAAGATTCCATACTGTTATGAGTAACTCTTTCATGCTTTGCTGCACAAATTGTCTATTCTTTGTCTTTTAAATTTCTTGTTCTCCTCTCCATAGCATCAGTCATGTTTAACTTCCCGGACCAGGCAACTGTCAAAAAGGTGGTGTACAGTTTACCCCGAGTGGGAGTTGGCACCAGCTACGGCCTTCCTCAAGCAAGGTAGGACATGGTCAAATATTTATAAAGAATCTCTACATATCCTGTAAGTACTGATCTGAGATCAGATTTTTCTTCATTCGTGTGAGTATGTTAAGATCTAAATAGGTGAACTGATCTAGGATAGATCCTTTGATGTTCTAAGTTTTTTAGTGCAATTTGTTTTTGAGCAGTTTGTCAGCCTGCTTTGCAATGCAAGTGTGTTCAACTGTTATTATCTCATTTGCAGACGAATTTCTCTGGCCACCCCTCGACAGCTCTTCAAGTCCTCCAACATGACCCAGCGCTGGCAGAGGCGGGAGATCTCTAACTTCGAGTACCTCATGTTTCTCAACACCATCGCAGGTGAGAAAGGCTTGTGATGGTCCTGGAGCTGGAAAAATGTCTATTCCAGTGCTCAGAGGCATTTTGGGCAGTTTTGTGACTAGTAAATATTGCTCTCTGAATCGTTTACAGAAGTAAAAGAAGTGCTAGTCAGTATGCATTTGCATAAACATTCATGTTAGTGAAGTCACATCATTCATGCAGAGGCCTGGCATCTGTTTGTGTGTGTTCAGGGAGAACATATAATGACCTTAACCAATACCCGGTCTTCCCCTGGGTCCTCACCAACTACGAGTCTGAGGAGCTGGACCTCACTCTGCCTGGCAACTTCAGGGACCTGTCGAAGGTAACACTCTAACATTTGGCAGAAATCAGCACGGAGATCAACAGTGTTCAGCATTGCAAAGCAGGCTGACTAGAGTGGTGTGTTATATAATTGGAATCATTATTTTCATGTTTTGTAACAGTCTTGTGCTGGTTTCTTTCTCTCAGCCAATTGGGGCGCTGAATCCAAAGCGTGCAGCCTTTTACGCAGAGCATTATGAAACTTGGGAGGAGGATGGAACACCACCACATCACTACACATCCCTCTACTCCACCGCTGCTTCCACTCTGCTCTGGCTCCACAGAATAGTGAGCATTTTCACTGTACACTACAGTACATAGCACCGCCCTGCATCAGATTTGCTGAATAGGATCTGATGGTTGTTTCTTACTAATACTTAGATGCTGAGTCCAGATATGCTGTTAGTTTTGCTCTAGAACATCACAACTTTTCACAAAGCCTGATGTCCAGTGTAGAGCTTTTTTGCCTAAGATGGACCATAAACATTAGAGCTATTGCCAGATACACTGCCACCAACACAGGAAACACTATGTTTATGTACAATAGGTGAGCAACATTTATCACTTTTCCTCTGATTAGCCCTTATATGAATGCTAGGCACACTTACATGCACACAAAACTCCTGATTTCAGGGCTTTATAATGACCAGTGAAAGACGGAAATGCGAGCACAGCCCAGATGATTTCTGCTACATCTGTGGGTGTTTTGCAACGTCCAAACAACGACAGAAAATTACAGACTTTGTAAAAAAAGGCATATTCTGCATATTTTGGAATGAAGCTGGGTGACCAGGAAAAACCATGGTAGATGAAATGTGAACATGATGGCTGACTCCTGCTGGTGCCTTCAGAGAGATTGTCAAGAAGTCAGCCATTCCAGAAAATCCCTCAAAAGGAAGTTCACTCCTTAAGCACTCTGTATTTTATTATAATGTTCATCTTTTGAAATAGTTTTATTTAGAGATTTTCACAAACATTTCACAGACTATTTGTCTGCTGTTCATGTTGTAAACAAGTGTTATGTTTTGTGTGCCTATTGTTGTAATTAATAAATAATAATAGTGAAATTTGACAGCTTCTACCAATTTAAATAAAACCCTGAAAGCAATATAAATTTAGCAAAATTGTTAAAAACTTCATTCTTATTTTGTGGGAAAACAGCACGTGATAGGGAATTTTCAGTGGCATATTTGAACTCAGCATGACCAAAATAGGTAAAAAAACAAGTGTGATTTGCAAAACAGCATAAACTTTTTTTCTAGATGCAGGGCGGAGTAGTACTACACTGCTAATTTACTCTAGATTCTTAGACTGCCTGCTTATACTCAAACACGTTTATACCCTCAAACCATGGATTATAATTGATTATAAATCGATTGTTATAAAAATGGACAGATGGCTGTTGTGTAAAAAATAATTCATATTTTTAAACTGATGCGTAAATAGTCTAGCAAGGAGATTACTTAACTCAGATACTTAAAATCTCTACATCATTATTCATGAATTAATGGTAGGCCTACCTCAGATTCTGAACAATACATATCGATGGTCATATATTGATTAGATTTTTTAAAAATCTGTGTTTGGGGGCAGCTTTAAGCACTCAAATTCTTGCAGAATTAAAAAAAAAAATACAATTGTACTTAAAATTGTACTAATGCACTGAGTTTTGTCTAAATTAGCCAGGTAGGAGCAAAAATTCGCCCTATGAATTTTTTTGAAAATGGTCACAGAGCTACAATTTGTCAGCAATATACAATATGGCTTTGTTATGCAAATCTTCTTACTAATTCCCTGTGTGTTTTGACTGCATTAGGAGCCCTTCACTACATTCTACCTGAACGGAAATGACAATAAGTTTGACCATCCAGATCGAACATTCTCCGGCATCATGCGTTCCTGGAGGAGCTGCCAGAGGGATACGTCTGATGTCAAGGTAAGCTAGACTGTTGAGTGATGCGCAGTTACAGACATCTGATCTTCTGTGTTTGAAAATTCATTCAGAGAATCAGTTGCACATTTTCACCATTGTCTTCTAACCATGCTTTGTCTTTCTGGAATAGGAGTTGATCCCAGAATTCTACTACCTGCCTGAGATGTTTGTGAACAGTAATGGTTATGATCTGGGTTTGAGGGAGGACCACACGCCGGTCTGTGATGTGGAACTGCCTGTCTGGGCCAAGAAACCAGAAGACTTTGTTCGCATTAACAGAATGGTAAGTGATATAACAGTCTGCTTACAGTGTTAGACACTTACAGTCGCCTTACCTGCAGTAAACTTACCTGTACTTTTTAGAGTCTGTCTTTTCTCAGCTTCAAAATGGCCTGCTTTTCTCCCATAGACAGCTCTCTGGTCTTCTTATTGGTTTATCCTTATTAACAAAAAATGCAGTCTTCATAGGTGAAACCCAGGGCTCAAACCAAGAGTAGACATTCAGAACTATTAATTGTTCTAACAATCAATCTAACAGGACACACCTGGGCAACAAGAAACACCTGTCAGTCACATGTTCCAATATTTTTGATCACTTGTTTAATGGGTGGGTTCAAACAAAAGATTCTAAGTTGTGTAACACATCTAGATGTAAATATCAGGAACTGAAAGCTGAAATTGTAGTCTATAATCTCATATTCATCTTTTGATCTAAAATCCAAATGTCTTCAGTGTAGCAAAAACAAGGTATCAGAATACAGTGTTTTGCAGTTTGCTGTGTATGGGGCTGCGTAGCCGCAGACCGGTCAGAGTGGCCATGCTGACCCCTGTCCACTGCCGAAAGCGCCTACAATGGGCACATGAGCATCAGAACTGGACCATGGACTAATAAAGAAGGTGGTGTGATGCTCTGGGCAGTGTTCTGCTGGGAAACCTTGGGTCCTGGCATTCATGTGGATGTTACTTTGACACGTATCACCTACCTAAACATTGTTGCAGACCCCTTCATGGCAACAGTACTCCCTAATGGCAGTGGCCTCTTTCAGCAGGATAATGCGCCCTGGCACACTGCAAAAATTGTTCAGGAATGGTTTGAGGAACATGACAAAGGGTTCAAGGTGTTGACTTGACCTCCAAATTCCCCAGATCTCAATCCAATGGAGCGTCTGTGGGATGTGCTGGACAAACAAGTCTGACCCATAGGGGCCTCAACTTGCAGCTTACAGGACTTAAAGGATCTGCTGTTAAAGTCTTGGTGCCAGATACCACAGCACACCTTCAGATCTAATGCCTAGATGGCTCAGAGCTGTTTTGGTGGCACAAGGGGGACGTACACAATATTAGCAGGTGGTTTTAATGTTATGGCTGATCGGTGTATACGGCAAGAAATTCCTATATAACATGCTAATCCAGATGGTGGGTGGTGTTGTCAAAGATGCAGGACATAGGATTTTGGAATTTCACCGTCTCTTGTAGTAAAACACTATTGGGAGCTGCATGCAGAAGAACGTGTTCTAGTGTGCTTTGTGGTGCATCCTTCTCCACCGTGCCAATGAATCTCACAGCTGCAAGTCATGATTATGGCCGACACCATTGCACACTAAATCATATGCACTTGTAACACAAAACACTTGTAACTCAATAATCCCTTTTAAATTTTAAAAAGCAGTCTTGCTAACCAATTTGGCACTTTGACATCTCAGGCTTTGGAGAGTGAGTTTGTGTCATGCCAGCTGCACCAGTGGATCGATCTGATCTTCGGCTACAAGCAGCGAGGACCCGAGGCAGTGAGAGCTCTTAATGTGTTCCACTACATGTCCTACGAAGGCTCTGTCAATCTGGACACCATCACAGACCTGCAGCTCAGAGAGGTTAGTGACACACTGCACACTTTTTTTTCCACTGAAAGATTACACATGGATTTAAGTGCTTATATTCATCATCTGAATGGACAAAATGTTTTGGTTCTGAATAACTGTGCGCTCTGTTTATGAAAACTGCAATTTTTAGTCCGGCTGAATAACATCACAGGTACAGGCCTGATTTCATTTTCCACGGCCTTCACTCCTTCAGCCGCTCAGGCCATTAAGTACTGTACAGAATGTGCTCTGGAGTCTGTACATTGGCTGTTATTTTTTTCTTCCTGTTGCTGTTTTCTTTTTGCCCATGTATGGCCAGCTCTAAGCAGTGCCGGAAGCCTCTCGCATTTTCTCTCCGTGGCCTCGAGTCAGAGCTTTGCTCCGTTTTTTTCATCTCATTAGGCGGACAAGACTGAAATAAACACCTCTGAAACGTTCAGCACTTCAGCTGTCAATTTGCGCTACAACTAACTGCCTCTCTCTCTCTCTCTCTCTCTCTCTCTCTCTCTCTCTCTCTCTCTCTCTCTCTCTCTCCTTTGTTTCTCTCTGTAGTCCATGGAGGCTCAGATCCAGACATTTGGTCAAGTTCCCTCGCAGCTGTTAATTGAACCTCATCCTCCCCGCAGCTCAGCTATGCATCTGGTGAGACTGTCAGAGCTCAGCATTCATTCTCTACAGCATACACACAATCTACCAGAGCTGCATGTGGGGAAAATTGCAATGATAATTAGAAAGTTGTTGTTTACATGTATTTTCAAGTCAAACTCACTTTTATTTTCAGTTTCATTGACACTGATTTTGAGAAAATTGTTCTGCTTACACATTAAATAAGATTTTTTTTAAAAACCATGGTGAGTCATAATAGTATAGGAAAATAATCAGTGAAGGGAAGTGATGCACGCTAAGGTGGATTGTTTTTTTATAACAGCAGATCGCAAAGTGTTTTATTCCTCTTATACACAGCGATTTGGCAGCAATTGCTTTTTTTATTAGTTAAATTATTTTTGTCAGTTTATAGTTACTCTATAGTTAGCTCTTTTCCAGTGAAATTACTGCCATATATTTGATGGTGATCACAACTAACACTTGGGGAAACTCCCACACGATTAAGAAGCACTCTTTTTTGTTCTGCAGAGGCTTAAAAGGGGTCTGATTGGCCCTTCCCAGCTAATAACATATATCACATCACAATAATGGTTACCTAATAGAATATAAAAACAGAATGGTGAATTATATTTTTGTACTTTTTTTTTTCTTTTTTTTTTTCCTTTCAATAAGCCGGTGCTAAATCTTTACAATATGGATAAAGCTCAAACTAAGAGGGTTATGATAAACAAGACAAGGTCTGGAATGATGATAGTGTACCAGAATAACTAATTAATGCTATTTAAAGAGTCCTACACAGGCTCTCCCTATAGCCTTACTGTTCAGGACTGAGTTTCCTAAAGATTGTTGCGGTACAGCAACTCTCTCTAGAAAGCATCAGATTGAACACTCTCTCTACTAGATAAGATTATTGTAAATTTACAGTGCTTTTGGGAAACAGAGCTCAGATGTAGTGTTGTTCAGATAGAGCCTTTGTGTTGAGAGCACTGTTTAGATAAGAAAAGCCAGTCTCCATTCTCCTGTGACCTGAAACAGACCTTATCTCTCATCCTCTGCATCACTCCAGTGCCTTTTGTCCCTCCTTACAGTTCCTTCTGCGATCCTTATGGTTCCACTCTAACACACCTCTCTCCCTCTTTTTCCTTCATCCTTCCTTCATTTTCCTTCCCTGCCCACCTCCTTTTGTTCTCCTCTTCCTCTCTGGCTGTGTCTCTGTCTTTCTTGCTTCATCAGTGTTTCCTTCCTCAGAGTCCACTCATGTTTAAGGATCAGATGCAGCAGGACGTGATCATGGTGCTGAAATTTCCCTCCAACTCTCCGGTGACGCACGTGGCTGCCAATACACTGCCTCACCTGAGCATGCCCGCCGCCGTAACGGTCACCTGCAGCCGCCTGTTCGCTGTCAACCGCTGGCACAACACCGTCGGTGAGCACTGGCATGCTGCCTGACCTGCGTCATCACCCGTATCACACACCCAGCTGTGTCAGCCTTATACTGTAACACAGATGGGTTAATATAGAATCACATCAGTTTGATGGAGTGAAACCTCCTGTGCCCAGTTCTGTTTCAGTCATAATTAACACAAAGACATTTTTGCACGTCTGCTTCTTTTACATGAGCAGACAAAATGATATGATTATGATTATTGCTTTAAAATATATTTAATCATGTTACACATGTTTTTGTCCTTTCTTTTTGCAGGTGATGAAATTTATATACTTTTTGCATTTCCCTACTTGTAATTGGCACAATTGTCTATCTTTTTACATAAGGTGTGTTTGTGCAGCATTTATGGTTAGGTGTTTTTTTGGTAGTAGTGTTACCTTAACAGTTATGGGTACATTATTGAAGGGTACACTACCATTAGCCTGACAGATCCTGACCCTCAGGCCTGACAGAGAGTCTATGCTAAGGAATATTGTAAAAGCTTCAGCTCAGCTAGGGAGCACAGCAACCCTAAAGTGACAAAAACTAAACCAAATACATTTTAGTGCATTGTAACAAATATCTGTCATTTTAATTCAGTTCCTAGTTGGTTTATTTTGTTTACTGAACTTTTGATTGAAGTTTTTTTCCTTGGACATTATAACAGATTTTTTATCTGTTGATTTGTGTCCTTTATGTCAGAAAAAAAAAAAAAAGTGTGGATAATTATCTTGTATTATCCTGTATTGTTAGAATATATGTCTTCATGTATCATATTATATACAATATGTGAACACCTGATCTTCACACCTATATGTGGTTCTTCGGCAATCTGCTGCCACAAAGTTGGAATCACACAATTGTATAGAATGTCTTTGTATACTGTAGCATTACAATTTCCTTCACTCGAACTAAAAAGCACAAACATGTTCCAGCATGAACATGTTTGTGTGCACAAAGCAAGCTCCATAAAGACATGGCTTCACAAGCTTGGTATGGAAGAACTTGAGTGGCCTGCACAGAGCCCTGACCTCAACCCCAACGAACACCTTTGGGATGAACTGGAACACTGACTCCACCCCAGGCCTTTTCATCTACATTTACAGTATTTGGCAGACGCCCTTATCCAGAGCGACTTACATTTATCTCATTTATACATCTGAGCAGCTGAGGGTTAAGGGCCTTGCTCAAGGGCCCAACAGTGGCTGCGCTGGGGTTTGAACTCATGACCTTCCAATCAGCAGCCCAACATCTTAACCACTGAGCTACCACTGCTACTAACATCAGTGCCTGACCTCAATAATAATTAATAATAAAAGCACTCAAAGCGCTTTACATAGTATGGGAGGGAATCTCCTCAAACACCACCAGTGTGTAGCATCCACCTGGATGATGCGACAGCAGCCATAGTGCGCCAGAACGCCCACCACACACCAGCGATTGGTGGAGAGGAGAGTGATATAGCCAATTCAGATTATTAGGGGGCCATGATAGATAAGGGCCAATGGGGGAATTAATACTCTTGTGGATGAACTGACAAATCACAGTCACACTCCAAAATCTAGTAGAAAGTCTTCCCAGAAGAGTGGAGGTTATTGTAACAGCAAAGGGGGTTTAAATCTGGAATGAGATGTTCAAAAAGCACATATAGGTCAGGTGTCCACAAACTTTTTGCCATGTAGTGTATTTTACCTTTATATATCCTTAGGTACGACTATTTAACTTTTAAAATACGAATAAACATCTCTGCCTCCTGCAGGTCTCAGGGGAGCCCCAGGCTACTCACTGGAACAGGCTCATCACCTCCCAATAGAGATGGATCCTCTTATAGGTAAAAATTTGATAGCACTTACAGTTACACAGCAGTTACTGCTACAATGCTAGGATGAAGAAAGAAAATACAAGCATGAAGCCTTATATAACACTTTAAAACACATTCATTTTTGTTCTAAAGAGCAGCCCCATTTGTTTTCCCATAAGTGTTCACTTGCTGTTGTCTGTAAATACACATTGACCAACACTCTTCTTCTTCCGATCATCACAGCCAATAACTCTGGGGTGAATAAACGGCAGATCACTGACCTGGTTGACCAAAGCATTCAGATCAACACACACTGTTTTGTGGTCACTGCTGACAATCGCTACATCCTGGTGTGTGGCTTCTGGGACAAGAGTTTCCGAGTCTACTCCACAGAAACGGGTCTGTCTCTTTACGTGCACTTATTACTGTGTATTAGTTCCTTATTTATAACCTAACCTCTTGTTTGTGTCTTTCCTTCTTCTGCTTTGAGATGCCTGTTTAAAGAAGTGGTCTGTGTATACAGATCATTACATACCAGCACCAGCAGATAATTTACAGTGAGTCTAATTAGTCTCCATTTTTGAATCCTGATGTTGACCCTGTGATTCTCTGTGCCCTCAGGTAAACTGACTCAGATTGTGTTTGGTCACTGGGATGTAGTGACGTGTTTGGCTCGCTCTGAGTCCTACATCGGCGGAGACTGCTACATCGTCTCAGGCTCACGAGACGCCACGCTGCTGCTGTGGTACTGGAGTGGACGACATCACATCATCGGAGACAATCCCAACAACAGTGAGTTCACACAGTGCTGCGTTTATTAAAAGGCCCTAATGAATAAACACTTCAACAACAAGAAAATAATCCAGTTCCATATTGGATTTCACTAAGCTAAGGATTTGATTTGGTACATAGGTCATGTTTAAAGTTGGTGTTGCGACACGCCTCTATGCTGTAACTATAGTGTGCGCTTCCGAATCCCACCATCTGCTGCACCAACGCTACATGTCTGAGGAGTGATCCGGCTGTCGGTAGAAAAGTATTTACTAGGAGGATTAAGCACATTGTGCACAGATGACACGATATTTTCTGACTCAGGAACAGGAATGTGTAAACACTGATGAAACCGAGCAAAATAAAATTAAGCACAAATCCAACACACATTGCCTGGAAAAAGTATTTGCCCCATCCTGATTTCTTCTGTTTTTGTGTATATCTCATACGAAATTGTTTAAGAAATTAAAACAAAATCTAAGATAAAACAAAGGCAACCTGCGTAAACACACAATACAGTTTTTATTTATTTATTTTTATTGACGCGAAATAAAAAGTAATCCAACACTTATCACCCATGTGAAAAACGAATTGCCCCCTTAAACTTAAATTCTGGTTGTGCCACCTTTAGCAGCAATAACTGCAAACAAACGAATTCCCAAACAATACTCCAAACAAAATGGAATTTTGGCCCACTCTTCTTTGCAGAACTGCTTTAGTTCAGCCACATTGGAGGGTTTTCGAGCATGAACTGCCCATTTAAGGTCCTGTCACAGCATCTCAATTGGTTCAAGTCAGGAATTTGACTGGGCCACTTCAAAACTTTAATTTTGCTTTTTTTGACCCATTTAGAGGTGGACTTACTCCTATGCTTTGGATCATTGTCTTGCTGCATAATCCAGTTGCGCTTGAGTTTCAACTTACGGACTGAAGACCGGACATTCTCCTTTAGGATTTTCTGGTAGAGAGCAGAATTCATGTTTCCCTCAATTATTGCAAGTTGCCCAGGCCCTGAATCAGCAAAGCAGCCCCACACCATCACACTTCCACCACCATACTTGACCGTAGGTATGATGTTCTTTTTGTGGAATTTGGTGTTTGGTTTACACCAGATGTAACAGGACCCCTGTCTTCCAAACAGTTCCTCTTTTGACTCATTGATCCACAGAACATTCTCCCAAAAGGTTTGAGGATCATCAAGGTGTGTTTTGGCAAAATTCAGACGAGTCTTAATGTTCTTCTGGGTTAGCAGTGGTTTTCACCTCACCACTCTTCCATGGATGCCATTTTTGCCCAGTGTCTTTCTGATAGTGGAGTCATGAACATGAAAGGAATGACCTTTATTGATGCAAGAGAGGCCTGTAGTTCCTTTGATGTTGTCCTTGGGTCTTTTGTGACTTCCTGGATGAGTAGTTGCTGTGCTCTTGGAGGAATTTTGGAAGGTCAGACACTTCTGGAAAGGTTCACTACTGTGCCGGGTTTTTTCCATTTGGAGATAATGGCTCTCACTGTGGTTCTTTGGAGTCCCAGAGCATTTGTAATAGCTTTGTAACCCTTCGCAGTCTGATGTATTTCAAGCAGCTTCTTCCTCATCATTTCTGGAGTTTCTTTCAATTTTGGCATAGTGTGTTACTGGGTAAGACCTTTTAACCAACTTCATGCTGTTGAAAAAGTTCTATTTAAGTGTTGATTTGATTGAACAGGGTTTGCAGTAATCAGGCCTGGTTGTGTCTAGTCCAGCTGAACCCCATTATCAATGCAGTTTCATAGATTTGGGGAATTCAAATACAAATACATTTTCACACAGGCCCAGTTGGTATTGGATAACTTTTTTGCTTCAGTAAATAACATTATCATTTAAAAACTGTCTTTTGTGTTTACTCAGATTGCCTTTGTTTTATCTTAGATTTTGTATTGTATTTCCTTTGAAGATCTAAAACTGTTTCGTATGAGATGTACACAAAAACAGAAAAGCAATCAAAAGAAATCATGAAGACATCACAGAGATTAGCTGTCTGCTCTGTCAGGATCTGAGTGTGTGGTTTGTCTTGTGTAGGTGATTATCCAGCACCCCGGGCTGTTCTCACGGGTCATGATCATGAGGTGGTGTGTGTGTCTGTGTGTGCTGAGCTGGGACTAGTCATCAGTGGAGCCAAAGGTCAGTACAAACACCACTTCCTTCCACTGTAATAAATTAAATGCATTAATAAATATATACTTCTTGTGGTATCTGTTTATTAATCTGGGTGAGAGAACGTGCAAAACAGGTGCAGCACTCAGTAACAATAACAGGATTGTACATTGCCGTGTCTGTTTCCAGATTTAGTTATTACTTGTTAGTTATGATGTCACCTTAAACAGAACTATTCCATCTTTAGTAGCATAGATGGGAATTTTTTGGCATTGTTCATTATCTTCACTGTTAATGTTAGCCAGCAAATAAGACCGAGCTAACCTGACTTGATTTCTGAAACTTTTGAGTCTTATTGACTGAGAAAAAGAGTGAGTCCATATATGTAAATCTCATTGCTTTTATGGTCTGCAGGCAAACTGTTATGTCTTAACATGACTCTGTTTCTGTGTGTGTGTGTGTGTGTGTGTGTGTGTGTGTGTGGTCAGAGGGTCCATGTTTGGTACACACCATCACAGGGGATCTGCTGCGGGCTCTGGAGGGTCCAGAAAACTGCCAGCAGCCGCGGCTCATCTCCGTCTCCAGTGAGGGTCACTGCATCATATACTATGAGAGAGGCCGCTTCTGCAACTTCAGCATCAATGGCAAGCTGCTCGCTCAGATGGAGCTCAACGACTCTACCCGGGTGAGATCTCACACCACAAAGCCATTACTCACCCACACTGATGCCTTTATTAGTTAAACTCAACACTGATATCTCTGTATGTCAGGCTGTGCTGCTGAGCAGCGATGGACAGAATCTGGTGACTGGAGGAGATAACGGAGTGGTGGAGGTGTGGCAGGCCTGCGACTTTAAGCAGCTGTACATCTACCCAGGCTGTGACGCAGGCATCCGGGCCATGGATCTGTCTCATGACCAGAGGTGAGAACACTCCTAGTTTGTGAAGTGATATAACATGTAAATGTGCAGATTGATAGGATACTAGAGTCCTCTATAATAATGATCATAAAAACCTATAATAATGACTATAAAGCCATTAACATAGCATCACTGTTAAAGGAACAGTTTGGCCAAACAAAAAAAGTTTAGTACTAGTAACATACTTATTTAATTGATCATCAGAGATATATGTATGCGTAAGTCATTTTTGAACCCGTACAGATGCTAGAATCCGAGTGAAGTTATAATAATAACTGAATAATGAATGAGACTTGAGCGTAAACTGTTTTCAGTAAGTGCAGTAATCTTTTGGTTGTCCATGTTAGACCGTCCACAGCCGTCAGAATAAGTGGGGCTCAAGGAGTCTAATGTATCATTAAAATTATTATTATTTTTTGTTATTGTTGAATTTTTTTCTTCATGTTTTATATTCTCAACTCCTGTATTTACAGAACTTTAATTACTGGCATGGCATCAGGCAGCATCGTGGCGTTCAACATTGATTTCAACCGCTGGCACTATGAGCATCAGAACAGATACTGAGAGTGGACACACACACACACACACACACACACACACACACACACACACACAGAGAGACAGTGGAGTGTGAGGAATGAGAAAGCCGACTGCAGGCTGCTGCCAAACTTCAGCTGGGAGAAATCCTACTAACTCATGACCCATTAGAGGTTTCTGGAAACACCAAACATGTCTCTGTTCTGGAATAGACTGGACCGTCAGACTTTGTGAAAAGATTATAAACATAAGACTTTGTTGTTGTAAGCTAGAATCTTTAGGATTGTTTTTTCTCACCCCACATATGATAATAGGTCATGTGAAGTCCTCTTGTTTGCAGACTGTGAACATGATCACTGCTGTGGACTCGAGAAAGTATCTCAATCTCAGAGGCTTCAGAGACGAACCACCAAATAATAAAATCAAAGAATGCTTTTAGTGGGTGGGATAGAGAACCAAGGCTGGGACACACACACACACACACAAACACACACGCAGAATGTTGGTGAATATAATACAGGTCTTTGGTCTTTGGGCAGATCTTACATCCCTCAGTTCTCCTGTCTGGACGGTTCCACCACCTTTAAAATAATTAATGACTTGCTGTATGTAAATTATTGTGTATTATTAATAAACTGTTGGCGCTTTTGATGAGATGATGGTGGCCTGAGATGAGAACAGACAGGTACACCCTGGAGGTCATGTCCTTTCAGAAAACGAGCTTCGTTTTCCTCTTTGTATATTTGGTAATTGTTTTGTCATATATGTACATAACTCGACAGCGTGGGCAGACAGGCATGTAAGTGGAGGAAAAAACAAAACAAAACACTAAGTTAAAGTAAAATGTAACCCTCTCACTCTCACATTTTCTGATTATTTATGATAAAAAAAATAATAAATGTTGAAGATTTTGTATTGGCACTTTGCACCAATAACCTAATTTATTAGCGGAATGGTTTTATTTTTGGTTAGAAACCATCAGTTGTATGATTTGTGCATCGATGTTCGTTGTATTTGTTCAATATTAAAAACATGTGTAATGATTCTGTTGTACCACCGCAGTAAGCAATATCATAACGACGTAGCTAGGAGAGAAATAGAAATCATAAAGCTTTTGAGGAGGAAAGCTTGGTTTATATGAGTATTAAAATATGTAAACACTTCAATATGCAGCAGTTTCATCCCCACCCACCCCATCCTCTTAAGAGTAAGAAAAATATTTTTGGATCTACAGTGCAATACTGAATTCTAATATAACCTTGTTTCCTTGCAAAGGTGTAAATAATAACAAAAAAAATTCAAAAGAACAATAAATTATGCAAAGATTTTGCGGATTTTGCCTTGTTATTGGCCATGGGTGTGTATATGACTGAGACAGAGGTGCAGTAGTTAATGAGCACAGCTGTGTGGGATTAAAGGTGACTGGTTAGTACTGTACATTTGATTCAATTTGTACATTTGTTTGTTCTTTTGTTTTTCCATGGTGGCTTGATTATTGCATATGTTTATAATTTATTGTTTTGTTTATTGTTTGTAAAGAGGAGAGGTACAGTTATTGGTGAAAAATGAAGGAAAGAGATTTTAATCTAATTTATGAACTCGAGCCCCATCTGCTGATTCATGCATTTGCAGCAACGTGAATAAGGCAGAAACTGACAGGAGGCATCTCTTCAAATGTTCAAAATTCATTCATGCCAATATATAAAGATCAATAACTGTAAAATACAATTGTTTTCTTTTTGTCGTATTTACAATAAAACCAACCAAAACATGCCTGTCAGGTGTGTCTCTATTTTTGTGACCTTGTGATCTCTTTACCAGAGAGCTGTAACACACAGCATCAAACACGACCTTTTTACTCCTAGTGTGTGACAAACTGCTACTGCTTAGTCTGTGCAGAACATTGTACACACACACATATATATATATATATACTAAACATTAAATATCCTGATTAAGTTCAAAATCGGTGTGCTTTTGGCCATCTTGTCTATCTCAAGTTCAGTACGGTAGCATTACATGCAGCTTTGCATTGTTTAAAATTAAAAGCATGTTTTAATGTTTGTTTTTTGTTTTTTTTTAATATATATTTTCGTACTGAAATATTTGTTTATTTTCAGGACAAACTGGGGATTTTTTTTTTTTACAGTCAACGCCATAATTATTGCCATCCTTCATAAAGAATTTAATCTATGCAGTTAATAATATTTTGATCTTAAATGTATTGGTGTTGTATAAATGTTTATTTTACACAATAAAAATGTTGTTTTTTTTCCCTTGAACATTAGTTTCAAAATTATCCAATCCAACTTATATGAAGAATATTTTAGTGGTATTTGGACACATAGAGATGATAAATTAAAGGAAGAACCTACACAAAGTGTCTTAGTAAGGTGTTGAGCCACTGTCGAGGCACCAGAACAGCTCCAATGGACCTTGACGCAGATTCTACAGTCTCTGGAGGGATCAACACCATTCTTCTAAAAGACTGTGTACTGATGATGTGATTGAGAGCACCGTCCAACACATCAGGCAATTGGATTGAGATCTGGTGACTGTAAAGGTCATCCCATACGATTCACATCATTTACATCCCCATCAAACTATTTGGTGAGTCCCCGTTCCCTGTGGATGGGGTGGAGTCATCAGAGAAGAGACCCCTCCCATCAGGTTAGAAAAGATTCATTATAAGGTCATCAGTCTGAAGAGCTCTGTATTGATTTAAGGAGAATCTCTAAGAGTACAGGTGGACCCAAACAAAAAAGTTACAGTATTTTCTTGCAGTAATGATTTTTGTGAGGATAAATATAACTATTTTCTCAGATTGACTGTATTTACTAATTTACATTTACATTTAAGGCATTTAGCAGACGCCTTTATCCAGAGCGACTTACAGAAGTGCTTTGAAGCCTCTATCAATAAATACATCCCGATACTGGTTCACTTGGTCACAGACTAAGAATACCATCAGTCTTAAAACTCTGTTGGGAGGTAATATAGTGAGAAAACAGACAATTTTTTAAATGAAAAGTGCTCATTTAAATACTTTAGGAAGAGGTAGGTCTTTAGACGTCGTTTGAGGTCCACCAGTGACTTAGCTGGTCGGACATCTAGGGGAAGTTCATTCCACCACCTAGGTGCCAGAACAAAGAAGAGTCTTGATGCATGCCTTCCTTGTACCCTGAGAGATGGTGGCACTAGTCTAACTGTGCTAGAGGTCTCGAGGGAGCGTGGTGCAGTGCGGGGTGTGATAAGTGATTTGAGGTCAGTGGGTGCTGGTCCATTTTTGGCTTTGTAGGCAAGCATCAGAGTTTTCAATCTGATGCGGGCAGCTACAGGAAGCCAGTGGAGGGAGCGTAGCAATGGGGTGGTGTGGGATAACTTAGTAAGGTTGAAAGTTGAGCAGCTGCATTCTGGATCAGTTGTAGAGGTCGAATGGCGCTCAGAGGAATACCTGCCAGGAATGAGTTGCAGTATTCCAGTCTCGACATTACCAGAGACTGAACCAGCACCTGAGTGGCCTGTACGGATATAAATGGATGAATCCTTCTGATGTTGTAAAGGAGAAATCGACATGAGCGTGTCAGATTAGCAATGTGAGAGGAAAAGGACAGTTAATTGTCCATGGCTACCCCAAGGTTGCATGCATTAACCGAAGGTGAGATCAGAGAGTTGTCCAGGGAGATCACAAGATCCTGACATGGTGATGAATCACCTGGGATGAACAGCAGTTCAGTTTTGCTGGGATTAAGATTCAGCTGATGAGCTGCCATCCATGATGAGATGTCTGCCAGTCATGCTGAGATTTGCGCAGAAACAAGAGGATCTGAGGGAGGGAAGGAGAGGATGAGATGTGTGTCATCCGCATAGCAGTGGTATGAGAACCCATGTGAGGATATTACCTCACCAAGAGATTGAGTATAGAGGGAGAACAGAAGAGGACAAAGTACTGACCCTTGTGGGACACCGGTGGAGAGTCTGTGGGGAGTAGATGTGGATCCCCTCCACATCATCTGGTATGAGCGACCTTCCAGGTAGGAAACAAACCACTGCCATGTTGCACCATGAATTTCAAGACTCATGAGGGTGGACAAGAATGTCTTGTAGTTGAGTGTGTCAAACGCTGCTGAAAGGTCAAGGAGGATGAGGACTGATGACAGTTTGGCAGATCTAGCAGCGTGTAGCTTCTCAGTGATAGCCAAAAGGGCAGATTCTGTGGAATGTGCCGCTTTGAAGCCAGACTGGTTAGGATCTTGGAGGTTGTTCTGTGAGAGGTAGAGAGACAGTTGATTGTAGACAGTGCGGTCAAGGATTTTAGAAAGAAAAGAGAGAAGTGATACCACTCGGTAGTTGCCGATGTCATATGGATCCAGAGTGGATTTCTTCAGGATG
Source organism: Cranoglanis bouderius (assembly GCA_023630585.1). Taxonomy (NCBI): domain Eukaryota; kingdom Metazoa; phylum Chordata; class Actinopteri; order Siluriformes; family Cranoglanididae; genus Cranoglanis; species Cranoglanis bouderius. The sequence continues at coordinate 1,774,143 of CM042550.1, read as the reverse complement.
CTCTCTTGAATGCAGTTGGTACATGACCAGATGATATGGAGGCATTGATGATAGTTGTGATGAAGGGGAGGAGGTCTTGTGAGATGGCCTGGAGAATTGTGGAAGGGATTAGATCCAATGGGCAGGTGGTAGGATTGCAGGACAAGATGACCTGCAGGATCTCTTCTGTTGCTAGATTAGAAAAATGTGCCAGTGAAGGAGAAGGGGAATCCACAGTGGGTAGTGTAGGAGTTGTGGTAGAAGTGAAGATCTGGCAGATTTTTTTTTAATCTTCTCATCATAAAAGGTGGCAAAGTCTTCAGCGAGCAGGAGGAGCTGGTAGGTTGAGTAGTGAAGTTGTGGAGTTTACGAGGATCTTGTGCAGAAGCCTTGAGCTTTTCCTTTTAGAAGGCAGTCTTATCAGAAGTCACTTCAGATGAGAATTTGGACAGGAGAGCGCAGTAAGAGGCAAAATCTGTGTCGAGTTGTGATTTCTTGTACTTTCTCTCTGCTGTTCTTAGTTCTTTCCGATTGCTGCATAACATATCCGTTAGCCAAGGAACAGGGTAAGAAATCTTCCTAGGTTTAGAGGATAGAGGGCAGAGGAGGTCCATGGATGAGGAAAGTGAGGAGAGGAAGGTGTCTGTGGACTGAAAGGGATGATTGGGTGCAGGAAGCTATGGAGAGATAGAATGGAGGTTTCGACGGGTAGGAGAGAAGTATTGATAGCTGGTTTTAGGCAGGATAGGGAGGGTGATGGTGAAGGATACCAAGTGATGATCGGAGGTGTGGAGTCCCCATTGACCACTGATGTCTGTAGCTGGAGAGGGGTGATTGAAGACCAGTTCCAGGACATTTCCTCCCTTTAGTTCCTCCCGTAACTAATGTTTATGAAAATTGGAACTACTTACAATAAATATACAGTGGGGGGGAAAAAAGTATTTGATCCCCTGCTGATTTTGTACGTTTGCCCACTGACAAAGAAATGATCAGTCTATAATTTTAATGGTAGGTGTATTTTAACAGTGAGAGACAGAATAACAACAAAAAAATACAGAAAAACGCATTTCAAAAAAGTTATGAATTGATTTGCATTTTAATGAGGGAAATAAGTATTTGATCCCCTATCAATCAGCAAGATTTCTGGCTCCCAGGTGTCTTTTACACAGGTAATGAGCTGAGATTAGGAGCACTCTCTTAAAGGGAGTGCTCCTAATCTCAGTTTGTTACCTGTAAAAAGACACCTGTCCCCAGAAGCAATCAATCAATCAGATTCCAAACTCTCCACCATGGCCAAGACCAAAGAGCTGTCCAAGGATGTCAGGGACAAGATTGTAGACCTACACAAGGCTGGAATGGGCTACAAGACCATCGCCAAGCAGCTTGGTGAGAAGGTGACAACAGTTGGTGCAATTATTCGCAAATGGAAGAAACTGTCAGTCTCCCTCGGTCTGGGGCTCATCTCGTGGAGTTTCAATGATCATGAGAACGGTGAGGAATCAGCACAGAACTACACGGGAGGATCTTGTTAATGATCTCAAGGCAGCTGGGACCATAGTCACCAAGAAAACAATTGGTAACACACTATGCCGTGAAGGACTGAAATCCTGCAGCGCCCGCAAGGTCCCCCTGCTCAAGAAAGCACATGTACAGGTCTGTCTGAAGTTTGCCTGAATGATTCAGAGGAGAACTGGGTGAAAGTGTTGTGGTCAGGTGTGGTCAGATCTCTTTGGCATCAACTCAACTCGCCGTGTTTGGAGGAGGAGGAATGCTGCCTATGACCCCAAGTCATTACACCATCCCCACCGTCAAACATGGAGGTGGGAACATTATGCTTTGGGGATTTTTTTCTACTAAGGGGACAGGACAACTGCACCACATCAAAGGGACGATGGACGGGGCCATGTACCGTCAAATCTTGGGTGAGAACCTCCTTCCCTCAGCCAAGGCATTGAAAATGACCTTAATGACTTGGAGAGGATCTGCAAAGAGGAGTGGGACAAAATCCCTCCTGAGATGTGTGCAAACCTGGTGGCCAACTACAAGAAACGTCTGACCTCTGTGATTGCCAACAAGGGTTTTGCCACCAAGTACTAAGTCGAAGGGGTCAAATACTTATTTCCCTCATTAAAATGCAAATCAATTTATAACTTTTTTTAAATGCATTTTTCTGGATTTTTTTGTTGTTATTCTGTCTCTCACTGTTAAAATACACCTACCATTAAAATCATAGACTGATCATTTCTTTATCAGTGGGCAAACGTACAAAATCAGCAGGGGATCAAATACTTTTTCCCCCCACTGTACATATACAGGTTTATATACAGCTCCTCCGTATCTAGCATATACAACTAAAGTGATTGATTTCAAAAGAAAAAGTTTAGGATATCATCTGTCACGCCTTCTCTGTCATTCATACTAACTTTAACATTTGTGTTTTTGTAAAATGAACATACAGTATATGCTTTAATAAGTGACGGATCAATTCTGCTTCATGAATCCATTCAGCTCTAAATAAAAACAGGAAAATGATAAAAGAAAGAAAAACAAATATGCAAAATCACACTTTTTCAGAATTATTTTATGTCTTTATTGTTTTTGGTGTGAACCAGGCACACAGTATAGCTGATTTCATTATGTCAGACAAGGGTGCAAACTATGTAAATACAAGTAAAATCGGTCTAGCAGTGGCTGTATAAGTACACAAAACTAGAGATTTTTTTGTATTAATAATTTTGTTTCTAATGAGTAATGAACAGAAGCAGTTAGGTCCTTAAAGCCATGGCACTGTCGCTGGTGCAAATGCAAGGTTAGATGCATTTTTGTTGACTTGACAGACAGATTGGTGTTTATCTCTTTTTCAATTTCTTTCCACTTTCTCATCACCTCCTAACCAAATGCTCAGTTTTAATCAATCAAAAGAAAAAGAACGAGTGATGTGATTGTGTGGAATAATGCTGTGATGATAACTGATCTCCATGCACTGATGCGACTGGGATCTTCACTAGCTCTATTCCCAATACAATTTATCAGTAAGATTTCAAATCAAATCTGCCATTCAAACCCAACACTTCTGCTACTTAGACCTGAATTTCGGCTTCCTTAGATACCCCACTATCTCTACATTGATTTCTGTTATAGATTTCCCACATAGGAACAGTGACACACTGAATATCATGGACGCAAGCTCTTCCAAGGAAAGTTACAGACATCTTTCCCACAAGCTCATTGCTTTTGTGCTTATGCTTGATACAGTTATGTACAGTGAAATGATGACATATGCAATTGCTATACTCGCTAGTTAAGTTAAAGAAATATAGTGTCAATATCAAAATAATTGAAATCATATTATTTACACCGATTACAAAAACGGTCCCCATCTCACATGCGAGCCTACTCTCTGTGCTATGTAGCACTTTCAGCTGCAGTTTTGGAGAGAAGGAGAGCAAAGTGCTGAAATTAAGACAGGGTGTTATTGTGATGGGGAAGAAAGAGTTTTTCACACAGAAGACAGGTGCTTTGTTTCCAGAGTGCAGAGATCAGGTGGACAAAGTCAGTGTGCCTGTGGCTCTGCAGCTTCACATAATCAATCATTAAAAATGACCAATTAACTGTTAATGAACTGCTAATTATCTGCTCCATCCACAAAATCACCTGGAATATTCAGCAAGACTGAACCAAAAATACATGAAATCAGTATACAGAAGCTTTGGGCTGGCTTCTTTTAACTGAGAAAAAAAAAAAATCTGAATTAATGAAGTGATTCAATTCAAAGAATTCATTGCCAGTCCTGACAAACTGTATTCCCAATTCAAAGTTGTCCACATTTCCACACTTTACATAATGGCTCAGATGAATTCCACACTGCCACGTTCTGAATCCTCATAAACCATTCTTCTCCTTCTGCACTCATCACCTTCACTCAGACCCTAGAAGGGAGAGCTGGGGGAGCAGACAGTCTCACTGAAGCGGCCGGAAAAGTCTTCAGACTCAGACGTGGATGTGGACGAGGTGGGGGCCGTTTGGAGAGCAAGACAGAGAACGGAGAACGAGAGTGGAAAGGGGAGGCTACAGAACGGCTGGGTGGTGCAAGGCTCTGTGCTTACATTCTGGTGGCGTCCTCGTCTGAGAATCTGCCTCTCCTTATCAAGAGCGGTGGCCTGGAGAAGAACGGAGAGGCATTTTAGTCATTAGAGCCTTAGCATGGTATGGAACAAGGGCACAGCTTAAAAAAATCATCTGTACTCATAATCATAATGAAATTGTGGTTTTACTCAACAGAATTAAAGCTCATGGCAGAGAAACTGTGTATAGCACTAAGAATGGTGCTCTAATAAAGAGAATATCCAGAATACATAGTGTTTGGAAAGTGGTGATTCAATCTGAAGGTGAAAACTTTAATTATTTCTGAGTTGCTATATTATAATTGCTATATATAATTTCTGAGTTGTTAAATATGTATACATATATACAGTGCCCTCCACTAATATTGGCACCCTTGGTAAATATGAGCAAAGAAGGCCGTGAAAAACTGTCTTTATTGTTTAACCTTTTGATCTTTTGTTTTCACAAACATTCACAAAAATTCACTCTGCTCTCATGGATATCAAACAATTGCAAACAATACACAGGTTTATCCAAAAATATCTTTGTTAAATATAGGTGTGCAACAATTATTGGCAACCTTTTAGTCAATACTTTGTGCTACCTCCCTTTGCCAAGATAACAGCTCTGAGTCTTCTCCTATAATGCCTGATGAGGTTGGAGAATACATGGCAAGGGATCTGAGACCATTCCTCCATACAGAATCTCTCCAGATCCTTCGAATTTCGAGGTCCACGCTGGTGGATTCTCCTCTTCAGTTCACCCCACAGGTTTTCTATGGGTTGCAAGTCAGGGGACTGGGATGGCCAGGGCAGGACCTTGATTTTGTGGTCAGTAAACCATTTTTGTGTTGATTTTGATGTATGTTTTGGATCATTGTCCTGCTGGAAGATCCAACCACGGCCCATTTTAAGCTTTCTGGCAGAGGCAGTCAGGTTTTCATTTAATATCTGTTGATATTTGATAGAGTCCATGATGCCACAAAATGTCCAGGTCCTCTGGCAGAAAAACAGCCCCAAAACATTAAAGAGCCACCACCATATTTAACCGTGGGCATGAGGTACTTTTCCATATGGCTATCTCTCGGTGTGCACCAAAACCACCTCTGGTGTTTATTGCCAAAAAGCTCCATTTTTGTTTCATCTGACCATAGAACCCGATCCCATTTGAAGTTCCAGTAGTGTCTGGCAAACTGAATATGCTTGAGTTGTCTTTGGATGAGAGTAGAGGCTTTTTTCTTGAAACCCTTCCAAACAACTTGTGGTGATGTAGGTGACTTTGGATTGTCGTTTTGGAGACTTTCTGACCCCAAGACGCAACTAACTTCTGCAGTTCTCCAGCTGTGATCCTTGGAGATTTTTTGGTCACTCAAACCATCCTCTTCACAGTGTGTTGAGACAATATAGACACACGTCCAATTCCAGTTTGATTCATAACATTTCCAGTTGACTGGAACTTCTTAATTATTGCCCTGATGGTGTAAATGGGTGTTTTCAATGCTTGTGCTATTTTCTTATAGCCACTTCCCATTTTGTGAAGCTCAGCAACCTTTTGCCACACATCACAGCTATATTCCTTGGTCTTACCCATTGTTATGAATGACTAAGAGAATTTGGCCTATGTGTTACCCCCATTTGTACCCCTGTGAAACAGGAAGTCATGGTTGAACAATTTCCTGTTCGTAGTCACCCAGGTGTTCTAAAAAAAAAAAAAAAGGTAAAATATCACTGGTAATATATACTTCAAATATATTTTTCAAAGATATTTTTTTGATAAACCTGTGTTGTGTTTGCAATTGTTTGATATCCACGAGAGCAGAGTATTTTTGTGAATTTTTTGAACAATAAACAATAACGACAATTTTTCACAGCCTTCTTTGCTCATATTTACCAAGGGTGTTAGTGGAGGGCACTGTAGCCTGGAAAGCAAAGACCAATTTCCCTGATGATGGTGATGATGATGATGGTGATGATGATGATGATGATGATGATGATTATTATGCCTACAGTAGAATCACAATACAAGCTGCATGACTAATGTGTTTTCCAAAAAAATGCGCACATTGTGTAAGTTAATAAAATTATAAATTATACCAAATTCTGATATATATCAAACCCTCTCTAAAATGGAACCTTTGTTTATGGTTCTACACAGAACCTTTAAAGGTTTCCCCCGAGGCGCAAACTTAAAAAACATTTTGACATCATGACAAAGACAAAGAAAGGGAAGGGCAGGACAAACAATCCCAAAGCAAATATTTACAGCATCAAACAAAAATCATCATGAAGCAAATGTTAGAAATTTAAACTGATGATAAAACATCCATAGAAGTGACATGCCACAGAACACAACCAGCATGCACACAGTGAAGCAGCCTCACAGTGACAGAGCTGATGGTTAAGCAAAGAAGCAAATGAGGCTTGGATGTGAGCAGACTTGCTGTTAGATACATGTACGAGGGCATCTGTTCTCAATCTTTACCTTATCCAGTACATTCCTGGGTGCTGATAGAAGTCCAACGACCCTGATCTCTGGATGCCAAAGTCATGATTGAGCTATGCAAAGAGAAACCAGTACAACTCAACACAAAGCCCTTATACATAACACCCTAAATAACCTGAATATAGTCTTAAGACATGGCTTTTATTTTACAGGTCTATAGTTTTATACAGGTGACTAAAATTATGGGAAATGCAGTTTTCTCAGAATTTCATTTGTTGTGATTCATTGTTATTCTTTTTTAATAACCTGTAGCGTAATTTCAAGTAACACACCACACAACATTTTGTCTGGCATATTTCTTTTACTTCATTAACATTAACGGTTTATTCAGTATCATTCATTTATTTACTGTATTGTTTCGTCAGAGCGGTTATAACAGCTATGAACAGTCGTTTCCTCACCAGCCTCTTTTTTATTTTCTCTTGATATTAATAAGACGAAAAAGCTTGTCATCTTACCAAGAAACCGGAAAGCGTAAAGTGCTAACTCTAACACTAACACTAACCCTAACCATCCTGAAGACCTTCCCGTGGTGGAAAACATACTAACTGTTACAAAGTGCTGATGCTGGAAGTTAAATAAACATCTCTTTACAGAAGGCTTCACCAAATGAATGATTATATACATTTTGAATCCGTTTATTAGTAATCTTAGATCATGTGGGGCATCCACCATCACCTCTTAATGAGTTACTATAGGAAACTGTAAAGTATGAGAATAAACACATTAATATGAACCTGTGATTTGAATTACAGCAGGAACTACTGTCAGAATTGCTGTTATAGAAAATTAATTAACCCGCTTCTGAGAATCGAGAACAGTATGACATACAGTAATGTGATATAATCATATAACTATTTCGTCATAGAGCTGATGAGAGAGCAGCTCACCATGATGACGTTCATTTCTGACGTGATGTCGCTGGGCTTGGGGCTTGTGTTAAAGTGCTTCTTGATCTTTCCTGCCACTGACAGCTGGTGCTCGTTCTCTGATAAACCGTCATCCTGTGGAAGTGATGTGCAATCTTATATTATGGAAACAAATGATACTTGCTATTTTACTAGTGCGGCTGAGTTATGAAGGAAATTAATGAGCAAGTTTTACAAGCTGCAGATTTGTCACATTTGACACACTCTGATCTAATGTATGTTATTCACTGACTGATAAAAACTATATCAAGTTAACTCAGGTGAATGTTATTTAGCGTTATTAAAAGTACTGGTTGTATTTTTCTACAGAGCAGTATCATCATGAGGTACTCACAGTGACCCAGGGGTGTTCCAGCACCTGCAGAGCTGTGTATCTCTGATCCACTTCCACCTGCAGCATGGATATAATCAGCTCCTGCATGCACGCACACACACACACACACAGAGAGAGAGAGAGAGAGAGAGAGAGAGAGAGAGAGAGAGAGAAAGATGGTCAGTGCTTATCTAAAACATTTTGCAGGTTGCTGAGCTGTTTGAACAACAATTCAGAAGTTCGTAAGACATTTCTGAATGCTAGCAATATAAAAGTGAGCACAGCTGTTACAGCTGTTTCCAGCAGCATCACATTTTTGATGGAAGCCCTTTCGCAAACTTGTCTTAAAAGCGATAGAGTCATTTACACCACCAAGTCCCAAAAATAAAAAGTGATTGACTGATGGAAGTGATCAGTGAGTGTTTTCCATCACACACCTTGGCTGAGTCCGACACATTGTCCCAGTATGGGAGAGGGAATTCTATCTGGCCCAGCAGAATCTGGTCAAACAGTGCCTCCTGGTCATCTGCACTCCTGTGAAAAAGTGACAAATTGCAGAAAATCACAGTTAAAAAAAGAAGAAGCTATGAACTGTAGTACATCCAGTAAACATAAGGGGGTTGTTCTGCTCCTGCTGTCTTACATAACTCATGTCTATTACACTTCCTACACTGGCTAGCACACATCACACATCATAATTCTGTGAAACAGAGGGCCCACAAAACAGCATCCAAAATAATTCAGATAACCAGCAATGCACCACATCTCAGCTTGGTTTGAATGAAAACACCACTCTGTACACATTCCTGCATTTTGATCAGTTTGTGTAAAAGGTGTTGAATATTGTGCCTTCTGTAAGTCAGGCGTAATCAGCACAATGATCCTGATGTTTGATGTGAGTGATTAAATTCTCAGTCCTGAGAGTATAAAACAATATTCTGAATTCATAATTGCTTCAATATAAAACAACACACGATAAACTCACCCTCGGAACGGCGGGAAGCCACACAGTAGGATGTATGTGATAACTCCAGCTGCCCAAATATCTACCTTAAGGCCATAGCTAGTGAGAGAAGAAGAAGAGCTTAGTCTAAAAGGAGATAATAATGCTGTTCAGCTAAATATGCTACACTATATGGCCAAAGGTTTGTGACCATCACACCCATATGTGGTTCTTCCCCAGACTGTTGCCACAAAGTTGGAAGCACACAATTGTACAGAATGTCTTTGTATTCTATAGCATTACAATTTCCGTTAACTGGAACTAAGAGGCCCAAACATGTTCCAGCATGACAATGTGCACAAAGTGAGCTCCATGAAGACATGGTTTGCCAAGTTTGGAGTGGAAGAACTCCAGTGTCCTGCACAGAGCCCTGACCTCAACCCCACTGAATATGTTTAAGATGAACTGGAATGCTGACTGCACCCAGGCCACCTCACCTGACATCAGTGCCTGAAATCACTAATAGTCTTGTGGCTGAATGGACAAATTCCCACAGCCACACTCAAAAACCTAGTAGAAAGTCTTCCCAGAAGAGTGGAGGTTATTATAACAGCAGGGGGGGGGGACTACATCTGGAACTGGATGTTCAAAATATGGGTGTGATGGTCAGGTCAGGAATGTGCAAACTTTTGTCCATATAGTGTATATACATATTATTCAGACCTTGTATTTATTCATTACTTAACTTGGTTTAAAAAAAAAAAGAAGAAAACATTCATATAAAACATGTAAATTAATATAATATATATAACTATAATATAGAACTGTGTCTAAAAATACAGAACACATTTATATTAAAATATGCAATAAAACAAATAAAATTAAATGGATAAATGAATACAATTGTAATAAATTAATACAAATGAACGATAAAGCAATTTAATACATGATTTCAACAGTAAACAGAACACAATGAAATTAATAAATACAGTGAGGTGATCATTTAACATGCCATTTGAGAAATGTTGCTTGTAATACAGTAAATGTAGTATATGTTCAGAATGCTTTATTTAGATTCTTAAAACCAAAGCCTAAGCTCAGACATGAGAAGTGTTATCAGGGAGCAAAGTCTCACCCGGTCTCAGCAATAATCTCAGGTGCTACATAAGTGGGAGTCCCGCAGACGGTGTAGAGCGGCCCATCTACCACTGTGGCCAAGCCAAAGTCTCCCAGCTTTAGAGACTTACTGCCGTCCTGGTGCTCATACACCTGAATGAGAACAACACAGTGTTCATGTTTAGAGCGGACAGGTTTCACACTTCCACCATTTCTAATGAACTACTTCAAACATGAATGTGACTTCCAAACACGTGCCATCTGAGGGGATGCTGAAACGTTGTTTCTCTCAAATGTTGAAACACTGCTGTCCTTTGAACCCCCACCCCTTTCATGTTCATTTGTTTAGTCTGCTAGTATGTGCGTTTGCTTTAGCCTGAGTTTGACTTATGCTAAAGTAGAAAGACAGACTGCTGCCACTAACACATCCCACTTTCTCTGCTCTGTTTGGTTGCATAATGTCTGAAAGAGTGGCATTTGAAAAAAACAAAACCCATTTGGAGTGAAGATGGTAGCAAAGTTTTTAGTAATACATGCAATTACCACCAACATGAGGTGAGAGCCACTGACTCAGTGCCCATTTCACTTTGCGCTGATTAAATTTCACAGCCACAGTGAAGATGTGCCCACAATCACATATGCCATGGAACTAGTGCATGGTTTAGATGTAATGGCAATGCAATAATTGACTATAATTCTAATCATTATATTATAAAAAGCTAAGCCATGCTAATCCTTGTGGTAGAACATTTGAGCCTAATATGCCCACATACATTTTGTGTGAATAATGTTCCAGCAGAATTGCATTTATTTATGGCCTCTCTCTCTCTTAATCATCGTCGGGTGCTGAGGCCAGGGTACACACACTCACACACTGATTCTGTTTCAGAGTGGCATGTGTTTGAAGCGATTTAGTCTTTGCTCAGTGTGCAGCATGACTGTTAGTTTGTGAGTCATGTCTCACTTCCTCCCCTGTGACAGTGAGATCACACACTCAGGCTCCAGGAGAAGGAGACAGGAAGGATGGCACTGACAGTCAAAGAGTCATCCACCTGCTTTTCTGCATTTCATTATTCCTTTCCTTAATTCATTCACTCATCTATTCAACTATAAATTCAATTACTTTCTCGCACATCTATCTTTCTTTCTTTCTTTTTCTTTCTTTCTGCTAAACACCTTCATAGATGAGACTCACGCCGCTCACAATGTCCCCCCACTCTGTATAAAGCTGTATAATCATGAGTACAAAGGACTTATATTGATGATGAAGTCGAATTTGGCAGTGAAAAAAAGGATCACACGTTTAGTTACATTTCCATCCATCCATCCATTTTCTGTACTGCTTATCCTACACAGGGTTGTGGGGGAGCCTGGAGCCTATCCCAGGGGACTTGGGCCACAAGGCGGGGGACACCCTGGAGGGGGCACCAACCCACTGTAGGGCACAATCGCGCACACACACACCCATTCACACACTATTGACAATTTATTGTTGCCAATCAGTCTACAACGCATGTCTTTGGCGTGGGGAGGAAACTGCAAACTCTGCGCACACAGGGTGGAGGTGGGAATCGAACCCCCCAACCCTGGAGGTGCGAGGCAAACGTGATAACCACTATGGGTGGATAATATCACAGAAAGTAAGGTTCAAATGATCCTCTTACCAATAGGTTCTCTGGTTTAATGTCTCTATGGACGATGTTAAGGCTGTGTAGATATTTAATGGCGTTGGCCAGGTTATACAGCATGCCACTGGCATCCCTCTCTGTATATCTGGTCGCAGAGGTAATAGCATCAAAGAGGTCGCCCCCCTGTGGACAAGCAAGACACAACAACACAATAAATACCTGCAAAGTTTCGGACCAACAGGAAACCGTCCACCTTTTTTAACCTGTCATAACGCAAAAGCTTATTAAGTTCATTAATTTGTACTTCACATTAGCTTGTTGTTGATAAATAACATGAGCAGAAAGTTTACAGTGGCCTGGTTTGCTGAAATCCCCTCACAGAGAAGGCTAAGTGGAGCAGCAGCTTTATATAGAGCTGTGCTGGACCGAGCCAGCTGTACTGTAAGGACCAATGAAACGAGACATCAAACACAAAAGGCCCGCCAAAATCTGTGTGCTCCTTTCTGTCCTGTTTCTCTAAATTTGTCGAGACTAGCATTTAGACTGAGTAAAGGTTACTGTATGGCCTTTTTGTTGCCCTGAATTGCTACATTTGTAATGTGTATATATTTAGAAATATGCTGAGGAGGTCATAAAGTGTGAGTATTTCACCTAACTAACCTAATTACTATGAATATGCAAGATTGCATCTGACATGTTACTTCGATTCGAATCGATTCTTTACTTTCCTAAAGTACCACTAAAAGGTATGCATCGTATAATGTGCGCACCTTGACAAGCTCCATGACAAGGTAGAGCTCGCTGTATGTGTCCATCTCCTCAATCAGCAGCACGATGTTGGGATGTTTAACTCTCCGCAGAATAGCCACCTCGTTCTGGATCATTTGCTCCTGGGAGAGGGTGCACAGAGAAAAGCAATCCAGTATCAAAGCTTGATTCTCATCTTTGAAGAAGCTCTGAGATGAGAGGAACATCTCTCTAAAAGTCAAGGAAGGAATTTTAGTCAAGGCATGAGGAGGGCCAGATCAGAGGAGAATATGCTGTCTTGACTTTCTGCTTGTAAACATTGTACACGAAGCATCGTTATGATTAGGACTTTAGCGCAGAACCTCTGTAAAAAGAGTAAGTAGCTATGTTCACTGTGCTCTACTCACTTTTCCTCTGCATTTGCCTTTGTTGATGATCTTGAGGGCGTAGGCCCAGCCAGTAGAGCGCTCCACACACTCGTGCACTACTGCAAAGTTGCCGTCGCCGATCATTCGGCCTAATGTGTAGCGGTCAGAGATGGAGGCCGGGACTGCAGGAGCTGTGCTCTCTTCCACAGGCTCAGCTAATCAGAGGATAACCAGACACAAGTAGATTCATAAACTTTATTCATCTTACATGGAGAAGAGGCATTATGTCTAAATCATAAGCACCCTTCATGGCAGACAGGTGATCTCATTGCATATCAAAGGCTTGCAAATTCTGATATGTCTGCCCTTAAAGCATACTGTCCTTGCCCTGCTGAAAGAACTGTACATGTATCCAAGTTGATAAAAGATGACATGGTAAAAGCCCTTTTTTATACAACAGATCAAATTAGGTTACTGTGATCTCAGTTAGAATTTTGAATGGTTTTATATGCATTAATTTGTGAACAGCGATGTGTTGAAATGATGCAGGATGTCAAAGCTTCGTACCATCACTGACAGCACCATCACCCTCATCCACGCTGCAGACCTTGGTGGAGGCCAGCGAGGTGGAAGAGCCGTTTTCTTCAGAGCCCTGAGAGAAGCAGAGCAGTGGAGATCAACAACATGCACTTTGTCACAACTGGTGTTGGAAAATGGGAAAATGGCATGAGTGATGATATATGTGGCAGGTTTAATGTCTAAAGCACATTGCAGGCAGCTGTTTCACCTCAATATCTTTACAATTATTTCTTCCTCTTAAGTTTGTCTGTTGTTCCTACCCATGTGACACCACAGCTGTTCTCACCTTTAAGTCTAAGTCTCAACACTGGGCTGAGGCAAAACCCTTGGGTGGCTCAGTGGCTGGTTGTCATGACAGCATTGAGTGAGCTAGAGAGAGACTGAGAACAAGAGAGCACAGTTGATGCAAATTGTTTTTTGAGCTCGATGTTCTGGGAGCCTTTGGGTCAGTGCTGAGAATTATTAGAAACGTACCATGCTGGGTTCATGTGACTGCTGGGAGAACCACAAAGCTGGGATTGTATATGTGTGGAGGGCAGTGACCAGGTTGGGCCCGAGAGATATGTGAAAAGTGTGTGTGTGTGTGTGTGTGTGTGTGTGTGTGTGTGTGTGTGTGTGTGTGTGTGTGTGTGTGTGTGTGTGTGTGTGAGATGGTTAGCAATGAAAATGAAGTGCAAACCCAAAGGGAGAGTCTACCAAGTCTAATCACTGCCTAAGCTGTGTTTGTTACTGTTGATTTGGGTGTTGCTTAATTAAAGTAGGACAAGCAAGGTCTCAAAACAACTTTAGATGCACCTGAACCTGAACTGTGTGACTATGACTGTTTGTGTGTGTGTGTGTGTGTGTGTGTGTGTGTGTGTGTGTGTGTGTGTGTGTGTGTGTGTGTGTAAGCTGCTCTTAATATTGCATTCTGTAACATTTCATTGAGATCGCAGGCCACAACTCTGTTGCCATGGAAACTGCAGGTCTGTCAGAGTGAGCAACAGTAATAGTAATAATCTGTGTGTGTGTGTGTGTGTGTGTGTGTGTGTGTGTGTGTGTGTGTGGGTGTGTGTGTGTGTGTGAGAGAGAGAGAGACAGAGAGAGACAGAGAGCATGCCCATACAAAACAATTTCCTGTTTCCTGTCTCTCAGTTTGCCAGATATGATGATGTTCCCTGCCATCATCATATGAAGAATCTGCTAATCTGCTATACCACAGCGATGCTGAATTTTCGATTCTGATTCAGAAGGTGTTTTGAAAAAAGAGGGGCTGGTGAGGGAACGACTGTTATAACGTAAGTGGTAAGATGAACTAATTTGTTTCGAGGATGTTCCACAAGATTAAACATATAACTACAAATGGATACATAGTGTAACAAGTTTTCAATTTTTTTGTATAAAAATAGTATTAGTATTGCCTAATTGTTGTGGTATAAGAAGAATAAAACACTTCGGGATGTGCTGTTATTGGAAAATAAACAACTCTGAATAATCGCCCTGAAGTTTATTTTCCAATAACATGACGTAGTTCCTTATTTCGCATCACTTTCATATTAAAGTTCAGACTTTACAATATAGTTCAGAAGCAAAGGACAGAAGAACACAAAACCTTACTGCTTGTCTTTGTTTCTTCATTTCGCTTCCTGAACCCAGAGATTACTTATTTTAATCCAGGCAGAACATACATTAATCCATTAATCCATTATTTGTGTCCACTATGAGTGTACTGTTTATAGCAAACCTCAGCAAACTTGCAGCCAGAATCTTACTTAAACTCAGCAATGTTCATTATTTCACTGTAACAACAATGAAAAACATTTATGTTATTATTTTATTGAATATAACACAATTAATGATCGTTGGCAATTCAGTTGTATAAACCACAATACTTGCGATAGCTAGAATAACACTGTACTGAGTAATTTCCCTGTGTGCTCTGGGAAAAGCAAATGGAGAACAGCAAAGGCTGGACTAGACCAACTCACACACCTAAAACACTCACAATATAATCAAATATACAACACAACGTGTGCAATCTATTTAATATATTCAGCATGTTCACAAATACACACAGTGATGTCAAATTATTCATTAAGATTTACATGTACACACACACACACACACACACACACACACACACAATGATCAAAATAGAAATAAACAGAATTTATCTTACTCTGGCAGGAATGAAAGATGTGATAGTGCAATACACAATCCAAATAACAATCCTAATGAAAACATTGAATAAATTAACAGAATGTAAACACACCAAAAAATGCAAAAAAAAATGACCAAAAGGATAAAATAAACAAACACAGCCATCACAGGTAACTCAGTAGTGTGAGAAAAAGAAGACAAGAAATAGATGACCACTTATGTCATGTGTGCCGTGTGATGTTTCTCATGATACTGAAGAGGGACTCACAAAAATCATAAAAACATGCACGGAATGTATACACACTTTAATGTATACACAGATTACAGATACACATGTATTTTTAGAAAACGCACAAAAAAAGTTTCGATAAAAAAAATAAACAAATGACAATTTTCTAAATCAAGTACTGTGAAATGAATGACAAGAAAATGTGCGAACATACACACAAATGAGAAGAGCATGCAACTCAACAGACAGTGTGGTTTACAAAGCCAGGTTATAACTTGACTGACAGAACATACAAAAGAAGGGATGGAATGGGACAAAAAGTGCATCATCACTAAAACTGATCACATGACCAACAAAAATGACCTGCCTGTTAAAATCTGAACTGCAAATAAAAGTAATATATTCATTCATTCATTCATTCATTCATTCATTCTCTCTCTCTCTCTCTCTCTCAAAATCTTGTTTTGTTTCTGACAGAACAGCACTGTGACTGGGACACCAGCCAAACTGAGACAGATTCTGACTGTCTGTGCATTGATTAATGCTTCATATTAAAGGAATATGCAGCTTCTCCAGGAAAACACAGCCAAAGGGCATTGTCGAAAAATATGAGAGAAGGAAATCCTGCCAAGGATTGAAACACTAAAACACACAATCCTATCATACAGAGTTGCCACTCTTGTGTAATTCTGAAAAGTAGGTCACACTATGTACTATACTACTATAACAACTATAAAAGCACTGAACTGAAAACTTCTGTTTTCTAGAACGACTGTGGTCCAAAAACCAGAATCAAGCAGTAGATTTTTCAATGGAAAAAAACACAATTTTACATGAATTGGATTGTATTCATTCATTAATATTCCTCTTCTTATGTTGCGTCAGTCCTTCATTACTCTGTATCACTCCATCCTACACTACCTGCCCTAGTGCCCTCCACTCTTCTTCACATATCTATTCTTCCATTCATCTGATGTTGCTGTGGTAACAGCTTACACTTCATCCCTCTCTCCACCCTTCCAAGTTATTTTCCAAATTCCTCCAATTATTTCATTTTTCAGTCCACAACATTCACATACTACTTAACACATGCCACCTAACATTCAATGAAACACATTCTCAATTGATCTTAGTCTTCAAGCAACCATAAAAGTGTCGTTTTCATCATCGACATTGTCTATAAAAGTGTAAAACATTTGTGCATGTACAATAGAGACTGAGTAGTTCCAGAAAATACAAACTACACCTACCAGTCAAATGCTTTTTGTTTTTGAGTCAAGGTCAAATAGTTAATTAGTTGGGAATTCCACTTAATCGATTATAAACAAAAAAAAATTGCTAATGCAGCATCATCCATCCATTTTCTCTGCCGCTTATCCTACTCAGGATCGCAGGGTGCCTGGAGCCTATCCTGGGAGACTTGGGACACAAGGGCACAATCGCACACACTACAGATAATTTAGAGATGCCAATCAGCCTACAACGCATGTCTTTGGACTGGGGGAGGAAACCAGAGTACCTTCTGAGACAAAATTTTCTGGAAATTTCTGTGCAGTCCTATCTCATATATTGTAAGTGTGATCACCCAGGCATAATGCACATGTATAAATAGTTCAATGTTAAGCAGTGCTGGGTCAGATCAAATAAAACGCATGTGTATAGCTAATGAGGAGATGTGGAGAATCGGTACTGTTCATAACGTATGCAGTGACAAAAGAATCACTGGAGACTAATTGCAGAGAGTCACACATTATTCAAGTAAAGAAGCATAGACTTTCCAAACAAGTAGGAGAGTTAAAACTAAGCATAAATGCCAGAGCCCACACAAGATTTAAAGCTCTTTCTGCCATTTTCAGCTGGCTCAGATCAGTGTCTGAATGTCAAAGACGAAATCTGGAACATTCAGTTCTGGAGTGCCACAACACTGAATTTATGCTGGAGCACTTTTCGTCTTCCTTACCCCCATTCACAAAATATGAGCTTTTTATCATAGTATGACCTACTTATATGGCAGATGGCTGTGAAGCCATCGAGATTCTGCTTTGCTTGGAGACGATCATCAGACTGCTTGAAATTGTCCTCTGGAGAGGTGGCAGCAAGAAGTGCAAAGCAATCCTCATCAGATCAAAGCGCACTGAGATCTTCCTGCTTCGAGCACTCTTGCAGTGATCACTGACTGGTGCGGATATGTGTGCTGAATATGAAACAGGGTGGGGTGAACTCAGAGAGCATAGAGAGTCGTTTCTCTATCTCAGGAACACACTGGCTCAGTTTTAGGACAATCTGATGTTAGTTTTTGTTTTTTTGTTTTTTATCACTGAGCATCAGCTGTGCCACAAATTATCCTGGATATTTTTTCCCTAACATATACAGGCAACTCAAGGAAAGATTGAGCTCCAGGCACCCTGTGGAACCAGCAATGGCCACTTCTGAGCCTACAGCGCAAGACGTCAGAGAAGTCTTTTATTCATCCTTCAATCTAACACACAACTCAATTTTGTTCGCACCACCACATACTGGCACCACATGAAAAGACTTAACATTGCCAGGTTGGGCCACCAATAGAAAATCTATACACACAATGAGGGCAAAATATTAGTGCTTTTGAGCTTTTGATAAAAATGCAGAGAGAGAGAGAGAGAGAGAGAGAGAGAGAGAGAGAGAGAGAGATGAATGAGTAAATTACATAATTACATGGGTCTTGATTGAGCATGGACACTCTATTACTGCCTCCTCATTAACTGATCCAGCAGGATTTGGAACACTTCAGTGTGGTTACACACATCATTACCCATTTACACACAGACCAGAGAAAAGAGTGTGGCTGGTAAAAACCCTAACTCCCACTGAGTTGCATGCTCGTTCAAGGTTCAAGTTGTTTACTCTAATACCACCAGTAGACAGTGTGTCTACATCATCATTACAAAACTTCTAAAAGGCAGAGGTTGGTCTCCATGAACAAATCTGCTGGGCTTTCACACATGGCTTTGATGGCCAAATGAGTGTAAGAGTGTGTGACAGCGTTTAGGAGATTCCCCATTGCTAGGTATCCCATTGCTATTTCCCTTCTGTGTGAGTGTGTGGAGTTAGGCTGCACGTTTGGTGCCTGCCTTGTCCTTCTCCTGAGAACACATAAGGAGTGTGTTACCAAGGGCTGGAATGGGGAAGGCTGTCTAAAATAATTAATAATCCAATTATGAATAATAATAAATAATCCAATAGGAATTGGAGATGAACATGAACATAAAATAGAATCAAGCCAGATACAACTGAGCATGAGCTGTATGATGTTGTGCAAGTGTATGTGAGTATGAGATAATGTACGTACCTTCTTGAGGCTCCCTGGACTGGCTGGAGTAGGACTGGGTGACTTCATACAGTTCAGTGTAGACAGCTGGCTGGCTGGAGTCCCATTCACTAGGAGCAAAGGAGAAACACAGTTGGTTTTATCGGCCAGTAAGTAAGATTCACTTGAAATTTGATCTGGCTTGCGGACACTGACACAGTGTAACACGTTAAGAGTATAATAAGAACCATGTTCACTGAATGGAAGTATTACTTATTAGAATCATGTGATTATTTGGGTTACATCGAAAATTCCGTATGTAAAGACGGAGCACTATAGCAGGCAACATTAACTAACAGGAGGTGAAGTAAACACCAGATTACAGTCTAGGAACACAGAATAATCAGTAGAATTCTTTATTTTCACTGCAATCTTATGGACAAATTTTCTATAATATGACAGTGTAGCCTTAGACTAAATTTTACAAACAATACAGTATTTTAGGCCTGAACCTGGTTCCAGGAAATAAGCCACATGTATAAGGAGCAGTGGGATGAGGAGACATCACCCACACAGTTTTGCCCACACTGCTTCTTCCCACACTTGAACACCAATCCATCCCTCCCACTAACTATTACCTACTAAACACAGCAGGAAAACTATAAAGACAGAGACGCCTCCACATTCATCCATGCCACACTGGGCCAGAATTTTACCTTTTGCCCCATGTACTGGTCCTCACAACAAAAGAGAATCTAAAAACTAAATCCAATCCAGTAGCTGAGATTATACTAGTCTGAAACAATCAGTATCAGACCAGATCAGAATCAGATCAGTATTTCTCTCTCTCTCTCTCTCTCTCTCTCTCTCTCTCTCTCTCTATATATATATATATATATATATATATATATATATATATATATATATATATATATATATATATATATATATTATTTATTTTAATCAATGCCATGAAGGTGTAATGTTGACTGATGTGGCAGAGGTTGCTCGTGAATACTGGACACAAATGGAAGTACACTGTCTGTCACATGACTTGGCAACAGAATCTTGCTGAGAGTCGACTGGGTTACTAAGAGGATGTGAGTATCAGATAAGTGTCAGGTATCAGACAGCACACAAGCTCTGATATAGGCATTGTATCAAGAATTAGAAAAGTGGGGAAAGAATAAATAAATTAAGAGCAGGAAATTGAAAAAAAAAAAAAAACAAAGGGGAGGGGAGGGGGCAACATCTAAGCACAGGGACATGAGATATCATGAGGTAATTAATCTTTAATATTTTAAACACTTTTAAAAAGCTAAATTGCCAGATTACTATATTTCATTTTACATTAAGCACTAAACCATGGAAGATCAGACGCATACAGCAGAGAGTGTATATCTGGCAGCTAAAAGAGGCAGTCAGGAAATGACAATTAATTCGTGCAGATTGTGTTAAAGGATTGCCAGACTGGGATATATATATATATATATTTTTTTTTTAAATACAGCATTAGAACAGTCCGGAAATTCCGCCAGTACTGTAGTTAATTCAATACCCAACCATCGCTTCAATAAACCGTTCATTCAACACTGGAGAGTCCAAAAGGCACCAACTGCAGAAAAAGGTCGAATCGAACATTAAATAGCCGAAATCGAAGCACCGGTAATCTCCTACCTTCGTATTGCAGCATGCTGAAGTCAGACACAGTGCAGTTAATCCAAAAGGCAGGAGGAAACGGCGCTCACTTTCTGAGCGCTCGAGCGCTCCGGCTGCAATTAGAATGAATGAACCAAAGGGGCGGAGCGGAGAGCGCGCGCGCTAGTGGGCGACTGTAGGCGGCCGGTCTGCTAGCGTAGTCTCTGACGAGAAGCCGTGCGCATGCGCAACACACACCACCGTAGTGGGAGGCGCGGGCGTGGATAGCTGTAGAACAGAGCCGAATTTTCTCACTGACAGACGGTCAGTGGTGCTGAAACCATTAGCAGAGGAGAGAAAAAACAAACAAACGCTGCCGTAATTAACCATACGCAGGCGTTTGGTGTGTGTGTGTGTGTACACCGTATTTTTTTTACTCGAAGTGGTCAACAAATTACGAACACGAGAGCTATAATTCACGTCAGGAACGAAGTATGAAATAAGCAGTTTGTGTCAGTGGCGGGCTACACGTCAATATTTTCTTAATACAGTAACATTATATTGCTCATGAGACATGTAAAAACACACTGACTAGTAAGAGTGCTGCAGATCAGGAAAAGCACCATGCTCGTTTGACTCCTTTTTACAGTTATCTCGCATGGAAAGTTTGGAAAAGTATACAAATCCAGAGAATTACTTAATTTACAATTATTTAATTGTAAATAATTTGCACACTGGTCCCTAATCCATATTACATTTCAAGTTTGCCCTTTTGATGATTTAGTTAATGACCTTTAAATATCAGCAAAAAACTTAACATAAGTAAAGGGAAATGGTCTCGAAAAGGTCAGTTCATGAGGAAAGGCCAAGAACCCTGTTTACCTGTGTATTTTGTGTCATTTTAGTTAGTTTCTTAAAGATAAGTCATCCATGATTTGTAATGTTACATTATTCATTCATATAAAGTACACTTTAAGTGGACTGTTATTATTTAGGGAATTATATATTTTATTTATTTATTTTATATGTCCTTAAGGGACAATACGATCCCCTTAATCCCAGTCGTCAGCTCAATGAAGACAATCTATTTATACAATACATTTGTGATTGTAGATAAATCAAATTGTGTAAAACAACATTTTTATTAGCAGTTACGCCAGCAACAATTAGACGTTTTTGATATAGTGTATTAGCTGTCTATTTTTTTTTTTTATTACTTTGAAATTGAATGCTGTTGAATGTTTTGAGGCTTTTGAGTTTGTAGTCAGTGATATTACAGTAGGTATTAGACTACCTTCGAGGTAAGTTTATAATGTTGTGGTTTTCAGCCTTCATAGAGGTGCTAATTTTAAATGGAAAACTGCATGTATGTGTATGTGTTTGTGTTTGTGTGGGGCAACACAAAAAGAGACAAGGGGGGTGTACACTCATGGGCACCATCTGTGTCACCATGTTAATGTGATGCAAGTGATGCATTCGCAGTCAGACTTCACTATGTTATTTTCAGTCAGTGCTTCAGCAGTTTCTCAAAGCATCTTGTCATGAAAGCCTATAAAAGAACTAAACTCCGTCACCCCCTTTCCCCCACAGGATGAGTGTTGTGTGGCCCCCACACAGCCGCGGAACTCCATGACCATCTGGAGTGTGTTCCAGGGCAGCCCGACCCACAATTAGGTTTAACTGGCTTTGAAAGTACAAAAAAAAAATATATTTACAAACTTCTGAAACTGCATAATGTTTAGTAGCTTCAACTGAGGTCCATTACGCTAATAGAACGGTTCATGAGAAAGCCGGAGTTTTGTTCCAACCAGTCAAACTTGAACTGAAGTGCTGGCTGAAGACAAATTATTGGTCAACCAATTAGAATAAATGCTTCTACTGTTTGAGGCAAAAACCTAGAAGAATTCATTGTGAGCCATATACTGAAGGCAAAGACCTCTATACTTAACTGTAAATGGTTTTCCAAAGATTAGATCAATTGCTATAAAATACACTCAGTTCCACAGCTGAACTGTGGGTACTTGCACCTAAGCACAAATCCTCACACAGTTCTTAACATTCTCTTGTCATATTTTATGTATGGTGACAAAGAGAAATCTATTAAAGTCGCTGAAATCCAGCAGTTGGTGGAAATATGTTGTTTAACAAGCCAGGTACAAAACGGAGTGTGTGTGGTGATAAGTACTCTGTATCTCTCTGCACAAGGTCCATTTCAATGCGCAGTTTCTGTTCGTCCACTCTGTCCTCTGGTGAGAGCGTGGGCACAGGAGTAGAAACAGCCACTGAAAGAGTGCACAATGCTCTCCAGCTACATGTCCCCTCCATCCTCACTCACCTACTGCAGATATACAAGGACTAACAGTAAAGCCCCCTTTATATTCATATCCCAAAAGTCCTACTACAGCCATAAACTGTGATTTCAATATGTGCTAAATAGGACAGATGAATATGTTATCATGTGATTATAAGGCATCAACACTGGCATTATTCTGTGCACACGACATACAGCAAACTATAAAATTATTTTCACCCTTCAAGTAAAGGAGCAAAAATTCATTGCATTAAGTGACATTTTGAGCTACACAGTTATATTTCAACACAAAAACCTAAGAGTCAAGTCTCTTTATCTCTCTCTGCACTAGTTTGCAAACATCATTATGCCATCCTTTGTGCAACAAAGAACTCATAGTTCATTTGAAAAGAACCAACTTTGAGGTCTTCTTTGCCTCCATCTCACTGTGTGGGCAGGCAGAATACTCTTGAAACCTTTTTTTCATTATGGCTATATTATGGTGCTTAATGGTATTTTTAACTGTATGCATATTTTTTAGGTCCATAATCTGACTGTAGGTCAACCATCAGCTGCTTCTTTCATGTTGGAAACACCTTTCTTCATGGTGATGGATTTATTATTTTTATTTAAAATATAATAATTTGAATATTCTTGAGAGGTGCCAATAATGTTGTAGCACATGCTTTGAGAGAATTAATTTAAATAGAATATACAAAATGAAAGGCAAGTAGTTTTTATACTAAAACTTTTATTGTTTTAGTTAAAAACTTTTTAACTATTTTACACATTGCCTTTTAAGAGTTTTGGACTGTATTTTATACATGTAATGGTTATTTTAGGACTTTCCTATCCTGCCACACTAAGCTGGCATAATACATATAGGATCAGAGAGAGGAGTGCGATTCTTCACCAGCTGGTCCATGTCATGGTGGATTTCACATCTAATGAAATTTCTATTTGGGGAGCATCTGTGTGACACACAGCAGAGTTCGGGAGGAAAGTGCAGGGACCAACACACTGTTACCAAGTGGATTTCTGCAGAAGCAAAAGACAGGACTGGTGGTAGAAATGTAAAAAAAAAAAAAAAAAAAAATGCAGGAAAAGTGGATGTCTTTAAAAGGAACTATAGATTAATTATGGATTTTATGAGATTATAAACCAGAACACAACAACAGGAACGGAGCATGAAGAAACTGTGCTTGGTTTAAAGCAGATTTCCTGTTTCACTATTTTTATTTTTAAACAGGCCTAAATATATTCATACTCAATAGCATTTCCTATCATTTTCATATTCAGAAATGTAGGTAAGGCTATGTAAAACCATATGACAAGCCAATACTGGAAGATGAGCATGAGAGAAATTGCAGGGTCAGAATAAATAAAATGAAGGATTATTTTACTGGGGAACGACAGCACATCCAAAGCCAAGGATATATGCATATTTTTATGTAGTGTAAAAAATCGGTGCTGTATATGCATGTACATACCTCCTTTGAGGCATGGAAAGACTGTCTGTCTGCTCCAGTCTGTAACAAGCTGTGTGATTTAGCAGGGGTGGATTATAATGAGTGAAGTTCCTGGCTCACCTGTGTGGCAGAGTCGCTCCATAATGAATTTCACCGGGAGCTCAACACAAGCCAATCCCAAGTAAAATATGTGCACTAATTAAAGCTTCACATTCTGTCTGAAGTGCTCTGGGTCGCAAATAGTTCATCAAGTTGTAATTAGGGTCAGTGATAGCTCAGTGGTTAAGGTTCTCAGCCAATGATCAGAAGATGAGTTTAAATCACAAGATGGACAGAAAAACACTGTTGGTCCCTTGAGCAAGACCATTAATCCTAACTGCTAAATCCTATGATAGGATTGTAACTGTAAGTTGCTTTGGACAAAAGAATCTGCCACATGAATAAAAATGCAAATGTGGACCCTAGTGTTGGGCTCAGTTATGTAATTTAATGGGAATTCAGACAGTGGTTCAAAGGAAATATACTGTGCTGGTGTTTGTGCTTCTGTGTAGATGTAACGCCTGCTTCCGAGATGGAATTTAATGAGATGAGGTGAAAGCTGCAGACGAGAAATAGACAGCCGGCAATCATTTATATCCAGAGAGCTATTATGAGTGTCTGCAAACAGCTGTGGAATTTTTAGAAATCATCAGCAAAGTATGTATTTATGTTTTAAGTGGGGAGGGGGCGCTGACTGCTCTCCTTCATACACCAGTCTGCTAAACTTAGCCTGATTATAGAAACATCACTGACGGAGTTGGTTATATAAACTGTGTGTGAGGTGCTGTTTTCTCTCACTCTATGCATTTGGGCTTTTAAAGGAGTATAAACACATCTGTATTGTACATCTCTACCTCCCCATCTGCTTCTATGTCTGTCTACTTGCTTGAATGTAAGTGCTGTTTAGTGTCTGTGTTGTGAATCTGAAAGTAAAATCTTTAGCTGATAAAAATTCAATATGTTCTCGCAAATAAAATTCTACATGTGCTGATGTTGAAATACAGCAACTTGCAGTTTAAGACAAAGATTAAGCATTACAAGACATAATAATAAATGTGTGCTTCATAGAATTCTATATCTAACTCTATATAATTGTCAACTCCCCCCTCCCCCAAATTCCCCACTCACACACTGTGTGATATACTGAAAATGAGACAGACAGCAAAAGAAAGGTGTAAGCATTTGCAGTTAAGCACTAAAATGCTTTGAAATTTTTTTCATATGTTCAAAGCTGAACTCCTCTGCTGCACATGACAATAAAGCATTTCAAAGCTCTAGCAAAGTGTGCAAAATGCGCATAACAGAATAGAAATGTTATGTCTACAAGCACTGTTCCCACCTAGAGAGCAGAGTGTTGCTTTAAGAGCAACACTGAGGCTTTCAGCACAACAGCAAGCTTGTGCTTCACTCATGCTGGGTGTCTGTAAACGCATGATTTGTCTGGGGGGACAAACCAATCTGATAAGCATGCGATGAGCGGCGCTCAATAAACTGAGCCTGCTTCCGGCCTGTCTGCCAAACAGGAAGCTGTGTCCATATATGGGCATCACTATTGTCTCCAAGGCAGCAGCTTCCTTGCCCCGTATCACCATGGCAACCCCCTGGCCTCTTCAGCTGGCATAGTTTAAACCAATCATATCACAGTCGTCTCCAGCATCGGAGCACAAATAAAGAAAACACACTTTCCTTCTAGATCTCTCGGCTTCACACACACACACACACACACACATATACGTATACATACATACATTCATACACACACACACACACATACGTATACATACATACATACACACACACACACACACATATACGTATGCATACACACACACACACACACACACACACACATATACGTATACATACATACATTCATACACACACACACACACATATACGTATACATACACACACACACACACACACACACACACACACATACATACATATATATATATATATGTGTGTGTGTGTGTATATATATAAAATAAAGTATCTTATTAAGGTTTTGGGTCTCCACAAGCATTAATGTTCTGAAGGAATGAACACCAGTCTTCCCAAAGATATTCCCTCAATTGTTGTTTTGATGATGGTAGTAGAGAGTGATATCTGATGGTCCAAAATCTCACGTAGGTTCAACTGGTTTGAGACCACTCCCATCAGGATAGAAATGTTCCATAACAGGATAAAGATGATCTGTCAGAATAACTTTTATTGATTTTCAGTGACCCTTCCTTCTAAGGGGACCCAAACCATGCCAGCAAAATGCCCTCCACTGCATAACAGAGCCACCATTTTTCCTTATACATGTATGTATACGTACAATTGATTTGCACAGTAAAGTTTGTCCCATCTTATTTAAAGTTCCCAGAAACACGGACAGACAGACACACACACTGTACAAAAGTGATTAATATTGCTCTATTCAATGCAGAAGTTCTCTGCAAGATTGAGTCACTGCCCCACCCCATTACTTACTCTCTCTCTCTCTCTCTCTCTCTCTCTCTCTCTGTGTAGACAGCGGTAGACAGTGACTCAGACAGACAGACACTGTCCCTCTTTTCTACATGTGTTCCCAGTGTTTAATCCCTTCTTCTCTACAGCTCTCTTTTCTACATCACCTTCTTCCTCCCCTACACCCTCATTTCTTGTGAATAACAAAGTCATAAACTGATGTAATCCTGCCCAGAGACACCTGCAGCCATGCTGCCTGAGTTGCCAGATGCCGTCAGCTTCTTATTTGCTGCAATATTTATGCATTAGTAGTGAGCATTATCTATTAATCAGCATGAAGTGTATCTGAAGGTAAGGGTATGAATCATCATCTTAGCAGAGAAGCAATCCCAAGTTTTCTTGGGTAGGTGGGCGATTTTTACCCCATTTGTTTATTCATTCATTCATCTTCAGTAACTGCTTTATCCTGGTCAGGGTTGCAGTAGATCCAGAGCCTTTACACTGGAACACTGTGTGCAAGGAAGGAATACACTCTCACACTCTTGAGACATCAGTCACCTGTTCAACTTAGGCAATCCACCTACTCATGTTACCAATGTGTTTTTAGATGGTTGGAAGAAACCAAAGAACCCTTATGAAACCTACACAAGGAGAACATGTAGAACTCCACACAGACAGTACCATAGCTTAGGATCAAACGTAGCACACTGAAGCTGTGAGGCTGTAATGCTTCCCACTGCACCACATTTCACAACCAGCAGTTACCATCAGGCAGACTATACAGAGTTCAGTAGTGGTGTAAACAATCTACTTAAGAGCTCCTTTGTGCCTGTATCAGTCATAATTTTAAACACTAGCCTGTCTATCTATCTGAACTTGCTTTGTGGAATACCACTTGTAAGAAAAACTACGTTTGTAGGTTCACACAACAGCTTTACAACATGCTGTACACTAATGTTGCCACTCAGTCTTTTTGCCACTCAGTGGGCGTGACCACAGCGAGTTCCGGCTACCGTGACGTCACATGCATACCCTCTATTTAGTCACTAATGATTTCCTTTCACTTGTTAGTAGCTAGTTGTCCTCTGTTGCTCTGTTGTTTCGGCCTTTTCTCAAGGCCACGGAAGCATGGTAGTGGGTTTGTATTTTTTTATTTTTTTTTTACACATTTTTTTTAACGCATTTTTACTTCATTCCACACGGCGTTCTTTGTTTCTTCTTATTTATTTAAATCCAGATAACTACTTAACAAAACATTGCTTGAAATTAAGATACAAATTATACAAAAACGAAAATTTACCAACTTATGAAGTGGTCAAAAATCGTTCGCGGTATACAGTGGGATGAAATAATGTTTCTCCTGGACCCAAGGTGCAAGATACATGTATGACATACACAGTGCTGACAGGACATAAATAAAGTGCAACCAGAATGAGAAGCATGCAGGGAGGGGGGGTATGGGAAACAGTGGGGATGAGTACACAGAGGGGCAGTAGAGCATACAGTTTTCTCTGAAAGTATTGGAACGGCAAGGCCAAGTCTATTGTTTTCGCTATACATTGAAGACATTTGGGATTGAGATCAAAAGATGAATATGAAACGATAGATCAGAATTTCAGCTTTCATTTCCTGATATTTACATCTAGATGTGTTAAACAACTTAGATCATGGCACCTTTGGTGGCAGACCAACCAATTTTTAGGTGAGCAAAAATATTGGAAAAGATTAGTTTTAAAGTAAGTTAAAGTAAATAAAACTTAATATTTGGTTGCATATCTCTTGCGTGCAATAACTGCATCAAGCCGGTAACTCACTGCCATCACCAAACTGTTGAATTCTTCTTTTGTGATGCTTTTCCAGGCTTTTACTGCAGCTTCTTTTAGTTATTGTTTGTTTCTCCATTCAATCTCCTCTGCAGGAGGTGAAATGCTGCTCAACTGGGTTAAGGCCTGGTGATTGACTTGACCAATCTAAAACCTTCCACTTTTCCCCCTGATGAAGTCATGACTTCATGTTTTGTGTGTTATGGGTCATTTTCTTGCTGCATGATGATATTGCAAGCAAGGGATATGTAAACAAATATTATGTTTTATTTACCTTAATTAAGACTATCTGTTCCTATACTTTTGCTCACCTAAATATTGGGTGGTCTGCCACCAAAGGTGCTATGTTTTAAGTTGTTTAACACATCTAAATGTAAATTTCAGGAAATGAAAGCTGAAATTCTGATCTATCGTTTCATATTCATCTTTTGATCTCAAACCCAAAGTCTTCGGTGTATAGCGAAAACAAAAGAACTGGCCTTGCTGTTCCAATACTTTCAGAGGGGACTGTATCCACTGTATATGAAGAAAATGGGTTGAAATTTAGTTTGTAGGGGGAAAAAACATTTGAAAGTAACATTTCTTTTGGTAATTAATATCTTAAAGGATGCCACTGGGTTGGCTGATGTGTACGTGTGTATGTGAGTGAGAATGAGTGAGGATGATGAAAAGACACCATGCCTCCTACAGTGCTGATAAACTCTCAGATGACATGTTCGTGTCTGGAACACATAAGCTTTCTTCTGCTAGCGTAGTCAAGAGCTGAAACATCGCTTCTAAAACTAGCATGAGGCTGCTTGGGTGTTTGCTGACCAGACAGGGACAAATCTCTATTTGTTTTTAAAAAAATGTAATTCATTCTACGCATTCAATGCCAACACAGATCAAACTTCAAACTACTCACAGCAGAAATGACTCAAAGACAACACAACTTAATACACATAAACTGCACTGCACAGTAACAGTTGCATATATATAGTACTGTGAAAAAGGCACCCTATTTTTTTTAGTACAAACTTTGTTATAGATTTTTTATTTGATGACGTCTACATTATCAAGTCAGTACAAAAAACATTTTAGATTCCCAAACATTAGTTTTCTAGCACAAAATTAAAATGCCATTAAAGAAAGCAGCATATTATGTAAGAGACCACTTTTCAGACAAAAACACAATGAAGTCTGCTGGGTTTTGCTGCAAAAATAAGAAGCGAGTGCGAAAGTCAAAGTGTCCAGAAGAACTGTGTCTGGTTCTGCAAGATGCTCAATAAAACTTTCCAGCTCACTTCCCTATAAAACTGCACTAATTGTACCGGAGTTTTTATTTTTATTTTTTTGTCACACCAAATATTGACTTTGTTTCATTTACTACTGTTTACTGCTCTTTACGGTATTTTTTTTTTCATGTATAAACATTTCATTTCATTATTTTGAAGGCATCTTTGCTCTACAGCATTTCTTTTTCATGTGCCTAAAACCTTTGCACAGTACTGTACACGTATACATAGACAGACACACGTTACCTGAGGGTGACTTGCTGCGTCTGGAGGGAGTCACATTCCTGGGAGATGCTTTACTCAGAAGACTCTTTCCATAAGAGGATGATTTCATCAGCCTGCATTCTGTTACCCGAGAAGAGGCAAAATAAAATAAAAAAAACAGCAAAAAAAAAAAAAAGTATACAATTATGCTGTGTATATACACAGATTAGATACAAATGAAAAGAAACTCTAGCATCTTTGTAAGGTATTTGGCCACAACAAGCCACCAGAAATTTCTCTAGAAATGTACTGGAGAAAAGAAACTCATTCTTTCAAATAATATTCCCTCAGTTGATGAATTGATGATGGTAGTGGAGAGTGCTATCTAACATTCAGTCCAAATTCCCACAGCTATTTAACTGCACTGAGATCTAGTGAGTGTGAAGGACATAGCATGTTATTTAGATCATTTTCATCCTCATCCTCACCATCATTCAGTGAGCTCTCATGCTCTGTGAAAGAGACCAATCCCATCAGAATAAATTTGCATTGATTTGCAGTGACCCTTAGGGCAGCACGCATTGGTACTTCATGGCTCCAGGGTCCCCAGTTCGAACCTTACATTGCATAATTTTTTCCCCATGTTCACATGAGTTTTCTCCGTCCATCTCCCATGCCAGTGGATTGGCTACTCTAAATTGCCCCTAGATGTGAATGTGCATGTGCATGGTGTCCTGTGATGGACTGGTGTCATATCCAGTGTGTATTCCTGCTTCACACTCAGTGTTCCTGGGATAGGCTCTGGATTCACCATGACCCTGACCAAAATAAATTATTTACTGAAGTATATATATATTAGTCATTTTTGTGTCTTTACATATCCTGCATACTGTATACTTATACACATAAACATATTTCATTCTTAATAAATATCTGAGGTAATTATTCTACATACAGTACAATATACACAATTTAAATTCAATTATAGCACTCTCACTATGTCTAATATTTCATCATTTATTCAAATATCATACCACTCTCCATCAGTTTTTAGCTTTCTTTATTGCAGGTAATTTGTTTTTCCCACGTGGCATTTGCAGCAATCATTTGGCAAAAAGTGATGAATTCAGATGAGCATGCATTAAGTTTCCGACACCGTGTAAGACAGCAAATGTCACAGTCAATTAGGATAGCACTGAGTCATTCTACATCTCCCAGATGTAACTGCAGACGTCTGATTTAACTCTTCACTGACCAGCACTGCGGCTTTAATGTTCCTAATGTTATTAAGGAGGTGACTCGTATACAAAATCTGCCTTGAAAGTACATCACATTTACATTCAACTTAGATATGCGTCCAAATACTCAAGTGTCTAATGCATTGATTACGCCAAGAAAATAATTCCTTCATTCAAAGACAGTCCAGTGTGCAAAGTGAAATAAGATTTTGGACCCAGTTGCCACTCAACCAATAACAACAGGATCTTTAGGGAAATGTTCATCTTTACAGGGTGTCATTTTGGTGCCATCAGTCTTGCCCTATGCTAATGCCTTTTTAATTAAATTCCACTTGATGATTGACTTTTCTGCCCCTATCAAACTCACCGTGACATGCTTTTCTGCAAATACATAAGTAAAAAGAAAACAGGTAAGATAAGGTTCAAATTGTACTAGATTGTTTTGCTTTGTTCCATTGAATAGGATTAGCATGGGATAGTGAACATCTGATCAGCTGACCATCATCAAACTCCTCATAAAATTATTACAATCATACACTGTATTTGTACACTGTCTCTCTAGGGGACTGAAATTGTACAACCCCAATTCCAAAAAAGTTGAGGGACCATCCGGCTTTTTATCAGCGCTCAGTTCAAAAGCCTGCATCTCTGATGGTATGGGGGTGCATTAGTGCCTATGGAATGGGCAGCTTGCACATCTGGAAAGGCACCATCAATGCTGAAAGGTATATACAGGTTTTAGAGCAACATATGCTTCCATCCAGATTCCATCCCATCTTTACTTCTGAGAGACTCTGCCTCTCTAAGATACTCTTTTTATACCCGATCATGTTACTGACCTGTTGCCAATTAACCTAATAAGTTGCAAAATGTTCCTCCAGCTGTATCTTTTTAGTAACACTTACTCTTCCAGCCTTTTGTTGCCCCCGTCCCAACTTTTTTGAGACGTGTTGCGGCCATCAAATTCAAAATTACCTTATTTTTTTTCTTAAAATGGTACATTTCCTCAGTTTAAACATTTCATATGTTTTCTATGTTCTGTTGCGAATAAGATATGGGTTTATGAGATTTGCAAATCATTGCGTTCTGTTTTTATTTACATTTTACAACTTTTTTTGGAAATGAGGTTGTATAAGAGTGTATTAAAAAAGGAGAAAAGAAGAGGACCTTTTGAGAGTTGGTGAAAGGAAAGTTGAGGATGGGAGAAAGCAGGAAGAATGGAGAGGAGAAGAAATGAGAAGAAGACATGGCGCTAGGAGAGATGACAGAGGAGAGCGGCAGTAAAAACTGTTGATGGGGGATATAATGAGGGAGAACACACTTGGGATGAAGGCTGGTTAATGGACCTACACAACCTAGGGTTGGGAACTAATTAGAAACAGGCTTTCATTATGTTTCTGAAAGTGATGGTGTGGGTGCAGGAGAGGGCAGATACAGAATAAGAGGAAAAGATAAAAGAGGACAAAGAGATCTGACACAGGGGAGATGGAAGCTTTAACCCACACATGCTCTTTATGCAAGTGTGCTTGAAGCTTTTTGAAATGAAGCCAAAGAGAATGGTTTGAGAAGGACTCTGGTGTACTTTTCTTAACAAAGAACATCCTCAATCAGGGAAAAAACATTCAAGCAAAATTACATAAATGTTCCTCACCACTCTCATCTAGCAGGAAGTCATCGCGGTAGCGGAACTTCTCAGGTCCACATGCAATGAAGATGTCTTCATCACCAAAGAAGTCCTGAAGGCATGTTACCTATGGCAAGAGACAGGCTTGTGATTAATCACAAATACACACAAAACAACTCCTAACCAGTGAAACATTCCATAGACCATGTCACCATGCAAGAGAAGTCAAATCAGTCAATGGTCATCCAATCTATATAAACTTATACAGTGGGATCAAGTTGTGTGCCTACAACATTGCGGTAGAAAGTGTGTAGATTATACAGGGGTTCAGAAAAGTGCAAATATTGCAATAATCATAAAACAATATACAAATTAATCTCCCAGTAAGACAGACAAATGCAGCACAATACAATCAATTCCCAGCATTGTACAACAAATTAATATACAGAACTACAGAAGTCACCCTCATACATAGTGTCAGGATGAATTAGGCAGCACAAAACTGAACAGACGGACTATGCAAATCAGGTGTAATTTTAAACCATCCTTAGCAACATATGAAATTGTACGAGCATATAATTAACCAGAACATTGTGAATAAGCATAACATCTGTTGTGAAGCTGAAGTGCAGGCTGTGACTATGTTGATCGACTTGCAGAAGGTTGCCTCGCTTTAAAAACAAGCACTGTGGACAATATATTTGTCTGCATTTATCTGTCTAACATGTCCAATCCCACAAGTGGAAACACGGAACATGAAGAAGACAAAAAGGAGATAAACTAGAACATTAGCTTAGAACCTGTACATACTACTATGGGGCTCATTTAACAATTAAAACATTACTGAAATTACCAAAACTGGAACCTGTGCAAAGTAACACGTGAGGTGAGATGAACACTATTCTTCCCAAATATTCCCGCAACTGGTGTATTGTGGGTGATGGTCAAGAGAACTGCCTAACACATTAGTCAAAAATCTCTCACAGATGTTCAATTGGATTGAAACCTGGTGACTGTGAAGGCCATGGCATATGGCTTACATAACTGTCATACTTATCAAACCATACAGTGAGCCCTTGTGGTCTGTGGATTAGGACATTGTCATCCTGGAAGACAACAGTCCCATCAGGATGTCATGGCTGGGTTGGAGACGGATGCACGTGCGGAGTATTTTATTTCAAGTGAAACACACGTGAACAAAGACTAGGACTACGAATATAAACGCAAACATAATCTTGACAAGCATGAAATACAGAAGAGCATGGCATGGATACGACAACACAATGATAATACTCATAACAGACGCTAGACAAAGAGTGCCATACAAACATGACTTCAATACTAGTGCTCATTGTGCATAAACGTGGTTCAGGTGTTCGTGATCATGTCACATGACAAACATATGGAGTGCAGTGGCTGATGAGTGCTGTAGTCCCGTGCCGCTATCAGTGCTAACCTGACAGAACCCCCCCTTAAGGCACGGTTCCCAATGTGTCCACTCTGCAAGGTATCCATGGTCTGTACTTGTCTGCTGAGGCTTCCCCGCTGGTCTCTGGCATGAACTTGTCTCTAGAGGCTGCCCTGTCGGCTTCTGGCGTTAGCTGAGCTGGTGTGGCTTCCCTGTTGGCCTCAGCCATTAGCTGGTTCTCTAATGCTGCCTCCTCGGCCTCTAGCATAAGCTGCACTGACAGCTCTGGTATGAGCCCCGCTGTCACCCCACTCCCTGGGTTCGGCCGACTAGGCTCAGCCGATGCGGGTTGTAGCCCTTCCCCAAAAGTTTTTTTGAGGGAACCCACCAATACACAAGAGCATGGCATGGATACAATAACATATAATGATGCTAATCACAACAGACACTAGACAAAGAGTGCTATACAAATGTGACTTAAATAAACATGGGTATAAACATGGTTCAGGTGTTCGTGATTATGTGACTTGGTGCTTAACATTAACTTGTGGAGTGCTGTGGCCGATGGGTGCTGTAGTCCAGCGCCACTATCAGCACTAACTTGACACAGGATAGAAATGTTTCATCAAAGAATAAAGGTGATCAGTCAGAAAAAGTTTGCCAGCAAAATGCTCTCCGCAGTATAACAGGGCAGGTTTTCTTTTAATTTGTTGCTCCTCTGTATGTGGTGATTTTGTTGATGAGTTTTGAACTTTTCAACTTTTGCAAAATTTTCAACTATATTTGTTATACTTTTAAGCAACATGTTGGTGTAAAACTATCATACCCATTCAGCAGTGTGCGAGTAACATATTTAAACACTGATTCATTTTTGCAAAAAAAAAAAAGTTCAATAGAATTTCATAATTCTATGGTCTTGATATGTTACGTGCAGGTGCAGACATTTATGACAGCTTACTATTCATTATAATATAAACTAACAAAACCTTAGGTTTTAGTTTAGCAGCCCTATGAAACTTGGGTAAATGTTTATAACGACTGTAAATGATCCAGTAAGGGCACAGTTGATCTGAAATGGCTCACTGGAATAGGGCTTAAGGTACATTTTACACAGAGAACTTAATGATCAAAGAAACATTATATGAAGGAGGCAAGTTGTCTTCGCAGCTTGATGCCTGAACTAAAGAGAATGGGAGCGAGATCTGCCAAAAGGATGTAGACACTGCTTTAATGGAGTCCTACTTTAATGTGTTCTTGAAGAGATCCACAGCACAGCATCCTTCCTGACACAAGTTTAATTTAGCGATAGATACTCATCACTTTAGCCATGCAGTTGTCTTCAGGCATGTCACTGTACAAACTCTACAGCTCACTAATTATCAGCTATAAAAAGAGTGGTTAACGGCTTCTGCATGGCGAGATTAACTGAGGGGACAGGATATTTTTGAGGGGGAAAAGAGGAAATTACTCGTAACAGTTTTAGCCACCCCACAACTATAATGAGTGCCAGTAAAGAGACTGTTGAAAAGCAGTGAAGTCATTTTTATCAATGATCATAATACAGTCTGCTTAATTCCTACATAAAGAACAGTCAGCAATCCAAGATTGTGGCATCATTGACCAGTAATAGCATTGAAACCATTAAACACTGCTTTGCACTGACTGAATTATTTTTTTCTTGATAACTTGGTATTACAAATAACCTCTGCTTCTGACCAGAATACAGTTTGGATATGTGCCTCATTAAGCACATATTGGTTTATGTGTGTGCAGGGGAGAGGTACAAATGATGGCACCAGTCATATTACACATTTGGTCTAATGACTCCATAAAGGATCTTAAAGTGTCCTATGCATGTGCCATTTGTTGATTTTTAGTTCATTTTACACTGTGCAACACCACATCATTCAGAAACAGATACATTTATTTGAACCTTTTGTATACAATCACATACAGTACATGCAAGGGCAAATAACACTTCAGAAACAAGATCAATTCAGCACAGGTGCTAATCAGCGTTCTGTCAGCTGTCCAGTCTTATTTACATTACATGCCACTGATTGCACCAGTAGCCAACCTGGACACTGCCTGACAACACTGTCATCCTTGGGTTAATGCATAGAGGTAGTGTTTTTCAAAAAATGATAGATTTGTGCATTGGTGTGATTCCAAGCCTCTAACCCTCAACCCTCTATAAATGTGAAGAAGATGCAGGAAACCTCAAAGAGGACAGTGAGTGATCACATGCTAGTGCACACACAGTGCTTAAATCCCCCACCCCAACTGTCACAACCTGGTGCTGATATTGACTTGGATTTAATTTAATTATGGTTAACTAATAAAAAAACGGAAATCTGTTGGCTACATAATTATTCACCTCCATGGGTTAATACTTGATAGAATCGCTTTTAGCTGCTTGAATCTAAAATGTTTTTTGTACTGACTTGATAATGTAGAAGTCATAAAATAAAAAATCCATAACAAAGTTTGTACTAAAAAAAAATAGGGGGCCTAAAACTTTTGCACAGTACTGTATATTGTTTTCAATCCTTCCACAGAACCGTCCCCACTTGTGTACTAATGTTATATGGAGATGCAGTTGCCCTGATATGGATTTTTAAAAAGTTATTCAAAAGTTGAAAATTAACAAACTTAATTAAAAATGTAAATAATTGTCAGTTTCCCTAAAAGGACGCTTACCATAATATTTATGTCTTATCTGTGAAATTTACCATCCTGTAAATAAATGTAAAATAATGGTATATGTTTTTCCAGTGATATTTTACAGTTTATTTATGTCAATTTTTCATTTAAATTACTGTCATTTAATGGTTTATGGTACTTAAGGATTGTGGCATATTCTGGAAAAGCACTGTTAACAACATGAATATGAACCAATGTTTCTAATAAAGATTGAGGAATTTATGTAATGGAATTTACAACCCCAGTTCCAAAAAAGTTGGGACGTTGTGTAAAATGTAAATAAAAACAGAATGCAATGATTTGCAAATCTCATAAACCCATATTTTATTCACAATAGAACATTTATGAGATTTGCAATGCTTTTTTGGAATTGGGGTTGTATAAAAGGTTATAAAAAAATGGACCTGGTGCCAATTAACCTAATTAGTTGCAAAATGTTCCTCCAGCTGATTCTTTTTAGTAACACTTACTTTTCCAGCCTTTTATCGCTCCCGTCCCAACTTTTTTGAGACATGTTGCTGCCATCAAATTCAAAATTACCTTATTTTTCTCTTAAAATGGTACATTTCCTCAGGCTTAAAAACATCAGAAGGTGTCATCCTGCTGGTACAGGAAGCAGTTTAGCCTTTGGGACTACAGAGATGAGGC
The DNA here is from genome assembly GCA_023630585.1 of Cranoglanis bouderius. Taxonomy (NCBI): domain Eukaryota; kingdom Metazoa; phylum Chordata; class Actinopteri; order Siluriformes; family Cranoglanididae; genus Cranoglanis; species Cranoglanis bouderius. Next base: position 1,736,469 of record CM042550.1, on the reverse strand, counting down.
CTAGAAACAACTATTCAGCTGTTGAGAGATCACTTAGTTTCCCAGGGACAGAAAAAAAAATTTTTTTTAAAAGCTTTTGAAAGAAAACAAAAAAGTTCAGTTACACAACAGAAGTGTTCTCCAAGTGGAGCAGAGGGAAAAAAGGGCAAGTAATTAAAATAAATTATATATATATATATATAGTGTTCTTCATGTGATTAGACCCCTAGATCTATTCTATTCTATGCATTTGTCCAGTAAATATATATTTTTCCAACATGACTCACTGGTGAAACAAATATGTCTCTTGGTAGTGAGGTGCTATTTAGTTCATAATAAACATTCAGTAGATGCAGTAACTATGCCATCTAGAGCACAAAACCTGCCATATGCTGCAGGCTGCCGGTTTGGACATGACCTTTCGTACCTCTTCAGTAACCCACTTTATGCTTTGTCATGGTTGTGGTGGATACAGAGTCTAAGTCAGGAACATCGGACACAAGGTAGTGATAGATAGATAGATAGATAGATAGATAGATAGATAGATAGGTAGATAGATAGATAGATAGATAGATAGATAGATTTTAAAAATGTATACAGGCAGGTTTCTGTGATGCAAAAAAATGAAACTAAGATAAATCATATTAGAACTTTTTCCACCCTCAATGGGAAATTACAACTTATAATAATTATGTGAAAAACAATCAGAAACATTTTAGGGAAAAATAGGGGGAAAAAAATTACAATAACCTTTTTGCATAAGTGTGCACATCCTTTTATAACTGGGGGTGTGGCTGTGCTGAGTATGAACCAATCACATCAACAAGTGGAGAACATGGAGCACCACAGTGACATTACCAAGAACAGGATGTCCCTCCAAAATTTACAAAAGAACAAGAAGAAATCTTACCAGGGAGGTTGCCAAGAGACCAACGACAGCATTAAATGAGCCGCAGGAATATCTGACAAGTATTGATTACTCTCTGCATGTGACAAAAATCCCTCGGATTCTTCACATGTCTGGGCTAGATGGAAGCCCTTTCTCACAAAAACATCCAAGCTCAACTAAATCATCTGAAACCATGTGGCAAAATGTGTTATGGTCTGATGAGACCAATTTCAAAAGGTATAATAAATCCATAATTCCAAAAGGTATGTTTGGTGCAAAAAAAAGCACATCAACAAAAGAACACCATACCCACGGTGCAGCATGGTGGTGGCAGCATCATGCTTTAGGGCTGCTTTTCTTCAGCTTTTTTTCATGAATAGCTACAAATACCAGTCATTTTAGTGCAAAAACTTCAGATGTCTGCTTTTCACCTTTCAGTATGACAATGACCCAAAGCTTACATCCAAATCAACAAAGGAATGGCTTAACCAAAAGAAGATCAATGTTTTTGAATGACCTAGCCAGAGCCCAGACCTGAATCCTAGTAAAAATCTGTGGGGTGACCTGAATCAGGTTGTGCACAGGAGATGCCCTTACAATGTGACAGATCTACAATGTTTCTCCAAGAAAAATGGGAAAATATTGCCAAGTCAAGATGTGCAACGCTGATAGACTCTTACACGCACAGTGTCCCAAGTTCAGGATTGGACTGGTGTACATAGTGTTATTTGCCATTGAGTCTTGATATGTATTCAACAATAAAATGCAAAGTTACAAAAGAACCTGTTTTGTGTATTAACCTACTGAATTCACCCATTCAACAGAACAGATCTCTTTCTTCTGAAAAAGATGCCAGCGATCACATAATCAAAAATAGCATAATAATAATAATAATAATAATAATAATAATAATAATAATAATAATAATAATAATAATAATAATAATAATAATAATAATGTTACATCTTCCCTATATATTGTATCATATCTTGCACTGAGGAGATACCACTTATAGCCAGTAGGTGGCAGTAAGATGCTTTTTAGGACAAATTTAGCCCTTAAAATGACAAATCTGCATGTTTATTGATGATAAATACATTTAATGTGTTAGCATGCTAATATTTGCCATGTTGACATGAAAAGTATTTATGTTATCACAAATTGTATGCAATTATGTTAACATGTTCACACATAGAGCTACATGTTTAACCCCAAAGACTTCCATTGTGGTGGAACATACAAGAGCCCACCATAAACCCACCTCAATTGTCATAGATATACCAAGCTGGTTGATAAAAATTTATCTATATACAAAATCCGGATGATGAACAATGTGATAGATAGAAGTAATGGCTTGATTAAATGGCAAGCAAACTATCAACCCTACCCAATGAACTGAGATACACCAATACATAAATACAATGTATATAGCACTCAGTCTTTTTGGGTAAGAGTCTACACATCTTGATTTGTCAATTTTATTTCACTCTTCACCCTTCCTTGCAAAAATGCTCCAGATCTATCAAATTGTGAGGGACTCTCCTGTGCACAGCTCTCTTCCTATCATTCCACAGGTTTTCAACAGGATTTAGATCATAGCATGATGCTGCCACCACGATGCTTCACCATGGGTATGGTGTTCTTTGGGTGATAAGTTGTCTTGTTTTTGCTCCAAACATATCTTTTAGAATTATACCAAAAAGGTTCTACCATGGTCTCATCAGACCATAACTCCATCTTTCCACATGGTTTGGCAAAATTTAGGTTGGCTAGGATGTTTGTTTGTTTGTTTTTTTTAATGTCACTGTGATGCCCCATTTTCTGCACTTGTTGATGACGGCCTTCCTGGTGTTCCATTGTACATCTAATGTTTTGGAAATTCTTTTGATCTCCTCTCCTGATCCATAGCTGTCGATGGAAGCTGTCAATGAGATCCCGAACATTTTTCATAATCTCTTTGCAGACCATGGCTTCAACAGTTGGTTGAAACCAAGATGTCAAAAAATCTTAGAGAAACAGCAGATCTTTATTTGAGGTTAATCAAAGTCACTTCTGAATTACGTTTGAACATGAGTTTGAATGTGATTGTTTAATTCTGAGCACATTCACATGCACCAGTACAAAAAAGGTGTGCAACCAGGTTATTGTCATTTTTCCCCCTAAATCTGTTTGTTTATTACATTTACAATATTTGACAGACACCCTTATCCAGGGCAACTTACATTTATCTCATTTATACATCCAAGTTGCTGAGGGTTAAGGGCCTTGCTGAAAGGTCCAACAGTGACAGCTTGGCAGTGCTGAGGTTTGAACTCATGACCTTCCGATCAGTAGCCCAACATTTTAACCACTGAGCTACCTCTGCCCCTTATTACAAGGCAGTGTTCACCTGCACTGTTCACCTGCACTGTTAAGCTCTTATTAAGGGGTATCTGTACATCCGTATAGAGAATGTAGAGATTGATTAGGTATCAGAAAGAATTTTTAAAAATGTATAGTATTATACCCAGTATTTATAATACAAGGCATCAACTATAGAATGCACAGAAGAATAGTCTTCCTCCTCACTGTAATTCTATATGGAAATATGGAAAGAGCGAATTATAAGATAAAGATGATTGGGAAGCTGCGACAAGAAGAAAAATCCAGAGACCACTTTATACACTTTTCAGTTGATCTTAGGTTTTGGCCTTAACACAAACAAGCAGCTCACATTAAGGTTGTGTTATGAACACACTGATTTGTGCGTGTGTTTATGATGACAGTAATGATAGGGCTTAAGCTGTCATGTTAAACAATCAACAATAATGGTTTGCAGTGTGGGCTTTGATGGAACCGGGTGCACGTAACTGAAATAAGACATACCGTGACTACTCAATATACAAACACGGTTAACCCAGGGGCGTCGTTAGACCCTTTTTATTGCGGCGCAAGCCCACACAGTAAAATTTTGCTGTGCCCCAGTAAAATTTTCCTGATAAATCACTGTCTGATGAGGTAGACTGCAGTAGATACATTTAAAAACAGGCTTTCCTATTCATTGGACGTTATCATTTACATCATTTGAATGATTTAAAACATGAAGGCTGATTACAACGCCAGCTGAAGTGGAAATATCCTGCGTATCCTCTTCAATCATATGCCCCGCCCCCCTCACTGTGCTGCTCCTCCCTTCACTTTTCCCCATGGAAACCTCAGACGATAATTCATAATATGACAATGTAGCTGAGGAGAGGTAACTACCAGGCTAACGCTTATCGCTGTGTTAATGAGTAGTATGTGACTTTGTATTTAGTTGAATGAGGACATCCCATTTTCCAGATCTGATTTACTTGGCACAGATTTGATCGATAACATTAGTTTGTTAGCTGCTAAAAGAATGCTTGCTTATCTCTTCTAATTTGGCATTCTGCCACAAACAATGTGATTTAGTCATCATCAGTGAAAGCTTTTTGAAGTGATTTGTCCTTTTAGGGGGCTTGTTAGTTTACTAACACCTGCCTGTAATTTCCAAGTAATCCTGAAGACTTTGGTTAGATTTTTCAGGTGTGTTTGATTAGGGATGGAGCTAAACTCCAGGACCGAAATTTCACAGTTTCTGTGGTCTCTTCCAGTATATTGTCTGGTATTTGTATAGGGGATTGCTAAGATGCCTGTGTACTATAGACTTTCATGTATACAAAGATATGCACACACACCAACATACTGACACACACATAGACAGTATGTCACACACACAAAAGCCTGTAGCATCCTGACTAATGAGTAATTTCAGCAAAGCGGGGGAGTCAGAATCACAAGATAGTTGAGCTAGAGTGATAATCAGGTGACTAGGTGAGACCGACCTTAATGAAAGACAAAATATCCGTTAAATAGAATCCCAGTAATACTGTAATTTAACACCATGCTTTTAAGTCCTTTCAATTCCAACAGCATTCATGGGAGCCTGCTCTTATTTTCCTGTCTGCATATTTTGAAGAGATTTTTTGATGTACCTCTCTGCCTTTAAATAAAATAAATAAATAAATAAAATATGTACATTAACTCATACTTATGGCAACTTCAGTTCTACTTCACCCCACCTAACCACCAGGAGTGGTATTTAACACATGGATATTCTCTTGTGCATGTGTGCAATTGTCGACACCTTTACCACAAAATTGTATAATGACAGTGACTTAGTACTTACTATAAGTACCCAACAAACTGTCCGTACCATACTTACTAGCATACCATCCTTTTTCTCTACTCGCTTGTGCTGGGACCACGTGTAGAGTTTGGAACTATCCTGTGCAGCTTGTGACTTCAGGGCTACAGGTTTTCTGTCTTTCCAAGGTGTGTGGCCATTCCTTTCTCTGTCTAAATGCTGGCTGTGAATTGCTGGCTAGAATTGGCACTGCTTGATAAGCTTGTTAGCTTACACTTTGTGGTGTCCAACATAATCAGGCTTGCTAAATGGTCGCTCAGTGTCACACTCAGTGCCATCGTAGCCTCTAGTAAAAGACCCAGTTCAGCCTCCAGCAGCTTCAACAAGCTTCAAATCAGCCATGATATGGGTCAGGACCCACTAGCCTACAACTGGCCTCGTGGCCATCTGTATGCATTTCTACCTGATCCTGCCACATAGTTTGTTTGTGATCCTAATGGGCCCAGCGAAACCCTGGCTCCTGCTGTTATCCTCACTAGCGAGAGGAACGTCTTGGGAAAATTACTGTCACAGATAAATGGAGAGGTGTGGCATCCCCAGACAGACCTGTGGGTTTGGCCTCTTGGAGCAGCGAACAATTTGATGTCTGAAGTCAAAGTTTGAATAGTTTTACCATCCCAAATTTTGCACCACACCCACAAATTTATTGTACACAAAAAATTAACTCAGAGTGTGTGATTATGAATGTTGGATTGATAACTTTAGTAGTGCGAATAGTGTGTGTAGGCAGGATGTTTGGAGCATGTCCTTTTCCCCTAACCCTCTGCCTAACCAAATTTTTATGCATAGGTCTAACACCAGATGTGTCAAAGTGTGGAGCTTAATCTCGGACAGACATCCTAAAGCCTTATCATGTAGCCACATTTTTGTTGAGTGGATCACATTAATGCACATAAACTAAAGGTGGTTGGATGTAAGCAAAGAATCTTATTCATGATTAAGGCTTATCCATTATTGATCCAGAAATCCAGAGTGGTAATGAGATCACTAGCAGACACATGAAACAGGGCAAATCCATAATCATGATTTAAACTGGCATGCTATGGTCAAAGCCAGACACTAGCTCAAGCACAAACTTAAGCATGTACTAATATAATTTGTGACAGTATAATGTCAAATAGTGAAGATCTACTATGTTGTCTTTTTTCATTCATTTTCAGTCCATGAAAGCACAAAATCAAAGCATCAAAGCAATCATTTCTATTTAGTGTTTATGTACTGTCATGTGGAGTTAAGCCAGCAGTAACACATTAGATATTTAAAGAGCCTCATTTTCAAAGGTTGTTAATACATTCATTCTTGTTCCAATATTGAATATTTTAAATCCTGTTATGTGACCCATCTTTTTTCTTTTGCCCTATGGTTCTGCATTGTGTATATTAGAGATGTAACAGAATATGAATGAATTATTAGGAATGAACAGATAATGAGTTCTAAACAGATACAAATAGGAGGCGCACTATTTGTGTGTTTTTCTTTTTTTTTATGTTTGTTTGTTTGTTTTTAAGAATGCTTGCCATCCAATTAAGACTAGATGTGTGTATCAGGATTGGGATCCCATGGGATGCAATAAAAAAGTGAGGAGATTTTTACTTTCACGTGAGCATAGTGGTATGGTTAATGCTACTGGTTTCAGCCTCCCCCATTTCAGGTTAAAATCCAAATACAGGTAGAGATATGAATATTTGTGGCATTGAACAAATAAAAATGCAGACAGTGGCATTGAGTTACACCCTTAGTATGTATCCTTATATGAAGTACATGATCTTTTACTGTAGAGAACTTGTTTTACATGTACACTATATGGCCAAAAGTATGTGGACATCTGACCATCTCACCCATATCTTCCCAGGCAATGTACTATCATGGGCATTATGTGCAACCGCGGGTATTAACATCTAGCTGGTCCCTGTTTTCTGTTATAATATCCTCCAGTCTTCTGGAAAGGCTTCCTTAAATTTTAATTCATGCTACTCCTGGGATACCATGCAACTCCTGAGCTACCAGAGATCCTGATCCCTTCTGCTCTCCAGACCTGCCTGATCCATCCTGATGCGCTACTTCAGTTTGGAGTTCTCATCACCTGAAAATAACTCGCTGCTGCTAAGGATGGCCCCATATGGACAGCCTAAAGATCACCAGGACATTACTTTGGATGGTTCCACATACAAACAATAAAGATGGCTGTGGATGTTGTCCCTTAGATAGCCTTAGGACTGCAATTGCTACGAACAATTTTGCACTTGAGTCTCCATAATTGAACAGTTAATAACTTCAACATAATAGACTTCAAGGTAAAACTATAATGAATTCAGAAATGACCAGATAAGAACTGTAATGAGGTCACTGATGTCAAGTGAGGAGGCCTAGTGTGCAGTCAGCATTCCAATTCATCCCAAAGGTGTTTATTGGGATTGAGGTCAAGGCTCTGGCAACTCAAGTTCTTCCATATCAACCTTGGCAAACCATGTCTTTATGGACCTCACTTTGTGCACAGGGGCACTGTCATGCTGGAACATGTTTGGGCCCCTTAATTCCAATGAAGGGAAATCATAATGCTACAGCATACAAAGACATTCTAGACAATTGTGTGCTTCCAACGTTGTGTTTGGGGAAGAACCACATATGGGTGTGATGGTCAGGTGTCCACATACCTTTGGCCATATCGTGTATATATTTTTAAAGGTTTGGGTTTTCTGATATGTAGTTCTCATACATTTATATGTGTATCTTTTATTGTACATTGGGCTTTTAATGTGGCATTTAATTTGACTTTCTTTTATTTTCCTTTTTTTAACATACACATGTTGTGAAATGCAATTTATAAATAACTCTACTTATCCATAAATGTACTTGCTTTTAAATATATATCAGGAGTGCCTTGTTCTGAAAGATGCATGTTGTTATGATGTATGCTAGTGGATGCTCTTCTAAAAATACCTTTCAGAGGTTGTCTTGTTTTAGCTCACAGCTCTGCTCATTCAGCAGGTAAAAAAAACTTGCTATTTATGTCAGCTCAAAATCAGTGCTGGTGACTCAGAATACGCTTGCAGCAAAATGCCTTTAAAAAAGTCCAACTCACATAGATGTAGGCAGTGAAGAACTGCCTACAGGTACAGTGACAGATGCAAAGACACATGCGAATGTTGTATCTATAGATGGCATGAGGAATGAGAGAAGACCCTGGAGAGCATACTCAGATGTTAACATATTAGCATCATTAAAACATTAGATGTTAGCTGTCAAGGAGCTCAATATGTAACGGTTAGTTTAAAATTAGCTTCAAGGAAATTGGCCTAAATCACATCCACTTGGAAACATGTGTAGTGATGGAGTGTTGATTGTGTTCTAGCACCCTGTGCTCAGTATCCACTGTGCGAAGTTGGAAGCTGCAGACTGGAGCATGGTGTTGTGTAAACAACAAACTGCAAACTTGACAACAGGTTACAATGAGAAAAAACAATACTGAGCTTCTTCCCTTCATTGCTTCCTAACATAGCCTAACTACAAACACAACTTCTAAGACAAGCAGGTCAATGAAAGCAGACCAACCCCATCACACCAGATGAATGATGTGTCAGCAGCAGGTGTTATGTGACGATGGCGAAGACGGATGCAAGCGCAGATAAAGTTTTAATGAAAATGAAAACAGAACACAAAACAGGAACTATGAACACAAAAGGCTACGAAATAAACATAAACCAATGACCATAACACAGTAACAGGAAACTATGCGAAAGAAAGACAAACGAAAGACAATGTGTGCAGTGCAAGCATGACTTATATACAAGTGCTCATTAATCCCAAACATGAATCAGGTGCAGACAGTCATGTGACATGATCAGGTGAAGTGCAGTGGTTGATGGGACTCGTAGTCTGTAGTCTTTTACTGCTATTTACATGACAGAACAAGTTTAGGAGGGGGTCCTGAACACCCAGACCAGATGTCCCTATGCATTTCCAAGTTCCATCGTGGATACGGGGCGAACTCCTCCGTACTGCAGAGAGATGATGCAATATCCCTGGCCTGGCTTGGGTGTGGAGTGGCGGCTACCGCACAGCCAGCCAGGGGAATGAAGCTGCAGGTGGAGCCCGAGGGTGGAGAGACGTTAGCCATGGAGCAAGAGCGGGGAGCGACGCTCTCCGCGAGGTCAGAGGGGGGAGCGAAGTTCTCCGCGAGGTCAGAGGGGGGAGCGAAGTTCTCCGCGAGGCCAGAGGGGGGAGCGATGCTCTCCACGAAGCAGGCAGGGGGAGCAATGTCCTCTGTGGAGCAAGAAGGGGGAGCGACATTCGGCGCGAAGCAGAGAAACGGAGTGATGTCTTCAGCGGAACATGGAGGCAGAACGACGTCCTCAGCCGAGCAGGAGGCGGAGCGACGTTCTCAGCGGAGTAGGAGAGCGGAGCAATGTCTGAAGAGAAGTCTCACGTAGTGACGTCCGAGGCAGAGCAGGGAGGCAAAGAGGACCTCTCAACCGAACCGGGTGACGGAGCAAAGTCCTCAGCTGAACAGAAAGGCTGAGTGGCGAGCTCAGCTGAAGAGGAAGACTGAGCAGCATCCTCAGCTGAACAGGGAGGCTGAGCGGCATCCTCAGGGCCTCCAAGATTTTCTCCTGGGTCGAAAAATTCTGCTGCATCCATTATACGGTCTTTCATTCTATTATGTGACGACGGCGAAAACGGATGCAAGTGCAGATAAAGTTTTAATGAAAATGAAAACAGAACACAAAACAGGAACTAAGAACACAAAAGGCCACGAAATAAACATAAACCAATGACCATAACACAGCAGCAGGAAACTATGGGAAAGAAAGACAAACGAAAGACAATGTGTACAGTGCAAGCGTGACTTATCTACAAGTGCTCATTAGTCCCAAATGTGAATCAGGTGCAGACAGTCATGTGACATGATCAGGTGAAGTGCAGTGGATGATGGGACTCGTAGTCTCTAGTCTTTTACTGGTATTTACATGACAGCAGACACATAATCAGCAAATGAACAGATATAACTGACAGTTCACAAGAATGTAAAAATTAAAAAGTACAAATATTATGGATGGTTTATGGAGATACTAGCATAGATACTGTACATTACCTAGAGATCAACTGGGAAATACTAAAATGACTGAAAAGTAGAGCTGATTATCACTTGTATAGCACTCTTGTATAGTCCTGCTGACAAAATATATGCCACAAACTGGCTAAATTTCTATCCATATTTAAAGGCCAGGTTGGGCATGGGGTTAGAAACAGTAAAAATACTTTGGACATAAAAGACTTTTGCAATAGTTTGCACAATATACACTTGGTACATTCAGCATCTTGGCTTGAACTCTGTATTTTTAACTGAGCTCTCCATGGTGCTGAATCTCCAGCACCTAAATGCAAAAGCATCGGCACATTAGAGTGGTGTTCCTCTATTGTAACTGTGAAAAAAGAAACCCTTGGATATTAATCCCAATCACTACTTTCAGTGAGTAAATGGTGCCCGGTACCACAAACAAACCTTTTAAAATTTTTGATAATATGATGATGGTTAAGAACTACAGCTGCTGCAGGACATACACAGGATGCTCTGTCATCACTGGTACTAATACTAGTAAAGGTAATGTAACGAAGGGCTCATGGAGGGCAGGAACAGAAGGCAGCTGGAACAGAAGGCAGAACATTAATTTGACAAAAGGAAGCAAACCAGTCAATGACCTGAAAGTTACACTGAAGATTGCATTACAATGGAAATAAGACACCTCTATCTCTGTCTATTTGATGAAATCAAGCTCCGTTGTTCATCCTCCCATGCAATACTTCATTAATAACCACTGGTTCATCTGAAATAAAAATGGATTGATTTTGTGGTAACTGCTAGTCCACAGCTGAGTAGTTTGGAATTCGAGAGCATGATCAATAAGTATTCCTTCTGGCTTACGTTCCACATCTTGAATTACTTAATCTTATAAACTGGTCAAAGCCCAGGTGAGTCGTCTCAGGTTGGCCTTGTTGGGAGGAGGGGGGAAGAAATCGGCAAGATGAAACGAGGTTAGGCAGTCACAAACACAGCAGACTCATGCCAAGACACACACTCATCCACCAGCCCACGACCATGTGGAGTCCCACTAGCAGCTTTGTATGTATGTAGGCACATGTGTAGGTGTAGGGACTGCACTGACGTCAGCGGGCTATATATTGCGCCAAATAAAAATGTGCTTGTGTGTCTGACTGTGTGTGAGAGAGAGAGAGAGGGAGAGAGAGAGAGAGCGAGAGAGACAGAGTGTGAATTTGTAGAGTGGATCATAAATCATAAATGTAGGCGGATGCTTCATAAGCAAATGGGAAGTATCAGCCAGAAAAACAGTTTGCACTACTGCCCACTTTTAAGTGTTAAACCCATCCACACACACTCAGTGTGATGCTCATCTTAGACATTATTCACAAGTTATTTACTAAACATCAGGGATGTACTGACTTTTTCCTGTCATTCGATACTGAGATTACTGAGGTAAGATTCCTGTGTATTATCTGATACCCCGTACAGATCCTATACTGGCATCCTCTCAGCAACTGAAATAACTTTCTGCAAGCTTTTGCTGCTAATTTATTCAAATGTGTGTCTTGTGTTCATGTGCAAGATCCGTGTGACATCCGTCAACACATAAAACACACACAATGACACATACTATAAAAAATCAGACAGTATAAAATTTGTCCAATTTATCAGATCAAAAACACAGACTAAGAAGGTCATCCTATACTCCTCTATCCCTGCCCATAGATTCCAGCTCCTCCTGAGGGATGTCCAGGCATTCCAAAGCCCTGGGGTCTCTTTCCAGTGGGAAATGCCCTAAACAGTGCTAAACAGAGGCAACCAGGAGGCATCTTTATAAGGTGCCCATATCACCTCAACTGGCCCCTCTTGATTGAGGAGAGTACCCATAGTTCAAGATGAACTCAGAACCCTGGATCAACAGCCAGCTTTTACAAATGTTTAAATGAACAAAAAAATCAGTGGCCCAGATTAAGTGCCTGGTAGTAAATGTAAACATGGGACTAGGGAATAAAACATGTTAAGGGCAACACATTTTATAAAAGAAGCTGGACTTGATTACATTATGAATGTAACAAATGAAATGCAGAGATCCATCATATAACGTCACTACTACTACTTTACTCACTAAAGTAGGCCTGGTGAACACCAAAATAGAAGATAAGTTGCGTAAGATCTCAATTACATAAGACAGCCTGTGTGCCAGCTTCAGGAGAGGCTTACGTTTCTTTTTCATCATTACAGTGATGCTACTGCAGTGAAGAAGAAGGACTGGCCCATGGAGACAAAAAAAAAAAAAGCTCATGACGCTCTACTGCTCTCACTCTCATCCTTTTCTTCCTCTTTCTCTTTCCTTTCTCTTTGATATTCCCATGTAATCTCACACACTCATTCTCTCTCTATCCTTGTTCCACTCTACTCATGAATCTAGAATTGATAGCAATCAGTAGGGATGTGTTATTATTTAATGAAGCACTCAATTAGACATCATTATGAGAAGAACCATATACTATAAAACATCCAGAGCTGACATCAGAATGGCCTACAAATTATGTAAACAGGCCAATACAAGAGTGAAATGATTGAAAAATGATATTTTAGACATGCCAATCTGCATTTGGGAGATGTGTTTCAGTGTGTCTGTGTGTGTGTAGTTAGCAATTTGATTAAACTGGTTCAGAAGTCCATCTGAATCAAACTTTGTGTGGTGCCTACACAATCTCAGTGTCATTGGCTTACAAATTCTAGTACATTTCAAATAATTTAACCGCATAAAAAAGGCTCAGCTCTGTGTGCTGAACCCTAACTAGAGTTATAAAATGAGCCAAACCAAGCCAATAATGCACACAGGTTGCACCCACATATGACACTTATCCCCTTCCCTGCTTTACAAGTAAATATACATTATTAGTTTTAAATCATCAATAGTTTTTTTTTTTTCATTCATTCTTCCCTGTTCTATCATGTCATCCCTTCTCCAATTTCACATCATACCGAGAAATTGGGACATTTTTTAATGCGTCTGGGGTCGCTTGTCCACAAACCCCCTAATAAAGGCTCCATAAATCTCTAGTGACTCCCCTGCCTATGACTATATAAAAATACACATGTAGTCACATTTCTCAAACTTGTCAAGGCCCTTTCATGCTTTATGATAATGGCTCTCCCCATATTACCCCCTTAAACTCCTAAGATATGTCGGAAGGCCCAGAAATATTGAAGGTGACATTTTGTTAGGTTACATTTGTTTTTTGCCCCCATCCTGATTTCTTCTGTTTTTGTGTATGTCTCATACTAAATTGTTTCAGAAATTAAAACAAAATCTAAGATAAAACAAAGGCAATCTGAGTAAACACAAAATACAGTTTTTAAATGATAATGTTATTTATTGAAGCAAAACAGTTATCCAATACCAACCGGGCCTGTGTGAAAATGTATTTGCCCCCATAGTTACTAATTCCCCAAATCTATGAAACTGCATTGATAATGGGGTTCAGCTGGACTAGACACAACCAGGCCTGATTACTGCAAACCCTGTTCAATCAAATCAACACTTAAATAGAACTTTTTCAACAGTATGAAGCTGGTTAAAAGGTCTTACCCAGTAACACACTATGCCAAAATTTAAAGAATTTCCAGAAATGATGAGGAAGAAGGTGATTGAAATACATCAGTCTCTGAAGGGTTACAAAGCTTTTTCAAAGGCTCTGGGACTCCAAAGAACCACAGTGAGAGCCATTATCTCCAAATGGAAAAAACTCAGCACAATAGTGAACCTTCCCAGAAGTGGCCGACCTTCCAAAATTCCTCCATGAGCACAGCAACTACTCATCCAGGAAGTCACAAAAGACCCAAGGACAACATCAAAGGTATATACACACACATGTACATATATATAAATTAGATGGAGTAAGTTGGTTTGCTAAGAGAATACATCTCAGACAAGAGTACTCACAACCTCAAAACACACTCTCTATAGAGAATGTGTGAGAGAAATGCACTCACTAGCAAGCCCCCACCTGGCAGCAGTGACTCAGCAAAACAATAGCAGCAGGTTGTTCATGGCCTGCTTAGAATCAGACAGCTGTCTGTAATCAGACAATATTCTCGTTCAGTGCGCTAGACTGCATTTCATAACACTGTACAGACAACTCTAATCTTTCAGCTCATGTCAAAATGTTTCACTTCTAAATAACTTTAAATCATATTAACTTTTTTTTTTTCTCAATCTAACCCATATAACCCATGTTTAGCAGCTTACCACAGACATGAATTTCAGTACATTTTATATCCTGTGAAATGGAAAGCCTGATTATAATAGAAATCTATGGATAACAACACATCCTATTTTTGGCACAATGAACATGAAGTAGCCTATGTCACAAAAACTGTTATTCTTTTATTTTTATATTTTATAGTAAATTGGATGCACAACTTAATGTGAAAATGAGCTATTTTTATTATTATTATTATTTGTGTTAATATTAAATAATATTTATAATAAATAATATTAAATATTTGTTGTTACTTTTCACTCTTCTCCAAAGAAAACATGGCCACCATATAATAGACAAGCTGTCCAATCAGCCACGTGCTTTGGTTATACTTCACCTTAAGTAGGCCTAGGTTCGGTCTTTGAGATAAGTATTTTCTCAGATTAAGATGTCGAATAAACCTCTGTGTACACACACAAAAAAAAAAAAAACAGTCTGTACAGGGATGATTCATAGGATGAATTAATTCATAATTTCATATGTACATGCTTAATATTGCCCTCAAATTCCTTTCCACATATTTCTGAGTGTATAAACATTGTCTAAAATACGTTGATATAGTTTGGTCCAGTTGTGCTGGACTTAATACAGCTTGAGCTGATACTGTGTCTGAATATCGATGTGCACAATTTCAGTATTACCTCTTCACTACTCTGAATACAGCCTTAAATGTGTATAATTTACTCTTTAAGAGAGTGAACTATGCTTTCAGAAGGAAGAACTTGTGCTCATGTCTTACAACGTAGACACACGTTATAGTTGTAGTTTCAAATTTGTGTTATGGAGTCTTGTATGTTGAAAATGTATTCAACAACGTAAAAGTTTTCCGTTCTTTTCTCGGTACAGGAAAATTTTTAGAATTTTTTTCTGTGGTAATTGCACATTTACACAAGATGAAGCAGAACGAGATTAGTTTGACACTGAGGTATTCCTTTAACATGTGCTTAAAAGCTTTTTTTTATAATCCTATTCTCAGGAATTAAAAGCCCAGGATATAAACTGATAGGATATCTGCTTACCGAAAAAAACCTAAGAAGAATGAGCTGCCATGTTTGACTCTCTCACACGGAGAAGGGGTTAGTGAGAGCTTCTCCAGAGCTCTGATTAAACGAGGGATAATGTTAATCAAAGGCTGATGGACACAGTAGGCCACAGTGTGCTTAATTGAGGGGAAGATGTGTTTTGCGTAAGCAACAGGGCAGCAAATTAGTTTGTGTCCTGATGAACACATGACTGATTACAAGACAAGTCAGTGGAGACTATCAATCGGCATTTGCTGTGAAGGTTTGTAAGTGGGTCTGTGTGTGTGTGTGTGTGTGTGTGTTTGTGTGTGTGTCTAAATCCATTTTCCTGTACGTAAACAGAGGCTTAAGGGATAAGAATAGACAAGCCATAGCTGTGGTGTAAGCTACTTGCCCCATTTCTATCTCACCCCAGTTTGACACAGCTCTCTACAGCCACACACACACACCACTGCCCCTAGTGAAGTCATTAAGGCTCAGCCCTGTTCCTAAGCAACTGGATCACACTGTCACAGAGACTGTAGGAGGTGGCGTATCAATTTCAGAGATCATAAGGGAACGGTATAGAGTGCTAAAATTAGCTTCTGAAAAAAAAAAAAAAAAACTTCTGTTAGAGAAGCCTCAGTGTGAGCAGGCACTGTCACTTAGATGAGCCTCAGAAAAAAAATTCAGAAAAATGTCTGTCCACTAGGTCAAGTCTTGATATGTGTCAGTAGTGTTGTGTGTGTGAGAGAGACAGAGAGAGAGAGCGGGAGAGAGAGAGAGAGAGAGAGTGTTTCAACACTTCCAGTAGAATGCTTTATTGGATTTTAATGTGGCTTAAACCGACCTGACACATTTTCATTATTCATTTGAGCGCTGTGCTCTTTCTGTCCCTGTCTGGAACAGGAGAGGGGTCACTGAATCCATCTGCTCAGTCTGCTCTGACACCACTGTGCTACTCAACAAGCTGAACAACGTCGCAAACAATCTGAGTACAGCACACTCCGGATTTAGTCCTAAACTACAAACAGTTCTGAAAATAGTGTGAAGTAAACACCAATATGAGCGCAAACATCTCAGAGAAATGTGGACAAAACAATAGAATTTAGGATAGTATAAATAAAAAAAAAAACAGAATTTCTGGATTCGGGTTAGTGGCCAAAAGAATAAGAAAACGTAAAGCTAAAAAATGAGTAAAAGCATCTATAACAGCCTCATAATAAGAAATATCAGATACATTTGCCCATATTCAAAATATTTGAACTTGCTATGATATCAATTTACATACAGAATATGGCCAAAAGTATGTGGACACCTGACCTTCACACCCATATCTGGTGTTTCCTCAAACTGTTGCTACAAAGTTGGAAGCACATAATTGTACAGAATGTCTTTGTGTGCTGTAGCATTAAGATTTCCCTGTACTGGAACTAAGGGTCCGAACCTGTTCCAGAATGACAATGCCCCTGTACACAAAGCAAGGTCCATGAAGACATGGTTTGGTAAGGTTGGTGTAGAAGGCCTGCCCTCAGCCCCACTGAACACCTTTAGGATGAACTGGAACTCTGACTGCACCTCAGACCTCCTCATCTAACAGCAGTGCCTGACCTCACTAATGCTTTTGTGGCTGAATGGGCTAATCCCCACAGCCACACTCAAAAATCCAGTGTAAAGCCTTCCCAGCAAAGCGGGGACTAAATCTATAATGGGATGTTCAACAGGCACATACTTTTGGCAATATAGTATAGATATCAAAATATGGTCATCAGCAATATGGCATCAAAATGGCAGGGGCTTCTTTTCAGTTTTCCTTACTAACTGGTTAAACTAATTCTGATTGGTTGACTAATTTTGGCAAGCAAGCAGGAGATAGAATTTCTCCAAACAGAAAAGGTAGATATTTTCAACAGCATTATGAGTCCATACAGATTTGTATTTAGGCAAAAAAAATCTTCTATATAAATATGAGCATGTGTATGTTGACCTCACTAATTCTTGAAGTCCTCTATGGGGGATCAATAAAGGTAGAGCTTATCTTATCTTATCTTATCTTATCTTATCTTATGTTTTTGTTTAAGAGCAAAGAATTCCTGCATAAGAAATCTCGCTTACAGATTAACTATTCTGATCTTGACTTTTGGCAATAACATAAACTGTTAAAGAATAAATATACTATAGGCAAAAATAGGTTAAATAGGTTAAAATAGGGTCTCCCCTTGCACTCTTCCTGTGGTGTAATGTCATTTAATACCATACCCTTTCAAAATATGTAACTATAGGCTGATACAGATACAGAAATACCAATACCAAATACCAAAATTCCTTATTAATATTGGGTTGCACCCCTAATAACAACCTTGACTCCACCACAAATTCATGATAACAGATTTTACACAAATTGATTCTAGTGCAGAAACGTTTTTTTTTGTTTGTTTGTTTGTTTGTTTTTACTGTGATTACTGTATGTTACTGAACAACTTGAAAAAATCTTGGTTTGGTGGTTAAATATTGGTTATTGGTGTCAGTCTCCCCTGAATTGGTTCACAATGCGACATGAATCAGCATAAAGCCTTGATCTACTCATTACATACCTTATTATGCAGGTTAACAACATGGCACCTCAAGAGACTGAGATCTACTGCAAGACCCAGAAACCCAGTTCTGCCTCTGATTGACAGGATCTGTGGCTGGGACATGCTGTCACCCCACACAATGTCAGACATGTCATGCATACAGAAATGAAAACTCAAATATAGTAAAAATATTTTGCAGAGGAAAGCATGTAATGTGTTCCTAAACA
This sequence comes from Cranoglanis bouderius, assembly GCA_023630585.1. Taxonomy (NCBI): domain Eukaryota; kingdom Metazoa; phylum Chordata; class Actinopteri; order Siluriformes; family Cranoglanididae; genus Cranoglanis; species Cranoglanis bouderius. Next base: position 1,718,278 of record CM042550.1, on the reverse strand, counting down.
CATTTCTCATTCTGTTCGTTATTCATATATATATATATATAAATCAATTGAGTCAGAAACACAGGTGGTCATATTGGCCAACCTCATACACTGGGGGAAAAAAGTATTTGATCCCCTGCTGATTTTGTTCGTTGCCCACTGACAAAGAAATGATCAGTCTATAATTTTAATGGTAGGTGTATTTTAACAGTGAGAGACAGAATAACAACAAAAAAATACAGAAAAACGTATTTCAAAAATGTTATAAATTGATTTGCATTTTAATGAGGGAAATAAGTATTTGATCCCCTATCAATCAGCAAGATTTCTGGCTCCCAGGTGTCTTTTACACAGGTAATGAGCTGAGATTAGGAGCACTCTCTTAAAGGGAGTGCTCCTAATCTCAGCTTGTTACCTGTATAAAAGACACCTGTCCACAGAAGCAATCAATCAATCAGATTCCAAACTCTCCACCATGGCCAAGACCAAAGAGCTGTCCAAGGATTTCAGGGACAAGATTGTAGACCTACACAAGGCTGGAATGGGCTACAAGACCATCGCCAAGCAGCTTGGTGAGAAGGTGACAACAGTTGGTGCGATTATTCGCAAATGGAAGAAACTGTCAGTCTCCCTCGGTCTGGGGCTCCATGCAAGATCTCACCTCGTGGAGTTTCAATGATCATGAGAACGGTGAGGAATCAGCCCAGAACTACACGGGAGGATCTTGTTAATGATCTCAAGGCAGCTGGGACCATAGTCACCAAGAAAACAATTGGTAACACACTACACCGTGAAGGACTGAAATCCTGCAGCGCCCGCAAGGTTCCCCTGCTCAAGAAAGCACATGTACAGGCCCGTCTGAAGTTTGCCAGAATGATTCAGAGGAGAACTGGGTGAAAGTGTTGTGGTCAGGTGTGGTCAGATCTCTCTGGCATCAACTCAACTCGCCGTGTTTGGAGGAGGAGGAATGCTGCCTATGACCCCAAATCATAACACCATCCCCACCGTCAAACATGGAGGTGGGAACATTATGCTTTGGGGGTGTATTTCTGCTAAGGGGACAGGACAACTGCACCGCATCAAAGGGACGATGGACGGGGCCATGTACCATCAAATCTTGGGTGAGAACCTCCTTCCCTCAGCCAGGGCATTGAAAATGACCTTAATGACTTGGAGAGGATCTGCAAAGAGGAGTGGGACAAAATCCCTCCTGAGATGTGTGCAAACCTGGCGGCCAACTGTAAGAAACGTCTGACCTCTGTGATTGCCAACAAGGGTTTTGACACCAAGTACTAAGTCGAAGGGGTCAAATACTTATTTCACTCATTAAAATGCAAATCAATTTATAACTTTTTTGAAATGCGTTTTTCTGGATTTTTTTTGTTGTTATTCTGTCTCTCACTGTTAAAATACACCTACCATTAAAATCATAGACTGATCATTTCTTTGTCAGTGGGCAAACGTACAAAATCAGCAGGGGATCAAATACTTTTTCCCCCCACTGTATGTCTGTGGTGGTCAGGTGTCCACAAACCTTTGCCCATATAATGTAGGCGCTTTGATTTGTTTAGTTGTATGTCAGTCACATTTGGCTTGTGTTTATTGCTTTATGTGTTGACAGTGAGAGGGAACATGGGTTCAGTCACATGTGATTTTAATATAAGCTAGCTAACTGTCATTTAAAAAAATTTGGAGGATGGATTTAACTGAGGTAGATATTTCAAGGACTTTGCTACAAATAGATCCTACAAATGTGTCCTGACATATCCTTTCTATTATTTTTTTAGGGATTTAATTTGGACTAGCTTTATTATGGCTTTTGTTCAGTGGGGCATGTTGCTGCCTTTTAACAATCCATATTAGAGGGCATGAACAGTGAACAGTAATAAAAATAATAGTACTTATAATCCTTTTACAAATCTCTTGTCCAATCCATCCCCAATCCCTACTGAAACCGAGAATGGTTTCGGGCTATCGCAGGAGAGCAAAGCAAACAAACAGCATTTTAAATCACTGTCGATTATAATTACCATCAACATTGTTTGTAAAGTGTTAAGGCTCATTCACACCAAGGACAATAACAATAATGATAATGATAAAGATATAGTTCTAAAAATGATTCTAAATATAGAAGAATAGCAGAATCCACACCACACCTATAACAATAACGGCTCAGAGAAACGATATCATTGGAATCACTTTCAGAACGATTTTTTTCCAGCTGATGAACGATAAAAACATTGACAGCCAATCAGAATCCAACCTGCTTTAAAGAGCTCGAGCATTTAAAGTGGCAGACGACATAACTGCAGCGCGCGCTTACAATAAACAGAATAATATCGTGCGTTGGTGTGGATACTAATATAGTTATCGTTATAGTTATCTTTATAGCTATCATTCGTGCTGTGAATGGGCCTTTAGATTTTTACACTTAATTGTAAGCATATTTAATGTTTTTTTCTAATCAAAATCTTTAGCCTATTTTTTTTTTTTTTTACTATTTTAGCTGAAATATTTAATAATGAGCTTAGTAACAGCTAATAACTCATTATGTTTAGTTCAGTTTTGCAAGCATGACCTTGTTAACAGCTAATTATTTTTTTTAAAAAACAGACTAAATGGTAATGCTAGCAACTGGGAGCTCAGCTGACTCGTAACCACCTTCAGGTATTTTCTTCATGGGTTACGTACACTCACCGAACACTTTATTAGGAACACTATACTAATACTGGGTAGGACTTCCCTTTGCTCTCAAAGATGTTGGAAACATTCCTTTGAGATTCATCATGCAATTCCTGCAGATTTTTCCAGGTGCACTTTCATACTGCAAATCTCCCGCCACATCCCAAAGGTGTTCTAATGGATTCAGATCTGGTGATTGGGAAGGCCACTGAAGAACATTGAACTCATTGTCATGTTCAAGAAACCAGTTTGAGACGACTTTTGCTTTGTGACATGGTGCATTTTCATGCTGGAAGTAGCCTTTAGAAGATGGTAAATTGTGGTCATGAAGGGATGCATATGGTCAGCAGCAATACTCAAATAGGCTGTGGCATTCAAGCAATGATTGATTGATATCAACAGGTCAAGAAGACATTCCCCACACCATTACACTACCTCTACCAGCCTGGACTGTTGACACAAAGCAGGTTGGATCCATGGATTCATGCTGTTGGCACCAAACTCTGACCCTACCGTCTGTGTGCTTCAGCAGAAATCGAGATTCATCAGACCGAACTACATTTTTTCAGTCTTCAACTGTCCAGTTTTGGTGAGCCTGTACCCACTGCAGCCTCAACTTTCTGTTCTTGGCTGACAGAAGTGTAACCTGACATGGTCTTCTGCTGTTGTAGCCCATCCACCTCAAGGTTCAATATATTGTGCATTCTGCGATGCTTTTCTGCGATGCTTTTCTGCTCACCACAATTGTACAGAGTGGTTATCTGAGTTACTGTAGCCTTTCTGTCAGCTCGAACCAGTCTGGCCAATCCGCATTGACCTCTCTCATCAACAAGGCATTTTGTCCGCAGAACTGACAATCAAACTCAATACTCAAACCAGCCCGTCTTGCACCAACAATCAAGTCATGCTCAAAATCAGTGAGATCACATTTTTCCCTATTCTGATGGTTGATGTGAACGTTACCCGAAGCTGCTGGCCCATATCTGCATGATTTTATACCTTGCACTGCTGCCACATGATTAGCTGATTAGATAATTGCATGAATGGGTAGGTGTACAGGTGTTCCTAATAGAGTGCTCGGTGAGTGTATGTCTGGTCATGCTCCCTTCTTTTTTCCCCTCAGAGCCATAGGTGATACTATTGTCAATCAGTGATAGTTAGGGGTCACAATAGGACAATGGCATATTACACACAATCTCACAAGCCTAAACCACACTTTACAACTGTGGTGAACAGAAAAGTATTTCAGAATGCACATCATGTCAAACCTTGAGGCGAATGAGTTACAACAGCAGAAGACCACCCATTAGGTTCCACTCCTGTCAGCCAAGAACAGGAATCTGAGACTTCAGTAGGCACAGGTTCACCAAAAATAGACAGTTGAATATTTAAAAAAAACAAACAAACAAAAAAACAGTCTTCAACTGCCAGTTTCTGTGTGTTGAACAGGGTCATGGTGCATTATTATTATCTCTGGTTTCAGATCCACATTAGGTTACTTCTTTGTAGGAGAACATAATTTCAGCACTCATCTCCTTCAAGTTTTAGTGTGGAGCATTAAGTGTGGAGTTAAGGGTTAAAGAAATTTTTTTCATTTTTCATTTACCTCAAATGCAGCTGATCAGTTAAGCCATGTTTTATGTTTTATGTCTTATATGCTAATATGACTAACAAATAATGGGAGCTTGAATCCAATTAGCGTCATGCAAACTTCATTCTGAAATCACCATTCATAGCACCATATCTTCAGTACAAAGCTAAAGAACAATACACATCTGTAAATACATTTGAAATAAATAAGAATAAAGTAAACAATGTAAAAAATCTCATATTTGCCCAGTCCTAACCATTGCTTTAAATGTGAGATAATAGTCACAGTTGTGCTATAGTTGTCTATATCCTGCAAGTCGACAAGTGTTTTTAAGCAATTTTTCCTCTCTGACTAAAAAACTGAATAATTTCACAGATTTGGCAGAGAAGCATCAATTAGTGAAAAAGACAACAAAGACAGATCACATCTGTGCACAAACTAATTGGTGTTTGATGAAATTCAGCCAGATGGTATGAGCTCCCTTCCACATTTACCTGTCTGAACAGATATGCATGCTGAGAGTGAGGGAGAGGAAACAGACAGTGACAGACAGTCAGAAAAAGACAGAGACTATACGAGTATGAAAATGAGTCAGTGTGTGTGTGTTCACAGATGTGTGAAGGTAGAGATGGGTGGGTGGAATTTAAAGGAGCACAAATTTGGAGCTATTTCTGTCTGCTTGGAGCGAGCGGATGGCGGATTAGGAGGTTGTGTGGGCACAAGCTTCCACAACTTTCCATTCATGTCTCCTACTAGAGAGACCCGGAGGTTAATAGCAGGCTTTTTCTGCATTGTTTCACCCACTTGGCTGGGTTTTTCATATATTTTCATTTATTTTCACTAACCGCTTTATCCTTGTCAAGGCTGCAGTGGATTCAGAACCGAGAATATTGGATGTGAACACATGCTGGACGGGATGCCAGTCCATTGCAGGGCACCATCCACACACTCATTCACACCTAGGGATCATTTAGAGTGGTGAATCCACCTAACAGCATGTTTTTGGGAGGTGGGAGGAAAGCGGAGAAGCTGAAGGAAACCCACCCAAATACAGGGAGAACAAGCAAAACTCCACAGACAGTAACCTGTCCTCAGAATCAAAACGGGGACACTGAGGCTGTGTGGCAGCATCTCTACCCACTGTGTCACCATGTTTCCTGCTTTTAATACTATTAAGTTGAATGAGGTGTTAAATAAATGCTAAACTCTGCAAAGCTGTAGCCCTCTAGATCTCTAGAAATCAGACATCCCTGTTCTAGATACATACAGTATTTTGATACATATTGTGAACATTACCCATGTCCTGGATTAAATTATATAGCAATTTGGATACTTTTGGTGTAGGATTATTTGTAATCTGCATTTACATAGAAGAGAAGGTAATTATATTTTGTAGGACATGAAAAGGTAGACAGCTGAAGACTTGTCTGGTTAATACTGCTTAGTGCTTGAATTGTTTGTTTGACATAGATAGACAGGCACAATGAATCACTGATTAAATGTCTAAATATCCACTGATGTAATTATGTAGAATGCTGATCTGGTCTTAACTCTGATTAAGTAATTTCATATAAAGTTTGCCCTGCCACTTTAGATAACAATACTTTCACACTGTTGTAAAGAATATCCATGCTACCAGCTATAAGAGAGAGGTATGTTTTGTCAAAAGCAAGGCAATTACAGAATGGAGGAGCTTGTCATACCTGCTTTCCTTCAACAGTGTAAATCCTCTTGACAGCACCAGAGTCAAGCTTGATGGCGTCCGTGATATCAGTGAGGACATGCTCAAACGAATGGGCTGTCTTTTTGTTAAGCAGAATCCGAACAGCCTTGCGTGGCTTCACACCGCTGCGTATGATGGTGACCAGCTTTGGCCTGATGAAATCCTTGGTCTCTTTGGATTCATGGGGCCCCAGTTTAGAGCTGGAGAGGGAGGGGATGCATCTAGTGGATGCAGAGGCCTTCACATTCACAGACCAGTTTGGGTTGACGTTCTTCATGTAATCAAGCTTCTTGAAAGCCTCAATGGAGCCACATACGTAACTCTCTCCTGGAAACATAAATCATGGCAAAATATCAGTCTGTAAAGTGAAGGTGGCATGAAATTTCAATTATATGCTTCAAATGAGGATTCTAAGGAAAAGGAGCTGAGATAATAAGCAGTATGTCAAAACTAACTGATGTGATATCAAATTAAATATATTGATTTGTTGCAGGCATTTCACCACGGTCAGAATTAGGTGGAACTGTTGATCAGATATCACTAGTGTAGCAAATCTGAATGTATTGGTGTTTAACCATTACATAGCCCTGTCTTGCAATAGTCAAAACTGAGTGTCAGTGATCTTAGTCTAGCAGTTTACTATGTGCAACCTTCAGATGTATGACAAATTAAATGAAAAACCAACATGAAGTGTCTTATTAAAGTGTAGCGCCACCATGAGCCAAATAAAAGACCTGAAACTAGCTGAAATAATTCAGGCATTGTAAAAGGAAGAGACACATTTAAACACACGGTTTGCAATTACACTTAATTGGGGGATATTTTATTAGATTTATTTTCCTATGAAAATAAAGAGTAGTTTTAAACTAGCCCAGTCTGGCAACCCCATTAACTCTCCTGTCTGCTGCTCCTCCTCCTCTGAAAATGTTCATCGAGTAACTATGGGGCAGTGTAATTCCTGGCCTCTATTTGGGCTTCTATTAGCACTTGTTGTAGTTCCCATTTTTGACCACAAGGTTCAATAATACACGCTGGCCCACAATTTCTATGCATCTAAAAAGGTAAAAGGTGAGCAAATCAAAGCAACATCAATTTATATGTGTCAAATAGCAACATTTTTAATTGTCTGTCACTCAAAGGAGGTAATTAGTATTTCAATATCATTTAAAATGTATGGAGTTGTGAATTATGTCTGCATAAACATGACCTCATCAGATTTTCATGCAAGTCCTCAAAGTAGATAAAAAGAACCCAATTAAACAAATGAGACAAAAATATTATACTTGGTCATTTATTTATTGAGGTAACTGGTCCAATATTTCATATGCGTGAGTGGCAAAAGTATGTGAACTTCTAGGTTTAGCAGCTAATTTGAAGGTGAAATTAGAGTCAGCTGTTTTCAATCAATGGGATGACAATCAGGTGTGAGGAAGCACCCTGTTTTATTTAAAGAACAGGGATCTATCAGAGTCTGATCTTCACAACACCTGTCTGTGGAAGTGTATCATGGCATGAGCAAAGAAGATTTCTGAGGACCTCAGAAAAAGAGTTGTTGATGCTTGTCAGGCTGGAAAAGGTTACAAAATCATCTCTAAAGAGTTTGGACTCCACCAATCCACAGTCAGACAGACTGTGTACAAATGGAGGAAATTCAAGACCGTCGTTACCCTCCCCAGGAGCGCTCGACCAACAAAGATCGCTCCAAGAGCAATAATAGTCCACGAGGTCACAAAGGAACCCAGGGTACCTTCTAAGCAACTACAGGCCTTTCTCACGTTGGCTAATGTTAATATTCATGAGTCCACCATCAGAAGAACACTGAACAACAATGGTATGCATGGCAAGGCTGCAAGGAGAAAGCAACTGCTCTCCAAAAAAAACACTGCTGCCCGTCTGCAGTTTGCTAAAGATCACGTAGACACGCCAGAAGGCTAATGAAAAAATGTTTTGTGGACGGACCCTTTTGGGTTTAAATGAGAAGCATTACAGTGGGGGGAAAAGGTATTTGATCCCCTGCTGATTTTGTACGTTTGCCCACTGACAAAGAAATGATCAATCTATAATTTTAATGATAGGTGTATTTTAACAGTGAGAGACAGAATAACAACAAAAAAATCCAGAACAACACATTTCAAAAAAGTTATAAATTGATTTGCATTTTAATGAGGGAAATAAGTATTTGACCCCTTCGACTTAGTACTTGGTGGCAAAACCCTTGTTGGCAATCACAGAGGTCAGACGTTTCTTGTAGTTGGCCACCAGGTTTACACACATCTCAGGAGGGATTTTGTCCCACTCCTCTTTGCAGATCCTCTCCAAGTCATTAAGGTCTCGAGGCTGACGTTTGGCAACTCGAACCTTCAGCTCCCTCCACAGATTTTCTATGGGATTAAGGTCTGGAGACTGGCTAGGCCACTCCAGGGCCTTAATGTGCTTCTTCTTGAGCCACTCCTTTGTTGCCTTGGCTGTGTGTTTTGTGTCACTGTCATGCTGGAATACCCATCCAAGACCCATTTTCAATGCCCTGGCTGAGGGAGGGAGGTTCTCACCCAAGATTTGACGGTACATGGCCCCGTCCATCGTCCCTTTGATGCAGTGCAGTTGTCCTGTCCCCTTAGCAGAAAAACACCCCCAAAGCATAATGTTCCCACCTCTATGTTCGACGGTGGGGATGGTGTTCTTGGGGTCATAGGCAGCATTCCTCCTCCTCCAAACACGGCGAGTTGAATTGATGGCAAAAAACTCGATTTTGGTCTCATCTGACCACAACACTTTCACCCAGTTCTCCTCTGAATCATTCAGGCAAACTTCAGACGGGCCTGTACATGTGCTTTCTTGAGCAGGGGGACCTTGCGGGCGCTGCAGGATTTCAGTCCTTCACGGCGTAGTGTGTTACCAATTGTTTTCTTGGTGACTATGGTCCCAGCTGCCTTGAGATCATTAACAAGATCCTCCCGTGTAGTTCTGGGCTGATTCCTCACCGTTCTCATGATCATTGAAACTCCATGAGGTGAGATCTTGCATGGAGCCCCAGACTGAGGGAGACTGACAGTTATTTTGTGTTTCTTCCATTTGTGAATAATCGCACCAACTGTTGTCACCTTCTCACCAAGCTGCTTGGCGATGATCCTGTAGCCCATTCCAGCCTTGTGTAGGTCTACAATCTTGTCCCTGACATCCTTGGACAGCTCTTTGGTTTTGGCCATGGTGGAGAGTTTGGAATCTGATTGATCGATTGCTTCTGTGGACAGGTGTCTTTTATACAAGTAACGAGCTGAGATTAGGAGCACTCCCTTTAAGAGAGTGCTCCTAATCTCAGCTCGTTACCTGAGTAAAAGACACCTGGGAGCCAGAAATCTTGTTTACTGATAGGGGATCAAATACTTATTTCACTCATTAAAATGTAAATCATTGTCTCTCACTGTTAAAATACACCTACCATTAAAATCATAGACTGATCATTTTTTTGTCAGTGGGCAAACGTACAAAATCAGCAGGGGATCAAATACTTTTTTCCCTCACTGTATGTTTGGAGGAAGGAAAACACTGCATTCCAGCATAAGAACCTAATCCCATCTGTGAATTATGGTTGTGGTAGTATCATGGTTTGGGCCTGTTTTGCTGCATCTGATCCAGGACAGCTTGCCATCATTGATGGAACAATGAATTTACTGTGAACTGAATCTCAAGAGAAAGTGGGTCATACAGCAAGACAACAACTCTAGGCACATAAGTCATTATACCAAAGAATGGTTAAAGAAGAATAAAGTTAATGTTTTGGAATGGCCCAGTCAAGGTCCTGATCTTAATCCAACTGAAATGTTGTGGAAGGACCTGAAGCTAGTAGTTCATGTGAGAAAACCCACCAACATCCCAGAGTTGACGCTGTTCTGTACTGAGGAATGGGCTAAAATTCCTCCAAGCCCATGTGCAGGACTGATCAACAGTTACCGGAAACGTTTAGTTGCAGTTACAAGAGGGTCACACCAGATACTGAAAGCAAAGGTTCGCATACTTTTGCCACTAACAGATATGTAATATTGGATAATTTTCCTCAATAAATAATTGACCAAATATAATATTTTTGTCTCATTTGTTTAATGGAGTTCTCTTTATCTACTTTGAGGACTTCTGTGAAAATCTGATGGTGTGTTAGGTCATATTTATGCAGAAATATAGAAAATTCTAAAGATTTCAAGCACCACTGTATGTATATTGTGTGGCTTCGACCCACCACTGCTCTATAGGAAGGTAGATCTCTAGGACTCCTATGGAATTCTATGGAATTCCCTTTCCATGGAAGGATGGGGTAGAAGGGGGCTGAAACTTTGTGTACAGCAAGATATAAAAAGCTATCGTTCATATAAAGTGACTGTATTCGTCAAATATTCTGAGCAGAAATCAGTGGGTTATATATATATATATATAAAAGAGACAGCTCTGCCCCTCCCCTCACCTTCCAGCAGCTGTTCAATGCTGGTGATCTTCCTCGAGCCGTCGATGACGTAGATAACGCGCACGCCCTGGGGCAGGTGCACGTTGTCACTGAGCGCGCGCGTCAGCTCGGCCAGCAGTGCGTCCAGTGTGCGGAAGCGCTCAGAGGAAACGGCGCACACCAGGCCGGGGAAGTAGCGGTCTCCGTTACGGTAGAAGCGGACCTTTTTGGCTCGCTTCTCCGAGCTGAGCGCCTTGAGAGTGCGCGTGCGGTACAGGCTGCAGTGCGCGCTGTGGGCGGGGCTTGGGACGCCGTTGGCTCGCGAGCCTCCCCGGTCCTTCCTCTCCACTTTATCTCGTGCGTCGAAATGCTCATCCATTTCTTCCGGCGAGAGCTGAAACCTACAGAGGAGATACGAGAGGAGACGAGATTGACTGGACGTCAACGAGACATTGTCTCTACCGCGTGTGTTTAACGGTAATTGATGTTATTCCTGGCTGGGGCGGGGGAAAAAAAACTTTTTAACAACTGCTTTAGAGGCTACAGTTTTAAAGCTTGAGGTTTTAAACCTCACTAAAACCCACGAACGGAATTCTGGAACTGACATAATTGATATAACGTTAAATTAAGATACAAAATTTCACTCCTTTCGACTAAAGTAGGCTACGTAGATTGATTTTATTGTAGCGAATCCTACAGTGGCAGCATACTGCGGTTGATTCTTGCTGAATATAACACTTTGTCTAAGAATTATCAGAGTTTG